>BSYR01000005.1:25920000-27170000 GCA_030270665.1 Hibiscus trionum
CAGATAATTGAAGTGATTTTGGGCGGCAAGAAGGTTAAGAACATCCAAGGAAGTGTAAAGCTCATGTATGGTGATGTTTTTACATACTTTAGTATTGATACTTGGCAATCGGGCTTCAAGGTTGTATTTGGGAGATGTGTTTTGAACTCCCTATGTTTGTGGCAAGTTTGTGATGGCTTTTGAAGTTTGTAAATGGTCTTATATGGTTTGGTTTGAGGTTTGAAGTCTATATTTGGTTTTTGTGACTAGGAAACATGCCTTTAGACTCAATGGTCATTTGTTTGATGACATGCTTTAGCTAAAGGTTCTTAACTATGTTCTTTGATGTCTAATCATGTTGTTGGCATGTTATGGTATGATTTGGGATATGTTTGAGTGTGGAAAGATGCAAAAAACCAGAAATTATGTTGTTGCAGGGAAGGGTGTATCGAAAAACCCTTATCTGTTTCGAAATAGGGACCTGAAATGGCCATAGTGTTTCGAAACGGATATAGGTGTTTCGGAACACTTTGGCTACTGGAGAGGCCTGTTTCGATACTGGTCTCGGAATGCACCCGAGTACCGAAACGGTCAAATACGTTTCGATATGGTTGTTTCGATACCAGGGTCAGCGTTCCAAAACGGTTGACCGTTGGCCTGCAAATTTGAATTGTTTCAAGTTCTCATGTTTTACATTTTAGTCATGGATGTTGTGGATTCAATTGTTTGAGCTTGTAATGTCCATTTAAGCTGAAATTTGACAGAGAGGCATGTAATATGACTAATTACATATTGATAAGCTTAAAATCTGCAAAGTCCTTATATTTTCCAAAATTTACATTTTGGTCTCTAAAAGTGTAATTCTTTCAATTGAGTCCTTAAATGATTTCCGATCGCTGTGCTTCTCTCTCCTATGATTCTTGAGTATTCACATAGGTTTAATGTGCATCTAGAAAAGATAAAAAGGAAAAAAAGGGTCGTTAATCAAGGTTGACTTTTTGGTTGACTTTGGTTTTCCCCGTGTAATCTTCGTAGTTCGGGTTAAGCGACTAGGCTGGGATAAGGGGGTTACATTTGTTGGTATCAGAGACAGGTTTGCGAATGTTTGGGGCTTGGTAAGTGGTTAATGTATGTGATTATGAATGTCTGTGACTTTGCGTTGAAAGTATGATGTATGATTGTTGGTGTGTGGTTCTATTGAGATGGAATTGTGATAATATGTTGTGTTTGGGGTATAGTTGGGGATCCCATTTCCATATCATTACTAATGAGAAGAATTGTTTTCAAAAAAATGAGCTTCAGTACTTGGATTACTTACCTTATTATGCCTAATTGAATTTATTGTATTTTGTCAGTTGCATTGTTTTATTATGGGGCCACGTAGAGAGCTTAGAATCAATACTCGTGCTACGACTGAGAACAAGAATGTGGAGAGTGTTGAGGATCTACCTCCTCCTCCCCTTGGTGGACCACCCGGTGGTGGTGGAGCTGGGGTTGGTGCTGCTGGAGTTGGTGCAGGGGTTGCTGGAGCCGAGGGAGTTCAGGGGCAAGCTGCTCCTGATATGTCTGTATTGATACAAGCTATTGTTGGAGCTTTCTAGGCAGCAGTAGATGGGGCTCATGGAGCTGCACCACAGGATAGTGCCAATGTAGGGTTGTCGTTAGAGCGACTCCGCAGTCTGGGAGGGACTGAGTTTAGAGGGTTGACCCCAGAAGGTTCTGAGTCTTGGTTAGAGAGTACCAAGAGGATTCTCGGGCAGCTGAATTGTAATAATGTTCAGAAGTTGGGATGCATTGTATCCTTGTTGCATGGTGATGCATATACGTGGTGGACAACCACGATATCGTGGGTGGAAGATGATGTGACTTAGACATTCTTCTTGAATGCATTCAAGCAAATATTCTTGGGAGTTTGTTACCTTGATGAGAAAAAGAGAGAGTTCATGTCCCTTGTGCAAGGGAGTATGACGATGGCAGAATATGAGGTGCAGTTTGTACGACTTAGCCAATATGCACCTGAGCTGATTCCTAGCGAGCGAGAATGATGTGAACGATTCTGTTACGGGCTGGTGGCGGATGTGAAAACCTATATGCTCGCAGCAGACTATACCGATTTCGATGTCTTGGTCACCAGAGCCAAGGACATTGAGCTGAATCTTGGTCTGGGAAGTCGAGCAGGAGGATCTAGCTCAGGGAAACGAGCTGCAGAGCGTGATCTTGGTAGAGATCGCTATAAGAGGCATAAGGATAGAAGGTCACATGGTGATGCTAGACGTGGGGGTGGTAACTCTGGGAGAGGTCAACAAGGACCAAATGCTTTCTTGAGGACCCCTGAGTGTAACCGGTGTGGTTGGAGGCATATTGGTGAGTGTTGGGGAAATCTTGGTACATGTTGGAACTGTGGTAATCGAGGGCACATGAAGAGAGATTGTCCTTATCCGTTGAGAGAAGGTCAGGCTCTGGTTAGGGCAACTGAGCCACAGAGAGGTCGTGGGCGCTGCCGTGGTAACTTCCAGCGTAGAGATGAAGGTGGAAGGAATGTGGGACATGTGGTGGTTGTTCAACCTGAGGGTGGTGGCCAGGCTCGAGTGTATGCCCATCGAGAGGGAAGGAATGACACAGACATGATCGCATGCACCTTTACTTTGCAATCATTGTCATTACTTTCTTTGATTGATTCTGGATCTACACACTCGTACATATTGCGTGAACATGCTCAAATGCTTGGTTTGCCTATTGAGTCTTTGGATGTGGGTATGCGTGTGACTAGTTCCTTTGGTGAGACGGTTGTAACAAGAATATTGTATAGGAGATGCCCCTCAATGGTGCAACATCGTGTATTTCTTGTTGATCTAATGGAGTTACCATTCTATGGATTTGATGTAATTCTTGGCACGGATTGGTTTGTTGAGCATAGAGTCGTTGTGGATTTTGAATAAAAGCGAGTTTCGCTGAAACTTGCGGATGATTATGAGGTTGTGGTGGTGGGAGAAAATGTGAAGTTTCTATTTAATGTGGTGCCTACGCATGAAGCAAGCCGGATGTTGCGTCAAGGATGTGAGGCTTATCTAGCCTTTGTTATGAATCCTAGTACAAAGGAGGTTCGTGTACATGATATAAGGATCGTGTGTGAGTTTTCATGGAGTGTTTCCAGAGGAATTATCTGGTTTGTCGCCTAGTCGAGAGGTTGAATTTGGAATTGAGTTGTATGAGAACACAACTCCAGTTTCCATTGCTCCCTATCGCATGGCACCCAAAGAGTTGAAGGAGTTGAAGACGCAACTTCAAGAGTTGCTTGACCGAGGCTTTATTCGGCCTAGTGTGTCACCTTGGGGTGCATCGGTCTTGTTTTTTAAAAAGAAAGATTGCACGATGAGGATGTGCATTGATTATCGTCAGCTGAATATGTTGACCATCAAGAACAAGTATCCTTTGCCGAGGATTGATGATCTTTTTGATCAGTTTCGAGGGGTGGCTATGTTTTCAAAGATCGATTTGAGGCCAGGGTATTATCAGTTAAAGGTGAAGGATGTGGATGTGCCGAAAACAACCTTTCGAACGAGATATGGGCATTATGAATTTCTAGTGATGCAGTTTGGATTGACGAATGCTCCTACTGCTTTCATGGACATGATGAACATGGTGTTCCATGAATTCTTAGATAAGTTCGCTGTGGTGTTCATCGATGATATTCTTGTGTACTCTCGTACTGAGGAGGAGCATGAGGGTCATTTGAGGACCATTTTGCAAGCGTTGTTAGAAAATAAGTTTTATGCTAAGCTGACCAAATGTGAGTTCTGGCTAAAGGAAGTTGTTTTTCTTGGCCATGTGGTTTCGGCTGAAGGGATTCGAATTGATCCTCAGAAGATTGAGGCGGTGATGAATTGGAAGCCTCCTAGATCTGTTCATGAGGTTCGTAGTTTCCTTGGGTTGGCAGGTTACTACCGGAGGTTCGTGGATGGATTTTCTAATATTGCTGCCCCTTTGACGAAGTTGTTTCAGAAGGATGTTAAGTATGAATGGACGGAAGTGAGACAACAAGCTTTTGAGAAGCTTAATGTCACAACCCACAGTCTTTCCCTAAAATCTAAACCGAGGTTCTTGCCACCACTTGGGCACTTTTGAGGCAAGCAAGCACCAAGGAGGGCTCTATAAAGGCCTAGGACGGCCATGAAGCATCTAGGGACATGCCACAACGTTCTAGAAAGGTCTGGGACGTTCTCTCCAAGTTTAGACACACCCGGGAGGACCCAGAAGGCTCGGGAAGACTCAGGAAAGCTCAGGACAACTTCCGAAGACCCTGGAACTCTCTAGAACCTTTTGGATAGGTGTAGATATGTATACACATATGTAGAATACTCTAGAATAATGTAGTCCCTTAGAAGATATTTTGGGAGGCAACATTTGGACCGTTGGATCAAATCGATCTCAACCGTCCATTGAGGAGGTGGGAGCCTATAAATAGGGCCACCCCCTTCATTTTGTACTCACTCAAGCAATTAGCCACTAAACATACTTGTAAAGCTATCTTGTAAAGCTTCCTTCTTAGTTCAATACAAGTTCTTTACTTGTAAACTCTTAGCCTTCTCTAGTGTTCTTTGTTTAGCCATCGCGTTGCGTGAAGGATCATGGTTGGTTAGCATCATCGAGGCTTGCTAACGCTGCACGGATTGGTTTGAGAGAATTAGTCCGTGATAGTTGGTATCAGAGCAAGTTACGAGACTCGGGATATGGAAAAAACGGGCAAGAGTCAAGCTGTTAGCTCATCCGACACGGAGGTCATGCATGAGCGTCGAGGGCTCGAGGAGATGGTTGAGCCTGGTGAGATAAGGCCTAGGGCCAAGTCCAAGGATATGATCTCTAGCTTGGAGACCCGTCTTACCCACATCGAAGAGAATGTGGTGGGAGTGAGAACCCAAGTGGACGACCTTACCAACCGAGTGGAAGGCCTTGAGGTGGAGAACGTCGAGCTCCACACGGCCATGAAGGCCATGATGGTGAAGCTAGAGGAAACCATGCGCGTCGAAATGGGGCAAATCCGCGATCTCCTAATGATGGAGCTCTCGAAGGTACGTGACTCTTTCCAACGAGATCTTGCTCACTCTCAAGCTCAAATAGAAGCCTTGCAAGGTGACCTTGCCTTATGCAAGCAAGCCATGGCCGCCGGGCCTAGCACCACTTATGAATCTAGGAAGGTCGAGGTGCCCAAACCTAAGACCTTTGCGGGTGCACGCAATGCAAAAGAAGTAGATAACTTCTTGTATGGCTTGGAACAATATCTTGTTGCGGTGGGAATCGTGGACGAGGCCGCAAAGATCCAAACTGCCTTACTTTACCTCACCGACATAGCTATGCTTTGGTGGAGGAGAAGGCGTCTCGATATTGAGAAAGGCACATGCACCATGACTACCTTCGATGACTTCAAGAATGAGCTTAAAAGGCAATTCTACCCAGAGAATGCCGAAGATGAAGCGAGGGCACGTTTGCGAAGGCTCAAGCAGTCAGGGAGCATTCGTGACTATGTGAAGGAGTTCACTACCCTAGTGCTCGAGATCCTCGATCTTTCCGACAAATACTCCCTTTTCAACTCTATGGATGGCCTCCAACAATGGGCCAAGGTCGAGCTTAGGCGTCGGGGAGTTCAGAACCTTGCTGATGCCATTGCCGTAGCAGAAAGCCTTGTAAACTACTCTAGCAACAAGGAGTCCAACAAGTCGAAGGACAAGAAAGGTGGCCATGCCAAAGGTGGGGGAGACAAAGGCCATCGCAAAGAGGGACACAATGAAGACAACTCGCCCAAGCACAAAGACTCGTCTTCATGGAAGAACAAGGATAAAGGCAAAGCTAAAGACACTCAAGGCCCGAAGCGACCTTCATCCAACAAGTGCTTCATCTGTGATGGAGACCATTGGGTCCGAGAGTGCCCGCAAAGGCAAGCCCTCAACTCGCTCCTCGCGAAGCATCGAGAAGGAGGTGACACCGACAAAGAGGATGAAGGTGTCCAAATGGGGTCTATGAAATTACTCAATGTCATCCAATCCACCCCCAAGACTAAAGCCAAGGGATTGCTCTATGTGGACATCACCATCAATGGGAAAGCATCAAGGGCAATGCTCGACACAGGTGCGTCTCATAAATTTGTTTCTTTAGAAGAAGCTAAGGGACTTGGTCTTAAAGCTGTAGGAGGAGGCGGATCCATCAAGGCAGCAACTCAGCTGCCAAGCCCATCCATGGAATCGTACGAGGGGTCAAGACTGTTGTGGGAAAATGGTCAGGGCACATAGACTTCTCCGTCGTGCCGATGGAAAACTTCAAGATCGTCCTAAGGCTTGAGTTCCTCGATCAAGTCAAAGCATTCCCAGTGCCCTTTGCCAATAGCATGTGTGTGAAACCTATGTTTGATTTTGATATAATTAAATCTTTAAGGATCAAATTGAAAAACTTAAAATTGTTTTATAAGACCCTTAATATGTTTTTAAATCACCAACCCTTTAAAACTGATTTGAAAAACTCAAACTCAATATATTTTCTAAGTGTTTTAAGGTCAAACTATTGAAAACCGTCCAGGTGTATCGATACGCTTCCATCCGTATCGATACCTTTTTTGCAAAGTTGGCCATTGTCGAAACTTGTTTCGATACGCACTTAACCGTATCGAAACACCATATCGAAACAGATTAAATCTGTACCGATACGCTCCTTTGTAAAAATCCAAAAGAGTTTGAATGTCATACCGATACGAGTTCACCTGTATCGATACGGTTTTAACAAATTTTTAAATTCAAGTCGGTTTCAATATTTTGACCGTTGGTGTCAGTTGGTTAGGTAACCAAATTTTAAAATGGTAGTTGACCCGTATCGATACGGTAAACCCCCGTATCGAAACAGAAATCGACAGTGAGCAATGTCGAGAAAAAGGTATAGATACGGTCTTAGCCGTTTCCATCCCCCATATCGATACGCATACGTGCGTTTCGATACCCCGTATATATTGTGCACAACAGCTCTTTCTTTTCTGAGACAGGTATCGATACGGCTTCCCGAGTACCGATACGGATAGCTATAGAAGTGCATTTATGGTGGTAAGAGAGGGTTCCAACGGCTCCATTTATGTTCCCAACCACCCAAACGGCTAGAATTAATAGAGGAGGTATAAAATGAAGCCCTTTGAAGGTCAGCAACAATTATTCAACATTCAAGCATCATCAAAGCAAAAATCCAAACCCTTGAGCTATTCAAAGTCAAATTTTTGTACCCAACTCTAGTGTGTTTCAAATTGTCAATTTGTATTGTGACTTTGGGGTTGTTGAAATTGTAATTGGGTAGACAATTATCCTTTGAGAGGAAACATTTGAGTTTACCAAAATCTTTCTTTGTATTTGAGTGGATTAAGCTTTCGGTAGAAAGCTTAATCGAAATTGTAAGGTTTCCTCCTCATCCAAGAAAAGGAGACGAATTCAAAGTAGTGAATTGTTTGAAAATCCTTAGTGGGAGATAAGGTAGTGGATGTAGAGTTCATTTGGAGAACTTGAACCACTATAACCCCTTGTGTCATTTTTATTTTCAATCTTTCTCTTCACCAAAATTTTAATTGCCAATTCACCCCCCCTCTTGGCCATTTGCAAGTGTTCGATCAACTCAACAATTGGTATCAGAGCTACACTGTAACACCCCAATTTTGGGCTTAGAAGTTTTTGGTTTGAACTGGACCGGTCGGATTTTCGGTTCGAATATAAAAGGTGGTTTTAAGGAAAGCTTAGTTCGGGATGCATTAAAAATATGGAAAAATGTCTTAAAATCCTCTTTTATTATATATAAGAGAAAGGTGAAATCAATTTTACAAAATGAGGTTTGGAAGAGTGACATTTTGGGTTAGTGACCAAAATGTAATTTTTGAAAACTGGGTGACTGTTTTAAAAAGGATTGAAACTTTGAATCTTTAAGGAGCTATTTACCCAAAAGAGATTCTCCAGATTTTTCTGAATATTAATCAATTTAATTAATGGTTTTTAATTAAGTACAAAAGGAGGGAAAATATATTTTGGCATTATAACTAACTTTTCTCTAAATTTCCATTTTCTTTTCTCTCAACTCAAACACATTTCTCCAGCAAAATTCTCTCTGATTTTGACAACTAAAGATTTGATTTCAATCCTCATTTGATCTCTAATCAATTCTACAACAAAACCTTAGCATTTGCTTATTGGATTTTCAAGAATTGTGGTTCCAAAAAGGGAGAAACTCAAGTTTAGAGGTATGAACGTCCTTCTCCTCTAAATTCTCAGTTCTTTACTGAAATTCCTAAGTTCTCAATCCTTGATTTGTGTTTTATTAAAGGTTTTACAATTGTGTTCTTGATCTTGGCTTTAAAATGCAAGATTTGGTTAATTTGTGATGAAATTCGTATGAAATGGTTGGGTACTGTTTTGAGATGTGTTTTTAATGTAAAATGGATGTATATTTGATGAGAAATTGAGGTTTAATCAATGCAATCCCGAATAGGTTGATTTTCCTAAGTTTCTACTTGTGAAAATGGTGGTTTTTGGGGTGATCTTGGTGTTTTGTTAATGCTGGAGGTATAAGGACGTGTTTGAGATCATTTTGGATGTTAATTGATGTTTAAAAATGGTTAGAAGTGATGGATCTTGGCTGGGTTAAGTCTTGGAAGTGTTTGGAGGTGATTTCGGTTGTGTTTGGTAGCCGAAATGTTGGTTTTGCAAAGAGCAGCGAGTTTAGGTGTGTTGCTGGTGTTTTTAATGCATTATGATGCATTAATCCTCTGTTGTTATGTGCTTGAAATAGGGGAGAATGATACGTGAGCAATAGAGGTGGCGTTGAAGGATTCGGATGCTTGGAAGGCTTGTTGTCTAGCCTTGTTTTGTGTATCAGTGAGTGAAGTTGGGTTTTCAGCTTTAAAACAAAGGTTTGAAGGTTTTGGGAGCTTAGTTTAAGTCTAAACAACTTAGCTAAGCTCAAGAGTACGTAAATAGAATTTCTCTCTTGGTTGTGTTATGAATTGGTTTTTAAAGCACTTGTGATTGTTGGATGCAAAGCATGTGATTTGCATGTTTTAAATTCTGTTTTGAAAGCATATTTTAGCATGGTTTAATGCTGGTTTTGAAAGCCATGTGTGAAGGTTGCTCAAGGTGAGAGATCCTTGGTTTTGTACATTGAAATTGTGGAATTGTTGCATAGTGTTGCATGTTGTTTAATGGCTTTGTGTAATGCTTCAAAAACAGTGGATTGATGATGGTAATTGGTGGTTTTGGCATTTTGGTTATGCTTGTAAAACAATGGATTAATGTGGTAAATTGGTTATATTGGCAAGTGATGTAAGTGGTTCTTGGTTACTTGAATCGGATATAGTTAGCCGGCTATGGGATTGGGTGCACCATGAATAAAGTCGCCTTGGATGTGGAGTGGTTGTGATTGTACCGGTAACTCCATCCAAGTACACTAACGAGATGGTTAAGAACACCATGGTGGTTAAAAGTCCATGGGTGGGTCTTGTGTATGTTAAGGTCATAATGGTGGTTAAAATTCCATTTGAGGACCTTGTGTATGTTAAGGTCATAATGGTGGTTAAAATTCCATTTGAAGACCTTGTGTATGGTAAGATCACAATGGTGGTGTAAAGTCCATGTGTGGATCTTGTGTGTATGTCCCGTGATCTCGTTAGTGATGTTATACAACTACCAATGAGTGATGGTAAGGTTATAATGGTGGTTAAAATTCCATTTGAGGACCTTGTGAATGTTAAGGTCATATGGTGGTTAAAAGTCCATAGGAGGACCTTGTGTATGGTAAGGTCATAATGGTGGTTTAAATTCCATTTGGGGACCTTGAGATTGGTAGTGTGTATGAAGCGTGGGGACAACGCTTGTAATCCGCGTATCCGATTGTGTTTTGCGTTATGATGGTTTGTGAATTATCACTTGGAAGCCAATATAATGTTCTTGAATATGATGAAGCATGAGATGCTTGAAATGATGCATGGTTGCATGAGAAGTGTGTAGTGTTCTATGAATGCATGTTTTACTTGTTAACTTGTACAAGTGTTTATCTTCTATTGAGAATGGTACATATGTGCATGGAATCTCTTTGGTGCATTGAAGTCTTGTGAAGGCTTGTTTTAAAAGGCATGTAATGCAAGTGTTGATTTTATGGTTCATATGTTGCATTTGCTTAATGCATGAGATGGAATTGAGGGTGTAAGTGGTTTTTAAAGGTTTCTTGCTTTGAATTGATTTTCAAGTATAAGAAAAGTATAATGTGAAGTGGAAGTGTTTTCCAAGGATCTTGTATTTAACTTTGCATAGGATGTTCATGCATGGAATGGTTAAATTGATGGTTTTGCAAGGTTGTGCTTTGAAGTGAATTACTTAGCTTTTCTAAGCTAAGGGTTGGTTTTTCATGTTTGAGCAATGCATGATTTAAAGCATGTTGTTAAAAGGGGGTTTTCAAACATTGCTTTGGTATATCGAATTGTGTTTACTTTTAAAAGAGGTTTTATGACTCGCTACATTGATGGTGTTTTGGTTTTGAGCATTCCTCACTAAGCATTATGTGCTTACGCTCCTTTTTGTCCATCAATGCAGATATTTGAAGTTGGGACAGCGAGAAGCAAGGGATTCAAGGAGAGCTCCACTTGAGATGTATGTCTCGGTTAATAGCTATAGATAATAAAGGCAATGGGGGGGAGAATCTCTTATGTTGATGTTTAATGAGATTGTGTATGTTGGACAAGTTTGGTTTATGATTTTGAACTATGTGGTTTAACGCTTGCAACGTTGAGTCTTCTTATTCTTAAGTCGTTATGCTATGCTTCTTGTTTTAAAATCTTGATTGAGTGTTGGATGTGTTGAATGAGTTGGTGCACCTAGGGGTGGTTTTGTATTTAGATTTTGATGCAAATTGGTAGGTATGATGCTTGGCATGTTGTTGATTTATTGTGGAATGGTTTGGAGCATGTTTGATGGGGTTTAAAGGTGTTAAAACAGGCCTATCTGCTGTTTCTGGGCAGGGTGTTTCGAAACACCCTTGCCTGTTTCGAAACAGGCCCTTGCTTTGGCCAGGGTGTTCCTGAACGGCCTAGACCCGTTTCTGAACACTTTGGCTACTTCCAAGGGGTGTTCCTGAACGGTCTAGACCTGTTTCGGAACACCTGACCGTTGGGCATAAAATTTGAATGGTTTTGAGGTTTGCAAGCTTTACGTTTTAGTCCTGATTCTTGTATGTACAATTGCTTGAGTTTGAGATATCCGTTTGAGATGAAATTTGGCAGAGAGGCGTGGAACATGACTAATTTCATAATGGTAACTTAAAAATTGGTAAAGTCCTCTTAATTTTCAGAATTTGCAATTTGGTCCCTAAATTCGTATTTTGTGCAATTGGGTCCCTTATTGTTTTCCGATTGCTGTGATTTTTGAGTATGCTTATCTCAAGAGAATGCCTAGGTTTGGTGTGCATCTAGACAAGTCTAAAAAGAAAAAAAAGGGTCGTTAATCAAGGTTGACTTTCGGGTTGACTTTGGTTTTCCCCGTGTAATCTTCGTAGTTCGGGTCAACCGTCTAGACCGGGCTACGGGGGTTACATACACTCATTGGAAGGATTACAACCCTCTTGAGTCGATTCTAGGAGAGTTTGATCAACAACAAGTCAACCAATGGCATCCACCTCCAACTATGAGTCCCAATCCACCACCAAGCCACCATTCTTCAATGGGGATAACTATCCTTATTGGAAGAATAGGATGAGGCTCTTCATCAAGTCTACCGACTATATGGTGTGGGATGTAGTTGAAGAAGGTCCATACATTCCCATGAGAAGAGATGGAGAAAGGCTCGTCCCAAAGGTCAAAGCCGAAATGACCGACGATGAAAGAAGAAGGATGCAAGTGAATGACAAAGCTCTACATGTGATATTTTGTGCACTTGGTCCGGATATCTACTCCAAGGTGTCTTCAATCGAAAATGCCAAGGAGGTTTGGGACACCCTCGAGACAACATATGAGAGAACTAGTGATGTCAAGGAGGCAAAGATTGGGCTACTCAATCTAAGCTATGAGAACTTCAAGATGGATCCCGAAGAAAGTGTCTCCAAGATGTTTGATCGGTTCTCGGTTATTGTCAATGGTTTGAAGGGTTTCAGCGAGATCATTTCCGAAGACAAGCTAGTGAGAAAGTATGAGGAAGGGAAGAGAACAAGAGAAGAAGATAGTGGAGGAGAAGGAAGTTGAGAAGAACAAAGTGGGAATCGCACTAAAAGCTTCATATCAAGAAAGCGATTCTAGTGAGGATGAAGATGAGGAGATGGCTATGTTGGCCAAACATTTTACTCGGTTCATGAAGTCAAATCGTGGAAGAAAATTCATTAGAAAGGGAGACTTCAAGAGTAAAAGCAAGGAAGAGGAGAAGGACCAAATTACTTGTTATGAATGCAAGAAACCGGGTCACATTCGTTCCGAGTGTCCTCAATTGAAAAAGAAAAGCCTTGGGAAGAAGAACAAGCTCAAAGCACAAATAGCTACTTGGAGTGACGATGAGTCATCCGAGGAAGAGGAGGAAGTGGCCAATCTATGTCTCATGGCCATTGATGATGAACCTAAGGTAAACTCTAACTTATCCAATTTCGATTTTACTATTGATGAACTTCAAGATGCTTATGATGAATTGCAAGAAGTGTATGATGAGTTAGTAGGAAAATACAAAGAATCCATTTTGAAAAACAAGAAAATCAATTCCCTCTTCTTGTGTATAGCCTTGAGCAACAAGCCTAGCCTTGTTTCTCACTATGTTACCACTTTCATGTAGTTTATTCCTAAAAACCCATTTTGTTCCTATAGTAGATTGATCATTAGGCCTTTCAACTAATGTCCAAACTTTACTCCTCTCAAATTGATTTAATTCCTCTTGCATGGCCAAAATCCAAAAATCATCTTTTAAAGCTTCTTTAATATTTTTAGGCTCAATGCATGAAAGAAATGCAACATGATTCATTAATTTGAGAGAGGATCTAGTAGTTATCCCCTTGGATGGATCACCCAAGATTTCACCACCTTTGACATAGTTTAACTCCCTTGGGTAAGACACCTCCCTTTCCTCAAGAGCCAAGTCCTTCAAGGCTTCAAGAGGTGGATCTTGTGAGTCCTCATCTTTGGTTGGAATCTCATCCACCTTTGACGTTTGTCCTCCATCAATGGCATCAATGATTCCTACATCATCATCATCACAAGATTCCTTCCTCGGAAGGAGGTTATCATCGAAAACAACATGTATTGACTCTTCAACAACTAGAGTTCTTTTATTAAGTACAAAGGACGAGGCTTTAAAAAAATTCATCACATTTTCTAAAATAACTCAAAATGATCTTGAACTTAAGATTTCTCACATTAGAAGTGATCATGGAACCAAATTTCAAAATCTAGGTTTCGATGAGTTTTTAAATGAAAATGGGATTAGCCACAATTTTTCCGCACCTCGCACTCCTCAACAAAATGGGGTAGTTGAGAGGAAAAATCGAACTTTAGAAGAAATGGCTAGAACCATGCTTTGCGAAAATAATTTACCTAAATATTTTTGGGCGGAAGCCACAAATACCGCTTGCTATATTATAAATCGAGTAATGATTAGGCCAATTTTGAATAAAATACCTTATGAGATTTTAAAATCTAAGAAGCCTAACATTATCTATTTTCATCCTTTAGGTTGCAAGTGTTTTGTTTTGAATAATGGTAAAGAAAACTTAGGTAAATTTGATGCTAAAAGTGAAGAAGCTATTTTCCTAGGGTATTCTTTAAACTCTAAAGCCTATCGTGTATTTAATAAAAGAACTCTAGTTGTTGAAGAGTCAATACATGTTGTTTTCGATGATAACCTCCTTCCGTGGAAGGAATCTTGTGATGATGATGATGTAGGAATCATTGATGCCATTGATGGAGGACAAACGTCAAAGGTGGATGAGATTCCAACCAAAGATGAGGACTCACAAGATCCACCTCTTGAAGCCTTGAAGGACTTGGCTCTTGAGGAAAGGGAGGTGTCTTACCCAAGGGAGTTAAACTATGTCAAAGGTGGTGAAATCTTGGGTGATCCATCCAAGGGGGTAACTACTAGATCCTCTCTCAAATTAATGAATCATGTTGCATTTCTTTCTTGCATTGAGCCTAAAAATATTAAAGAAACTTTAAAAGATGATTTTTGGATTTTGGCCATGCAAGAGGAATTAAATCAATGTGAGAGGAGTAAAGTTTGGACATTAGTTGACAGGCCTAATGATCAATCTACTATAGGAACAAAATGGGTTTTTAGGAATAAACTAGATGAAAGTGGTAACATAGTGAGAAACAAGGCTAGGCTTGTTGCTCAAGGCTATACACAAGAAGAGGGAATTGATTTTGATGAGACTTATGCACCCGTAGCTAGGATGGAAGCCATTAGGATGTTGCTTGCATTTGCATGTTATCATAATTTCAAGCCTTTTCAAATGGATGTAAAAAGTGCTTTTTTAAATGGCTTTATAAATGAAGAGGTATATGTTGAACAACCACCGGGTTTTGAGGATTCAAAATTTCCAAACCATGTGTTTAAACTAACAAAAGCTCTCTATGGTTTAAAACAAGCTCCTAGAGCTTGGTATGAGAGATTTTCAAATTTCTTAATTGAAAAAGGTTTTGAAAAGGGAAAGGTGGATACAACACTCTTCATAAAAAGATATAACAATGACATCTTAGTAGTTCAAATTTATGTTGATGATATCATTTTTGGTTCTACTAATGAGTGTTATTGTAAAGAATTTTCTAAGCTAATGCAAGGTGAGTTCGAGATGAGCATGATGGGGGAGCTCTCATTCTTTTTGGGACTCCAAATCAAACAAAGGAAAGATGGCACCTTCATAAATCAAGCTAAGTACGTGAATGATATGCTCAAAAAGTTTGGCTTGGAGAATGCAAAGCCTCAAGCCACTCCTATGAGTTCTTCTTGGTTCTCTAAGAAACAAAATAGCGTAGCCTTATCTACCACCGAAGCGGAGTACATATCCTTAGGGAGTTGTTGTGCTAAAGTCCTTTGGATGAAGCAACAACTCTTAGATTATGGTGTGGAAGTAGAAACCATACCCCTTAAGTGTGACAACACAAGTGCCTTTTGTCTTACTAAGAATCCCATCCAACAACTCTTAGATTATGGTGTTATTGAATATGTTGATACCTTGAACCAATTAGCGGATATATTTACAAAACCTTTAGATAAAGAGCGTTTTTGGTCCCTTAGGAGAGAGTTAGGTCTAGCTAGCCTATCTTGACCTTTTAGGACCTCTTTGTGCTTAAAAATGCTTGATTTTGTGAAATTGCATGTTTATGTGTTGTAACTCTTGAAAATATCCATGCCTATAGTTAGGGGGAGTATGCTTCTATTAAAATATGCTTAGAACTGTTCATTCATCTTTTGCATACCTTTAGGAGATGCTAAAATCGAGCCTATGATTGTTCTTTAGGACTAAAGATGCATTTCTGGGTATAGAGTATCGATACGGATCTACGCGTATCGATACGTGTT
This sequence comes from Hibiscus trionum, assembly GCA_030270665.1. Lineage (NCBI taxonomy): Eukaryota > Viridiplantae > Streptophyta > Magnoliopsida > Malvales > Malvaceae > Hibiscus > Hibiscus trionum. The sequence continues at coordinate 25,935,534 of BSYR01000005.1, forward strand.
CTTCATTCAGTTTCCCATAATTCATTTTTCTTAAACGGGTATCGATACGATTAAACCTGTATCGATACGAGCTTCAAATCGTTTCGATACGGACCTCATTCGTTTCGATACGATTCTCCAACGGGCATTTTTAAGGAAATGACGTTTATACCCCCGTATCGATAAACCCTCAAGCGTATCGATACTCGATTGCGCAGACAGCTTTTAATAAGGCATTTAAAGTGTTTAACTTTTACCAAAACTAAAATTCTTCAAACCCTAAAAACCCTAGCCGTTTTTGCCTATAAAAGGGCTCTTCCTCCCTCATATTTTCACACCACAACTCAAAATCTAAAAGAGTTTTTTCAATCAAGCAAAGCTTTAAGCTTCTTCTCATCACAATTGTGCTAGAATTGTTTTAATAAGGATATGTTTGATTTTGATATAATTAAATCTTTAAGGATCAGATTGAAAAACTTAAAATTGTTTTACAAGACCCTTAATATGTTTTTAAATCACCAACACTTTAAAACTGATTTGAAAAACTCAAACTCAAAATATTTTCTAAGTGTTTCAAGGCCAAACTATTGAAAACCGTCCAGGTGTATCGATACGCTTCCATCCGTATCGATACCTTTTTTGCAAAGTTGGCCACTGTCGAAACTCGTTTCGATACGCACTTAACCGTATCGAAACACCATATCGAAACAGATTAAATCTTTATCGATACGCTCCTTTGTAAAAATCCAAAAGAGTTTGAATATCGTACCGATACGAGTTCACCCGTATCGATACGGTTTTAACAAATTTTTAAATTCAAGTCGGTTTAAATATTTCGACCGTTGGTGTCAGTTGGTTAGGTAACCAAATTTTAAAATGGTAGTTGACCCGTATCGATACGGTAAACCCCCGTATCGAAACGGAAATCGATAGTGAGCTATGTCGAGAAAAAAGGTATCGATATAGTCTTAGCCGTTTCCATCCCCCGTATCGATACGCATACGTGCGTTTCGATACCCCCTATTTATTGTGCACAACGGCTCTTTCTTTTCTGAGACAGGTATCGATACGGCTTCCCGAGTACCGATACGGATAGCTGCAGAAGTGCATTTATGGTGGTAAGAGAGGGTTCCAACGGCTCCATTTATGTTCCCAACCACCCAAACGGCTAGAATTAATAGAGGAGGTATAAAATGAAGCCCTTTGAAGGTCAGCAACAATTATTCAACATTCAAGCATCATCAAAGCAAAAATCCAAACCCTTGAGCTATTCAAAGTCAAATTTTTGTACCCAACTCTAGTGTGTTTCAAATTGTCAATTTGTATTGTGAGTTTGGGGTTGTTGAAATTGTAATTGGGTAGACAATTATCCTTTGAGAGGAAACATTTGAGTTTACCAAAATCTTTCTTTGTATTTGAGTGGATTAAGCTTTGGGTAGAAAGCTTAATCGAAATTGTAAGGTTTCCTCCTCATCCAAGAAAAGGGGACAAATTCAAAGTAGTGAATTGTTTGAAAATCCTTAGTGGGAGCTAAGGTAGTGGATGTAGAGTTCATTTGGAGAACTTGAACCACTATAACCCCTTGTGTCATTTTTATTTTCAATCTTTCTCTTCACCAAAATTTTAATTGCCAATTCACCCCCCTCTTGGCCATTTGCAAGTGTTCGATCAACTCAACAATGTGCATCATGAATGGCAATCAAGCTTGCATGGTGCTGACGACCAGGGCCACCAAGCAAGATGCCAAGGTACTCTCTTCCTTGCAGTTCAAGAAGGGCGTCAAGAGAAACGAGGAAAGCTACTTGGCCATCCTTAGTGAGTATGATGAAGAGGAGGCCATTCCCGACGAAGACCTACCAAGGGAGGTAGCTCAAGTGCTTGATGAGTTTAAGGATGTGGCACCACCCGAACTACCCCGAAGGCTACCTCCAAGAAGGGAAGTAGATCATAAGATCGAGTTGGAACCTGGCACCAAACCACCAGCCATGGGGCCCTGCCGCATGGCACCACCAGAGTTGGAAGAGTTAAGGAGACAACTCAAAGAGCTACTCGATGCAGGGTTCATCCGACCATCCAAGGCACCATTTGGGGCACCAGTCCTTTTCCAGAAGAAGAAGGATGGTTCGCTAAGGATGTGCATCAATTACCGAGCACTCAACAAGGTCACTACCAAGAACAAGTATCCAATCCCTCTGATATCAGATTTATTTAACCAGCTCGGGCATGCACAATACTTCTCCAAGTTGGATCTTCGATCGGGGTACTACCAAGTGCGCAATGCAGAAGGGGATGAGCCCAAGACCACATGCGTCACGAGGTATGGATCCTATGCTAGTCATGCCCTTCGGACTAACCAACGCCTCAGCAACCATTTGCACTTTGATGAACAAGCTTTTCCATCCCTACCTCGATCGGTTCGTAGTCATCTACCTTGAAGACATCGTGGTATATAGCAAGACCCTGAAGGAACATGTTGAACACCTCAGGGAAGTGTTCAAGGTTCTGCGAGAGAACCAACTATTCATCAAGAAGGAGAAATGCTCCTTTGCCAAGCTCGAAGTCATGTTCATAGGGCACAAGATCAATGATGGGAAGCTAATGATGGAGGATGGTAAGGTACGAGCCATCCAAGAGTGGGAGCCACCCACCAAAGTACATGATCTACGATCCTTCCTCGGACTGGTGAATTACTACCGCCGATTCATCAAGGGCTATTCAGCGAGAGCTACACCTTTAACCGAGCTCCTGAAGAAGAACAAGACATGGGTGTGGTCACCAGCCTGCCAAGAGGCCTTTGAAGACCTAAAGAAGGCCTTTTGTGAGGAGCCAGTACTGAGCTTTCCCGACCACACCACAAGCCCTATGAGTTGCACACCGATGCATCAGATTTTGCCATAGGAGGAGTTCTTATACAAGATGGGCATCAGATCGCCTCTGAGAGTTGGAAGCTCAACGACACCGAGAGGCGCTACACCGTGCAAGAGAAGGAGATGACTACCATTGCAACGCCCCAATTTTGGGCTTAGAAGTTTAGGGTTTGAACCGGGCCGGTCTAATTTCCGGTTCGAATATAAAAGGAGGTTTTAGGGAAAGCCTAGTTCGGGATGCTTTAAAAATGTGGAAAAATATCTAAAAATCCTCTTTTAATAAATATAAGAGAGTGGTGAAATCAATTTTACAAAATAAGGTTTGGAAATACAACATTTTGAAATAGTGACTAAAATGCGATTTTTGAAAAGTTCAGTGGTGACTGTTTTGTAAGGATTGAAACTTTGAATCTTTAAGGAGCTAATTTACCCAAAAATGATTTCTCCAGATTTTTCTTAAATTTGAGTGAATTAATTAATGTTTTAATTAATTAGAAGTGAAGAGAAACTACCTTTTGTTAAAATCATAACTACTTTTTCTAAAATTTTCTCATCTCTTTTTCTCTCAAAATTCCATCATCCAAACACTTTTCTCCAGCAACTTCTCTATTGATTTTCACTCCAATTGATGAGATTTCAATCATCAATTAGTTTCTAATCCATCTTACATCAAATCCTTTTGATTTCCTCATTGGATTTTCAAGCAAATTGGCTCAAATCAAGGAGAAATCATCATTTAGAGGTAAGGTTGTTCTTCTCCTCTAAATACTAAGTTCTTTACTGAAATTCCCAAGTTGGCAATCCTTAATTTAAGTTTTATAAATGGTTTTAATGGTAGGAACTTGATTTTGGATTAAAACTCAAGATTTGGATGAAATCTTGAAGAATTTCGTGGTAATTGTTTGGGCTCTGTTTTGAAATGTTTCTTAAATGTATTGTGGATGTCTAATGATGTGTAAATGAGGTTTTATCAATGCAATCCCGAATAGGTTGAATTTCCTAAGTTTTTGCTTATGAAAATGGTGGTTTTGAGGTGATCTTGGTGTTCTGTTATAGCTGGAGGTATAAGGACGAGTTTAGGTTCTTTTTGGATGTTATTTGATGTTTAGAAATGGTTAGAAGTGATGGATCTTGGCTGGGTTAAGTTTTGGAAGAGTTTGGAGGTGATTTCGGTTGTGTTTGGTAGCCGAAATGTTGGCTCTAGGTAGAACATCGAGTTTAAGAGTGTTGGCTGAAGATTTCAATGCATGGTGATGCATTAATCCTCTGCTTTGATGTGTTTAAAACAGGGGGGACATCTTCGGACACTTGTGGTGTTGATCCGGAGGCTTGATCGGCGTTTCGGCAAGCTTTCGAAACGGAATTGGTGAGTGAAGTTGGATTTCCAGCTTTGAAACAAATGTTTGAAGGTTTTGGGAGCTTAGTTTATGTCTAAGCAACTTAACTAAGCTCAAGAGTAAGTTTCCGGGAAAACTCTCTTGGATGAGCCATGAAGTGGTTTGATGCATTGTTTATAATTTGCATGTTTAAATTCTGTTTTGGAAGCATGTGTTGGCATGGTTAATGCTGGTTTTGAAAGCCATATGTTGAAGGATGCTCTAGGTAAGAGATCCTTGGTTTGATATGTTGTAAATGTGGAAATGATGCATAGTGATGCATGAGGTTTAATGGTTTTGTTTAATACTTTAAAACAGTGAGTTGTTGATGTTATATGATGTATATTGGCAAGTGATGTGATGGTTTTAAAGTACTTGAATCGGATATAGTTAGCCGGCTATAGGATTGGGTGCACAGTGAATAAAGTCGCCTTGGATGTTGAGGGGTTTAGATTGTACCGTAAACTCCATCCAAGTACACTAACGAGTAAGTTAAGATCACAACAGTGGTTAAAAGTCCGTGTATGGATCTTGTGTTGTGTGTCCCGTGTACTCGTTAGTGAAGTTATACAATTACCGATGAGTGATGTTGAGGGGTTGTGATTGTACCATTAAACTCTATCACGGGTGTTGAGGGGTTGTGATTGTACCGATAAACTCCACCTTGTGTGTTCGGTAGTGTGTATGAAGCGTATGGGACAACGCTTGTAATCCGCGTATCCGATTGTGTTTTGTGTTGTAAATGGTTATGGATTATCACTTGAAAGCCAATATGACATGTTGATTTTAATGAAGCATGAGATGCTTGTTATGTATGCAAGATTGCATGAGTAATGATGATTATGTGATGGAAGGCTTTGTTAAAAGTGTTTTATAAAATGCATTATTGTGTTGTTTCTTTAGAGCATGCCTCACTAAGCAATTGTGCTTACGCTCTCTCTCTTGAACCAATAATGCAGATAATTGAAGTGGTTGAGGGTAACAAGGAGGCTAAGAGTCCAAGGGAAACTAAGCTCATGTATGGTGATGTTTTCATAACACTATTAGTTTTTGATATTTTGGCACTGGGAACCTAAGTTTGTGCTTTTGAGAGATGTTTTGGACTCCCTAGTTGTGGCATGATGCCTTTAATGATTTGGATTTGTAAATGGCCATTTTGATGCTTGATTTGGTGTTTTGTTGGTTGTTTGGTTTTGGATACTAGGATGCATGCCTATAGACTTGTGGAATTCCATGATTGAAGCTATGAATGTGTTTTGAAGTTGCAAACATGTACCTCATATGTATGATGACTTGTTGGCATGATTAGAAAGTTACTAGGATGTGTTTGAGTGGTTTTATGCATGTTAAACCAGCAAAATCTGCAGCTTCTGGGCAAACCATATCGGAACGGGCACTAGCGTTTCGAAACGGGGGCCTGTAATGGCCTTCGTGTTTCGAAACGACTTGAGGCTTTCCGAAACGTTTTGGCTACTGTCAAGCCCTGTTTCGAAACAAGTCTCGAAACGAACCCGTGTTTCGGAACGGTCACCACTGTTTCGAAACGGGTGACCGTTGGGCACTGATTTAAATGGTGTAAAGGTTTGCAAGCTTTACGTTTTAGTCCTTAATGTTGTAATCGCAATTATATGAGTTTGAGATGTCCGTTTAAGGTGAAATTTGACAGGGAATCATGTAATATGACTAATTAGGTAATGGTAACTTAAAAATCAGTTAAGTCCTTCTAATTTCCAGAATTTACATTTTGGTCCCTAATATTTGTTTTTTGCGCAATTGAGTCCCTCATGTTGTTCGATCGATGTGCTTTTCACATGTTTGTTTCATGCGTGCTCACATAGGGTTAATTTGTATCTAGATAAGATTCAAAGGGAAAAAAGGGTCGTTAATCAAGGTTGACTTTCGGGTTGACTTTGGTTTTCCCCGTGTAATCTTTGTAGTTCGGGTCAACCGTCTAGGCCGGGATAAGGGGGTTACAGCCATCATCCATTGTCTAAGGGTGTGGCGACATTACCTCCTAGGGGCTAAGTTCTTGATCTTAACCGACAACGTAGCAACTAGCTACTTCCAAACTTAGAAGAAACTTAGCCCAAAGCAAGCTAGGTGGCAAGATTTCCTAGCCGAGTTCGACTACATTCTACAGTATAAGCCGGGCAAAGCGAATGTAGTCGCCGATGCACTAAGTCGAAAGGCAGAGCTCGCAGCATTAAGCCAAGCCACCAGTCCACACCTCGACAGGATCAAGAAGGGCTTACACCAGGAGCCCCTTGCCAAGAACATCATTGCCCTAGCCAAAGAGGGCAAGACTCGACGGTTCTGGGTGAGCGACGGACTTCTCTACACCAAAGGTAACCGTCTATATGTACCAAAGTGGGGCAACCTACGCAAGGAGCTGATCAAGGAGTGTCACGACTCCTTATGGGTCGGTCATCCAGGTATGCGTCGTACCCTTGCACTCTTAAAGTCCAACTACTATTGGCCCCGGATGCACGATGATGTGGAAGAGTACGTGACGACTTGTCTTGTGTGTCAACAAGACAAGGTTGTCCAACAACAACAAAGAGGGCTCTTAGATCCTTTGCCTGTACCCGACAAGCCTTGGGAGAGTGTCTCTATGGACTTTAACACTTGTCTCCCAAAGTCTGAAGGGTTTGGAAGCATAATTATCGTGGTGGACCGATTCAATAAGTATGCCACTTTCATTGCAGCATCACCCGATTGCACAGCAGATGAGGTAGCAAGGCTCTTTCTCCACAACGTGGTCAAGTTGTGGGGTATACCAAGCAACATCGTGAGCGATCGGGATCCAAGGTTCACAGTGAGGTTTTGGAACGAACTCTTCAAGATGCTAGGGTCCGACCTTAACTTCTCAACAAGCTTCCGTCCCCAGAGTTACGGGTAAACCGAGCGCATCAATGCTCTCTTGGAGCTTTACTTAAGGCACTACGTTAGTGCCAATCAAAGAGATTTGGCCAAGCTTCTCGATGTTGCACAGTTCTCATATAACCTACAAAGGAGTGAGGCCACCAACCGAAGTCCCTTCGAGATTGTCTTGGGACACCAACCGACCACACCGCTCTCCCTTGCCACACGTTATGAAGGGAAGAGCCCCGCAGCCTACAAGCTTTCCAAGTAGTGGCATGAGCAGAACGAGCTTGCTCGAGCATCCTTACACAAGGCTGCCAAGAGGATGAAGAAGTGGGAGGACAAGAAAAGAAGGCCCCTAGAGTTCAAGGAAGGAGACCTTGTCATGCTCAAGCTCCTACCCCAGCAATTCAAGACCTCACGAAGAGTGCACAAGGGACTAGTCTGTAAGTACGAGGGACCATTCCCGGTGATCAAGCGAGTAGGCAAGGTGTCTTTACAACTCCCAGCGAGACTTAAGATTCATCCAGTCTTTCATGTGAGCTTGTTGAAGCCTTATCATGAAGACTTGGAAGATCCATCAAGGGGAGTTTCCACTAGAGCACCCACAGCCGTGGTCACTTCCTTCGACAAGGAAGTTGAAGAAGTGCTAGCCGATCGGGTAACTAGGCGAAGGGGTGTGCCAGCATACAAAGAGTACTTCATCAAGTGGAAGGGTCTGCCCATTGCCGAGGTGAGTTGGGAGACTGAAGAAGACCTTTGGCAATTCAAGGACCAACTCCGAGAATTCAACGAAGACGCGACGAGGGCGTCGCCAGCTTAGGTGGGGGAGAATGTCACAACCCACCGTTTTCCCTATTATCCAAACCGAGGTTCTTGCCACCCCTTGGGCACTTTTGAGGCAAGCAAGCACCAAAGAGGGCTCCATAAAGGCCTAGGACGGCCATGAAGCATCTAGGGACATGCCACAACGTTCTAGAAAGGTCCGGGACGTTCTCTCCAAGTCTACACACACCCGGAAGGACCCAGAAGGCTCGGGAAGACATGGGAAAGCTCGGGACAACTCTGGAAGACCCTGGAACTCTCTAGAACCTTTTGGATAGGTGTAGATATGTATACACATATGTACAATACTCTAGAATAATGTAGTCCCTTAGAAGATATTTTGGGAGGCAACATTTGGACCGTTGGATCAAATCGATCTCAACCGTCCATTGAGGAGGTGGGAGCCTATAAATAGGGCCACCCTCTTCATTTTGTACTCACTCAAGCAATTAACCACTAAGCATACTTTTAAAGCTATCTTGTAAAGCTTCCTTCATAGTTCAATACAAGTTCTTTACTTGTAAACTCTTAGCCTTCTCTAGTGTTCTTTGTTTAGCCATCGCGTTGCGTGAAGGATCAAGGCTGGTTAGCATCATCGAGGCTTGCTAACGCCGCAGGGATCGGTTTGAGAAAATTAGTCTGTGACATTAAGGCAGCTTTGACGCAAGCTCCTATCTTGGTTCAACCAGAATTAGGAAAAGAGTTTGTGGTGTATAATGACGCATCCTATGTTGGTTTGGGGTGTGTGTTAATGCAAGAGGGTAAGGTAGCTGCTTATGCATCGCGACAGTTGAAAGTGCATGAGCGCAATTACGTTACGCATGACATTGAGTTGGCTGCAGTGGTTCTCGTTCTAAAGATCTGGAGACATTATCTCTATGGTGAGAAGTGTATTGTGTACACGGATCATAAGAGTTTGAAGTATATGATGTCTCAGAAATAGTTGAATCTTAGGCAACAACGTTGGGTGGAGTTGCTTAAGGATTACGATCTAACGATCGAGTATCATCCGGGGAAGGCCAATGTTGTGGCCGATGCTTTGAGCAGAAAGTGGCGGTGGAGTTAAGGGCGCTGTTTGCTAGCTTTTGCATATCGCAGGATGGTGATCTCTTTGCTGAATTGCAAGTGGAACCATCTCTAGTTCAGTTGATAAAGGACAAACAATTGTTGGATGATTCTTTAGTGTCACATGTTCAGGATATTGCAGAAGGTATGCCATCGGATTTCTGTTTCAATGATGATGGTGTTATATGTTTTGGGAGTCGGATAGTGGTGCCGAATGATGTTGAATTGAGGCACGCTATTCTGACTGAAGCTCATAGTAGTCCTTTTGCTATGCACCTTGGTAGTACAAAGATGTACCGTGATCTGAAGGATGAGTACTATTGGGTGGGGTTGAAGAAAGATGTCGTTGAGTATGTTAGCAAATGCATGGTTTGTCAGCGAGTTAAGGCTGAACATCAATTTCCTTCTGGGTTGTTGCAGCCATTAAGGATCCCTGAATAGAAGTGGGAGAGGATCACCATGGACTTTGTATCTGGTTTGCCTTTATCGCCATCGAAGAAGAATTATGTCTGGGTGATTGTGGATCGCCTTATGAAGTGTGCACATTTCTTACTTGTGCATACTACGTACACCTTGGATAAGCTTGCAGAGTTGTACATTGCTGAGATTGTACGGTTGCATGGAGTGCCAAAATCTATAGTGTCGGATAGAGATCTGAGGTTCACTGCAAGGTTTTGGGAGTGTTTGCATAAAGCATTGGGTACGCGGTTGAATTTCAGTACTTCTTATCATCTGTAGACGGATGGACAGTCGGAGCGTGTTATCCAAGTGCTTGAGGATATGTTGAGGTGCTGTGTTATTGAGTTTCAAGGATCTTGGGAGAAGCACTTGCCTCTGGTAGAGTTTGCTTATAATAATAGTTACTAGGCAAGTATTCAAATGGCACCTTATGAAGCTTTGTACGGGATGAAGTGCAGAACTCCTCTTTGTTGGGCTGAAATGGGACAAAAGTTGGTCTCGATGCCGACTTTGTTAAAAGGAACCACCGAGAAGGTGAAGCTCATTTGTGAGCGGTTGAAGGCAGCATCAGATCGACAGAAGTCTTACGCGGATTTGAAGCGTGAGGAGATAGAATTTGTTGCGGGCGAGCGTGTGTTTTTGAAAGTTTCACCTTGGAAGAAGGTGATGAGATTTGGTCGGAAGGGCAAATTGAGCCCAAGGTTCATTGGACCATACGAGGTGATAGAACGTGTGGGTCCTGTTGCCTACAAGCTGAGACTTCTTCAAGAGTTAGAAAAGATACATAATGTGTTTCATGTATACATGCTTCAGAGGTAAGATGTTGCGTGTAAAAGTGTCTATCGCAATGCAGTGCAAGTGTACACGACACAAGTAGTAAAGTGATACTAGAGTATCGGATATCGTCTCCACAGGGACTGGGCTAACCCTTTCCTTTGCTATCTGCACAAGGGGAAAAGAAATAGTTTAAATTATTTGTCACGAAATAATAAAGATAACTGGAAATAAAGAGTAAAGAAATTAGGATAGAGAGAATGGGCTGGTATTGAATTGCTCAGTAGTGCAGGTATTGTAGAGTTTAGGAAATCCAGTCCTGTCGTCGCGCCTGTCGCCGACAGCACCTGTCGCGGCAGCTGTCCGTTGGCTGTCGCGGGCAGCAAACACACCAACTCTGTACTTCAAGCTTGGCAAGAATCCCAGATCTGCCTTGCCCTATCCCTAGGCACAAGTCTGTCGATGATCACGTCTTTGATGATACCTCCCGGCGTGAATCGAAGGATGAACACCGATGTGTATGAATTCTTCCTTAGCCACTTAACCTCGCCCTATCCCTAGGCACGAGATGGTTCAACTATAAACTAGAGAACGCGCTCTTATCTCTTTCGTATACTTAACTCTCCCGATGCTAAGTAAATGGATAACCTCACAATGCTCTCCCGATGCTCTTGCAAGATATTAAAACCAAAATAAGAGAACTTGAAGTTTATTTTATTGAACTGAAAAATCCTAAAAACAAAGCAACCCTTGCAACTACTTTACAAAACAACCCGTAGCCCTAGGGGGGATTTAGAACATGTCGGTGACGGGTGGACGACAGTGGGGGTTTAGGTTTCGGTTATGGGGTAGAATGAGGGATCTCCCCTCCTAGGTTAAAACTATGCCCTTATATAAGCTTTGGGCTCAAGTATTCTAAGTTAACAAGGATTACAACTTTAATGAAAAGTAAGATTCTAATGAATGCTTAATCTCTAAGGATTCCTACTTTTCAGCCGTCCTCCTTGTTTCATGGGAATTCCTCTCCTTGAGCTTTGGCTTGACATATCTTTTGATCCGGGGCTTGGAAAAATATTTGGCTTTCACACGACAGACGAGCAGATTTTTCTCTATCTATCGAGGTCCACTTTACTTTTCCTCTTCATAAGGTTGCTGTCACCTTGCTGTCACGACAGGTCCATGACAGGTTCGTCTTCTTCGTCTGCTTGTTCAGTTCAGCTCTTCTGCTTATCTGCCCTGCGCCTGCCTTCAACATCTACTATGGCAGATACCTGCAAAAATAGCCATCTTTTAGTAGAATCCGTGCCTTTTAATATATTTGTGATGTTTTGCTGTAAACTGACCTAAATGCAATGAATAATGCTTGAATGCAGCAGAAATATGGGTTAAAAAGGGTGTAAATAATAGAACTTTTAAACACTCATCATAAGACCATCGAGCTGGTCAAAGTTTTGTGGATTCAGATAGTAAGGTTCTTCAAGGTAAGACCATCTGTCGCATATTATGCATGTGGAAGAGGTTGAGTTGAATCCAAATTTGACATATGATGCGGAATCTGTTGAGATTCTGGATTCGGATAGTATGGTTCTTCGAGGTAAAACCATCGAGCTGGTCAAAGTTTTGTGGAGACATCGTGGTGTTGAGGAAGCCACGTAGGAAAGGAAGGAATACATGAAGAAGCAATTTTCTTACCTTTTTCCTCCAGGTAAATTTAGGTGACGAAATTTCTTAAGAGGGGGAGAGTTGTAACGCCCTGATTTTGGGCCTAGACGTTCTAGAGTTTGAATCGGGCTGGTCGAGAACGGTTCGAACCTTTAAGGGAGATTTAGGGAACACCTAGTTCGGGATGCTTTAAAATTATATGAATGATTATGGTGAAAACAATTTTATAAAATAAGTTTTGGAAATACTACATTCGGTGTAGTGACCAAATCGTAGTTTTTGCAAAAGTTGACTAGTGACTGTTTTGTAAAGGATTGAAACTTTGAATCTTTAAGGAGCTAATTTTACCAAAATGTTTTTAATCAGATTTCTCTTTATATTGGGTATTTTAATAATGATTTAATAAAGGGAATTAAAAGAGAAAAATCTATTTTGAATTCCATAACCACTTTACGATCTTATTCCCTCTTTTCATTTTCTCTCAACTTCCATTCAGCCAAACACAATTCCTCCATCAATTAGCCTCTGATTTTCATCCCGTTTGATGAGATTTCAATCTCCTTTTGATTCCTAATCTTTTCCTCATCAAATCCTATTGCTTTCACTTTGGATTTTCAAGGAAACTTGCCCAAATTAAGGAGAAATCAACCATTAGAGGTAAGCTTCGTCATTCTTCTCTAATGATCAGTTCTTTACTGAAATTCCCAAGTCATCAATCATTTGTTAATGATTTTTGAGTTGCTTTAATGTTAGAAACATGAAATTGTGTCAAAACTCAAGGTTCTTGGAGAGATCGTGATGATTTTCGTAACTATTGGTTAGGCTCCGTTTTGAGGTTGATTTCTAATGTATTTTGGATGTTAATTGATGTTATAAATGAGGTTTTATCAAACAAATCCCGAATAGGTTTGGATTCCTAAGTTTTGCATGCTAGATTGGTGGTTTTTGGGGTGGTTTTGGTGTTCTATTGTAGCTGGAGGTTTAAGGATGAGTTTATTGTGATTTTTTTGTGTTGATTGAGGTTTAGAAATGATTAGAAGTGATAGATCTTGGCTGAGCTTTGTTTTGGAAGAGTTTGGAGATGATTTCGGTTGTTTTTGGAGGTCGATATGATTCTTTTGGGTAGAGCAACGAGTTTGATTAGTTGGCTGGTGATTTCAATGCATGATGATGCATCAATCCTCTGCTCTTATGTGTATTAAGCAGGGGAGACATCTTCGGATGCCTTTGGTGTTGATCCGGAAGTGTCGGGAGCTTAGATATCGTTTTGGAGAGCAAGCGAAACGTAATCGGTGAGTACGAATGGTTTTAGAAGTCCTTGAGGGATAAAGAAACAAGGTTTGGGGATTTAGGATTGGTTTGAAACACCATCCAAAGTTTGGAAGTAAATATTGCTAGATTTTCTCTCAAATATGTGGTTGTTGCCCCTAAAATGCTTTTACATGCTCATGATTTGAGATAGACAAATTCCTACTGTTTTATGCAGGATTTGTAGCATGAGATGATGCTTTGTAGAGATTTCATGAGATAACATGTTGCATTGATGAGTTTTGAGATTTTGATTTGATGCAAAGCATGAGATATGATTTTGAAACGAGATGAGAAAATCTTGAGAAATATTGCATAAAAATAGTAGGTGAGATGATGTTTTGACATAATATATATTGGCATAGAAGATGAGATACTTACCAGATATAATTGATCGTTCAATAGGATGAGAGTGCACTATAAACTAAAATTCGTACGTGCTCTTTGGAGTCGAGCAATGGGGGTAGTGCCATCTCGATCCAAAGTGAGAATCCGGTGATGAGAGATACCATCGGGGTAGGACTTAGTGAAATACCCAAGCTTTGTGGCGATGAGAGATACCGCCATGAGAGTCCGGTGATGAGGGATTCCACCGGGGTAGGACTTGACTTTGAGTCAAGCTAATCCGCATATCCGAGTAAAGATGAAATGTGAAATCCCAATATAAAATATGAAAATGTATTTGATTCACATGTACCAAATGTTGAGATGATTTATGCTATGAGAAATGCATATGAGATTTGAATATGAAATGCTTTAGTTTTCACAAGCATGTGTATGGCTATGCCATGAGATTTGCATTGGTTTAAATGCATGAGATAGAATAAGGGTACATGTGTTTTCAAATGGCGATTTGCTTTGAAATGATTTTCAAGCATGAGATAGAATGAGCATTTTGATGAAAATGGCTTTTGGGAAAACGTTTTGAATAATGCATTATTGTGTTCGTTTTCTTTAGAGCTTGCCTCACTAAGCAAACATGTTTACGCTCTCTTTTACCAACAATGTAGATAATTGAAGTGATTTTGGGCGACAAGAAGGTTAAGAACATCCAAGGAAGTGTAAAGCTCATGTATGGTTATGTTTTTACATACTTTAGTATTGATACTTGGCAATGGGGCTTCAAGGTTGTATTTGGGAGATGTGTTTTGAACTCCCTATGTTTGTGGCAAGTTTGTGTTGGCTTTTGAAGTTTATAAATGGTCTTATATGGTTTGGTTTGAGGTTTGAAGTCTATATTTGGTTTTGTGACTAGGAAGCATTACTTTAAACTCAACGGTCATTTGTTTGATGTCATGCTTTAGCTAAAGCTTCTTAAATATGCTCTTTGATGTCTAATCATGTTGTTGGCATATTATGTTATGATTTGAGATATGTTTGAGTGTGGAAAGATGTGAAAAACCAAAAAAATTATGCTGTTGCAGGGCAGGGTGTTTCAAAACACCCTTATCTGTTTCGAAACAGGGGCCTGAAATGGCCATAGTGTTTCGGAACGGATAAAGGTGTTTCAGAACACTTTGGCTACTGGAGAGGCTTGTTTCGATACTGGTCTCGGAATGCACCCGAGTAGCGAAATGGTCAATTCTGTTTTGATACGGTCGTTTCGATACCAGGGTTAGCGTTCCGAAACGGTTGACCGTGGGACTGCAAATTTGAATTGTTTCAAGTTCTCATGTTTTACATTTTAGTCCTGGATGTTGTGGATGCAATTTTTTGAGCTTGGAATGTTCTTTTAAGCTGAAATTTGACAGAGAGGCATGTAATATGACTAATTACATGTTGGTAAGATTAAAAAATGCAAAGTCCTTATATTTTCCAAAATTTACGTTTTAGTCCCGAAAAGTGTAATTCTTACAATTGAGTCCTTAAATGATTTCCGATCGTTGTGCTTCTCTCTCCTATGATTCTTGAGTATTCACATAGGTTTAATGTGCATCTAGAAAAGATAAAAAGGAAAAAAAGGTCGTTAATCAAGGTTGACTTTGGGTTGAATTTGGTTTTCCTCGTGTAATCTTCGTAGTTCGGGTCAAGCGTCTAGGCCGGGAAAAGGGGGTTACATTTTTTGGTATCAGAGACAGGTTTGGAGTGTTTGGGGCTTGGTAAGTGGTTAATGTATGTGATTATGAATGTCTGTGACTTTGCGGTGAAAGTATGATGTATGATTGTAGGTGTGTGGTTCTAATGAGATGGAATTGTGATGCTATGCTTTGTTTGGGTATAGTTGGGGATCCCATTTCCATATCATTACTAATGAGAAGAATTGTTTTCAAAAAAATGAGGTGCAGTTTGTACGCCTTGGACATTCTTCTTGAATGCATTCAAGCGAAAATTCTTGGGAGTTCGTTACCTCGAGGAGAAAAAGAGAGAGTTCATGTCCCTTGTGCAAAGGAGTATGACGGTGGCAGAATATGAGGTGCAGTTTGTACGCCTTAGCCAATATGCACCTGAGCTGATTCCAAGCGAGTGAGAAAGATGTGAACAATTCTGTTACGGGTTGGCAGCGGATGTGAAAACCTATATGCTGGCATTAGACTATACTGATTTCGATGTCTTGGTCACCAGAGCCAAGGACATTGAGCTGAATCTTGGTCTGGCAAGTCGGGCAGGAGGATCTAGCTCAGGGAAGCGAGCTACAGGGCGTGATCTTGGTAGAGATCGCTATAAGAGGCATAAGGATAGAAGGCCACATGGTGATGTTGGACGTGGGGGTGGTAACCCTGGGAGAGGTCAGCAAGGACCAAATGCTTTCTTGAGGACTCCTGAGTGTAACCAATGTGGTAGGAGGCATATTGGTGAGTGTTGGGGAAATCTTTGTACATGTTGGAATTGTGGTAATTGAGGGCACATGAAGAGAGATTGTCCTCAGCCGTTGAGAGAAGGTCAGGCTCCGGTGAGTGCAGCTGAACCACAAAGAGGTCATGGGAGCGGCCGTTGTAACTTCCAGCACAGAGATGAAGGTGGAAGGAATGTGGCACGTGTGGTGGCTGTTCAACCTGAGGGTGGTCTCCAGGCTCGAGTGTATGCCCATCGAGAGGGAAGGAATGACACGGACGTGCTCGCAGGTACCTTTACTTTGCAATCCTTGTCATTACTTTCTTTGATTGATTCTGGATCTACACACTCGTACATATTGCGTGAACATGCTCAAATGCTTGGTTTGCCTGTTGAGTCTTTGGATATAGGTATGCGTGTGACGAGTTCCTTTGGTGAGATGGTTGTAACAAGAAGATTGTATAGGAGATGCCCCTTAATGGTGCAAGATCATGTATTTCTTGTTGATCTTATGGAGTTACCATTCTATGGATTTGATGTAATTATTAGCATGGATTGTCTTGTTGAGCATAGTGCCGTTGTGGATTTTGAAAGCAAGCGAGTTTCGCTGAAACTTGTGGATGATTATGAGGTTGTGGTGGTGGGAGAAAATGTGAAGTTTCTATCTAATGTGGTGTCTAACTCGAAACCAAGGCTTCAAATTATCTTATCATAACAGAGACAAGATGAGCATAGCTCCTTGATCGAAATATCACATGAACAAGTCTTTTATTATTCCATATCAAGCATGTATTCGATTCATGTATTTCTCAATTATTCATTCCTTTTTTCAATGATAGTATAACAAGAGGCATTTTCAAGCATGTAAAAGCATGAATAACTTACAATACAACCATATGATCATGTTCGGATAACACATAGAAGACGTGCATTATTCTTCAACTTATCAACGCGTATAACTTATCAAATCATGTCAAAGCTATAACTGAGCATGGCTCCATAATCAGAACACTAATAAACATGATCTATTACATATCATTACAATCACATATTCGATTCTTCTATGATACTCAATTTATACTCAAGTTTTAACCAAAAGATAATTTAGCAAGGATTTCTTATCAAACAAGTAAAAGCACCTACAAGGTTCACTGTAAGAAAAATTACTTATATTCAGATAGTTTGTATGGTAAGGACTATTATAAAACATCTACTACATAAAGTTTTATTGCAAGCACGTCAATTGTTTCAATTAATCACATCATGTCCAAATATTACAAATTATCTTATTTATCAATTAGGGACCTACCTCTTATCCAAGCTTTCTTATGCATCATATAATCCAAATAAAACAATGAAATAAAACCTAGCAAGAAATGCTCGGGAAGGTTATTAGCCTATCCCGAGACTTTAAACAACACTCACATGTTAAGCCAAGCTATTTATGCTTATGAATTCCAATTCCTTTTGCTTTTCTATCACTTGATCCTCCTTGGATCTTACTTCCTCAATCCTTTCTTGGTCTAAGAATGTCACAGAAATATAGAATGTATTAAAAAAATCATGTTATCTTAACATTCCCAAAGTTTCTTTAAGACTAGGCACAAAAATTCTTTTCTACTCATGTATCATTCATTTTAAGTAACCTTAACTTTACATATATGATCACATACATATCAAGACAATTTCAAGTACTCATGAAACATTTCTTTTTACCAAAGACCCAAAATAGTCCCCAACTCTTTTACAAAAACAGTACTCTAGTTGAAAGTATAAAACAGCCCTTGATATGGCAAAACAGTCCCTAATTTTTAATACAAAACGGTCCCTTGATTTTGTGTACAAAACAACTTCCTTTACTTTGCAAAACAGTCCCCATTTTTTCAATTTACAAAACAGTCCCTTAGGACCCTTAAAACAGCTGCATTAGTATACAAAACAATCCCTTAACATCTTTAGCATTGTAAAACAGTCCCTCCCCTGCTTTTAACACTTTAAATCAATGTCAAAAGAAATTCTATTATGATCAAATTAGTCCCCTACATTGAGATTAAAACTTGTCCATACTTTTCCTTTTAAAAACAGTCCAAGCAATCTTTTAATTTCACAACCCCAACAAATCGAATTATAGTAAAACAGTCCATGAATTGTATTTATAAATCAATATTCAAAATATCCCTTCAATAATATTAAAATAAACAATCCCTCGAATTTGAAAAATTGACCTTGTTTTAACTTTTCAATTTTGCTCATTTCTCTTTTAATCAAAACAATCCTTATTATTCATTTTACTCATATAATGGTTTAAATTAATTTTTCAACTAAACCATAACTCAAATTCACAATTCAATCCCTCTTAAATTACTTAAACAGCTTCCTTAAACCACTCATTTCATCACAACGATTTTTAACACTGAATATTAAGCAACCTAGTGTCTTGAGATATATCATCAACTCACAAAACATAGCAGTTTAGCATGTATAATATTCGAATGAATCAAAAGAATTCTTAACTTGAGTTTGATTTCCCAAACAATTCTAATAGGTGCAAAATACATAAGGACTTTCAATCAAATTCACAACTAGATCCTAATTCAAAGAATGGTAAAGAATTCATACCCTCTTCTTTCATACTATCGAGCAAATGAATCCATGAGGAACCTCAAAGAAGCTTTAAGCTAATTTTTTCCAAGGCAGATTTCTATTCTCTCTCACTCCTTGGGGTTTCGGTCACTCAGGGGAAGGAGATGATAGTGTTTGATTATCACCTCCCAAATGCCTAAACTCTCCTCCACAAATTCCTTCACCCAAATTCAACATGTGTAAAATCCTTGCTTTCCTTAAAAATTACATGCAATCCTTCATTCACACAAAGTTTTGTTTTTAGCCATTCTAACTTAGCTAGTATACTTTCCCGACTTTCTTAATTGGTCCTTAATTCACTCAATTGTTTTCTCTAAATGCATCTCAAATCAATTTGAATCATATTTGAGTTGGTCACATACTTCTAGGCCACATTTTGGGTTATTACATTGTGTCTCCTTTATATTCGGACTCATAATATACTGTAAGTATGCTTGACACCTAACCTCCAACAACTTTTGCGCTTCTGAAGCCAAAATAACATTGGATAAGAATTTGACATTCTCACCTGCCACCACAACTTCTAAATCATCGGCAAGTTTCAACGAAACTCGATTAAGCTCAAATTCAACCAGAACCCTATGTTCGATCAACCAATCTATACCCAAAATGACATCAAAACCATAAAAAGGTAACTCCATCATATCCACGGCAAAAACATGACCTTGCACCATTAAAGGACATCTCCTATACAACCTTCTAACAACAACTGTCTCACCAAAAGAACTTGTCACTTGCATACCCACATATAATAACTCAACAGGTATATGAAGCAATTGAGCATGGTCACACAAAATGTATGAATGCGTAGAACCATAAAAAATCAAAGAAATTAAGGAAAAGGATTGCAAAGTAAAAGTACATGTAATCACATCGGTGTCATTCCTTCCCTCACGGTGAGCACCTCCCTCAGGCTGGACAGCTACAACATGCGCAACATTCCCCTGACCATCCTTCATATGCTAGAAATTACTTTGGTCATGCCCACGGCCTCTCTGTGGCTCAAAATCACGCGCAAGAGCCTTCCTGTCTCTAACCGGCTGAGGACAATCACTCTTCGTGTGACCCAGCAAACTGCAGTTCCAACATGCACCAAGGTTTCCCCAACATTCACAATGGTTACACTAAGGAGTGTGAACGAAAGCATTTTAACCCTGTTGCCCTCGGCCAGCATTACCACCATTACCATGCCTCTGATCTGGGTAGTACTTCTTGTCACGCTACCTCTTATAGAGCTCTCTACCAATATTATACTCATCAACTCTCTTACCAGCAGAAGAAATCCCTGAACGAGGAACCAAACCAAAATTCAGCTCAATATCCTTGGTTCGAGTGACCAAGACATGAAAATCTATGTAATTCGAGGCTAACATATAGGTCTTCACTTCCTTCACCAACCTATAACGGAAATGATCATATCGCTTATGTTCGTTGGGAACCAGCTCTAGGGCATACTGGCTGAACCGAACAAAATGTGCTTTATATTCAGCAATAGACATGTTCCATTTCACCAAGGCCATAAACTTTTGCTTCTTTTCGTTCTGATAATGAGAACCAAAATACTTCTTATTGAAAGAAACACAAAAGAATTCCCAATTAGCATTAACAGGTTCCATTCCCATTGTAATGGTCTTCTACCATGTATAAGCATCGCCATGCAACAGGGACATAATGCAACCCAGCTTACGTGCATCCGTACACTCCATCTGACCAAGAATCCTTTCTGTGCGCTCAAACCAAGCCTCAGAATCCTCTTGAGATAAACTTCTAAACTCAGTCCCTCCCAGACTGCGTAAGCACTCCAAAGGTAAACCAGGGAAAGCAGGTTGTGCTGCAACCGCATGCACACCTGCTATCGCTACCAGAAAAGCTCCAGTTATCTTCTTGATTAGTGGTGTCATATCGCCCGTTGCTTGCTCTTGTGGTGCATGTTGTGTAACACCTCACATTCTAGCACCACCAAGAGGAGGTGGAGGGGGCGGCACATCCTCGTTACACTCTTCCTCAACATTACGTGTTTTGGAGGCAGCGAATAGCAAGAGATCTCAAGTGACTTTCCTTTAAGAAAGTATGTTTCGGTTTAGACTAAAGTAATAAGGGCAATGGGGAATCTGTTGTGTTGTTGGGAGATTTGTGTAAATTCCCTTTTGAGCAAGTTTCATATTTGGTTTTTGACTTGTAAATGGCCTTTGGTATTTTGTTTATGCCTTGCTTTGAATATTGGTATCTTACTTGGCTTGACACTAGGTTGCATGCCTATAGTTTACCTTTGATGCAAATTGCCATGTTTTTGATGATGATTATGCCTTGGATGTTTGAGGATTGATGTTTAAATATGTTTTATGCATGTTGGAAATATGTTGAAATGTTTATGATTGGGTTAAAGTATCAAAACCAGCAAAAATTGTCATTATAGGCCCAGGTGTTTCGGTACACTCGAGCCTATATCGAAACGATGAGCCTGAAATGGCTTAAGGGTTTCGAAACAGGGAAGGGCTGTTCTGATACGTTTTGCTACTGGAATTCCCTGTTCTGATACACCTTTAGGGGTGTTTCGGTATGGTCCCAAGCTTCGAGACGCTCGACCCTGTTCCGATACGGGTGTTTCGATACAGGGCAACCTGTACCGAAACACCTAGCTGTTAAGTTTGTTATCGGAATCTTCTGAAGTTTTGTATCTTTACGCTTTAGTCCTTAAATGTTGTGGATGCAATTAAATGAGCTTGGATGATTGTTTTAAGTTGAGATTTGACAGAGAAGCATGTAATGAGATTAATTAATGGTTGGTAACTTTAAAATTAATGAGGTCCCTGTATTTCGATATAAATACAAAATGGTCCCTAAAATGTGTTTGTTTGCATTTGAATCCCTAAATGATGTCTGATTGAGATACAAATTGTTATATTGCGATGTTTATCACATAGGGTATTAAAGAGCATCTAGGGAAGATAAAATGAAAAATAGGGTTGTTTATTGAGGTAAACTTCCCGTTTTACTTCAATATTCCCCATGTGATCTGTTCAGTTCGGTCTTTCGCCCAGACCGGGTCGAGGGGGTTACATTTGGTGGTATCAGAGGCAAGTTACGAAGAATGGGGATAATGGTAAGTCGTTAGTAAGTTGATATGATGTGATTCCAAGTGAGTGATGATGTTTGATTTGCACGGTGATTGTTATAATCATGTTGTTGATGAATAAATGATATTGATGCCAAGCATGATTGTTGTGACATATGTGTTCTGTTATATACATGATGATAGGACGGGCTGAATTTGATTGATTGTTGTGCATGGAGTTTGTGATATGTATGTTGTTTTCCTTATGTTATGCTTGGTGGAAATTGGGATACCAATTGCCTTATTACTATAGTTAAAGTGTTTTAAATTGAAATGGAACTTTTGGATCCTTGCTTGAAGCTGGCCTGATTTCTTTGTTTTTGTTTTAATATCATGCCTTAATTATAATAGCACAATGGGACCGAGGAGATAGTTGTGATCTGGTACGATTGCTGCAGCCGGAGGGCAGGGAAATCAAGAGAACGAGGTTCCCCCGGGTGGGGCCTCCACCCGGGGGTGAAGAGCAAGGATAGCGTGAGCAAGCTGGGCCTATGTTAGGTGATTTGACGCCTTTAGTTCAGACGATGACTGGAGCATTCCAAGATGTTTTTTCTGGAGTGCAAGTGCAAGCACCTGCTACTGATCAAACGATGTTGTCGTTAGAACATTTTCCTAGTTTGGGCGGTGTTGAGTATCATGGTTTATCGCCTGAGGCATCCGTGGCTTAGATGGCAATTACAATCCAGATTTTGGATCAAATGGGTTGTAATGATGCACGTAAGCTGGGATGCCTTTAAGAAGAAGTATATAGGATTTAGATACTTGGATGACAAGAAATGTGACTTTATGTCTTTGGTTCAGGGTAGCATGTCTGTTGCTGAGTATGAGGTTCAATTTGTCTGTTTGAGCCAGTATGCCCCTGAGTTGGTGCCGAGTGATAAGCATCGTTGTTGCAAGGTAATGCTCACAGTTGGTGGATGACTGTAACTGCAGTAATGGAGCCTAATGAGGTGGATTGGGAGTTCTTCCAAGATGCCTTTAAGAAGAAGTATCTAGGAGTTAGATACTTGGATGACAAGAAACATGACTTTATGTCTTTGGTTCAGGGTAGCATGTATGTGGCTGAGTTTGAGGTTCAATTTGCCTGTTTGAGCCAGTATGCCCTTGAGTTGGTGCCGAGTGATAAGCATCGTTGCGACCGTTTCTGGTAAGGATTGGTGCAAGAAGTGAAGACTTTTATGTTGGCCTCTGATTACACAGGTTTGAATGTGATGGTGGCGCTAGCCAAGGATATCAAGGCGAGTCTAGGTTAGAACCCTCATGTGGATGATTCTCGCTCGGGTAAGAGAGCTGCAGATTTTGGTCCTGGTGGTGGACAGAATAGGAGGCACCATGATAAGTAGTTTCGCACTAACACGAAGCGAGGACGAGGAAGGCCTGGATGTGGAGCTTTTAGTCATGGTGCTTAGGCTAGATAGACTTTTAACTCTTGTTGGATATGTGGATCACGTGAGCATATGAGGCAAGATTGTCTTCGTTTGGCTCGTGAGGCGCAGGCTCTTGTAGCTGTGGCAGCCAATGCTTGTTGGAGTTTTGGATTGGCTGACCATTTGAGGCGTGATTGTCCGCTTTTGGCTGGAGGTGGTCAGGTTAGAGCACTTGTTGTTGCACCACAGCAAGGTCGTGGGTGCGGTTGTGGTAACTTCCAGCGTAGGGAGGATGGTTAGAGAGTTGTGGCACATGTCGTGGTTGTTCAACTTGAGGATGGTGATCCTGCAAGGGTGTATGCACATCACGAGGGACGCAATGACACCGATGTGATTGCAGTTACTTTCACTTTGCAATCCTTGTCATTGTTATCTTTGGTTGATTCAGGTTCTACGCATTCTTATATCTTGAGTGAGCATGCACAACTGCTTGATATCTCTATCGAGATATTAGTTGTGGGAATCCAAGTAACTAGTTCCTTTGGTGAAACTGTTGTTACGAGAAAGTTGTATTGGAGATTGTTGCAACCCTTTCGAGCCTAACATTTGGATAACTTTAAAAACACGGAGTCGCCACTAATCTTTTTGAAAAAGTGTGATTGGATCACTTTAAATGAGGTTATTTTAATAAAACATTTTATTTATTAAAATATCGTTTTTGGTTTGCGAAAACCACAAAATAGGTTTGGGGTTCAATTACGCGTGGGGAAGGGTTAGCACCCCCACAACGCCAAAAAATTGGTACCTTATTGATTTCAAAAATGTTTTCAAAAATTAAAATTTGCAAGTTCACGAAGGTTCGATTTTATTTGTCCGTTTATTGAATATAAATCTATTTTAACAGCCTTATCGCCAAGGAAATGAACTCTAATCACCGCCAACACTTCTAGCGTTAACACGTCATTCCCGTTTGATAAGACACCGCATTAATTAATTCCACTTTTCAAATAAACATAGAATCTTTATTCGTTGAATATTTTAGTAATTGTAAATTGAAGTTTATTAGTCTTAAAGAGAGTCTAAGATTTTTATTCCTATTTAAATATTTGAATTTTATTAAGTGTATTTTATTTTTGTGAAGATAGTTTTTCAACAAACAAGTCTCTAATCTAAGCACATAGATCTTAATCCTAAAGTTTAATCTTTCACTAAAGGCAAACAAGACAAGGTAATTCACAACTTAAAATTTTCTGATGGATTTGGATCAATTTTATTTTGGAGAAGATTTCCGATATCTTAAAACCTCATTGTTTTTGTGCTTTAAAGATTTTTATTTGTATTTTTCTTTTATTCTTTTTCTCTAAAAATGTTTTTAGTTGTAAAACTTTAATATTTTTGCATTTAAGAAGTTTTATTTACTTTTTATGATTTAAAACCCTTTTATTTCATTGAAAATATTTGTTTTTATATTTTGAAGATTTCTTATTCATTGAAAACCTTTTTTATTCATCCAACTTTTTCTTTGAGTATTTCTTTCTAAATAATATTTAAAGGAGTATTTTATTATTTTTTTACTTGCAAAAAGGTTTATTCTTTTTGGAATTTTGGAAAGCTCTATATGTTTTTTATATTTCTTGAAACTTTATTTTTAATGAAATATCCTTTTCTTCAAAAAAAATTTGTTTTTCAAAATTATTTATAATTTCTTTTTTTAAGGATTTTATTATTTTGGTGACCTCTTAGGAGTTTTCAAAAATTTTATTAAAAAGTGAAATAAAGTTTCTTAGAAAATCCTTTTTTAAAGAAACATCTCAATTTTGAAAACTTTATTTTCAACAACACAATTATTTAATCTTTTAGAATGAGATGGATTAAAAAACTTTAATTTTCAAAAAAACCCAATCTTTTGGATTTAAAAATGGATCAAAATCTTATTTTCAATAACACGGTCTTTAGGTTTTTTGAGAATGAAAATGATTTAAACAAAGTTGAAAAACATGAACAAACAAAAATTTAACCAGGAAAATAAAATGAATTTGAAATGCACGAGAACAGAAAAGAAAAAATTACCGAAAGTGTAGAAATCACAAACTATCTCCACTCGAACCGATTCCAAATGCCACCGAAAAAACTTGCTTCCAACCCAAAAATTCAAACCGAAGCCATCCCAAACTCAAACCAACTTCAACAATTTTCCAATGATTTTCAGAGAATTTTTGGGTGATTTTGGATGATTTTTCTTGGTATTTTCTTGGTGTCTTCAACAATGCACGAAAGGGGCTATTTATAGGGTTTATGGGATTGGGGATCAACGAAAATTGGGGACAAAAATCCCTATTTTCATCCCTTAAAATCATCCCTCCAGATAAAAAACGACTGAAACCTTTGAAATTTACCTAGATTTTATCTGATTTGGCTGGAATTACGGAGAATTTTCTCTCCAAATTAAATTAGGGTTCGAACCCTTTTCCCCAAAACTAATTTTTCCTTTTGTTTTTTGAATCCACACGTTTGCTCGCTTAGTCCAAATAAACATTCATTATTTTTCACTGTATTTATTCGGCTCATAGAAAAAATATGATCTTTGCAAATTTGCCCACTCAATTCAGTGATCTTATGTTCTTGGTTGGAAGGACAAACTTCTTCAACTGTCATTACTTCACCATTCTCATTCTTTATACCTCTTTGTTTCATCGAAAACATCTGATCTTCGTAAGCAAATGTCTCAAGATCTACTATCATTGTAGTTGATACATCAATTTCGAGTGTAGGGCCTCCTTGAACAAACTTGAAAGCTTCAGGTCTTCATATGCCCTTTAAAATAACATTAAACACCTTCAGCGCTTCTTGTGAACTCTCAAATTCTTGCCCCTGCAAGACATCCTGAAGCTTTCACCTTGAATGTCTTTTGTATGGTGTTGGCGCTTTAATCTTTTCCTCTCATGCCTATCAAAGTCAGGGATCCTAAACCCTTGGTCAACATAACTTGCCCCAATCTGATGGCATAGTTTGCTTACTAGGCATGGCTCTATCCTTTTTTATGCTTTAGGGATCTTATATCTTAAATGTGGATTTTGCTTGACAATACAGTCCACTTAAACTCTTCAACACATGTGTTTTTTCTTTTTCTTCTCATGCAAGGTGACGCCTCCGTTCAAACTGAGGTTCAATTGTCGGCCACTTCATTATTCCCTGAAGCGAGAGAATACATTTGTTCCTGGTTCCCTACAGTTGGGATCAATACCAAGAAATCTTTTTCTTTTCATGAATCTACGTTAATCTACTTGTAAAATGCAAGAAAATGCTAGAAATGACATTTTAAAGGAAAAGGTCATGGAAGAAAAGGCTAAGAATGGGGATTTCAAGAAAATAGTCATGGCAACATGGAGAAAGAGAAATTCATATGCCCTAAATTTCATAGTATGAATTATTCATGAATCCAACAACCGAATAGTGCCCCATTTTTAGGTGGCTCTCTTTAACTCACCCACTCCCTAAATTTTAATTTTCCCACTTTTCTATTCTCAATTAGACATTAGAAGTTTTGAGGTCCCTGAAGAAAGGTTAACTCAATAAGGCGGAATGTGTTCTGAGGAAAAACTCTTTTTCTCAAATATTCATTTGTGATCCAAATGGTCTTTTAAGGCTTGTAATGTAGGCTAGGCTCAGGTTACCAAGAAAATGATAAATAAGCTCAAATATATGTTTTAAGGGTAATTAAACCAAGGATCAATCTTTGTTGATGAAATCTTCATTCTTGTTTTGTTCTCCGGATCACTCTAGACTGCCCATTTTGGGTTTTCACCCTTGAGTTCCTTTCCTTTTTTGACATATGTCTCATATGGAGGATTTGTTTCAAATTTTCCTCCGCACTTTAGCTTTCATTTCTTCCTTTTTCTTCTTTCTTCTTTTCTTTTTTTTCCTTTTCTTTTTTTCTTTCTTTCTTCTTTTTCTTTCTTTTCCTTTCCTTTTCTCTTTTCTCTTTCTCTTTTTTATCCTTTTTATTTCTCTTTTTTTTTCTTTTTCCTTTTTCCTTTTTCTCTTTCTTTTTGTTCTCGTTTCTTTTTCTTTTGTCCTTTCATTCTGAATTTAGGGGGTTCAACTTAATCTAATATGTTTCCATTCTTGCTTGCAAACAATCTTTCATCCTCTTTTCCCCCAGTGTGGGGAGTGATCCTTGGTTATGGTTCTAATCAAAGAAAAATATTAGGCTCAAAAGGGGACTACAATGGATTTTTATTTTCTTTTAGTGAAAGGAAATGAAGGAATGTCATATGTCATTTCACACATAAACAGCATGGAAGAGAAGCAGTCTTCAATTGGTAGATGTTTTAGAGTTATCACTTTATTCAAGGACCCTAACAACAATGTCTGATAGGAAAATTCACTCATAATATGTATATGGGATCTCCCCATTAAACCTGAACACACTTTACTGCCCCTTTATCTCAAGATTAGATTCAATAATCATGCATACAATCAATAATAGAAACTATACAAAGAAGATGGATGTTTGAAGAAAAATAAAAATGTAAAAATGATGAAACAAAAATGAGAAATGTTTGCCACATGAAAAGAACGCATCTTTAAACAAGTGGATTTAACATGGAAGCCCTTACAAAAGATCATTAATGCTCGCGGTCAAAAGCAAAAGGGTTGGTTCTAAGCATGATCCCAATACTGTCTAGGAAGATCGTTTATTGTCTGAGCATTATTCTATGAAGGCATGGGTGAATTGCGGCCAAGCTCGACCCGTCCATTTCACGACAAGATTCTTCAAGTGTTCGTCATATTCTTCTTCCTTGAGTGTCCCACTCTTGATGGCTATTCTCTAAAGTTGTCAATCTGTCTTCCATGGCCATTGCTCTGGACTGAGAACGAGTACCGTACTTGTGGGATGTTTTTGCTATTTTGGAGATTCTATCATGCGATTATATGAATGTATGCAGTGATCACAACATAAATGCAAGGATCAATAAAAAGGACAAGAAAAAATACAAATGCATCAATGAAAATGTATGAATGCAAGCGAAGGCCCATCAATTCTATTAAGGTGTTGCTCTAGAAGTAGCCTTCATTAGATGACAAAGGTCCTACGAATACGTCTTGGTCTGGGCACCCATTTCTTTGATCAATCTTTAGAGCCTTGGTCCTACCTCCCTTATCGATTTACATAGAGGCGAAGAAACGAAGCTTCTCTGACTAAAATCGCCACATGATATTTTTGTCGAGCTCTTCTCGCACATAGGTCTTTTAACATTTCCCCTATGTCGAGTGGACCAATGATCATCTTCAAATTCTTCATTTTGTAATAACTGCTTAATTGCACCATCGTAGTGGTCCTATAGCACTTACACGATAATCTTCTTGGTACTGATGTGAGCATACTATAGTGTTTTCTCCACGTGATCACCCGACAAACCCTTCTTATATGTTGGTCGACCTCAGACCGGTGACGTATATCCGTATTGTCTTCCTCTTTTAGGTACCTTCCATCTATGGTAAAAGCTTCTTCTAATTAAGCAACATGCTTTAAAATCGATCCCCTCTAAATATGATATGTATGCAACAAACAAATATGTCCAAAAAAACACACACACACTCAAAGGTTAGTACTCTTTTTTAATAAAAAAATAAACCTAAAAGGTCCAAAATAATTTCATTGTATGGATAATATTGGGCAGCACATTCCAACACTCCAGGACAAGTCTCCAGAGTTTATCCTTACGAAATAATTTTGACCAGACTAAAAGCCTAAGGTTTTCCATATGGCTCTATTGGGGTGGGCTTTAGATTCTCAAACTTGATTTGGTTCTAAAAGGGTACTCGAGCTATCATTGTTGTCCCCTACTATGGGTAGTAAGGCCCTTGATTCTCACCCATTATAGGCTTCAAACGAATCGAGTTCAACTCAGGAGGACTCACCACCTATGCCTTCTCAAAGGATCAATATCCTTACGAATACAAAGGGAATGAGTCTCGAATGTACTTGCTAGGCTCATATGGAGAATCAGTATTCTGACATTAGCAAAGCGTCCCCCCCACCCCGCACTTAAACCAACGGGACAAGCTCGGGTATATAGCTTTCTTTGAAGAATTTTAGAATGCGTAAAATAGAATTATATTCATTAAACGGACAAATAAATTGAACCTATTGTAAACTTGCAAATTCCATTAGTTTTTAAAAAAACCCTTTTTTGAAAACATTTTGAAATCAATACGTGACCTGGCCCTCTTTTGTTTTTTTAAAAAAAACAAAATTTCCCTAGCAGAGTCACCAAGTTGTCGCAGTGTAACCCCCTCGACCCGGTCTGGATGATAGACTGAACCGAACGGGTCACACGGGGAATATTAAAGTAAATCGGGAAGTTTACTCCAATAAATAACCATATTTTTTTCATTTTATCTTTTCTAGATGCTCATTACTACACTATGTGAAAAACTTCGCAGCGGAACAACTTGCAACTCAATCAGACATAGATTAATGATTCAATTGCAAACAAACGCATTTTAGGGACCATTTTGTAATTTCACCAAATTATAGGGATTTATACCATTTTATGTCTTCAACCTTTAATTAGTCACATTACATGCATCTCTGTCAAATCTCAACTTAAAATATCATTCATGCTCATTTAATTGCATCCACGACATTCAGGGATTAAAACGTAAAGAATCGGAACTTCAAAAGATACCATTAACCAACTTACCTGTTGGCCGTATCAATACACTAGAGCCAATATCGATACGCCCTCGACAAAAAAGTCTCCAGATTTAACAACTCAAGGCCCGTATCGATACCCTCTTAAATCGTACCGATACACAAATTTCCAGTAGCTCAAAACCGTATCGGTACGCCCCCGAGTATCGATACACCCCTTCATTCTCACTAGGTTCGTATCGATACTCTTTCCATCGTACCAATACACTAAGCATAAAATGTCTTACCTATACCGATACGGGTTCTCGAGTATCGGTACGCATGGACCAAAAATGTCATATTTTGCTAGTTTTTCACACTGTAAACCATTCTAAAGCATTCCAGCATGCTTCCAACATGCATACAACATATTTAAACATCAAACCACAATCGTACATGGCAGAATCAACATTATAACATGTCCATATGCATCAAAGGAATCTATAGGCGTGCAACCTATGCAAAATAGCCACTTAAGAGTCAAAACACCAACCAAAGCATAAACCAACCATTAAAGGTCATTTACAAGTCATTAAGGGAATTTCAAACTTGCCACAAACCAGGGAGTTGCAAACCCATCTCCCAAAACAACAAGGTATCCTCCCATTACCAACTATTATCACTAATAAGCAAATGTAAAATCATACTTGAGCTTAACCACACTTCTTGGAATCTTTCTTGCCTCTTTGCTGCCCAAATATGCTAATTCTCTGCATTGTTGGAAAAAGAGAGCATAAGCACATTTTCTTAGTGAGAGAAGCTCAAAACTAACCAACAACAACAATACATTTTAAAACCATTTCTTATTTAGAAATCTCTATCTCATCATGCTCTTTCTATCTCATGCTTGAAATCATTTTCAAAGAAAAACCACATCATTTAAACCACATGTACCATCTATCTCATATATTCATCAAAATGCAAAATCTCAAGGCAAAGCCTTACATGCTTAAATCTCATAGAGAATTTCTCAAATCATATTCTCATATGCAAAACACAATGCATAATTTATTTATAAACAAGGTACATGTGAATCTCATATATTGGCATTTTAGCAACATTACTCGAATATGCGGATAGCTTGACTAAAACGTCAAGTCCTACCCCTAGTGGAATCTCACATCACCAGACTCTCATGGCGGCATCTCTCATCCCCACAAAGCTTGATGGAATCTCTCATCATCAAGACCTACCGTGGTGGAATATAGATTCACCACACTCTCACTTTGGAACAAGATGGCACTACCCCCATTTCCCAAACCAAAGAGCGTGCACGAATTTTTATATTATAGTGCATGTAACCCCCTCGACCCGATCAGGACGATAGACCGAACCGAACGGGTCACACGAGGAATATTGAAGTAAACCGTGAAGTTTACTCCAATAAACAACCCTATTTTTTCCATTTTAACTTGTCTAGATGCTCATTTTTATCTGAAGTGATAACTTCGCATCGGAACGATTTGCAACTCGAGCGGACATCAACTTGGAACTCGATTGTATACAATTACATTTTAGGGACCATATTGTAAATTTGATAAATTATATAGGTTTCCTCCATTTTTAGATTACCATCCTTTAATTAAACATATTACATGCCACTTCTATAAAAAAAACGGCTCTAAAC
Source organism: Hibiscus trionum (assembly GCA_030270665.1). Lineage (NCBI taxonomy): Eukaryota > Viridiplantae > Streptophyta > Magnoliopsida > Malvales > Malvaceae > Hibiscus > Hibiscus trionum. The sequence goes on from BSYR01000005.1 coordinate 25,966,935, forward strand.
AATCATCCAATCTCATTTAATTACAAATATAATATTCAGGGACTAAAACGTAAAGAAACTTAACGTTCAGAGATACGTTTAACTAAATTACTAGTTGGCCATATCGATACCCTTAGACCCTGTATCGATACGCCCATGACAACACATCACCAAGAATCAAAGATAAAAGGCATGTATCAATACCCTATTGAACCGTACCGATACACCAAAAACTAGTAGCTAAAACATGTATCGATACGCTCCCATGTATTGATATGCCCCTTCATTTTCGTTGAGACCGTATCGGTACTCTTCCCCACCATATCGGTACGCAAAGCTCAAAATGGCTTACCCGTACCGATATAGTTTCTCAAGTATCGGTACGACAGTACCAAATATGCATTCTTTTGTTGGTTTTTCATACTTTAATCCATTCTAATGCAATCCAATATACTTCTAGCATGCATACAACATATTTAAACATCAATCACCAATCAAACATAGCAATATCATCAACTTGGCATAGAGATATGCAACATTTAAATCTATAGGCATGCTTCTTGTGCAAATAAGCCAAGCAAGATACCAAGATGCATAGCAAAGCACAAACCAATAACCAAAGGCCATTTACAAGCCTAAAATAGCAATAAACACTTTCTCAAATAGGGAGTTTACACAAATCTCCCAAAAACACAACGGATCCCCTATTTTCTTTATTACGTATAGCCTAAACCGAAACATACATTCACAAATGAAGTCTCTTGAGATCCCTTGCCACTCGTTGCCTCCAAAACCTCAATTATCTGCTTTGATGGACAAATGAGAGTGTAAGCACACAAGGCTTATTGAAGAGGCTCGAAAACCAACACACCAACAATGCTTTTAAAACCCACATTGAAATCTCATTTCAATTTCTCAAAACATCATTTGAAAACCATCATGCCCTTTTTAAAACCATGCACTTTCCTTAAACAAAATCAGCATATTAAATCTCATGCTCATGTATCATGTATCATCAACACATTCTGAAACCACACACCATTTAAGCCTTCCCATGCATAGCTACTATATGCAAAGCTTAAAGTGTAAAACGTGCATAAACCACATTATGCAACATAAACCATTCCATGATACATCATCTATTAAATTGGCTTACAAGTGATCATTAAACAAGTTCACAACTCAAAACCACATATCGGATACACGGATTCAACAAGTGTCTACTCGACACTTCATGCCATCTCAACCGGAATTGGTACATACACAACCAAAGGTGCTTTATCAATTGGGTACAATTACAACCCATAGGGACACCAACCCTATCATCGGTTAGATGCTTAACCACTAATGAGATCATTAAACATCACATCATTAAAAATAGTAACCACATCATTAAACATGCTTTAATAGTGGGTAAAACCATTAAATCAAAACAGTGCATAAAATAGCATATAATAGCACAATCCGAGTGAGAAATTCCTTTTACTTACTTCCGAACTTAGTTAAGCGTTTCAAGCTTACCACTAAGTTCCCAAATCATCTTTTAAAGCATTTCAAAAACTAAAAATCATGTTCTCACACAGCAACACGCAAAACCTCGATTAGCCGACACGAAACTAAGCGTCCGATGCTCCCAAATCTTCAGTGGTTGCTTCCGAAACGTTCTCCCTTGTTTTAACCACATAAAACAGAGGATTAATGCATTAAAATCTCAAGCAAGAAAACCTATCTTGTTGCCTTGCTCATATCAACCAAAACACCATCTGAAACAACCGAAATCATGTCCGACTACTCTATAAACTCAACCAAGCCAAAATCTAACACTTCCAACCATTTATAATCATCAATTAGCATCCAAAAAAATCTAATTACATCCTTATACCCCTAGCAACTCAGATTTCACACAAACACCACAAAACCCAAAATCTAACAATCTAACAACTAGAGATCCAACTAATTCCGGATTATAATGATAAAATCCTGAGAAATCATCTTCCAAAGCTTGATTTAGCCATTTTCATCAATTAAATTATAAAACCTTGTTATTAAACATAATTAGAGAGCCAAAGACTTGGGAATTTGAATAAAGAACCTTGATTAGAGGAGTGAAAACAAGATCACCTCTAACACGTGCTTTTCCCCTTGATTTGCAATGATTTAGAAGAAATCCTTCAAGAAATCCTTAGCTAGTTGATGTAGAAATCCAAGAGAATCATTTAGAAATCAAAAGTGGATGAAAAGAGATAAATCTCTGGAGATTTTAGTGATGAAAATATAGTTTGGCTGATGGGAAAGTTGAGAGAAAAGTTTCAGAGAAAAGTAGTTACGTAAGAAAATGTTTAGCCTTTTAAAATCTCTTTTAATAAAATTCATTTATTAAAACAATTAATTAAATCTATTAAAACACAAAATCAAGGGGAAAAGGCTGATAACACCTTGGTGTAATAGCTCCCTAAAGATTATATGTTTTGGCCCTCTTTCAAAACAGTCTTTAAAAACAAATTTTGTAACTTTTACAAATTAGTCACTAAACCGAAATGTAAGTCTTCCAAAAATCATTTTCCAAAATTGACTTCAACAAAGCCTTGTATATATTTTTAGAATATTTTAGGAATATTTCCCATAATTTTATCATATCTCAAACCTTGTTTTCCATGAACCAACCTGGATCTCTAGTCTAGGTTCTACGGGCCCTAAACCGTCTTTGAAACTCCTAGGCCCAAAATCGAGGCATTACAACTCTCCCCCACTTTGGAAATTTCGTCCTCGGAATTTTTACCTGAAGGAAAAAGGTGCAGAAATTGCTTCATCATGTCCGTCTTGCTTTCCCACGTTGTTTCCTCAACTCCTCGATGTCGCCACAACACCTTTACAAGTTCAATCATCTTACCACGAAGAACTTTGCCACTACAATAAAGAATCCCAATAGGTTCCTCATAATAAGAAAAATCCGGATTCAATTAAATATCATCAACATGAGACGATTCCGATCTATACCTTTGCAACATCGAAACATGAAACACATCATCAATTTTCTCCAATTCGGGAGGCAACCTCAACCGATATGCAATAGGACCAACACGCTCCACCACTTCATATAGTCAAATAAACCTTAGACTAAGCTTACCCTTACGTCCAAACCTCATCACGTTCTTCCAAGGTGATACTTTAAGGAACACGCGATCTCCAATCGCAAAATCAAACTTCTTACGCTTTAAATTCGCGTAAGACTTTTGACGATTCGGTGCTGCCTTCAACCGATCACATATAAGCTTTACTTTCTCTATCGTTCCCTTAAGAAAATCCGGCAAGGAAACCAACTTTTGCCCCGCTTCCGCCCAACAAAGAGGCATTCTACACTTCCTCCCATACAAGGCTTCATACGAAGCCATTTGTATACTTGCTTGATAGCTATTATTATAGGCAAACTCCACCAAAGGCAACTGTTTCTCCCAAGAACCTTGGAAATCTATAACACAACACCTTAAGATATCCTCAAGCACTTGGATAACTCACTCAGACTGACAATCCGTCTGAGGATGATATGAGGTACTGAAATCAAGTCGTGTACCCAAAGCTCTATGCAAGCATTCCCAAAACCTTGTTGTAAACCTCATATATCTATCTGAAACTATGGATTTAGGTACACCATGCAACCTCACAATCTCTGCAATGTACAACTCTACCAGCTTATCCAACGTATACGTAGTATGCATAGCTATGAAATGTGCACACTTTGTGAGACGGTCCACAATTACCCAAGTAGAAATCTTCTTCGACGGGGTCAAAGGCAACCTGGACACGAAATCCATCATAATCCTCTCCCACTTTCATTCTGGTATCTTCAAAGGTTGCAACAACTTGGAAGGAAATTGATGCTCAGCTTTCACGCGCTGACAAACTATACACACTTACAAATCCAGCAACATCATTCTTCAACCCCACCCAATAGTACTAATCTTTCAACCCACAATACATCTTTGAACTACCAGGGTGCATAGCAAAATGACTACTATGTGCCTCAGTCAAGATAGTGTGCCTCAACTCAACATCCTCCGACACAACTATTCGACTTTTAAAGCACAAAACATCATCATCATTGAAACAAAAATCTGTTGCATTTCCATCTGCTATGTCCTGAACAGAAGGAACTAAAGAATCATCAAGCAACTGCTTCTCTTTAATCAACTGAACCAAGTAAGGTTTCACTTGTAACTAAGCTATCAATCCACCATCTCGTGATATACTCAATCGAGCAAACATCGCCATCAACTCTACAACCACCTTCCTACTCAAGGCATCGACCACAACATTAGCCTTTCCTGGGTGATACTCTATCGCCAAGTCGTAATCTTTAAGCAACTCCAACCATCTTCATTGCCTAAGCTTGTTACCTAACATCCGACCACTCAAAGCGAACATTCTTTTGCAGCAACTTGATTAACGGATCAGCTATCATAGAAAACCCATACACAAACCTTCGATAGTAACCCGCCAAACCAAGGAAACTACGAACTTCCATCACTGATTTAGGCATCTTCATATTCATCACTACTTCAATCTTATGTGGATCAACCCGGATACCTTCGGCCGACACCACATGTCCAAGAAAGACAACTTCTCTAAGCCAAATGTCACACTTACTCAACTTGGCATAAAACTGATTTTCCAACAACACTTACAACACAATTCGCAAATTCTTATCATGATCCTCCACGATACGAGAGTACACGAGAATATCATCAATAAACACAACTACAAACTGATCAAAAAACTCGTGGAACACATGATTCATCATGTCCATGACTGTAGCTGGTGCATTAGTCAAGCCAAACAACATCACCAAGAACTCATAATACTCGTACCTTGAAGGAAAAGTTGTCTTAGGCACATCCACCTTCTTTACCTTCAACTGATAATACCTAGATCTCAAATCAATCTTAGAAAACACCGAAGTACCTCTAAACCGATCAAACAAGTCATCAATTCTTGACAAAGGATACTTATTCTTAATCGTCAACTTGTTCAGTTGTCGATAATCTATACACATTTGCATCGTGCCATGTTTCTTGTTTACGAACAAGACCGGAGGTCTAATGAACCTTCAATCAAGAAACTCATGAAGTTGCGTCTTTAACTCCTTCAACTCTTTCGGTGACATTCGATAGGGAGAAATAGACACTGGAGTCGTATTTTCATACAACTCTATGCCAAACTCAACCTCTCTACTGGGTGGCACCCCAGGCAACTCTTCTGGAAATACGCTCGGAAACTCACATACCGTATGTATGTCTTGTACTCGCACCTCCTTCGATCCCGGATTCATCACATAAGCTAAGAAAGCTTCATAACCCAACTCCATCATACGACTCGCTTCAAGAGGCGAAATTGCATTAGATAAGAATTTCACATTCTCGCCCACGATTACCACTTCGTAATCATCAACAAATTTCAAGGTAACTCGCTTAGCATCAAAATCGACCACATCCCTATGCTCGGTCAACCAATCCATCCCAAGGATTATATCAAAATCATAAAAAGTTAATTCCATTAAATCAACCGCAAACACATGACCTTGAACAGATAAAGGACATCTCCTATACAACTTTCTCGTAACAACAATTTCACCAAAGCAACTAGTTACTTGCATTCCTACATCTAACATCTCAACAGGGATATCAAGCAAATGTGCATGCTCACTCAAGATATAAGAATGCGTAGAACCAGAATCAATCAATGATAACAATGAAAAGGATTACAAAGTGAAAGTACCTGCAATCACATCGGTGTCATTGTGTCCCTCACGATGTGCGTACAACCTTGAAGGATCACCACCCTCAGGTTTGACAGCCACAACATGTGCTACAGCTCTCTGACCATCCTCTCTACGCTGGAAATTACCATGACCGCGCCCACGGCCTTGTTGTGGTGCAACAACTGGTGCTCTAACCTGACCACCTCGGCCAACAAAGGACAATCACGTCTCAAATGATCAGCCGAACCACAATTCCAACAAGCATTGGCCGCTACAGCTGCAGGAGCCTGCGCCTCTCAAGCCAAACGAGGACAATCTCGCTTCACGTGCTCACTTGATCCACATACCCAACAAGAATTAAAAGCCGATCTAGCATGAGCATCCTGCCCAAAAGGCTCCTCGTCCAGGCCTTCCTCCCCCTCGCTTCGCATGCGTGCAATGCCTCTTATCGCGTTGCCTTCTATTCTGTCCACCTCCAGGACCAATATCTGCAGCTCTCTTACCCGAGCTAGAACTATCCACACAAGAAGTCAAACCCAGACTCTGCTCAATGTCCTTGGCTCATGCCACAAGCACTTCAAAATCCGTGTAATCAGAAAGAAACATGAAAGTCTTCACCTCTTGCACAAAACCATAACAAAAACGATCGCAACGATGCCTATCACTCGGCACCAATTCGGAACCATATTAGCTCAAACAAAAAAATTGAACCTCATATTCAGCCACTAACATGTTACCCTGAGCCAGAGACATAAACTCACGTTTCTTGTCATCCAAGTATCTAACTTCTAGATACTTCTTCTTAAAGGTAGCTTGGAAGAACTCCCAATCCACCTCATTGGGCACTATAGCCGCAGTTACAGTCGTCCACCAGATGTAAGCATCACCTTGCAATAATGAAACCACACATCCCATCTTACGTGAATCATTGCACCCCATTTGATCCAAAATCCGGATCGTACTAGCCATCCAAGCCTCCAATGCCTCGGGCGACAAACCACGATACTCAACACCGCCTAAACTACGCAAGCGTTCTAACGGCAATCCAAATTGCCCAACAGCAGGTGCTTGCACTTGCACTCTGGTAACAGTAGCCTGGAATGCCTCAGTCGTCGCCTGAACTAGAGGTGTCAAATCACCCAACACAGGCCCAGCTTGCCCACGCTTTCCTTGCTCCACACCCCTGGGTGGAGGCGGTGGAGAAGGTAAATTCGCACCAGGAATAACCTCGTTCTCCTGATTTCCCTGTTCTCCAGCATCATCAATCATACCAGATCACAACTCTCTCCTTGGTCCCATTGTTATATTATAATTAAGCCATGATAAAAAAAACAAAACAAGAAATCAAGCCAGATTCAAGCAAGGATCCAAGATTTCCAATTCAATTTAAAAACACTTTACTATAGTAATAAGACAATGGGTATCCCAATTTCCCCCCAAACATGGCATACAACAATCCACATACATATTGCAAACACCATGCATAGCAATTAACCAAATTCAGCCCATAACATAATCATGTATATAACAATTTACACATACATCATCGTCATCATGCATGGCATCAAAATCATATGTTCATCAACAACATGATTATAACAATCACCGTGTGAAGCAAACATCATCATTCACTTAGAATTACATCACATCAACTTACCAATAACTTAGCATCATCCATTTCTTTCGAAACCTGGCTCTGATACCACCAAATGTAACCCCCTCAACCCGGTATAGACGATAGACCGAATCGAACGGGTCACACGGGGAATATTGAAGTAAATCGAGAAGTTTGCTGCAACAAACAACCATATTTTTTTCATTTTAACTTGTCTAGATGCTCGTTACTATCCCAAGTGATAACTTCGCAACGAAACTATTTGCAACTCGATCGGACATCAACATGGGACTCGATTATATATAATTATATTTTAGAGACCATATTGTAAATTTGATAAATTATATAGGTTTCCTCCATTTTTATATTACCATCCTTTAATTAAACATATTACATGCCACTCTGTAAAAAACGGCTCTAAACAATCATCCAAACTCATTTAATTACATATATAACATTTAGGGACTAAAACATAAAGAAATAGAACGTTCAGAGATACTTTTAACTAACTTACCAGGTGGCCGTATCGATACCCTTAGAGTCAGTATCGATACGCCTACGACAACACATCACTAAGATTCAAAGATAAAAGGCCCGTATCGATACCCTCTAGAACCGTACCGATACACCAAAAATCAATAGCTAAAACCCGTATCGGTACTCTTCTCCACCATACCGGTACGCCAAGCCCAAAATGGATTACCCGTACCCATACGGTTTCTCGAGTATCGGTACGTCTATACCAAATATGCATTCTATTGCTGGTTTTTCATACTTTAATCCATTTTAATGCAATCCAATATAGTTCGAGCATGCATACAACATATTTAAACATCAATCCTCAATCAAACATAGCAATATCATCAACTTGGCATAGAGATATGCAAAATTTAAATCTATAGGTATGCTTCCTATGCAAATAAGCCAAGCAAGATACCAAGATGAATAGCAAAGCACAAACCAATAACCAAAGGCCATTTACAAGTCTAAAACAACATTGAACACTTGCTCAAATAGAGAGTTTACACAAATCTCCCAAAAACACAACAGATCCCCCTTTGCCCTTATTACGTATAGTCTAAACCGAAACATACATTCTCAAATGAAGTCTCTTGAGATCCCTTGCCACTCGTTGCCTCCAAAGCCTCAATTATCTTCATTGATGGACAAATGAGAGTGTAAGCACACAAAGCTTAGTGAGGAGGCTCGAAAACCAACATGCCATCAATGCATTTAAAACCCTTTAAAATCCACATTGAAATCTCATTTCAATTTCTCAAAACATCAGTTAAAAACAATCATGGCCTTTTTAAAACCATGCACTTTCCTTAAACAAAATCAGCATATTAAATCTCATGCTCATGTATCATGTATCATCAACACATTCTGAAACCACACACTATTTAAGCCTTCCCATGCATAGCTACCATATGCAAAGCTTAAAGTGTAAAACATGCATAAACCACATTATGCAACATAAACCATTCCCTGATATATCATCAATTATATTGGCTTACAAGTGATCGTTAAACAAGTTCACAACTCAAAACCACATATGGGATACACATATTCAACAAGTGTCTACTCGACAGTTCATGTCATCTCAACCGGAATTGGTACATACACAACCAAATGTACATTATCAACCGGGTAATATTACAACCCATAGGGACACCGACCCTATCATCGGTTTGGTACTTCAACACTAACGAGAGACGGGACACCAACCTCCTCGATCGTTAGTGTACTTGGACAGAGACACGGGACACCAACCCCCGACATCCAAGGTGACTTTTTATAGTGCCTTCCATCCTATAGCTGCATAACTATATCTGATATCATTTACAAACCATTTTCTCAACATTACTTTCCAATATAATTCACATTTAACACATACCTAACTGTTTTCAAAGCATCATCAATAAAGCACATTTCTAAGCATTAAATAGTGCTTAAAACGACAAGTATAAATCGTATACTTACAATGATCACTTACCACGTGCATCCTTCAAAATCACATAATTCAAAACAGTAACCACATCATTTAAACATGCTTTAATAATGGGGAAAAACATTAAATCAAAATAGTGCATAAAACAACACATAATAGCACAATCCAAGTGAGAAATTTCTTTTACTTACTTCGAAATGTAGTTAAGCGTTTCAAGCTTACCACTAAGTTCCCAAATTATCTTTTAGAGCATTTCAAAACTGAAAATCACGTTCTCACTCACCAACACGCGAAAACTCTATTAGTTGATACGAAACTAAGCGTCTAAAGCTCCCAAATCTTCATTGGTTGCTTCCGAAACGTTCTCCTTGTTTTAACCACATAAAATAGAGGATTAATTCACCTCAATGCATTAAAATCTCTCACAAGCAAACCTATCTCGTTTCCTTGCTCAAATTCACCAAAACACTCATCCAAAACAACTGAAACCATCTCCCATTACTCTATAAACTCAACCCAGCAAAAACCTAACACTTCCAACCATTTATAATCATCAATTAGCATCCAAAAACAATCTAATTACATCCTTATACCTCCAACAACTCAGATTTCACACAAACACTACAAAAACCCAAAATCTAACAACCTAAAAACTAGAGATCCAAACAATTCGGGATTATTATGATAAAATCTTTATTTCAACTTCATTTAACATCCAAATCATGATTAATATCAATCTCAAATCAATCAAATTAGTACCATAACGAAAATCTTGAGAAATCATCTTCCAAAGCTTGATTTATCCATTATCATCAATTGAATTATAAAACCTTGTTATTAAACATAATTAGAGAGCCAAAGACCTGAGAATTTCAATAAAGAACCTTGATTAGAGGAGAGAAAAGAAATATCACATCTAACACAAGTTTTTTCCCTTGATTTTGCAATGATTTAAAAGAAATCCTTTAAGAAATCCTTAGCTAGTTGATGTAGAAATCCAAGAGAATCATTTAGAAATCAAAAAGTGGATGAAAAGAGATAAATCTCTGGAGATTTTAGTGATGGAAAGATAGTTTGGCTAATGAGAAAGTTGAGAGAAAAGTTGTTACCTAAGAAAATGTTTAGCCTTTTAAAATCTCTTTTAATAAAATTCATTTATTAAACAAATTAATTAAATATATTAAAACCCAAAATCAATGGAAAAGGCTAATAACACCTTGGTGTAATAGCTCCCTAAAGATTCTAAGTTTTGGCCCTCTTTCAAAACAGTCCTTAAAAACAGATTTTGCAACTTTTACAAATTAGTCACTAAACCGAAATATAAGTCTTCGAAAAGCCATTTTCCAAAATTGACTTCACCAAACCAATAAATCAAACAAAATAAATAAATTTCACCTAAATGACCCGTTTTAATCTCAAAATACAAAATAAATCTAAATAAAAATCATTAACCCATAGATTATTTTTTTTAAAAAAATGAAATGAACAATGGCTGGAGAGTGAAAAGGTGAAAAAAATTAAAATATAAGACTAAATTAGCCCCTCACTAAAACAAGGCTCCGAGAGAGCAGACATGTCGTCTCATCGGAAGATTCAATCTTTGTGCACATTACCATGCTTCCTTCATTATTTTTCAAAGCATCAGCTTATTGTACACAACACATCTGACGTAGCTTTAATAATTTTAAATCCTCTTCTTCTAAATTATCTAAACCCTAACAGAAACAACCATAGAGAAAAATACTAAAGAGCAAATAAATTCAAGAAACTCAAGTTACTTTCAATTGAATTGGATTGCGTAAGAAAGCGGATATATATAGAAGTTTGGACCGCAAAATGGTATCGATAGGGTTTTTCTCCTCCACACATGAATGTATTAAAACATCCCCCGTCTTACCTACCAAATGACACAACTACCCCCATTTAACTAAAGACACCGCCTTTGTCGCTTGGGCCTCAACTCAAAATAAACTAATGGTGTTTGTAATGTTAAAAATATTTCAAAAATAAATATCTATACCGCTTTTTTAAATTTTTACATATTTGACCGATTTATCTATACATTAAATCTTTCAAATATTTTAAATTACAAATTCAAATATTATATAGAAATATATTTAATTATATAATGTATTTTATTTTAAATTAAAAAATATATTATCATAAATTATTTTTATAAATTTATTAAATTTAAACTTAATTATGTAAGGTTATTGAGTTAATTATGTTTAATATTACTTTGTTGATATTGATTTATATATTTTCAAAAAAATTATTTGTTAAATTATTTCATTTTTCGTAATTACCTTTTTAATTTGTAAATAAAAACTAAATATCAAATGTTCTACATTTTCAATTAGTTATTTTAGTTCATACTAGCAAATAAAATAAAGTTAACTATTGGGGAAAAATCAGAAATTAATATTTTAATGATTTAATTTTTAAAATAAATTTAATAATCTAAAATTAAAATCATTTGATGAAATTATTTTATGAAAAAGTGTTGAAAATGAAAAGTATATAAATAAATACTTATCACAAAGTGTACAACATACTCATTATTTTTCTTTTATTTTTATTTATTATAAGTAATATCATTCAAAATTATATTTATCAAATAATTTAAAGATATTTAACACCTAAATATCACATGTGAAATAAATTTGAGTAAAAATAAGTAATTTTCTAAATAAGTTTAGATGTTTTTTATTAAAAATTGAAATATTTTCTTTCTTAGATATTGATGTTGAGATTTTTATTTCACGACATTAAAAAATTTTATTTCATGATTTATAATGATTGTTGTCATATTAATGGAGTATCTATTGGAGTTTTACTTGAAGAAATTTTAAGACACCAATTTTATACTAAAGTTTTTTTATCGCAAAAGTATGATTTTATTGATCGCTAAATCATACAAACATCACTTACACGCACCTTGTTAAAAACCTCCCTACAGCCTAGATGGAGAAAAAGAGTACGACGTGTAAATTTGAAAAAAATAAAACACCAATCACCCATTGAACAAGGCGCGATGCCCCCCCCCCCACAAGACCGCCCCACCCTCATTCTTTAAGTTGCAGCTACGCCTACCGAAGCCCTCCCTACAACCGCAGCAAGCATAACGCGCAGCCCCCATCCGTAGCAAGCACACCAAACAACCAGCACCCCTCAAAAAATCGCGCAACCCCTAGTCACAGCAAGGACACCAAACAATCAACACACCTCAAGAAATCGCTCTACACCATAACTTTTGTACCACCCCACCTTTCGCTAAAGCATCCGCTACACTATTAGCCTCGCGCAACACATGGTTAAAGCATACACACGGTAAAAGCCGACATGCTTCATCAATCAAACGAAACCAAGACCATAATTTCCACTGCCTCGTATCACTTTGTACCACCTATGTCAAAGACACTTGAGAATCGGACTCAATGATGATAGATGATACCGATAAATTACTCTCCAACAAAATCTCCAATGCGGACGCAATAGCACATAATTCTGCCATATTATAATCCATCACGCCTAAAGGTCCAGTAAACTTCTGTTGGGTCACGTCGGCATGCCCCGTGGCGCAGCAGAAAAATAATCCGACGTAATCCAGCCAGGATCCATATATAGGGACGAATCCGAGGAGAAAAGATGAAGAGTCCCCTTTTAAAACTCTGGAAACTGGAAAATCGACAGTATGTCGGAATAACCACGTCAAGTAAAACCGGAATCGTCACTGGTTCGCAACGACCTCTACGGAGTCCACCCGAACAAAACGAACAAAGTTTCTACCTCCCTAACACTTAGGGATAAATTTCGACAGGTTTGAACACCTTCCAGGGAGAAGTCGAAATCCCTCCATGGATTCCTAAGGGAGTCTGAAATCGACCAGGAGTTCAACCAGGACTTGCAATCAAGCAAGAGAACCTTCAGGGATTTGCCAGGGGGCAAGTAGAACACCAGAAAAATATCGAACAGCTTCTCAGAGAGCTTTCTGGGATATGTCGAATTCTAGTGGGGAATGCCTAGGGGGTGTTGTCGAAATCTTCAAGAGGAGGAAGAGGGATGATTGGGTTGCTAGCCCTTGTCCCTTTAAATAGTATTCAGAGACTTAATTCTAGTTGAATTCCTTAAATACAAGTTCAACCAAAATTCATAGAATCTAATTCTACTTGAAATTGGTTTATATTAAATATACATTATATTTAATAATATTAAATGAAATATATATATTTAATTATGTAGAATCTTATTCTACATAAAACATGGATTTAAATATACATTATATTTAATCCAAATATATATATATATATTTATTATGTAGAATCTCATTCTATCTTTACTTGGATTTAAATATATTTAAATATATGTTTTTAATTATGTGGAATCTAATTCTACATAAACTTGGAATTAAATATACATTATATAAATTCCAAATATATATTTAAATTTCTACAAACTTATTCTATAATATTTAAGTCTCTAAATATTTTCCATACTCTAAATAATATTTGATAAATACAATATTTATCCAATATTATTCCCAATTAAGGGAGTTACCAATTTCCCTTATCCCATAGGGGATTTTCGGCAACCTCCCTAAAATAGGGAGTATGGTTTCCAATTTTGTTTGTTTCATTCGAAGGGTGTGACCCGTGTAGGTTTATGCAACGTTAGCAGCAAAATTAGAGCTGTTCTAATTTTACAAACAATGAGTGGCATCTAGCAATACATCATTGCTACCTAAGTTGCATGAAGTCATGGTTTGACTTTCCTAATTCCTGAATAAACTTCCTTTATGTATTTCATCCTTTTGTCCTTTATATCTTAGATGAACACAAGTCATGGATTAGTCACACTTGCGTTGTCCATCTAGTGTTTCTTGATGTCTTGAGTAGATTATAATAAACGAATCTCTATGATATCTCATATCATAATATTCGAGCATGGTCATGCATTTTCTAATCTCACTCAATTAAGTGGCCGAAGATATTTCTCCCATTATGTAGGAGGGACAAATCCTTTCTTGATCAACCATACTTCACTACATAGGTCATCACGTATCCAATCATCAGTCTTTATAATGTAGTCAGTTACGACACACGTTTGACTATGTCAAAATACGTAAATCTTTATGTTGAAATCATGTTGATCTCAAGTCTGAGGATTATACATATGTTTATCATGAGCAATGTTGTGACTGTCACATAATTACCCAAGAAACATGCTCATAGCGGGTCAATCCAGTATGTTGTTCTCTAACAAATACTTATGTGTTGATTTTGACATCTCTATGTCAATGACAACGCTTGTCATCAACCACGTATTAGTCTTTATATATTATCACTGTCCATACCTGTAATAATATTCGACTAAGGATCCTATTTAATAGTAATCGTATTATTGTATGGACATTATTATCCAATGGTTAGTTTGATGCACAGATACATACCAAATGATAATAACGACAATGTCATTTCTTGATAAATCTAGTAAAATAGTATGTCTATTCAATCATCATATGATTGGTCTTTGGGCATACTCCAACAATCTCCCACTAGCACTAAGACCAATCATTCTCGTATCTAATACGACATGGCTTAGTGTAACTGGCATGCTTATGCTGTGTCAAAAGCTTTGTCAGGGAGTTGACAAAGTTATCAACTTTGTGCGTATGTTGCATACTTTCACATCTCCAAGATGTAAGTACTTTAGAATATGTTTGGATTTATTGATGAGATCTGGGTTTTATTTGCTTACGCAAAGGTTCCATCATAACAGAGTTATGTAGCATCTAATATACTGGGAACAACCCTTAGTTCAGAAGTGAACCCTTTAGATCCAAACATCCTTCTTTATTGCTATGTCGACTGTAATACATTCAGCCTATGTTGTAGAGTTAGATATTGTCTCACGTTGCTAACTCGCAGTATCTTTGATTAATGCAAAACGGATTGCGATATTTAGTTCCTTTTGATGAGTATGTTATCTACATACAATACTTAGGAATGTAACAATGCTCCCACTAGCTCTTTTGAAAACAAGACTCCCCTTTGTTTCTAGATAAACCAAACCTTTTGATTGTATCTTCTGAAACGAATATCCCAACTTCGAGAAGCTTGCCTTAGTCTACGGATAGACCTTTGTAGCTTACATACCTTCCAAGTGTTTACTAGAGTGACAAAACCTTCTGGATGTGTCATGTACACATTTGTTTCAAGTTTTCCCTTAGGAAAGTGGTTTTGACATTCCTTTATTTGATTCTATAATCATCGTATGTAACTACTTGCAAGTGAGATTAAGATGGATTAAACATAGCTACAAGGAATATGCTTTATCATAGTCTATACTATGAAGTTTGTCGAAAACTTTTAGCGACGAATCATCCTTTGTATGTTTTATCATCCATGTTGGTTTTTCCTTTTGAAAAACTCATCCATACCTCTTAGGTTTTACCCTTTTAGGTAACCAAAGTCTATACTTGGTTTTAGACATGGATTCCATCTCATATCTCATGGCTCTTAGCCATTTCTCGAATTTTGGGCTCACCATTGCTTTCTGATAAGACCTAGTCTTTATCTTGATCCGAAAAGAAGAGTGTTTCCATGTACGGATAGTGAGAAATCCATATTTCTCAAGTATATGGTATTCTCTTAAGGATCAACGCAATGGTTGTGTTTTGTTCCAATGTTCCTTGATCATTTGTGGAACATTCTAAATCTTTGGTTCATAAATTTGTTGTCTAAAATTTCTTCACATTCCAAATTCCATTTTTTTCCTTTTGTAGGAGGTAATCTCTTTCGAGAGAAACTCTCGTTTGAGCAACAAACATTTTTGTTCTCGTTGAAAAATGAAATCCCTTAGTGATAAGTATTCTCTTTCGAGATAAACTATCGTTTGAGCAACAAATATTTTGTTCTCGTTAAAGTTGAAGAAATAATATCCCTTTGTGAGAATTAATCTCTTTCAAGATAAACTCTCGTTTGAGAAACAAACACTTTTTTCTCGTTAGGATAAACAACAAATGGAGTTTTTAAGGTTCGAACTTTGTAAACATTTTAACATGTAAGTAACCTTAAAACTTCAAAGGTATTCTAGAACAATTCTTAGTCCATATCTTATATGACGTTTCGAAAAAAAACACGATTAAGTATGAGAGTTGTTTTTCTAGTGTGTAAAGAAGTCGAAAATGACTTGTTCTGAATCAAAACATGTCTAACATGTTTGATTCTCTTTCAAAGACTTTTCATTCCACTTGTGGGATTTAATTATGGGACAATCCCATATTCTTTGAAAGTTCATCAAACTTTAAATATTCTTGAATTTGATCTCATCAAATTACCTTAATACTTTTTATGAGTTTTAGATTAGTCATTTGTTTTATTTATCTTATAAATATTATTGATTTGATTAGTTTAAAGATCATTGATTCGTTGTGCCATAAGAGATTAAAAGAATAACATTTATTTAAATAATCTCAAAATTAAAATATCTTGTCCTTACAAGATAACTAAAACTTAGGCACAAAATAATAATCTTAAAAACTAAAACAAATCTATTTAAGCAAAAACACATGTCCTAATGGATGATGTAGCAACTCTTGCTTTATTTCCATTCGCAGGTCCATGTCTATTCTGATGCCTTCTCTTTATAAGCCTCTGAGGTTGATGCCTCACTCGTTTTTGCTTTCTTGACTTCTTGTAGGTGTGTGGGGCAGTTTCTCTTCCAATGTCCGGTCTTTCCGCAATGGAAACATTTTCCATCCTTCTTGATTCCCTTCTTAGGTTTCAATGCCTCTTTTCCATCGGTTTTGGTCTTACCATCACCTTTAGACTTTGCTGCCGATTTACCTTTCTTCTTGCCCTTGCGGACCATCAGAACATGTTTAGGTCCTACCTTCTTCAGGTTGATTTCAGCAGTTCTCAACATACCGAGCAACTGTGGCAGCGTCTTGTTAATTTCATTCATATTGAAATTAAGGACGAATTGATTGAAACTATCCGGCAACGATTGCAGGATGACATCAGTAGATAATTCGTCTTTCAGCGAAAAGTCGAGCTTCTCCAACGTTTGGATGTAGCCCATCATTTTGATGACGTGAGCTCCTATGGGAGATCCCTCACTCATCTTGCATTGAAACAGAGCTTTTGAGGTCTCGTACCTCTCTTGACGAGCTTGCCCTTCATAAATCTCCTTGAGATTTTGAATCATATCATAAGCTACCATGTCCTCATGTTGCTTCTGAAGCTCAGGGGTCATGGAGGCAAGCATAAGACAACCGACATCCAGCATGTCGTCCATGTATTTTTTTTAACTTGTCTTTGTCAGCTCTGGAAGCAGTGGCAACCGGTTCATCAAGAATAGGTTCTTCAATGACATATTCCTTCCTTTCTTGTTTGAGAACAATTCTCAAATTGCGGAACCAGTCAAGGAAGTTTATGCCATTGAGCTTATCCTTCTCAAGGATAGATCGCAGAGATAGAGTATTATTTGCCATTAATTCTACAACAAAGAAAATATGCTACATAAGTTTTACTAAATTTTAAAATTTATAGATAGGTCTTTACTATAAATTTACTCCCACTATTTTCTTCAAAATTAAAAACCCTCTAGTTTTAATTTCGGAAAAACGTTTCGATAGTTTTTCTAGTGAGAGAGGATCCGTATTTCACCATTCCTAAATCAGCTTTGGCCAGTCTTTTAGGAAATGGTTATTTAGGTAAGTAACACCTTACTAATTACATCTCATGTAATTCCTCATCTTTTGGCGAACAACTCTTGTTCTTTAAATCATCTTATGATTATCTAAAACTTTTAACCACTAGGTTTTCTAATCCTATTAGAACAACCCAGCTAAGTCAATACCAATATCTCAACCGGCGAATATCACTAGCTTATTCTTCGCATTTAACTAAGATAGATAAATGTGACATTGCTTTGGCAAAGCTCGCATTATATCGATCGAAGCTTTAACGAGGGTAAATATTGGATGGTTAAAACAGACTTAGAATTATAGTGAGGGATTTACTTAATTATCTCATCATTTTAACATTGATTCTATCAATAAAACTATGTTTAATCATGCTTATAAAACATTCATTGCATCACATACAAGGTAAATATAAGCGGTAAATAGATATGCAATGATTATAGCCCTTCTTAACCTAAGGCGACCCGTCCCAAGCTAATGGGAGGACCATTCTACTGAAGATAGAATCTGCTTCTGAAACGCCCGGTCCACCAAGGAAGGCCCACCACGCTGCTACCTTGGTTCTTGCTTTATCTCCATGAGTATTTACAATTTTCAAAAACTCACGTTACATGCGAGGGAGTGAGATGAGAAGAGAAGTACAATAGAAGATAGAGAAAGGCACGACACGCAGGACGTATTTATAAAAACCAAAACTATAAAGGCTATGGGCTATAACCATGGAAAACAAACACCGTGCAATCTAACATGCATTTCAAACATCGTGCGAACAAAGTAACAACGTGATTACGGAGTTTTAAACTAATTATCCCTATGTTGTGGTTAATGGGCCAAAGAAGGATCACGAGGTTTCATAAACCATTTGCGTTAACGAACAAATGCACCAGGTAGGTCAACATGAAAGAGAGGTGGCGCACTAGGCACACTTAAGTACCAGGGCTTTGATGATGCCAATCCTAGACATGCATTTTTCATAACGTCTAATCATAACTCTTATGGATTCACCGTGAAAGATAGTTTGATAACTTTTATCAAATTAGAAGCCCTTTCACAGATTTCATAAATCTATGAAACTATGAACAACTACTTGTTCTCTAGACTAACTATTAGTCTCAACATGTTAACATTTAACATTGAAGCAACCTAACATAGTTATGATTAACTCTTAATCATTCAGTGATAACCGAAATAAGTCTTTATTAGGTGTGATACGATAAACGATAAATATCTAAATCGAATCAAACATCATGCATCTCATACATAAACATCTCCCAAGAATTTAAGTCCAAATTCGTATGATACAAGTGGCTCTGATACCACTATTGGGTCACGTCGGCACGCCCCATGGCGCAGCGGAAAAATAATCCGATGTAATCCAGCCAGGATCCATGTACAGGAACGAATCCGGGGAGAAAAGATGAAGAGTTGCCTTTTAAAACTCTAGAAAATGGAAAACCGACAGTATGTCGGAATAACCACGCCAAGTAAAACCGGAATCGTCACAGGTTCGCAACGACCTCTACGGAGTCCACCCGAACAAAACGAACAAAGTTTTCGCCTCCCTAACACTTAGGGATAAATTTCGACATGTTTGAACACCTTCCAGAGAGTCGAAATCCCTCCAAGGATTCCTGAGGGAGTCTGAAATCGACCAGGAGTTCAACCGAGACTTACAATCGAGCAAGAGAACCTTCAGAGATTTGCCAGGGGGCAAGTAGAACACCAGAAAAATATTGAACAGCTTCTCAGAGAGCTTTCTGGGATATGTCGAATTCCAGTGGGGAATCCCTAGGGGTGTTGTCGAAATCTTCAAGAGGAGGAAGAGGGATGATTTGGTTGCTAGCCCTTGTCCCTTTAAATAGTATTCAGAGACTTAATTCTAGTTGAATTCCTTAAATCCAAGTTCAACCAAAATTCATAGAATCTAATTCTACTTGAAATTGGTTTATATTAAATATACATTATATTTAATAATATTAAATGAAATATATATATTTAATTATGTAGAATCTTATTCTACATAAAACATGGATTTAAATATACATTATATTTAATCCAAATATATATATATATATTTATTATATAGAATCCCATTCTATCTTTACTTGGATTTAAATATATTTAAATATATGTTTTTAATTATGTGGAATCTAATTCTACATAAACTTGGAATTAAATATACATTATATAAATTCCAAATATATATTTAAATTTCTAGAATCTTATTCTATAATATTTAAGTCTCTAAATATTTTCCATACTCTAAATAATATTTGATAAATACAATATTTATCCAATATTATTCCCATTTAAGGGAGTTGTCGATTTCCCTTATCCCATAGGGGATTTTTGCCAACCTCCCTAAAATAGGGAGTATGGTTTCCAATTTTGTTCGTTTCATTCGAAGGGTGTGACCCTTGTAGGTTCATGCAACGTTAGCAGCAAAATTAGAACTGTTCTAATTTTACAAACAATGAGTGGCATCTATCAATACATTATTGCTACCTAAGTTTCATGAAGTCATGGTTTGACTTTCCTAATTCCTGAATAAACTTCCTTTATGTATTTCATCCTTTTGTCCTTTATATCTTAGATGAACACAAGTCATGGGTTAGTCACACTTGCGTTGTCCATCTAGTGTTTCTTGATGTCTTGAGTAGATTATGATAAAAGAATCTCTATGATATCTCATATCATAATATTCGAGCATGGCCATGCATTTTCTAATCTCACTCAATTAAGTGGCCGAAGATATTTCTCCCATTATGTAGGAGGGACAAATCCTTTCTTGATCAACCATACTTCACTACATAGGTCATCACGTATCCAATCATCAGTCTTTATAATGTAGTCAGTTACGACACACGTTTGACTATGTCAAAATACGTAAATCTTTATGTTGAAATCATGTTGATCTCAAGTCTGAGGATTATACATATGTTTATCATGAGCAATGTTGTGACTGTCACATAATTACCCAAGAAACATGTTCATAGCGGGTCAATCCAGTATGTTGTTCTCTAACAAATACTTATGTGTTGATTTTGACATCTCTATGTCAATGACAACGCTTGTCATCAACCACATATTAGTCTTTATATATTATCACTGTCCATACCCGTAATAATATTCGACTAAGGATCCTATTTAAGAGTAATCGTATTATTGTATGGACATTATTATCCAATGGTTAGTGTGATGCACAGAAACATACCAAATGATAATAACGGCAATGCCATTTCTTGATAAATCTAGTAAAATAGTATGTCTATTCAATCATCATATGATTGGTCTTTGGGCATACTCCAACAATCTCCCACTAGCACTAAGACCAATCATTGCTACCTAAGTTGCATGAAGTCATGGTTTGACTTTCCTAATTCCAGAATAAACTTCCTTTATGTATTTCATCCTTTTGTCCTTTATATCTTAGATGAACACAAGTCATGGATTAGTCACACTTGCGTTGTCCATCTAGTGTTTCTTGATGTCTTGAGTAGATTATGATAAACGAATCTCTATGATATCCCATATCATAATATTCGAGCATGGCCATGCATTTTCTAATCTCACTCAATTAAGTGGCCGAAGATATTTCTCCCATTATGTAGGAGGGACAAATCCTTTCTTGATCAACCATACTTCACTACATAGGTCATCACGTATCCAATCATCAGTCTTTATAATGTAGTCAATTACGACACACGTTTGACTTTGTCAAAATACATAAATCTTTATGTTGAAATCATGTTGATCTCAAGTCTGAGGATTATACATATGTTTATCATGATCAATGTTGTGACTGTCACATAATTACCCAAGAAACATGCTCATAGCGGGTCAATCCAGTATGTTGTTCTCTAACAAATACTTATGTGTTGATTTTGACATCTCTATGTCAATGACAACGCTTGTCATCAACCACATATTAGTCTTTATATATTATCACTGTCCATACCCGTAATAATATTCGACTAAGGATCCTATTTAATAGTAATCGTATAATTTTATGGACATTATTATCCAATGGTTAGTTTGATGCACAAAAACATACCAAATGATAATAACGGCAATGCCATTACTTGATAAATCTAGTAAAATAGTATGTCTATTCAATCATCATATGATTGGTCTTTGGGCATACTCCAACATCTTCCCATTCGCATCCCTCAAAACACCGCCACATCCCGCTGGCCTCGGCTTGCCTCGTGCCGCCCCATCCACATTAAATTTTACCACACCATTTATCGTTGGAGACCACACCATCGTTGGCCGCGGCACACCCTCAGCTACCGTCGGAATGCAAACACATGGGCAATTCCACCACGAAGCCTCTCCAACCAATTGACCCTCATGTGTTACTTTTATCCAATGAAATGAATGCATTTTAATTAGAAACATAATTTCTTCTGTCGTCAATCTTTTCTGCCGAAAATTAAATCATTTCGAGCTAACCACACGGACCATAACAATGTCGCACATCCCGCAATCCACCAATTTCGCAGCAGCCCCCTAAACACACCCTCATAACATTGACCAATGAATTCTTGAATCATCCTAGGTTGCACCAAAATCAGTCCCCACCATTGAAAAAATTTATCCCAAATGCCTTTGATTACCAGACAAGAAAACAATATATGATTCAATTCATCCTGTCCCTCACCACACCACACACAAATCAACGATGTATCGAACAACGGAACTCCCCGATCTCGCAAAAACACAATGTTGGCAATCGAATAAGAAGAATAAACTAAAGAAAACATTGTACCTTGGATGGCATATCGATTTCCATACTACAAAGGTCTTCGTATCCCCGTCGTCAACACCATAACATGCCATCAAATGCAACAACTCTTTTGTGGAAAAGTTGCCCATCGCATTTGGGTACCAAATTATCCTATCCTCTCGCCCTTCGCACAGCCACCACCCACGCACAACCTCCCTCAGTTCCAACACCATCTGTTGTTCAAAGCCACGCAATTCACGCCCAAAAAAATCACGCCATTCGTCATGCTCGAAACAACCCCCCTAGCATAGTCAACCACACGTGCCGGTTTATCAAAGGTTAACCGAAACAGCCTCAGAAATACTAATTTCAACGGCCTATCCAAACACCACGTATCATACCAAAACAATGTGTGCAACCCATTACCCAGCATCCATTTGAACCGACTCTCGTCCATATAAAGGGCTACTCTTTCATCAACATGTACCATCACAATTTGTTTCCACAATGTAGACATACGATTTTTATTTGCGAAATTGACTCGCCATTTAAGCACTTGTTCCCCGTATTTCACCACTATCAAATTGTGCCAAAGAGAATGTTGTTCAGTCGCATAACGCCATGTCCACTTGGCCAACAAGGATAAGTTACGCAAATGTAAATCCACTACACCCAAATCCCCTAACTTTCTTGGCCGACACACTCGCGCCCAGCTAACACGACGCATTTTCCTCTTCAAATCAACATCGCCCCATAAAAAGGCACGTCTGATTTTATCAATCCTCCAAATAACACTCTTAGGTGCAGCAAACACACTCATATAATATAAAGGTAAGGAGGAGAGAACCGAATTTACCAAGACCAAACATGTTGCAAAAGACAACAATCTCTTCTTCCACCCTGCAAATTTGTGACGAACTTTCTGAATAACTGGTTCCCACATTGTAATACTCATCGGGTTCTTCTCGATAGGCATACCCAAGTACGTAAAAGGCAAGGTCCCCGTACCACATCCAATAACCCGCGCCATATCATTCACCACATCTTCCTCAATTCCTATCGCATATACACAGGATTTGAAAAAATTAATATGCAAACCCGAACCAATGTTTACAACTTTCACTAAAGTCGTTGTGCAATGGTGTCGACTTCTAATTCTACTATAACAATAATACTAGATTGTGGAATAAAAAGGATGAAATACCTATATTATAAAATAAAAATTCAGCAACAATATTATGGGAAAACCAAAGTAAATGATGTGAGAAGAGATAGCAAGGTATACTAATAATTATCATAATTTATTAGAAAAACTAAATTATTGTCTTAATTTATTGGTCACGATGAATTGATATGATAGGTCTCTGATTACGGATAGAAATCCTCTACCCCTTTTCGGTGTCCTTACTTATGTCTCCACACTTAAAATTAGTTTAGGGTCTAGGGTTTTAGGTTAGGGGTTAGGGTTTAGGGAATTTAGGGTAGGGTGTATTTTTTAGGGTATATGGTGTAGGGTTTAGGATTTAGAATTTAAGCTTAGGGCTTGAAATTTAATTTTGTTGTGTTTTTTAGTGTTGGGACATAAGTAGGGACACCGAAAAGGGGAAGATGATTTTTATCCCTCTGATTACACTCCTCAATTTCAAAAGTAGAGTGTTTAAATAGGTATAATTATTGAAGTAATTGAGGTATTAAATTAAAGGTAATTATTTGATGCATTATCCGTTGAATATTATTTTACAAATGTACTTTTAAAGTTGTCACAAAGTTATTTTAGAGCCATAAACTCTAATCTTATAATTTTTAAATTTTAAACTATAAAACTTATTTTTAAAATTTAGAACCTAACCACAAAAACTAAAAACCTAGCCCTAATCCTAACATCTAAAGCCTATAAGATAAGTTCTTGTGGAAAACAAATTTTCTACTACCAATGTACATAATATTTTTTCTTAATTTAATCGATCTATATAATGTATAGGCATAATGCAAAAAATGTACCTAATATTTGATTGGATAGTCATTTTGGTTCTTATTCTTTTTTTAAGCACTTTAAACCTCAATGTTTTATTTTAGGTTAAAATGATCTTTCTATGGATTAAAATTGTCAGTCAACTGACACTAAACGACTTAAAATGACGTGACAAACTTACATGATATTGGACACAAACATAACAGTGTCACATAGACAAAGATGCTTGAATGATACATCAATCAAAAAATAATTTTATAAAAGTATATAAATTATAAAATTATTTTTTACTAACGCGTTAATCCTGTTAAATAATTTCATGTTATCGTTAGTTGACTAACACTTTTCATCCATAGAAAGGTCACCTAAATAAAACATTGATGATTAAAATACTTTCAATAAAAATATGAATTAAAGTGGCTATATAATCAAACCTTATAATGGTTAATCAAATAGATAAAATGTTATAATTATAAACATCCTATATATCCATGTAGCATTGCTTGTTAGTGAGCACAAAATCAAATGAAATTGAGATAATTGTGTGGAAAATCAACGGACACGATTACACCAAATCTGAAGTAGATATTTTTATCTTTGTTTTTTTGGTAAACTACACAAATGGTCATCGAACTTTTAGGGCAGATTTATTTTTGTCACTGTACTTTTAAAATATTTAATAAAATTACCTAACTTTTAGTTTGATTTCAATATAGTCACCGAACTTTTAGTTTGCTTTCAATATGGTCCCTCTCGTTACCTTCAGTTAGAAGCTGACGATTGTTTTTCCTTAATAAAAAATTGGTAAACTACACAAATCATCACTCAACTTTCTTCTCACTCCTATTTTGATCATTAGAGTTTAAATTAGATTATTCAATTCTCGATCTTATATTGTGCCAACTAAACCAGATAATCGATGACCGGTTAATTGGAATATTTGATTTGAGTAATAACTTTTTACTTTGCTTATTAAAATATCAAATATGGTAAATTTAATAAGCAAAGTAAAAAAATATTACCTGAATTTTTTTTAAGGATTAATCAAAATTTTCCATTTGTACAACCATGTCATTTGAGAGTGGCTAAAATATGAACAATTCGAAAGTTGAGTTATTAAATTAAAAAATGTTAAACTCTGGTGCCCAAAATAGGTGTAGGAAGAAAGTTTAGTGATGATTGATCTAGTCTATCCATTTTATTATTAAGGAAAAACGAAAACTAACGTCAACTTCTTACAGAAGGTAACGGAAGGGACCATATCAAAATCGAACTAAAAATTGAGTGACATTATCGAATATTTTAAAAGTATAGTGACCATAATGAATCCACCTTAAAAGTACGGTGACCATTTATGTAGTTTAACCTTTTTAATAGATATTTTGATCTTTATTTTCTTTTCACGCTTTGTTTTTATCTAATGAATGAATGAATGGAATTGAAGTATAACTCTTCATTTTCCCAGCTGCATTAAACAAGCTCTCGGTTTCAGTTAACAATGGCCGTAATAAACTCGTGAAGAGTGTGTACTTTTGAACCACGCGCCCCACGCGCGCCTAATTTTTCCTCTCTTTCGACCTAAATCGCCGCGAAGCCTCATCTGATCAGTGCGATTCCTCAATCCTGCGGGTGAGATCAGGTTCAGTGATGTGGGAAGGAGTTGGTCCCCCTCGTCCTGCGTCTATCCGCTGCCGGACGTTGGAGCGAACGACCCCAGCTGTGGTTTGCTTCAGGGGTGGTCCGGTGGAAAGGAGTGAAGACTTTAGGCCGTTTTTTTCGGGGCGATCCGGTGGAAAAGAGTGAAGCCTTCATCTGCACGGTGGGTGTCGGACCCGCGTATCCTTTTTTGCGGCTGCCGGTACCTGAGTTTTTACCGGGCTGCTGTGACGGAATTGTGTCATCCCAAAAAAATTTTCGACTACTCTATCACCCCTGTCTGTCTCTGTTCCCTGACTCTGGTTGCTCGCACCTCTTCTTCCCCATATATTATCCCCGTCTCTGGTGGCTTAATCCTCTTCTTCCCCGCAATTGCCCCTGCTTCTGGTGGACTTCCCCGTTCTTTTTCTTCTGTTTTTGTTTTGCTGGATTATATTGGATTTGCTTTGTTGCTTGCGCGAACGGACTTGCCGGTCGGATTGGTCTCTTGTTTTCGCGATTTCTGACAGGTCTATCTACGATGGTCTTCTCGGGTAGTACTCAGTGAAGAGGGGAGGAGTTTTTTGTTCTGCCATGGCAGTTCTAGCCTGGAATGTGCGTGGACTGGGAACAAAGGAAACCGTTAGGGCGCTCCGGGATTCAATCTTCAAAATTAAACCGATAATCGTCTTTCTAAGCGAAACAAAGCAGAAAGAAACTTATTTGGAGAAGATTAGAATGAAGATGAAGATGGAACATGCCTTCTACGTCGATCCACGGGGATCGCGGGAGGCCTAGCGCTATGGTGGACAGCAGAAGCAAACATTAAAATTCTGCGTTTTGATAGTAGCTACATCGACACAGAAATCTCTCTTCAAGAGGGTGAATCTTGGTTCAATACCTTCATTTATGGTCCTCCGTATCGCGAGGAACGGAAGGCCTTTTGGGAAGGTCTATCAAGCTTCAGAGAGCCCGGTCAGGACAAATGGGTGATCATGGGTGATTCTAATGTGGTAGCAAGACAAGAGGAAAAAGAAGGCGGGAATCCAGTTAACTCAAGTGACTCTCTATGGTACCAGGAGTTTGTCAATACCTCATGCCTTGTTGAACTGCCCATCAAAGGAGGGAAATTTACCTGGTTTAACCAGAGAAGCGGAGAGCAATCCATTCTTGAAAAACTTGATCGTATCTTATGCTCTGCGGAATGGAGTCTAAACTTCCCCAAGGCGCTTGGCATAATGGAAGTAGCTATTGCTTCTGATCATGCCCCAATTGTTCTGTTCATAGCAGGACTTCCCAAGGCACATAAGAAGGAGTTCAAGTTCGAGACAAAATGGCTGCTGGATGAGGAATGCTCCCAAACTATATCAAAAGCCTGGAATATTTCCCTGGGAGAAAGAATGTGTTCCAGATTCAGACGAAAGATTCGCAGCACTAGATCAGCTCTTCTGAAGTGGAACAAAGAAAAAATGAAAGCAGAACATGAACAAAAGCAAAGAATAATGAACAGAATTTCAGAGCTCCAAGGTAGGAAACTCACTGATGCGGAGCTGGATGAATTTAAAGGGCTACAAAGACAGATCGACAAAGAATGGGAGAGCGAAGAGAGATACTGGCACCAGCGCTCAAGAGTCAACTGGCTCAAATGGGAAGATAAAAACACAAAGTTCTTTCATGCTACTACCCTTCAGCATCAGAGAATGAACTCGATCGTCAAGATTAAAAAAGAAGATGGAGAATGGCTGGAAGACACGACGGAAATTGCTGATCACCTTCTTTAGCATTTTCAGGCAGTATTCAAGCGGGACCCGTCGGTAAATCCTAGTCACCTCCGGGATTATATTCCCAGCCTTATCACTCCAACCATGAATGATGCCCTTAGCAAAGAAGTGGAGGAAGACGAAATTAAAAGGGCGGTTTTTGACATGGGAGCAACAAAGGCCCCAGGACCAGATGGCTTTCCCGGATGCTTCTATCAGAATTTTCGGGACACTGTGAAAACTGATTTGATCGGTATGGTGTCCAATTTTTTCAGAAATGGAGAGCTGGATCCGGATTTGAAGGAACACCAATTACCGGGGTTGCCAAGGAACACCAATTACCGGGGTTGCCAAGGAACACCAATTACCGGGGTTGCCAAGGACACTGTGAAAAGTTGTCTTAGGTTCATCAAGATCGTGAATTCTGAAGGAACACCAATTACCGGGGTTGCCAAGGGAGTCAAGCTTGACATCGGTGATTGGTCCAGTAAGGAAAGTATCCAGGTAATCCCTTTGGATGATTTCGACTTTGTTATTGGGATTTCTTTCCTTGTCTGGATTAAAGCTTTCCCTTTTCTTGCTTATGATTGTTTGTGCATACTCGACCTGGGAAGCAATGTGTTGTTCCGATAAGCCGTGGGTCCGGAGTTGAAAATATGCTTTCAGCCATTCAGCTTAGCAAGGGGGTGCGCAAGGAGGAACCCACCTACTTAGCTGTCTTGGTGCAAGATGAACTCAGCATGTCCAGTGAAGTTCCATCCGACGTGAGACAAGTTTTGGCCGAGTTTAGAGATGTGATGCCCGCCGAGTTGCCCAAACATCTCCCACCTAAGAGTGAAGTGGACCACAAGATTGAACTTGTGCCCAACCCGGAGCCGCCAGCCCGTTTCCCCTACCGAATGGCTCCGCCCGATTTGAATGAGCTACGCAGACAGTTGAAAGAGCTCATTGATGCAGGGTATATTCGACCGTCCAAGGCACCCTTTGGTGCATCGGTGCTGTTCCAGAAGAAGCATGATGGCTCACTTCGGATGTGCATCGACTACTGAGCTTTGAACAAGCTCATTGTGAAGAACAAGTACCCGATCCCACTCATAGCCGACTTGTTCGATCAACTTGGTGGTGCAAGGTGGTTCACCAAGTTAGATTTGCGGTCCGGATACTACCAAGTCAGAATTGCCGAGGGTGATGAACCGAAGACAACATGTGTGACACGCTACGGTTCGTTCGAATTTTTGGTGATGCCTTTCGACCTCACGAATGCTCCGGCTACCTTCTGCACCCTTATGAACAAGGTACTGCAACCCTTCCTTGATCAATTCGTTGTAGTTTATCTTGACGACATTGTCATCTATAGCAAGACCCTCGGAGAGCATGTGAAACACTTGAGACAGGTGTTGGAGGATTTTAGGCAGAATGAGCGCTATGTCAAAGAGGAGAAGTGCTCATTTGCCCTAGAAGAGGTTCCATTCTTAGGCCACATTATTGGAGGTGGCAAGATCCGGATGGATGGGGCCAAGATCCAAGCCATTGTTAAGTGGGAGCCGCCCACTAAGGTGACCGAGTTGAGATCGTTTTTGGGGCTAGCCAACTATTACTGGAGGTTTGTCCGAGGCTACTCCAAGCTCGCCTCCCCCTTGACCGAACTGTTGAAGAAGGACAAGGGTTGGGAATGGGGTCCCGATTGTCAAAGTGCTTTTGAGGCTTTGAAGCAAGCCATGGTGAGCGAGACCGTGTTAATGTTGCCGGATCACACAAAGCCGTTTGAGATTTACACCGATGCGTCCGATTTGGCCATTGGAGAGGTCCTTATGCAAGAAGGACATCCGGTTGCATATGAAAGCCGGAAGCTCAATGAGACCGAACATAGATACACGGTCCATGAGAAGGAGATGACCGCGGTGGTGCACTGTTTGCACACGTGGAGATACCACATCCTTGGGTCCAGGTTTGTGGTATTTACGAATAATGTTGCCAATAGTTATTTTCTCACCCAAAAGAAATTGTCTCCCAAGTAGGCCCGTTTGCAAGAGTTTCTTGCAGAGTTTGATTTTTCCATGGAGTACAAGCCAGGGAAAGTTAACTCAGTTGCCGATGCCTTAAGCCGAAGGTATAATATTGAAGTGGTGAGTTTGCCGAAGGGATAATTGTTGGGCGCATCAAAGAGGGGCTATCACATGACCCAACGGTCAGAATGTTGATCGACTATGCCAAAGAAGGGAGGACCCGAAGGTTCTGGCTCGATGGGGACTTGCTTTATGCTCGAGGACACCGCCTCTATGTGCCTCGGTTTGGGGAGCTTCGAAAGGAGATCATGAAGGAGTGTCATGATTCCAAGTGGGCGGGACATCCGGGAATGAGTCGGACCTTAGCACTCATCTCGGAGCACTACTATTGGCCACGCATGGTCGAAGACATTGAGGCCTATGTTAGAACTTGCCTTGTGTGCCAGCAAGACAAGATTGAGATGAAGAGACCCACGAGACTTTTGCAGCCATTGGCCATTCCCGAGCGACCATGGGAGAGTTTATCCATGGATTTTATAGTCGGTTTGCCCATTACTGACGGCCTGTCTAGTATAATGGTTGTGGTTGACAGGTTTTCCAAGTATGCGACGTTCATACCAGCACCGAAGGTGTGCCCAGCCGATGAAGCAGCTCGTCTTTTCCTCAAGCACGTGGTGAAGTATTGGGGAGTGCCAATGACGATTGTGAGTGACCGGGACACGCGGTTCACGGGCAGGTTTTGGACCGAATTGTTCAAGCTCATGGGATCAAGCTTGAACTTCTCCACTAGTGTGCACCCACAGACGGACGAGCAAACCGAGCGAGTAAATACATTGTTCGAGATCTACTTGAGGCACTATGTGAGTGCTACTTAGCGAGACTGGCCGAAGTTGCTAGATGTGGCCCAATTTTCTTATAATTTGCAATGGAGTGAGGCGACCAACCAAAGTCCGTTCGAGATCGTGACGAGGTAGCAACCGCTCACACCCAACGCGGTTGCCACCAAGTATGAGGGGCCTAATCCAGCAGCACACAAGTTTGCCAAGGAGTGGCAAGAGCATCATGACCTAGCCCGAGCTTGTTTGCATAAGGCGGGGAAGCAAACCAATAAATGGGCGGATACCAAGAGACGGGATGTCAATTTCCAGGTTGGTGACTTAGTCCTTGCCAAGCTAACCGGGATATTGCACAACCCAACCGTGCACAAGGGGCTTGTGCAGAGATATGAGGGTCCATTCAAGGTTGTGAAGCGGATAGGCACCATGGCCTATCGTTTGGAGTTGCCTTCGACCATTCGAGCTCATCTCGTGTTCCATGTTAGCCTACTCAAGCCATTCCATCAAGATGAGTCAGATCCGGATCGAGGCAAGTCACACCGAGCGCCAGTCGGAGTGAAGGTCTCCTATGAGAACGAGGTTCGAGAGATCCAAGGAGAACGAGTTATTCAACGACCCAGTTACCGACCAAGGCACGAGTACTTTGTACAATGGAAGGGACTTCCCGACATTGAGGGGAGTTGGGAACAAGCCAAGGCCCTTTGACAGTTTAAAAACCAAGTGAGCAGCTACCATTCCAGCCGAGCAACGAGGGCGTCGCCAGATCCAGTGGGGGAGAATGTTACGGACCGCGCCCAACTAGCCGAGCCCATCGCACACCAGGCCCTAGAACAAGAGCTCTACGTCCACTTGGGATTGTCTCCACCCAACCAGATTAGCCCATCACTTGGGATTGAGTAGCCAAGCATTCCCGATATGGCAAGAAACATCTCTTTTTATGGCATATTCTCTTAGCATCTTACCATATCCCTTGTAATCCCACATCTTAGGAAAGTTTGATAGAATCTCCTTAGATTTAGGGATTGTATTGTCCATCTACAATCTGGACCGTCGATGTACTTTCATTGTAGCCGTTGGATGTAGGGGGCTCTAACTATAAATAGAGGCTCACCCCCACCTCATTTTCTCACTTCAGATTTGAGTAATACATTGAGCATTCACTCAATCCTCCTTGTGTTCTTTGTTTGTCATTTCCCCTTTCAGTTGTCTATTCGTTTCCGCAAAGTTCTTAGCTTCTTAGCTTTGAACGGTCAGGCTTACTTAGGCGCAACCCGGTTCCAAGGCGTCTAAGGCCGCACGCTTGAGGTTTCGAGTTTCCAAGGGCGTGACAATATGTTGATGTTCATCGAAGAGCATGATAGGGATGTTCCTGCCTTTTGCTTTGGATGTGAAAGACGGCTGTCTGGTCCGAATTATAGATGTTTACAATGTAGCAACTTTGACCTTCATAAGCAATGTGCTGAGAGGGTAAGAATGGTTCTCTACCATTTCCACCCTGAACACCCTCTTCATATCTTGGTAGATCCACTGATTCATCCGGAGTCATGTACTTGCAACGTTTGTCAGAGGCATTATCAGGGATTTGTTTATTACTGCCGCTTTTGCAACTTTTTGCGTCCGTTCGAAGATATTTACAAACAGACCATGGTTGCCACTGACTCTCGTCAACACGAACTTGTCTTTCTTCAGAGGCCAATGCAATTCATTTGTGATTTTTGCGGCGTTTCTGGAGACCGAGATCCCTATGTATGTGGTACATGCCAAGTTTTGCTCCACGAAAGTTGCATTTCATTGCCTCGGGCAATCAAAATATTCAGACACCAGCACCAGCTTTTTCACAAACCTTCTCTAAATAAAGATGCCAAGTGGGAGTGCCGGATCTGTCAAGAAGAAATTGATCCACGGTATTGGAGTTACTCTTGTTCTGAATGCCATTATATTGTTCATGTGAATTGTACGACAGGTACAAGTACAGCTATTCAAGATGGAGATGAGCCAATTGAATCTGATAATTTGATCTCTGCATTTTTTTTGAAAATACGAGTCTTCAAGAGAATGTAACAGCACCAAGTATCAAACATGAAGACTTTCTATTGTTGTGAGCATTGTAGGTTTTTTTCTCCATGAAGACTGTGCAGAGTTGCCTAGACAAAACCATCTCCCAATTCACAAACATCTGCTGACCCTCACGAAGAATGTCTTTACACGTTGCGACACTTGTGGTCACTACCACCATGGATTCAGCTACAAATGTGATCGAAGAAGATGTAACATCAAGATTGACCTTCATTGTGGTTTGCTGCCAACTGCCTTGTACCATCCAAGTCACGACCACAAACTCTTTCTTGACAAAAATTATGTAGGGAATTGCAGTGGTTGTGACAATCATATATCTCCAGTACTTCAGAACGGTGCATATCGATGTCAACCTTGCGGGTACACCTTGGATTTTAAATGCGTCAGACTATCACTTACAGCTTGGTACAAGTATGACAAGCATGATCTAACTCTAACTTATCATGATCGTTCTTGATGAGTAGCTAGTTTAGTCGTCGTTTTATTCCTAATTATGCTTAAATTGATGATTTGTGGATCTTAATTGTGGGATATTTCGTGTTTTCTCATGAAGGACTTGGTGGATGCAGAACAAACAGAGAAAGGCTGGGAACAATAGAAAATCCAGATTCGTGGATGGGATGTTGGGCATGAACTGGGGCATGAATGTTGATTGGACGCCACATCAGCACCTTCTAGAAGCCGACGTCAGCAGCGTGATAACTTATCAGCCGCATATCAACTTACTTATCAGCGATATTTAAATTTTAAACTTTATCATTATCTTATGTAATTAATTTGAATTATTTTATAATTTATCTTTATCACTTTGGAGTGATTTTTAAGGTTTTATACTACTATAAATACCCCACTTTGGGGTGAAACTCATCATGAAATTCACTCTTGTTCTTCATTTATCTTGAGCTTAAATATATCTCTTTTCTTTTACATTATTTGGTTTTTATTTTTCTTTTCCTTTGTTAAAACTAAGTATCGTTTTTTCACCAACCATGCTTAGCTAAATTTCCCTTAGCCAAAAGCAAGGCCAAACCCGACTTACCTCGTGCGATTAGAAGAGTTCTTCATTCCTACAACATTTCTTTTTTCGATTCTCTGTAAAATTGGTTAGGCAATCGGCCTAACCTTTTGGCATCTCAATTAATTCATTATGAGGGCGTCGCCGAATTAGAAGTGGTTTAGATCCACCGTTGGGGACGAGAATAGGCTTGTAGCAAATTCAACTCCCTAAGAACAAACTTAGTGGCGGTCCACTAAGGGGAATCCAAATCGAAAACGATTCTCGTCGAAACAACTATCTGAGCACGGGCTTCTCCAGCACTAACGCGGACTTGTGTTAGCATCATGGCCGTAGCTAATCAACTTAGCACTTGATTTCAAGGATTACCCTGGGAATTGAGTTTACCGTAGAGAAGCAAGTTACAAGGGTTGTGCCTTGTAGACTGTAACCGACAAGAAGGTTGAAGCAAAATCCATTTCCGTGATCGAGAAGAGTTATGGTAAAGCGAAGCTTAAGGCTAATTCATTCCATAATTTATTTCAATATTTCTTTTCACTTTTAATATACTTCCATTACTCGAATTAGTTTATTAAACCCTCTTTTTATTATTTGCAGGTTTCTTGGTCTAAGTCAAAATGAATAGGTGTTGGAACTCCCTAATCTATGTGGATTGACCCTTACTCTCGCTATATTATTTTTAATTATTTATTTGAGTTTAAAGATTTATTTTGACACAAGTAACGACGCGTGTCAAAATTGGTGTTGTTGCTGTGGACTACGACAAAGGTACTAATATCGTTCTTTGTTGATTTATGACTAGGAGTAATCTGGGGAGAACAAGTTGATTACGTCCCGGAAATCGAAGCAGTAGCACGAAAGTTGCATGCACAAACACTTCGAGAAAAGAAGAATAAACAACAACAACAAAGACTTGAACACGATCTAGAGATCACATCCGAAGCGGAGTCGAATTTCGATCATACAAACGAAAAACCGTATCCGATGAGAGACGGAGACCAAACTATTCGCCAGCTAAATGTGGCACCCGATGGACAACAGCCGATGTGCATTACCTTCCCGAATGACACAACACCATTCGTGCTAAATGTAACCCCCTTAGCCCGGCCTAGACGTCCGACCCGAATTAAGAAGATTACACGTGGAAAACCAAAGTCAACTCGTGAAAGTCAACCTTGATTAACGACCCTATTTTGTTTTTAACGTTTCTAGATGCACATTATTAACCTATGTGAATAGCAAAACATTTTAGCAGAAGCGACACAGCGAACAGAGCACATTTAGGGGTTCGATTGCATACAAACGTCTTTTAGGTACTAATATGTAAATTTCCAGAAATTTGAGGACTAAACAAGTTTTAAAGTTACCAATCCAAAATTAAACATATAATAAGCCAGCATGTCAAAATTCATCTTAAATGGATCATCCAAACTCATTTAATTAAGCATTCAAGACCCAGGGGCCAAAACGTAAGAAACAGAAACCTGAAACAATTCAAATACAACTCCAACGGTCGGGTTTTTAGAAACACAAGGCCCTGTATCGGAACGGTCGTTTCGAAACCAGGTTGACCGTTTCGATACTCGGGTGCGTTCCGAAACCAGTATCGAAACACAACATTCCAGTAGCAAATCTTTCCGGAACGTTCCTACCCGTTTCGAAACCCCATAACCATTTCAGGCCACTGTTCCGAAACAGGTAAGGGCGTTCCGATACGCCTTGCCCTGCAACAACACAAATTGCTGGTTTTTCACTCATAAACACCTCCGAAAACGATCCAATTCATGCCACAACATACATACAACATGTATAAACATCAAAGATCATCATAATGAAGCATAAGCTAAAACATGACATCATTCATGCAAGCATTGAAACTATAGGCATGCTCCCTAGTCTTCCAAAGCCATACAAAGCTAAAATCAACATTCACACAAAAATCAATCCTCAAAGGCCATTTACAAACCAAAGTTAAGCAACCAAACACGCTCAAGGTAATTAATAACATCTTCAAACATCCAAGAGTAGAAATCCCACCCATTGCCTCTTATTACACCAAAGTAAAACCACATACTTTGCTAGACCAAAGTGCTTGGATTCCCCTTTCTTACTCGCTACCTCAAATGCCCAATTCTCTGCATTGATGAAACAAATGAGCGTAAGCACAAAGCTTAGCGAG
Organism: Hibiscus trionum; assembly: GCA_030270665.1. Taxonomy (NCBI): domain Eukaryota; kingdom Viridiplantae; phylum Streptophyta; class Magnoliopsida; order Malvales; family Malvaceae; genus Hibiscus; species Hibiscus trionum. Next base: position 26,003,150 of record BSYR01000005.1, read on the forward strand.
GTTCGCTAAAACAACATTCATCAATGCATTTCACATAACCGGCAAAACATCATTTATCAACACATGTCTTTACTTAAATCATGCCCTCTCATGGCATCAATGCACTTTTTAAAACACATGCTCATATGCATCACTTAAAAATAGCAAATAAACCTTTGCTCATGCTTTACCAAGCATCACATGCATTCTAGAATAAATCACAAGCATCTCATGCTTAAACCATTAGTCAACAACATTATATTGGCTTACAAGTGATCATTTCTCAAAACATACCAAACCAACTCAATAGACACAATCGGATACACGGATTACAAGTGTTGTCCCACACGCTTCATACATACTACCGGACTACTCAAGGTGGAGATCAATGACACAATCACAACCCCTCAACACCCGTGATGAAGATTAATGGCACAATCACAACCCTCAACATCACTCATCGGTAGTTGTATAATTCCAATAACGAGACTACGGGACACATACCACATGATTCACACACGGGATTATACCATTCACCGTTGTGATCTTAGCCTCAATCGTTAGGGGTACTTGGATGGAGATTACGGCACAATCACAACCCCTCGACATCCAAGGCGACTTTATTCACGGTGCACCCAATCCTATAGCTGGCTAACTATATCCGATTACAAGAACCAAAAACCACTTTCATCACTTGCCAATATAATCATTCAACATCAATAATCCACTATTTTACAAGCATAAATACAATGGCATTTCCACAAGCATAACATGCTTAACATCATATGCATTTATCATATTAAACCAATGATCACTTACCTAGTGCATCCTTAACACAATGACATTAAAATCCAGCATTAAACATGCTTCTAACATGCTTTTAAAACAATAATCAAAACCATATTTAACTCAAGTGCATTTTCATCAAAACATAGCACACTCCCGAGAGAGACTTTCGAATCACTTACTCTTGAGCTTAGCTAAGTGTTTCAAACTTACACTAAGCTCCCAAGACACGCTCAAAGCGTTACAAAGCTGGAAAAATCCATTTCCACTCACTGATACGCGAAGCCTTGCTCGCCGACACGAAAATTACTCTTCCGGAGCCTCCAACAACGCCTCGTTCGCTCCCGGATCAAGATTCCTTGTTTTCACATCATCAAAATAGAGATCTAAATGCATTAAAATGCATTTCAACACCAGCAACTAATCACACACTCGTTGCTCGCCCAAACTACACCAATTTACCCATCCAAAACAACCGAAAACCCAATCGATTGCTTCCTAAGCCAAGCCCAGCCATCATACATCACTTCCAACCATTTACAAACATCAAAACACATCTAATAAATAACCTAACCCATCCTTATATCTCCAACAAGCATGATTTCACCATTTCACCTCAAAAACTCACTTAAAACTATCAAGAAACTCAAGGATCTCAAGGATTTCGGGATCTATGTTATCAAAACTTCATTTCAACATGATAATCAACTTAGAACTCAATTAAAATCAATCCAAAATAGAGCTTAGCAAAACAAATCCGAAAATCAAGATTTCAACCATATTTTTACAAGATTTTGATCTCAAAACAAAACTATAATGAAAACTCAACCAAAAACAGTAATTAGAAGCCAAAGATCTTTGTAATTTCAATAAAGAACTTTGATTAGAGGTCGAAAACGAGATTTACCTCCAATCCTTGCTTTCCTCATTGAATGACTAGTTTTCCTTAGCAATATCTTGAAGAACTTGTAAGGATTTCTTGAAAATTGTTTAAGAGATATTAAGAGAGTGTTTGGGAGAAAAGAATTCTAGAGAGAAATGAATGAAAATTGTGTTTGGCTGAAAATGAGGAGAAAATGGTAGTTACGTGATGTAATCTCAAATTAACCACCTAATTAATAAAATTAAATAAAACCAATTAAAGTTATTTAATTAAAACCATTTTAAACACATGTCATATTAAGGAAAGGATAAATTTCCATAAAGCCCCCTAAAGATTCTAAGAATTTGGCTTCTCTTTTAAAAATCACATTTTCCACAGTTTTGAAACTTTACAATTTGGTCACTATACAAAATGTACCACTTCCGAAAAGCTTTTTGTAAAATTGATTTTACCAACCTCTTAAACATATTTTTAGAGGATTTTAGCAACTTTTACCACATTTTTATCCTATCCCGATCCTTGATTTCCTTAAATCACCTTACGCGATTCGATCCGTTCTCGATCGGTCCGATCCGATGTCTAAAACATCTAGGCCCAAAACCAGGGCATTAAAACTCTCCCCCACTTAGGAAATTTCGTCCTCAAATTTTTACCTGAAGGTAAAAGGAGCGGAAACTGCTTCAGCATGTCCGCCTTGCTTTCCCACGTGGCCTCTTCAACTCCTCGGTGTCACCACAACACCTTCACAAGCTCTATCGTCTTACCACAAAGAACTTTACTACTCACATCCAGAACCTTCACTGGTTCCTCATCATATGACAGATCCGGATTCAACTCTATCTCCTCAACAGGCATCACATGCGAAGGATCCGATCTGTACTTTCGCAACATAGAGACATGGAACACATCATGTATCTTTTTCAGCTTCGAAGGCAATCGCAATCGATATGCCACCGGACCAATACGCTCCACAATCTCGTAAGGTCCAATGAAACTTGGGCTAAGATTACCCGTACGCCCAAATCTCACCACCTTCTTCCAAGGCGATACTTTCAAAAACACACGTTCACCAACCGAGAACTCAATCTCCTTACGCTTCAGGTCCACGTAAGACTTTTGCCTATCCGATGCTGCCTACAAACGCTCACAAATGAGCTTCACCTTCTTGGTGGTTTCCTTTAACATAGCCGGCATCGAAATCAACTTTTGCCCAGCTTCTGCCCAACAGAGAGGGGTTCTACATCTTCTCCCACACAAAGCCTCGTATGGAGCCATTTTAATACTTGTCTGGTAGCTGTTATTATACACAAACTCAACCAACGGCAAGTGCTTCTCCCAAGAACCCTAAAAATCTATCACACAACTTCTCAACATGTCCTGTAACCCCCTTAACCCGGCCTAGACGGTCGACCCGAATTAAGAAGGTCACACGGGGAAAACCAAAGTCAACCCGAAAGTCAACCTTGATTAACGACCCTTTTTTTTGTTTTTAATCTTGTCTAGATGCACGTTAACCCTAGATATGTTCACAAGATAATCATATTCAGACATCATAACAATTAGAGAACATTCAGGGACCCAATTGCACAAATTACAACTTAAGAGACCAAATTGTAAATTCTGTTAATTACAAGGACTCAACCCAAATTAAAGTTACCAACTTGAAATTAATCATCTTTCATGCTTCTTTGCCAAATTTCAGCTCAAACGGACATCTCAAACTCATACAATTGCAATAACAAGTTTCAGGACCAAAACGCAAACATTTCAAAACATTCAACCAACAATTTCAGTGCCCAACGGTCGAGTGTTTCGGAACAGGGAAGGCCCGTTCCGAAACGCGGGACCGTTCCGAAACTGGTACCGAAACATGGCCTGGCAGAGGCCAAACCGTTCTGGAACAGTGCCTCCCGTTTCGGAACGCCCAGGCCATTTCAGGCCCCCGTTCCGATACGGTAGAACCTGTTCCGAAATAGGATGCCCAGATTGCAGAAAATTTGCTGGTTTATCATGCAATTGACTTAACAAACATGCTCCAAAAGCAACCAAATTATACCAGCAAGTCATTCAACATTCAAGGAACATAATTGTATCAACCAAACATCAACATGGCAACAATTATGAAAAAACCCAAATCTATAGGCATGCTTCCTACTTAGCAAACCATTCAAGCATTAAAATACCAAAACCATCTCATAAAGGCCAATTACAAACTCCAACATTATTAACATCATTAAACCAACTTAGGGAGTCCAAAACATCTCCCAAAACAACAACATAGGTTCCCATTGCCAAATGCCAAAAGCTAATAGTGTTTAAGAAACCTTCACCATACTTGAGCTTAGTTCACCCCTTGGATTCTTCACCACCTTGCTGCCCTCAATGCACTTTAATGCTCTGCATTATTGGTTTAAGAAAAGAGAGAGAGCGTAAGAAAAAGCTTAGTGAGGATAGCTCATTTAAAACCACACAATAATGCATTTACAAAACACATTTATAACCCTTAAATCCAATCATCATTTGCACATGCTCATAAGCATTTAAAACAAGCAATACATGCTTCAAGTTCATAACATGTCATATTGGCAACAAGTGATACATTCAACATAAGATCCACACATGGACTTTTAAACACCATTATGATCTTACACTTTCCAAGGACCACACATGGACTTTTAAACACCATTGTGTCCTTAACCCCATGGACTTTTAAACACCATGGCAAGGACCACACAAGGACTTTTAAACACCTTTGTGTCCTTAACAAGAATCTCCCAAGGACTTTTAAACACCTTAGAGTTCTTAGATAACAAGGCTTACACAATGAATTTTAACCACCTTGAACCTTAACCAAGAACCAACCATGGACTTTTAAACACCATGTTGTTCTTAAATAAACAAGGCTTACACAAGGAATTTTAACCACCTTGAACCTTAACCAAGAACCAACCATGGACTTTTAAACACCATGTTGTTCTTAAATAAACAAGGCTCACACAAGGACTTTTAAACACCTTCGTGACCTTAACCATCACTTGCCAATGTGCATCATTACAACAATATTCCACTATTTTAAAGCATTTAACAAAGCCATAAACATCATGCATCATTATGCATCAAAACCACATTTAACAATGTTAAAAAAACAAGAATCTCTTACCTTGAGCATTCTTCATTACATGGCTTATAAAATCAGCAACCAACATGCTAAAGGATGCTTTCAAAACAGAATTTAAAACATGCAAACGACCACATTGCATACAACCAATCCATGGTTCATCATCAAGAGAGTTTTTCCGAAAACTTACTCTTGAGCTTAGCTAAGTTGCTTAGACTTAAACTAAGCTCCCAAACCTTCAAAACATTGGTTTCAAAGCTGAAATCCAAAATCCACCCACCGATTCCGTTTCGCCTCTTGCCGAAACACAAATCAAGCTTCCGGATCAACACCACTAGGATCCAAAGATGACTCCCCTGTTTTAAACACATCAAAACAGTAGATTAATGCATCATCATGCATTAATATCCTCAATGAAAGCACCTAAACCCGCTGCTCTCAACCACACTCCATTTTCGGCTACCAAACACAACCGAAAATGCCTCCAAACACTCCACAACACTACCCAGCCAAGATCCATCAAATCTAATCATCCTTAAACATCAATTAACATCCAAAAAGGATCTAATCAAACCCTTATACCTCCAGCTATCACAGATCATCAAGATCACTCCAAAAACAACCAAGAACACAAGGTAAACTTAGGAAATTCAACCTATCCGGGATTGCATTTATTAAACCTCAATTTCACATCAATTTAACATTTATTTAACATCAAATTGACACCTCAAAACACTGCCCAAACAGATCATACGAAATTTCATCAAAATCAATCAAATCTTGCATTTAAAAGCCAAAATCAAGAATACATCTATAAAACCTTTTATAAAACATAAATCAAGGATTGAGAACTTAGGAATTTCAGTAAAGAACTGAGAGTTCAGAGGAGAAGGACGTTCTTACATCCAAACTTGAGTTTCTCCCTTTTTAGAACCAAAATCTTGAAAATCCAATTAGCAAATGGTGAGGTTTTGTTGAAGAGATGATTAGAGATCAAAAGAGGATTATAATCTCATGTTTGGACATCAAAATCAGAAGGAAAAGCTCTGGAGAAAAGTGTTTGGTTTGAGAGAAAAGATGAGAGAAAATGGAAATGAAATTTTAGGAAGTTAGTTGGAAAATGCCAAAATATCTTCCCTCCTTTTTAGTTTTATTTAAAAACCTTTAATTAATCATTTAATATCTTAGAAAAATCTGGAGAAACTCCCATTGGGTAAATAGCTCCTTAAAGATTCAAAGTTTCAATCCTTTTTAAAACAGTCCCACAGTTTTCGAAATTTACATTTTGGTCACTAACCAAAATGTCACACTTCCAAACCTCATTTTGTAAAATTGATTTCACCAAACTCTTATATATAATAAAAGAGGATTTTAAGACATTTTTCCATATTTTTAATGCAACCCGAACTAGGTTTTCCTAAATTCACTCTTATATATTCGAACCGCGATCCGACCGAACCGGTCCGAATCCCAAAACTCCTAAGCCCAAAACCGGGGCGTTACAACTCTCCCCCCTTAAGAAATTTCGTCCTCGAAATTTACCTGAAGGAAAGAGATACGGAAACTGCTTCGGCATGTCATCCTTCCGTTCCCACGTGGCTTCCTCAACACCACGGTGCTTCCACAACACCTTCACCAACTCAATGGTCTTGCCACGAAGAACCTTGCTATCCGATTCCAGAACCTTCACCGGTTCCTCATCATAGGTCAAATCCGGAATCAATTCCACTTCTTCCACAGGCATCACATGCGAAGGATCTGATCTATACTTCCGGAGCATAGAAACATGAAACACATCATGAATCTTCTCCAACTCTTGAGGTAACCTCAACTTGTACGCAATAGGACCCACACGCTCAATCACCTCGTATGATCCAATGTACCTAGGGCTCAACTTACCCTTACGGCCAAACCTCATCACCTTTTTCCAAGGCGAAACCTTCAAAAACACACGGTCACCCACCGTATACTCAATCTCCTTATGCTTCAAATCCGCGTAAGACTTTTGCCGATCAGAAGCTGCCTTCAAACGCTCACAAATGAGCTTCACCTTCTCGGTGGTTCCTTTCAACAAAGCCGGCATCGAAACCAACTTCTGACCTGTTTCAGCCCAACACAAAGGAGTCCTACACTTCCTCCCGTACAAAGCCTCATAAGGTGCCATTTGAATACTTGCCTGATAACTATTGTTATAAGCAAACTCCACCAAAGGCAAATGTTTCTCCCAAGAGCCCTGAAACTCAATCACACAGCACCTCAACATATCCTCCAAAATCTGGATAACACGCTCGGACTGACCATCCGACTGAGGATGATAAGATGTACTGGAATTCAACCGTGTACCCAAAGGTTGATGCAAACACTGCCAGAACCGCGATGTAAACCTCGGATCCCTATCCGACACAATCGACTTTGACACACCATGCAGCCGCACAATCTCAGCAATGTACAGCTCCGCAAGCTTATCCAAGGAGTACGTAGTATGCACATGCAAGAAATGCGCACACTTCGTCAGGCGATCCACAATCACCCACACCGAATTCTTCTTCGTTGGTGACAAGGGTAAACCAGATACAAAATCCATGGTAATCCTTTCCCAGTTCCATTCAGGGATTCTCAACGGTTGCAACAACCCTGAAGGAACCTGATGCTCAGCCTTTACTCGCTGACACACCATGCACTTGCTTACAAACTCAGCAACATCCTTCTTCAAACCCACCCAATAGTACTCATCACGAAGATCTCGATACATCTTAGTACTACCTGGGTGCATAGCAAAAGGACTACTATGACCTTCAGTCAGAATAGCACGCCTCAACTCAACATCATTGGGCACCACTAATCGACTCCCAAAACACAACACACCATCATCATTAAAACAGAAATCTGAAGGCCTACCCTCCGCGATATCCTGAACATGAGGTACCAAGGAATCATCTAGCAACTGCTTTTCCTTGATCAACCGAACCAAAGATGGTTTCACTTGCAACTCAGCCACAAGACCACCATCACGTGAAATACTCAAACTGGCAAACATAGCCCTCAACTCAACAGCTACCTTCCTACTCAAGGCATCCGCTGCAACATTAGCTTTTCCAGGGTGATATTCAATCGTCAAATCATAATCCTTGAGCAACTCCACCCAACGCCGCTGCCTAAGATTCAACTCCTTCTGAGACATCAGATACTTCAAACTCTTGTGATCCGTGTACACAGTACACTTCTCACCATACAGGTAATGTCTCCAGATTTTCAAAGCAAAAACCACCGCAGCCAACTCTATATCATGCGTAGGATAGTTGCACTCATGCACCTTCAACTGCCGCGATGCATAAGCCACCACCTTACCCTCTTGCATCAACACACATCCTAAACCAACGTAGGACGCATCACTATACACCACAAACTCTTTCCCTGATTCAGGCTAAACCAAGATAGGAGCTTGCGTCAAAGCTGCCTTAAGCTTCTCAAAAGCCTGTTGTCTCACTTCCGTCCACCCATACTTAACATCCTTCTGCAACAGCTTCGTCAAAGGTGCAGCAATCTTAGAAAACCCATCCACAAACCTCTGGTAGTATCCCGCCAAACCAAGGAAACTACGAACCTCATGAACAGACTTAGGAACCTTCCAATTCATCACCGCCTCAATCTTCTGAGGATCAACACGAATTCCCTCGGCAGAAACCACATGCCCAAGAAACACCACTTCACTTAACCAGAACTCACACTTGCTCAGCTTAGCATAAAGCTGATTCTCCAACAAAGCTTGCAACACAATCCCCAAATGCTCTTCATGCTCCTCCTCAGTACGCGAGTACACAAGGATATCATCAATGAACACCACAACAAACTTATCCAGGTATTCATGAAACACACGATTCATCATGTCCATGAAAGCTGCAGGAGCATTTGTTAACCCAAACGGCATCACAAGAAACTCATAATGCCCATACCTCGTCCTGAAAGCTGTCTTAGGCACATCCACATCCTTTACCTTCAACTGGTAATACCCTGACCTCGAGTCAATCTTAGAGAACACAGCTGCTCCCCGAAATTGATCAAAGAGATCATCAATCCTCGGCAAAGGATACCGATTCTTGATATTCAACTTGTTCAGCTGACGATAATCAATGCACATTCTCATAGTGCCATCCTTCTTCTTCACAAACAAGACCGGTGCACCCCAAGGTGACACACTTGGCCGAATGAAACCACGATCAAGCAACTCTTGCAACTGCGTCTTCAGCTCTTTCAGTTCCTTAGGTGCCATTCGATAAGGGGTAATGGACACAGGAGTTGTATTCTCATACAGCTCAATCCCAAACTCCACCTCGCGATTAGGAGGTAAACCAGACAACTCCTCAGGAAACACACCAGGAAACTCTCGCACAATCCTGATATCTTGCACACGCAACTCCTTAGAACTAGGGTTCATCACAAAAGCTAGATAAGCTTCACAACCCTGCCTCAGCATCCGGCTCGCCTCCAACGTAGACACCACATTGGCAAGAAACTTCACATTCTCACCAACCACAACCACCTCATAATCATCCGCAAGCTTCAACGAAACTCGCTTATTCTCACAATCCACAACAGCTCGATGCTCAGCAAGCCAATCCATACCAAGGATCACATCAAAACCATAGAAAGGTAACTCCATAAGGTCAACATGAAAAACATGATCTTGCACGACCAAAGGACATCTTCTATAAAGCTTCCGAGTCACAACAGTCTCACCAAAAGAACTAGTGACACGCACACCAACATCCAAAGACTCAACAGGCAAACCAAGCAATTCAGCATGCTCACGCAATATGTATGAGTGCGTAGATCCAGAATCAATCAAGGAAAGTAATGACAAGGATTGCAAAGTAAAAGTACCTGCGATCACATCCGCGTCATTCCTTCCCTCTCGCTGAGCATACACCCTGGCTTGGCCGCCACCCTCAGGCTGAATAGCCACAACATGAGCCGCACACCGACCACCTTCCTCTCTCCGCTGGAAGTTACCACGGCCGCGCCCACGACCTCTCTGTGGTGCAGCAACAACAGGAGCACGCACTTGGCCACCAGCCAACATAGGACACTCTCTCCTCATATGATCCTTAGATCCACAATTCCAGCACGCATTACCAGCTGCCACAACAGGAGCTTGCACCTCCCTCTCAGCACGAGGACAATCACGTTTCTTATGGCCACGCGAACCACATGTCCAACAAGCACTCGGATCAACTCTAGAATTGCCTCCCCGAGCAGGCGCACCACCACCTCGCCTAGCTGAGGACTGATACTTCTGATCACGTTCCTTCTTGTTCCGTCCACCACCGGAACTATATTCAGCAGCTCGCTTACCAGCACTTGATCCAGCACTTCTAGCAGATAAACCCAAGTTCATCTCAATATCCTTTGCTCGGCCCACCAACACATCAAAATCATCATACTCGGTAGCCAGCACATACATCTTTACATCCGTCACTAAACCATAACGGAACCTTTCACACCTTTCTCGCTCATCCGGAACAAGCTCAGGTGCGTATTGACTGAGTCGAACAAATTGTACTTCATACTCAGCCACAGTCATGCTCCCCTGGGTAAGAGACATGAACTCCCTCTTCTTTTCATCTAGGTTCCTCACACCTAGATACCTTCTCTTGAACGCGCTCTGAAAGAACGTCCAAGTTACATCAGCTTCCGCCATCCCAGCGATAGAGGTAGTCCACCAAGTGTAAGCATCATCGTGCAACAATGATACTACACAGCCAAGCTTTTGCACATCAGTGCAACCCATCTGACCCAAGATTCTCTTGGTACCTTCTAACCAAGATTCCGAACCTTCAGCAGACAAACCCCTGAACTCAGTCCCTCCTAGACTGTGCAAACGCTCCAAGGGTAGTCTAACTCCAGCATCTCCCTGATGCCCAGCTCCTTGAGCTCCAGCTACTGCTGCTTGAAAAGCTCCAGCAATAGCTTGTATCAACACTGTCATGTCAGGAACAGCTTGCCCCTGACCAGACTCAGGTCCAGCGACCCCAGCACCAGCTGCAGCTCCAGCTCCTTCACCCTCAGCACCACCACCACCAGGTGGAGGAGGTAAATCCACTGCACTCTCAACATTCTCATCATTCTCGTTCTCGTTCTGAGCCGTAGCTCGCACATTACTCCTCAACTCTCTACGAGGTGCCATACTCTAACAATGCAATCACAATGCAATTAAACAAAGTCAGGCCCAGCAAGGTAAGCAATCCAAGTACTCAAGCTCATTTTCAATTAAAAACAATATCATTTCATTAGCTTTGATTTGGCAATGGGTACCCACAACATGCTTCATCACAGCATACAACTCAATTGCAACATATTCGCAAATCACACATCATGCTTTCACTCAACAAGCATACAAAGCATTCATACTTTAGTCACACACACAACCACTCCCAATTACTCGAGAACTCAGCTCTGATACCACCAAATGTAACCCCCTTAACCCGGCCTAGACGGTCGACCCGAATTAAGAAGGTCACACGGGGAAAACCAAAGTCAACCCAAACGTCAACCTTGATTAACGACCCTTTTTTTCTTTTTAATCTTGTCTAGATGCACGTTAACCCTAGATATGTTCACAAGATAATCATATTCAGACATCATAACAATTAGAGAACATTCAGGGACCCAATTGCACAAATTACAACTTAAGGGACCAAATTGTAAATTCTGTTAATTACAAGGACTCAAGCCAAATTAAAGTTACCAACTTGAAATTAATCATCTTTCATGCTTCTTTGCCAAATTTCAGCTCAATCGACATCTCAAACTCATATAATTGCAATAACAAGTTTCAGGACCAAAACGCAAACATTTCAAAACATTCAACCAACAATTTCAGTGCCCAACGGTCGAGTGTTTCGAAACAGGGAAGGCCCGTTCCGAAACGCGGGACCGTTCCGAAATTGGTACCGAAACATGGCCTGGCAGAGGCCAAACCGTTCCGGAACAGTGCCTCCCGTTTCGGAACGCCCAGGCCATTTCAGGCCCCCGTTCCGATACGGTAGAACCTATTCCGAAACAGGATGCCCAGATTGCAGAAAATTTGCTGGTTTATCATGCAATTGACTTAACAAACATGCTCCAAAAGCAACCAAATTATACCAGCAAGTCATTCAACATTCAAGGAACATAATTGTATCAACCAAACATCAACATGGCAACAATTATGAAAAAACCCAAATCTATAGGCATGCTTCCTACTTAGCAAACCATTCAAGCATTAAAATACCAAAACCATCTCATAAAGGCCAATTACAAACTCCAACATTATTAACATCATTAAACCAACTTAGGGAGTCCAAAACATCTCCCAAAACAACAACATAGGTTCCCATTGCCAAATGCCAAAAGCTAATAGTGTTTAAGAAACCTTCACCATACTTGAGCTTAGTTCACCCCTTGGATTCTTCACCACCTTGCTGCCCTCAATGCACTTTAATGCTCTGCATTATTGGTTTAAGAAAAGAGAGAGAGCGTAAGCAAAAGCTTAGTGAGGAATGCTCATTTAAAACCACACAATAATGCATTTACAAAACACATTTATAACCCTTAAATCCAATCATCATTTGCACATGCTCATAAGCATTTAAAACAAGCAATACATGCTTCAAGTTCATAACATGTCATATTGGCAACAAGTGATACATTCAACATAAGATCCACACATGGACTTTTAAACACCATTGTGATCTTACACTTTCGAAGGACCACACATGGACTTTTAAACACCATTGTGTCCTTAACCCCATGGACTTTTAAACACCATGGCAAGGACCACACAAGGACTTTTAAACACCTTTGTGTCCTTAACAAGAATCTCCCAAGGACTTTTAAACACCTTAGAGTTCTTAGATAACAAGGCTTACACAAGGAATTTTAACCACCTTGAACCTTAACCAAGAACCAACCATGGACTTTTAAACACCATGTTGTTCTTAAATAAACAAGGCTTACACAAGGAATTTTAACCACCTTGAACCTTAACCAAGAACCAACCATGGACTTTTAAACACCATGTTGTTCTTAAATAAACAAGGCTCACACAAGGACTTTTAAACACCTTCGTGACCTTAACCATCACTTGCCAATGTGCATCATTACAACAATATTCCACTGTTTTAAAGCATTTAACAAAGCTATAAACATCATGCATCATTATGCATCAAAACCACATTTAACAATGTTAAAAAAAACAAGAATCTCTTACCTTGAGCATTCTTCATTACATGGCTTATAAAATCAGCAACCAACATGCTAAAGGATGCTTTCAAAACAGTATTTAAAACATGCAAACGACCAGATTGCATACAACCAATCCATGGTTCATCATCAAGAGAGTTTTTCCAAAAACTTACTCTTGAGCTTAGCTAAGTTGCTTAGACTTAAACTAAGCTCCCAAACCTTCAAAACATTGGTTTCAAAGCTGAAATCCAAAATCCACTCACTGATTCCGTTTCGCCTCTTGCCGAAACACCAATCAAGCTTCCGGATCAACACCACTAGGATCCAAAGATGACTCCCCTGTTTTAAACACATCAAAACAGTAGATTAATGCATCATCATGCATTAATATCCTCAATGAAAGCACCTAAACCCGCTGCTCTCAACCACACTCCATTTTCGGCTACCAAACACAACCGAAAATGCCTCCAAACACTCCACAACACTACCCAGCCAAGATCCATCAAATCTAATCATCCTTAAACATCAATTAACATCCAAAAAGGATCTAATCAAACCCTTATACCTCCAGCTATCACAGATCATCAAGATCACTCCAAAAACAACCAAGAACACAAGCTAAACTTAGGAAATTCAACCTATCCGGGATTGCATTTATTAAACCTCAATTTCACATCAATTTAACATTCATTTAACATCAAATTGACACCTCAAAACACTGCCCAAACAGATCATACGAAATTTCATCAAAATCAATCAAATCTTGCATTTAAAAGCCAAAATCAAGAATACATCTATAAAACCTTTTATAAAACATAAATCAAGGATTGAGAACTTAGGAATTTTAGTAAAGAACTGAGAGTTCAGAGGAGAAGGACGTTCTTACCTCCAAACTTGAGTTTCTCCCTTTTTAGAACCAAAATCTTGAAAATCCAATTAGCAAATGGTGAGGTTTTGTTGAAGAGATGATTAGAGATCAAAAGAGGATTATAATCTCATGTTTGGACATCAAAATCAGAAGGAAAAGCTCTGGAGAAAAGTGTTTGGTTTGAGAGAAAAGATGAGAGAAAATGGAAATGAAATTTTAGGAAGTTAGTTGGAAAATGCCAAAATATCTTCCCTCCTTTTTAGTTTTATTTAAAAACCTTTAATTAATCATTTAATATCTTAGAAAAATCTGGAGAAACTCCCATTGGGTAAATAGCTCCTTAAAGATTCAAAGTTTCAATCCTTTTTAAAACAGTCCCACAGTTTTCGAAATTTACATTTTGGTCACTAACCAAAATGTCACACTTCCAAACCTCATTTTGTAAAATTGATTTCACCAAACTCTTATATATAATAAAAGAGGATTTTAAGACATTTTTCCATATTTTTAATGCAACCCGAACTAGGTTTTCCTAAATTCACTCTTATATATTCGAACCGCGATCCGACCGAACCGGTCCGAATCCCAAAACTCCTAAGCCCAAAACCGGGGCGTTACATGTCCTCAAGCACTTGGATCACACGTTCCGACTGTCCATCCGTCTGAGGATGATATGAAGTACTAAAATTCAACCGTGTACCCAAGGCTTGATGCAAACATTCCCAAAATCGTGCTATAAACCTCGGATCCCTATCCGACACAATGGACTTTGGTACACCGTGCAACCACACAATCTCAGCTATGTACAGCTAAGCCAACTTATACAAGGTATACGTAGTATGCACAGGCAGAAAATGTGCACACATCGTAAGGCGATCAACAATCACCCAAACTGAATTCTTCTTTGACGGTGACAACGGCAACCCAGACACAAAATCCATGGTAATTCTTTCCCACTTCCATTCTGGGATTCTCAAAGGCTGCAACAACCGAGAAGGAACCTGATGTTCAGCCTTCACTCGCTGACACATCATGCACTTACTAACGAATTCAGCCACATCCTTTTTCAACCATACCCAGTAGTACTCATCTTTCAGATCACGATACATCTTTGTACTACCAGGATGCATAGCAAAAGGACTACTATGAGCTTCAGTCAGAATAGTGTTCCTCAACTCAACATCCTCTAGCACCACTACTCGACTTCCAAAGCACAACACCCCGTCATCATTAAAACTGAAATCCGAAGGTAATCATCAAGCAACTGCTTATCTTTGATTGACTGAATCAGGGATGGTTTCACTTGCAATTCTGCAATAAGACCACCATCACACGATATTCTCAAGCGAGCAAACATTGCCCTCAACTCCACAACCACTTTCATGCTCAGAGCATCGGCTACAACATTAGCCTTGCCCGGGTGGTACTCGATTGTCAGATCATAATCCTTAAGAAACTCCACCCAACGACGTTGCCTAAGATTCAACTCCTTCTGAGACATAAGATACTTCAAACTCTTATGATCCGTGAACACAACACAAATCTCACCGTACAGGTAATGCCTCCGGATCTTCATAGCAAACACAACAGTCGCAAGCTCAAGATCATGAGTAGGGTAGTTACGCTCATGCACCTTCAACTGCCTAGATGCATAGGCTACTACCTTACCTTCCTGCATCAACACGCAGCCCAAACCAACAATGGACGCATCACTATAAACCACAAACTCCTTGCCAACCTCAGGTTGAATCAGAACAGGAGCTTGCGTCAAAGCTTCCTTCAGCTTCTTAAAAGCTTGCTGCTGCCTCGCATTCGTCCACTCAAAACGAACATTCTTTTGCAACAACTTGGTCAAAGGTGCAGCTATCTTCGGGAAACCTTCAACAAACCTACGGTAATACCCAGCTAGACCAAGGAAACTTCGTACCTCCGTTACCGACTTAGGCACTTTCCAACTCATCACAGCCTCTACTTTGTGCGGATCAACGCGAATACCCTCAGCTGACACAACATGTCCAAGGAAGACCACCTCCCTAAGCCAAAACTCACACTTACTTAGCTTGGCATACAACTGGTTTTCCAACAACGCTGGCAAAACGATTCTCAAGTGTCTATCATGATCCTCCTTAGTACGCGAATACACAAGGATATCATCAATGAACACCACCACAAACTGATCCAAGAATTCATGGAATACACGATTCATCATGTCCATGAAAGCAGCAGGTGCGTTGGTCAAACCAAACGGCATCACTAAGAACTTGTATTGCCCGTACCTTGTCCGAAAAGCTGTCTTAGGTACGTCCAAATCCATCACCTTCAGCTGGTAATATCCTGACCTCAAGTCTATCTTAGAAAACACCGAGGCTCCCTGGAACTGATCAAAGAGATCATCAATTATAGGCAAGGGATACTTGTTCTTGATCGTCAACTTGTTCAGTTGCCGATAATCTATGCACATCCGCATTGTCCCATCTTTCTTCTTAACAAACAAGACCGGTTCACCCCAAGATGACACACTCGGCCGGATGAACCCTCGGTCCAACAATTCATGCAGTTGCGTTTTCAACTCTTTTAGCTCTTTAGGTGCCATGCGATTAGGAGCAATGGACATTGGAGTTGTATTCTCGTACAACTCGATACCAAACTCAACCTCCCTGTTTGCTAGCAACCCAGACAATTCTTCCGGAAAGACACCCAGAAAATCACGAACGATTCGGATATCCTGCACACGCACATCCTTTGTGCCAAGATTCATCACATAGGCAAGGTAAGCCTCACATCCCAACTTCATCATACGGTTTTCTTCCAAAAACGAAATCGCATTCGACAAGAATTTCACATACCCGCCTTCTACCACTACTTCAAAATCATCGGCAAGCTTTAAGATGAGGCGCTTAACATCAAAGTCAACCACCACTCTATGCTCAGTCAACCAATCCATGCCAAGGATCACATCGAAACCGTAGAAGGGTAACTCCATCAAATCCACAAGAAATACATGACCTTGCACAGAGAAAGGGCATCTCCTATACAACTTCCTAGTGGCTACAGTCTCACCAAAAGAACTAGTCACTTGCATTCTTACTTCAAGCAACTCAACAGGTATATCAAGCAAATGTGCATGCTCACTCAAGATATAAGAATGCGTAGATCCAGAATCAATCAAAGCCAATAATGATAAAGACTGAAGAGCGAAGGTACGTGCGATAACATCGGTATCATTGCGCTCTTCGTGCTGAGCATAAACCCTGGCAGGACCGCCTCCCTCAAGCCGAACTGTCATTACATGAGCAACACCTCTCTGACCCTCGTCTCTTCTCTAGAAGTTCGCTCGGCCACGCCCACGGCCTCTCTAAGGTGCAGCCACAGCAGGTGCATGTGTATGGCCTCCACCAGCCAAAAAAGGACACTCCCGCCTCATGTGATCTGCTGAGCCACAATTCCAACGTGAATTCCCTGTTACCACAACAGGAATCTGAACCTCTCTAGCTGCTCGAGGACAATATCGTCTCAAATGGTCCCTCGACCCACATGTTCAGTACGTGTGCTGCTCAGATCTCACTC
Organism: Hibiscus trionum; assembly: GCA_030270665.1. Taxonomy (NCBI): domain Eukaryota; kingdom Viridiplantae; phylum Streptophyta; class Magnoliopsida; order Malvales; family Malvaceae; genus Hibiscus; species Hibiscus trionum. The sequence goes on from BSYR01000005.1 coordinate 26,020,574, forward strand.
GACCTCCCTGGACCTGACCGCCTCGACCCGGAGCACCTCGCCTCCCCTCAGGCTGATGTCTCCTATCTCGACCTCTTTTGTTCCGTCCACTCCTGGAACTATACTCCGCCGCTCTCTTCCCAGAGCTAGAACCAACACCTCGAGACGACAAACCCAAGTTATGTTCGATGTCTTTGGCACGACAGACCAGCACATCGAAGTCGGTATAATCCGCAGCCAACATATACGTCTTGACTTCCTGTACCAGCCCGTACCGGAAGCGATCACATCGGTTCCTCTCACTAGGTATCAGCTCAGGGGCATACTAGCTTAGGCGTACGAACTAGACCTCGTACTCAAGCACAGAAAGATTTCCCTGAACTAGCGACATAAACTCACGTTTCTTCTCGTCCAAGTATCTCACCCGAGATACTTCCTCTTAAAGGCACCCCTGAAATACTCCCAATCTACCTCATTGAGTTCCAAACCGGCTGTGGTAGTCGTCCACCAGCTGTAGGCATCGCCTTGCAACAAAGAAACTGCGCACCCCAGCTTGCACACGTTGTTGCATCCCATTTGATCAATGACACGGATCGTACTCGCTAACCAGGCCTCTGACGCCTCAGGAGACATTCCAAATAACTCCATAGCTCCTAAGCTCCTCAACCTCTCCAATGGTAAGCTTGTCTGCCCAGCTGTAGGGGCATGTACATGCGCTGCAGCAACAACAGCCTGAAATACCCCGGTGATCACCTGAACTAACGGCGTTAGATCACCCAAACCTGGACCAGCAGGTCCTTGCTGCTCCTGCTCCCCACCTCCAGGTGGTGGCGGAGGAGGTAGATTTCCACTGTAACACCCCAATTTTGGGCTTGGAAGTTTAGGGTCTGAACCGGACCGGTCTAAATTTCAGTTCGAATATAAAAGGTGGTTTTAGGGAAAGCCTAGTTCGGGATGCATTAAAAATATGGAAAAATATCTAAAAATCCTCTTTTAATATATATAAGTGAGTGGTGAAATCAACTTTAGAAAATGAGGCTTGGAAATATGACATTTCGAGTTAGAGACTAAAATGTAATTTTTGAAAAGTTCGTGACTGTTTTGAAAGGATTGAAACTTTGAATCTTTAAGGAGCTAATTTACCCAAGGGAGGATTTCTCCAGATTTTTTTCTTGATTTTTAAAGACTCATTTAATGTTTAATTAATAAAAAGAAAAGAGGGAAAATCATATTTTAGTTTCATAACTAACTTTTGCTAAAATTTTCCCATTTCATTTTCTCTCAAAATTCCCTCAGCAAACACATTTCCACAGTAGCTTTTCTTTTGATTTTCACACCAAATGATGAGATTTCAATCTTCAAATGATTCCTAATCATTTCTATATCAAATCCTCTTCATTTGCATATTGAATTTTCAAGGATTTTGGCTCTAAATAAGGAGAAATCCACATTTAGAGGGGAGACATCTTCGTATCCTTGTGGTGTTGATATGGGGGCTTGAACGGCATTTCGGAAATCTTGCGAAACGGAATTGGTGAGTGGAGTTGGATTTCCAGCCTTGTATTGAATAATTGAAGGTTTGGGAGCTTAGTTTAAGTCTAATCAACTTAACTAAGCTCAAGAGTAAGTTTTCAGAAAAACTCTCTAGGATGAGCCATGGATTGGTTCGATACATTTGTTGATAATTGCATGTTTAAATTCTGTTTTTGAAAGCATGTTTAGCATGGTTAATGCTGGTAATGAAAGCCATTTGTTGAAGGATGCTCAAGGTAAGAGTTCTTTGGTTTGATTTCTTAAAATGTGGATTGATGCATAGTGATGCATATTGTTAAATGGATTTGTTTTAGATGCTTAAAAACAGTGGAATATTGATGATAATTGATGTATATTGGCAAGTGATGTGTTGGTTTTAAAGTACTTGAATCGGATATAGTTAGCCGGCTATAGGATTGGGTGCACCATGAATAAAGTCGCCTTGGATGTTGAGGGGTTGTAATGGTACCGTAAACTCTATCCAAGTACACCAACGAGATGTCTAAGATCATAATGGTGGTTAAAATGCCATGTGTGGATCTTGTGTTGTGTGTCCCGTGTTCTCGTTAGTGAATGTTATACAACTACCAATGAGTGATGTGGAGGGGTTGTGATTGTACCGTTAAACTCCATCACGGGTGTTGAGGGGTTGAGATTGTACCGGTAAACTCCACCTTGTGTGTTTGGTAGTGTGTATGAAGCGTATGGGACAACGCTTGTAATCCGCGTATCCGATTGTGTTTTATGTGGAAAATGGTTATGGTATCACTTGGAAGCCAATATGACATGTTAATGTTTACGAAGCATGAGATGCTTGTTGTTTAAGATATGTTGATGATTATAAAGCATGAGATGCTTGTGGTTAATGTATTGTTGCATGAAAATGATTTTATGAATGAAAAGGCCTTGTGAAAGGTGTTTTGTAAAAGTGCATTATTGTGTTGTTTCATTAGAGCATGCCTCACTAAGCATATGTGCTTACGCTCTCTTTATTGAACCAATAATGCAGAGAATTGAAGTGCTTAAAGGGCAGCAAGGAGGCCAAGAATCCAAGAGAAAGACTAAGCTCATGTATGGTGACTATTTTTACAATAGTATTAGCTTTGGTATTTGGCAATGGGAACCTAGGTTGTGGTTTGGGGAGATGTTTTGGACTCCCTAAGTTTGGTATGATGCCTAAGATGTTTTGGATATGTAATTGGCCTTTATGGTGTTTTCCTTGTTGGTTGGTTTGAAGTAATAGGTTGCATGCCTATAGATTGAGATTTTCCCTAATTGATTCCATGAATATGATTTGTTGATGCAAATAAGTTCCTTTTATGCATGATGACTTGTTGGCATGATTAGGTGGTCATAGGGGTTTGTTTGATGGGTCGAATGTGTGTTAAACCAGAAAATTTCTGCAATTCTGGGCAGCCCGTATCGGAACGGGTACTACTGTTTCGGAACAAGGGTCTGAAATGGCCTTAGTGTTTCAAAACGGGTAGAGCCGTTCCGAAACACTTTTGCTACTGCCAAGCCCTGTTTCGGAACAGGTTTCGAAACGGTCCCGCGTTTCGGAACGGTCATCCCCCGTTCCGGAACACTTGACCGTTGGGCACTGAATTCTATGGTTTTATGTTTTGAAATCTTCACGTTTTAGTCCTAAACTTCGTTTATGCAATTGCTTGAGTTTGGGATGTCCGTTTGAGGCGAAATTTGGCAGAGAAGCATGAAACATGACTAATTTCATAATGGTAACTTAAAAATTGGTAAAGTCCCCTTAACTTCAAGAATTTACAATTTGGTCCCTAAATTCGTATGTTGTGCAATTGAGTACCTTTTTGCTTTCCGATTGCTGTGATTTTTGAGTATGCTTATCTCAAGAGTACGCCTAGGGTTAAGGTGCATCTAGACAAGCTTAAAAAGAAAAAAAAGGGTCGCTAATCAAGGTTGACTTTCGGGTTGACTTTGGTTTTCCCCGTGTAATCTTCGTAGTTCGGGTTAATCGTCTAGACCGGGCTAAGGGGGTTACATCCACCATGAGGGACATCAGCCCCTTGCTCACCCTGGTCACCCCGAGGCACTATTGTATTCGACCTCATCTCTCTCCTCGGACCCATAGTGCTATTTTAAACAAAGATTAACAACAAAAACAAATCAAACCATTTAGGCCAGCTTCAAGCAAGTATCCAAGTTTACAAAAACATTTAATTAGTGTAATAAGGCAATGGGTACTCCGATTTCCCTCAACATAGTATATCATACAATGAATCATCATGCTCTACATGCTTTCCATCATCCAAAAGCAGCACATATCAATATCGCATCATCATCATACAATCACACTCATTTAACATGCGATTCACATCAATCAAGCATAGTATAAGCTCCAAAATTCAACCAATTGCATGCTTTTCAAACAACATACGTCAACACAGATCAATTTCACATACCAACATTCCCAATTCTTTCATAACCTGGCTCTGATACCAACAAATGTAACCCCCTTAGCCCGGCCTAGACGTCTGACCCGAACTAAGAAGATTACACGGGGAAAACCAAAGTCAACTCGTGAAAGTAAACCTTGATTAACGACCTTTTTTTCTTTTTAACTTTTCTAGATGCACATTATTAACCTATGTGAATAGCAACACATTTTAGCGGAAGCAACACAACGAACGAAGCACATTTAGGGGTTCGATTGCATACAAACATCTTTTAGGGACTAATCTGTAAATTTCCAGAAATTTGAGAACTAAACAAGTTTTAAAGTTACCAATCCAAAATTAAACATATAATAAGCCAGCATGTCAAAATTCATCTTAAACGGATCATCCAAACTCATTTAATTAAGCATTCAAGAACCAGGGGTCAAAACGTAAGAAACATAAACCTGAAACAATTCAAATACAACTCCAACGATCGGGTGTTCGAAACAAAAGGCCTTGTATCGGAACGGTCGTTCCGAAACCAGGCTGACCGTTTCAATACTCGGGTGCGTTCCAAAACCAGTATCGAAACACAACATTCCAGTAGCAAATCATTCCGAAACGTTCCTACCCGTTCCGAAACCCCATAACCATTTCAGGCCACTGTTCCGAAACAGGTAAGGGCGTTCTGATACGCCTTGCCCTGCAACAACACAAATTGTTGTTTTTTCACTCATAAACACCTCCGAAAATGATCCAATTCATGCCACAACATGTATAAACATCAAAGATCATCATATGAAGCATAAGCTAAAACATGGCATCATTCATGCAAGCATTGAAACTATAGGCATGCTCCCTAGTCTTCCAAAGCCATACAAAGCAAAAATCAACATTCAAACAAAAATCAATCCTCAAAGGCCATTTACAAACCAAATATAAGCTACCAAACATGCTCAAGGTAATTAATAACATCTTCAAACATCCAAGAGTAGAAATCCCACCCATTGCCTCTTATTACACCAAAGTAAAACCACATACTTTGCTAGACCAAAGTGCTTGGATTCCCCTTGCTTACTCGCTACCTCAAATGCCTAATTCTCTGCATTGATGAAACAAATGAGCGTAAGCACAAAGCTTAGTGAGGTTCGCTAAAACAACATTCATCAATGCATTTCAAATAACCGGCAAAACATCATTTGTCAACACATGTCTTTACTTAAATCATGCCCTCTCAAGGCACCAATGCATTTTTTAAAACACATCCTCATATGCATCACTTAGAAACAGCAAATAAACATTTGCTCATGCTTTACCAAACATCACATGCATTCTAGAATAAATCACAAGCATCTCATGCTTAAACCATTAGTCAACAAGATTATATTGGCTTACAAGTGATCATTTCTCAAAACATACCAAACTAACTCAACAGACACAATCGGATACGCGGATTACAAGTGTTGTCCCACACACTTCATACATACTACCGGACTACACAAGGTGGAGATCAATGGCACAATCACAACCCCTCAACACGCGTGATGGAGATTAATGGCACAATCACAACCTCTCAACATCACTCATCGGTAGTTGTATAATTCCACTAACGAGAGTACGGGACACATACCACAAGATTCACACACGGGATTAAACCATTCTCCATTGTGATCTTAGCCTCAATCGTTAGGGTACTTGGATGGAGATTACGGCAAAATAAAAACCCCTCGACATCCAAGGCGACTTTATTCACGCTGCACCCAATCCTATAGCTGGCTAACTATATCTGATTGCAAGAACCAAAAACCACTTTCATCACTAGCCAATATAATCATTCAACATCAATAATCCACTGTTTTACAAGCATAAATACAATGCCATTTCCACAAGCATAACATGCTTAACATCGTATGCATTTATCATATTAAACCAAGGATCACTTACCTAGTGCATCCTTAACATAATGGCATTAAAATCCAGCATTAATCATGCTTCTAACATGCTTTTAAAACAGTAATCAAAACCATATTTAACTCAAGTGCATTTTCATCAAAACACAGCACACTTCCAAGAAACTTTCGAATCACTTACTCTTGAGCTTAGCTAAGTGTTTCAAACTTACACTAAGCTCCCAAGACCACGCTCAAAGCTGGAAAAATCCATTTTCACTCATTGATACGCGAAACCTTGCTCGCCGACACGAAAATTACTCTTCCGGAACCTTCAATAACGCCTCGTTCGCTCCTAGATCAAGATCCCCTGTTTTCACATCATTAAAACAAAGATCTAAATTCATTAAAATGCATTTCAACACCAGCAACTAATCACACACTCATTTCTCACCCAAACTACACCAATTTACCAATCCAAAACAACCGAAAACCCAATCGATTGCTTCCTAAGCCAAGCCCAGCCATCATACATCTCTTCCAGCCATTTACAAACATCAAAACACATCTAATAAACAACATAACTCATCCTTATACCTCCAGCAAGCATGATTCCACCATTTCACCTCAAAACACACTTAAAACTATCAAGAAACTCAAGGATCTCAAGGATTTCAGGATCTATATTATCAAACATTCATTTCAACATAATAATCAACTTAGAACTCAATTAAAATCAATCCAAAACAGAGCTTAGCAAAACAAATCCGAAAATCAAGATTTCAACCACATTTTTACAAGATTTTGATCTCAAAACAAAACTATACTGAAAACTCAACCAAAAACAGTAATTAGAACCAAAGATCTTGGGAATTTCAATAAAGAACTTTGATTAGAGGTTGAGAACGAGATTTACATCCAATCCTTGCTTTCCTCAATGAATGACAAGTTTTTCTTAGCAAAATCTTGAAGAACTTGTAAGGATTTCTTGAAAATTGTTTAAGATATATTAAAAGAGTGTTTGGGAGAAAAGAATTCTGGAGAGAAATGAATGAAAATTGTGTTTGGCTGAAAATGAGGAGAAGATGGTAGTTACGTGATGGAATCTCAAATTAACCACCTAATTAATTAAATAAAATAAAACCAATTAAAGCTATTTAATTAAAACCATTTTAAACAAATGTCATATAAAGGAAAGGCTAAATTGCTATAAAGCCCCCTAAAGATTCTAAGAATTTGGCTTCTCCTTTAAAAATCACATTTTCCACAGTTTTGAAACTTTACAATTTGGTCACTACACAAAATGTACCACTTCTGAGACTCTTTTTGTAAAATTGATTTGACCAACCTCTTAAACATATTTTTAGAGGATTTTAGTAAATTTTACCACATTTTTATCCTATCTCGATCCTTGATTTCTTTAAATCACCTTACGCGATTCGAACCGTTCTCGACCGGTCCGATCTGATGTCTAAAACATCTAGGCCCAAAACCAGGGCGTTACACTAAAAAGGGGTTTGATTCACCTTTTACCTACTTTCCACGGTCTGTCAAACGAAAATCCGCATAAACATTTAAAGGAATTTCACATGGTTTGTCCAAGCACAAAACCTCAGGGAGTATCCGATGACCAAATTAAACTTAGAGCTTTTCCATTTTCTTTAGCAGATATCGCGAAGGATTGGTTATTTGATTTACCTCCCAACTCTGTTACAACTTGGACTGATATGGCTAAACTCTTTCTTGACAGGTTCTTCTCCGCGGCAAAAGCGAGCGAAATGAGGCGCAATATTCTGAGCATTCAACAAAAGGATACCGAATCCTTATATGAATACTGGAGCGTTTTAAAAAGTTGTGCGCAAATTTTTCACAACATGGATTGTCGGAACAAACCCTGCTCTAGTATTTTTATGAAGGATTGACGCCCATGGATATGAAAGTAGTAGATGCAGCAAGCGGCGGGGCTCTAGTCAATATGACTCCAACATCGGCAAAAACGTTAATATCAACCATGGCCGCCAACTTGCAAAGGTTTAATCAATCTAGTGAACCATCTCGAAGGGTTCACGAGGTAAGTATAGTTTCCCTAGAGAATAAAATTGACAAACTAGCTTAAATAGTTCAATCCCTTGTTGCAGACAAAAGAAAAGCATCTAGACTCTGCGGGATATGCACTAGTCCAGAACATCCGACAGACTATTGTCCGATGATACAAGAAGAAGATACCTACAAGAAAATGCCATCGGTAATACGTATAACCCGGGATGGAAAAATCATCCGAATTTCAATTGTGCGCAAAACCAAAGACCAAATCAAGCTTATCAACCAATTGCACCACAACAATATCAACCACAGAGGCCATCGTTGGAGTCAATTGTTGAAAGGTTAGCGTTAGCCTAAGAAAAGTTTCAACTAAAGACCGAAGCACACTTTGAAGCAATTGGCAAATAGATGAGTCAACTGAATTTAGCGGTAAGTCGCTTAGAATCCAAAGGGAAATTACCTTCTCAAACGGAGCCCAATCCGAGAGAGAATGTGAACGCCATCACTCTACGAAGCGGTATCATCATCGAACCAAAAGCCACAGAGGAAGACGTTCAAAAGAAAGGTAAAGAGAAATCACCATCTTTCAGTGAGAAAGGTATGTCCAATTCACCTTCTGCACCATCTCCCTATGCTACTCCACCCCCTTTTCCTTCAAGGCTGGTTAAACGTGAAAAACAAGCTGAAGAGAGGGAGATTTTAGATGTATTTCGGAAAGCGGAAATTAACATTCCACTTCTAGAAGTAATAAAAAAGGTACCTCGATACGCCAAATTCCTGAAGGATCTATGCACAAATAAAAGACGACTTACCGGAATAGAGAAGATAAATCTGGGAGAACACATATCCACAGTTTTTCAGCGACGATTGCCGCCGAAATTGAGGACCAATGTATGTTTGGAATTCCCTGCAAAATTTGTAAAGATTGGTATTAAACGTGCTATGTGTGACTTAGGCGCTTCAATAAATGTTATGCCACTATCTTTATATAAATCATTTTCTGCTGAACCTTTAAAAGATACAAAAGTGACTGTGCAGTTGGTAGATAGATCCGTAATATACCCGGAAGGACTCCTCGAGAATGTCTTAGTCTAAGTAAATGATCTAATTTTTCCAGTGGATTTTTACGTCATCGATATGGAAAATGACCGATCAAACCCGTCTTCAGAAATTCTTCTTGGCTGTCCCTTCCTTAGTACGACAAATACAAAAATAGATGTAAGAAGCGGAATTCTTACAATGGAGTTTGACGGTGAGATCGTTAAATTTGACGTATACAAAGCAATGCGACATCCAAATAATATTGCTAGTATTAATTTTATCGATGTCATTGAACCTGCCGCTGAAGAGTTTATAGAATCTAACTTATCTGATAATTTATGTAGGAAATTGGAAGGTCACGACGAAAAAATTGGGGAGTTGGAAAATATTTCATTTGTCAATTTTGATCTACACTTAACTTCTTCAAAAAAAAAAATCCTTCCATTTTACAAGCACCAGATATCGAGTTAAAATTGCCGCCAGATAATTTGAAGTGCAATTTTTTGAGTAAAAGAGATATCTTGTTGGTAATTATTTTAGATAAGTTTTCAAGGCTGAAAAATGTTCGAAAAAATTATCAAATCTACAAGTACAAAACGAATGAACTCCATAATTGTAAAATTCCTCTTAAGAAAATTCTCAGTTGGACAAAGCGCAAGAAGTGAAAAAAAATATTTGCCGTAGTGCCTGTAGTCTGGAACTGCCCTCCATGTAATGTTTGTCGTAAAATTTGCAACACACAGGCACTTGAATGTGAAGAACCCGAATGCAACTTTATTGTGCACTGGAAGTGCCTTGGCCAACGAGAAGAGTGACACTGATCAAGGGTACCTACAGATGAGAGACTTTTCAATTGCCGGACATGGTTCTTGTTCAAATATCTGCTTATGGATTTGATTTTTAATATTTGTGCACTTTGCATGCTTGTAAACGTGTTGTTGTTGTTGCTAAACTCTATATAGTTATTGAAATAGTTTGGGTTTGCATGGAACATTATTAAAAAGGTTTAATATGTCTGAGATGATGGAGTACTGTAGATTTTGCTGTTGTAATGGATTTGCATATTGTACTTTTCTGTTATGAGTAAACTTAAACGATGTTGGACAAAACAAATTATTCCAAATTCGACAGGTTAAGACGGTATATATGTTAGAGAATTCAGATGCCCCTCGTATCAAAAGTAAAGAGAAAATTTATAAAAGAAAAATAGAAAATTTCCAAATCTACATGATTAAACCAGTAATAATAATAATAATAATAATAATAATAATAATAATAATAATAATAATAATAATAATAATAATAAGAAGAAGAAGAAGGATTTATTGGATGCAAAAATTCAGCCCTTGAAAGGCCATACATTTCAGACAATCAATAGGAAAAGGCATGCGTGAGAGGATAAGAAAACAACCCTGGATTTTCAACCAGTGTTCTGCATGCCAGCAGCGATACCCTTCATGGTCAAAATAAGGGTGTCTTCAAGACCAGGAGCATACTCGCTTTTCGGGTTAAGATTCACAAGTTCCGCAGCAGGCTTGCTCGGTGTATCCTTGGATAAGTGAGGCCTCACTTTGCAGTGATAATCCGGGTCTCGGATCCTCTTCAATGTGTATGCTTGGCACACATTAAGCGTCGTGATGTAAGCATCCCGAAGACGGAGTCTCTGCTTCAGGTACGGGTCTCCTTCAAGAAGATCTTTGTGTCCAACAGCCTAACAATGCAATGGAAGAAAGTCAATTATAGTTTTATCCTATTAAGAAAATAAGCCATGTTACTAATACCTGGAGAATAAGATTTCTGGTCTCTTCATAGTTTGTTCTCAATTTCTGTCCGAAGGACCAGAGATCCTGTGATACTAACAGCTTGTCGTATAAGGCAGCGATCCCAGGGTCTCCCTTGGAAAACACCATTTCGATTAAGTCCATTGTGACCCTGAAGAAAGGCCATTGGTTGTACATGTCTTGAAGAATTTGGAGATTCTTTTTATCCTTGTCAATGACATGTTTCAAAGAAGCCCCAAAGCCAAGCCACACTGGCAAATGGAATCTCGTTTGAGTCCATGCAAAGATCCATGGGATTGCACGGAGTGATTCGATGCCTCCACTTGGCTTTCGTTTTGATGGACGACTGCCAATATTCATCCTACCATACTCCAATTCCGGTGTCACCTGCAACAAATTGATACACATTCAGTTTTCTCAACCAACTCCTTATGCTTATAGATATAGGTAAATAAGTTTGTAGCATTTAATAATGGGGTAATACTTACCAGGCGGAAGTATTCTACGAATCGAGGCTCCTGGAAGACTACGGAACGATATTCCTTTGTAGCAACGATTGCCATTTCATCCATGAGTGCACGCCACTCTGGTTTTGGTGACACAGGGGGATGCATTCCGTGCTCAAGCGTAGCAGCGGTAAAACGCTGAAGTGCCCTGAAGCACAAGTGCTCCTCTCCGAATGATTGCTCAATAACTTCACCTTGAACCGTTACGCGAAGTGATCCATTGATCGTGTCTGGCGGTTGAGACAGTATAGCAAGATGGGTCGGTCCTCCTCCTCGTCCAACCGTCCCTCCTCGGCCATGGAACATCGTAAGCTTAACCCCATACTTCTTTGCCACCTTTACGAGTTCCTCTTGAGCCTTGTATAGCTGCCAAGCTGCAGAGAGACGGCCGGCATCCTTTCCAGAATCTGAGTAACCTATCATTACTTCTTGTTTTCCATTGATGTGGTTTTTGTACCAATCTATAGAGAAGAGACGAGACATGGCAGCGGGAGCAGCAACGAGATCATCAAGTTTTTCGAACAATGGAACCACCCGTAATGGGTGCTTCACATGGCATTCACGTTGTAAAAGTTCGACAGCGAGCACATCAGATGGTGTCGTTGCCATTGAGATTATGTAGGCACCAAAGTTGTCTGGCGGCAGTTCTGAAATGACATGGAATGTGTTCAACACCTCGGCCACTTCTTCTGTTTTGGGAAGATCAGGGCCGAATAGAGGGCGCTTGCCTCTGAGTTCAGATAAGAGCCACTCCTGTCGGCGATCCTCGGGCCATTCTTTATAAGATCCGATGTCTAGGTGCTTCGTGATAGAGTCGAGGACATCAGTATGCCTGTCAGATTCTTGCCGGATATCAAGTCTTACAAATGAAAGTCCAAAGGTGGAAACTTGCCGTAAGAAATCCAGAAGGCTTCCCTCAGCTATTGATCGATCTCCAGAAGCACAAAGTGATCGGTAGCAGAGCTCAAGAGGCTCCAGAAACTACAGAATGCAAGAAGGAACCAGTCCATATTCAGAAAGAACTTAAGTCTACATTCTACAGAATAAAATGGAAATGAAGTTGATTTCGAGGGATATTTAAAAGAAGAGACCTGCACCACATTGGTGCAAGTTGCTTCTTCAGGAATTTCTGACCACCCGTCAGCCAGCAGGTTACGAGCACGTTCACGTGTGTTGTACATCTTGTCCCTCAAGTCACTGAGAATTACACGATAGGGTTCATTTGGAGGAACCCGTTTCCAAAATTCTGCGCGCATAAAACATTTCATAATATTAATGTACTCAAGCCAATATATTCTTCAGGAAGCATTGTTAAAACACATCTTAAAGATCAATCTTAGAACCTATGTAATGCTTTGCATCTTTTCTTGAAGCCCTAAGAAGTTCATCTGCACGGACACGAAGTTCGTCTGTGCATCGCCACATCGATAACTGAAAAATAAAACAAATAAGAAGAATCGATCAAAACCGTGATAAAATCATGAAGTACAACACTCTAACCAGAGGGAAGAAAAAAAAGTCTTTTTAATACCTCAAACATAAGATCCTCTATTTGGGAGAAGTACAAGTTAGCGGCCATCATTCTAGCCAACAAGCATACATCTCTTGTAACTTCAGGAGTTACCCTGGGGTTCCCTGCACACCGCATACGAATAGACATCTCACTTACAGATCTTACGATTAAATTTCATATGCGGAAAAGAAGCATACCGTCACGATCCCCTCCCATCCATGAAGAGAATTGAATGAGGGGGGCATTGTAGGGGACACGTTCGTTTATCCCTATGTTCTTCAAAGCTGTGTCGATACGACGCAAAAACAGCGGTACACCTTTCCAGATGGTTTCATGGAAGTAGCTCATTCCTGCTCTCATCTCGTCTTGTGGGGTGGGAGGATTTCTTCGGATCTCATCCGTTCGGAAGGCAGCTTGAATCTATATGAAAAAAAAACCAGTATAAGGTTCATTGTTTTACAAGGTTCATTGTTTTACAAGGTTCATAGTTACTTGTTGGACAAGCTTTTGTTGAAATAACCAGTATGGCATATTTATACCTCCCTTTGTAGAGCCTCATCGAGTTCCTGCTTATCATCCGGCGTAATGTCTTTAGCATACAACTGAGTCAAACAATTACGGATCCTGGAAGTTCAAATAAATGAGATCATAAAATGCTCTAACAGTCAACAGAGAGAGCAAAAGGAATCCTACGAAACGGAAGACATACCTTCCGTGCTTCTGAAGTAACGATCTTCGAACAGACTGAGTAGGATGGGCAGTGAAGACCAAATCCACAGTCTGATTCTTGAGAGCATTAAAAACTTCTTGAGGGGACTTCTTCAATTGTCCCACAAGCCTCTTCAGGGTCTCCTCGATGTTGGACTCGGTCGTTGCTGAACTCTCATCGGCAAAGTCACCCTTCTTCAAATTGATCCTCCTCCGATACGCGATCTGAACCTCCTCGGCCAGATTCGCCAAGTTAAGCATGTGGGAGAAAGATTTGGCGACGACAATCGAATCCCCTGGATCCAAACTTGTTAACACTTTCCCAAGATCATCTAATATTTTGGGGTCACGCTTTCCTTCGTACTCGGCCGAAAGCTCATAGCATTCTTGAACCTAACATCAACATCAACACCAACAATAACATCAAGATTAATGTAATGAGAAATGGAATGAATGGAAGAGTTATTGGTTACCGTTTCTCTGATTTCGGCCCCATGCAAATCTTGAAGAATATCGAGGAAACGATCCAACAGCAAAGCATCGTACTCGACCAACTTGTCATCTTCCGAAACTTTAGCCGGTGCCAACAGCCTCAGCTGGGCATCTATTGATGTCAACTTCTCTACTTTCCTACTCGTCATTCCCTCTCTTCTTTTCCCCCGACAAACTACTCTTTTTTGTCTAATTTGCTTTAGATTTTGCTTTATTATCAGATTTGTTTTGAATTTGAAACCAGAAACTGGAAGGAAGAATGGAGAAGGAGACAGACACACACTCAGAAAACACATGCAGAAAAATGAGTGTTTTTCTCTGTTTCCCTTATTAAAGTGTCGATCACTATAACTGAAACACCCTTCCCTCGCTCTCTTTGTTTACTTATAAGCAAGCAACTGTTTTTCATTTTTTTCTATCAACAAACTCATCTTTTTTATAAAATAACTTTACTAAAAATAACTTTTATTTACTTATTTTATCAACATATCTAGAGGCCTGAAGTAAAACCTTTTAAATTTAACTATTAGAAAAATATATATTTTTAGACCCATTTGTTTCAAGGAAAATTATTTATAAAAAAATATTTCCATCATTTTTTAGTTTTTGTTTCATGATTTTTTTCTTTCTGGAATTCAAAAGCCTAAGACAAATCTTTTTTTGGAAAATAGTTCCTTAGAAGTAAATAAGATTTTTCGATCAAAAGTTATTTTTTTATTTAATAGCGAAGTATTACATTTTCATACTAGATTCGAACTCATACAAGATGTGGTAATATGAAAATCCTTAGCCATTAGATCAGATCAAAATTAACTTAAATATATTTGAATATTTTATATTCAAAGTGATTTAATTTTAAATATTAAAATATTTATATAATTTTATTTTAATATTATAATTTTCAATATTTTTAAATATAGTCATGTATATTATAATTATATATTTTACTCTAATAATATATAACAAATATTAATATAAGTTGCACTAACTATTATTTTCATCAAAATATTAATTAATATTACACTATTTTTGCCATTGAAAAATATTATTATTCAATAATAAGTATAATTAGTAATATTTTAGTTTCAAAAATCAACAATTATTTTATGGACATAAATAATATTTACTAACTATCATAATATTTTAAAAATAAAAGAATTTTAATAATGAGTAATATTAAATAATGTATTTGATTTTAATATCATATTCTAATATTATTTTTAAGAAATAAATGTTAATTATTGAAATATTTAAAATACATCTATTAATACTAATATAATTTATTATTTTTATTTTACAAGTAATTAATATAATTAATAATATTATTATTTCAATAAAAATATACTACTCTTAATATTTATAAAAATAATAATTTTATCATCGTATTAATTTATAATTCCATATTTTTTAACGGAATAAAGTTTTATTTTTCGTTTATTGCAGATTCGTCGTGTTGCATACCAATAATATTAGGGATGGAAATCGCCTGCCTCCAAATTATGTCCTTTTTGGTGCTCCACTTAAAATGTGTGTTTAGGGTTTAGGGTTTAAGGTTAGGGTTTAGGGAATTAGGGTAGGGTGTATTTTTTAGGATGTAAGATTTAGAATTTAAGATGTGAAATTTAGGGTTATGATTTAGAATTTAATTTTTTGTGTTTTTTAGTGTGAGGCATATAAAAGGGCATGATTAGGGGGCAAGGAATTTTTATTCATGACACTAGATTTTTTCAAAATGAAAAAAGAAAGTAAATCTAAAAAAATAAAATATTTTTTATCATTTCTACGAGAGCATAAAATAATATATTTTTTTGATTTTAAGTATGAATAAGTTCATGCACACTTACAAACTCAGTTACTCAAACTCATATCACACAAGTCAACTTTACCACAAGGATTGCTTTTTAGGTTAAAAAATTACTTTATTTTTTTTATTATCATTTATATCTTTCCATTTTGCATAAATTTTATTTTATATTTTGAAATTATGTATTGATTAATAAAATATATTATTTTTTTATATTTAATAATAATTAAATTATATTTATATTAAAAATAATGCAATAGAGTTGAACGGAGTTTACTCCCCTCCACTGAATCTGTGGTGCATCAATTGCATATTTATAATGTTATAGTACAAATTGAGTCTAATTTAAACAACTTTTTATATCAATATATGATGTACATATATATATTTATACTTTTTCACATGTGATATATATATCACACAAAGCTGAGAGACTTGACTCAAACTTGATAATCGATATATTAATTACTAAAAATTTCGAGTTATTTGAACTATCATTTTAACTTAAACTTTATTTAAACAATTTCGAGTCAAGTTTATGAAATTATAATTCAGGTCAAATCGTGTTGAAACTTTTTACGTTGAATTGAATTAAAAAATTTATTTTTTATTCGAGTTTTACTCACACCAGGGTATAGTGGGATCCAAGGGGGGCAGAGCTAAGGCACAAGTGCTAATTTACAGCTAGGAAACAACACAACCAAAATGTTAGAAAACACGAAACCTAAAATGTTACCTACCAACCGAAATGTTGTATTTTTTATATAACATTTTAGGTTGCCGATAGGCTTGAATATCTCCAACTGAATATATAGTTGACGAAAGGTGTGAATGTCTCCATTGAATTTGGGAAGAAAAATCCAAAATAAAAATGACAATTTGGCATTATCGATTTTAGAGTGGTTCGACCTTCTCAACCAAGGTCTACATCCACTACCTTAACATCCACGCTAAGAATTTCCCAATTCACGCATGAATTCTTTCCTTTTTACATGCTCAAGGAGATAACCTTTACATCTCTATCTTTTCAAAGGTTGAGATAGAACATCTCCCTAGTTTTTAAGGTTCAACTATAACATATCCCTCAATTACGAGGTCTTGACATTTGTAAACAATATGCCTCTCTAGGTGGGTGTTTACAATTTTTGGCTCACTAGGTTTGCACTAAAGAATTACAAGAGATTACAAAGAAATAAAAAATAAAAAGTTGTACTATCTTGATCTTTAAGCTTGTCTGTTCATCCTCTAGTTCTTCAAGTTTTCTTGGCCTGTATTTATAGAGTGGAATGGAAAATTAGCCGTTTATAGCAGTTGGGGACTTTAATTTCATCTATAAATGCATTTCTGCAACCTTGGGTATCGGTACCTGCCAAAACAAGAAATAGCCGTTGCACATAAATGCATAGCGTACCGGTACTCAATACATCCGTATCCGTATAGTACTTCGGGTATCGATACAGAGGCTTCCGTATCGGTACACGAAGTGCTCTATGGAATCTTAAAAACAAAAGTGTATCGGTACAAGGCATTGTCGTACCGGTACGAGCATCTTTGTATCGGTGATGAGAGTATCGTATCAGTACCGAATGCTTGTTTTTGACACTTAAACCATTTTCAAAATGTTTGTACAAGTCAAAAACACTTTAAAAAGCTTTTAAACATATTTTTCAAGTTAAGTAGACTTTGAATTGTTTTTGCAATATTTGTTCAAGTCTAAAAATATTTTCATTGAGTTATATCAAAATAAATATCTCAAAAATTGCTAAAAGAATAAAAGGTGTGTAACCGAAAGTGTATGTTGCCGGTAAGTTTGAAAACTTACTAACTAGTATT
The DNA here is from genome assembly GCA_030270665.1 of Hibiscus trionum. Classification (NCBI taxonomy): domain Eukaryota; kingdom Viridiplantae; phylum Streptophyta; class Magnoliopsida; order Malvales; family Malvaceae; genus Hibiscus; species Hibiscus trionum. The sequence goes on from BSYR01000005.1 coordinate 26,038,107, forward strand.
AAAACTTGTTAATAAGTTACGTGGCGATAACATTTCGGTTGCAACCTAAATGTTACAAAAAAATATAACATTTTAAGTTGACATGATAAGTTTCAAAACTTACTAACAAGTATCTAAACTTACCAAAATATGTAACCTTTTCCGATTGCAACCTAAAATGTTACAATTATATATAACAAATGTAACCCCCTTGACCCGGCCTAGGCGTTAGGCCAAACCGAGCAAGCTACATTAGGTTTGCCGTAGCAAATCTAAACTGAATATCTCAAATTAAGTCCATCTTTATTTTTATCTTTTCTAGATATATCATTAGAACCTAGAATGTTCAAATTGGCAACAATTAAATTTGCGTCTGAATCGGACATCGAATCAACAACCAATTGTATGAATTTACAATTTAGAGACCAAATTGTAAATCTAGAAAATTATAAGGGCTTACATAGGGTTAAGGTTATCAATCCTTAATTAATCTGGTTTCATGCTCACAAGTTCATTTTCGACTAAAATGGATCGATCGAATACATACAATTTACATACATACGAATCAAAGACCAAAATGGAAGAATCTCAAATTGTAACAACCAAATAACTGACATAACAACCTTCGGTATCGGTACACGAGGTGATGTACCGATACCAGGCTTTATAGAAAGGGTCATACATATATAGATATACACGTACCGATACCCGGGTCAAAATACACAAGGCCCGTACTGATACGGCTAAGGGGTATCGATAGCCATGCTTAATTGGCCATAATTCAATTTTGAGTAGCCAAAACCCGTACCAGTACACTTCCTTGAGTATCGGTACCTAGGCCAAATTCTCACTTCTCAGACTTGATTCAAGTCCCGCGTACAGATACTACGAGTCCTGTATCGATACTATAGGCTTGTAATGCCCAATTTAACTAGTTTTTGACCTCCAATCCGATACAAACTTGTTCCAAACATCCTAGGATGCATACTAAACATATTTAACACATAAGGCCAACATCCACAGTATTCCAAACCATCAAATATGTGTTTTCAGATACAAAAACGTAAACTATAGACATTCTTCCTAAACACATGAATCAACATACTCAAGGAGCATACCGACGATCAAATTAATCTAGCATATCTTCATACGCTTGATGCTTGTCGAATAGTGGTGCATTTTAGAGCAAGTATACTCATTGAATCAAGTAATAAAGTGATGAGTAGAGTGCCCACAAGGATTGGATCAATAACTATGAAGTTTTTGAACTTAAGAATGTGTTTGCAAGTAATGATGGTTGTTGATTTACTTAAAACTAAAACAATTAAACTAAAGATAGCTATGGTTTAGACGAACATCTGTGACAAATAACAAAGAATTATGGAGGTTGGGATTATTGTTAAGGATATATGTTTGATTACTTATTACAATGCTATAGTGATCGACAATACATGTCTACGTAAACCGTTAAGATCTTTATCTACTCGACATGATTTTCTAATGAACTTGTAAAACCCTTAATTTAACTTAACTGGATTTTGATATAACGAATATTTTAAGGACTATTTTGCAAATTAAATAAAGTTTTTATGTTCTTAAAAAGATCAACTCGACAAGTAAAAATTTAACCCAAAATGTTCTTAAGATTTAAAATTAATCCCCATAAAATTTTCTAAGTGTTTTCAAGCCAAATATGTAGATTTCGCCCATGCGTTTCGATACGACTTAGGCTTGTTTCGAAACCTTTTGCTACTGGAATTTTTCTTATTGAACATGTCGCGAAACGACCTCAACCCGTTTTGATACGACCTTCATTTGGGCAAGTCAAACTTTAACTTTGTTTCAAAACGGTAGTTATCCATTTCTATACGGGGGTTAAAAATTTCAAATTAAGCATTTACTGTTTTCGATCGTTACTTGTCAGATAGAAAACTTTTCAAAAATCAGAGCTCGTTTCGATACGTCCTAAGAAGGTCTCGAAACGATTTGCTACTGCTATTTTAATGAACTCAGCCGTTTCGAAAAACGGATTCAAAATAGCCGATATAGTTTTGAAACAGCCTCGAACGTTTCGATATGACCCATTTAATGCACTTAACAGCTCTTTCTACTTTAGCCATGTTTCGGAACAGGTACGAGTATTTCGATACGGGTAGTTGCAGAACTGCATTTATGGAGGAAAGAGAGAGCACCAACGGCTCTATTGATGATCTTAACCACCCAAACGGCTAGAAATCAATGAGAAGGTATAAAAGGAAGCCTTTTAAGCACCAACAAGTACTATTGACCCTTCAAGGAACATCAAAGCATTCAAATCCAAACCTCTTTCATTTTAGAGTCAAATCTTTGTACCCAACTCCATTGTGATTTTCATTGTAATTTTTATTGTGAGTTTGGGGAGTGCTTGATTGTAATTGGGTAAACATTATCCTTAGAGAGGCATTTGTAAAGTTTACCAAAAACCCTTCTTTGTAAGAGTGAGTGGATTAAGCTTTGGGTAGAAAGCTTAATCAAAATTGTAAGGTTTCCACCTCATCCAAGAAAAGGGGAAGAATCAATTAGTTGATTGGTTGAAAATCCTTAGTGGGAGCTGAGGTAGTGGATGTAGAGTTCATTTAGGAACTTGAACCACTCTAATTGCCTTGTGTCCAATTTTTCACTCATCAAATTTTCCCACTAAATTTTTAATTGCCAATTCACCCCCTCTTGGCCATTTGCAATCGTTTGATCAACTCAACAGAACTTCTGACTCTTTCGATGCCTAGAAGTTAATAATATTGAATCTAAGTTAATACATGTCTGCGTGAACCCTAACTACTCTATTATTTGTTTAAGAACTCCCTTTTAGTCGTTGAAACCCTAAACTTATGTCTAAGCCGGATTATAACTAAGTTAACAGCTTAGCCCCACTATTCACGTTTGTATAACCTAACTCTCTCGATATTAAGTCACAAATCAATAGTTAAAAGGCCCCTCTCGATAGCTCTTATAATAACTACGCATGAAGAACAATGAACATAATAGATAAAAGGAAAACAACTATATCATTATAATAAAGTAATCAAAACATCAAATCTTGGGAATCAATAATCCCAACTAAAGTATTTAGCTCTTGTCTTAGCCTAAAACATCCATAAAAAGTATTAAGTTTTGCAGTTTATTAAGCAAGGAAAAGAAAAGAGTCGAGCGTCCTCGACAAACTCCCTCCGTGTTGTCTAACTGTTGCTGCAGGTCTCCTACTCCGCCGGCCTCTCTCGATGGCTTCTACCATGAGGAGATTTCTCTAGCTTCCACTCTGGTAGTTCTCTGCAAGCTTCAGACTAGGACTGTCATCTACAATCGCGCCCCTCTTGAAGTAGTGTCCAAGTCTCTCTTATATAGGCGACAAAACAAGGGTTTAAGAACCCTAAAGTGCACGCAGCTTCATTAAAGAAAGCCATTGATTTCCAACTATATTTAATGTTCCGTATCTGGGAGAAAGTCCACGTGGGTGAAATCAGATTCCTCTCCAACTCTTTATGCCTCGTCAGCTTCAGCCATGCGATCTGCTACTCTTCCGCTCCAACATTCCTCCAGCAGCTACCAGCATCCTGCACTTGCACCACAAAGCACCACCTTTCACGTAAAAAGAACCAATATATGCAACATTAAAGCACATGTGGTGTAACTCCCTATCTACATGCAAAGTATATACAATCTATCCTAAATGAAAACTATAAGAGCTTCAAAACATACAAAAGACAAGTAAAAAGGGCATACAAAATAGGTCATTTACACACTTGTCAATAATAGGCAAATCAAAACTTAGTTTAGCAACCATCATAAACATTTGCAAAACACAAATCATGCTTCACATGGCATATCAAGGAATAAGAGCATATCAATAAAGGATGACATCTCATCAACATGGTTAGAAGTCCAACAACCATAAGCAATCAACAAGATTTAACCCTTGGAATAAACATGGCAAACCAATCATAAAAGCCTCCAAACTTGGACAAAACATTTCCTTATTACCAAAAGATTACACTCAAACCATACTTGATAACAACGATGTCTTAGGACCTCCTTGCTCCGAATGCTCCCTCGATTCTCAAATTTCTGTAAAGAAGAAAGAGAGCGTAATCAGTCATATGCTTAGTGGTGTCACTCTTCCACATTCATCAATGCATTAAAAAATATGAGTATAAAGCCAACACCATTGAAATCCCTTTTTAAAATATGGTATGCATAATAACCATATGCAAATATAATTCCACTTGTTTCTCATATATAAGCAAATAATGTGACCATTAAATGAACCATTGTTTCATTAAAACCACATCGAATACACGGATTTCCCCATTAGACACACCTCTACCAAACCATACATTGACCCGGATAGGCTCACCTCTATCCTGCCTCACGTTACACCATAAACTTGGGTTGCCTAGTTAAATCGCAAACCACAAGTGATGACCCAACAACCCGAGTAGCCTAGTTAAACCGCTTTCCTCTATGATCATGGTGCGATCGACTTTATATATTATAGTGCACTTTAAACCCTATGGCACACCAACTATATACGATATTTTGTTTCCTTTTTTCACATATCCAATATACACATTCAAAAGTACATTTACTTATTGTTTTTCATATGCATTTAACAAAACATTTCCATATGCAAAACCACATTGCCCAAGGAAACAACCACATTCCATTTAGGAACTATTTCTCAATGCTCTCAGCATTCATATACTTGATAAATCATTTCATATCATTTAAAAGATGCATAAAACAGTAAGTAAACTAATACATGCTTTTAAACCAAAACCTGTAATTCAAGTCGTATATCAAACCAATATTCAAAGGCAAAATTAGGGAAAACTCACTTTTGAGTTTAGCTAAGCTTTCTAGGCTTAATCTAAACTCCCAAATCCTTATTCAGGCCTTTAAGAGTGTCTAAAACACATTTACACTCCCCGATACACAACGCCTCACTTGTCCCTGCGTTCCAAGCTTCCGAAATGAGCCGACTTCCACAATATGAGCTAGGCTTGACTCTCCCCTATTTTGGCAACACAAAACCAAAAATGAATTAAAATGCATTCTAACGCCAGCCTACAATCATCCCCTGCAACCTCTACGAATATGCATCCAAAAGCCACCTGAAAACACAAAACAACTACTTCAAACAACATCCGAACGATCTCCAGCCACAACCTAGCAATTCTAGCATTGTAACAACATCAAAGAACATCCAAAAACATATCCCAACCATCCTTATACCTCCATCAATCAAGAATCTATCAAAACAACCGCAAAACCACTCTTAAACAACCTTAGAAATTAGCCAATTAAATAGTTTCGGGATTGATTATGAAAATCTCATTTCACATTATATTCATACAAACAAAATTTGAATTAACCCAATAGAAATCTCGAGCAATTATCTTGTAAAACAAGAATTTAGGCAAAACATAGAAACCATAAATTAATCTCACTTTCTTAAATTAAATTGCAAAACCATGTTATAATCTAGAAAAAACAATCCAATAACTAGGGAATATCAATAAAGAACCATAGTTTTAAGAGAGAAGAAGAAATTAACCTTTGAAGAACCTTCCACCAAAATTGACGTAAGTTTTGTATTGAAAGTAACTTGGGAAAATAGATGAGATCTTAATGAAGTCTCAACAAAGTTTTGTTAGGAAATATATGATGAATCAAATGATGAAATCTCCATTGAAAAAAAAGAAATATGAAAATCTTGTTTGGGAAAAGTGATGGAAAATGAGAAGAGAAAATCCAAGAAAATTGATAGAATAGCAAAATGATTTGGAAAAACAATTAACCGTCAAAACCTTACTTAATTAAGGTGGAAAACCTTTAATTAAAATATTTGGAGAAATAGCCCTCGAAGGATTCTTAGCATTGACCCAATTATCTTTAGTCATTAAAAACAGTTTTGCATTTATTACATTTTGGTCACTAAATCCAAAATGTCACCTCTATTAATTAAAATGATTTCCAATTTTCAACCCATAACGCTTAATATAATTATTAAACATTTAAAAAAGCTTTAACCGAATTTTATCCCTTTGAAATTCCCATTTCAAAAATATTTATTTCCCTAAACGTATTTTCATCGCTAAACTCGGTTCCCCGATTTGAACCTAAACCATAAAAACTCTTAAGCCCATTTTCAGGGAATTACAATTCTCCCCCTCTTAAGAAATTTGTCCCCAAAATTTTCTTGAAGGAAACAGATGTGGGAACTATTTTTTTGTCCTCCTTTGTCTCCCATGTGGCTTCCTCGAGTCCTCGATGATGCCACAATACATTGACCAAATCAATGGTTGTAACCCCCTCGACCCGGCCTAGTCGCAAGACCGAATCGAGAGATTCACACGGGGATAACCAGAGAAAATTCCGAGAATTTCCCTACGATTAACAACCCTAGATTAAGATTTGTCTTGTCTAAATGCAATTTAACAGTCCTATGATGTTAAGGGTCACAGCGGAAGAACAACATCTCAATCGGTCATCAAACAGGACATATAAACTCATTTAAGAAACATACAAGCTTTAGGGACTCAAACGTAACATTTGAAAACCTTCAAAGATGCCTGTTAACAACTTTAACTACTTGTGTTTCGAAATAAGTGTTGCCCATTTCGAAACGCGGGCTCTCATCAAAAAGCAAAATTAGGTTGTTTCGAAACGACTCCTCTTGGTTTCGAAACGGGAGTCACCAGAGGCAAAACGTACCAAAACAACACCACTCCTGTTCCGATACGGACACCCCAGAGGCCTGGCTGTTCCGAAACCATCCAGATGTTCTGAAACGCCTAGGCACAGATTGACCCAAAAATGTATTTTGGCATCCTCAAATATTCCCAAACTTACCCCGAAAGATCACAAACCACATGGCAATATTTTAAGCAAACATTCTAGAGGAAAAATACCCTAAAAGCAGGTTTCAAACAAGCACACACTCAAACATGGATCTCAAACATGAAAGCTCAAAAGGACACTTTAACTAAAAAACATCAACAAGCCAAAACACAAGGAATTTAACCAAAAGCCAAAACAAGTCTCAACATAGCATGAATTCCACATTTAAAACATGTAGCAACATGGTCAAACACATGAGACTTTTCAACCACCTCCCTAACCACAAAAATAAGTCTTCCCATTGCTAAATTATTTTTACATCTTAAAATCCATACTTGAGCTTAAGCTCCAATTGTAACCCCCTCGTCCCGGTTCGGACGCTTGACCGGCCCGAGTGGGCTACACGGGGATAATCAAGGCGAAACCCGTTAAGGCTCCACCCCGGTTAACAACCCGAGAAAACTTTTTCATTTATTAGTATCTTATCTAGATGCATTAATATCTCATATGTGAAACAACAACAGCAGAAGCAACAAACGAGGCGAACGAACAAACAACCAATCAAAAACAACCCATTTTATCTTAAACTGCAGGTTGTATCGATACGCCCAAAGAGTGTATCGATACGCCTTGACTAGGTCAACTGGCCAGAGTCAACTCGAGGAGACCGTATCGAAATACTGGTTGACCGTATCGATATGCTCTCATCGGTCAACTCCTCGTGGTCAACGCTACGAAGACCGTTTCGAAACACTTAGGCTCGTTTCGATACCCTCAATTTCTCGTCAAAATCTCATATTTCCAGTAGCAAAATGGTATCGAAACGCCCCTCTCGCGTATCAAAACGCTTGGCATGAAACAAGAGGACCGTATCGAAACGGGTCCAACCGTTTCGATACCCCTGCTACAAACATACATGTTTTAGCTAGTTTAAGGCACAAAGCTGCCTCAAACCACCAACTAAGACCTCCCACAACACACATGCATTAACTCTAGATACAAGGCACCCTATAACAAGCATGCTTAACACACAACATACTTATAAAAGCCATACATAAAAGGGAATCATCAATTCAACATAAGATGCATACATAGCATTCAAGATATCATGCCTTAGGCAAACATACATAAGAGCATTCATGAAGGGCACAAGGCCAACATACTAGGCATAAGCAAGCCTTAGCAAAACATCCACCAAAAGTATAGGAGTCTAAACATGCTCCTAACACATAACAACAACATATATCAAAAGCTCAAATCCCATTGCTTGTCTATTACATCACATAACTTAAAATCCATACTTGATGATCAAAAGCGCAACTAGCACACTTGGAGGCCCTCCTCTTGCACAAGCAACCCACGAACTAAGGATTTGCATTGTCGAACAAAAGAGAGCGTAAGCATAAAGCTTAGTGAGGGTAAGCTCATAAAACAAACCTCGACAATGCAGGGTCCAAGCACGAGCAACAACAAAGGTAGAATGCATGAGTTCATACCTTCGAACCACATGAGCAAAATAAAGATGATGCATGAACATATTATCAACATCATGTCATGCTCAACAAGTCCATAAACACAACATATGGAAACACATATATTCAACATATTAGCAACATCATCCACAATCCGTATTGGCACCTAGTTATGACCCGAATACGCGGATAACCGTTGGAACTCACTTTCAACAACAAAACCATTACCTTACGGTGGGATTACACTCATCATTGTTTCACGCGGAGGGGACTCCACTCATCCTCACGCCCCGTCGATGGGATTCCACTCATCACCGACTAACATATATATGAAGATTTCCGGGCGAACTCGTACTCCATCTTGATGACTAACATCACCAAGACCACGCGCGCATTTTGACTCACGTGTGCACACTAAACATCCTAATGATCGATTATTGTACCCAAGCAAACTAGTGCAAATTCTAACACATTCCACAAGCTTTCACAACACAATTTCTGACCAATTTCCGTGCTTAGCACGTACTCACCATGATTTACCATCATGCACAAACCACATTCCACAACCACATGCATATAACAATGCATCAAATTTCATGCCTCAACACACATGTATAACACAATATACATAACCACATTAATCACAATTAACATGAATCAAGAGGCATATCAACGTTTAGAAATTCAACCAACGGTCTCCTATGCTAAGCTTGAGATTAGATTACCACTCTAATCCCAACTCTAGGTGGGTGTACCAAGCCCAACCTAGGTCCACATGCTTGAACCAACGTTTGAAAACCAAGTTAATCAAGTTGAAATCATTAACCATTCTCCGACTAATCCAAGCTCAACAACTCTAGCTGATCAAGCTCCCAACGGTTCCAGATTCGTTCCTGAGGCTTCACGAACAAAATTCCTTGCTTCTAATCATCCCAACACAATCAAAACAACCATAATTCAGTCCACAAATCAATGTAGCAAACTCGGAACACAAATCAAGCACAAAACACATTATTTCAAGCTAGAAACAACCCCCGAAATTCTATTTTCGAGCAGCCCATAAGAACAGCCTAAAACCATTGATTCCTATACCTTTAATACACCTAAAAGCTTCCAAAACAACCCTCAACCATCATACAACCATCAGCCAACAAGACTTCACCCAAAACAGCCCCAAAAACCAACCTAAAACCCTTTTAAAACCTCTCTAAAACCCAATTTCGAGAATCTTTATAAAACCATGTAAAAATCAAGTATGTTGGACCTTTTAGGTAGCAAACAACTTATATAACATCAAAAAATCAAAAACTTAAGTTAAAGCTAACAAAGTTAGCAGTTTTAATTCAAAAACCCAAAACTCTAAAATACAAAATAGTGAGCTTCAATGAAAATAAATTACATGAGGAGAAAGAGGAAGGTGAGGGTAATATGAAAACGAGTTTACCTTTGAAAAACCTTCAAAATCAAGCAAGGGAGGTGATGGAATAGTGAACACAATGGTGAAGGGGTTTTTCACGTTAGAACTTGGAAGGTAGAAGATGATAGCCTTTTTGGTGTTTGAAAAGTAAAAGAAAAGGTTTTATTTTTACAAGTCAAAATATTTACCAATTTGCCATTAATGAGATGACTATCTCCAATTTCTAAAATCAATGGGATTTGGATTTTAAATCAAATTAAGTCCAACATAAAAATATTTGTTTTGAAAACACGAAGCCCAAAATAATATTTTTATTATTTTAATTCACCCGACCCCCAAACCCAGGTGTTACAACTCTCCCACACTTAAGGAATTTCGTCCCCAAAATTACCTGACGGAAACAGATACGGAAACTGCTCAAGCATATAAGCTTTCCTCTCCCACGTGGCCTCTTCCTCACCTCTATGTCTCCACAACACCTTGACCAACTCTATGGTCTTGCCACGCAACACCGTGCTATCAGAAGCAAGTATCTAAACTGGTTCTTCATTATAAGAAAAATCCGGATTCAACTCTATCTCTTCAACGGGCATAACATGAGATGGATCTGATCTATATCTCCTAAGCATCGACACATGAAAGACATCGTAGATCTTCTCTAACTCTGAAGGCAAACTCAAACGGTAAGTTACTGGCCCAATCCGCTCAACTATCTCATACGGACCAATAAACCTCGGACTCAACTTGCCTTTCCGACCAAATCGCATTACCTTCTTCCACGGAGATACTTTCAGAAACACTTTCTCACCCACTGAAAACTCAATCTCTTTTCTCTTCAAATCTGCATAAGATTTCTGACGATCAGAAGCTGCATTCAAACGGTCACAAATCAACTTCACCTTCTCAGTAGTCCCCTTAACCAAATCCGGCATAGGTAACAATTTCTGACCCGTTTCAGCCCAACAGATCGGAGTCCTACACCGTCTACCATACAAAGCCTCATAAGGAGCCATTTGTATACTAGCCTAGAAACTATTTTTGTATGCAAACTCGACTAAGGGTAAATACTTCTCCCAAGAACCCTGGAAGTCAATCACACACTCGCTCTGACTGTCCATCTGACTGCGGATGATACGAAGTACTGAAATGCAAACGGCTACCTAGGTCACTATACAAACAACTCCAGAACCTCGTTGTGAATCTCAGATCTCTGTCTGATACAATAGACTTCGGAACTCCATGAAGTCTCACAATCTCGCGAATGTACAAATTCGCCAACTTGTCTAAAGAATCTGTGGTGTTCACTGCTAAGAAATGAGCACACTTAGTAAATCTATCAACTATCACCCAAACAGAATTCTTCTTCGAAGGAGACAACGGTAACCCCGACACAAAGTCCATAGTGATCCTCTCCCATTTCCGTTCCGGAATCTTCAAAGGCTGTAACAAACCTGAAGGAACCCGATGTTCTGCCTTCACTCTCTGACAAACCATGCAACGGCTCACATACTCGGCTACATCCTTCTTCAAACCAACCCAGAAATAATCATTCTTCAAATCTCAGTACATCTCAGTACTGCCCGGATGCATAGAAAAAGGACTCGAATGTTCTTCACTCAGAATCATACGTCTCAACTCAACATCTTCAGGTACTACAACTCTATCTCTGAAACACAACATATTCTCACCACTGAAACTATACTCGGTCGTTCTACCTTCGGCTACGTCCTGAGCATGAGGAACTAAAGACACATCTTGCAACTGTTTCTCTCTGATGAACTGAATCAACGAAGGCTTCACTTGCAACTCGGTGATCAAACCACCATCATCAGATACACTCAGCCTAGCAAACATAGCTCGCAACTCAACTGCGACTTTTCTACTCAACGCACCGGCTACTACATTTGCCTTACTCGGATGGTACTCAATAGTCAAATCATAGTCTTTCAACAGCTCAAGCCATCTTCTCTGTCTCAAGTTCAGCTCTCTCTGAGTCATCAGATACTTCAAGCTCTTATGATTAGTGTAAACCGTGCACTTCTCACCATACAAGTAGTGACGCCAAATCTTCAACGCAAACATAACTGCTGCTAACTCAATATCATGCGTAGGGTAGTTCTTCTCATGCACCTTCAACTGTCTCGAAGCATAGGCAACAACTCTCCTTTCTTGTATCAAAACACAACCTAAACCTACGTAGGAAGCATCACTATAGATCACGAACTCTTTCCCTGAAACTGGCTGTACTAACACTGGAGCATTTGTCAAAGCTTCTTTCAATTTCTCAAATGCCTTCTATCTCGCACCCGACCACTCAAACTTCATTCCTTTTTGCAACAATTTAGTCAACGGAGCAACTACTCTAGAGAAACCATCAACGAATCTCCTATAGTAACCGGCTAGTCTTAGGAAACTCCTAATCTCGGTCACTAACTTAGGTTGTTTCCACTCAATAATAGCCTCGATCTTCGTCGGATCAACACGGATACCTTCTGCAGAAACTACATGGCCAAGAAACACAACCTCTCGAATCCAGAACTCACATTTACTAAGCTTAGCATACAACTCATTACTCATCAATCTTTGCAAAACAAGTCTCAAGTGCTCATCATGCTCTTCTTCTGATCTCGAGTACACAAGGATGTCATCTATGAAAACAACTACAAAACGGTCTAGATAGTATAGGAAAACTCTGTTCATCATATCCATGAAAGCTGCTGGTGCATTCGTGAGCCCAAACGACATCACAAGGAACTCATAGTGACCATATCTAGTCCTAATAGCTGTCTTCGGAACATCACATTCTTTCACTTTCAACTGATAGTACCCTGATCTCAAATCTATCTTCAAAAACACTGAGGCACCCCTCAACTGATCAAACAAGTCATCTATACGAGGCAACGGACACTTGTTCTTCACTGTCAACTGGTTCAACTGCCTGTAGTTAATGCACATTCTCATACTGTCATCTTTCTTTTTCACAAACAACACAGGAGCACCCCAAGGCGAACTACTAGGCCTAATAAAACCTCAGTCTAACAACTCCTGAAGGTGACTTTTAAATTCTTTCAACTCTTTCGGAGCCATACGGTACGGAGCAATAGAAACTGGAGTAGACCCTGAAATAGTCTCGATCACAAACTCTATGTTCCTGTCAGGAGGCAAACCTAGCAATTCTTCTGGAAACACATCCGGATAATCACAAATTGTACTGATATCTTTCGGTCTAACCTCGCTCATATTCGGATTCATCACATACGCTAAATAAGCCCCACAATCGGAATCCATCAACCTATGAGCCTCTAAAGTTGACACAACGTTCGACAAGAACTTAACGTTCTCGCCTACTTCCACTACCTCGTAGTCACCGGAAAGCTTCAACGAAATTCTCTTTGTCTCAAAATCTACACTATCTCTGTGCTCAACCAACCAATCCATACCCAAAATGATATCAAAACCATAAAATGGAAGCTCCATCATATCAACAGGAAACACATGACCCTGAATCTTCAACGGACACCTCCTATACATCCGTCTAACTACAACTGTCTCACCAAAAGAACTAGTCACATGCATACCTACATCTAAGATCTCAAGAGGTATGTCTAACTTCTTTGCATGCTCACTCAAAATGTAAGAATGCGTAGAACCCGAATAAACAAAGGAAAGCAAAGACATGGACTGTAACTCAAAATTACCTGCTATCACATCTGTGTCATTCCCTGCCTCTCTCTGTGCGTAGACTCTAGCTGGTCCACCGGCCTCTGGCTGGACTGCCACAACATGAGCAAGATTCCTCGGTGCCTCTATCATAGGTGCATCAGCCCTCGGCTGGAAGTAACCACGACCGCGCCCACAACCTCTATGATAATCAATCGCTCTCGCAGGAGCCTGAGCCTGAACCGGTGCCTGTGCCGCCTGATGCAGACACTCTCTCCTGAAGTGGTCCCTCGATCCACAGTTCCAGCAAGCGTGAAAGTTCCCCCAGCACTCTCCTGAATGTTGTCTCCCACAACGGGCACACTCGGGCAACCGCCCTCCAGCTCTATGGCCATGATGGCCTCTACCATGGTGGCCACCGCCATACCTATGGTCAAACTGATGTCCACTGCCCGATGCCTCTTGGCATCACCACGATCAATGTTGTTGTGCCTCTTCCCTGAGCTGGATCCTCCCGAACACTTGGTTAGCCTCAAGCTATGCTCGATGTCCTTGGCTTTAGCGACCAAGACATCAAAATCAGAATAATCTGAAGCCAAGGTGTACCTCTTAACTTCCTCATGAAGCCCATACCTAAACCAATCACAACTGTCCCTCTCAGTAGGAACCAACTCCGGAACATACTGACTCAGTCGGACAAAACGAATCTCATAATCTGTCACTGATGCATCTCCTTGAACAAGAGCCATGAACTCCCGCTTCTTCTCATCCAGATATCTCAGGCCCAAATAGCTCTTCCTGAAAGCAGTCTCAAAGAAATTCCAACTGATCTCGGCCTCCGGCACACTGGTAGTAATGGTGACCCACCAGGTGTAGGCATCACCCTGAAGTAACGAAACCACACAGCCCAACTTGCGAGCACCAACACATCCCATCTGAGCTAAAATACGGATTGTCTTCTCCAACCACAACTCTGATCTCTCAGGCGTAGATCTCCTGAACTCATATACTCCTAGGCTACGAAGCCTCTCTAACGGTAAGCTAGTATCAACACCTATCGGCTGAGCTGCAGCCTGAGCTTCGGCAACTGCAGTCTGAAACGATCCTGCTATAGCTTGAACTAGCGGAGCCATATCTATCCCCGCAGGACCTTGGCCACCCTGACCAACCTGAGGTCCCGCTCCCTCAGCTCCAGCCTCGCCTCCCGCTTCAGGCTGAGGAGGTGGTGGTAGTGGAGGAGCTCCGACTCCAACAGCAGGCTTTCCCACAGGAGCCTCTACTCCAGCTACCGGCTCATTAACAGGAGCCGCAACACGAGGTTCTGACGAACCATCCTCGGTTTACCTCTAGGCCTCGACATAAGCGCTCACAGATAACAACTACAACAACACACAAAAATAGGGTTAGCAAGGGCAAGGGTCCAAGTGGATCAAGTATGTTTCCCTCACTTAAAAATCCTTTTTCCGACGTAATAGAAGTAATGGGACTCTACTCAACATGCTTCAAACAACATACACAATGATCAATCAAGCAAAAATCAAAGCATACTTACATGGCAAACAAACACCGTGCAATTACAGTACAAGAATTTAACTTACCTCACTTACCTGCCCGAGGTCTCGGAAACCTCAGGCTCTGATACCAACAAGTGTAACCCCCTCGTCCCGGTCCGGACACTTGACCAGTCCGAGTGGGCTACACAGGGATAACCGAGGTGAAACCCGTTAAGGCTCCACTTCGGTTAACAACCCGAGAAAACTTTTTCATTTATTATTATCTTATCTAGATGCATTAATATCTCCTATGTGAAACAACAACATCAGAAGCAACAAACGAGGCCAACAAACAAATAACCAATCAAAAACAGCCCATTTTATCTTAAACTACAGGCCGTATCGATACGCCCAAAGAGCGTATCGATACGCCTTGACTAGGTCAACTGGCCAAAGTCAAGTCGAGGAGACCGTATCGAAACGTTGGTTGACCGTATCGATACGCCCTTATCGGTCAGCTTCTCGTGGTCAACGTTACGAAGACCGTTTCGAAACACTTAGGCCCGTTTCGATACCCTCAATTTCTTGTCAAAATCTCAAATTTCCAGTAGCAAAATGGTATTGAAACGCTCCTCCTACGCATCGAAATGCTTAGCCTGAAACAAGAGGACCGTATCGAAACGGGTCCAACCGTTTCGATACCCCTGCTACGAACAGACAAGTTTTAGCTGGTTTAAGGAACAAGGCTGCCTCAAACCACCAACTAAGACCTCCCACAACACACAAGCATTAACTCTAGATACAAGGCACCCTATAACAAGCATGCTTAACACACAACATACTTATAAAAGCCATACATAAAAGGGAATCATCAATTCAACATAAGATGCATACATACCATTCAAGATATCATGCCTTAGGAAAACATACATAATAGCATTCATGAAGGGCACAAGGCCAACATACTAGGAATAAGCAAGCCTTAGCAAAACATCCACCAAAAACATAGGAGTCTAAACATGCTCCTAACACATAACAACAACATATATCAAAAGCTCAAATCCCATTGCTTGTCTATTACATCACATAACTTAAAATCCATATTTGATGATCAAAAGCGCAACTAGCAAACTTGGAGGCCCTTCTCTTACACAAGCAACCCACGAATTAAGGATCTGCATTGTCGAACAAAAGAGAGCGTGAGCATAAAGCTTAGTGAGGGTAAGCTCATAAAACAAACCCCGATAATGCAGGGTCCAAGCACGAACAACAACCAAGGTAGAATGCATGAGTTCATACCTTCGAACCACATGAGACAAATAAAGATGATGCATGAACATATTATCAACATTATGTCATGCTCAACAAGTCCATAAACACAACGTATGGAAACACATATATTCAACATATTAGCAACATAATCCACAATCCATATTGGCACCTAGTTATGACCCGAATACGCAGATAACCGTTGGAACTCACATCCAACAACACAACCATTACCTTACGGTGGGATTACACTCATCACTGTTTCACGCGGAGGGGATTCCACTCATAACCAACTTGTTGGAGTATGCCCAAAGACCAATCATATGATGATTGAATAGACATAGTATTTTACTAGATTTATCAAGTAATGGCATTGCCGTTATTATCATTTGGTATGTTTTTGTGCATCAAACTAACCATTGGATAATAATGTCCATAAAATAATACGATTATTGTTAAATAGGATCCTTAGTCGAATATTATTACGGGTATGGACAGTGATAATATATAAAGACTAATATGTGGTTGATGACAAGCGTTGTCATTGACATAGAGTTGTCAAAATCAACACATAAGTATTTGTTAGAGAACAACATATTGGATTGACCCACTATGAGCATGTTTCTTGGGTAATTATGTGATAGTCACAACATTGCTCATGATAAACATATGTATAATCCTCAGACTTGAGATCCACATGATTTCAACATAAAGATTTACGTATTTTGACATAGTCAAACGTGTGTCGTAACTGACTACATTATAAAGACTGATAATTGGATACGTGATGACCTATGTAGTGAAGTATGGTTGATGAAGAAAGGATTTTTCCCTCCTACATAATGGGAGAAATATCTTCGGTCACTTGATAGTGTGAGATTAGAAAATGCATGGCCATGCTCGAATATTATGATATGAGATATCATAGAGATTCGTTTATCATAATCTACTCAAGACATCAAGAAACACTAGATGGACAACGCAAGTGTGACTTACCCATGACTTGTGTTCATCTAAGATATAAAGGACAAAAGGATGAAATACATAAAGGAAGTTTATTCAGGAATTAGAAAATTCAAACCATGACTTCATGCAACTTAGGTAGCAATGATGTATTGCTAGATGCCACTCATTGTTTGTAAAATTAGAACAGTTCTAATTTTGCTGCTAACGTTGCATGAACCTACAAGGGTCACACCCTTCGAATGAGACGAACAAAAATTGGAAACCATACTCCCTATATTTTAGAGGTTGCCGAAAATCTCCTATGGGATATGGGAAATCGGCAACTCCCTTAAATGGGAATAATATTGGATAAATATTGTATTTATCAAATATTATTTAGAGTATGGAAAATATTTAGAGACTTAAGTATTATAGAGTAAGATTCTAGAAATTTAAATATATATTTGGAATTTATATAATGTATATTTAATTCCAAGTTTATGTAGAATTAGATTCTACATAATTAAAAACATATATTTAAGTATATTTAAATCCAAGTAAAGATAGAATGAGATTCTATATAATAAATATATATATATATTTGGATTAAATATAATGTATATTTAAATCCATGTTTTATGTAGAATAAGATTCTACATAATTAAATATATATATTTCATTTAATATTATTAAATATAATGCATATTTAATATAAACCAATTTCAAGTAGAATTAGATTCTATGAATTTTGGTTGAACTTGGATTTAAGGAATTCAACTAGAATTAAGTATCTGAATACTATTTAAAGGGACAAGGGCTAGCAACCAAATCATCCCTATTACTCCTTGCAAATTTCGACATATATACCTGGGAATTCCCTTCTGGAATTTTCGACAAGTCCAGATTTCTTCTGAGAAGCTATTCGATATTTTTCTAGTGTTCCTTTTGCCCCATGTCAAATTCTTGGGGATTTCCTAGTTAGAATCCATGTCCCGGTAGAACCCCTGGTCGATTTCAGATTCTCTCAGGAATCCCTGGAGGGATTTCGACTTCTCCCTGGTAGGTGTTCATGTTAAATTCTTGGGGAGGCGGAAACTTTGTTCGTTTTGTTCGGGTGGACTCCGTAGAGGTCGTTGCGAACCTGTGATGATTCCGGTTTTACTTGACGTGGTTATTCCAACATACCGTCCGTTTTCTAGTTTCCAGAGCTTTAAAAGGTAACTCTTCATCTTTTCACCCCGGATTCATTCCTGTACATGGATCCTGGCTGGATTACGTCGGATTAATTTTTCCGCTGCACCACGGGGCGTGCCTACGTGTCCCAACAGTGGTATCAGAGCCACTTGTATCATACGAATTCAGACTTAAATTCTTGAGTGATGTTTATGTATGAGATGCATGCTGTTTGATTCGATTTAGATTTTTATCGTCTATCATATCACACCTAATAAAGACTTATTTCGATTATCACTGAATGATTAAGAGTTAATCATAACTATGTTAGGTTGCTTCAATGTTAAATGTTAACATGTTGAGACTAATAGTTTGTCTAGAGAACAAGTAGTTGTTCGTAGTTTCATAGATTTATAAAATCTCTGAAAGGGCTTCTAATTTGATAAAAGTTATCAAAATATCTTTCACGGTGAATCCATAAGAGTTATGGTTAGACGTTATGAAAAATGCATGTCTAGGATTGGCATCATCAAAGACTTGGTACTTAAGTGTGCCTAGTGCGCCACCTCTCTTTCATGTTGACCTACTTGGTGCATTTGTTCGTTAACGCAAATAGTTTATGAAACCTCGTGATCCTTCTTTGGCTCATTAACCGCAACATAGGGATAATCAGTTTAAAACTCCGTAAACATGTCGTTACTTTGTTCGCACGATGTTTGAAATGCATGTTAGATTGCACGTTGTTTGTTTTGCATGGTTATAGCCCATAGCCTTTACAGTTTTGGTTTTTATAAATACGGCCTGCGTGTCGTGCCTTTCTCTATCTTCTATTGTACTTCTCTTCTCATCTCACTCCCTCGCATGTAACGCGAGTTTCTGAAAATTGTAAATACTCATGGAGATAAAGCAAGAACCAAGGTAGCAGCGTGGTGGGCCTTCCCAGGTGGACCGGGCGTTTCAGAAGCAGATTCTTTCTTCAGTAGAATGGTCCTCCCATTGGCTTGGGACGGGTCGCCTTAGGTTAAGAAGGGCTATAATCATTGCATATCTATTTACCGCTTATATTTACCTTGTATGTGATGCAATGGATTTTTTTAAGCATGATTAAACATAGTTCTATTGATACGATCAATGTTAAAATGATGAGATAATTAAGTAAATCCCTCACTATAATTCTAAGTCTGTTTTAACCATCCAATATTTACCCTCGTTAAAGCTTCGATCGATATAATGCGAGCTTTGCCAAAGCAATGTCACATTTATCTATCTTAGTTAAACGCGAAGAATAAGCTAGTGATATTCACCGGTTGAGATATTGGTTTTGACTTAGCTGGGTTGTTCTAATAGGATTAGAAAACCTAGTGGTTAAAAGTTTTGGATAGTCATAAGATGATTTAAAGAACAAGAGTTGTTCGCCAAAAGATGAGGAATTACATGAGATGTAATTAGTAAGGTGTTACTTACCTAAATAACCATTTCCTAAAAGACTGGCCAAAGCTGATTTAGGAATGGTGAAATACGGATCCTCACTCACTAGAAAAACTATCGAAACGTTTTTTCCGAAATTAAAACTAGATGGTTTTTTTTTTAATTTTGATCAAAATAGTGGGAGTAAATTTATAGTAAAGACCTATTTATAAATTTTAAAATTTAGTAAAACTTATGTAGCATATTTTCTTTGTTGTAGAATTAATGGCAAATAATAATCTATCTCTGCGATCTATCCTTGAGAAGGATAAGCTCAATGGCATAAACTTCCTTGACTGGTTCCGCAATTTGAGAATTGTTCTCAAACAGGAAAAGAAGGAATATGTCATTGAAGAACCTGTTCCTGATGAACCGGTTGCACTGCTTCCAGAGCTGACAAAGACAAGTTTAAAAAACACATGGACGACATGCTGGATGTCGGTTGTCTTATGCTTGCCTCCATGACCCCTGAACTTCAGAAGCAACACGAGGACATGGTATCTTATGATATGATTCAAAATCTCAAGGAGATTTATGAAGGGCAAGCTCGTCAAGAGAGGTACGAGACCTCTAAAGCTTTGTTTCAATGCAAGATGAGTGAGGGATCTCCCGTAGGAGCTCACGTCATCAAAATGATGGGCTACATCCAAACGTTGGAGAAGCTCGGCTTTCCGCTGAAAGACGAATTAGCTACTGATGTCATCCCGCAATCGTTTCCGGATAGTTTCAATCAGTTCGTCCTTAATTTCAATATGAATAAAATTAACAAGACGCTGCCACAGTTGCTCGGCATGTTGAGAACTGCTGAAATCAACCTGAAGAAGGTAGGACCTAAACTTGTTCTGATGGTCCGCAAGGGCAAGAAGAAAGGTAAATCGACAACAAAGTCTAAAGGTGATGGTAAGACCAAAACCGATGGAAAGGAGTCATTGAAACCTAAGAAGGGAATCAAGAAGGATGGAAAATGTTTCCATTGCGGCAAGACCGGACATTGGAAGAGAAACTGCCCCACACACCTACAAGAAGTCAAGAAAGCAAAAACGAGTGAGGCATCAACCTCAAAGGCTTCTAAAGAGAAGGCCTCAGAATAGACATGGACCTGCGAATGGAAATAAAGCAATAGTTGCTACATCATCCATTAGGACATGTGTTTTTGCTTAAATAGATTTGTTTTAGTTTTTAAGATTATTATTTTGTGCCTAAGTTTTAGTTATCTTGTAAGGACAAGATATTTTAATTTTGAGATTATTTAAATAAATGTTATTCTTTTAATTTCTTATGGCACAACGAATCAATGATCTTTAAACTAATCAAATCAATAATATTTATAAGATAAATAAAACAAATGACTAATCTCAAACTCATAAAAAAGTATTAAGGTAATTTGATGAGATCAAATTCAAGAATATTTAAAGTTTGATGAACTTTCAAAGAATATGGGATTGTCCCATAGTTAAATCCCACAAGTGGAACGAAAAGTCTTTGAAAGAGAATCAAATATGTTAGACATGTTTTGATTCAGAACAAGTCATTTTCGACTTCTTTACACACTAGAAAAACAACTCTCATACTTAATCGTGTTTTTTTTCGAAACGTCATATAAGATATGGACTAAGAATTGTTCTAGAATACCTTTGAAGTTTTAAGGTTACTTACATGTTAAAATGTTTACAAAGTTCGAACCTTAAAAACTCCATTTGTTGTTTATCATAACGAGAACAAAGCGTTTGTTTCTCAAACGAGAGTTTATCTTGAAAGAGATTAATTCTCACAAAGGGATATTATTTCTTCAACTTTAACGAGAACAAAATATTTGTTGCTCAAATGATAGTTTATCTCGAAAGAGGATACTTATCACTAAGGGATTTCATTTTTCAACGAGAACAAAATGTTTGTTGCTCAAGCGAGAGTTTCTCTTGAAAGAGATTACCTCTCACAAAAGGAAAAATGGAATTTGGAATGTGAAGAAATTTTAGACAAGAAATTTATGAACCAAAGATTGAGAATGTTCCACAAATGATCAAAGAACATTGGAACAAAACACAACCATTGTGTTGATCCTTAAGAGAATACCATATACTTGAGAAATATAGATTTCTCACTATCTGTATATGGAAACACTCTTCTTTTCGGATCAAGATAAAGACTAGGTCTTATCAGAAAGCAATGGTGAGCCCAAAATTCGAGAAATGGCTAAGAGCCATGAGATATGAGATGTAATCCATGTCTAAAACCAAGTATAGACTTTGGTTACCTAAAAGCGTAAAACCTAAGAGGTATGGATGAGTTTTTCAAAAAGGAAAAAAACCGACATGGATGATAAAACATACATGGATGATTCGTCGCTAAAAGTTTTCGACAAACTTCATAGTGTAGACTATGATAAAGCATCTTCCTTGTAGCTATGTTTAATCCATCTTAATCTCACTTGCAAGTAGTTACATACGATGATTATGGAATCAAATAAAGGAATGTCAAAACCACTTTCCTAAGGGAAAACTTGAAACAGATGTGTACATGACACATCCAGAAGGTTTTGTCACTCCAATAAACACTTGGAAGGTATGTAAGCTACACAGGTCTATCCGTAGACTAAGGCAAGCTTCTCGAAGTTGGGATATTCATTTCAGAAGATACAATCAAAAGGTTTGGTTTATCTAGAAACAAAGGGGAGTCTTGTTTTCAAAAGAGCTAGTGGGAGCATTGTTACTTTCCTAAGTATTGTATGTAGATAACATACTCATCAAAAGGAACTAAAGATTGCAATCCGTTTTGCATTAATAAAAGATACTACGAGTTAGCAGCATGAGACAATATCTAACTCTACGACATAGGTTGAATGCATTACAGTCGACATAGCAATAAAGAAGGATGTTTGGATCTAAAAGGTTCACTTCTGAACTAAGGGTTGTTCCCAGCATATTAGATGCTACATAACTCTGTTATGATGGAACCTTTGCGTAAGCAAATAAAACCCATATCTCATCAATAAATCCAAACATATTCTAAAGTACTTACATCTTGGAGATGTGAAAGTATGCAACATACGCACAAAGTTGATAACTTTGTCAACTCCCTGACAAAGCTTTTGACACAGCATAAGCATGTCAGTTACACTAAGCCATGGCGTATTAGATACGAGAATGATTGGTCTTAGTGCTAGTGAGAGATTTTTGGAGTATGCCCAAAGACCAATCATATGATGATTGAATAGACATACTATTTTACTAGATTTATCAAGTAATAGCATTGCTGTTATTATCATTTGGTATGTTTTTGTGCATCAAACTAACCATTGGATAATAATGTCCATACAATAATATGATTATTGTTAAATAGGATCCTTAGTCGAATATTATTACTGTTGGAGTATGCCCAAAGACCAATCATATGATGATTGAATTGACATACTATTTTACTAGATTTATCAAGTAATGGCATTGTCGTTATTATCATTTGGTATGCTTTTGTGCATCAAACTAACCATTGGATAATAATGTCCATACAATAATACGATTATTGTTAAATACGATCCTTAGTCGAATATTATTACGGGTATGGACAATGATAATATATAAAGACTAATATGTGGTTGATGACAAGCGTTGTCATTGACATAGAGATGTCAAAATCAACACATAAGTATTTGTTAGAGAACAACATACTGGATTGACCCGTTATGAGCATATTTCTTGGGTAATTATGTGACAGTCACAACATTGCTCATGATAAACATATGTATAATCCTCAGACTTGAAATCAACATGATTTCAACATAAAGATTTACGTATTTTGACATAGTCAAACGTGTGTCGTAACTGACTACATTATAAAGACTGATGATTGGATACGTGATGACCTATGTTGTGAAGTATGGTTGATCAAGAAAGGATTTGTCCCTCCTACATAATGGGAGAAATATCTTCGGCCACTTGATTGAGTGAGATTAGAAAATGCATGGCCATGCTCGAATATTATGATATGAGATATCATAGAGATTCGTTTATCATAATCTACTAATGATATCAAGAAACACTAGATGGACAACGCAAGTGTGACTAACCCATGACTTGTGTTCATCTAAGATATAAAGGACAAAGGAATGAAATACATAAAGAAAGTTTATTTAGGAATTAGGAAAGTCAAACCATGACTTCATGCAACTTAGGTAGCAATGATGTATTGCTAGATGCCACTCATTGTTTGTTAAATTAGAACAGTTCTAATTTTGCTGCTAACGTTGCATGAACCTACAAGGGTCACACCCTTCGAATGAAACGAACAAAAATTGGAAACCATACTCCCTATTTTAGGGAGGTTGCCGAAAATCCCCTATGGGATAAGGGAAATCGGCAACTCCCTTAAATGGGAATAATATTGGATAAATATTGTATTTATCAAATATTATTTAGAGTATGGAAAATATTTAGAGACTTAAATATTATATAATAAGATTCTAGAAATTTAAATATATATTTGGAATTTATATAATGTATATTTAATTCAAAGTTTATGTAGAATTAGATTCCACATAATTAAAAACATATATTTAAGTATATTTAAATCCAAGTAAAGATAGAATGGGATTCTATATAATATATATATATTTGGATTAAATATAATGTATATTTAAATCAATGTTTTATGTAAAATAAGATTCTACATAATTAAATATATATATATTTCATTTAATATTATTAAATATAATGTATATTTAATATAAACCAATTTCAAGTAGAATTAGATTCTATGAATTTTGGTTGAACTTGGATTTAAGGAATTCAACTAGAATTAAGTCTCTAAATACTATTTAAAGGGACAAGGGCTAGCAACCAGATCATCCCTATTCCACCTTGCAAATTTCGACATATCTCTGGGAATTCCCCTATGGAATTTTCGACAAGTCCCAGATTTCTTCTGAGAAGCTGTTCGATATTTTTCTGGTGTTCCTCTTGCCCCTGGCAAATTCCTGGCGATTTCCTAGTTCGAATCCAACTCCCGGTAGAAGCCCTGGTCGATTTCAGACTCCCCCAGGAACCCCTGGAGGGATTTCGACTTCTCCTTGGAAGGTGTTCAAACCTGTCGAAATTTATCCCTAAGTGTTAGGGAGGCGGAAACTTTGTTCGTTTTGTTCGGGTGGACTCCGTAGAGGTCATTGGGAACCTGTGACGATTCATGTTTTACTTGACGT
Organism: Hibiscus trionum; assembly: GCA_030270665.1. Lineage (NCBI taxonomy): Eukaryota > Viridiplantae > Streptophyta > Magnoliopsida > Malvales > Malvaceae > Hibiscus > Hibiscus trionum. Next base: position 26,063,049 of record BSYR01000005.1, read on the forward strand.
GGTTATTCCGACATACCGTAGATTTTCTAGTTTCCAAAGCTTTAAAAGGTAACTCTTCATCTTTTCACCCCAGATTCGTTCCTGTACATGGATCCTGGCTGGATTACGTCGGATTAATTTTTTCGCTGCGCCACGGGGCGTGCCGACGTGTCCCAACACGACTAACATATATATGAAGATTTCCGGACGAACCCATACTCCATCTTGATGACTACCATGACCAAGACTATGCGTGCATTTTAACTAACGTGTGCACATTAAACATCCTAATGACCGATCATTGTACCCAAGCATACTAGTGCCACTACTAACACATTCCACAAGCTTTCACAACACAATTTCTTACCAATTTCCGTGCTTAGCACGTACTCACCATGATTTACCATCATGCGCAAACCACATTCCACAACCACATGCATATAGCAATGCATCAAATATCATGCCCCAACACACATGTATAACACAATATACATAACCACATTAATCACAATTAACATGAATCAAGAGGCATATCAACGTTTAGAAATTCAACCAACGGTCTTCTATGCTAACTTGAGATTAGGCTACCACTCTAATCCCAACTCTAGGTGGGTGTACCAAGCCCAACCTAGGTCCACATGCTTGAACCAACGTTTGAAAACCAATTTAATCAAGTTGAAATCATTAACCACTCACCGACTAATCCAAGCTCAACAACTCTAGCCGATCAAGCTCCCAACGGTTTCGGATTCGTTCCCGAGGCTTCATCAACAAAATTCCTTTCTTCTAATCATCCCAACACAATCAAAACAACCATAATTCAGTCCACAAATCAATGTAGCAAACCCGGAACACAAACCAAGCACAAAACACATGATTTCAAGTTAAAAACTATCCCCAAAATGCTATTTTCGAGCAGCCCACAAGAACAGCCTAAAACCATTGATTCCTATACCTTTAATACACCTAAAAGCTTCCAAAACAACTCTCAACCATCATACAACCATCAACCAACAAGACTTCACCCAAAACAGCCCCAAAAACCAACCTAAAACCCTTCTAAAACCTCTCTAAAACCCAATTTCGGGAATCTTTATAAAACCATGTAAAAATCAAGTATGTTGGACCTTTTAGGTAGCAAACAACTTATATAACATCAACAAATCAAAAAATTAAGTTAAAGCTAACAAAGTTAGCATTTTTAATTCAAAAACTCAAAACTGTAAAATACAAAATAATGAGCTTCAATGAAAATAAATTACATGAGAAGAAAGAGGAAGATGAGGGTAATATGAAAACGAGTTTACCTTTGAAAAACCTTCAAAATCAAGCAAGAGGGGTGATGGAATAGTGAACACAATTGTGAAGGGGTTTTTCACGTTAGAAGTTGGAAGGTAGAAGATGATAGCCTTTTTGGTGTTTGAAAAGTAAAAGAAAAGGTTCTATTTTTCAAAGTCAAAATATTTACCAATTTGCCATTAATGAGATGGCTATCTCCAATTTCTAAAATCCATGGGATTTGGGTTTTAAATCAAATTAAGTCCAACATAAAAATATTTTTTTCGACAACACGAAGCCCAAAATAATATTTTATTATTTAATTTCACCCGACCCCCAAACCCGGGTGTTACACTAATCACCGGAGCCTTTTTCTCGCCTTCCTTTGCTTCCCGGATCGTTAACGATCTGCATTGTTGGAAAGGAGCACGTAAGCATAAAAGCTTAGTGAGTGGTGCTCAAAACCACAACAAAAACAATGCAGTTTTAACAAAAACTATTTATAAGTTGGGAATAAAACCACAAGCATGGTAATCCACCAACACGATTATCAACAATCTAACATATGCTTGACATCTTACGTCGAGCAATGCAACAACACATAACAACAAGACATGACTCTCAACATTTACCAAGATAACATTCAACCTTTCAACACAAGAGTATAATGGCAACTATGATTACATTACTCGGATACGCGGGTTGGATTCGATGACATCTCACATCACCGAACCTATAAGAACAACAACACTCACGATGACATCTTACATCATCGAGGTCTAACAATAAAGCTTCTGGTTGCATATTACATCACCATACTCCTCCCTAATGGTATCTTCCATCACTAGGGCCACGCGCGAATTTTACAAGTGCACTCTAATCCTATGGTCGACCAATTATACCCGGTAAGACCCTCATATTTTCCAATACTCAACATCATAAAAGCCATCATAACAATATCACACTCATTAGTCAAATACACACATTCATCCCATCTCATATCAACAATGCTTAACAAGAATTAAAAAAAGAATTCTGGAAAAGTAAAACGTAAACTTTAAATACTTACTCTCGAGCTTATGTTTGCCTTTCAAGCTCAACCTAAACTCTCAAAAACATTTCCACTCACCGTAGAACCCAAACGATAGCAAAAACACCAATTTCAAGCCTCCGTAACACCGGGTGTCGCGTCCGAAGTATCCAAATCTCAATCTAAATTTAACAACAACCATTTCCGATTCTTATCCAAAACTAATCAAAACCAATCACATTTCCACTCTAACAAAAAACAGCCAAAATCTCATCGATTTAACATTTAAAACATACCCAAAAGCTTCAAAATCTTCAACACACATCCAAAAACCCCTTAGAAGTCATTTCCAACCATAAACAACCAAAAAGCCCATATTTCCCCAACTCAAAAATTACCCAATTATTCGATTTCAGGATTTCTTGATAAACCCACCACCTTAACCTTATATTATACTCAAAACATGATTTAAAACTCACCCAAACCACTATTTTCACTAAATTGGTTAAACCCCTTCAAAACCCCATTTTACCCAAAATGAGAGAACTTGAGAAATCACCAAGTTCTTGGAAAGAAAATGTTACAAACAAGATTACAATGAAGAGAAGAGTAAAAAACAAGTTGTTTACCTCTTTGAAACCTTCAAAATGATGAAGATTGGTGGAAATGGATGGTGGCTAGGCACTTGGGAGTTTTAACGTGAAAAGGTTTTGAAAAGGGGGAAGAAGAAAGTGGGCATCTCCCCCTTTTTTCTTTCCTTTTGTAATATTTTATTTTATTCCACTTTAATTTTAAAACCCTCTTTTAATCAAAAATCCTCTCTTGCCTTAATTTATTTGTATTTATCCTTAAAACTCCATTTAATTTTTAAAACCCCTTTTATGAAACCATTTCATTTAAAGACAACTGAACCCCAAAACTCGATTTAAAAACATTGCTTGAGTCTCAGTCCAAACTCCTAGACCCTAAACCCAAGGAGTTACAACTCTCCCCAACTTAAGTAATTTCGTCCTCGAAATTTACCTGATGGAAAGAGGTACAATAACTGTTCTTCCATGTCCACTTTTCTCTCCCAAGTGGCTTCTTCCACACCCCGATGTCTCCACAAAACCTTGACTAAATCTATGGTCCTCCCACGTAAAACCTTACTATACGTAGCAAGTATCTCGACTGGTTTTTCATTATACGATAAATTCAGATTCAATTCAATCTCTTCCACTGGCATAACACGAGACATAACTGATCTATACTTTCAGAGCATCGAAACAAGGAACACATCATGAATCTTCTTAAGCTTGGTTGGCAAACTCAACCTATATACAACAGTACCAATCCTCTCAACTACCTCGTAAGGACCAATGAATCTCGGACTTAACTTCCCCCTTTTTACCAAACCTCATTACCATTTTCCGCGGGGAAACCGTCAAGAACAATTTGTCACCGATGGCATACTCAATCTCTTTCCTCTTCAAATCTGCATACGATTTCTGTCAGTCTGAAGTTGCCTTCAAGCTATCAAAAATCGGTTTTACCTTCTTGGTAGTGCCCTTAAACAAGTCTGGCATAGGTACAAGCTTCTATCCGGCCTCGGCCCAACAAACAAGTGTTCTACATTTCCTAACATATAGAGCTTCATACGGTGCCATCTGAATACTAGCCTGATAACTGTTATTGTACGCAAACTCTACTAGCGGTAGGTGCTTCTCCCATGAACCCTGAAAGTCGATGATGCAACACCTCAACATGTCCTCTAACACCTGAATAACTCTCTCCGAATGACCATCTGACTGTGGGTGATACGAAGTACTGAAGTTCAACCAAGTCCCCAAGACACGATGCAAAAACTCCCAAAATCTAGATGTAAACCTCGGATCTCTATCAGACACAATAGACTTTGGTACACCATGTAGCCTCACAATCTCACGGATATATAACTGGGCCAACTTGTCTAGAGTGTAAGTAGTATGAACAGGTATGAAATGAGCACACTTAGTGAATCTGTCAACTATCACCCATACTGAATTCTTCTTCGAAGGAGTCAACGGTAAACCTGACACAAAATCCATTGTAATCCGTTCCCACTTCCATTCTGGAATCTTCAATGGTTGTAACAAACCTGAAGGAAACTGATGCTCGGCCTTAACTCGCTGACAAACCATACACTTACTCACAAACTCAGCCATATATTTCTTCAACCCGATCCATAAGTACTCATCTTTCAACCTGCGTTACATCTTTGTACTACCCGGATGCATAGCAAAAGGACTATTATGAGCTTCATTCAAAAGAGTACATCTCAACTCGATATCTTCTGGAACAACTACTCTATCTGCGAAACATAATATCTCATTCTCAGCAAAGCAGAAATCTGTGGGTATACCTTCGGCTATATCTTGCACGTGAGGTGCCAAAAGTTCTATCTTGAACTATTTCTCTCAAATCAACTGAACTAACGATGGTTTAACCTGTAGCTCGGCTATCAAACCACCATCTCAGGACACACTCAATCTCGAAAATATAGCTCGCAACTCAACTGCCACCTTCCTACTCAAAGCATCGGCCACTACATTCGCTTGACCCTGATGGTACTCAATCTCGGACATAACTTCCCATTTTTACCAAACCTGATTACCATTTTCCGCGGGGAAACCTTCAAGAATACTTTGTCACTGATGGCATACTCAATCTCTTTCCTCTTTAAATCTGCATACGATTTCTGTCAGTCTGATGCTTCCTTCAAGCGATCGCAAATCGGTTTTACCTTCTTGGTAGTGCCCTTAAACATGTCTGGCATAAATACAAGCTTCTGTCCGGCCTCGGCCCAACAAACATGTGTTATACATTTCCTAACATATAGAGCTTCAAACGGTGCCATCTGAATACTAGCCTGATAATTGTTATTGTACGCAATCTCTACTAGCAGTAGGTGCTTCTTCCATGAACCCTGAAAGTCGATGATGCAACACCTCAAAATGTCTTATAAAACCTGAATAACTCTCTCCGAATGACCATCTGACTGTGGGCGATACGAAGTACTAAAGTTCAACCAAGTCCCCAAGACACGATGCAAACACTCCCAAAATCTATATGTAAACCTCGTATATCTATCAGACACAATAGACTTTGGTACACCATGTAGCCTTACAATCTCACGAATATATAACTGGGCCAACTTGTCTAGAGTGTAAGTAGTATGAACATGTATGAAATGAGAACACTTAGTGAACCTGTCAACTATCACCCATACTGAATTCTTCTTCGAAGGAGTCAATGGTAAACCTGACACAAAATCCATTGTAATCCATTCCCACTTCCATTCCAGAATCTTCAATGGTTGTAACAAACTTGAAGGAAACTGATGCTCGGCCTTAACTCGCTGACAAACCATACACTTACTCACAAACTCAGCCACATCTTTCTTCAACCCGATCCAGAAGTACTCATCTTTCAACCCACGTTATATCTTCGTACTACCCGGATGCATAGCAAAAGGACTGTTATGAGCTTCATTCAAAATAGTACGTCTCAACTCGACATCTTCTGGAACAACTAGTCTATCTTTGAAACATAATATCTCATTCTCACCAAAGTAGAAATCTGTGGGTTTACCCTCGGCTATATCTTGCACGTGAGGTGCCAAAGTTCTATCTTGCAACTGTTTCTCTCGAATCAACTGAACTAATGATGGTTTAACCCGTAGCTCGGCTATCAAACCACCATCTCGGGACACACTCAATCTCACAAATATAGCTCGCAACTCAACTGCTACCTTCCTACTCAAAGCATCGGCCACTACATTCGCTTTACCCGGATGTTACTCTATTGTGAGGTCATAGTCTTTAAGAAGATCTAACCACCTACGCTGTCTAAGATTCAACTCTCTCTGAGTCATCAAATATTTCAAACTCTTGTGGTCGGTGTAGACTGTGCATTTCTCAGCATAAAGGTGGTGTCTCCAAATCTTCAAGGCAAAGACCACGGCCGCTAACTCTATATCATGGGTAGGGTAGTTCTTCTCCTGAACCTTCAACTATCTCGAAGCATAAGCTACATTCCCTCGTGCATAAGCACACAACATAAACCTTCATATGACGCATCACTATAGATCACGAACTCTTTCCCTGGTTCAGGCTGAATCAAGACAGAAACTTCCGTCAATTCTTTCTTCAACTTCTCAAACGTTTGCTGCCTTGCATCTGTCCACTCATACAAACCATTTTTCTGCAACAATTTGGTGAAAGGTGCAGCAATCTTCGAGAATCCCTCAACAAACCTTCGATAATATCCGGCTAACCCTAGAAAACTACATATTTCGGTCACTGACTTTGGTTGTTTCGAATCCACTATTGCCTTTATCTTCTTGGGATCCACACTAATCCCATCGGCTGAGATCACACGACCTAGGAAGACTACTTCTCTAATCCAAAACACACATTTACTCAACTTGGCATACAACTGATTTTCAAGCAAAGTTTGAAGTACAAATCGCAAATGCTCATCATGTTCTTTCTCGGTCCTAGAGTACACTAAAATGTCATCTATGAACACTACTACAAACCTATCCAAAAACTCGTGAAACAATCGGTTTATCATGTCCATAAATGCAACTGGGACATTAGTCAAACCAAAGGGCATTACCAAGAACTCGTAGTGTCCATATCGCGTACGGAAAGTTGTCTTCGGTATGTCCACATCCTTTACCTTCAACTGATAGTAGCCCGATCCCAAATCAATATTCGAAAACACTGAAGACACCTCTCAACTGATCAAGCAAATCATCAATCCGTGGCAATGGATATTTGTTCTTCATTGTTACCCTGTTCAACTGCCTAAAATCTATGCACATCCTCATACTGCCATCCTTCTTCTTCAAAAACAAGACCGGAGCACCCCAAGGTGAAATACTAGGCCTAATAAAACCTCTATCTGACAGTTCTTGAAGTTGTGTCTTCAATTCTTTCAACTCTTTAAGTGGCATTCTATACAGAGGAATCAATACGGGAGCAGAATCTGAATACGTCTCAATAGCAAACTCAACATCCCTATATGGAGGCAAACCAGACAATTCTTCTAGGAAAACACTCGGGAAGTCGCAAACTGTCATGATATCTTACGGTCTAACTTCACTCATATTCGAATTCATTACATAGGCTAATTAAGCTTGAAACCCAAAACCATCATCCTCTGAGCTTCTAAAGTTGAAACAACATTAGACAAGAACTTAATGTTCTCGCCAACTACTACTACCTTGTAATCATCCGAAAGCCTCAAAGAAACTATTTTAGTCTCAAAATCTATCTTAGCTCTATGCCCCACAAGCCAATCCATACCCAAAATCACATCGAAGCCATAAAAGGGTAACTCCATCATGTCAACGGGAAACACGTGACACTGAACCATCAAATGACATCTCTAAAACACTTTCCTAACTACAACTGTCTCACCAAAAGAACTTGTAACCTTCATACCTATATCTAACAACTCAAAAGGCAACCCTAACGATCTTGCATGTTCACCCAGAATATAAGAATGTGTCGAGCCATAATCAATCAACGAAAGAAAAGATAAGGTCTCTAACACAAAATTACCTTAGATCACATCTGTCTCATTCCCAGCCTCACGCTGTGCATAAACCATACCCGGTCCACCTCCCTCGGGCTATACCGCGACAACATGAGCCACATTTCTCTGACCATCATTCCTCAGCTGGAAGTTACCTCGGCTACGCCCACGACCTCTCTAATACTCAACGGCTATAGCAGGTGCCTGGCCAAACCTAGCCGGATGGGGACACTCACGCCTCAAATGTGCCTGAGATCCAAAGTTCCAACAAGCACGAAAAGTACCCCAACACTCTCCAGAATGATTCCTCCCACATCTAGCACACTCATGTGTGCGAGCAACAAAACCTCGACCCTAATGGCGTCGTCCCATGTTACCACCTCCACGCCTAAAGTACGGTTGGTGCCTTCTATCCTTGTGCCTCTTGTTACGCGGATTACATTACTCGGATACGCGGGTTGGATTCGATGACATCTCACATCACCGAACCTATAAGAACAACAAGACTCACGATGGCATCTTACATCACCGAGGTCTAACAATAAAGCTTCCGGTGGCATCTTACATCACTAGGGCCACGCGCGAATTTTACAAGTGCACTCTAATCCTATGGTCGACCAATTTTACCCCGTAAGACCCTCATATTTGCCAATACTCAACTTCATAAAAGCCATCATAACAATATCACACTCATTAGTCAAATACACACATTCAACCCATCTCATATCAACATTGCTTAACAAGAATTAAAAAAAGAATTTCAGAAAAGTAAAACGTAAACTTTAAATACCTACTCTCGAGCTTATGTTGGCCTTTCAAGCTCAACCTAAACTCTCAAAAACATTTCCACTCATCGTAGAACCCAAATGATAGCCGAAACACCGATTTCAAGCCTCCGTAACACCGGGTGTCGCGTCCGAAGTTCCCAAATTTCTATTCGTTGCTTCTACCCAAATCAAAACAAAGAGTTAACATACTTTTCAACAATCAAACGCACTGAAATCAACTCTATATCAATTTAATAACAACCATTTCCGATTCTTATCTGAAACTAATAAAAACCAATCACATTTCCACTCTAACAGAAAAATCAGCCAAAATCTCATCGATTTAACATTTAAAACATGCCCAAAAGCTTCAAAATCTTCAACACACTTCCAAAAAACCCATTAGAAGTCATTTCCAACCATAAACAACTCAAAAGCCCATATTTCCCCAACTCAATTTACCCATTTATTCAATTTCGGGTTTTCTTGATAAACCCACCATCTTAACCTTATATTATACTCAAATCATGATTTAAAACTCACCCAAACCACTGCTTTCACTAAATTAGTTAAACCCCTTCAAAACCCCATTTTACCCAAAATGAGAGAACTTGAGAAATTACTAAGTTCTTGGAAAGAAAATGTTACAAACAAGATTAAAATGAAGAGAAGAGTAAAAAACAAGTTGTTTACCTCTTTGAAACCTTCAAAATGATGAAGATTGGTGGAAATGGATGGTGGCTAGGCACTTGGGAGTTTTAACGTGAAAAGGTTTTGAAAATAGGGAAGAAGAAAGTGGGCATCTCCCCCTTTTTTCTTTCCTTTTGAAATATTCTATTTTATTCCACTTTTATCTTAAAACCTTCTTTTAATCAAAAATCCTCTCTTGCCTTAATTTATTTGCATTTATCCTTAAAACTCCATTTAATATTTAAAACCCCTTTTATGAAACCATTTCATTTAAAGACAACCCAAACCTCAAAACTCGATTTACAAACATTGCTTGAGTCTCAATCCGAACTCCTAGACCCTAAACCCGGGGAGTTACAACTCTACCCAACTTAAGGAATTTCGTCCTTGAAATTTACCTAATGGAAAGAGGAACAATAACTGCTCTTCCATGTCCGCTTTTCTCTCCCAAGTGGCTTCTTCCACACCCCGATGTCTCAACAAAACTTTGACTAACTCTATGGTCCTCCCACGTAAAACCTTACTATACGTAGCAAGAATCTCGACTGGTTCTTCATTATACGATAAATTCGGATTCAATTCATGTAACCCCCTTAGCCCGGCCTAGACGATCGACCCGAACTATGAAGATTGCACGGGGAAAACCAATGTCAACCCGAAAGTCATCCTTGATTCACAGCCCTCTTTTTTTTCTTTTTAGTCTTGTCTAGATACATGTTAACCCTAAGTGGAAACTCACGAAACACAATTGAGAAAGGCACAGCGATCGAAAAACATATAGGGACTCAATTGCACTTCATACAAAAATTAGGGATCGAAATGTAATTTCTCTAAATTAGAAGGTCTTCATTGAATTTAAGGTTACCAATTTGAAATTAGTCATGTTACATGCCTCTCTGCCAAATTTCAACTTAATTGGACATCTCAAGCTGAAGCAATTGCAATCTCAACATTTAGGACTAAAATGTAAAACAAGCTAACATCAGAACAATTCAAATCTGTGTCCAACGGTCACCCGTTTCGAAACACCCACTTGCCGTATCGAAACGCATGATTGAAGCGGCGTTGACTGTTCTGGTACACGGGTGTGTTTCGAGACCAGTTCCGAAACAAGGCATTCCAGTAGCCAAATCGTTTTGAAACAGCCCCCCAACATTTCGAAACACGAAGGCCATTACAGGCCTCCGTTTCGAAACTCTAGAGGGTGTTTCGAAACGATTTGGCTACTGGAATGCCTTGTTTCGATACAGTTTGCCCAGAAACTGCAGCAATTTGTGGTTTTTCATTCATATACTCATTCAAACACATCCCAAAGACTCTCCAATCATACCAACAAGTCAACAAACATCTAAGGTACATATCTAGAACTCCTAAACACAATCATAGCATCAAACATGAAATCCCACTAGTCTAGAGGCATGCTTCCTAATATCAAATCACAAATAGGCAATCCAACCTCAAAACAAGCAATTAAGGCCATTTACAATTCAAACCAGCCAAAGCAAACATGCCACAACCCTAGGGAGTTTAACACATCTCCCAAGTACAAAGTTTGGTTTCCCATTGCCAATCTATCAAAACCAAATTGTATGAAAACTTCACCATACATGAGCTTGGATTTCCTTGGATGGAATTAGCTTCCTTGATGCCCGAAAACACCTCAATTATCTGCATTATTGGTAAAGAGAGAGCGTAAGCACAAATGCTTAGTGAGGCATGCTCTAAAGAAAACCAACACAATAATGCGCGTTTTGAAACCACTTTCATTTAAAGCTTTTAAACCACATGCTCATTTCTATCTCATGCTTGAAAATCCTTCAAAGCAATACTCATGGAAACCACATGTACCTTCATTCTATCTCATGCATTTAAACCAATGCAAAACCCATGGCAAGTCCAAAATCATGCTTGTACTCTAAAGCATTTCACAACCAAACTACATATGCATTTCTCATAGCATAAATCATTATAACAAGGTACATGTGAATCAAAACCATAACATATTTTATATTGGCATTTCACATCTATTTATTACTCGGATATGCGGACATCTCACTAGACACTTCCGGTGGCATCTCTCATCACCGTACTCACTCGTCTAGCAACATAGTTTCCGGTGGAATCTCTCATCACCGTACTCACATGGCGGAATCTCTCATCGCCACCATGCTTGGGTATTTTCCCAAGACCTACCCGATGGAATGCCCATCATCAGAATATCTCCTTTTGGCTTAACCAAAGAGCATGTACGAATTTTTAGTTTATAGTGCACTCTCATCCTATTGATCGATCAATTATATCCGGTAAGTTTCTCAACATCTATGCCAATATATATGTCAAATCAACATCTCACCTACTGTTTTTCATGCATTAAAACTCAACATTCTAATCCCTTTTCAAAATCATAACATTTGCTATACTTCAACATAAAAGCTCAAATCTCAACTATGCAAAATGTTACTTAATGAAATAATTTAAAGCATCATCTCATGCTATAATTCATGCATAAAAACAGTATGAATTTATCAATCCAAAACCATGAGCATGTAAAAGCATTTTTAGGGGCAAACACCACTTTAAAGAGAGCAATTCAAACCATACTTACTTCCGGATTTAGAAAGGTGTTTCAAACCTCTCCTAAATCCCCAAACCATGTATTTTTGTCCTCATAGACTTCTAACCCAATCGCACTCACCAATTTACGTTTCGCTTGCTTGCCGAAACGCCAATTATGCTCCCGGATCAACTCCAAAAGAGTCTGAAGATGTCTCCCTATTTTAGAAACATAAAAGCAGAGGATTAATGCATCATCATGCATTGAAATGTTCAGCCAACACTCCAAAACACGCTGCTCTACCTAAACCCAACATTTCGGTTACCAAACACAATCGAAATCACCTCCAAACTCTTCCAAAACATAACCCAGCCAAGATCCATCACTTCTAAACATTTCTAAACATCAATTATCATCAAAAGCAACCCTAAACTCGTCCTTATACCTCCAGCTACAACAGAACACCAAAAACACCCAAAAAACACCATTTTCACAAGCAAAACTTAGGAAAAACAACCTATTCGGGATCAGATTGATCGAACCTCATTTCTAACATCATTTAACATCCAAAATACATTAGAAAACCATCTCAAAACAGAGCCCAATCAATTACCACGAAAATCTTCAAGATCTCTTCCAAAATCTTGAGTTTTAAGCCAAAATATTGTTTCCAACATTAAAACCATTCATAAACCTTTAATAAAGGATTGACAACTTGGGAATTTCAGTAAAGAACTGAGTATTTAGAGGAGAAGAACAATCTTACCTCTAAAAGATGATTTCTTCTTGATTTAGGCAAGTTTCCATGAAAATTCAATGTAGAAAACAAGTAGATTTGATGGAAGATTGATTAGGAATCAATGAGTGATAGAAATCTCATCAAATGAAGTGGAAATCAAAGTGAATTTTGCTGGAGAAAAAGTGTTTGGTTGATAGGATTTTGAGAGAATGAAATGAGAGAAAATTAGAGAAAAAGGTGGTTATGAAAGTAAGGTAGTTTATCACCTTTATTTTATTTAATTAAATCATTAATTAAATCACCCAAATTAAGGAAAAATCTGATGAAAACATTTTTGGTAAATTAGCTCCTTAAAGATTCAAAGTTTCAATCCTTTACAAAATAGTCACTACTAAACTTTGCAAAAATTGTGATTTGGTCACTACACCGAAATGTAGTATTTCCAAAACCTATTTTGTAAAATTGATTTCACCATTCTCTTATATATATTAAATGAGGATTTTTAGATTTTTTCTATATTTTTAAAGCATCCCGAACTAGGCTTTCCCTAAAACTCCCTTTTATATTCGAACCGTTTCTCAGACCGGTCTGGTCCAGACCCTAAACTTCTAAGCCCAAAATTAGGGTGTTACAAATCTCCCCCTCTTAAGAAATTTCGTCCTCGAAATTTACCTGGAGGAAAAAGGTAAGGAAACTGCTTCTTCATATCATCTCTTCTTTCCCACGTGGCTTCCTCAACACCACGATGCTTCCACAACACCTTAACCAATTCAATGGTCTTACCATGAAGAACATTGCTGTCCGAATCCAGAATCTCAACCGACTCCTCATCATAGGTCAAATCTGGATTCAACTCAACTTCCTCAACAAGCATAACATATGAAGGATCCGATCTATACCTCCGAAGCATGGAGACATGAAACACATCATGTATCTTTTCCAGCTCTTGTGGTAGTCTCAGCTTATAAGCAACAGGGCCCACACGTTTAATCACCTCGTATGGTCCAATATACCTAGGGCTCAACTTACCCTTCCGGCCAAACCACATCACCTTCTTCCAAGGTGAAACCTTCAAGAACACACGGTCACCTACCGCAACTCAATCTCCTTACGCTTCAAATCCGCGTAAGACTTCTACCGATCAGAAGCGGCCTTCAACCGCTCACAAATGAGCTTCACCTTCTCGGTGGTTCCTTTCAACAAATCCGGCATCGAGACCAACTTCTGACCTGCTTCCGCCCATCAAAGAGGAGTTTTGCACTTCCTCCCATACAAGGCTTCCTAAGGTGCCATTTGAATACTTGCCTGGTAGCTATTATTATAAGCAACTCCACCAAAGGAAAATGCTTCTCCCGAGAGCCTTGAAACTCAATCACGCAGCACCTCAACATATCCTCAAGCACTTGGATAACACGCTCAGACTGTCCATCCGATTGTGGATGATAATAAGTACTGAAATTCAGCCGCGTACCCAATGCATGATGCAAACACTCCCAAAATCGAAATGTAAACCTCGGATCCCTATCCGACACTATAGATTTTGGTACCCCATGCAGACGTACAATCTCAGCAATGTACAACTCTGCAAACTTATCTAAGGTATACGTGGTATGAACAGGTAAGAAATGCGCACACTTCGTAAGGCGATCCACAATCACCCACATCGAATTCTTATTCGATGGCGGCAAAGGCAAACCAAACACAAAGTCCATGGCGATTCTTTCCCAATTCCATTCAGGAATCCCCAACGGTTGCAACAACCCATAAGGAAACTGATGCTCAGCTTTAACCCGTTGACAAATCATACACTTACTCACATAATCCGCAACATCTTTCTTAAAACCCACCCAATAGTACTCATCCTTCAAATCACAATACATCTTTGTACTACCAGGGTGCATAGCAAAAGGACTACTATGAGTTTCGGTCAAAATAGTACGCTTCAACTCCACATCATTCGGCACTACTATCCGTCTTCCGAAACATAGAACTCCATCATCATTAAAACAAAAATCTAATGGTCTATCCTCAGCAATATCCTCAACATGTGGCATCAAGGAATCATCCAACAACTGCCTATCCTTTATCAACTGAACCAGAGATGGTTTCACTTGCAACTCAGCCACAAGACCTCCATCTCGCGAAATGCTCAAGCCAGCAAACATAGCTCTTAACTCTACCGCCACTTTCCTGCTCAAGGCATCCGCCACAACATTAGCTTTTCCCGGATGGTACTCGATCGTTAGATCATAATCTTTAAGCAACTCCACCCAACGTCGTTGCCTAAGATTCAACTCTTTCTGAGACATCAAATACTTCAAACTCTTGTGATCCGTGTACACAGTACACTTCTCACCATAAAGATAATGTCTCCAGATCTTCAAAGCAAAAACCACCGCAACTAATTCAATATCATGCGTAGGATAATTGCGCTCATGCACCTTCAACTGTCGCGATGCATAAGTCACCACCTTACCCTCTTGCATTAGCACACACCCCAACCCAACGTAGGATGCGTCACTGTACACCACAAACTATTTTCCTAATTCAGGTTGAACCAAGATAGGGGCTTGCGTCAAAGCTGCCTTAAGCTTCTCAAAAGCTTGCTGTCTCGCTTCCGTCCACTCATACTTAACATCTTTTTGCAACAACTTCGTCAAAGGGGCAGCAATCTTTGAAAATCCATCCACAAACCTCCGGTAATATCCTGCCAACCCAAGGAAACTATGGACTTCATGAACAGACTTAGAAGGCTTCCAATTCATCACTGCCTCAACCTTTTGAGGATCAACGCGAATCCCCTCAGCCGAAACCACATGACCAAGGAACACAACTTCCTTTAGCCAAAACTCACACTTGCTCAGCTTAGCATAAAGCTGATTTTCCAGAAGCACCTGCAAGACAACTCTCAAATGACCTTCATGCTCCTCCACAGTACGAGAGTACATAAGGATATCGTCAATGAACACCACAAAGAACTTGTCCAAGTATTCATAGAACACTCTATTCATCATGTCCATGAAAGCAGCAGGGGCATTCGTCAAGCCAAACGGCATTACAAGGAATTCATAATGCCCGTACCTCGTTCTAAAAGCTGTTTTTGGCACATCCACATCTTTCACCTTAAGCTGATAGTACCCTGACCTCAAGTCAATCTTGGAAAACACAGCCGCTCCCTGAAACTGATCAAAAAGATCATCAATCCTCGACAAAGGATACCTATTCTTGATAGTCAACTTGTTCAGTTGACGATAATCGATGCACATTCTCATAGTGCCATCCTTCTTTTTCACAAACAAGACCGGTGCACCCCAATGCGACACACTAGGCCGAATGAAGCCAAGGTCAAGCAACTTCTGAAGTTGCGTCTTCAACTCCTTTAGCTCCTTAGGTGCCATGCGATAGGGAGCAATGGACACCGGAGTTGTGTTTTCATACAGCTCAATTCCAAACTCCACCTCTCGACTAGGCGGTAATCCATGCAACTTCTCCGAAAACACTCTAGGGAACTCCCGTATGATTCTCATATCTTGAACGCACAAATCCTTTGAACTAGGATTCATCACAAAGGCTAGGTAAGCCTCGCAACCTTGCCTCAGCATCCGACTTGCTTCTAACGTAGACACCACATTGGCAAGAAACTTCACATTCTCGCCCACAACAACAACTTCATAATCATCCGCAAGTTTCAATGAAACCCGCTTGCTTTCGAAATCCACCACATCACGATGCTCAACAAGCCAGTCCATACCAAGGATTACATCAAAACCATAGAATGGCAATTCCATGAGATCAACAAGAAAAACATGGTTTTGCACTTTCAAGGGACATCTCCTATACAACTTCCACGTTACAACCGTCTCACCATAGGAACTAGTCACACGCATACCAACATCCAAAGACTCAACAGGTAAACCAAGCATTTGAGCATGTTCACGCAATATGTACGAGTGTGTAGATCCAGAATCAATCAAAGAAAGTAATGATAAGGATTGCAAAGTGAATGTACCTGCGATCACTTCCATATCATTCCTTCCCTCACGATGGGCATACACTCGAGCCTGACCGCCACCCTCAGGTTGAACGGCCACAACATGTGCTACATTCCTGCCACCATCATCTTTGCGCTGAAAATTACCACGGCCGCGCCCATGACCTCTCTGTGGCTCAGCTGCTCTCACTGGAGCCTGTCCCTCTCTCAAAGGCTGAGGACAATCCTTCTTCAAATGTCCACGATTCCCACAATTCCAGCATGTCCCAAGGTTACCCCAACACTCGCCACCATGCCGTCTACCACAACGGTTACACTCAGGAGTCCTTAGAACAACACTAGGTCCTTGCTGACCTCTCCCAGGGTTACCACCCCAACGCCTAGCATCATAATGCGGCCTCCGATCCTTATGCCTCTTGTTGCGATCTCTCCCATAATCGCGTTCAGCCGCTCGCTTCCCAGAGCTAGATCAACCCGCTCGACTAGTCAGACCAAGGTTCGACTCAATGTCCTTGGCTCTAGTGACCAAGACATTGAAGTCTGTATAATCAGCCGCAAGCATAAGAGGCTTCACATCTGTCACCAACCCATAACGGAATCGTTCGCACCTCTCCCGCTCATTAGGGATTAACTCAGTCGCATACTGACTAAGGCGGACAAACTAAATTTCACACTCAGCTACCGTCATGCTACCTTGCACAAGAGACATAAACTCTCTTTTCTTCTCATCTAGGTAACGCACACCCAGATACTTCCGCTTGAACGCATTCATGAAGAACGTCCAGGTCACCTCGTCATCCTCCATTCCAGAAATAGTGGTCGTCCACCACGTATAAGCATCACCATGCATCAGTGATACAACACAACCCAGCTTCTGCACATTATTGCAGTTCATCTGTCCCAAAATTCGTTTGGTGCTCCCCAACCAAGACTCAGATCCTTCCGAAGATAAACCTCTAAACTCAGTCCCTCCCAGACCGCGAAGGCGTTCCAAAGGCAACCTCGTATTGGCATCATCATGATGCGTGGCTCCATGAGCTCCAGCTACTGCTGCCTGGAAAGCTCCAGGAATAGCCTGAATCAACATAGACATGTCAGGAGCACCTTGCCCCTAAGCACCCTCGGGTCCAGCAACCCCAACACCAGCACCATCATTACCACCTCCAGCACCACCACCACCGGGTGGTCCACCACCAGGGGGAGGAGGTAAATCTTCAGCATTCTCCTCATTCTCATTCTGAGCCATAGCTCTTGTATTTATCCTCATCTCTCTACGTGGCCCCATTATATAGAAAACAATGCACTGAACAAAAATGCAATAAAACAATTATGCACAATAAGGTAAGTAATCCAAGTACTCAAGCTCATTTTCGAAAACAATTCCTCTCATTAGTTTTGACTTAGCAATGGGATCCCCTATCACACACCAACATAGCATAACATCACTATTCACACAACATTCTTTCACCCAAAGGACACATCATGCAATTACACATACAACATCCACATATCAAACCCCAATTATTTGAGAACCTGGCTCTGATACCACCAAATGTAACCCCCTTAACTCGGCCTAGACGATCGGCCCGAACTATGAAGATTACACTGGGAAAACCAAAGTCATCCCGAAAGTCAACCTTGATTCACGACCCTATCTTTTTTCTTTTCAGTCTTGTCTAGATACATGTTATCCCTAATTGGGAACTCAAGAAACACAATTGAGAAAGGCACAGGGATCGGACAACATATAGGTACTCAATTGCACTTCATACAAAAATTAGGGACCAAAATGTAATTTCTATAAATTAGAAGGTCTTCATTGAATTTACGGTTACCAATTTGAAATTAGTCATGTTACACGCCTCTCTGCCAAATTTCAACTTAATTGGACATCTCAAGCTCAAGCAATTGCAATCTCAACATTTAGGACTAAAATGTAAAACAAGCTAACATCAGAACAATTCAAATCTGTGTCTAACGGTCACCCGTTTCGAAACACCCACCTGTCGTATCGAAACGCTGGATCGAAACGACGTTGACCGTTCCGGTACGCGGGTGTGTTTCGAGACCAGTTCCGAAACAAGGCATTCTAGTAGCCAAATCATTTTGAAACAGCCCCCAACGTTTCGAAACACGAAGGCCATTACAGGCCCCCGTTTCGAAACACTAGAGGGTGTTTCGATACGGTTTGCCCAGAAACTACAGCAATTGCTGGTTTTTCATTCATATACTCATTCAAACACATCCCAAAGACTCTCCAATCATACCAACAAGTCAAAAAACATATAAGGTACATATTTAGAACTCCTAAACACAATCATAGCATCAAACATGAAATCCCACTAGTCTAGAGGAATGCTTCCTAATATCAAATCACAAATAGGCAATCCAACCTCAAAACAAGCAATTAAGGCCATTTACAATTCAAACCAGCCAAAGCAAACATGTCACAACCCTAGGGAGTTTAACACATCTCCCAAATACAAAGTTTGGTTTCCCATTGCCAATCTATCAAAACCAAAGTGTATAAAAACTTCACCATACATGAGCTTGGATTTCCTTGGATGGACTTAGCTTCCTTGATGCCCAAAAACACCTCAATTATCTGCATTATTGGTAAAGAGAGGACGTAAGCACAAATGCTTAGTGAGGCATGCTCTAAAGAAAACCAACACAATAATGCACGTTTTGAAATCACTTTCATTTAAATCTTTTAAACCACATGCTCATTTCTATCTCATGCTTGAAAATCCTTCAAAGCAATACTCATGGAAACCACATGTACCTTCATTCTATCTCATGCATTTAAACCAATGCAAAACCCATGTCAAGTCCAAAATCATGCTTGTACTCTAAAGCATTTCACAACCAAACTACATATGCATTTCTCATAGCATAAATCATTATAACAAGGTACATGTGAATCAAAACCATAACATATTTTATATTGGCATTTCACATCTATTTATTACTCGGATATGCGAACATCTCA
Organism: Hibiscus trionum; assembly: GCA_030270665.1. Classification (NCBI taxonomy): domain Eukaryota; kingdom Viridiplantae; phylum Streptophyta; class Magnoliopsida; order Malvales; family Malvaceae; genus Hibiscus; species Hibiscus trionum. The sequence continues at coordinate 26,082,631 of BSYR01000005.1, forward strand.
CTAGACACTTCCGGTGGTATCTCTCATCACCGTACTCACTCGTCTAGCAACATAGTTTCCGGTGGAATCTCTCATCACCGTACTCACATGGCGGAATCTCTCATCGCCACCAAGCTTGGATATTTTCCCAAGACCTACCCGATGGAATGCCCATCATCGGAATATCTCCCTTTGGCTTAACCAAAGAGCACGTACGAATTTTTAGTTTATAGCCACTCTCATCCTATTGATCGATCAATTATATATGGTAAGTTTCTCAACATCTATGCCAATATATATGTCAAATCAACATCTCACCTACTGTTTTTCATGCATTAAAACTCAACATTCTCATCCCTTTTCAAAATCATAACATTTGCTATGCTTCAACATAAAATCTTAAATCTCAACTATGCAAAATGTTACTTAATGAAATCATTTCAAGCATCATCTCATGCTATAATTCATGCATAAAAATAGTAGGAATTTATCAATCCAAAACCACGAGCATGTAAAAACATTTGTAGGGGCAAACACCACTTTAAAGAGAGCAATTCAAACCATACGTACTTCCGGATTTAGAAAGGTGTTTCAAACCTCTCATAAATCCCCAAACCTTGTATTTTTGTCCTCATCGACTTCTAACCCATTCGCACTCACTAATTTACGTTTCGCTTGCTTGCCGAAACGACAATTAAGCTCCTGGATCAACTCCAAAAGTGTCCGAAGATGTCTCTCATGTTTTAGACACATAAAAGTAGAGGATTAATGCAACATCATGCATTGAAATCTTCAGCCAACACCCCAAAACTCGCAGCTCTACCTAAACCCAACATTTCGGCTACCAAACACAACAAAAATCACCTCCAAACTCTTCAAAAACATAACCCAGCCAAGATCCATCACTTATAAACATTTCTAAACATCAATTATCATAAAAAACAACCCTAAACTCGTCCTTATACCTCCAGCTATAACAGAACACCAAAAACACCCCAAAACCACCATTTTCACAAGCAAAACTTAGGAAAAACAACCTATTCGGGATTGGATTGATCAAACCTCATTTCTAACATCATTTAACATCCAAAATACATTAGAAAACCATCTCAAAACAGAGCCCAATCAATTAACACGAAAATCTTCAAGTTCTCTTCCAAAATCTTGAGTTTTAAGCTAAAATCTTGTTTCCAACATTAAAACCATTCATAAACCTTTAAAAAAGGATTGACAACTTGGGAATTTTAGTAAAGAACTGAGTATTTAGAGGAGAAGAACAATCTTACCTCTAAAAGATGATTTCTCCTTGATTTAGGCAAATTTCCATGAAAATTCAATGTAGAAAACAAGTAGATTTGATGGAAGATTGATTAGGAATCAATGAGTGATGGAAATCTCATCAAATGAAGTGGAAATCAAAGTGAATTTTGCTGGAGAAAAAAATGTTTGGTTGATAGGATTTTGAGAGAAAATGAAATGAGAGAAAATTAGAGAAAAAGGTGGTTATGAAAGTAAGGTAGTTTATCACCTTTATTTTATTTAATTAAATCATTAATTAAATCACCCAAATTAAGGAAAAATCTGATGAAAACATTTTTGGTAAATTAGCTCCTTAAAGATTCAAAGTTTCAATCCCTTACAAAACAGTCACTACTAAACTTTGCAAAAATTGCGATTTGGTCACTACACCGAAATGTAGTATTTCCAAACCCTATTTTGTAAAATTGATTTCACCATTCTCTTATATATATATATATATATTAAATGAGGATTTTTAGATATTTTTCTATATTTTTAAAGCATCCCGAACTAGGCTTTCCCTAAAACTCCCTTTTATATTTGAACCATATCTCAGACAGGTCCGGTTCAGACCCTAAACTTCTAAGCCCAAAATTGGGGTGTTACAATTCAATCTCTTCCACTAGCATAACATGAGACAAATCTGATCTATACTTTTAGAGCATCGAAACATGGAACACATGATGAATCTTCTTAAGCTCGGTTGGCAAACTCAACCTATATACAACACTACCAATCCTCTCAACTACCTCGTAAGGTCCAATGAATCTCGGACTTAACTTTCCCTTTTTACCAAACCTCTTTACCATTTTCCACGGGGAAACATTCAAGAACACTTTGTCGCCGATGGCATACTCAATCTCTTACCTCTTCAAATTTGCATACGTATTTTGTCAGTCTGAAGCTGCCTTCAAGCGATCATAAATCAGTTTTACCATCTCGGCAGTGCCCTTAAGCAAGTCTGGCATATGTACAAGCTTTTGTCCGGCCTCGGCCCAACAAACAGGTGTTCTACATTTCCTACCATATAGAGCTTCATACGGTGTCATCTGAATACTAGCCTGATAATTGTTATTGTACGCAAACTCTACTAGCGGTAGATGCTTCTCCCATGAACCCTGAAAGTCAATGATGCAACACCTCTGTAACCCCTTCGTCCCGGGCTAGACAACAGACCGGTCCGAGCAGGTTACACGAGGTAAACCCAAGCGAAACCCATTAAGGTTCCACTCCGATTAGCAACCCTAGAAAACATTTCTTTAATGTTATCTTGTCTAGATGCTTTAGTATATCCTAAGTGATACGAAACGCAACGGAAAGGACACGCGGATACAAAGCATACAAAACAAGCAATTAAGCAGCCCATTTTAACCTTTACAACAGGCTGTATCGATACGCTAGGTGACCATATCGATACGCCTGGACATGGTCAACAACCCAAATTCAACCCATGGAGACCGTATCGATATACTGATAGACCGTATCGATACGCCCTCAACGGTCAAACTATGAACACCGTACCGATACACTTAGGGCCCGTACCGATACGCCAAAATCTCGTTAATTTCTCAGATTTCCAGAGAGCTTTTGGCGTATCAATACAACCCAGTGTACCGATACGCAAAGCCTAAAACAAGGTTCTCAGCATAGGACCGTATCGATACGGCCCTTAGGCGTATCGATACGCCCTACACTGCAAACCTCATTTTAGCTGCAAAACACACAAGGACTTAACTAAAAAGGCAATTTACGACTCGACTAGCAACAAACCAACTTTCATACATCACTAGGCAACCATAGATAAGCATACATAACGATTTAAACATACAACGAAGCATTAATCACCAAGATAAGCATAGATTGAAGAAAATTGCATTCAAGCATACATAAAGAGTCTAATTAGCCAAAAGATACATGCATCCACAAGCATTGCATAAACAATGGTACATGCCTTCAAAGCAACACATAAGTATCAACATAAACATGGTTTACAAATCCACAACATAAAAGCATTAACAAAAGAGGAGTCTACACATGCTCTTAAAACACAAAGCATCCCCATTGCTAAACTACTACATTATTTACTAAACAATACTTGAGCAACCACAAACGCGCTTGGATGCCCTTTCCTTGCTCCTTGCTAACTCCACACTAATGATCTGCATTGTCGAAAACGAGAGCGTAAGCTAGAAGCTTAGTGAGGGAGCTCTAAAACAAAGACAACGACAATGCATGGTTCAAAGCATGTTATTCTTAAGACATTCAAAAGGCATACATATGCACCAACATAGCAACATAGCTAAACGTCACAAGAATGCATGAACATGGCATCTTACCTCATATTATGCTAAACAAGATATAAAAAATATCTTACACCATAACCACGCATGAACAAGTATATTGACAACTATTAGTTTACTAGGATATGTGGATAACTTCCGTTGGGATTTTCACCCTCAACATACTCAACAACAATTACCTTCCGGTGGGATTACACTCATCACCGTTCTCACTCATGGATGGGACTACACTCATCATCACATGCTAACATTTTCCGGTGGAATATTACCTCACTGTACTCCTCCTTGATGACTACACGTCACCAAGGCCACGCGCGAATTTGACTCTTACCGTGTGCACACTCATCCTAATGATCGATCATTTATACCCAGTAATTAACTGGTGCCATTCATACTATACAAGTCACACCATGATATCAAAATCATGCAACACAACATATCCTCATCATTATACAACATCAATATGTATATCAACATGCATAAACAACCACATACTTCACAAGTCCACATTATGCACATTAAGCAAAACTCATAAAGCACACAAGAGATTAAGCTACCAACTTAATCCCCACCTTGGATTGGCCTACCAAGCACAATCCAACACCTCAACCACACACTTGAACCAAATTTAAAACCATTTTAAACAAACCACTCACCGAACTCCCTTAAGCAAACCGAGAAAGCCGAATCAAGCCTCCAAACTTCCCGAAATCGAGCCCGAAGCTTCTCCAACGATTTCCCTTGATTCTAATCAATAAAAAACAACACATTACTGCACAAATCATCCACAAACCACTGTCAAATAATGGATTTCAACCACAAGACCGATCCTCTACATTTCCAAACCAAAACTAATACAAAATCCCCATTTTCGAGCTCACACACAACCCAACAGAAAACTATCGAGTCCATCACCCAAATCATCATTAAACACCTTTAAAACAACCCTCACGAAACACTATATCATCAGCCCCACTCTCCTACACCAAACTACCTCAAAAACCCATATTTTCAACCTTTTATAATACCCACAAAAACCCATTCCGGGATTTTCATCTAAACCCCACCATTTTGAAATATAATATACTTAAAGGCAAGATTAAAACATAAATAAACTTTAATCAAAACCCACATGAAAACCTAACAAAGCTTCCTCTTTTTTCTTGAAATTTTGAAAACAAGAACAACCCAAAAATGATGTTTACTAAAAACTAAAACCATAGAAGTGTTAGGAATGATGAGGAGAAGTCAAAAATGATTTTACCTTGAAGAGAGCTCTTGAAATGGTGAAGAAATTCGATGGAATAGTAACTTGGGGTTAAAGGGAGGTTTTTGTCGTGGAAATTGGATGAAGGAAGATGATGGAGAAGATATTCAAAAGCCCATTTTTACTCATCTTTTTCCTTTATTTTAAAATTCCTATTTTGCCCTTAATGAACCACAAGCTTCTTTTTTTAATTAAAACCAAGCCCCAGTTAAATTAAAACGAGCTCACGACTTGAACCCGATTCACACACTCAACTCCCGACCCCTAAACCCAGGTGTTACAACCTCAACATGTCCTCTAACACCTGAATAACTCTCTTCGAATGACCATCTGACTCTGGGTGATACGAAGTACTGAAGTTCAACCAAGTCCCCAATGCACGATGAAAACACTCCCAAAATCTAGCTGTAAACATCAGATCTCTATCAGACGCAATAGACTTCGGTACACCATGCAACCTCACAATCTCACGGATATAAATGGGCCAACTTGTCAAGGGTGTAAGTAGTATGAACATGTATGAAATGAGCACACTTAGTGAATATGTCAACTATCACCCATACTGAATTCTTCTTCGAAGGAGTCAACGTTAACCTGACACAAAATCCATTGCAATCTGTTCCCACTTCTATTCCGAAATCTTCAATGGTTGTAACAAACCTGAAGGAAACAGATGCTCAGCCTTAACTCGCTGACAAACCCTATACTTACTCACAAACTCGGCCACATCTTTCTTCAACCCGATCCGGAAGTACTCATTTTTCAACCCACGTTACATCTTCGTACTACCCGAATGCATAGTAAAAGGACTGTGATGACCTTCATTCAAAATAGTACATCTCAACTCGACATCTTCTGGAACAACTACTCTATCTTTGAAACATAAGATCTCATTCTCACCAAAGCAGAAATCTGTGGGTTTACCCTCGGTTATATCTTGCACGTGAGGTGCCAACGTTTTGTCTTGCAACTGTTTCTCTCGAATCAACTGAACTAACGATGGTTTAACCTGTAGCTCAACTATCAAACCACCATCTCGGGACACACACAATCTCGCAAATATAGCTCCTAACTCAACTGCCACATTCCTACTCAAAGTATCAACCACTACATTTGCTTTACCCGGATGGTACTCTATTGTGAAGTCATAGTCTTTAAGAAGCTCTAACCACCTACGTTGTCTAAGATTCAACTCTCTCTGAGTCATCAAATAGTTCAAACTCTTGTGGTCGGTGTAGACTGTGCTTTTCTCACCATAAAGGTGGTGTCTCCAAATCTTTAAGGCAAAGACCACGACCGCTAACTCTATGTCATGGGTATGGTAGTTCTTCTCGTGAACCTTCAACTGTCTCGAAGCATAAGCTACAACTCCTCCCTCTTGCATAAGCACACAACATAAACCTTCATATGACGCATCATTGTAGATCACGAACTCTTTCCCTGGTTCAGGCTGAATCAAGTTAGGAACTTCCGTCAATGCTTTCTTCAACTTCTCAAACGCTTGCTGCCTTGCATCTGTCCACTCATACGAAACATTTTTCTTCAACAATTTGGTCAAAGGTGCAGCAATCTTCGAAAATCCCTCAACAAACCTTCGATAATATCCGGCTAACCCTAGAAAACTGTAGATTTCGGTCACTGACTTCGGTTGTTTCGAATCCACTATTGCCTCTATCTTCTTGGGATCCACACTAATCCCATCGGCTGAGATCACATGACCTGGGAAGACTACTTCCCTAATCCAAAACTCACATTTACTCAACTTGACATACAACTATTTTTCAAGCAAAGTCTGAAGTACTAATCGTAAATGCTCATCATGTTCTTCCTCGGTCCTAGAGTACACTAAAATTGTCATCTATGAACACTACTACAAACCTATCTAAAAACTCGTGAAACACTCGGTTTATCATGTCCATAAAAGCAGCTGGGGCATTAGACAAACCGAAGGGCATTACCAAGAACTCGTAGTGTCCATATCACATACATAAAGTTGTCTTCGGTATGTCCAAATCCTTTACCTTCAACTGATACTAGCCCGATCTCAAATCAATATTCGAAAACACTGAAGCACCTCTCAAATGATCAAGCAAATCATCAATTTGCGGCAATGGATATTTTTTCTTCACTGTTACCCTGTTCAACTGCCTATAATCTATGCACATCCTCATACTGCTATCCTTCTTCTTCACAAATAAGACCGGAACACCCCAAGGTGAAATACTAGGCCTAATAAAACCTCTATCTGAAAGTTCTTGAAGCTGTGTCTTCAATTCTTTCAACTCTTTAGGTGCCATTCTATACAGAGGAATCGATACTGGACCAGAATCTGAATACGTCTCAATAGCAAACTCAACATCCCTATATGGAGGCAAACCAGGCAATTCTTCTGGGAAAGCACTCGGGAAGTCACAAACTGTCATGATATCTTGCAGTCTAACTTCACTCATATTCGGATTCATTACATAGGCGAAGTAAACTTGACAACCCAAATCCATTATCCTCTGAGCTTCTAAACCTGAAACAACATTAGACAAGAACTTAATGTTCTCGCCAACTACTACTACCGTGTAATCATCCGAAAGCCTCAAAGAAACTCTTTTAGTCTCAAAATCTATCATAGCTCTATGCTCCACAAGCAAATCCATACACAAAATCACATCAAAGCCATAAAAAGGTAACTCCATCATGTCATCGGGAAACACGTGACCCTGAACCATCAAAGGACATCTCTGAAACACTTTCCTAACTACAACTGTCTCACCAAAAGAACTCATAACATTCATACCTATATCTAACAACTCAAAAGGCAACCCTAAAGATCTTGCATGTTCACCCAAAATATATGAATGTGTCGATCCAGAATCAATCAATGAAAGCAAAGATAAGGACTGTAACAATAAATTACCTAAGATCACAGTTGTCTCATTCCTAGCCTCACGCTGTGCATAAACCCTACCCGGTCCAGCTCTCTCTGGCTGTACCGCGACAACATGAGCCACATTTTTCTGACCATCATTCCTCGGCTGGAAGTTACCTCGGCCGCGCCCACGACCTCTCTGATACTCAACGACTATAGCAGGGGCCTGACCATCCCTAGCCGGATGGAGACACTCACGCCTCAAATGTGCTTGAGATCCAAAGTTCCAACAAGCACGAAAAGTACCCCAACACTCTCTAGAATGATTCCTCCCACATCTAGCACACTCGTGTGTGCGAGCAACAAAACCTCAACCCTGATGGCCTCATCCCATATTACCACCTGCACGCCTAAAGTCAGGTTGGTGCCTTCTATCATTGTGCCTCTTGTTACGGTTTCGCTCCCACTCGACAAACCTTTTTCTTGAACTGGAGCCACCCAATCGAGCAGCCAAACTTAGACTTTGCTTAATGTCCTTGGCCCTAGAGACCAAGACATCGAACTCGGTGTAATCGGAAGCAAGCATGTAGGTCTTCACCTCCGTAACCAACCTGTAACGAAACCGTTCACACCTTTCCCTCTCAGTGGGAACCAGCTCTAAAGCATATTGACTCAAGAGCACAAAATGTACCTCATACTCGGATACAAACATACTACCTTGCACTAAAGCCATGTATTCTCTCTTCTTCTAGTCCTGATAACGAGCACCAAGGTACTTCTTAAGGAACACACTACGATAGAATTTCCAATTAACCTCGGCCTCGGGCATACCTGAGATAACTGTGGTCCACCAAGCATACGCATCTCCCTGAAGCAACGAGACAATACAACCCAACTTGCGAGTGTCCGAGCACTCCATCTGACCCAAGATGCGAGTAGTGCTCTCAAGCCATGCCTTCGAACAATCGGGAGACATACCATGAAACTCGACTCTGCCTAAGCTACGAAGTCGCTCAAGGGGCAAACCTATCCCTGCACCCTGAGGTGGTGCTGCAACATAAAGACCAGCAACAGCCGTTTGAAAAGCTCTGGCTATAGTCTAAAGTATCTGAGCCATGTCCACTCCAGCCTGACCTTGGCCAACCCGAGGCCCATTACCATCATCTCCAACATTGGCACCCGCCTGAGGTGTATTATCTCTAACATTCACCCCATTACCATCGAGAGCCGGAGGAGGAAGTGCCGCATTCCCGGGTACCTGGTCACCCGCTCTAGGTCGTCCTCTTAGTCTCACCATAACAATAAAACAATCTAATACAACAAACACAAATCACGAGATAAACATTGGGTCAGCAAAGGCAGGGATCCGTGTGTTAAGATCTTTTAATTCAAAATCACTTTTCCATAATAATACCTAGCAATGAGAATGATTAACCAACCTTCAAACATCAACAGAAATACAAAGCCATGCTCACAAACACCGTGCAATTCAGAAAAACATACACATGAACAACTTACCTGACTTACCTTCCCGAGGAACCTCGTAACCAAGGCTCTGATATAACCAAATGTAACTCCCTCGACCTAGCCTAGTCGTAAGACCAAATCGAGAGAGTCACATGGGGATAACTAGGGAAAAATCTGAGAATTTCCATCCAATTAACAACCCTAGATTAGGATTTGTCTTGTCGAAGAGAAACTTAACGGTCCTATGGTGTTAGGGGTCACAACTGAAGAGCAACATCTCAGTCGGGCATCAATCAGATGTACAATTGGAGCTAAATAGTAAAAAAAGACAATTTTGCAAAACCACACCAAAATAGGGGCAAACGGGTAATTTAAACCTCACCCAATAGATTACTAGTCAAGTTTCAAGCACACAAGGCAAAACCAACCCAAACGAGACATATAAACTCATTTAAGAAACATACAAGCTTTAGGGACTAAAATGTAACATTTGGAAACCTTCAAAGATGCCTTTTAACCACTTTAACTACATGTGTTTCGAAACAGGGGTTGCCCGTTTCGAAACGCGGGCTCTCATCAAAAAGCAAATCTAGGCTGTTCCGAAACGCTCCTCTTGGTTTCAAAACGACACCACTCTCATTTCGATACAGGTGCCCAAAAAGCCTGGCCGTTCTGAAACCATACCAGATGTTCTGAAACACCTAGGCACAAATTGGCCCGAAAATGCATTTTAGCATCCCCAAACATTCCCAAACTTACCCCGAAAGATCACAATCTACATGGCAACATATTAAACAAACATTTTAGAGGAAAAATACCGTAAAAGCAGGTTTCAAACAAGCATGCACTCAAACATGGATCTCAAACAAGAAAGCTCAAAAGGACACTTTAACTCAAAAACACCAACAAGCCAAAATAGAAGGCATTTAACCAAAAGCCAAAACAAGTCTCAACATAGCATAGATTCGACATTCAAAACATGTAGCAACATGGTCAAACACATGGGAGTTTTCTACCACCTCCCTAACCACAAAAACAAATATTCCCATTGCTAAATTATTATTACAACTTAAAATCCATACTTGAGCTTAAGCTCCAATCACCAGAGCCTTTCTCTCTCCTTCCTTTGCTTCCCGGATCTCTAACAATTTGCATTGTTGGAAAGGAGCGCGTAAGCATAAAAGCTTAGTGAGTGGTGCTCAAAACAACAACAACAACAATGCAGTTTTAACAAAACCATTTATAAATTGGGAACAAAACTAAAAGCATGGTAAATTGGTAATCCACCAACACGATTATGATCAATCTAACATATGCTTGGCATCTTACATCAAGCAATGCAACAACATATAACAACAAGGCATGGCTCTCAACACTTACCAAGATAACATTCAACCTTCCAACACAAGAGTATAATGGCAACTATGATTACATTACTCGGATACGCGGATTGGATTCGATGGCATCTCACATCACCGAACCTATAAGAACAACAAGACTCACGATGGCATCTTACATCATCGAGGTCTAACAATAAAGCTTTCGGTGGCATCTTACATCATCGTACTCCTCCCTAATGGCATCTTACATCACTAGGGCCATGCACGAATTTTACAAGTGCACTCTAATCCTATGGTCGACCAATTATACCTGGTAAGACCCTCATATTTAACAATACTCAACATCATAAAATCCATCATAACAATAACACACTCATTAGTCAAATACACACATTCATCCCATCTCATATCAACAATGCTTAACAAGAATTAAAAATAGAATTCCGGAAAAATAAAATGTAAACTTTAAATACTTACTATCGAGCTTAGGTTGGCCTTTCAAGCTCAACCTAAACTCTCAAAAACATTTCCATTCACCGTAGAACCCAAACGATAGTCGAAACACCGATTTCAAGCCTCCATAACACCGGGTGTCGCGTCTGAAGTACCCAAATCTCTATCCATTGCATCTACCCAAATCAAAACAAAGAGTTAACATACTTTTCAGCAATCAAACCCACTGAAATCAACTCTATCTCAATTCAACAACAACCATTTTTTATTCCTATCCGAAACTAATCAAAACCAATCACAATTCCACTCTAACCAAAAATCAACCAAAACCTCATCGATTTAACATTCAAAACTTACCCAAAAACTTCAAAATCTTCAACACACATCCAAAAACCCCTTATGAGCCATTTCCAACCATAAACAACCCCAAAACACATATTTCCCCAACTCAATATTTTCCCATTTATTCCATTTCATGATTTCTTGATAAACCCACCATCTTAACCTTATATTATACTCAAAACATGATTTAGAACTCACCAAACCACTATTTTCACTAAATTGGTTAAACCCCTTCAAAACCCCATTTTACTCAAAATGAGAGAACTTGAGAAATCACCAAGTTCTTGGAAAGAAAATGTTACAAACAAGATTTAAATGAAGAGAAGAGTAAAAATCAAGTTGTTTACCTCTTTGAAACCTTCAAAATGGTGAAGATTGGTGAAATTGGATGGTTGCTAGGCACTTGGGAGTTTTAACGTGAAAAGGTTTTGAAAAGGGGGAAGAAGAAAGTGGGTATCTCTCCCTTTTTTCTTTCCTTTTGAAATATTCTATTTTATTCCACTTTTATTTAAAAATCCTCTTTTAATAAAAAATTCTCTCTTGCCTTAATTTTTTTGTATTTATCCTTAAAACTCCATTTAATTTTTAAAACCCCTTTTATGAAACCATTTCATTTAAAGACAACCCGAACCCCAAAACTTGATTTACAAACCTTACGCAAGTCTCGGTCTGAACTCCTAGACCCTATAACAGGGGCATTACTATGGTCTTACCGCAAATAACATTCGTACTAGAATCTAATACCTTTACAGGTTGCTCATCATAAAACAAATTCGGATCCTCAATTGGAACAACATGCGATGGATCTGACCTTTACTTTCGAAGCTTAGACACACATAAAACATTATGTGTCTTTTCCAACTCAGCTGGCAACTTCAACCTATAAGCAACTGGACCAACACGCTCAATCATTTCATATGGTCCAATAAACACGGGACTTAACTTACCCTTACGCCCAAACCTCATAACCTTTTCCTAGGGAGAAACCTTCAAAAATAGTTTATCCCCCACGACGAACTCAATCTCCTTTCGCTTCAAATCTGTATAAAACTTTTACTGATCCAAAGCCTCTTTTAAACAATCACTAATAAGCTTCACCTTAACATTTGTACCTCTAAGCAAGTCAGGTCCGATGACATGCTTTTCACTGCCTCCGGCCAACAAAGCGGCGTCTGACATCTACGTCCATAAAGAGCTTCATAGGGAGCCATCTGTATACTTTCCTGATAACTGTTATTATAAGTAAACTACACCAACAGAAGTTGCTTTTCCCAAGTCCCTTGACACTCAATGATACAACACTGTAACATGTCCTCCAAAATCGGAATAATACGCTCGAAATGTCCATCCGTTTGAGGATGATATGAGGTACTAAAATTAAGCATGGTTCTCAAAGCCGTCTGTAGACTCTCTTTAAACCTTGACGTAAAGCAAGAATCTCTATCCAAAATGATAGACTTTGGAACCCCATGCAACATCACAATCTCAGCGATATACATCTCTGACAAGCGTTGTAATTGTAAAATAAAATAAACCTTAATCTCAAATAAATAAATAAATAACGTAGTAAAGAGAAGAAGGGTTTATCCGTAGGGACTAAGGAGCTTCTCAGATATGAAGGTTTGATTTTGACTGTTGCGAAAAATGAAGTGAGATAAGGGGGGTTTGATCGAGCAAACTAAGTTGAAAATATAATTAAGTGACTTGGAAAAGAAAATGAATTTAGAAAAATAACAGAAGTAAATTTTGAAGAGAAAATCTGATTTAATGGAATAGCTTCAAGCTTTAGCTTAGCCATAATTCAAATTGATCATTGAAAAAGATATTTTTTCGGATACATGCCAGTTACAGTCTACAAGGCCCAACGCTTGTAACTTACTTTTCACTTTGGTAACCAACAATTTAAAGACATTCTTTGGATTTCAGTTCTTACTTGGACTAGCCACAATTATCGTTGCTAGCACCAATGTTGTTAAGAATTTAGAAAAGCCCGACTCGGATTATGTTATCTCAATGAGAATCGAATCCGATATTAATTTCCCTTAGCGAATCTGTCGCTAAGTCTGTTCAAGGGAAGTCAAATATGCTACAAGCCGATCCTTTCTCCCAACTTTAAATCAAAACAACATTCAAGTCAACGCGCCCTCTTTGAAATAAAGGTGTAATAATTTTAAAAGAAAGGTCGATTGCCGATCTAAGTTTTCAGAAAATTGAAGAATGTTACCCGAAAATATTAAGTACTTTTTCTATTCTCACAAAATGAATCGAGACATCACTTTAAGCATTTGGCTAATTAGGAAATTAGATAAGCATGATTATGGTAAAAATTCATATTTAGCATTTTAAAAAATAAATAAAAACTTAAGAACAAGAAAGTAAAGAACAAGAAACTTTGATTAAAAATTCAAAAGCTAAAACAAAACTAAGAATGAAGATGATGTTTCTAGCTTACCCCAAAGGCGTATTTATAGTATTCTAAAACCTTAAAATAACCTAGAAACGGTAAATGATAAATCTTAAAAATATTTAAATTTAAATTCTAAACACAAATGATAATCCAAGTTTGAAATTTAAATGTAGCTGATATGTTTATCCATCCGCGCTGACTCGACCTTCTGGAAGCCGCTGATTAGACCTTCTAGAAGCTGCTGACTAGATGCCACGTCAGAATTCATGCCCAAAGTCATGCCCACTAGCCCAACCTTGATTCGAGAACAAAAAAACTGTAGAATGTTGTCTTTTACGTGCAATTTCCAGAATTGAAGTCCTGCATAGAAAATGCCCCAAAGCATCGAAATTAGCACCATGAACTAACCAGTAAGTGCATAATTAAAGATAAAAAGATAACCAACTAAACTACTTATCAAATTCCCTCGCACTTATTCAATGCTTTCCTCAAGCATTTCTCAACTAATATATCAAAACTCAAGTTCCCATCCTTTATTTCACAATGTATCTAAGATAACCAAATGACCCAAGATCGAAACAACCATTGAAATCAAGAAACAATAAAGTAAATGCATAACTAGGAATAATTTTAAGCAAAGCAAGTCATTCTAATAACTTGTCAATTTCAATGAAGCATAACTTAATACCCTCACAAAGATTCACTCATTTCGGTCAAAGTGTTTGGGTTAAAGAGTCGCTCAAGCCAGAACTAATCAAAACATTACCATAAGCTTGTAACTAAATCCAATATCGACTACTAAAATTGAACATGATGCAGAAATCAAGGGGGTCTTCAAACAAGGTTGTAACGGGGCTTAAGTTAATGTACAAAAAAGGCAAAAAATTTGGCTAATAATCAAGACAATAGAAAAATAAATTAGAACTAACCCACATAAACTCAAAAGTAAAGTAAATAATTGCAACAAAGGAATGCAACAACTTCAAACATTTTTCCCGTTCGAACTATATTTTTTTCTTGCTTCGAACAACTTTTTTTCGAATTCCTTTACTCTTTTCTTTTTTATTTCTCGTGGAACAAATCTTCTTTTGTCTTCACAAGGGTATGAAAAGGGTGATAAAATATGAAAAGGCTCGGGTTTTGTAAATGTGGTGAAAACAAGAAATGTGCATAGGCTCAATAAGTGGCTAACTAGGAGAAATAAATGGGAAGGAAATTTTGGGTAGAGAAGTAGTTAATCCTATGTGCCCTTATTACGTGAAAGCATCATATTCAAGTATATAGCTTAAACAAGTATTATGTTACAAGTTCTAGAATGTTGAGAACTAGTTCGACATTCTCAATGAAGTAAAGAGCAAGAATGAAAGCATATGCTCATAAGGCTCAAAAACTTATATGAGGTGGGATTTGTTCTAAGTCAAGCAACATGTCGACTAACAAATGTATGCAATGTCAAATTAAAAGTTTATTGAAAATCACTAGTCATGCCATTATCTATCATGTATCCTAAATTCCAACAAAAGCAAGATCACAATTCATAGGGAAAACAATGAGATAAAGTAAAATATAGGATGATGAACAAGAAATTCCAACATATTATAGTTAAGAAAAGCTCAATTTCAACCAATCGAATAAGCAAGAGAAAAATTTGACGCAAATTCCACTCCCCCTCACATAAATCATATTGTCTCAATATGTAAACGTAAGCACAAGAGAGGGAATAGAGATACTCCCCATGTTAACGACGGTCGCGGGCTTTGGGTCTGGTTCAAGGGCGTCGTGCGACTGTTGCTTGTAGAGCAGGTTCGTCTGGAGGCGAGACCGACGGCTGGTGGCGGCGGACATGGTGGCTACGTAGGTTGTATAGCCCGTTGTTGTGTATTTAAGGTGTGTTAATTTGAAGGTGCGGTGGGGTATGCGGCTGATGGAAAAATGTAAATTAAAGAAAAGGTTTTAGGTTTTGTTGTTTTGTTTGAATCACATGGGGGAGAGTAATAAAATAAAATAATGAAGATGATGGCTTATCACACGTGGGGTCTACGAGAATAATTTAAAATTGAATGGAAGAGGTTGGGTTTGAAATAAGGATAAAGGGATGAGTTGTTTGAACGGTCAATTGGTTTGGGGTTTAAAATTTAAAAGGAAAAGGATGAGAATAAGGGAATGTAACAGGGAAATGGTGGCAGAGTGCTTTGGGTTCGGCTAATATGCTCCGAAGGATGGTGGGGTTTTGCTAACGTACACCCGTCAAAATGGTTTCTCCACTGGGGAATGCTGATGTGTGTAATATTTCCATGGTTCAAGAATTACTTTACATTCGATTCAAAATAGTTCAGGGTACTTGAAAATTTTAAAAAATAAATTAAGACAAGATAAATAGAAATTAAGCAAAATAAAATAAAATAAAATGTGTTGCCTCCCATTTAGCGCTTTATTTAACATAGTTTAGCTCAAAGACTTGATTCAGACTACATGTACCGCGACAAATACTTCCTCCAATTCATGCGCTTTTTCCATCGAAGAAATTTATTATGAGAAATTCTATGATCATAAAGTTCCTTTATTTTATCCTTGTAGCTTCGAACATTCCCAAAAATTTTTCATCGGATCTCTTTCATCTTTGAAAGCTTCGACAAGGTATCTTCTTTTCTAAAAAATAAGTACTTTAAATGTTCTAGTGGTGGTGGTTTTGATTCAATATCTGGTGCCTTCAAAATAGAAGGTAAGGGTTTAGATTTGGATGGAGTAAGGCTTAAATCAGAATCAATAATTTTTTTCTCAAACTCCATGATTTCCTCTTCAAAGTCCTCCAATTCCCTGCACATATCATCAATAAGGTTAGGCTCGAAAAACCCCTCAACGGTAGGTTCAATAACATCAATAAAATTAATACTAGCGACATTATCTGGATATCACATTGCTTTGTAAACGTCAAACTTAACAACCTCACCGTCAAACTCTAATGTAAGAATTCCGCTTCTTACATCAATTTTTTTATGCGCCGAACTAAGGGATGACCGAGAAGGAATTCTGAAAAAGTGTTTAATCGGTCATTTTTCATGTCGATGACATAAAAATCCGCCGGAAAAAATAGTTCGTTTACCTTTACAAAGACGTTCTTGAAGAGTCCTTCTGGGTATATCACGGACCGGTCAGCCAGCTGTATTATTACTTTCGTATCCTTCAAAGGCTCAGCATAAAGTAAGTTGTACAAAGAAAGAGGCATAACATTTATAGAAGCGCCTAAAGCACACATTGCACGTTTAATCCCAATCTTACCAATTTTGCAAGGAATAAAAAACATACCTTGGTCCTTTAACTTTGGTGGAAGCTTTCGTTGGAAAATAGCTAAGACATGTTCCCCAAATTCACCTTCTCAATTCTGGTAAGCCTTCTTATGTTTGTGCAAAGGTTCTTCAAGAATATGGCATACCGTGGAACATTTTTAATCACATCAAGGAGAGGTATGTTTATCTCCACTTTACGGAACATATCAAGAATTTCTTGTTCCTCGTCATGCTTATCGCGTTTCACCAACCTCGAAAGAAAGGGAGGTGGAGTAGCGTAGGGAGATGGCGTAGGAGGAGTTTGTGACTCGGCTTTCTTCCTCTTCTGTGTTTCTGCGTCAATATATCCTTTCCCTCTCTAGGACTCTAATTCATCTTTCTTCTGGGGTTCTGTGTCAACATCTTTAGGGATTTGTGGTGTGATAACAGTTCCAATTTGAAGGATGATTGCACTAACATTTTCCCGTGGGTTCGCCTCAGTTTGAGATGGCAACTTACCTTTGGATTGTAAATGACTTACTGCTAACGTAAGTTGACATATCTTCTTTTCAAATTGTTAAAAGTGTGCTTCGGCCTTTAGTTGAAACTTTTCCTTGGATAGCGCCAACCTTTCAATAATTGACTCCAACGATGGTTTGTGCGGTTGATACTGTTATGGTGCAGGTGGTTGATAAGGTTGATTCGGTCTAGGATTGGGTCCATAGTTAAAGTTCGAATGGTCTTTCCACCCCGGATTATAGGTGTTGGCGTAAGGGTTGTATCGCCTTTGAGGAGGTCCTGGAAAATTACCTACTGCATTTACTTGTGCAACATCATCTTCTTGTATCATCGGACAACAATCCGTTGGATGGTCTGGCATCGTACATATTCCGCAAATTCTAGCTTTACCATTTTTGTCTGCAACAAGGGATTGAACAATTTCATCCAACTTATCGATTTTACTTTATAGAGTAATTGTACTTACCTTGTGAACTCGTCGAGAGGGTTCACTGGGAGGGCAAAACTGTTGAGAATTGGCGGCCATAGTAGATATTAAATTCCTTTCCGCGGTTGGAGTCATGTTTATTAGTGCCCCTCCACTTGATGCATCGATCATTTTCATCTCCATAGGGGTTAAGCCTTCGTAGAAGTATTGAAAGAGTGTTTGTTCCGACAATCCATGTTGTCAACACTTTGCGCATAACTTCTTGAATCTCTCCCATTAGTCATACAATGACTCAGTGTCTTTTTGTCGGATACTCAAGATGTTTCACCTTAGCTCGCTCGCCTTGGCTGTAGGGAAGAACCTATTAAGAAAAAGTCGAGCCATGTTAGTCCATGTAGTAACTAAATTGGACGGTAAATCAAATAACCAATCTTTAGCCACATCGGTAAAAGAAAAAGGGAAAGCATGAAGTTTTATTTGGTCTTCAGATACTTCCTGTGGTTTGGTGCTTAAGCAAACCATGGAAATTCCTTTAGATGTTTATGCAGATTTTCACTGGGCAAACCATGATAGGTCGGTAAAAGATGTATCAAGCCCGTCTCAAGCGCGAATAGGGTTTCCCCATTCGGGAATGTAATGCACAACGATTTTTTGATCGTCAGGTGCCGCGACAAGTTGGCATATGATTTGGTCGTCGCCCGCCATTGGAATCTGCTCGTCGTTAGCGTTCTCGAAGTGTGTTTCAGCTTCAGAAGATATTTCTAGATCACGTTGGAATTTTTCTTGCCGCGTTCTTTGTTCTTGCTGTTGTTGTAATTTTCTTGAAGTGTTTGTGTGTGTAATCTTCGGGCTAATGCTTCGATCTCCGATACAAAATCTGCTAGTTCACCTGGATTCTTCTTGGTCATAAATCAAAACAAACGATATTTGTAACTTTGCTGTAATCCCCGACAACAACGCTAATTTGATAAGTGTCGTAATTGTCAAATAAAATAAGTCTTAATCTCAAATAAATAAATAAATAAATAAATAACGTAGTAAAGAGAAGAATGGTCGATCCTCAGGGACTAAGGAGCTTCTCATATCTGAAGTTTTGATTCCGACTGTTGCGAAAAATGAAGTGAAATAAGGGGGGTTTGATCGAACGAACTAAGTTGAAAATATAAATAAGTAACATGGAAAAGAAAATGAATTTAAAAAAAAAATAACAGAAGTAAATTTTGAAGAGAAAATATGATTTAATGGAATAACCTCAAGCTTTAGCTTAGCCTTAATTCAAATTGATCATTGAATTTTTTTTCAGATACACGCCGGATATAGTCTACAAGGCCCAACACTTGAAACTTACATTTCACTTTGGTAACCAACAATTCAAAGACAATCTTTGGATTTCTGTTCTTACTTGGACTAGCCACAACTATCGTTGCTAGCACCAATGAAGTATTTAGAAAAGCCCAACTCGTATTATGTTGTCTCAATGAGAATTGAATCCGACCTCAATTTCCCTTAGCGAATCCGTCACAAAGTGTGTTCATAGGAAGTCGAATATGCTACAAGCCGGTCCTTCCTCCCAACATTAAATCAGAACAACATTCAAGTCAACGTGCGCTTTTTGAAATGAAGGTGTAAAATTTTTAAAAGAAAGGCCGATTGCGGATCTAAGTTTTCAGAAAATTGAAGAATGTTACCCGAAAATATTAAGTACTTTTTCTATTCTCACACAATGAATCGAGGTGCCACTTTAAGCCTTTGGCTAATTAGGAAATTAGCTAAGCATGATTATGGTAAAAATCATACTTAGCATTTTTAAAAATAAATAAAAAAGTTAAGAACAAGAAAGTGTGATAAGGTTTTTTTCGGAAACCTTCGAGTGTCCTACTTTTTGAAACATTTAATTAAAAGGGGATTTAGTTTCGAAATAAACCTTAAAGAAAAATCCTTTTTTTGGAGTCACCACCGGCCACTGAGGTAGGCTGGACACCATAAAAACTAAACCAGAGATTCGTTTGAAAGGTTTCGACAGTTGGTTACGTGTGGGGAAGGCTTAGCACCCCCACCACGCCCAGAAATCGGTACCAAAACAATTGTTGCTTTTAATTGATGGAAATCATCTGAAATTTAAAATGAATTTAATTAGGGGTTCTTAATTGAAAATTGGACTTTAATCATACGAGCCTTGTCAAATTGGCGGTTTCGAACTAATTTGGCCTTTTAATTAAAAAGGATGACGGTACACCGTACCAAAGACTAAACCGACATCATATAAGTTTGACTGCCGTGTTAATTTAGGGTTCGGATCCCTTACGTCACCTTTATGCATGATGCAAACAGATAATGTATGATGTCATGGTCTTGTTCGTTCTAATTACTTATGAGTTTACCTTTAAGCGATTCGAATTAATCCGAATATTCGAGGAATATCCAATAAGCTAGGATATTTCGACTCGAATACGCGAATTAATAAGTATCTTTTTTTATAGTTAAAATTAGTTATCATGCACATCAAAATATCAAAAGTCACATGATGACCATTTAAAATGCATGTCACATATATTCTAATGACATAAAAGCAACTTAATCTATGTACACTATAAAAATAATAAATTACATATTAAAACTATATCGCACTCAAAAAAACATATATTGCAAAAAACACATGCTTAAAAAGATAAGATAAAAGACGTACAACCACATATTTAATAACTTACACATGCCACATATTAAAAACCATATATTATATGCATAATATATTTAATTTAGAACCATTTATACACATTAAACAAATACAAATAATATGGCAAAATCATGAATAACAAAGCATAGTATAACAAAAATAAAATGTTGAGCAAACAAGCAAACTGATAGGGACCAGAATGATAATAATACCATAAAAAACTGATAGAATGCGAAAAATGGCCCAATTGAAAAGACACTAAAATTTGAAGGGACCAAAAGGGTAAATATCCCCTCATAAAATGGATTAAAATGAAAATAATGATGAAATTACAAACATTTGAAAAGGTTAGGGGACCACGGGCGGGGTTTAGAAAAGCGGAGACCCTACGTGCGTGATTAAAGCGACACGGGGGGATTTATTTAGGGATTAATCCCATTTTAAAATGCAAAAAATTATAAAACGTCATTTTAAAGCATTTTTGACTCTTTTGGAAAACCTAAAACACTAAACCCTCTCCCCCTCTCTGGTCTCGACGCCGCAACCTAAAACGCCGGTCACCGCTAACTGGCAGCCGACGAGCCCCTAAACCTAAAAACAGAACCTTTCTGAATCCCTTCGAAGCCAAGAAAACCAAAAGAAAACTCCTTTCTCCCTTCGTTATTTAGAAAAAAACAGAAACCTAATAAACCAAAATGATTTCAAAAACCCTTTTCGATTTGAAAACTGGGAACCCTCTGGTCATCGCCCCCGCCGTTTCACCATGCAAGGCTTGTCAACGGTGGGTGGATGCGAGCTGACGCACTAAGAAGATCAAACGACAGAGGTAGAAAACCCTAACCTTTCTGTTCTTTTACGATTCGAAATGAAAATGAAATAAAGACGATGATAATAGCTCTGGAGACTTTGAGGCTTTTGCTTTGTATTCTCTAAAACTTTTCCCGATTACAACTTGCTTTTCCTTTGTTACAATGGTTGATTTTTACTTTTATAGCCCGAAAAATTACATTTTATATTACATGTAATTGAATCGAAAAATCCCTATTGGTTGCCTATGATTTGTTTATATTCATCTCTGTGATTCTGTTGATTTTTTGCCTTGTACGATTTTCGCATTTTGCCTCTGACATTTGTTTTTTGTGTGCATGTGACGGCCGTGCGGAGGGGACCACGGACAAGTGTGGGTGGCCGGACGATGCGGAGCGATCCCAGTCGTCATAGAGGGATCTGGACGGTCTGAGGGAGCTGGAGCGGCTCAAACTTGCGCGCGTGGGAAGCTGAGTGATCGCGCGTGCCGAAGTTGGAAAGTCGGGCGTGGTCCACACGCGCGGTGGACGTGATCTCGACCGCCCGATGCATTTCTGATCCAAGGGCTGTGGTTGGTGCGGCGCTAGGGCAAAACAGTTAGAAACTAGGGCTTCTTGCATCTGTGCGATTTGGACCGTCAAATCTTCATCCATATCTGACGGCTGAGGATGTGCTGTGCAAAACAAACAAAACCAATTAGGTTTTTCTGTGTTATCAGATTAGGGTATTAGTCAATTGGGCCAACAAGCCTTGTGTAATATTTTTTTGAGTTTTTTAATTGTAATGGACTCTTAATAATAAACTTGGGCTTGATTTTA
This sequence comes from Hibiscus trionum, assembly GCA_030270665.1. Classification (NCBI taxonomy): domain Eukaryota; kingdom Viridiplantae; phylum Streptophyta; class Magnoliopsida; order Malvales; family Malvaceae; genus Hibiscus; species Hibiscus trionum. The sequence continues at coordinate 26,104,856 of BSYR01000005.1, forward strand.
TTAATATCAGGCTTTACTTATTTATTTTTGGCAAACTTTATACATATATATTTTAGTTAGTTTTTTTAGATTTGTTTTAATATATTAATAATAATACTAATAATAAATATAATAATAATAATAAACAAATAACAATAACAATACAATATGTGTTTAGGGTGGAAGAAGAGAGAGAGAAAAAACCAAAAAATAAAAGGGTAAACTATATAAATGACCACCATATTATTGCAAAAATCGCGATTTGACCACCTTACTTTTTTCAAAGCAATTGAACCATCATACTATTAAATTGGGTGCAATTTGACCACCAGCCGTTAACGGTAGGGTGACGTGTCAGTTAAAAAATAAGGGTATAATTACACATTTGGTCCTTACTACTTATACATTTATTTAATTTAGTCATGATTTTAATGTAATAAAATAAATTAATTATTTAATTAGGTGATGACACGTCCCTCCAATTAGGTGGTGACACGTGTCACCACCTAATTAAAGGAAGAAAATGGAAAAACATCTCAAATGCAAGTATGGGGGATCGAACCTACGTCTCATAGAAAGCAAGAGTGATGGCTTACCACCACACCAAATGCTATATTGTGATATAATTCCTGCACTATATTATATGTAAATAAACATCAAAAACTGAAAAACTCCATCATCGTCGTTAGCAACATTTTCGATCATAATTGAACACATACTCCACATGATTGGAAAGGTATGTTTTAATATTCTTTGAACCTGTCCTTTAATGGAAGTTTTAACTTCAAATCTGCAAAAAAAAATTGTTTTGTTTTTGTAGTGGTTGAGGAAGAAACATAAACGAGCACTTTATGAAGCACTGGAAAAGATCAAATCAGGTAAACTAGTTTAGTTTAACCTAACAATATCAGCATATTTAATGGATTTTAAAGGTTAATTCAGACAAGAAGAAACTAATGGGTTTTCTTGTTTGTGTAGAGCTTATGTTGCTGGGGTTTATATCCTTGCTTTTAACAGTAGGACAAGGGTTAATATTAGATATATGCATATCAAAGGAAATCGCAGCTACTTGTCATCCATGCAACAAGAAACAAGAGAATTCGGTCAATGAATCTGATGAAGAAGATAACACAGACACCGAGCACCGCAGGAGACTTCTCGCGATCTCGAATCCCGGTGGGGTTTTCCGGCGTTCATTGGCCAGAGCTTCGGATGACAAATGTGCAGCTCAGGTACATGACCATACGAACTCAAATGACTAATCATTCGAACCGTCCATTTTGGCACCAGCTTACAAAAATTGACTAATCTATTAGCAAAACATTTTGTCATTTCAAACAAGGATTCATTAACTTTTGCAGAAAAAAAAGGCAAACACATACGCTTTAGTAGCAGCATAAACATCATAAAGTGGATCAGAAGGGATAACAATGGCAGCACCGGAGCCGATATTAACGATGATGGAGTTTTTCATTTTTTGATGTTTATTTACATATAATATAGTGCAGGAATTATATCACAATATAGCATTTGGTGTGGTGGTAAGCCATCACTCTTGCTTGCTATGAGATGCAGGTTCGATCCCTGTACTTGCATTTGAGATGTTTTTCCATTTTTTTCCTTTAATCAGGTGGTGACATGTGTCACCACCTGATTGGAGGATGAAAATAAATTTATTTAATCAAATATAAATAATTAAATCCCTCCAATAAGGTAGTGACACGTGTCATCACCTAATTAAATAGTTAATTTATTTTATTAAATTAAAATTATGACTAAATTGAAAAAATGTATAAGTAGTAAGGACCAAATGTGTAATTATACCCTTATTTTTTTAACTTACACGTCATCTTGCCGTTAACCTTTAACAGCTGGTGGTCAAATTGCACCCAATTTAATAATATGATGGTTTAATTGCTTCGAAAAAAAGTAAGGTGGTCAAATCGCGACTTTTGCAATAGTATGGTGGTCATTTATATAGTTTACCCAAAATAAAAAGAATTTCTCTTTGCTCTTCCAATCGTCGTCGTCCAACTGTTTTTTTCGAACATTTTCTGGCGATGGGCGAAGGGGCTGATTGGCGACGATGTTGGACGCTGTTCATCGGAAATCTGCCATCACAATTACATTAGAAAGGAGTTTGGCAAATTTTTTATAGACATGGGGTCGTGGTAGACGTTTTTGTATCGACAAAGAGGGCTCGAGATGGGTCAAGGTTTTGATTTGTTAGGATGAAAACAAAAGTGGAGGCTGATAGGATTATTGAGCGATTCGGCGGCTTTCGACTATACGGATCAAAACTCAAAGTTCAGATGGCATAGAGGGATACCCAGAATTCCTTTTGGAGCCGTCGGAGGGATGATTTCCCTACTGGATCGGATGTGATTGAAAGCATGAAACTGGGTAGGGCAGCTTCTAATCGGATGGAGAGGCAAAGAAGCATAGAGAAAGGTAACACTAGGGCTTATCTGAATGGAGAACCAATTGAATATCGCAAGGTGGAGGGGGTTATCGATCAGGAAAAATTAGAGGTTTTGAAGAATTGCGAGTAGGTTATTGTCGACAAACGAGATTGATACTGGAATTGGCGATGGATTTAAAAAAAACAAATATTAATGAGGTATCCTTAATAAGGGTGGTGGGTTCTTTAATTCTGTTAATGTTCCCAAATCAGGAAACTAGAAATAAGTGTGTCAATCGGGTTATTTTTCACCATGGTTGGAGAACGTGATGGCATGGACGCCAGAATGTGTTATACCGAATCGGAGAGTGTGGTTATCGGCGTGCAGAATACCGATTCACGCGTGCTCCGAAGGGAAGTTTTGGAATATTACAGCTATGTAGGGGGAACTAGTGAGTATTGAGGAAGCAACGGCGGCACCTACTTTGTTTGAAAGGGCACGATTTCTAATTGAGACAGATTGGTTCTTGCCAATTGAGGAAACGCTAGACATATTGATCCACGATAAACAATATGCATCCGGGTACATGAAATTGGTGAAGTTCTTTCGAAAGAAAGGGGGGATGTGGAGTGAGAGGTTTACTCGACTGATGAGGAGTCGGAGGGGGTAAGTTGGACGGTTGATCTTGTAACCGATGTAGTGGTGGCGGATCAAACACCATTATTTTGTGTGAAAGGGGCAGCGGACAATACAATGGTTCCGAATTCATTAAGTGCAACTTCACCAAATAGTTGGAAGATCAATAAATTATGGGATGATAATCGGATGACCGATGATCGTGTGGTGGGTTCCTTGTCCATGCAGCGGGATGTTTTGCCTACTGAACGTGCTCATCCTGGAGTTGCGGATGAAGATGTTGGCGTGGTGGATAGGGAGGTGACTGAGCACCAAAGTATGGACGTGAGTGAATTTGAGAGGGGCATCGGAAATGTGAACTGTTGTGAGGATGAGAGGGGCGTCGGAACTATAATCTGTTGTGAAGATGAGGTTGGGCCTCAGTCCGAAGTAATTAGGGCTGGGGTTGCCTCGCTAATTGAGTATAAAGGCCATCAACGCCGAGTCCGGCAGCTATCAGAAATACTTCGTTCATCAGGTCTGAAAGAAAACACAGGGGAGATTGCGCCAGTAGCGGTGAAGAGAGGGCGGGGTCGACCCCGGAAAAATCCTCCGTCAAAATTGACGGTTTTGGCGAACGGGTCTCTGTCGGACTCTGATTTTTTACATAGGGAGAGGAGTATTATAAAAGAAGCACACGAGACGTTGGAATTGGGGAAGTTGTTGGGTGCATAAACAATAGGGAACGAGGAGAACGTTATTAGGGATATCGCTCGGCTCATTGAGGCGAAGGATCTATATCACAATTAAAGGAGTTATGCGGGTTGTTGTCGTGGAATGTGTGGGGTTTGGGAGCAGCGGTGAAGAAAAGAGCGGTCTGCAATCTGATACGACAACATCGAGGTTAGTGTGTTGTTCTCGTGGAAACTATGATGGAATTGATTTCTGATTTTATGGTGCGTAATATTTGGGTGTTGGATAAGTTTGAGTTTGCTTTTGAACCGTCGATAGGAAGGTCTGAAGGAATTCTTGTTTGCTGGGATAAAGACCGTTTTCAGGTGTGCAGGACGATTATAGGGGAACGATTTGTGTCTATTGAAGGGTGTTGGGTGCTGGACAATTGGGTGTGTGGTCTGATTGGAATATATGCGTCGTGTGAGGTGGAACAACGGGGAGTCTTATGGCAAGAACTTTCAGCCGTTGTGCTTTCCTGCAAGATTCCATGGTGTTTGATTGGAGATTTTAATATGATCATGTCTCTATCAGAGAGGCAGGGGTGCATTTCTACTTCTCGAGGTATCGCTACTTTTATCGATTTTATTCAGGCAAATGGTTTATGTGGGGAATATTTCACGTGGTATGGACCTGAGAATTGATGTAGTCGTATTGATCGGTGTTTAGTATCGACGCTTTGGTTGGATCGGTTTGCAAATTTGAGTTTATCTTTGCTGCCGCGAGGCCTATCTGATCATACGCCATTGTTGCTTGTGAGTGATAATTTGGAGTAGGGCCCGATGCCGTTTAGGTTCCTTAATGCTTGCGTGGGGGAGCGAAAGTATGTGCGGGATTTGGAAGCGGAATGGTTGAGAATTTCTTTGTTACCGAGGTCTGGGGGTATGGTTGAGAAGTTGCATCTGTTGAAAGCTTTCTTGCGTGATTGGAATAAGTCGGTGTTTTGTAATATTGATCATAGGATTTAGATGGAAACAAATGCCATTGCTGCGATTAATGGGGCTGTAGGTGAGGGCATTGTGTCCGACTCACAAGTGGAGAATAAATGTAACTTTCAGCATGAATTATGGAATTTAACACTACTACGAGAGTCGGTATGGAGGCAAAAGGCGAGGGTGCGCTTGTTGCGAGAAGTAGATGATAACGCAGCTTTTTTTTCAAAGATCGGCTAAGTTGAGATCGATGCGCAATTGTCTATCTGGCTTGCTGGTTAATGGGGTGTGGGAATCTAATCCGGAACGGCTTCGACAGGCAGTGTTCAATGAGTTTCGAAAGCATTTCGCGTCACAATCATGCTTGGGGGAGATGGATATGGCTGTGAGTTTTAATCAGTTACCGAGGGATATCACGACGGCTCTAGAAGTACCGTTTGGTGATGAGGAGGTGCGATCAGTTGTTTGGGGTTGTTAGGGGTCTAAGGCACCGGGTCCGGACTGTTTTACTTTTGAATTTTATAAGAAGGGATGGGATTTCTTGAAGGGTGATATGATGGAAATGATGCAGCAATTTTATGCGACGAGTGCACTGCCGAAGGGAGTTAATTCGGCCTTTGTGGCTTTAATTGCAAAGATGGAAAATCCTCGAATGATGGGAGATTACCGGCCTATTTGTTTGCTGAATTCGCTATACAAGATTGTCACCAAATGTTTGGCGAAGAGATTGCAATGTGTTCTACCTGTTCTAATCAACGATGTCCAATCGACTTTTGTTAATCGACGTCAGATCGTGGATGGTATTATGCTGGGAAATGAAGTGATTCATTCTAAGCACCATCAATCTTTTAGTGAGGGGGTGATTTTGAAATTGGATTTCACGAAAGCATATGACTGCGTCAAGTGGGAGTGCCTTGAAAAAATTCAATGCCGAATGGGATTTTGGGCTGTTTGGAGGGCTTGCATGCGAGTTTGTACTCAAACAGCGAGGATTTCGGTTTTACTTAATGGGTGCCCGACTCAAGAATTTCCGATGTTGCGTGGTTTACGGCAAGGCGATCCACTTTCGCCTTTATTGTTTGTTATTGTGGTTGAATAGTTTCACCAATTATTAAGTGAAGCAGAGTGGAGAAGGCTTCTCAAGGGTGTTCGAGTTGTGAAAAATTGTTTTGTGTCACATCTTTAGTTCACGGACGATACGGTGATATTTTTACAAGGTGAGCCTTGTTTCGTAACTAATTTGAAGAGGGTGCTGACTTGTTTTTAGTATTGCTCGAGATTAAAAATTAATTACGCTAAATCATGTTTGTATGGAGTGGGCATCGAGGAGGAGGTGTTGAGTTCTATAGCGGGGATTATGGGATGTAATAGGGGCACGTTACTGATGAGGAGTCGGAGGGGGTAAGTTGGACGGTTGATCTTGTAACCGATGTAGTGGTGGCGGATCAAACACCATTATTTTGTGTGAAAGGGGCAGCGGGCGATATAGTGGTTCCGAATTCATTAAGTGCAACTTCACCAAATAGTTGGAAGATCAATAAATTATGGGATGATAATCGGATGACCGATGATCGTGTGGTGGATTCCTTGTCCATGCAGCGGGATGTTTTGCCTACTGAACATGCTCATCCTGGAGTTGCGGATGAAGATGTTGGCGTGGTGGATAGGGAGGTGACTGAGCACCAAAGTATGGACGTGAGTGAATTTGAGAGGGGCGTCGGAAATATGAACTGTTGTGAGGATGAGAGGGGCGTCGGAACTGTAATCTGTTGTGAAGATGAGGTTGGGCCTCAGTTCGAAGTAATTAGGGCTGGGGTTGCCGCACTAATTGAGTATAAAGGCCATCAACGCCGAGTCCGGCAGCTATCAGAAATATTTCGTTCATCAGGTCTGAAAGAAAACGTAGGGGAGATTGCGCCAGTAGCGGTGAAGAGAGGGCGGGGTCGACCCCGAAAAAACCCCCCGTCAAAATTGACGATATTGGCGAACGGGTCTCTGTCGGACTCTGATTTTTTACATAGGGAGAGGAGTATTATAAAAGAAGCACACGAGACGTTGGAATTGGGGAAGTTGTTGGGTGCATAAACAATAGGGAACGAGGAGAACGTTATTAGGGATATCGCTCGGCTCATTGAGGCGAAGGATCTATATCACAATTAAAGGAGTTATGCGGGTTGTTGTCGTGGAATGTGTGGGGTTTGGGAGCAGCGGTGAAGAAAAGAGCGGTCTGCAATCTGATACGACAACATCGAGGTGAGTGTGTTGTTCTCGTGGAAAGTATGCTGGAATTGATTTCTGATTTTATGGTGCGTAGTATTTGGGTGTCGGATAAGTTTGAGTTTGCTTTTGAACCGTCGATAGGAAGGTCCGAAGGAATTCTTGTTTGCTGGGATAAAGACCATTTTCAGGTGTGCAGGACGGTTATAGGGGAACGATTTGTGTCCATTGAAGGGTGTTGGGTGCTGAACAATTGGGTGTGTGGTCTGATTGGAATATATGCGTCGTGTGAGGTAGAACAACGGGGGGTCTTATGGCAAGAACTTTCAGCCGTTGTGCTTTCCTGCAAGATTCCATGGTGTTTGATTGGAGATTTTAATATGATCACGTCTCTATCAGAGAGGCAGGGGTGCATTTCTACGTCTCGAGGTATCGCCACTTTTATCAATTTTATTCAGGCAAATTGTTTATGTGGGCAATCTTTCACGTGGTTTGGACCTGAGAATAGATGTAGTCGTATTGATCGGTGTTTAGTATCGACGCTTTGGTTGGATCGGTTTGCGAATTTGAGTTTATCTTCGCTGCCGCGAGGCCTATCTGATCATACGCCATTGTTGCTTGTGAGTGATAATTTGGATTGGGGCCCGAGGCCGTTTAGGTTCCTTAATGCTTGTGTGGGGGAGCGAAAGTATGTGCGGGATTTGGAAGCGGAATGGTTGAGAATTTCTTTGTTACCGAGGTCTGGGGGTATGGTTGAGAAGTTGCATCTGTTGAAAGCTTTCTTGCGTGATTGGAATAAGTCGGTGTTTTGTAATATTGATCATAGGATTTAGATGGCAACAAATGCCATTGCTGCGATTGATGGGGCTGTAGGTGAGGGCATTGTGTCCGACTCACAAGTGGAGAATAAACGTAACTTTCAACATGAATTGTGAAATTTAACACTACTACGAGAGTCGGTATGGAGGCAAAAGGCGAGGGTGCGCTGGTTGCGAGAAGTAGATGATAACGCAGCTTTTTTTTCAAAGATCGGCTAAGTTGAGATCGATGCGCAATTGTCTATCTGGCTTGCTGGTTAATGGGGTGTGGGAATCTAATCCGGAACGGCTTCGACAGGCAGTGATCAATGAGTTTCGAAAGCATTTCGCGTCACAATCATGCTTGGGGGAGATGGATATGGCTGTGAGTTTTAATCAGTTACCGAGGGATATCGCGACGGCTCTAGAAGTACCGCTTGGTGAGGAGGAGGTGCGATCAGTTGTTTGGGGTTGTGAGGGGTCTAAGGCACCGGGTCCGGACTATTTTACTTTTGAATTTTATAAGAAGGGATGGGATTTCTTGAAGGGTGATATGATGGAAATGATGCAGCAATTTTATGCGACGAGTGCACTGCCGAAGGGAGTTAATTCGGCCTTTGTGGCTTTAATTCCGAAGATGGAAAATCCTCGAATGATGGGAGATTACCGGCCTATTTGTTTGCTGAATTCGCTATACAAGATTGTCGCCAAATGTTTGGCGAAGAGATTGCAATGTGTTCTACCTGTTCTAATCAACGATGTCCAATTGACTTTTGTTAAGCGACGTCAGATCGTGGATGGTATTATGCTGGCAAATGAAGTGATTCATTCTATGCACCAGCAATCTTTTAGTGAGGGGTGATTTTGAAATTGGATTTCACGAAAGCATATGACTGCGTCAAGTGGGAGTGCCTTGAAAAAATTCAATGTCGAATGGGATTTTGGGATGTTTGGAGGGCTTGCATGCGAGTTTGTACTCAAACAGCGAGGCTTTCGGTTTTACTTAATGGGTGCCCGACTCAAGAATTTCCGATGTTGCGTGGTTTACGGCAAGGCGATCCACTTTCGCCTTTATTGTTTGTTATTGTGGCTGAATAGTTTCACCAATTATTAAGTGAAGCAGAGTGGAGAAGGCTTCTCAAGGGTGTTCGAGTTGTTAAAAAATGTTTTGTGTCACATCTTCAGTTCACGGATGATATGGTGATATTTTTACAAGGTGAGCCTTGTTTCGCAACTAATTTGAAGAGGGTGCTGACTTGTTTTTAGTATTGCTCGAGATTAAAAATTAATTACGCTAAATCATGTTTGTATGGAGTGGGCATCGAGGAGGAGGTGTTGAGTTCTATAGCGGGGATTATGGGATGTAATAGGGGCACGTTACTGATGAGGAGTCGGAGGGGGTAAGTTGGACGGTTGATCTTGTAACCGATGTAGTGGTGGCAGATCAAACAGCATTATTTTGTGTGAAAGGGGCAGCGGGCGATACAGTGGTTCCGAATTCATTAAGTGCAACTTCACCAAATAGTTGGAAGATCAATAAATTATGGGATGATAATCGGATGACCGATGCTCGTGTGGTGGGTTCCTTGTCCATGCAGCGGGATGTTTTGCCTACTATACGTGCTCATCCTGGAGTTGCGGATGAAGATGTTGGCGTGGTGGATAGGGAGGTGACTGAGCACCAAAGTATGGACGTGAGTGAATTTGAGAGGGGCGTCGGAAATGTGAACTGTTGTGAGTATGAGAGGGGCGTCGGAACTGTAATCTGTTGTGAAGATGAGGTTGGGCCTCAGTCCGAAGTAATTAGGGCTGGGGTTGCCGCGCTAATTGAGTATAAAGGCCATCAACGCCGAGTCCGACAGCTATCAGAAATACTTCGTTCATCAGGTCTGAAAGAAAACGCAGGGGAGATTGCTCCAGTAGCGGTGAAGAGAGGGCGGGGTCGACCCCGGAAAAATCCCCCGTCGAAATTGACGGTATTGGCGAACGGGTCTCTGTCGGACTCTGATTTTTTACATAGGGAGAGGAGTATTATAAAAGAAGCACACGAGACGTTGGAATTGGGGAAGTTGTTGGGTGCATAAACAATAGGGAACGAGGAGAACGTTATTAGGGATATCGCTCGGCTCATTGAGGCGAAGGATCTATATCACAATTAAAGGAGTTATGCGGGTTGTTGTCGTGGAATGTGTGGGGTTTGGGAGCAGCGGTGAAGAAAAGAGCGGTCTGCAATCTGATACGACAACATCGAGGTGAGTGTGTTGTTCTCGTGGAAACTATGCTGGAATTGATTTATGATTTTATTGTGCGTAATATTTGGGTGTCGGATAAGTTTGAGTTTTCTTTTGAACCGTCGATAGGAAGGTCCGAAGGAATTCTTGTTTGCTGGGACAAAGACCGTTTTCAGGTGTGCAGGACGGTTATAGGGGAACGATTTGTGTCCATTGAAGGGTGTTGGGTGCTGGAAAATTGGGTGTGTGGTCTGATTGTAATATATGCGTCGTGTGAGGTGGAACAACGGGGGGTCTTATGGCAAGAACTTTCAGCCGTTGTGCTTTCCTGCAAGATTCCATAGTGTTTTATTGGAGATTTTAATATGATCACGTCTCTATCAGAGAGGCAGGGGTGCATTTCTACGTCTCGAGGTATCGCTACTTTTATCGATTTTATTCAGGCAAATGGTTTATGTGGGCAATCTTTCACGTGGTTTGGACCTGAGAATAGATGTAGTCGTATTGATCGGTGTTTCGTATCGACGCTTTGGTTGGATCGGTTTGCGAATTTGAGTTTATCTTTGCTGCCGCGAGGCCTATCTGATCATACGCCATTGTTGCTTGTGAGTGATAATTTGGAGTGGGGCCCGATGCCGTTTAGGTTACTTAATGCTTGCGTGGGGGAGCGAAAGTATGTGCGGGATTTGGAAGCGGAATGGTTGAGAATTTCTTTGTTACCGAGGTCTGGGGGTATGGTTGAGAAGTTGCATCTGTTGAAAGCTTTCTTGCGTGATTGGAATAAGTCGGTGTTTTGTAATATTGATCATAGGATTTAGATGGCAACAAATGCCATTGCTGCGATTAATGGGGCTGTAGGTGAGGGCATTGTGTCCGACTCACAAGTGGAGAATAAACGTAACTTTCAGCATGAATTGTGGAATTTAACACTACTACGAGAGTCGGTATGGAGGCAAAAGGCGAGGGTGCGCTTGTTGCGAGAAGTAGATGATAACGCAGCTTTTTTTTCAAAGATCGGCTAAGTTGAGATCGATGTGCAATTGTTTATCTGGTTTGCTGGTTAATGGGGTGTGGGAATCTAATCCGGAACGGCTTCGACAGGCAGTGTTCAATGAGTTTCGAAAGGATTACGCGGCACAATCATGCTTGGGGGAGATGGATATGGCTGTGAGTTTTAATCAGTTACCGAGGGATATCGCGACGGCTCTAGAAGTACCGTTTGGTGATAAGGAGGTGCGATCAGTTGTTTGGGGTTGTTAGGGGTCTAAGGCACCGGGTCCGGACTCTTTTACTTTTGAATTTTATAAGAAGGGATGGGATTTCTTGAAGGGTGATATGATGGAAATGATGCAACAATTTTATGCGACGAGTGCACTGCCGAAGGGAGTTAATTCGGCCTTTGTGGCTTTAATTCCGAAGATGGAAAATCCTCGAATGATGGGAGATTACCGGCCTATTTGTTTGCTGAATTCGCTATACAAGATTGTCACCAAATGTTTGGCGAAGAGATTGCAATGTGTTCTACCTGTTCTAATCAACGATGTCCAATCGACTTTTGTTAAGCGACGTCAGATCGTGGATGGTATTATGCTGGCAAATGAAGTGATTCATTCTAAGCACCATCAATCTTTTAGTGAGGGGTGATTTTGAAATTGGATTTCACGAAAGCATATGACTACGTCAAGTGGGAGTGCCTTAAAAAAATTCAATGACGAATGGGATTTTGGGCTGTTTGGAGGGCTTGCATGCGAGTTTGTACTCAAACAGCGAGGATTTCGGTTTTACTTAATGGGTGCCCGACTCAAGAATTTCCGATGTTGCGTGGTTTAAGGCAAGGCGATCCACTTTCGCCTTTATTGTTTGTTATTGTGGCTGAATAGTTTCACCAATTATTAAGTGAAGCAGAGTGGAGAAGGCTTCTCAAGGGTGTTCGAGTTGTGAAAAATTGTTTTGTGTCACATCTTCAGTTCACGGATGATACGGTGATATTTTTACAAGGTGAGCCTTGTTTCGCAACTAATTTGAAGAGGGTGCTGACTTGTTTTTAGTATTGCTTGAGATTAAAAATTAATTACGCTAAATCATGTTTGTATGGAGTGGGCATCGAGGAGGAGGTGTTGAGTTCTATAGCGGGGATTATGGGATGTAATAGGGGCACGTTACTGATGAGGAGTCGGAGGGGGTAAGTTGGACGGTTGATCTTGTAACCGATGTAGTGGTGGCGGATCAAACACCATTATTTTGTGTGAAAGGGGCAGCGGGCGATACAGTGGTTCCGAATTCATTAAGTGCAACTTCACCAAATAGTTGGAAGATCAATAAATTATGGGATGATAATCGGATGACCGATGATCGTGTGGTGGGTTCCTTGTCCATGCAGCGGGATGTTTTGCCTACTATACGTGCTCATCCTGGAGTTGCGGATGAAGATGTTGGCGTGGTGGATAGGGAGGTGACTGAGTACCAAAGTATGGACGTGAGTGAATTTGAGAGGGGCGTCGGAAATGTGAACTGTTGTGAGTATGAGAGGGGCGTCGGAACTGTAATCTGTTGTGAAGATGAGGTTGGGCCTCAGTCCGAAGTAATTAGGGCTGGGGTTGCCGCGCTAATTGAGTATAAAGGCCATCAACGCCGAGTCCGGCAGCTATCAGAAATACTTCGTTCATCAGGTCTGAAAGAAAACGCAGGGGAGATTGCGCCAGTAGCGGTGAAGAGAGGGCGGGGTCGACCCCGGAAAAATACCCCGTCGAAATTGACGGTATTGACGAACGGGTCTCTATCGGACTCTGATTTTTTACATAGGGAGAGGAGTATTATAGAAGAAGCACACGAGACGTTGGAATTGGGGAAGTTGTTGGGTGCATAAACAATAGGGAACGAGGAGAACGTTATTAGGGATATCGCTCGGCTCATTGAGGCGAAGGATCTATATCACAATTAAAGGAGTTATGCGGGTTGTTGTCGTGGAATGTGTGGGGTTTGGGAGCAGCGGTGAAGAAAAGAGCGGTCTGTAATCTGATACGACAACATCGAGGTGAGTGTGTTGTTCTCGTGGAAACTATGCTGGAATTGATTTCTGATTTTATTGTGCGTAATATTTGGGTGTCAGATAAGTTTGAGTTTGCATTTGAACCGTCGATAGGAAGGTCCGAAGGAATTCTTGTTTGCTGGGACAAAGACCGTTTTCAGGTGTGCAGGACGGTTATAGGGGAACGATTTGTGTCCATTGAAGGGTGTTGGGTGCTGGACAATTGGGTGTGTGGTCTGATTGTAATATATGCGTCGTGTGAGGTGGAACAACGGGGGATCTTATGGCAAGAACTTTCAGCCGTTGTGCTTTCCTGCAAGATTCCATGGTGTTTGATTGGAGATTTTAATATGATCACGTCTCTATCAGAGAGGCAGGGGTGCATTTCTACGTCTCGAGGTATCGCTACTTTTATCGATTTTATTCAGGCAAATGGTTTATGTGGGCAATCTTTCACGTGGTTTGGACCTGAGAATAGATGTAGTCGTATTGATCGGTGTTTAGTATCGACGCTTTGGTTGGATCGGTTTGGGAATTTGAGTTTATCTTCGCTGCCGCGAGGCCTATCTGATCATACGCCATTGTTGCTTGTGAGTGATAATTTGGAGTGGGGCCCGAGGCCGTTTAGGTTCCTTAATGCTTATGTGGGGGAGCGAAAGTATGTGCGAAATTTGGAAGCGGAATGGTTGAGAATTTCTTTGTTACCGAGGTCTGGGGGTATGGTCGAGAAGTTGCATCTGTTGAAAGATTTCTTGCGTGATTGGAATAAGTCGGTGTTTTGTAATATTGATCATAGGATTTAGATGGCAACAAATGCCATTGCTGCGATTGATGGGGCTGTAGGTGAGGGCATTGTGTCCGACTCACAAGTGGAGAATAAACGTAACTTTCAGCATGAATTGTGGAATTTAACACTACTACGAGAGTCGGTATGGAGGCAAAAGGCGAGGGTGCGCTGGTTGCGAGAAGTAGATGATAACGCAGCTTTTTTTTCAAAGATCGGCTAAGTTGAGATCGATGCGCAGTTGTCTATCTGGCTTGCTGGTTAATGGGGTGTGGGAATCTAATCCGGAACGGCTTCGACAGGCAGTGTTCAATGAGTTTCGAAAGCATTTCGCGTCACAATCATGCTTGGGGGAGATGGATATGGCTGTGAGTTTTAATCAGTTACCGAGGGATATCGCGACGGCTCTAGAAGTACCGTTTGGTGAGGAGGAGGTGCGATCAGTTGTTTGGGGTTGTGAGGGGTCTAAGGCACCGAGTCCGGACTGTTTTACTTTTGAATTTTATAAGAAGGGATGGGATTTCTTGAAGGGTGATATGATGGAAATGATGCAGCAATTTTATGCGACCAGTGGACTACCGAAGGGAGTTAATTCGGCCTTTGTGGCTTTAATTCCGAAGATGGAAAATCTTCGAATGATGGGAGATTACCGGCCTATTTGTTTGCTGAATTCGCTATACAAGATTGTCGCCAAATGTTTGGCGAAGAGATTGCAATGTGTTCTACCTGTTCTAATCAACGATGTCCAATCGACTTTTGTTAAGCGACGTCAGATCGTGGATGGTATTATGCTGGCAAATGAAGTGATTCATTCTATGCACCAGCAATCTTTTAGTGAGGGGGTGATTTTGAAATTGGATTTCACGAAAGCATATGACTGCGTCAAGTGGGAGTGCCTTGAAAAAATTCAATGCCGAATGGGATTTTGGGCTGTTTGGAGGGCTTGCATGCGAGTTTGTACTCAAACAGCGAGGCTTTCGGTTTTACTTAATGGGTGCCCGACTCAAGAATTTCCGATGTTGCGTGGTTTACGGCAAGGCGATCCACTTTCGCCTTTATTATTTGTTATTGTGGCTGAATAGTTTCACCAATTATTAAGTGAAGCAGAGTGGAGAAGGCTTCTCAAGGGTGTTCGAGTTGTGAAAAATTGTTTTGTGTCACATCTTCAGTTCACGGACGATACGGTGATATTTTTACAAGGTGAGCCTTGTTTCGCAACTAATTTGAAGAGGGTGCTGACTTGTTTTTAGTATTGCTCGAGATTAAAAATTAATTACGCTAAATCATGTTTGTATGGAGTGGGCATCGAGGAGGAGGTGTTGAGTTCTATAGCGGGGATTATGGGATGTAATAAGGGCACGTTACCGATGGTGTAGCTAGGGCTGCCAATTGGAGTTAATCGTCGTAGCTTAAGCATGTGGGAGCCATTATTGCAGTGTTTCCGTAAAAGTTTGGCAGGTTGGAAAAGGGACTCTCTCTTGTTCGTGACTCGCCTGACTTTGCTTAATTCGGTGCTGTTTGCTCTTCCGATTTATTATATGGGCATTTTCTTGGTGCCTAAGGGTATTATCCGAAGAATTGACCAAATACTGAGAACATTTTATGGGGTGGTTCCGAGGAGCGACGCAAGTTGAGCCGGGTGAGTTGGAGGGTGGTGTGTCGGTCGAGGAAGTTTGGTGGTTTGGGGGTGGTTGACTTACATCAGCGTAATTTGGCCTTTTTGGCAAAATGGAGGTGTCATTTTGCGGTGGAAGGGGCGTCACTGTGGCGTTCAATTTTGGCTGCAAAGTATGGTGAGGATGTGTTGATCCGATGGGCACCGAATGTGTGGAGATGGGTTATGTCGACGATTTGGCGACAGATTGTGGAAGTACAAGATGACGCTTGTGTTAATCGATTTATGGGGCTGTCGAATTTTAGTTGGTTAGTTGGTAATGGGAGGAAGGTGTTATGTTGGCGAGATCGTTGGTGCTCGGACGAGCCCTTATGTGTGGTTTTTTCTCGCCTTTTCCGCATTGCTACGGATAAATGGGCGTTGGTTAAGGATTATGCCTGGGGGAATTTGCTGGGGCATGAGGGTTGGTGCGATTACTTCTCGAGACCATTGCAATCTTTTGAATTGGCCTAGTTGCTGGAGTTTAGGTGCGTAGTAGGGTCGACGGTTTTGTCAGATAAATTAGAGGATTGATTGGTTTGGAAACATACGACGATGAGAAATTTTTCGGTGGTGATGCTGTCTCGGTTAATGGCGTCATTTGGTCGTTCCAAATTCCACCAAAGATACAGTGCTTTGTGTGGTTTGTGTTGTTGCGACGTTTGCCCACGTTGTGTTTTCTGAGGGATTGGGGGTTGCGATTAGATGTTCAAAATTTCTTATGTCGTTGGTGTGGGGAAGGCGATGAGGAAGCGGACCACATTCATTTCTGTTGTCCGTATATGTGGGTGATTTGGTCGATGTTTTTTGCATGGTGGCGTGTCGAGGTGGTGCGCCCAGCGTCGGTGGTTGAGTTCGTGTACATGGCATTGGATAGTTTCTTCCAGGGGTCAGTAAGACAGTGGTGGTTGGCGTGGTGTGCTGCAGTATTATGGTTCATGTGGCTAGCTCGTAACGACCTGATTTTTAATGGTAAGAGGTTGTCTGATTCTGAGTTATTTTTCTTGATTAAGTTGTGCGCTTTCTATTGGGTGAGAGCTTTGGATTCACATTCACTCCTAGTTGAATCGATTTGGTGGGATTGCCCTCGATGGTGTGAGGGGGATGTGCGGCTAAGTGTGCCTCGTGCGGGTATTACATGGACTCCACCGCTACCCAACATAGTGAAATTTAATGTCGATGGCTCGGCGCGAGGGAAACCTGGTCCGACGGGGTGTGGCAGAGTGTTACGAAATGATCGAGGCCACGTGCTGGCTTTATTTTCAGGGCCGTTGAGTGTGTTGGATTCAAACGAGGCTGAAATACATGCGATTAGCTATGCGATTGAGTCGTTTCAGGCATCGCAATGGTGTGCTTGTTCTTGTATAATTGAATCGGATTCCTTGGTTGCCATTTCATGGATTCTTAACGTTGAGGGCCGGCCTTGGAGGTACTCTTCTTTATTTAGGCGTATCAATGAAGCAAGTTTAGCAGTGAATTGTGTGTTTCATCATGTTGGCCGCGAGGCAAATGGACTAGCCGATACATTGGCTAAAGGTGGTGTGGACCGACGTGTCTGGATGCGGGTGGGACTTTAGCCTAGAGGGAGGTGCTGGATGCGTGGGGTGTGCGGAATGGTGGTGCTTGGGGCGTGCTGGGGAGGGCTTAACGTTAGGCGGGGTGAGGGCTTTATGGCTGGAGCAGTTGGCTCGGGTGACCTGGGGGCGTGACGCCTTGGTCGGTTGTGACCTGGGCCGATCGAGCTGTTGGGGTCTGGCTGGGTGGGAGGTTTTGCTGTGTTTTCCTTTTGTACGGGTTTGTGTTTGGTTCTCGGTTGTCCTTCTCGGGTACTCTTTTCCTCCATTTAGGTATAGGGAGGTTTTTAATGAGGATCGAGTTTGATGCATTGTATGATTTTCGTGTTAATAAAATCATACTTATTGAGCAAAAAAAATAACAATAGTAGTAGGTAATAATAACAAATGATAATAATATAAATAATAATAATGATAATATAGTAATAATAATAAATAATATTAGTAGTAATAATTATAATAATATAATACTGGTGACAATATAAATATTATAATACTAGTAATATATATAATATTTATTATTTTATCATATAATAAAAATTAAAGCCCATTATTTAAACATAAAAACGAGTTGACACCCCAGACAAAATAGGTGATTACAGATGCCCCCCCTTTGCTTATACTTGTGGAACAAGAATAAAGCAAAGGCCATAAGCACCAATTTTGTCCAACTTCCCTGTTTGGATCTCGAGTCACTGTGCACTTGAACTACTAGCGGTTCGAAAGTCGGTACGGGAAAATGCTACGGTCGCGGAGGCTTGAGGCTGTCCTTCTCATTACAACATTCTTTAACACTTCGTGGTCCGTGCAAATAGACAATTAGTGAAAAATAAAAGCTCCATTCTCAAAGTGCCCGAACGGATAGGCATATTCCATTCTCCAAATGCCCGAACGGATAGGTGAGTTTCATTCTCCTCATGCCCGAACGGACAAGCGGGTTCCATTCTCCTCATGCCTGAACGGATAGACGAGTTTCAATTCCCAAAAAGCCGGAACGAATAGGCGGGTTCCATTCTCCTCATGCCTGAACGGATAGGCGGGTTAAATTCTCCTCATGCCCGAACGGATACGCAGATTCCATTCTCAAAAAGCCCAATCGGATAGGCAGGTTCCATTGTCCTCATGCCTGAACAGATAGGCGGGTTCCGAAAGATAAAAGTTCCATTCTCCTTATGCCTGAACGGATAGGCAGATGCCATTCTCAAAATGCTCGAACGGATAGGCGGGCTTCCTTTTACGGGAAAAGCTTTAATATACCTGTCAAAAATAGGCAAAAATGATATGATGATGCGATTTAGCATGCCCCTAATCCTAGGGGTGCCTAACTACAAATGATGCATGCTTTATGACATCAAAATTGCTTGAACGCTTTCACTCTTCGGATCGGTCACTCTTGATCTTCTTCTTAATCTCTTTTGTGTTCCTCATCTCTGCCAAATCTCAATCTTTTGTTCTTTCTCGAAAGATGACTGCTGACTTCCACCGGTAAGAGTAGACATAACACTTCTCGTAGCGCTTGTTCTCACAATGTTGCCCCCTAATCAAACTGGGTGCTCAACTATCCTCTTCATCTTAACTTAACGTTGTGACTTTGCTCTTTTCTCAATATTAGGGGAAGCACGTGCCCCCCAAGCCCCTGAACTTTTCTCTTAAGTTCATTAAGGCCCGTTTTCATCTTCTGAACCAATCAAGGCATTTCGAAAGAAAATTGCTTCAAGTCCCTAAACTGTAGTTTGTAGTAATATACTACTGTCCTCACCATGGCCACTGACAAACTGTCATTTGTACTCATGGCATTGCATTCTAAACTTTTTCCTCAAAGCAATGAAAGGAAATTTTGTGTTCACAAAAAGATTTAGATTGCATCTTCTATTTTCAAACTGAAATGCATTTTTGAAAACTAGACTTTATTTCCAAATTATGGACTTATCAAGCTGGATTAAATACCTCGAATATCAAGTGCACGAACGACACTATTATGGCTTACAAATGATTGTCTCAAGCGTCATGTGTCTAGGAAACCTCGAAAATTGAGCCGATGTCTGAAGATGTGAAATACTCTCCAAGCTATTTCAGCTTTTTAATCAATTAGACTTATCTTCTATAGGCTTCTCCTTTATCATTATTACCTTGTCTCAATTCTTTGATTTTGGGGAAGTTAACTAATCACATTCCTTTGGCTCGAAATAAATGATGGAGCAAACAACAAAACCCCAAGCTACTCGGTATTGTCATGATTTGAAAATATTACCATCATTCATGAAGAAAAAAATTGATTCGAATGGTGCATATCAACCTTATTGGTCTTTTTGCTACATCGGAGTGCCCAAAAAATTCCACACTCTTATCCAAAAATGCCTATTACCAAGCTTCGAACATTGGAGTGCTTTTGTTATGCTTTTATTATTCTCGAATTTTTTCTCTTTTCTCTTTTTTCTTTTTCTTTTCCTCTTTTCCTCCTTTTCTTTTTCTTTTCTTTTTTTCTCTCTTCTTTTAGCACGAAAGATTTTCGGTTCTTCTCCCGAAGGTCCTAATGCTATGTGTACTCAAATTAACTCGGAGTGTAAGCCACATATTCATCATCTTCATAGCCTTCAATTTCCACTAGACAAAGGCTGCTCGAAATCAACCTTTGGGTCAAGATCAATGTCCCTTGTGCAATTGATGTACGGGGACTCAATAGACAAATATATACACAAAATGAAGAGATAAATGAAACACAAAACACTATGCATCCTTTCATTCAAATTTTAAAAACACTATGCAATTGATTCAACCATTACTTCACGAAAAAGATAAAAATGCAAAGGAATGAAAACAAGCAACACGAAACACAAAGCAAACTTGGATGCATTAAAACTTTCGACCACCATTAGACTGGCCACTCATCACAACCCTTAAGCTTCCTCGAGGAACTCAATCTCTTTATTGTCCACCAGTTCCTGAACCAACTACTTAAATTCTGGACAATTTTGAATCTCATGCCCCGCAGCTTGATGGTACTCACAAAATGATTCAGGGCCATCACACACTCCCTTCGTACCACTCTCAATCAAGCCCGTCGTGCACAATTGTTCGTACACCCATTTCAGAGGGAACTTAATTTCCGACACTCCCACCCTCACTTTCTTTGCGTCTACCTCTTCGAGGGCATTCATGCCTCGTCCTCCATGGTTCGGAAGCGGATTGGTCGCCACATTGGGCCTCTCTAACTCGAGGACCTCGATGTTGATCATGTTTTTCACGAGCTTTTTGAATGCCGTACAATTTTCTATCGTGTGCCCCGGTACTCCACCATGGTACTCACAGTGCGCCTTCTCATCATACCATGGAGGGTAAGGCGGCTGGAAGGGAGTAACATGATATGGACGGTGAGAGGTGAAGGAAATTTTCTCTTGTTCCCTCTTGGGTGCCCTACTTTCTCTTCGGTTCGAGCTTTGCACATTCCCGATTGCGGCTCGAGGCGGTGAGATGGTAAGGTGCTTAGTAGCCTCGTAGGTATTGGTGTTGTTTACCTCATGATCTTTCTTCTTTAATTGATTCTGAGAACTCTCTCCTCCATCAATTCTACCACTCTTGATAGCTACCTCGATACGTTCACCGGTCATAACCATATCTGAGAAATTACCGATAGGGTTGCTTATCATGCGATCATAGAGGGTTCCGTTCAAAGTATCAACAAACATATGTGACATCTCATTCTTGCGGAGTGGAGGTTGGACTTGTGCCGCCAAATCTCACCAACGCTGGGCGTATTCACGGAGGCTCTCATTGTGCCTTTGCTCCAAACCTTGTAGCATGAGTCGATTTGGGGCCATATCGTTTATGTGCCTATACTGATCTGTGAAAGCCTTGGCCAAATCCTTCCATGACCTAATCTGAGCACGAGTCAACTGATTGTACCACCTCACCACGGGCCCCGCTAAGCTGTCTTGAAAGTAGTGAATTAGAAACCTCTCATTGTTGATGAAACCCGTCATCTTTCTACAGATCATGGTTATGTGGGCAGTAGGGCAAGTTGTCTCGTTAAACTTTTCAAACTCCGGCGTCTTAAACTTGGGCGGGATTAACATATTTGAAACCAAACTGAGATCTCTAGCATTCATCCCATATGCCCCTCTTCTTCTTCCTTTGTCCGAAATTTCTCCTCGAGGTCCTTCCGAGTCTCTTCTTGTTGTTTCGAGAACTCTGCCTTGACCTTGCTCAAATTCTCAATCTCATCCAAATCTGGGACACTATCCCCGACATTCTCCACATGGTTAAAAACTAGGCCTGATGGAGCATGGGTAAAGGCGCCCGCCTGATTCGATGTTGCCCCATCTTGATGGAGCATGGGTAAAGGCGCCCGCCTGATGCGATGTTGCCCCATCTCCTTGAGTAGCCGCTCCTTGTGAGGGCTTATGGGTATCAGTGACAAAACCAGGGGAAAACGAGGGGTCTCCCCTCTCCTCACTAGGGTTTCCAACAACACCGTTTCCCTTTAGATTAGCTTGTAGCAACTGAGATATCTCTTTCATCATATCTTGTTGGGACTTAATGATGGTGTCCCTCAATTCTTGCTGAGCTAGCTCCAACTGACCCCTTAAATGGACCTCTAACTTAGCAAAACTCTCCTCCATTTGCTTCCTCTGATGGCGAGTAAAGTGTGGATGCAGAATCTTCGATAGTCAGGAATACTGCAATGACCCCGAACAATTAATTTCGTGACTTAATGATCTAATGCATGCAATGTCAGATGATTAAAGGAAATAAAAAAACACAACCGAATGCAAGGAAGTTTTGATTCGACTAACATCCTCATCAAACAACTTTCATAATGGAGATCAAGTCTTATCGGAACGAGGTAATAAATACATAGGGTACAATTTTCAGTAAATTTTGCTCGTCCCCTCCCATTAAACTAGCGTTCCGGAAACTCCGTCGCTATGGACTCTTTTCTCCCGTTATGAAAGTTTTCAACTTTAGACTGTTCTCAACCCAACACTTCATATGAGAATGTCAAGAATATGCCAAAAATAATTAAGCAAGACAAAAAAGGCAACTGGATTAGTAACATAAAAACGAATTATAAATATAATAAATGAAAGGAAACATATCAAAGCAGATTCACAATGCAAGACCTATTAGCATGCATTCTAATTCTACGGTTATCTACATGGCCTTAATCGGGGTGGGCTTCTTAAATTCTCACACATGTGGGTTCTGTTCTAACAAGGGTACTCGTACCTATCTTATTACCTACTAAGGTAACAAGAGCCCTAATTCTGGCCCATTACAAGCTTGCAAATTGGTTTCGGTTCGAGGGAAAGCACAACCTAGTGACATGGAGGGCTGCTCACGTGTCAAAGGCGTGGATTCCGAAAGTGAATTACCGACATGATAATACTTATCTTAGCAAAATTTACCTTAGTAACATTTGAATGTTGTAACAATATTTACCTTATCCTTTCTAATAATAGGAGGATCATCCTTCAAATATTTGACTAGGTTTATCATGGTCAAATATGCAACATTTTTTTCCATGTTTGAAATTCTTTCCAATGAATTTCACTGATTTTTTCATTGTGTCACATAGACACAATCCAAAATAAAGCATTATGAATCTGTTAAACGTCAGGAATTTAGTCAAAGACTAAAACTAGAAACAGAAACATAATTTCTAACTTTTGTTAGACGAATGAGATTTAGTAAACTAAACTCCAAACAAAAGTTCACACGGTATTAATAGAAAGAACAATAATAAACAATGCACCAGGTAGGTAACTCATGAAAGATAGGTGGTGCACTAGGCACACTTAAATACCAAGTCTCTCAAAGAACCAATCCTAGACATGCACTTTTAAATTTTCTTTCAATCACCGTTTATGGATTCTATTCTTGAAATCATTCCAAGCATGAGTGATCAATCGAAATCATTACCTTTGATTCACAACAATTTGGAATCTTCCATTTATGGTCCAACGACCCTCACGATTCTTTAGCCATTTTTAAACATTGTGCACTTCATAACATGCATCAGAATAGGCTTTAAGAATTTAATTTTGACATAAAGAACCAAATTCTTCTATGCTTTGATTCGAGACATCTATCGGAATTTAGTAACCAATGTTATTTTCAAAATAAATTCACCGATTTATTTCTAAAATAGAATTATACTTGATTCTTTAAGAAATAATAACTTTAAGTTATTTCTCTTTCTAAAATAAATTCACCAATTTATTTCAAGGGGTTAATCATTCTAGATTCTCACGAAATTAAATCCAACAATTTATTTCCCTTAGCAAGTTAGAATCAACACATGATTCTAGTAAAGAAATAAATTTAATGATTTATTTCCTTTTACACAAATTGAATCATATTTGATTCTTATGGGAATAAATTAAATGATTTATTTTTCTTAACAAGTTAGAATCAATGCATGATTCTAGCATAGAAATAAATTCAATGATTTATTTCCTTTTACAAAAATTGAATCATACTTGATTCTTACGTAAATAAATTCAATGATTTAATTTTCCCCGTAACCTTAGAATCATATAAGATTCTCTTGAAAATAAATTCAATGATTTATCTTCTTTTCCAAAATTAGCATCAACACAAGATTCTAACGAAGAAATAAATTCAGTGATTTATTTCCCTTATATCTGTTGTTAAATATTGGGATTAGTAGCACTAAAACCCAAACCAAAGATATCAAGGCCACAAAATCAAAGGATATGATCCTTTAATTTTTTTTATTCTTGTTTTGGAAAAGATCACGTAAATCCGTTAAAACGGCTGAAATTAATTCTCGAAACGAATTATTTACGAGATCTTTGTTTCCAAAACAAATCACGATTTCACCTGAATATTCTGTTTGTCTCTATAAAATTTCTCAAAAGGAAATTATTAGTTCGAAAGAAATAATAATTATCACATATAAATATGACATCAGATACTCCTTTTTCACACCAAATGTATTAAAGGCCAAAATTATTTAAGGAATAAATACCTTAAAATAAAAGAATCACATTGATTCTTACTAACTGAACAAGATAATTTCTTTTTTCATATTTAAGGCCAAAAACAATATTAGATAATAATACCATAATAATAAAGTTTTACCTTAAAATTACCATTGAAGATCGCACCACTCTTGCTCGAGACTCATGATTTCCTTAGTTCAATTTTGGTAATTTCCATCGAATAGCGCAATAAACTTAGGAAAGATTACATGTTTAAATTTCATATTCAACGTTTAATGAAATTTAATAAAACCTTTAACCTCACCAAATTCACGTCAAATCATATGTTGAATTCATATGAAATTTCATGTATCATTCCGGTAGGTAAATCATTGCAATTCACCGTGGCAATAAACTCACAATTTCGAGATGAATACTCCGTTGTGGTAAATTGTTCTTCTTCGATTAAAATTCGAGACTCTATCTTAAGATTGTTAGAAAACAGTCGTTAATATAAGAATAAATAATAAAATAAAATATTATTATTTAAACAAACAATACAAAAATAAGAACGGTACGCCAATATATATAAATCAAACCGATTTGAAATAAAAAGAAACATGTTGAGGCCTGCACGAACGCAGTTTCCTTAAGACAGATTTTCAGCCACTCCTATGGTGCTCGAGTTCATTGGTCGTCTGTTTCCCAAGATAAAACAACATAAGATTAGCCACAATTGCACTACTATGCAGATCACGAACTGACCCTTGCCTTCTCCTATCACCGAAAACCACTTGTAAAATCCACAGAGTAAAACAATAAAAATTTTCTGTGGTTTTGAGTTATGTAAAACCTAGAAGGTTTACTCCCTATTTATAGGAGTGTCATGAGGGTATAAGTGGAAATTTGACCTAATGGAGTATTTAATATTGAGAATCAATTGATTGTTCTTATAAAGCAACTTCCAAAATTATTATCTGAATTAAAGGTAACTTCCAATATTTACCCTTTTAATTCCAAGATAAAATTTGGCAAATTTATGCTTTTATTTGAGGAAAATTCATTTCAAATTTCGGTCAAAATATATGCAAGCCCACAAAGGACCAGACTGGTTCAGACATTTGCGTTACCCACGTCGTGCACGTCTGCACATTTACGAACCAACAATTGGTTCCACATTTTTTTCAACAACATTTGAATCAATTTCTTATTCAAAGCTCGAAAATTATCCAATTTTTCCAACAATATTCCCTGCAACCTCTACGAAAATGCATCCGAAAACATCCGAAAACTACTCCTAACAACATCCGAACGATCTACAGCCATAACCTAGCGATTCTAGTATCCTAACAACATCAAAGAACATCCAAAAACATATTCCAACCATTCTTATACCTCGAGCAATCAAGAATCTATCGAAACAACCCCAAAACCACTCTTAAATTACCATAGAAATTAGCCAATTAAATAGTTTCGGGATTTATTAGGAAAATCTCATTTCATATTATATTTATACAATCAGAATGTGAATTAACCCAATAAAAATATCCAACAATAATCTTGTAAAACAAGAATTTAGGCAAAACATCGAAACCATCAATTAATCCCACTTACTTAAATTAAATTGCAAAACCATGTTATAACCTACTAAACACAAGACAATCACCAGGGAATATCAATAAAGAACCTTAGTTTTAAGAGAGAATAAAAATTTACCTTTGAATAACCTTACACACAAATTGATGTTTGTTTTCCACTCGAAAATAACATGGGAAAATATATGAGATCTTTATGAAGTCTCAACAAGGTTTTGTTAGGAAATAGCTGAGGAATCAAATGATGAAATCTCCATTGAAAAACAAAAAAGAAATCTGAAAATCTTGTTTGCGAAAAAGTGATAGAAAATGAGAAGAGAAAATCTAAGAAAATTGATACAATAGCAATATGATTTTGAAAAATAATTAATCGTGAAAACCTTAAGGTGGAAAACCTTTAATTAAAACATTTGAAAAAATAGCTCAATAAGGATTCTTAGTATTGGCCCAATTACACTTTAGTCATTAAAAACAATTTTGCATTTATTACATTTTGGTCACCAAATCCAAAATGACACCTCAATTAATTAAATTGATTTCCAATTTTCAACCATAACACTTAATGTAATTATTAAACATTTACAAAAGGTTTAACCGAATTTTATCCGTTTGAAATTCTCATTTCAAAAATATATATTTCCCAAAATGTATTTTAATCGCTAAACACGGTTCCCCGGTCCGAACCTAAACCACCAAAACTTCTAAACCCATTTTCAGGGTGTTACAACATTTTATGTTGAAACTGAAATGTTATCTAAACTTTAGGTTGCAACCTAAAATATTACCGATACATATAATTGTTTAGGTTGGGTATTATAAGTCTCGAAACTTCGAGGCAAGTTTCGATACTTGTCAAGAAACATGTCTAGAACAAAGTATGTCAAAGGGAAAGTTTCAAAACTTAGAGTCAAGTTACGAAACTTATCGTGACACAACGTCTCTGTTCAAGATATTCTTCGTTGTTATCAATCAAGGGATGCAGTGCTTCAATGATGGAAATCAAAAGAATACATAAAAATCTAAAAAATGTTTAATTTTTAAATTGAGATTTCAAAATTTGAATCTTTTTTTTCAAAAAAAAAAAACTTATTTTCATGTCCTTAACTCTTTAATGGTGATTTTGTTAATTTCAAACTAAATCTATTTTTTTCTATTGGGTAATGAAGATTTCTTATAATATGAGTAATCTAAACTTAATTTTAAGAAATAAAACCTAGAATTTAGGTAATTGATAAAAGAAATAACTTATTTTCAAGTTCTTTAACTCTTTAATGGTGATTTTGTTAATTCCAACCTAAACCTAAGATTTTTTATTGGGTAATAAAGATTTCTAATAGTATATGAGTAATCTAAACTTGATTTTAACAAAGCAAACCCGAAATTAGGTAATTGGTTGTGATATTGATTTTAATCTAGAATTCTTGATTTTGAGTAAAACGTGGATTTAGATTGAGAAGTTTGAAACTTAGAACAAAGTTTCAATACTTGTCATGAAATATGTTCATTCTGGGATGATCAAATCTCACGTAAAAATTTAAGTTGGACTTTGGAGTGAGTAAAATTTTAGGTTTCAACCTAAAATATTACCCAAAACCATAACAATTTAGGTTGTAACCAAAAATGGTATCCAAAAACCATAACAATTTAAGTTGCGACCAAAATCATAAAAAAATCATTTGAAAGGGGTAACATCTAAGGTTGGACGGTGTAAGTCTCCAAACTCAATACCAAGTTTCGAGATTCAAAACAAGTATGTGCAATGATAACATTTCCGGTTGCAATCCAAAAATGTTATCATTTTATATAACATTTTAGGTTACAATTACCTAAAATATTTAGGTTGGAGTCTAGCTAAGTTTCAAGTTCTTTAACTCTTTAACGGTGATTTTGTTAATTCCAATGTAACCCCCTCGTCCCGGTCTGGATGACTGACCGGTTCGAGTAGATTACACGGGGAAAACCGAAGCGAAACCCGTTAAGGCTCCCCTTCGGTTAGCAACCCTATTTTTGTTTCTTTATCTTTTCTAGATGCCTTTATTAAATCCTATGTGATAGGACACGCAGCGAACAAACACGGATACAAAACTCACATACATGCAATTAAACAGCCCATTTTATAACAGGTCGTATCGATACACCAGGGAGACCGTATCGGTACACTGGTTAACCGTATTGATATGCCTTCATTGGTCAACTTCTCATGGTCAACGATAAAAGACCGTATCGATACACCCTACACACATACCGATACGCCAAAATCTCTTCAATTTCTCAGAATTCCAGAGAGCCTTTGGCGTATCGATACGCCCTCGTGTATCGGTACGCCCTGCCTAAACTGAGCCCCAAAGTGTAGGACCGTATCGATACGGCCCTTGACCGTATCGATACGGCCCTTGGGCGTATCGATACGCCCTGCACTGCAAGTCTCAATCTAGCTGCAAAACGAACCAAAACTCAACTCTAGATGCATTTTACGACTTGTCTAGCAACCTACCCACACTCATAGATCATTTAACAACCAAGATTAAACGTACAGATCAATTTAAACAAACAATAGAACATCATATACCAAGACAAGCAAACAACATACCTACATATACTCTAGAGGCATTTTACTCTACTTCAAACTTGATCTAACACTTAGCATACATTCAAAGTAACACACGTCCAAGGCTAACCACATTAAAAGAGGACAAGCACACACAAAATACATGCATAACAAGATTTACAAGCCTTCACTACAAACATAAGCATCCAAAAGACATGGCTATAAGCCTTCCAAACAAACACTTAGGCATCAACATGAACATGGTTTACAAATCCATCAACATGAGGCATTAACAACATAAAGCCAACACAAAGGAGTCTAGATACACGCTCCTAAAACACGTAGCATTTCCCATTGCTAAACTACTACATTATTTAATAAACCATACTTGAGCAAACTACCACACGCTTGGACGCCCTTTTCTTGCTCCTTGCTAACTCCAAGCTAAAGATCTGCATTGTCGAAAAAGGGAGAGCGTAAGCATAAAGCTTAGTGAGCGGAGCTCAAAAACATAACAACGATAATGTAGGGTTCAAAGCTTTCTTTAAAAATAAAGGCCAACACATACAATCCATCTAACAACATAATCCTCTCACTAACATACAAGTTCAACTAAAAGTCAACAATATAGATATTTTTCATGGCGTCACACTTCATGGTATGCATAAAGGCATAATTTCAGATTTAAAGCAAAACCATTAAAAGAGAATGATATGGTGAGACACAACATGAAGCATACATGGTATGCACAAGCATAACCAAAACACGGTGGGACTACACATCACCGTTTCGACTAGTAGTTTTCTGATGGGACTACACATCAACGTACTCTTCTGCTAGTCACTACCGGCGGGACTACACATCACCTGAGTCTTATACCTGTCACTATCGGCGGGACTACACATCACCGTAGTAACGGCAACCATCACGTGAGGTTCGACACCAACCATGCAACATGATGTACAATTCACTCTCGTGCAACACGGGTACACCATATCATGCATGTCCAAAACAACTTGTAACAAAAACCACAATTATGCACAAACTTACTACTTACGATCTTACCTACCGCAATTGGTCTTACTTACCATTTTCGTGCACAACCTGCACCAACTTATAGATATTTTACAAGGCATATTAACATCACCATTAATTTCGTCACGCATGATCAACAACATAATAACAACAACATGCTTCCTCCCAAAGTATTGAAATTTCATGCATAACAATTTATCACCACGAGTAATGAAAAACAAACGGTAAAAAGGGGAAATTAAAGAGGCGATTCACATCAACTTACTCTTGAGTTTAAATTGACCTTTCAAGCTCAACCCAAACTCTTTCAAAACAACATTTGAACCAAGACGTTACTTAAAAATATTTCCACTCACCATATTTCCTTAAGCAAACCAAGCAAAGCCGACCCAAGCCTCCACAACTTCCGGAATCGTGCCCGAACATCCCAAGGCCAAATCCACTATTTCTAACCAATCAAAAGCAATGTATTAACGTCTTAATCAACCACAAATTTACTCTTACACATCAGCTCTCAATTCCTTAACATTTTCTCAACAATTCAAAGCCGAAATCCTCCCAAATAATCCCATTTTCGTACTCTAGCAAAACCCAGCCATTACCTCTCAATTTAAACACTTAAAACACTCCAAAACATGTCCAAAACATCACCCTAAGGTTGTACAACCATCAGCCCTTCATTTCCCCACATAAACACCTTAAAAACTCCCATTTTCCACTCCTAAAAATCACTTACAGCAGTAGCGACGGGAATCCACTCAAACCAACCCTAGCACCACTCAAAAATCATCAAAAAACATCTAAAAATTCCTACCCAATGTTGCTATAACATCAGCCCAACAATTTTTCACAAAACCATTCCAAAAACATAAATTTTGACACTTTAAATATATCCCTAAAAACTCATTTCGGGATTCTTTATAAAACCCAACCAAATTGAGATATAATGTTCCAAAGGGAAAGGTTAGATCAAAACTCAACTCTATTAAACAAAAACAACCCAAGAAGCCATTAAAGTTTCATACTTTCCTCAAACCTTGAAAATTTGAAAAACTAAAAAGATGATGTTTTTGAAATCTAAAACTATGGAAATGATTGGGATAGAAAGGAGAAGTCAAACATGAGGTTACCTTGCAAAAATCACCAAAGATGAGGAATAATGGTGATGGAATAGTGATTCCAATGGAGGAAGAGGTTTTTGTCGTTGGAAAGTTTGAAGAAGGGGGAAGAAGGTGAGTTAAATGAGGGTTTTAAAATAAAATGAGCTTTTATTTTCCAAGACCCAGTATTTACAAGAGTGCCATTAATGAAAATTGGCCTTCTTCTACTACTCCAAAATCCATGAAATTTTGGGTTCTTATTTAATTTAAAATTGGATCCAACATATTAAATGAAATTTTTTTAAACGAGAGGAAAAACCTGAAACATTCTTTTAATATTATTTTCACCCGACCCCTAAACCTGGGTGTTACAACTCTCCCCCACTTAAGGAATTTCATCCCCGAAATTACCTGACGGAAACAAATACAGAAATTGTTCAAGCATATCGGCTTTTCTCTCCCACGTAGCCTCTTCCACACCTCTATGTCTCCACAACACCTTGACCATGACAAGCTCGATAGACATTCTACACAACACCGAAGGTCAATAATAGACATCTCAGCACGATCTCTAATATTTGAATATCTCTCTCTGACTGATCATCGAACTGAGGGTGACACGATGTACTGAAATTCAGACGGGTACCCAAAGCAACATGCAGACATTTCCGAAAGCTACCTGTAAACCTCAGATTTCTACCTGACACAATCGACTTCGACACACCACGTAATCTCACAAACTCACTGATGTACAAATCAGCTAACTTACGTATGAACGACTATGAAATGAGCACACCTCGTGAAACAGTCAACAATCACCCCAACTGAATTCTTCTTAAAGGAAGTCAAAGGCAAACCTGATACGAAGTCCATCGTAACATTTTCTCAGTTCCATTTGAAATTCTCAACGGCTGTAACACTCCAGACGGAAATTGAGATTCTGACTTATCACACTGACAAACCATGCACTTGCTCACGAAATCAGTAACATCTCCTTTCAGACCAACCGAATAGCACTCACCTTTCAATCCACAGTTCATCTATGTACTACGAGGATGCATAACAATGGACTATTGTGCGCTTCAATCAAGATTGTACGCCTCAAATCACTGTCACCTAGAACAACTATCCCATCTCTGAAACACAAGACCCCACCAACGCTGAAATTGTAGTATGTATGTCTTCCTTCTGCTATATTTTGCACGTGAGGTGTCAAGGTTCTATCTAACAGGTGCTTCTCTCATTTCAATTGTCCTAAAGTAGACTCACCCTGAAGTTCGGCCACTAGGCCGCCATCACCGGACAAGCTCTAACTAGCAAACATTGCTCTCAACTCAACGACTACCTTCCTACACAAAACATCCGCCACTACATTGGCTTTACCCGAATTATACTCAACCTTGAGATCATAGTCCTTAAGCAATTTTAGCCACCTACATCGTCTAAGATTCAACTCTTTCTGTGTCACTAAATATTTTCAAGCTCTGATGATCTATATACACTATGCATTTCTCGCCATACAAGTAATACCTCTGAATCTTCTTCAAAGCAAACACGACTACAACTAACTCTATGTCATAAGTCGGATAGTTACGCTCATGAGTCTTTAACTGTCTCGAGGAATAAGCCACCACTCTTCTGTCTTGCATGAGAACACAACCTAACCCTACATGTGAAGAATCACTGTAAATCACATAGTCCTTACTCGACTCCGGCTAAATCAAAATCAGTGCATTGGTCAAAGCTTCATTCAATTCCTCAAAGCCTTGCTGTCTCACATCGGACCACTCAAACTCAAACTCAAACTATGCATCTCTGTCACAGACTTCGGTTGCTTCCACTCAACAATAGCATCTATCTTCCTTAGATCCACTTCTAATCCCATCGGCTGACACTACATGTCTAGGAAGACTACTTCTCGGATCTAGAACTCGCACTCACCCAACTTTGTATACAACTATTTGTCTAACAAGGTCTGCAAAACTACCCTCAACTGCCGGTCATAGTCTTCCTCGGTACGAGAATACACTAAAATATCACCTAAGAAAACAATCACAAACTGATCTAAGTACTGATAGAAAATTTTGTTCATCATATCCACAAAAGCAGCTGGCGCCCTAGTCTAACCAAACGGTATAACCAATAATTTATAACGACCATATCTAGTCTTAAAAGCCGTCTTCAGTACATCAACCTCTATTACCTTCAACTGGTAGTAACCGGATCTTAATTCATCTTAGAAAACATTGAAACACTTCTAAGATGATCGAACAATTCATCAATTATCGGCTACGGATACTCGTTCTTCACTGTCAACTGATTCGACTGTCTGTAATCTATACACATTATCATATTGTCATCTTTCTCCTTTACAAACAACACAAGTGCACCCCGCGGTGGAGAACTCAGACGGATAAAACCTCTATCTGACAACTCTTGCGACTGAGTCTTCAACTCTTTCAGTTCTTTCGGTGCCAAACGGTACGGAGCAATCAAAACAGAAGCAGAATCAGAATATGTCTCTATAGCAAACTCTACTTCTCTATCGGGAGGTAAACTAAGAAATTCTTCAGGAAACATAATCGGAAAATCACACACTGTTCTAACATCCTGAGGTCTAATCTTCATTCATGCTCGGATTCATTACGTAGGCCAAGTGCGTCTCACCACCCAATTCAACTAATCTCTGAGCCTCTGAAGCTAAAACAACATTCGATAAGAAATTTACATTCTCACCTACCATTACAATCTCATAATCATCCGCAGGCTTCAAGAAAACTCTCTTTGTCTCAAGGTCTACCCTAACTTTATGTTCTACAAGTCAAACCATGCACAGTTTCACATCAAACCTGTAAGAAGGCAATTCCATCACATCTGCTAGAAACACGTGTCCTCGAACCATCAACGAACATCCCTTGTACATCCTTCCGACCACAATCGTACCTCGAGGGAGCTAATAACACTAACACCTACCTCTAGTACATCACAAGGTAAATTCACCAACTTCGCATACTGACTCAAAATACACGGATGCATAGATCCAGAATTAATCAGAAAAACAAAGTCAATGATTGTATCGAGGAATTACTTGCTATAACATCGACATCATTCCGAAGCCAACTCTTAGGTATTCACTTCTCTTACCAACTCATATCAAGATCGGTCACATTGTTCTCTCTCAACAGAAACCAACTCATAGGCACGCTGACCCAAACAAACAAACTATACCTCCAACTCTGGTACTGCCCTACTGTCCTGAACTAGAGCGATGAACTCTCTCATCAACCACATCATCTAAAACCTCAGAGTCATGATTACCAGCTCTAGGCCCACGCCTCGGCCTCAAACTTACCAAAGACAGCATTACAATAATAAACAAAACACACAACAAAATATATGAGGTTAGCAAGGGCAAGGGTCCAAGGTGCTCAAGTACTCCTTTACTCAAAAACCCCTTCTAAATAAGTAATAGTAGCAATGGGAACTCGACACTATGCTCCAACACAACCATCATGCTAACCCATGCCTTCAAACACCGTGCGAACAATCAAGCATCAAGAATACATGGCAACACAGTCACAGACACATAGCAACATCATAACACATCAAACTTACCTCACTTACCTACCCGAGGTCTCGGAACCTCGGGCTCCGAAACCACCAAATGTAACCCACTCGTCTCGGTCTGGACGACTAACCGGTTCGAGTAGGTTACACGGGGAAAACTGAAGCGAAACCCGTTAAGGCTCCGCTTCAGTTAGCAACCCTATTTTTTCTTTATCTTTTCTAGACCCCTTAATTAAATCCTATGTGATAGGACACGCAGCGAACAAACACAGATACAAAACCCACAGACATGCAATTAAACATCCTATTTTAACTTTTATAATAGGTCGTATCGATACGCTAGGGGACCGTATCGATACGCATTGACTTGGTCAACTATTCAGAGTCAACCTAGGGAGACCGTATCGGTACACTGTATAACACCCGGGTTTTGGGGTTAGGTGAAAATAATATTTTAATATTATTCTGGGTTCGGTTTTATAATTTAACTAATGGTCCGGGTTTGGCTTTCAAATTAATTAATTAGATGATGGACTAAGTTTTGGAATTAAACCCCAAATGGCCATGGAACTTATGTCCTTGTGAATAATCCATTTCATTAAGGGCAAAAGGGTCATTGGGCTTTTAAATTAAAACAAAACAAATAAAAACCCCAATTTTCACTCATCTTCTCCCTCTCTCCCAAAAATATCACGACAAACCTCTCCTCACCATTGAAGCTACTGTTCCATCACCTCCCTTCTTCGTTTCAACTCCGTTTTGAAAGGTAATAGTATTTTTGACTTCCCCTCATCTTCCCCTTCATAAAAGTACCTTTCATTTTGATTTCCATGGAAGTTTTAGAAAATGTCATTTTTGAATATTTGGATTAAAAATGGGGTCTTTAGGTTGCTAAGTTAAATGTTTTGATTTAATATGTTTAGTAATGATGTATAGAGGCCAAATGATACTACATATATGAATTTCAAATGATTTGGAACAATTTTCGGAATTTGGCTTGAGAGGGTTTTTGGAGGGTTTTTTGAGTGGGTTTTGGGGCTGTTTAAGGTTGTATTTTGGGGGCTGTAGGTAGTATGATATATGAGGATCATTTTGGGTGCAATTGATGCTTGTTTGGGTGCTTGAAATGAGAGTTTTCAGTGGGTCAAGTGGGCTGCTCGAAAATCCTGTTTTTGGACTTGTTTTGAGTGTTGGATGCTTGGTAATGTAATCCGGGTTAGTTTCGATGACAAGATATTGATTGTGGATGTTTTGTTTGTGTTTGGGATTGATTAAAATCAAGTTTGGGCATCGGTGAAGCATCGGAAGTGAATCCGGGGAATTGAAGACAATTGCTTGCTTGGTCTTGAGCTCGGGAGCTTAGGTGAGTGGTTAATTGTTTTACTTGGCTTTAAAA
This sequence comes from Hibiscus trionum, assembly GCA_030270665.1. Classification (NCBI taxonomy): domain Eukaryota; kingdom Viridiplantae; phylum Streptophyta; class Magnoliopsida; order Malvales; family Malvaceae; genus Hibiscus; species Hibiscus trionum. Next base: position 26,139,986 of record BSYR01000005.1, read on the forward strand.
TGGTTGGTTCGAGTAGATGGACTAGGTTGGGCTTGGTAGACCCACCTAGAGTTAGGATTAGGGTGGTAACCTAATCCTAAACTTGATCTAGAGCCTTTGGATGAACTTGAATGTATGAATGTATATGCCTCGTATGTGTTGTGATATGAATGCTTATGTATATTGTATTATACATGTGAGATGAGGCATGATTTGTATTGCTTAAAGCATGCATGGTGTTGGTTCATGATTGTGTTCATGGTGAGTACGTGCTAAGCACGGAAATGATTGAAATGAGTAATGTGGAATGAGTAAAATATTGGCACTAGTATACTTAAATACAAATGATCGATCATTAGGATGTTAGTGTGTACACATGAGTCAAAAGTTGCGCGTGGCCTTGGTGGCGTTGAGTCACCAAGGAGGAGTACGGGTACGCCCAGAAATTGTATTTAAATATAGTCGGTGATGAGTGGAATCCCATCGACGGGGCGTGAGGATGAGTGGAATCCCCTCCGCGAGACCGGTGATGAGTGTAATCCCACCGTCAGGTAATGGTTGTGTTGTTGGATGTGAGTTCCAACGGTTATCCGCGTATTTGAGTCATATCTAGGTGCCAATGTTGTTTAATATGTGTATCAATGTGTTGAGACTAACGATCCTTGTGAGGATGTTTGATGTGGCCATTTATGTTGAGAAAGTTAGAGCTTGTTGATCATGACATTTACTTGTATATTTTGTTCATGCATCTTATATTGTGGCTCTTGTGGATTCTTGGTATGTTGTAAATGCCTTGGCTAGATCGTGCTCGGACCCTGCAATGTTGAGGTTTGTTTTTAGAGCTTACCCTCACTAAGCATCATTGCTTACACTCTCTTTGTTCAACATTGCAGATCCTTAGTTCGTGGGTTGCTTGCGCAAGTGGAAGGCTCCAAGTGTGGTTTTTGGCTTGAGTTCAGCAAGTATGGATTTTAAATGTTAGACATGTAATAGTTTGAGCAATGAGACATGTATATGTTTTGTTGGATAGTTTTGGTTGTTAGGAGCATGTTTAGACTCCTTGATGCCTTTCTTTAGTATGGTTTGTGTCGCCATGATGAATTGTAACCCATGCCTAAATTGCTCATTTGAATGTTAGCGTGTGCTTGGATGTTATCTTTTGTTGAATGATGTTTGGATGAATGTATGTTTGTGGGTTGTTGCCTTCGTGTTAGACATGTCTAAATCTTGTTGAAGCATGCTAATGTTGTTGGTGTGTCTTGAGTTCTTTTGTTGTGGTGTTGTGGTGTGCTGGTGGTGTTTTGGGGCACCTTTGTGCCTCAAATCAGCCCAGACGAGTCTGCATGCAGGGGGCGTTTCAGAACGGGTCCCCCTGTTCCGGAACGGTCCCTTTGCAAATGGCCTGCCGTTTTGAAACAGATGAGGGCGTTTCGGAACGATTTTGCTACTGGAATTTTGATAAATTGGCGAGATAAAGGCGTTCCGAAACGGGCCTTAGGTGTTTCGAAACGGTCAAATCTCGTTGACCACGAGATATTAACCATCAAGGTCGTTCCGATACGGGTCTCCCCTGTTTCGGAACGGTCACCTTGTGCTTGACCCTGGCCTGTTGACCAAGTCAAGGCGTTTCGGAACACCCTATGGGCGTTTCGAAACGGCCTGCTGTAAAAGGCTAAAATGAACTGTTTGATGTGTCTGTTGGTCGGTTTTTGATTCGATGTTTGTATCTTCCGCTGTTGTGTTCCACTTAAGAATTAAAGGTGCATCTAGACAAGATTAAAGTTAAAAGAAACTTTAGGGTCGTTAACCGAGGAAGAATCCTTAGGGGTTTTCACTCGGTTTTCCTCGTGTGGCCCACTTGGACCGGTCATCCGACCAGACCGGGACGAGGGGGTTACACTTGTTGGTATCAGAGCCTAAGGTTACCGAGACCTTGGGCAGGTAAGTGAGGTAAGTTCAAGTTTTTGCTTGATATGCACGATGTTTGCTTGCTTGTAAGAATGGTTGCTTGTTTGACGAGTATGTTGCTTGTTTTATTCAAAGCATGTGTGTGTGAGTCCCATTGCTACTATTACATTGGAAAATGGTTTTGTTTTAGTGAGGGAACATACTTGAACACTTGGAAGCCTTGCCTTGCTAACCCAACTTGTATGTTTTGTTGTTGTGGTTGTAGTTAATATTTGTGAGAGCAATGTCTAGACCGAGAGGTAGACCGAGAGTGGTTCGTCAGGAACCACGGGTTACGGCTCCTGTTGAGCCGGCTGTTGGTGTGGAGGCTCATTTGGAAGGGCCGGTGGCTGCGGGAGTTGGCGCTCCACCACCACCTCCACCACCACCACCTCCTCCACCTGGAGCTGGAGGTGAGGATGGAGCCGGTGCAGATGGACCTCAAGGTGGCCAAGGTGGCTAAGGTCCAGCTGGAATTGATATGACTCCGCTAGTGCAAGCGATAGCGGGAGCTTTCCAGGCCGCGGTTGCGGGAGCTCAGGCTGCAGCTCAGCCTAGGTGTGATGATGCTAGTCTCCCTTTGGAGAGGCTCCGTAGCTTGGGAGCCGAGGAGTTTAGTGGATCTACTCCGGAGAGGTCGGAGTTATGGTTGGAGAAGACAGTTCGTATCTTAGCTCAGATGGGTTGTGCGGGCGCACGTAGATTGGGTTGTGTGATCTCATTGCTTCAGGGTGATGCCTACACCTCGTAGGTCACCATTACTACCGGAGTTCCAGAGGCCGAGATAGATTGGGATTTCTTTGAGTTTACTTTCATAAAAAGGTACTTGGGACCGAGGTACTTGGATGAGAAGAAGCGAGAGTTTATGGCTCTTACTCAGGGAGATGCTTCTGTGACTGATTATGAGATTCGCTTTGTTCGCTTGAGTCAGTATGCCCCAGAGTTAGTTCCTACTGAAGTGGAACGTTGCAACCGATTCCGCTACGGGTTGAATGAGGAGGTTAAGAGGTACACGCTAGCTTCTGACTACTCAGACTTTGATGTGTTGGTCGCGAGGGCCAAGGATTTGGAGCATAGTTTGGGTTCGGCCAAACGAGCTGGTGGTTCTAGTTCTGGCAAGAGGCATAACCACTTTGATGGTAGAGATGCTAAGAGGCACAGAGGAGGCGGACATCAGTTTGATCAGAGACGTGGCGGTGGCCACCATGGTAGAGGCCATAGAGGAGGAGGGCGATTACCCGAGTGTGCACAGTGTGGGAGACAGCACACTGGGGAGTGCTGGGGTAACTTCCATGCTTGTTGGAACTGTGGTTCGAGGGACCACTTTAGGAGAGATTGTCCGCGTCAGGCAGCTCAGGCACCGAACACAGCTCAGGCTCCTGCGAAAGGTAATGATTTTCAGAGAGGCCGTGGGCGCGGTCGTGGCTACTTCCAGCCTAGGGCTGATGCACCTAGGGGAGATGCTCAGAGGAACCTTGCTCATGTTGTGGCTGTGCAGCCAGAGGCGGGAGGACCAGCGAGAGTTTATGCTCAGAGAGAGGCCGGGAACGACACCGATGTGATAGCAGGTAATTTCGAGTTACAGTCTATGTCTTTGCTTTCTTTGGTTGATTCGGGTTCTACGCATTCCTACATTTTGAGTGAGCATGCACAGAAGTTAGGTATCCCTGTTGAGATCTTAGATGTAGGTATGCATGTCACTAGTTCTTTTGGTGAGACAGTTGTGGTTAGACGTATGTATAGGAGGTGTCCACTGAAGATTCAGGGTCATGTGTTCTCAGTTGATATGATGGAACTTCCTTTCTATGGTTTTGACATTATTCTGGGCATGGACTGGTTGGTTGAGCATCGGGCTAGTGTGGATTTTGAGACAAAGAGAATTTCTTTGAAGCTTTCTGATGACTACGAGGTAGAAGTGGTAGGCGAGAACATTAAGTTCTTGTCTAATGTGGTGTAAGCTTTAGAGGCTCATAGGTTGATGGACTCTGGATGTGGGGCTTATTTAGCTTATGTTATGAATCCGGATATGAGTGAAGCTAGACCGAAGGATATCAGAACAGTGTGCGACTTTCTAGATGTGTTTCCTGAAGAGTTGCCTGGTTTGCCTCATGACAGAGATGTTGAGTTTGTGATTGAGACAGTTTCAGGGTCTAATCCAGTTTCGATAGCTCCGTACCGCATGGCTCCGAAAGAGTTGAAAGAATTGAAGAGTCAGTTGCAAGAATTATTAGACCGTGGTTTCATTAGGCCTAATAGTTCTCCGTGGGGTGCTCCCGTATTGTTTGTGAAAAAGAAAGATGGTAGTATGCGCATGTGCATTGACTATAGACAGTTGAATCAGATGACTGTGAAGAATAAGTATTCGTTGCCTCGTATAGATGATTTGTTTGATCAGTTGAGGGGCGCTTCAGTGTTCTCGAAGATAGATTTGAGATCCGGGTACTATCAGTTGAACGTGAAAGAGTGTGATGTTCCGAAGACAGCTTTTAGGACTAGATATGGTCACTATGAGTTTCTTGTGATGCCATTTGGGCTCACGAATGCACCGGCAGCATTCATGGACATGATGAACATAAATTTTAGAGACTATCTAGATAGTTTTGTAGTTGTCTTCATTGATGATATACTTGTGTACTCGAAGACAGAAGAAGAGCATGATGAGCACTTGAGGTTTGTTTTACAGAGATTGTTGAGCAATCAGTTGTATGCGAAGCTTAGTAAGTGTGAGTTCTGGATTCGAGAGGTTGTGTTTCTTGGCCATGTTGTTTCGGCCGAAGGTATCCGTGTTGATCCATCGAAGATTGAGGCTATTGTTGAGTGGAAACAACCTAAGTCCGTGACTGAGATTAGAAGTTTCCTAGGATTAGCCGGTTATTATAGGAGGTTTGTTGATGGCTTCTCTAGGGTAGCTGCTCCTTTGACTAAATTGCTGCAAAAGGGAGTCAAATTTGAATGGTCAGATGCAAGACAGAAGGCCTTTGAGAAATTGAAAGAAGCTTTGACAAATGCTCCAGTGTTAGTGCAACCTGTTTCAGGTAAGGAGTTTGTGATCTACAGTGATGCTTCCTACGTAGGCTTATGATGTGTTTTGATGCAAGATAGAAGAGTTGTTGCTTATGCTTCTAGATAGTTGAAGATTCATGAGAAGAACTATCCTACTCATGATATAGAACTAGCCGCAGTTGTGTTTGCATTGAAGATTTGGCGTCACTATTTGTATGGTGAGAAGTCTATAGTTTACACCGATCACAAGAGCTTGAAGTACTTGATGACACAGAAAGAGTTAAACTTGAGACAGAGAAGGTGGTTAAAGTTGCTAAAGGATTATGATTTGACCATTGAGTACCACCCGGGTAAAGCAAATGTAGTGGCCGACGCTTTGAGTAGAAAAGTGGCCGTTGAGTTGAGAGCTATGTTTGCTAGATTGAGTGTGTCCGATGATGGTGGTTTGATCACCGAGTTGCAAGTGAAGCCTTCTTTGATTCAGTTGATTAGAGAGAAACAGTTGCAAGATGCGAGCCTAGTTCCTCATGTTCAGGACATAGCCGAAGGAAGACCGACTGAGTATAGTTTCAGTGGTGAGAGCTTGTTGTGCTTTAGAGATAGAATTGTTGTACCAGAAGATGTTGAGTTGAGACGTCAGATTTTGAGTGAAGCACATTCGAGTCCCTTTTCTATGCATCCAGGTAGTACCAAAATGTACCGAGATTTGAAGAATGATTACTTCTGGGTTGGTTTGAAGAGAGATGTAGCCGAGTATGTGAGCCGTTGCATGGTTTGTCAGAGAGTGAAGGCAGAACATCAGGTTCCTTCAGGTTTGCTACAGCCTTTGAAGATTCCGGAATGGAAATGGGAGAGGATCACCATGGATTTTGTATCGGAGTTGCCTTTGTCTCCTTCGAAGAAGAATTCAGTTTGGGTGATTGTTGATAGGTTCACTAAGTGTGCTCACTTCTTAGCAGTGAACACTACGGATTCCTTAGACAAGTTGGCAAACTTGTATATCCGCGAGATTGTGAGACTTCATGGAGTTCCGAAGTCTATTGTTTCAGATAGGGATCCTAGGTTCACTTCGAGGTTTTGGGGTTGCTTGCATAGTGCTTTAGGTAGCCGTTTGCATTTCAGCACATCGTATCATCCTCAGTCCGATGGGCAGTCAGAGCGAGTGATACAGATTCTAGAAGATATGCTTCGTTGTTGTGTGATTGACTTCCAGGGTTCTTGGGAGAAGCACTTACCGTTGGTTGAGTTTGCCTACAACAACAGTTATCAGTCTAGTATTCAGATGGCACCTTATGAAGCTTTGTATGGTAGACGGTGTAGGACTCCGATTTGTTGGGCTGAGACAGGTCAGAGATTGTTACCTATGCCAGACTTGCTTAAGGGAACCACATAAAAAGTGAAGTTGATTTGTGACCGCTTGAAAGCAGCTTCCGATCGTCAGAAGTCTTATGCAGATTTGAAGAGGAAAGAGGTTGAGTACTCAGTGGGTGAGAAAGTGTTTCTGAAGGTATCTCTGTGGAAGAAGGTAATGAGATTTGGCCGGAAGGGCAAGTTGAGTCCGAGGTTCATTGGTCCGTATGAGATTGTTGAGCGGATTGGGCCTGTAGCTTATCGTTTGAGGTTACATTTTGAATTAGAAAAGATCCATGATGTCTTTCATTTGTCTATGCTTAGGAGATATAGGTCAGATCCTTCTCATGTGATGCCCGTTGAAGAGATAGAGTTAAATCCGGATTTGTCTTATAATGAAGAGCCCGTTGAGATACTTGCTTCTGATAGCAAGGAGTTGCGTGGCAAGACCATAGAGTTGGTCAAGGTGTTGTGGAGACATAGAGGTGTGGAAGAGGCCACGTGGGAGAGAAAAGCAGATATGGTTGAACAGTTTCCGTATTTGTTTCCACCAGGTAATTTCGGGGACGAAATTCCTTAAGTGGGGGAGAGTTGTAACACCTGGGTTTTGGGGTTAGGTGAAAATAATATTTTAATATTATTCTGGGTTCGGTTTTATAATTTAACTAATGGTCCGGGTTTGGCTTTCAAATTAATTAATTAGATGATTGACTAAGTTTTGGAATTAAACCCCAAATGGCCATGGAACTTATGTCATTGTGAATAATCCATTTCATTAAGGGCAAAAGGGTCATTGGGCTTTTAAATTAAAACAAAACAAATAAAAACCCCAATTTTCACTCATCTTCTCCCTCTCTCCCAAAAATATCACGACAAACCTCTCCTCACCATTGAAGCTACTGTTCCATCACCTCCCTTCTTCGTTTCAACTCCGTTTTGAAAGGTAATTGTATTGTTGACTTCCCCTCATCTTCCCCTTCATAAAAGTACCTTTCATTTTGATTTCCATGGAAGTTTTAGAAAATGTCATTTTTGAATATTTGGATTAAAAATGGGGTCTTTAGGTTGCTAAGTTAAATGTTTTGATTTAATATGTTTAGTAATGATGTATAGAGGCCAAATGATACTACATATATGAATTTCAAATGATTTGGAACAATTTTCGGAATTTGGCTTGAGAGGGTTTTTGGAGGGTTTTTAGAGTGGGTTTTGGGGCTGTTTAAGGTTGGATTTTGGGGGCTGTAGGTAGTATGATATATGAGGATCATTTTGGGTGCAATTGATGCTTGTTTGGGTGCTTGAAATGAGAGTTTTCAGTGGGTCAAGTGGGCTGCTCGAAAATCCTGTTTTTGGACTTGTTTTGAGTGTTGGATGCTTGGTAATGTAATCCGGGTTAGTTTCGATGACAAGATATTGATTGTGGATGTTTTGTTTGTGTTTGGGATTGATTAGAATCAAGTTTGGGCATCGGTGAAGCATCGGAAGTGAATCCGGGGAATTGAAGACAATTGCTTGCTTGGTCTTGAGCTCGGGAGCTTAGGTGAGTGGTTAATTGTTTTACTTGGCTTTAAAATGGTTGGTTCGAGTAGATGGACTAGGTTGGGCTTGGTAGACCCACCTAGAGTTAGGATTAGGGTGGTAACCTAATCCTAAACTTGATCTAGAGCCTTTGGATGAACTTGAATGTATGAATGTATATGCCTCGTATGTGTTGTGATATGAATGCTTATGTATATTGTATTATACATGTGAGATGAGGCATGATTTGTATTGCTTAAAGCATGCATGGTGTTGGTTCATGATTGTGTTCATGGTGAGTACGTGCTAAGCACGGAAATGATTGAAATGAGTAATGTGGAATGAGTAAAATATTGGCACTAGTATACTTAAATACAAATGATCGATCATTAGGATGTTAGTGTGTACACATGAGTCAAAAGTTGCGCGTGGCCTTGGTGGCGTTGAGTCACCATGGAGGAGTACGGGTACGCCCAGAAATTGTATTTAAATATAGTCGGTGATGAGTGGAATCCCATCGACGGGGCGTGAGGATGAGTGGAATCCCCTCCGCGAGACCGGTGATGAGTGTAATCCCACCGTCAGGTAATGGTTGTGTTGTTGGATGTGAGTTCCAACGGTTATCCGCGTATTTGAGTCATATCTAGGTGCCAATGTTGTTTAATATATGTATCAATGTGTTGAGACTAACGATCCTTGTGAGGATGTTTGATGGGGCCATTTATGTTGAGAAAGTTAGAGCTTGTTGATCATGACATTTACTTGTATATTTTGTTCATGCATCTTATATTGTGGCTCTTGTGGATTCTTGGTATGTTGTAAATGCCTTGGCTAGATCGTGCTCGGACCCTGCAATGTTGAGGTTTGTTTTTAGAGCTTACCCTCACTAAGCATCATTGCTTACGCTCTCTTTGTTCAACATTGCAGATCCTTAGTTCGTGGGTTGCTTGCGCAAGTGGAAGGCTCCAAGTGTGGTTTTTGGCTTGAGTTCAGCAAGTATGGATTTTAAATGTTAGACATGTAATAGTTTGAGCAATGGGACATGTATATGTTTTGTTGGATAGTTGTTGGTTGTTAGGAGCATGTTTAGACTCCTTGATGCCTTGCTTTAGTATGGTTTGTGTCGCCATGATGAATTGTAACCCATGCCTAAATTGCTCATTTGAATGTTAGCGTGTGCTTGGATGTTATCTTTTGTTGAATGATGTTTGGATGAATGTATGTTTGTGGGTTGTTGCCTTCGTGTTAGACATGTCTAAATCTTGTTGAAGCATGCTAATGTTGTTGGTGTGTCTTGAGTTCTTTTGTTGTGGTGTTGTGGTGTGCTGGTGGTGTTTTGGGGCACCTTTGTGCCTCAAATCAGCCCAGACGAGTCTGCATGCAGGGGGCGTTTCGGAACGGGTCCCCCTGTTCCGGAACGGTCCCTTTGCAAATGGCCTGCCGTTTCGAAACGGATGAGGGCGTTTCGGAACGATTTTGCTACTAGAATTTTGATAAATTGGCGAGATAAAGGCGTTCCGAAACGGGCCTTAGGTGTTTCGAAATGGTCAAATCTCGTTGACCACGAGATATTGACCGTCAAGGTCGTTCCGATACGGGTCTCCCCTGTTTCGGAACGGTCACCTTGTGCTTGACCCTGGCCTGTTGACCAAGTCAAGGCGTTTCGGAACACCCTATGGGCGTTTCGAAACGGCCTGCTGTAAAAGGCTAAAATGAACTGTTTGATGTGTCTGTTGGTCGGTTTATGATTCGATGTTTGTATCTTCCGCTGTTGTGTTCCACTTAAGAATTAAAGGTGCATCTAGACAAGATTAAAGTTAAAAGAAACTTTAGGGTCGTTAACCGAGGGGGAATACTTAGGGGTTTTCACTCGGTTTTCCCCATGTGGCCCACTTGGACCGGTCATCCGACCAGACCGGGATGAGGGGGTTACACACTGGTTAACCGTACCGATACGCCTTCATTGGTCAACTTCTCACGGTCAACGATAAAAGACCGTATCGATACACCCTACACCCGTACCGATACGCCAAAATCTCTTTAATTTCTCAGAATTCCAGAGAGCCTTTGGCGTATCGATACGCCCTGCCTAAACTGAGCCCCAAAGTGTAGGACCGTATCGATACGGCCCTTAGGCGTATCGATACGCCCTGCACTGCAAGTCTCAATCTAGCTGCAAAACAAACCAAAACTCAACTCTAGATGCATTTTACGACTCGTCTAGCAACCTACCCACATTCATAGATCATTTAGCAACCAAGATTAAACATACAGATCAATTTAAACAAACAATAGAACATCATATACCAAGACAAGCAAACAACATACATACATATACTCTAGAGGCATTTTACTCTACTTCAAACTTGATCCAACACTTAGCATACATTGAAAGTAACACACGTCCAAGGCTAACCACATTAAAAGAGGACAAGCACCCACAAAATACATGCATAACAAGATTAACATGCCTTCACTACAAACATAAGCATCCAAAAGACATGGCTATAAGCCTTCCAAACAAACACTTAGGCATCAGCATAAACATGGTTTACAAATCCATCAACATGAGGCATTAACAACATAAATCCAACACAAAGGAGTCTAGATACACGCTCCTAAAACACGTAGCATTTCCCATTGCTAAACTACTACATTATTTAATAAACCATACTTGAGCAAACTACCACACGCTTGGACGCCCTTTTCTTGCTCCTTGCTAACTCCAAGCTAAAGATCTGCATTGTCGGAAAAAGGGGAGCGTAAGCATAAAGCTTAGTGAGCGGAGCTCCAAAACATAACAACGATAATGCAAGGTTCAAAGCTTTCTTTAAAAATAAAGGCCAACACATACAATCCATCTAACGACATAATCCTCTTACTAACATACAAGTTCAACTAAAAGTCAACAATATAGATATTTGTCATGGCGTCACACTTCATGGTATGCATAAAGGCATAATTTCAGATTTAAAGCAAAACCATTAAAAGGGAATGATATGGTGAGACATAACATGAACAATACATGGTATGCACAAGCATAACCAAATCACGGTGGGGCTACACATCACCGTTTCGACTAGTAGTTTTCCGATGGGACTACACATCAATGTACTCTTCTACTAGTCACTACCGGCGGGACTACACATCACCGAAGTCTTATACCTATCACTATCGGCGGGACTACACATCACCGTAGTAACGACAACAACCATGTGAGGTTTGACACCAACCATGCATCACGGTGTACAATTCACTCTCGTGCAACACGGGTACATCATATCATTCATGTCCAAAACAACTTGTAACAAAAACCACAATTATGCACAAACTTACTACTTACGATCTTACCAACCGCAATTGGTCTTACTTACCATTTTCGTGCACAACCTGCACCAACTTACAGATATTTTACAAGGCATATTAACATCACCATTAATTTCATCACGCATGATCAACAACATAATAACAACAACATGCTTCCTCCCAAAGTATTGAAATTTCATGCATAACAATTTATCACCACAAGTAATGAAAAACAAACGGTAAAAAAGGGAAATTAAAGAGGCTATTCACATAGACTTACTCTTGAGTTTAAATTGACCTTTCAAGCTCAATCCAAACTCTTTCAAAACCACCTTTGAACCAAGACGTTACTTAAAAGTATTTCCACTCACCATATTTCCTTAAGCAAACCAAGCAAAGCCGACCCAAGCCTCCACAACGTCCGGAATCGTGCCTGAACCTCCCAAGGCCAAATCCACTGTTTCTAACCAATCAAAAGAAATGTATTAATCTCTTAATCAACCACAAATTTATTGTTACACATCAGCTCTCAATTCCCTAACATTTTCTCAACAATTCAAAGCCGAAATCCTCCCAAATAATCCCATTTTCGTACTCCAGCAAAACCCAGACATTACCTCTCTATTTAAACACTTAAAATACTCCAAAACATGTCCAAAACATCACCCTAAGGTTGTACAATCATCAGCCCTTCATTTCCCCACATAAACACCATAAAAACTCTCATTTTCCACTCCTAAAAATCACTTACAACAGTAGCTACGAGAATCCATTAAAACCAACCCTAGCACCACTCAAAAATCAACAAAAATAATCTAAAAACACCTACCAAATGTTGCTATAACATCAGCCCAACAATTTTTCACAAAACCATTCCAAGAACACAAATTTTGACACTTTAAATATACCCCTAAAAACTCATTTCGGGATTCTTTATAAAACCCAACCAAATTGAGATATAATGTTCCAAAGGGCAAGGTTAGATCAAAACTCAACTCTATTAAACAAAAACAACCCAAGAAGCTATTAAAGTTTCATACTTTCCCCAAACCTTGAAAACTTGAAAAACTAAAAAAATGATGTTTTTGAAATCTAAAACTATGGAAATGATCGGGGTAGAAAGGAGAAGTCAAAAACGAGGTTACCTTGCAAAAATCACCAAAGTTGAGGAATAATGGTGATGGAATAGTGATTCCAATGGAGGAAGAGGTTTTTGTCGTTGGAAAGTTTGAAGATGGGGGAAGAAGGTGAGTTAAATGAGGGTTTTAAAATTAAATGAGCTTTTATTTTCCAAGACCCAATATTTACAAGAGTGCCATTAATGAAAAATGGCCTTCTTCTACTATTCCAAAATCCATGAAATTTTGGGTTCTTATTTAATTTAAAATTGGATCCAACATATTAAATGATTTTTTTAAACGAGAGGAAAAACTCGAAACATTATTTTAATATTATTTTCACCCGACCCCTAAACCCGGGTGTTACATCCAAACTGAAGCTAAAATTTTCTATTGGGTAATGAAAATTTCTTAGAGTAAATGTGTAATCTAAACTTGATTTTAACAAATCAAACCCGAAATTAGATAAAAATAGCTTATTTTTAAGTTCTTTAACTCTTTAATGATGATTTTGTTAATTACGAACTAAAGTTAAGATTTTCTATTGGGTAATTAAGATTTCTTAGAGTATATAAACAATATAAACTTGATTTTAATAAATTAAACCCAAAATTAGATAATTGACGAAAAATTAGATAATTGATGAAATAAATAACTTATTTTCAAGTTTTTTTAACTATTTAATGATGATTTTGTTAATTCCGGTCTAAATCTAAGATTTTCTATTTGGTAATGAAGATTTATTAGAGTATATGAGTAATCTAAACTTGATTTTAACAATTCAAACCCGAAATTTGGTAATTGATGAAATCTTGATATTACTATTAAGATAAGATTCGAAATTTTAGGTTAAAGGTGGATTTAGGTTGGATAAGTTTCGAAACTTAGAAGAAAGTTTTGATACTTGCTTATATATTTTCATTCTGGGACACTCAAATCTCATATAACAATTTAATATTTTAGGTTGCAGCATAAGATGTTACTAGAGCCGATCCTGAGATCTTAGTGGCCCTAGGGTGAACTTAAAAATTAGGCGCTTAATAATAAATATTAAAAAAATTAATCTTAAAAGTGGGGTCCCTAATATCGAGTACTAGAAAATGGGTCTCTAATAATAAATATTTTTTTAAAAATATGCCCCTAATAACAAGTATTGAGAAAAAACTTGACTCCTAATAACAAATATCAGAAAAATGAATTTTAAGAGTAGACCCCTAATAACAAATATCGACAAAAATAGCTCTCTAATAACAAGTATTGAAAGAATTAAATTTTAAGAGCATATGTCTAACGAAAAATATTGGAAAAAATTAAGCCCCTAATAACAAGTATTGGGGAAAATTTCAATCCCGAATAATAAATATTGGAAAAATAAATTTTAAGAGTAGACCCAAAATAACAAATATTGAGAAAAAAATCGAGCCTCTATTAACAAAAACTAAAAAAAATTAGGGCACTAATAACAAATATTTGAAAAATTGAATTTTAAGAGTAGGCCCCTAATAACAAGTATTGATAAAAAAATTAGCTCATAATAACAAATGTTAAAAAAGTTGGACCATAATAACAAGTATTGAGAAAAAATTGGACACCTAATAACACATATTAAAAAAAATTTAATTTTTATAGTAAACCCCTATAACAAGTGTTAAACATTTAAGCCCCTAATAACAATTGTTAAAAAATTGGGCCCCTAGTAACAATTATTGAGAATTGGATTATAATAACAAATATTAAAATTTTAAAATCTAAGAGTAAACCCCTAATAATAAGTATTAAAAAAATTAAACTACAATACCAAATTATAAAAAATTGGGCCCTGGGCGGGCGCCCTTCTCGCCCATGCCCAGGGACGTCTCTAGATGTTACCAGTAAGTATAACATCTTAAGTTGAAAAAGACAACCTGAAATTTTACACAAAATCATAATAATTTATTTTGTAGTTGAAATTATTATCAATATATATAATATTTTAGGTAAGTAACTAACTAAAAAGAAAAGAATGACCAAATCGTTTTTAGGCGTATTTTAAATATTGTACCGCATAATCACCCTGAAAAGGAGGGTAGCGACAGCACATGTTTTCCCAATTATAGGTTATCAGCCAATTCAAATAGGTTTTGGTTAAGATTTTCAGTTGGCTAATGAAATGTTTTACCCCTAAACTGGTTTTTTCTAACATTTTATGTGTCGGGTTAATTGTTTGCATTCAAAAATTAGAAAGTGGATTATGTTCCTAATATTTTAGATTCCCTAACCACCGAAAATGCTTTTTGGTACCATTTTAGGTGGCAAATGAAATATTTTACTCAACTTAAAAAGTTCAATAATTCGATAATAATTTAGGTTCCCTAACGCCAAATTGAATGTAGGTAACATTTTAGGTGCCGATCCCGAAACTGAATTCCGTTAACATTTTAGAGTCAAACTGAAACGTATATAACATTTTAGGTGTTGAACCCCTAACTCATTGCATGTAATATTTTAAGTGCTAAACCCCAAACTAGTTCTTCGATAACATTTAAGGTTTCTAATTTGAAACTCGTTTTGGGTAACATTTTAAGTGCCGAACCCAAACTAAATTTCATTAACATTTATAGTCGGAACCCCAAATTGAATACTAATAACATTTTAGGTACCGAACCCCAAACTGATTACCGGTAACATTTTAGGTACCGAACTCCAAATTGATTATTGGTAACATTGTAGGTTTCAACCCCCAAACTAATTATCAGTAACATTTTACGTTTCAAACCCCAAACTAATTATCAATAACATTTTAGGTATCGAACCCCAAAATAAATATCAGTAACATTTTAGATCCCGAATCGCAAACAGGATATCGGTAACATTGTAGGTCTCGAACCCTAATTTTACTTTACAAATATTCTATAAAAAATTCTTTTACACTACCATATTTTGTATATATTCTTAATTAAAAATTATGGTAAGATTTTTTGCAACCGTTTTCTTTTTAGGAACATACCTTTATACTTCATTCAACAACAACATCAAGAAGGATGATTTGTTTGAGTTGATTTCTACGTAGGTTAGCAAATCAACAAGGAAGAAATTGTCTTCATTGGAAGACAAAATCTCCGTTGATGAGCCTGACCCTTAAGCTCATTACATGCTAAAGATATGTAATGCAAGCGACCTTCGTAAGATGTTTAGGAGACACAACTGTGTTGGGGTACCGACATCGAGTTGTATTTAAATTTTGATGAAGGTGTTAGTTCATCAAGAATCACAGGAGGATCTCCACCTTCTGCAGACGAAGACGTTGTCTGTGTACGTAAGTCCAGGAGACGACATAAGAAAGAACAAATAATAGAGGTATTGAATGTCACATCTGATATATCTACATAATACGATAGTACGAAAATAGGCTCTTCTTCCGTTCA
The DNA here is from genome assembly GCA_030270665.1 of Hibiscus trionum. Lineage (NCBI taxonomy): Eukaryota > Viridiplantae > Streptophyta > Magnoliopsida > Malvales > Malvaceae > Hibiscus > Hibiscus trionum. The sequence continues at coordinate 26,155,611 of BSYR01000005.1, forward strand.
TTTTAACAGAACAAAGCTAGTTTAGTTGCAATGAAACATGAATCTAATTCCATATCCTACTTTTTAATATAATTGTGTTTGTGTTGGTGATCATAATTCTCTCAATTTCTCGACCAGATATGAGCATATCGTTAAACACGTTCGACATTGTTTTAGCATCGATAAGTATCGATACTATACTTCACGTTTCGATATTCTACAACATGAACCTAAAATCTTACACGATATGGTAACATTTAAGCTGGTCGTTCTCGTTATAAGTAGTGAAACTCTTATATACATTTTGATACTCCCAATTACATATGAATATGTAACTATAAATGAACCTAAACATTGTAGATGAGTAGTATTGTAACTCTTAGTTATGTTACATCTAAGATTCCTGACAAGAGAAGACATGCCAGGCTCTTACAACAGAGAATCCTGTTAATTAGATGACGTGTTAGCAACGTGAATAAAAGATACTTGACATGAGTTGACGATAGTCGTATTACATTGATGATAAGGGAAGTACTGCACTCTGGCATCGTTTGTTTCTAGAAAAGGTAAGTTGTATCCTGTTCACATCTGTAGATGAAATTTTTTATCACAACATAACATATGATGAAATATCCAAAACAAACTTGTAGAACATCACATTTTTTTTAGGTTTTTTTTCTTTTGACTTGAAATTTCTCTATTTTTTGTACAGCCTTCTTACTTCATCCATAGTCACCAATTTCTGCAATTTGGCATTAAGAATTCTATTTTCAGCTAATAAGGATGGAACTCGATTTCTTAATTCGTCAACAATGATCGAATATCCATCATTTTGCATCCATCTAAAGAAATCACGACGACTCTACAAATGTACATAATAACACATTAATCCAAACACTGGAACAGTAACCCAACTTATTACTTAATACCTCGGGACTCTAGCACATCCATAAAATCTTCTTCCTTTGCTCTGTGGTACAATTGAAGTGCAAATTGGTGATTGCAATACACAATAATAGTGAACAATGTTTCCTTCGACACGTGATTTAGAACACTTCCAATACAAATCGTCGAGTGAAAACTCAAACAGTTGACGTTGCACCGTGCAAAGATGAAAGTGTGGATGATTATAAGAACAATATATAATTGTGGGTAATAAAATAATATTAAAAGCAATGCAATTTTATATTTGCATAAATGTAATTGAAATAAAATAAAATGAAGCCCATCAAACATCTACATCAAATTCCAAAAAATATTAACAAGTTCAAAAGGTCATGATATTAAAAGTTTAGTCAGTCGTCTTGCGGGTACAAAATTCTTGACGAAGGAAGGCCATTTCCTTGCGAATATCAGTAAACTGAGAATCAGAAGGCTTACGAAGCTCAGCAAACTGAGAATCATCATGCTTACGAAGCTGCCCGAATTGTGAATCAGCATGGTTACGAAGGTCAGCTAACTGTGAATCAACATGGTCACGACAAGTAACCATGTAGTCATGCAGTGACTTCATCGTAATCTCCTCTAGAATTGTAGAAGAAACTTGTTCGGCAGACGAAGGGGAATGTTCTTCCACATTTTCTGCATTGGCGGCATCTTTGTGTCCTTATAAATCCAGCGCTTTTCTTTGTCTTCAAAGATGTATCTGCATTGTGGGCTGAATGAATGCCAATATTTTCCTTTAAATTGATAGGTGGGTCCAAAGAAAAATTGTCATCATTCTTCTGAAAGATCTGTGTAAGGACACAAGCATACGGAAGAGAGGTTGAGGCCCCATGGCCCTTAGTGACAAAGGATAGTATCTGGAGGAAAATGATTTTTGCAATGTTAGGAGAAACCTCGGTTCGATATTGGTTAAGCCACCAATAATCAATCTCTCGGATTGTTCCTAACTTCCCATCGGATGATCGAAAAAACCATGCCACAATAAGGTGAAAGATTCTCTCTTCAAAAGGAAGATTTTTTGAGTTATGGCCTTTGTACTTTTTAATAGACCTGGTATTAGTTTCATCGTAAGGGCCTTTATTTTCAATACCCAAGTCAACTGCAATTGATTGGGGGTGATAGAGAGTTCCTTATGCATAACAAAGAGTTGATGGCAATAATCTCAGATGAATTTGGGTCACGTACAATTCTGGCATTACTATAAAAGACCCGTACAAGTCTTTCACAAACCTTCAGTTGGATATAAAGCAAAGCATCCCAACCCCATTTCGTGAAAGTTTTTTTTATCAGCAAATGTATGATTTTATTCAGCAATAAACAAAAAACATACAGCGTGACGGATCATATGCCTCATTAAAAACCTCCCTAATGGAGGAAAAGAGTACGATATGATCCGTCAAAAAACATATAAACAAAGCCAAGCCTATCATAAACAAGCCACAAATAGCGAACATCGATCCACGCCTTCCTTTGCTAACACATCTGCAAAACCATTAGCCTCTCTAGGCACATAACGAAACTGTATCTCATAAGAGACCCTACAAGCCTGATCGATCACTGAAAATACTTCCCACAAATGCCATGGTCATTTCGCCGAACGTGTAGCCCAACTCAAAGTAACTCGCGAATCTGACTCAATAATCACAAATTGTTCACGCCAACACCTGTCTAGAACTAAACTCAAAGAAAACGCTATAGCCCGCACTTCAGCTTCATTTGAGTTCATCAAACCTAACGGCCCCGAGAACATTCCCAAAATCCGACTCTCCCCATCACGCATCACACCTCCAAACCCCGCAGGACCCGGCTTACCCCGCGCAGAACCGTCAACATTAAATTTTAGAACACCCTGAATTGGTGGCTGCCAACACACCCCAACCCTCACCTTCCGCGGTAACGGACTAACAACAAACGTAGATGGAAATTACCACCAAACAGATTCGGGCAATATCTCTCACTCGGCACCAACCTTAATCCAGTAAAAAGACCGCAGCTTAACCAAAAAACATAACTCGTCCATCGACAAACATTTACCACGAAAAATGAACTCATTTCTCGCTAACAATAATGACCACAACAAAGCACTAACACTGGCCACCCACCATTTCCTCATACAACCATTAAATGAACAGTGGAAATTCACAACAAAGAAATCATCAAAACTCACCGGTAAAGGTAGCACTACACCCCACCAATGACGCAACCAATCCCAAATCTTCAGCACACAAGGACATTCATAGAAAAGATGTGCGATAGATTCCTCCGTTGACACACACCACAGACACTTGCCTTGCTCGTCGCTCAATGGAAACCCCCGAACTCGTAAGAAATACAATGAAATTTCGATCAATACCAACGGATTCCAAACAAAAACAATTACCTTCCCATATGACCAAAATGCCGCCATAAGCACCAATTGACGGTGAAAACACCATCTCGAAGCTATCGTAAAACCACATATTAGCAACCCACATCGACGGGATCTCCTCAAGTTTTTTTCTCCTGTAACAACACCATATCTATATGATTTTTCTGGATCACCTCGCGAACACTGCGTCGTTTTGCGCTACCGCCCAAACCCCTGACGTTCCACGATAAAAGCTTCATCAGTCAGAAACCTCGACAATCCCCGGTAATAATCTGAGAAATGTCTTTTATAATATCTTCCTCACGCCCACTCGATTTAACTCCGATAAGAGAACCCAACTTCACCGTGGCCGCAACCTCACTAGCTATTTCCCGTGTCAATGAATATCCATTGTCGCTGACCCCTTCCACGTTTGTTTTGATCGGACCTTTCTTTGCTCGACAACCACCCAGATTATTCCCCTTCTTCGCACGAGACTCACGACCAGCGGCTTTTAAATGCACATTCCTGAGTATCTTCTGAATTTTGCAATACGCCCGTCCCACTCGGATCAATTCAGTTTGTCCAAGTCCAGGTTGTGGCGCGATCGATTGCAGAATAGGGTGAGGACTCTGTACATCTTGCAAATTCTCGGCTGTGGGAATCAAAGCACTCGGCCCCACTTTATCCAAAGGATTTGAATTAACAATCTCAGCTATGGACAAACTCTCACATCTTGGGAGACTCTCAACCGATTTCAGAGTCCTACTCCCACGCTCCTTCTCAACTATCGGACTGACAAGACTAACCGGAGCTGGCGTCTGCTGTTCCGGCAACTGAACCCCCACCCGTGCATCATTCTCCATGTATATATCTGAACGCGTACTTACTCCATGCTCAATGTCACCCGATCGAGACCTTGTCCCTTGAGGATCATCCCAAGCAGCATTCATCATCAATTTCACCGGAACTTCCCCATGAGACCCGTGAACCTTCGATCCAACCATCCTCGGATTGGGTACGACATCAGCCTCCTTCCCAGCACACTCACCCGCTTCGAAATCAGAACCCCGTGCAGAACTCTCCTCATCCTCTGACGCCTTACATTCATAGCAATCACATTCAACCTTCGGACCTTTTCCGTCCATCTCCAACACACAAACCGAATAGACCTCGACATCCACCTTGACTCGAATGCGTTCCTCAACGCGAGAGAACGATGTTGTCTCCACCATGATTCTGCCACAATCAAACGACATTGGCGTTGCCGTGTCATCATCCACGCAAATCAACGATCCTCACAGGTGAGCAATGTTCATAAATGTTTGCTTGTGCCAAAGGTGTATCGACAAACCTCCTATAGACAACCAAACACGAGGCGACTAAACTGTGATCGAAGGCGACCAAACCTCCACTCTAGCAAAACACTCTTTAACACGATCCATGTTCATCACCCGGTCCCAAACATTCGCCGATGTACACATCAATAAAATCATGTATCCTGACAATCGCATAATTGAAAATCCCTCATGTTTATCCACCTCCAACCTCTCCGCCAGGGCCTTTATACTACAAGGATTCAAACACCACCCAACCGCGCACCATTGTAGAACAGCCCATTTATCCTTGTCCACGATGCCCGTGATCTCTCGGCAATTGTCTCTCACCCTCGTCCCCGCTACTATTGTTGACGATCGTGTATCCTTGATCCGATCGAACTCCAACTCCCCTCGCGGCTCCCGACTCGCCTCAACGCCCCTTTCCTCTTGATCAAATCCGTTCGTCCCTTCCAAGGCATAGCAACTCTCATACGAGCACCATATATCCATTTCCCGTGTAGCCTTTCAATCACCTGATCGGCATCCGCTTGCGATGCCATCCGAACGAAACCAAATTGATGGCCGTCTCGAGCCACCTGATTGGGGATGAATACATCCCTGACAATCCCATACCTATCGAATACCTGCCATAGATCTTTCCAATGATTGACGAGAAAGTCCTCCCACGTATAGAGTCCATACCCGTTGCGTAACCTGATCACTGACAGCAGAACGCTGCCCTGGACGGCTGTCACTATCATTTTCTCGTTGATCGCTGGCGATTTGGCGCTTCCTTATATCGAATTTCCCTTCATCTGCCTGTTTCCGAGCTAGGCGTTCCCACAAGCCGTCACCCATTAAAGATTGTAATAGGTTTTTTCCATTTTACTCCATTTCATGAAAGTTGACTTCATTTTGAAGTTGTAGGTTTCGTTCTGAAGGAAATTCATGGCCATAACACATTCTTTACGAATTTGTTTGCTGTAGAAATGTTTATAAAATTAGGTATTTTGTTCCTTGTCTCTAAAATAGGATTCATCGAAAGATGGTGTTGGCTCAGCGGTTCATTGACGTTTGGTTGGATACTGCATGGTTAATGGATAGAGTAAAGAAGAGTTCACTGGGATTTGGGTTTAGAGATCCTGTAAGAAATAAAACAATTGTTTGGAAGTCGATCAACATCACAAATTGAAGAATTCGGCCAACCCTATCAATGAATAATATATGAAAACAGATAAAAATTCAGAGGAACCCATCAGTCATATGAAACGTGTTTTGAATACGAAGCCAAGCCCATCGATAATATCAAGTGATTTCTAAGTTCAAAGCTAAGGCATGTAAAGAATTGGAAAACCAAACAAAAGAGATGGTATGGAAAAATTTAACGGTTTCTAGAAATACCTTGGATTCAAATAGGCTTAGGGTTCATATTAAATTTTAAACGAATTTAGCGGGAAATCGTAAAAACCCAAACAATAATACTAACCATTTTGTCAACATCAACGCTGAGGCATGGAAAGTAAATGAAAACCAATCAAAAACAAGGGGATCTTTAAGAAAAAAACTTGGGTTTCCAGAAATATACCTTTGATTCAAGCAAGCGGGATTTGACTGAACTGAGTTTAGGCTTCATGTTAAAGTTTAAAAAAATTACCGAAAAATCTGAAAACACCATCAATTATATCAAGTAAATATTCAACAACTGTCATCCATGGAAAGTAAATGAAAACCAAACAAAAACTAAGGGTTTTTTTTAACATAGTTAGGGATTCTATAAATATACCTTTGCTTGCTTCTAGAAGTCTCTCAGTAAACTGGATTTAGGGTTCCTGTAAAAAATTAAACAAAATAATTGTGGAAAATGAAAAACCCCATCAATAATAGCAACCATATCTTCAACATGAACGGTCAGCGATGGAAAGTACTTGAGATCCAAACAAAAAGCAAGTCGATTTAAAAAACATGGGGTTTCCAAAAAAACATTCGAATCTTGCATATTGAAATTGAAAATGACGGGGATGAAGAGATGGTGTTTAGAAGGAGCAATGGATGAAAGAATAAGTTGAGAAGTAAAGTTGTGAAAAAGAAGGAATTGAGAAATCCAATCGGTTCACACTTCGCAGAACTAGGTGAGATAGATTTTTTTAGGGTGACCTTTCACCTTGGCTATAAATATTCCACGTAAAGTAGCAGAACTGGTTCATAAGTTGCGCAATTGTTAATGAAAAAGGAAGCGAGAATGGAAACCGAAAAGGTTATACGTGTTAAGTTTATAACTAAAAATGTTTAAACATAAAGTTCAAATATTGTTAAAGTGTTGAAACCTAGATACTCATTCCGATAACAAACATAAAATATAACTTCTCAGTCTTACATTTAAAGATGATCTTTAATTCTAGTAGTATCGAATCTTAGTTGCATGATTTTGAAATCTTCTTCTTTCGTTAGAAGTGTTTTTAATTAGTATTATAAGAAATGTTGTTAGGGGTGCGATTACATTGTTTGGTTTATTTCGTGGGAATTTAAGATTAAATGTTTGGCTGAGAGCATTTAAGATTACTTATAGGAATTGTTTTACTAAATTATCATTGTGATATATTTTCTTGTTAACAAGTCAAACTTTCAAATATTAATTTAAAAATAGTTGATTGAAGATTCATATCATTATACTTACCATATAATGAATATACTCCTAAAATTTTAAAGCATGAATGAAATAATAAAATGAATAACAAAATGGATCAAAAACCAACTATAGTCAATTTAAAAAAATAAAAAACCTTAACTCTTTCCTTTGGCATTCTAGTCGATGAGGTCGTTAGCCACTGTTCGCCAGCGAGATTGTCGTCGCCGCGCCTCCATCCCTACTTGACCATCGTTCGAGCTGGCCCGCCATTCAGCGGTTGGTATTTGATCTAATTACTAAAAAGAAGCCTAAACTAAACAAGGTTGGTAGGAGAAAAGCCTAAATTGACCAACCTTGGTATGTGAACCAATTATTACAAAAAAATTAAAATATATTATATATATGAAAAATAATTTAATTAAAATTTTATTTTAAATCATTATTAATTATATGTTGAGTCATTGAGATTTGTAATCTTTATTAATCAATTTAATTAAGTAAAAACAATAAATATGAGATAATGACCGTAGCCTGATACACTAAGTTATGAGAATTTATACGATATAAACTCAAAGCTTTTCCTTCTATATAAATATGCCACGTGTCTAATTTATTTTTCTTACCAAAATTTTATAGAAAATTTACAAAGGCATGATTTTGTTCTTTTATTTAAATTATTGTTTAATATGTGTAAACCGTTTATATATTAAACAAATATGAAATAAAATTATTTAATAAATGTAATATAGGTCATTTACCTTAGGATAAGAGGATATATATTAATTTTTGCTTGTGTAAAATTAAAGCAAGAAAAAGAAATTGCAGAAATTAAAAACAGTAAACAACCCATATTACCCAAGGTTCCAACTAAGCTATGATTAGAAGTATTCCAAGACATGCAACAGTTGTAATTCATTCCTCAGCTATTTGGGTCGTATCCCTTTAGTTCCACCACTTCGAATGGGAGAAGTCCCGCGACTACATCAATAATGGTATCCCCCGCCCATTATTCCACTCCCGCCTTCGCACATAGTGTTGTTATCAGGTTAGGAAATAATAGATCATGTGGTTTGCTCATCTACGCAGCTCTTTCGACGATGGAAGTGTCAATCAGCATCGCCGGGTATAGGTCATGTCCTTTAACGAGGGAGTCCAATAACAAAATCTTGCAGAGAGAAAAAGTTTCTCGATTTCGGGTTGGTAAAATCCGGTTATTGATGATACGGGCCCAAAATTTTTAATCTGGCAGAAGTTGTCGCCATTTCACCATTCTATCATGGTATTCTCCAGTCCACTCAGTTCTTTGAACACAAAGGTCCTGCAGAATTGAGGAGTATGTCCAGCTCGCATCAAGGGCCATGAAAGAGGTGTGGCTTCCTGGTTGTCTGAGAATTCATAGTAATTTCTGATTGCGTCGGCAGAGAAATCTACAAATTTCCCCCTAACTTGTACCAATTTCTCTCCATGGTAACCAATGTGGGTGTAAAATTCTTGTACCCAAGAGACATTGATTTCACATGGCTGCTGAATAAATGTATCCCACATATGCATGCGAATAACATCCAACACATATTCATCGAACTGTAGCATATACGTAGGGGTGAATTCAAACCCTTCTTCTTCAAGAATCTATTGTTAGCGTACCAGTTCATATCTTTGCTGGAATGAACTAGAGAGGAGACACCGGATCTCTGGTGTGGCAACCAGTTTGTTAGGGTCAGATGCAGCGGCGACAGATTTAGAGGACGAAGCTCTGTGCGCCATAATACAAAGTTAAAGACAAAGCAACAGAAGAAGTTGTGACGTTTATATAAAAGTGGAAATTAAATAATCAGAGATATGCTCCTCCTAATTGTTTGGCGTTAATGGGATATAAAGGCTAAGGAGAAGTGAACCAGTTTTTGGGGTATTAATCAGTCATTAAGCATTAAAGGGGAAACGGCGTGTGGAACAAGTCTATGGTTGTTGCTTTCATAGGGAAGTGGAATTGGCAGAAGTAGGAGAGAGAGTGATATGTGACTATTTAGCTTCTGTCTTGCTTCAGAGCTGGCGTGTTCAGGTAGGAGTGTAACAGGAGTGTGTCGTAAACCATTGATTTATCCCCTAAACCCTAAAATTCTAGCCCTAAATTGTAAACCATTAACCCAAAACCCAAAACTCTTATCCAATGGCATTGTCGACTGATGCCTTTTAATTACTACCAATAAAATTATAAACCTTAAATAATACAAACTAATTAATCTCATAAACCACTAACCCTAAACTAGACCTTACAACATAACCTATTACTACTAAGTTGTAAATCATAAACCATAAACCTTAAAGCCATAAACCCTAAACTACACCATAAACCCTAAACCACTACAAGTAAGAGCTGCAGCTTAAACCAAAAACCTTGTAGCCATAAAAAATCATCTCATAAATCAATAACCCTAAATTATAACATAAGAGTTAGTCTTACCCAATTTGTTTTTGTTTTTGTGGGGTTTAGGGTAAAAAATTAAAACTTAAAGGAACTAAAATAAACAAAACAATAAGTCTTTTTAATATTTTTTTGAATAAGAAGGAAATATATAAACTTGAATGCATTTTTAACTCTGCGTTGATATATCTATTAGTATATCTTATTTTTTCACAACTATTTAATTGCATGTCTCATTTGTTTTTCTTTTTAAATTCTTTTCCTCATAATTAATTTTTCCTTTGGTTTTTGAATCCACATGTTTGCTCGCTCAGTCTAGATAAATAGTTGTGCTTTTTCACTATATTTCTTTGACTCATGGAAAACATATGATATTTGCAAATTTGCTCATTCAATCCAGTGATCTTTTGCTCATAGTTGGAAGGATAGACTTCTTCAACGGTCTCTACTTTGCCATTCTCATTCTTTATACCTCTTTGCTTCATCAAAAACATCTGATCTTCGTAGGTAAATGTCTCAAGATCTATTATCATTTTACTTGATACATCAATATCGAGTGAAAGGCCTCCTTGAATGGTCTTGAAAGCTTCAAGTCTTCACATGCCCCTTAAAATAACATTAAGCACCTTCAACGCTTCTTATGAATTCTCATATTTTTGCCCTTACAAGACATCTTGAAGCGTTTGCGTGCTTAACCTTCACCTTTAATGTCTTTGCATGATGTGGGAGCTTTAATCTATTCCTCTCATGCCTATCAAAGTCAGGGATCTTGAACCCTTGATCGACATAACTTGCCCCAATCTGATAGCACAGTTTTCCCACTAGGCATGGCTCTATCCTTTTTATGCTTTAGGGATCTTACATTTTATATGTGGATCTTGCTTGACAACACATTCCACTTAAAAATCTCTAACTCATGTGCTTCTTCTTATTCTTTTTTTTTACATTCCCATGCAAGGCGATGCCCCCATTCAAACTGAGGTTCAATTGTTTCCTGGAGTAATGGAAAACATTCGTTCCTGGTTTCCTACGGTTGGTATCAATACCAAGAAATTCTATGTCGGCTTACTTCTAAGATGCATGAAAATGCTAGAAATGATAGTTTAAAGGAAGAAATCATGGCAGATGCAAGAAAAGGCTAAAATGGGGATTTTAAGAAAATAGTCATGGCAAACATGGAAAATAGGAAAGTCAGATGCCCAAAAATTCATAGTACGAATGATTCATGAGTCCATCAACCGGATTGTGCCGCACTTTTAGGTAGCTCTCTTTGACTCAAACACTCCCCAAATTCAAATTTCCCACTTTTCTAATCTCAATCAGACATTAGAAGTTTTGAGGTCCTTAAAGAAATGTTAACTCAATAAGGCAAAATGTGATATGAAGACAAACTCATTTTCTCAAATATTCACGTGTGATCCAAATGGTCTTTAAAGGCTTGTAATGTAGGCTAGGCTCGGGTTTCCAAAAAGGATATATAGGATTAAATACATGTTTTAAGGGTAATTAAACCAAATATCAACTTTTCCTGATGAAATCTTCATTTTTTTGCATAGGTCACTCTAGACTGCCCATTTTGGGTTTTCACCCTAGAGTTCATTTTCTTTTTCTGGCACATGTCTCATTTTAAGGATTTGTTTCAAATTTTCCTTCACACTCCACCTTTTATTTCTTCTTTTTTTCTTTTTCCTTTTTACTTTTTTCTCTCTCGTTTTCTTATTTTTCTTTTCGTGTCCTTCTCATTCTGAATTTAGGACATTTGCTTGATCTGTCGTGTTTTTTTCCTTTGCTTGCAAATTTTCATCCTCTTTCCACCCAGTGTGGGGAGTGATCCTTGGCTAGGGTTCAAACACAAGAAAAATATCAAGCTCAAAAGGGGACAACAAGGGATTTTTCATTTTCTTTTTGTGAAGGGAAATGAAGAAATGGCAAATGTCATCTCACATACAAATATCATCGAAGAGATGTAGTCTTTAGTTTGTAGATGTTTTAGAGTTAACACTTCATTCAAAGACCCTAACAACAACGTCTTAGAGGAAAATTCACTCAAAATTTGTATATGGGATCTCTTCATTGAACCTGAACACTCTTTTTACCCTTCTATCTCAGGATTAGATTCAAAAGTCATTCATAGAATCAATAATAAGTGTAACACCCCAATTTTGGGCTTGGAAGTTTAGGGTCTGAACCGGACCGGTTTAAATTACGGTACGGATATAAAAGGTGGTTTTAGGGAAAGCCTAGTTCGGGATGCATTAAAAATATGGAAAAATATCTAAAAATCCTCTTCTAATATATATAAGAGAGAGGTGAAATCAATTTTACAAAATGAGGTTTGGAAATATGACATTTCCACAGCCAAACACATTTCAACATCAACTTTTCTTTTGATTTTCACACCAAATGATGAGATTTCAATCCCCAAGTGATTTCTAATAATTTCTACATCAAATCCTCACCATTTGCTTAATGAATTTTCAAGGATTTTGGCTCTAAACAAGGAGAAATCCACATTTAGAGGTATGAACGTCCTTCTCTAAATACGCAGTTCTTTACTGAAATTCCCAAGTTCTCAATCCTTAAATTGAGTTTTATTAAAGGTTTTAATGTTGTGATCTTGATTTTTGGCTTACGATTCAAGATTTAGATTTAATTTGGAAGAAATTCGTATTGGATGTTTGGGCTCTGTTTTGAGATGTCTTTTTGATGTATTTTTTATGTTTAAATGACGTGAAATGGGGGTTTAATCAATGCAATCCCGAATAGGTTGATTTTTCTAAGTTTTTACTTGTGAAAATGGTGGTTTTTGGGGTGATCTTGGTGTTTTGTTAATTCTGGAGGTATAAGGACGAGTTTGGGTTCATTTTGGATGTTAATTGATGTTTAAAAATGGTTAGAAGTGATGGATCTTGGCTGGGTTAAGTTTTGGAAGAGTTTGGAGGTGTTTTCGGTTGTGTTTGGTAGCCGAAATGTTGGATTTTTGTAGAGCATCGAGTTTAGGTGTGTTGCTGGTGATTTTAATGCATAATGATGCATTAATCCTCTGTTGTTATGTGTTTAAAACAGGGGAGAATGATTCGGAGGCAATAGAGGTGGCGTTGGAGGTTTCGGATGCTTGGAAGGCTTAACGGCTAGCGTAGTTTTGTGTATCGGTGAGTGGTAAAGGGTTTTCCAGCTTTGAAACATTTTGGATGAGGCTTTGGGAGCTTAGTTTAAGTCTAAACAACTTAGCTAAGCTCAAGAGTAAGTAAATGGAATTTCCCTCTTGGTTGGGCTATGCTTTGGTTTTTAAATGCACTTGGTATGATTGTGTTTAAATTACTGTTTTTAAACATGTTTGGACATGGTTTAATGTTGGTTGTTAATGCCATTATGTTAAAGATGCATAGGGTAAGTCATCCTTGACTTGCATGTGTTGGGTGCATATGACTAAAGCATGTGATGCTTGTGGATTTGGCATTTTGGTTATGCTTGTAAAACAGTGGATTAATGTGGTAAAATGGTTATATTGGCAAGTGATGTAAGTGGTTCTTGGTTACTTTAATCGGATATAGTTAGCCGGCTATAGGATTGAGTGCACCGTGAATTGAGTTGCCTTGGATGTTGAGGGGTTGTGATTGTACCGTAAACTCCATCCAAGTACCCTAGCGATTGAGGAAATTAGTGTCACCATGATGGAAGATGGCTCTCGTGGGTGGACTTTGTCGAGAGTCAACGCGATGGAGGATGGCTCTCGTGGGTGGACCTTGTTAAGCGTCACAACGGTGGAGGGTTGCTCCCGTGTGTGAGCTTGGTTAAGGTGATTACAATGGTTGAGGTAGCTCCCATGTGTATGCCTTGTGGTGTGTCCCGGCTCTCGCTAGTGAGTTATACAACTTCCGATGAGTGATGTTGAGGGGTTGTGATTGTGCCGCTAAACTCCATCACGGGTGCTGAGGGGTTGAGATTGTACCGGTAAACTCCACCTTGTGTTGTTCGGTAGTGTGTATGAAGCGTGTGGGACAACGCTTGTAATCCGCGTATCCGATTGTGTCTTGTGTTGTGATGGTTTGTGAATTGTCGCTTGAATGCCAATATAATGTGTTTGAATGTATTGAAGCAAGAGTTGCTTGGAAATGATGCAAGGTGCAAGGGAAATATGTAAATGATGCAAGAATGCATGCGATGCTTGTTAAGCTTGAGCACTAGTATATTTTGCTAATGTGAATGGTGTATATGTGCATAGAATCTCATAAATGCATTGAAGTCTTGTGAGGGCTTGTTTTAGAAGGCATGTAATGCAAGTGTTGTTTTTGTGGTTCATGTGTTGCGTTGGTTTAATGCGTGAGATAGTTAGAAGGAGCTAATGGTTTTCAAAGGGTTTCTTGTTTTGAGATGTTCATCAAGAATGAGGAAAGTATGTTGTGAATTGGAGGTGCTTTCCAAGGAATCTGTGTTTAACTTTGCATGTGATGTTCATGCATAAAAAGGGTTTAAATGATAGTTTGCAAGAATGTGTTTTGGGGTGAGTTGTTTAGCTTTTCTAAGCTAAAGGTTGGTTTTCATGTTGAGCAATGCATGGTTTGAAGCATGTTGCTTTAAAAAGGGGTTCTCAAACAATGCTTTGGTTTATTGAATTGTATTTACTTTTTAAGAAGGTTTTATGATTTGCTGCATTGATGGTGTTTTGGTTTTGAGCATCCCTCACTAAGCATTATGTGCTTACGCTCCTTTGTGTCCATCAATGCAGATAATTGAAGTTGGGACAACAAGAAGCAAGGGATTCAAGGAGAGCTCCACTTGAGAAGTATGTCTCGGTTAATAGCTATAGATAATAAAGGCAATAGGGGGGAGTCTTTTATATTGATGTGTAAAGAGTTTGAGTATGTTGACCATATTTGGTTTGTGGTTTGAATCTTGTTGTTTATCGCTTTGCAACATTTGAATCTTCTTATTCATAAGTTGTTGCACTATGCTTCTTGTTTTAAAAGCTTGATCAAGTGTTGGATGTGTTGAAAGAGTTGGTGCACCTAAGGTTTGCGTTGCATCTAGATTTTAATGCAATTTGGTATTTATGATGCTTGGCCTATTTTTGATATGTTGAGGATTGTTTTAGAGTATGTTTGATGGTGATTAGATGTGTAAAAACAGGTTTTTCTGCTGTTTCTGGGCAGGGTGTTTCGAAACACCCTTGCCTGTTTCGAAAGAGGTGCATGTTTTGGCCTGGGCGTTTCGAAACGGGTAGAGGTGTTTCGAAACACTTTGCCTACTGCCAAGCCGCGTTTCTGAACGGTCAATTCCCGTTTCGAAACACTTGACCGTTGGGCACTGATTTGAATGGTTTTGAGGTTTGCAAGCTTTACATTTTAGTCCTGATTTTTGTATGTGCAATTGCTTGAGTTCGAGATGTCCGTTTAAGGTGAAATTTGACAGAGAAGCATATAACCTAACTAATTTCATAATGGTATCTTAAAAATTAGTAAAGTCCTCTTAATTTCTAGATTTTACATTTTGGTCCCTAAATTCGTATGTTGTGCAATTGAGTCCCTTATTGTTTTCCGATTGCTGTGATTTTTGAGTATGCTTATCTCAAGAGTATACCTAGGTTTAATGTGCATCTAGACAAATTTAAAAAGAAAAAAAGGGTCGTTAATCAAGGTTGACTTTCGGGTTGACTTTGGTTTTCCCCGTGTAATCTTCGTAGTTCGGGTCAACCGTCTAGGCCGGGCTAAGGGGGTTACAATAAGGGCTCTGTAACGCCCAGTTTTGGGCCTAGGAGTTTTAAAGACAGTTTAGGGCCCGTAGAACCTAGACTAGAGATCCAGGTTAGTTTTGGAGTGGTTTAGGGAAAAGTATGGTTCAGGGTGTGATAAAATTATGCGAAAAGTTCCTAAAATCTTTTTTAAATATATATTAAGGAAAGTTGAAGCAAATTTTGGAAAATGATTTTTGGAAGGCCGACATTTCGGTTTAGTGACAAAAATGCAAAAATGGAAAACTATTTTAAAGGACTGTTTTGAAATAGGGAAAATGCTTAGAATCTTTAGGGAGCTAAGTCTTAAGTAATCAACCGTTTCCTTTATTTGAGCACATTATAATTGTGGTTTATTAAAAAGATTAAAAAGAAATTTATAAAAAGGGAATTTAGTTTCACAAATTCATTTTTGACGTAACTTTCATTTTTCTCTCTTTTCTCTTTAGCCAAACTTCTCTTTTCTCTTAAAATTTCTAGAGATTTTCATCTTTCCAATTCTTTTTTATTTGCAAATTGTAACACCCCTCGCCCGGGTTAGTAGCGATAATCGTTATGACGAGAAAACAAACAAGCAAAACAAGAAATTACGGGGCAATTAAAAATTTTCTTTTCATTTAGAACTCAACTCTAATAATTGAGTTGCTTATTTATTAAGCTACCATTAAGCTCACCTTGATTTAGTTAAATTCTTTGCAAGACACCCATCGATCCATGTATTCTTTTATTTACAAACAATGTATATCCAATTAGATTAGTTGCGTCCAAATCAAGTGACCCTATTAAACATACATAGGGCATTCGAATACTACAAGGTATGGCCAAGTCTAATTCATTTTAAGATCATTAACTAACATATACCATTCATTATATCAAGTTTATGTCTTAGACAACTTAAGTTGAATATACAAGTCCCTAATATTCTAAACCATTCGAATAGGTGACCCTAGATTATATACATGTTGGTTCCAATTCAAGCAGTTTAACCATTACTACTACAAGCATATTATTAATTCAATACACATATAGGTTCATTTAATTTATAAACCAAGCATCAATTATCCAATACTAAAACCATGACACTTTTTCATATGATTCTAATTCATTCATGATCAAACAAGGTCATAGTATTTACATATGACTATTACTTATATACATTCAAAATGTATCCTTAAGCATTACAAACCATTAGCGTAAGGTTTCATTTACATATTTACAATCATCAAATGCATGACCTATATGTCTTATACAAAAATCTAATAGCCACCAACTATGAGTACTTCAAGGTAAATACAAAACTGTACTTCAAGTCCTGCATTCCTTGCTTCAAATCCAAGAAAGCTAACTTCAATGTCAAGCTACTGACTGAGATGGATTTTACCTGAGGTTTCGAAAGAATGCAAACAAGAGTGATAAGTACCATATTGTACTCAGTGAGGTAGCATCTAAATTATATCGAGATTATTAGGTTTCAAGGGTTTTTAATCCATTTACAACTTAATTAAGTCTTAAACTTAAATTCAAGCTTTAGGTTAGAGTTTCAAACATCATTCAGTTGTCCAATCACAATGATGAAGGAATCCAATCAATGGATTTACACTACACATTCAAGCAAGCACCTTATGAGTAGTAACTAGGCAAGCCAACAAGGTTCATTCATTTTCATTCAAATTAGGCATCCAACTAAGTAGTCATACTTTTGTATTCAAATTAGATCCGTATATGTTTTAACTTATATATTTCAAGTAACAAGTAATCTTGACAATCCATTTATTAAGTGTCTTAATTGACCTAATACCTTTATACATTACACAACTCATTTCTTTACTTCACTTAGCATGTAATCTTATTAGACTATTCAGTTAAGCTTAGTATTTCATGTTAGTTAGCTCTATGACTTGGTTTCTAGTATGATTATCTAAGGTGATTCATTATTCAAGGTCAAGACTTTACTTAGGGCAGTAACCAAACTGTTTACAAAACAGTTTACAAAATTATCCAAATCACCTAATCTGTTATAGCTAGGAAGCTTGTGCACTGATTACTTAAAAATACAACATTTTCATTCCGTACCTCGAAATTTCAATTAATTTACACCGTTTGAAAGCTTACATAACCCTTCTTACAACCGTTTAAACCTTTCATATTAATGTGTTTCCAATTAATACATTTTTTAGTTCAATGTTAGAACAATTACATTTCTGGACAGTTTGCAATGTCCAAAGCTTTTTATTTCCAGATTCCAGCTCACAAATCAGAATTGATTTCTATTTGTCCGAATGAAAATAGACATCCTAAGGTTCATTCCATATAAATTTCAGCCCTTAATTCGACCTATACAATTGATGGTGATTTTTTAAAAGTTGCTGCCCAGAACAGAATTTTCTGGGCAGATTTCGCTATACTGATTTTAACTTCATTATTTACTTAGACCATGCTTCTAACATTATTGTTTGACGTTTACATATAGTTATACTAGTCTAGGTCAGTCCAATTTACCTATCAACGTGAGTAAACAAGGCACTATAATACTATATTCAAAATAATCTATTTGATTAACAACAATACTTTAATTCTCTACTTGAGCAGTCCATTAACTGGTCTTAGCCAATTCAAGTTCATGTAGTTATGATTCAATTAAATCCATTAAACTAGCAAAGATAATCCTTTATATTAAATCTAAATTTCTAATTCATTTAGGACCATACCATTTAGGATGAAGTAGACAATTGGTCTAGGACTTTTAGTCCTATTGGAATGACACCAACGTATCTTATCTCGTATAATCCCATTTTACATCTAATTTTTTTAATTTAGTCCAAGTATTTTAAACTCTTAACACTAGCACTCAATAGCCTAGTATCACAAACATCCAATCTAGCAACAAGCATCTCAATTCAAATAAGAGCAAGCAAATCACTTCAAGGATCTACTTATACAAGCCAAATAAGCAACACAACTACAAGGACCAGTAAAGCTTCATTCGAATAGGAAGCATTTCTCTATATTTCATATATTAAGGTTCAAGCAAGCTCAACCATTAACACCATCATTCTATTCTTATAAGTTCATTAACTATAAACTCATTATCAAGGGTTTATTTAGGGATTACTCCACAGACAAGTCAAGCATGTAGCATACACTTAAGTACCAAGTAAGTCAAGTAGATCAAGCAATTAAACATTAGCTCAATTGAAAACACAAGCTATTTCAATTAGTGAACCATAAAATATATGGTCCAAGCATAAGCAATTATCATTTCGAGAACTTCGCGTCAAGAATCAAGCATTACACATCAAGCAATTTGAGTATTTCAAGAATTCAAGTCAAGCGATTCAAGTATTCAAGATTTCTTGTCAAATGGTGATAGTGAAATCATGCATTTTTCGCCTGACGCGCCCCCAATTCCTCTCACCCAACGCTTCTCGTGCCTCAGACGAGCGCTTTGATCTCCCGGCTTCAGCTCTGCTGCTTGGCCTCAGTACATGCGTTTTTGTCCTCGTCGGCGGGTAAACAGATTGCCAGATTTTTGGGGATGACGAAGACTGGTGGATTGCTCAATGGGTCTTAGGTAACAGAGGAAACAAGGGATTGAGGCTGCGACCCTAGCCATTAACCGGTTGGTGATCTTCCTCGGTGCTCACCGTTTGATATCGAAAGTGTCGGCTGGCCGCAAAGGCTCACCAGGATTCTTTTTTCTTTCAGTTTCTGGTGCCTATCTTCCCTCTGGCGGTTTTTCCCACTTCTGGTTTACTATCCCAGCCCCTCGCCACTCTCCATCTTCTTGTGACTGAATCACTTTCTTCATAGTTTTTTTAGTTCTTTCGGTCTGGTTGCCATGCTTTAGTTTCCGCCTTATTTTCGTTTTTTGCTGTGCAACTCTTGGTTGCTTTTGCTCTTTTATTTTTTAAGTGCTACGGGGTCGACCCTATGGTTGGTTTGGGACTATATGGTTTATGCTGCTGAGAATTGTTGCATCTGTTGGCATATTTCTATGCGTTTCATTGTCAGTTTGCTGGGATTTCCAAGTGGTTCTCTTCTCAAGGTTACATTGTATACCTGGAGTGAACAGGGCTGGTTGGTGAATTAGCCGCTTGTGAGGTGTCTGGGCTGGAAGTTGTCTTTGTTTATGTCTGTGCTGCTGTGGTACTATTTTCTTCATTTTTCGGCGGCTGGTACCTTGTTTTGATCTCAACTATCTAGCTCCCTGAACGAGTCTAACTTGCCCTTTCTTCAATTGTTTAGCTGCTGGCTTTGTTGAGGTTTTTTCTTGTTCCAATTTCATCCGATCTCTGGTTGTTTTCACTGGTTTTTTCAAGTGCATTCCCCGCTGAAGGTCTCCCTGAGTGAGCCCTTGGAGTGGCTCTTTATCCTAAGTTGGTGAAATTGTGATATTTTCATAGAATGTGAGAGGTCTTGGAAGCAAAGGAACCGTCAGAGCTCTTCGAAACTCCATAAACAAGTTTAAACCATCATTTGTCTTCTTAAGCGAGACAAAAAAGAAGAAGGGCTATCTCGAAAAAATTTGGGTGAGAATGAAGATGGATGATGCCTTTTATTTGGAACCAGATGGAACCACATGCGGTGTTACCCCTTGGTGGAACTCTGACACCCTTGTAACAATTCTGATAGCTGAGAAATACTTTATTGACACAAAAGATTCTCTTAATGGAGGAACGGAATGGTTCGCCACCTTTATCTATGGCCCTCCTTATTGGGATGAGAAAAATGCTTTCTGGAAAAACCTATCTCTTCTGGGGACACCTACTAGGGAAAATGGATGATTATAGGAGATTCTAACATTGTAACAAGCCAGCAGGAAAAACTTGAAGGCATGCCGTTTAACCCCTCAGATGCCAACTGTTTCTTGGAGTTTGTCAATTTTAACGAGTTAATGGAAATCCCAATAAAGAGGGATAATTTACATGGAATAATCAACAAAGCAGAGAGAATTTCATCCCTGAGAAACTCGACCGTATTTTGTGCTCAACAGACTGGAATTACGCTTTCCCTAAAGCATTAGGGATTATGGATGTGGTTGTGGCCTCGAACCATGTTCCTATAATTCTTCTCCCTACGGGTCAATCGAGGAAGTACAAGATAGACTTTAAATTTGAATCCAAATGGCTTCTTGAGGTGGATTGCTTTGAAACAGTTAGGAGGGGATGGACATCGATCCCTAATGAGCGTAGGTCCCTTCGTTTTGGCCGAAAGATTAAAGGAACAGGTTGTCACTTATCAAGTGGAGTAAGGCCAAGTCCCGCACAAAAGCCCAAAAGATAGAAATGTTGATGGCTCAACTGAAATCTCTTCAGGATAAAAGATTAAGTGACGAAGATCAACGCGAGGCAGAATCCATTAAAAATGAGCTAGACAAGGAATGGGAAAGTGATGAGAGGTATTGGCACCAACGCTCGAGGGTCAACTTTCTCACCTTGGGAGATAAAAACACAAAATTATTTCATGCTTCGACCCTCCAGCACCGAAGAATGAATTCGATTTACAGGCTCAAGAATGGCACAGGGGAATGGCTGGAGGAACCACATGAAATTGCAAACTTTCTAACTTCCCATTATAAGAGGTCCTTTTTGAAGGATGACTCTGTTGATTTGAGAGCCCTTGACGGAATCATTCCGACCCCAGTCAATAAGAAGATGAATGAATGGCTTTGCATGGAAGTTACTGAGGAGGAAATCAAGAAAGCAGCTTTAAGTATGGGTGCCTCTAAAGCTCCAGGCCCAAATGGATTCCCGGGCTGTTTCTACCACAATTTTTGGGACACTATTAAAGATGACCTCGTCGCCATGATCTCCTCCTTCTTCCAAACTGATTACCTGGATTACGGGCTGAATGAGACGTACATAGTATTGATACCAAATAGGGTAAATCCTTCTGAAGTCTCTCATTTTAGACCTAAAAGTCTTTGCAACTTCTCCCTCAAGGTTATCACAAGAATTCTTGCCTCCAGGATTAAACCGTTCCTGTCAGACCTCATCTCCGCCACCCAATCGACTTTTATGCAAGGAAGGGCTATTCAAGACAACATCATTCTCGCCACCGAAGCTTTCCATTACATTAGGCGAGCAAAAAAAAGGGAGGAAGGGTTTCATGGCACTTAAGATTGATCTCGAAAAAGCCTATGACAAGGTTTATTGGGATCTCCTGGAGTTTGTTATGCTTCGTATGGGTTTCTCTGAGTGGTGGATCAAGCGAGTTATGAATTGCGTCTCTTCTCCAGTTTTCTCCCTGGTGGTAAATGGTGAGAAGTTGGAGGGTTTTACTCCATAGCGAGGTCTAAGACAAGGGGATCCCTTGTCACCCTATCTTTTTACCTTCATCTCCAACGTGCTCTCCTGGATTATCTAGAAAGAACTTGACTCTTCCCGATTGGATGTCATCAAGATAAAAAGGTGATGTCCAACCCTAAGCCACCTAATGTTTGCAGATGACTGCCTCGTCTTCTCCACTACCAACCAACAGAACTGCTGAGCGATCCTTAACTTGTTAAACTTCTTCCAGGTTTCAACGGGACATAAGATCAATTCTAGCAAGTCCTATGTCTTCTTCTCACCCAAAATTAGCCCAAACTTGAAAGCTCACCTCTCCAACATACTTGGATTTCAAGAAATGGAAGAGGACAATTTTTATCTGGGGTTACAATCAATGTGGGGCAGAAGCAAGAAACAGGCTCTCAACTTCATCAAGGAAAGAGTCCAACTAAACTCAAGGGTTGGAAAGCAAAATTCCTGAACCAAGAAGGGAAGGAAATCCTTATCAAAGCAGTAGTTCAGGTCATCCCCTCCTTTGCAATGCAGTGCTTCCTCCTCCCTGCTACTTTCTGTGACGAGCTATGCTCCAAGGTGGCAAGATTCTGGTGGAATAACTATAATATAAAAGAAAAAGGAATTTATTTAATTACCTGGAAAGACCTCTTCAAACCTAAAAGCAAAGGGGGCTGGGTTTTAGAGATCTCAGAACTTTCAACAAAGCACTAGTCGCTAAACTGGCGTGGAGAATCTTCAAACAGCCCGATTCCCTGCTTGCACGGACCCTTCGAGATATCTACTTTCCTGACGGCGATTTCCTTAACGCCCCACGAAATGCCAATCTTTCGTGGTCCGGGATCGAAATCAGTGAAGGGATTAAGATAATAAAGGCAGGCTATATCTAGAGAGTGGGTAACGGAAGAAGCATCTCAATATTGGATGACAAATGGGTTCTGAAGCTCCCAGGTTTCACGATTCCTCCACATTACCGGATTTCTCAGCGCCATCTCACAACGGCTAGCCTGATGAACCCTGACACCCGCTCTTGGGATCGAGCGAAACTTGGATCTCTATTCAGCAAGGATGTAGTGGATGTTGGGTCACGTCGGCACGCCCCGTGGCGCAGCGGAAAAAGTAATCTGAAATAATCTAGCCATGATCCATGTACAAGAACAAATCCGGGGTGAAAAGATGAAGAGTTATCTTTTAAAACTCTAGAATCTGGAAAACCGACGGTATGTCGGAATAACCATGTCAAGTAAAACAGGAATCGTCACAGGTTCACAACGACCTCTAGGGAGTCCACCCGAACAAAACGAACAAATTTTTTGCCTCCCTAATACTTAGGGATAAATTTTGACAGGTTTGAACACCTTCCATGGAGAAGTCGAAATCCCTCCAGGGAATCCTAAGGGAGTCTGAAATCGACCAGGAGTTTAACCGGGACTTGCAATCGAGCAAGGGAACCTTCAGGGATTTGCCAGGGGGCAAGTAGAACACCAGAAAAATATAGAACAGCTTCTCAGAGAGCTTTATGGGATATGTTGAATTCCAGTGGGGAATCCCTATGGGTGTTGTTGAAATCTTCAACAGGAGGAAGAGGGATGATTTGGTTGTTAGCCCTTGTCCCTTTAAATAGTATTCAGAGACTTCATTCTAGTTGTATTCCTTAAATCCAAGTTCAACCAAAATTCATAGAATCTAATTCTACTTGAAATTGGTTTATATTAAATATACATTATATTGAATAATATTAAATGAAATATATATATATATATTTAATTATGTAGAATCTTATTCTACATAAAACATGGATTTAAATATACATTATATTTAATCCAAATATACATATTTTTATTATGTAGAATCTCATTCTATCTTTACTTGGATTTAAATATATTTAAATATATGTTTTTAATTATGTGGAATCTAATTCTACATAAACTTGGAATTAAATATACATTATATAAATTCTAAATATATATTTAAATTTCTAGAATCTTATTCTATAATATTTAAGTCTCTAAATATTTTCCATACTTTAAATAATATTTGATAAATACAATATTTATCCAATATTATTCTCATTTAAGGGAGTTGCAGATTTCCCTTATCCCATAGGGGATTTTCAGAAACCTCCCTAAAATAGGGATTATGGTTTCCAATTTTTGTTCGTTTCATTCGAAGGGTGTGACCCTTTTAGGTTCATGCAACGTTAGCATCAAAATTAAAACTGTTCTAATTTTACAAACAATGAGTGGCATCTAGCAATACATCATTGCTACCTAAGTTGCATGAAGTCATGGTTTGACTTTCCTAATTCCTGAATAAACTTCCTTTATGTATTTCATCCTTTTGTCCTTTATATCTTAGATGAACACAAGTCATGGGTTAGTCACACTTACGTTGTCCATCTAGTGTTTCTTGATGTCTTGAGTAGATTATGATAAACGAATCTCTATGATATCTCATATCATAATATTCGAGCATGGCCATGCATTTTCTAATCTCACTCAATCAAGTGGCCGAAGATATTTCTCCCATTATGTAGGAGGGACAAATCCTTTCTTGATCAACCATATTTCACTACATAGGTAATCACGTATCCAATCATCAGTCTTTATAATGTAGTCAGTTACGACACACGTTTGACCATGTCAAAATATGTAAATCTTTATGTTGAAATCATGTTGATCTCAAGTCTGAGGATTATACATATGTTTATCATGAGCAATGTTGTGACTGTCACATAATTACCCAAGAAACATGCTCATAGCGGGTCAATCTAGTATGTTGTTCTATAACAAATACTTATCTGTTGATTTCGACATCCCTATGTCAATGACAACGCTTGTCATCAACCACATATTAGTCTTTATATATTATCACTGTTCATACCCGTAATAATATTCGACTAAGGATCATATTTAACAATAATCGTATTATTGTATGGACATTATTATCCAATGGTTAGTTTGATGCACAGAAACATACCAAATGATAATAACGGCAATGCCATTACTTGATAAATCTAGTAAAATAGTATGTCTATTCATTGATCATATGATTTGTCTTTGGGCATACTCCAACAGTGGATGCCATTCTTATGATTCTAGTCGGGGGTCCAGAGGTTAAGGATTCTCTCATATGGCCAGGCTCAAAAAATGGTTCCTACTGCGCCAAATCTGGGTATTGGTTCATTGACCAATTGATGGTCCGCGAGGCTAATCCATCGACTAGTAACCACCTTGCTGATAATAAAGCCTTGTGGAAGTCTATCTGGAGTTTGAAGGTTCCCACCAAAATCCGCTCGTTCCTCTAGAAACTCACTCACAACATAATCCCTAGTAGAGAAGCTCTACCTGCGAGATTTTATGGTGCTTTCAGGGGATTGACTTGTTGCCCCAGATGTGATGAAACAATGGAGTCGTCTGAGAACATTCTCTTCTTCTGCCCATTTGCCACTGTCGTTTGGAGAGCATCCGGTTTTAGCTACTCCACTGAGACGATAGGTTTCCCGGGCTTCTCAAAATGGTGGTAGTCAGCTCTCACTCTTCATAATAAGGCAGGTAATGAGGATGGTGGTGCACTCATTGCCTTTCTTCTATGGGCTTTATGGAAATCTCGGAACAAGCTCCTTTTCGAAGGACAGAACGATCCCCGTGGGAAGTCTGGTTAAGAGCGGAAAGAGCCTACATGGAATTCCTACAGTCAGCCCCTGGAACACAGGTGAAGAATATGGCTCACACGGTGGGTCCTCAGGAATGGATTCCTCCACCAGAAGGAGTCATCAAGTTTAACTATGATTCAGCTTTTGAGGGTAGTTCTGGCAAAGCCACGCTTGCTACTGTTTCCCGTGATTGTGAGGGTACTGTTATCCTTTGGGATTCAACCCCTCTTCTCGCCCCATCCGTCTATGCGGCGGAAATGGCTGCAATTTAGTTTTGGGTTGTCTCTTGCCCACAACGCGGGCTATTCCAGGGTCATTATGGAATCTGATTGTAGGTCCGTTATTGAGAGCCTTAAGGCAGGTTGCACAAGTGACTGAGCCTCTTCCGCTATTGAGGAGGATATCCGCCTTCTGACACGAAGGTTTTTCTCGGTTGTTTTTTCTTTTGTCCCACGTTGTTGTAAACATGCAGCTGATTTGGTTGCTAATACTGGTCTTAGAGGCCATGAACCATTTTCTATTCCGTTTTTTCCATGTAATTCTACCCGATCTATAAAAAATTTCCCTTTGATCAAACAAAGTATTCAAGATTTCTTGTCCAATCATTTATGTATTTTCAAGATATAATTCATGTGTTCGAGATTCTCTCTTGAATTGCTTATTCAATTTATCGATAAGGTTCATATCTTTTTAACAAGTGTCGCAACCACTTTTAGGAGGAGACTTCGACTTTTTGGAAAACTTAAAAAAACACGGAGTCTCCGCCAATCTTTTTGAAAAGTGTGATTGGATCACTTTAAAAAAGTTATTTTAATAAAATGTCTTGTTTTAATAAAACAACGGTTTTGGTCTGCGAAAAATAGAAAACAGGTTCAAGGGTCGGTTACGCGTGGGGAAGGGTTAGCACCCCCCACGACGCCCAAAATTGGTACCTAATTGGTTTTAAAATCGTTTTCAAAACTGGAATTTGCAAGTTCACAAAGGTTCGACTTTACTTGTCCGTTTAATGAATATTAGTTTATTTTGACGGCCTTATCGCCCGGGGATGAACTTTAATCAACGCTAACATTTCTAGAGCTAACCCCTCATTCCCGTTTGATAAGAAACTGCATTAAATTATTTTCACTTTTTCAAACAACATGGAAATTTAGTGCGTTGAGCATTTTATTCATTCTCTAAGTTCGATTATTTAAAAACCCTAAAAACGTCTAAGTCTTTTATTCCTAATTTAAAATTTAAGTATGCTTAAGTGTATTTTATTTTTTATGAGAACATTTTTCAAAAAAACATGTCTCTATCTAAGATTTAGAACCTAGCCCTAAGTTTTAAACCTATTTCTAAAACAAGCAAACAACTTTATATTCTTTTGAGTTTTTTTTCTATTTTATTATTTCTTTTGAAAATTCTTTATTTTTTTTTACTTTTTAATTTTTTTAAAAGCCAAGACACAATTTTTACCCTTTTTCATTTTTATGTTTTTTCACCTTTTTTATATATTTTTTTCAAAAAGAAATTCTCTTTTTAAAACTTCATTTTTTTATTTTTAATTTTTTCCTTTAAAAAAAAGACCTTTTTAAAATAAACTTTATTATTTTTAAAAGATTTCCGTTTAAACTTTTTTCCAAAATTTATTTTTCTCCTAAAACCCGAAACTTTTATTTTAAAACCCATTTATTTTGTTTACTTAAAAAAACTTCTATTATTTACTTCTTTTTCTAAAAAAATATCTTATTTATTTTTCTTTTTTTAAAATCACTTAACCCATTTATTATTAAAACTAAATTAAAAAAACTTTGTTTTATATTTTTATTAAAATCAAGCCCCTTTATTATTGCCACTCATCAATTAAACCACATCTACTCATTTTATTCTTGCATTTTTATTGAAACACATTTAAAAAATTGTCTACATTTCTAAAGATCAAAACAATCCTAACAACATTTTTAAGCATGCAAAATTTTTTTAAAGATCAAACCAAAATTAAAACGAAAATTTAAAACGAAAACGTTACCGGATTCGTGAAAACGATTTTCCGACCTCAAGAACACAACTTAAAATCCACAAAAACACAAACACAAACACAAAAAATCAACAAGAGAACAAACATAAAAAACAAATTAAAAATTGAAAGGAAAGATAGAAATTTTACCGAAATGACGAACGAAGAACTCGAATCCGGACTTCTTGAAAAGCTCATAATTGCCTCCAGAAAATTGCTTCTAAATTTGAACTTCAACTCAAAATTTCCAGCAACTCTTGAATAATTTTTAGAGAATTTTTTAAGATGTTTTTTTAAGCCTATTTGCTTTTTTCAAGTGGGTTTTCTTGAAAATGGTGTGTTGAACAATGGAGATGAGGGGGGGTTTTATACTCAACTTGAGCTTGCAAATCAAGCATATTTCCGCATTTAATCCCCAAATTGGAGTCAAAATCGGGCAAAGAACTTGATTCTCGGTAAAATCCCTCAATCCTCATCCGATTTAGTCCAATATCGAAGCTGAATTTTCCTCTGGATTTGAGCCTAGGGTTTGACCTATTGTCTCAATTTTTTGTAGATTCCGGCGAGTACAGGCGGCGACGACGAGCGGGGTTGTTGGTATCAGATCGACACCGGTGAGACGGACCGGCCGATACCAACGATGGCAGCAGCCGTGGCCAGTACACGCCGACGAGAGGGTTTGGCTGGGGAACCAGCCCAGGCGCGTGTGGCTTACGCGCTGGCGCGTGACGCGCGCTGGTTCCCCTTTTTCCTTTTTTGCTATTTTCTTACTGTTTTATCACATTTATTATTTTTTTGGTCTTTATTTTATTTCCCTTTTCCCTACATTTCTTACTACCATTACTATTTTTTTATCACATTTTCTCTCTTTTTTTTCTTTTTTCAAAATGGGCTTTGTTTGTTTTTTCTTTTGAAATGGGCTTCATGAATGGGTTTTTAATGATTGGTTTTTGTTGCTTTTTTATTTAATTTAGAAAAGGGTGGGCCTTTTATTATTTTGCAGGAAAATATTTTTTTATTTTTCCCGCATTCTTTAAAATTCAGGTGATAATTTAGTGACAACAACTGCCCCTCTTTGCTTATCTCTGTGCAACAGAAATAAAGCAAAGACAAAACGGCACTGATTTTCACCGATTTTCCAATTGGCTCCATTCTCCAAATGCCCGAACGGATAGGCATGTTCTATTCTCCAGACGCCCGAATATATGAGCGGATTCCACTCTCTAAACGCCCGAACGGGTAGGCTGGTTCTATTATCATTTTTTCCAAATAGATGAGCGAATTCTATTCTCCAAATGCCCGAACGGATAGGCTGATTCTATTCTCCTTATGCTCGAATAGCAGAGTTGGGTTCCATTCTCTGAAATGCCCGAATTGTTGAGCTGGGCTCCATGCTCAAACATATAGGCTAATTCTATTCTCCTGACGTTCGAATAGTTGGGCTGGGTTCTATTCTCCCAAATTCCCAAATTGTTGAACTAGGTTCTATTCTCCCAAATGCTCAATCAAAAAGGCTAGTTCTATTCTCCTTACGCTCGAATAGCTAAGCTGGGTTCTATTCTCCCAAATGCCCAAATTGTTGAGTTGGGTTCCACGCTCAAACAGATAGGATGATTCTATTCTCCTTATGCTTGAATAGCTAAGTTGGGTTCTATTCTCCCAAAATGCCTAAACAACTGAGCTGGGCTCTGTCCTCTCGAATGCTCAATTAGGCAAAGTCTTCTGAAAACTTTCATCCTCCTTATGCTTGGATGAATAAGCAAACTCCATTCTCCTTATGTCTGAACGGATATACGAATCTTCTGAAAAACTTCATCATCCTTATGCTTGGATGAATAAGCAAATAGACTTCAAAAGATTTCATCTTCCTTATGCTTGGATGAATAAGAAAACTCTTAAAAGATTTCATCCTCCTCATGCTTGGATGAATAAGCAAATAAACTTCAAAATATTTCATCCTCATTATGCTTGGATGAATAAGCAAACTCTTAAAAGATTTCATCCTCCTCATGCTTGAATGAATAACCAAACATTCTCTTTCCTCTCGAACAGATAGGTGAATCTTCTAAAAAAAATCACCCTCCTTATGCTTGGATGAATAAGCGAACTCCATTCTCCTTACGCCTGATGGATAAGCGAATTTTCCGAAGAAAAAAAAACTTCATCCTCCTTTTTCTTGGATGAATAAGCGAATTCCATTCTCATTACACTTGAATAGATAAGCAGATCTTCTGAAAAACTTCATCCTCCTTATGCCTGGATGAATAAGCAAACTCCATTTTCCTTAGGCCTGAATGGCTAGGCGAATCTTCTAAATAACTTCATCCTCCTTATGCTTGGATGAATAAGAAACCTCCATTTTCCTTACGCCTGAAAGGCTAGGCGAATCTTTTGAAAAAAAAAACTCCATCCTCCTTATGCTTGGATGAATAAGCGAACTCTAAAAAGGGGTTCCATCCTCCTCATGCTCGGATGAATAAGCAGGTTCCAAAAAGGGTTTCACCCACCTAACGCTTGGATGAATAATCAGACTCCATTCTCCAAATGCCTGAACGAATAGGCTTGTTCTTTTGCTGAAAGGTCTTTCGTGTACCTGAAAAATGCAATTATGATGTGCATGCCCCTAGGGATGCCTAAAACATGAATGCATGTCTCATTTCTTTTGCTTTTTGAATTCTTTTTCTCAAAATTGATTTTTTCCACGTGTTTACTCGCTCAAATCCAGGTAAGCATTTGTACTTTTTCTTTGTATTTTTTCGACTCATGGAAAACATCCTATCATTGCTCACTTAATCTAGTGATCATGTACTCTTGGTTGGAAGGACGGACTCCTTCAATTGCCATTGCTTCGTCATTCCCATTCTTCATATCTCTTTTCTTCATTAAAAACATTCAATCCTTGTAGGCAAATGTCTCAATATATTCTACCAATGTTGTTGGTACATCAATGTTGAGTAAAAGACTTCCTTCTGTGGTCTTGAAAGCACCAAGTCTTCATATGCCCCTTATCAAGCATCTTCAGTGCTTCTTGGGAATTCTTAAATTCTTGCCCCTGCAAGACATCTTGAATTGCTTGCATGTGAAAGCGTATGTCCACCTTGAATACCTTCGAATGATGTTGGAGCTTTAATCTACGCCTATCAGAGTCGGGGGTACTGAATCCTTGGCCGACATGACCTGCCCCAATATGATGGCATCGTTTGCTTCTCAAGTTCAATTCTATCTCTCTTCATGCTTTTGATCTTTTGCATCTTATATGCGGATCCTTGTTGACAACACGACTCACTTCATACTCTTCAACGCATGTGCTTCTTTTTTTCTTTTTTACCTTCTCTTGCAAGTTGATGCCCCCATTCAAGTTGAGGTTCAATTATTTTCTGAAGTGATGAAAGCATTCACCCATGTTCTCCTATAGTTGAGACCAATACCAAGAAATCATTTGCTTTTCATTAATCTATGTCAGCCTACTTGTAAGATGCAAGAAAAGGCTAGAAATGATAGTTCAAAGGAAAAAGTCATAGCAAACATAATAAAAGGATAAAAATGGGGATCTTAAGAAAGTGATCATGGCAAACACAAGAATTGGGCAAAGTCAGATGCCCCAAAATTCAAAGCATGAATGATTCAAGAATCTATCAACCGGATAGTTCCCCACTTTTTGGTGGCTCTCTTTTACTCGCACACTCCCCAAATTTAAATTTTCTCACTTTTCTAATCTCAATAAGACATTAGAAGCTCGAGGTCCCTAAAGAATGATTAACTCAATTAGGCATAATGTGTTCTGAAGACGAACTCCTTTTCTCAAATATTCATGTGTGATCTAAATGGTCTTTTAAGGCTAGTAATGTAGGCTAGGCTCGGGTTGCCAAAGAAAGGATATAAAGGCTCAAAATCATATTTTAAGGGTGATTAAACCAAGGATCAACTTTTCCTGATGAAATCTCTGTTCTTCTAATTTTATTCTTTGGATCACTCTACACTACCCATTTTGGGTTTTCACCCTAGAGCTCATTTCTTTTATACACACGTCTCGTTTGAAGGATTTGTTTCAAATTTTCCTTCACTCTTCAACTTTCTTTTTTCTTCATTTCTTTTTTCTTCTTCTTCTCTCCTATCCTCTTCTCTTCTCCTTTTCTTTTCTTCTTTGTGTCATTTTCATTTACAGTTTAGGACATTGAACTTAATCTAACATGTTTCTTTCAACTAGCTTTTCATTTTCTTTGCCCCCGGTGTGGGGAGTAATCTTTGGTTTGGGTTAAATCACAATAAAAATATTATGCTCAAAAGGGACAACAAATGGATTTTTCTTATTCGTGAAGGGAAATGAAGAAATGCCAAATGTCATTTCACACACAAATATCGTAGAAGAAAAGCAGTCTTCAGTTGGTAGATGCTTTAGAGTTATCACTTCATTCAAGGACCTAACAAAAATGTCTGAGAGGAAAATACGCTCATAATCTGTATATTAAACCTGAACACACATTTTGCCCCTCTATCTCGAAATTAGATTCAAGAATCATTCATACAATCAATATTAGGGACTCTGCCAAGAAGATGTATGCTTGAAAAGAAATGGGTGAAGAATGAGAAGAATGCAAAAGGATGAAACAAAAACGAGAAATGTTTGCCACTTGAAAAAAATCCATCTTTAACAAATAAATTGACGTAGAAGCCCTTACAAAAGATCCCTAATGCTCGCGGGCAAAAGCAAAAGGGTTGGTTCTAAGCATGATCCCAAATGTCTAGAGAAAATTAAGTATTATTCCATGGAAACACGAATCCCGACCAATCTTGCCTCCAATGACTTCATGACAAAACTCTAAACGCGCTCGTCATCTTCTCTCTCAAGTCTTCCACTTCTGATGGCTGCCAATATCAACTCTCCATTCATGACCATGTCTGCAAAACTTTCGATGGCGTGATTTAACATGTAGTTATAGAAAGGTCCATTTAGAGTCTCCACAAATATTGGAGTAACCTTATTTTCTGACAGTGGAGGTTGAAGTTGGGCTGCCACATCTCGCCATCTCTGGGCATATTGGCAGAAGCTCTCATTGGGCTTTTGTTCCATATTCTGCAGTACGTTCCTGCTTGGGGACATGTCTATTACATACTCGTACTATTTGAGGAAAGCTTTCGACAGATCTTTCCAAGTGCGTATGTTGACCCAACTTAGTTGAGCATACCATCGGATAGCAGACCCAAATAGATTGTCTTGGAAGCAATGGATCAACAACTTCTCATTTTCTAAATGTGGAGACATCTTTCGACAGTACATGGTCAAGTGTGCCAATGGGCATGTAGTTCCATTATACTTTTCAAAGTCAGGGCTTTAAAATTTGAAGGTGCCACCAAGTCAGAAACTAGACTCAAGGCTCTAGCATCCTTGCCACCATAAATGCTTCTTTCTTGATAAAATTTAATCATTTCCACCAGCTTCTTGTAGTGGTCTTCCCATTTCTTCTCAACCTTTTCCATGTCAGTTTCTTCATTGAAGTTATACATCTCGCGGCTGCGAACCTCATCAGTACTATCTTCAGTAAGGGCAGAAGATTCTACACAACGGGGTGAGATCTTGACTTTTGGTGAAGGCACTTCCTTTTGCATCTGTGAATGTACGAAAGCCATCCCCGAGAAAGTGTTGGTGTTTTCTCTCGCTTCTAGGTCTTTAACCATGGCTGCGATTTGGCTGACTGTTTTCCGGTGTGACATTTCAATCTCTTTCTTCAGATCATTTTCCATTTTCTCAATCTTTTCATGGATGCTCTTTTGATTTGCTTCCAAAATTGTCAATATTTCCTCAGTGTTCATGGCTCGAGTCGTGTTTGCGTGAGATATTTACTACTTAAGTGGAATTTTCCAAAATTAAACTTTTTATTATACATGAATGAATGCAATGATCAAAACATTATTTAATGCAAACAAAAAAACAAATGCATGGAAGCAAATGTATGTATGCACAAATGAATTCACAAACAGTAAAGCAAGAAAAACAGTGTAAATGCATGAATGCAGGCGAAAGGTCATCAATTCTTTGATCAACCTTTGAAGCATTCATCCCATCTTGTCGATCTGACATGGGGCGAAGTAATGTAGCTTCCTGACGCCACATGCTTTTCTACATCTTCAATTTAGGATGGTATGCCCTTATCGAACTCGTCTCGCTCCTGGATCCTCTTGACGTTGCTCCTAAGTCGAGTAGACCAAAGATAATTTTTCAAATTTTGTTTGGTTGGACTGTCGAAGTGGTCCTATTGCTCTTGCGGCTTCTGGTATTTTTTTTTGGTGCTGAAGCGAGCATACTTCGACGTTTCCTCCGCGTGACCATTCGACAAATTTTCATTTTTTGCGCGTTGTCTTCCTCCTTTAGGTACATTCCATCCATTGTAGAAGCTTTCTCTGGTTGAGCAACATGCTTTAAAATTGATCCCCTTAGATATGGGATGCATGCATAAAATAAATATGCCACAAAAATAAAACAAAACTCGCACACAAAAGGTTAATAATAAATATGCTACAAGAACAAAACTCACACACAAAAAGGTTAGTAGTAAATAAATATGCTAAAAAAACTTACACACAAAAAGGTTAGTAATAAATAAATATGGTATAAAAACAAAACTATACTCACACACAAAAAGGTTAGCAATATTTAAAAAAAAACCTAAAAGATGCATAATAATTATGGGTAGAGATTCCAACATTTCAGGACATGTCTCCACGGATTATTCCTGCGACTCAACACCCTATGCTTTCTGCATCGATTGACTCAGCTACTGATACAGATGTTGGCTACTCACAGATGTTCTCATATCATACAGAATCTACTGGAAAGCTAGATGTTAGATGTGCAGATTTAGTTGAATATTCATAAGTAGCAGGGTACCAGTTCTAAAAGGGTACCCGGGTTGTCCTTGATGTCCCCTACTAGAGGTAGCAAGCCCTCAATTCTCACCCATCATAGGCTTCAAGCGAATCGAGTTCAACTCGGGAGGACTCACCACCGATGCCTTCTCAAAGAATCAATATCCTTATGTAGACAAGGGAATGAGTCCCGAATGTACTTGCTAGGCTCATACGAAGAATCAATATTCTTACATGAGCAAAGCGTATTTCCCCCCACTTAAATGAACGAGACAAAGCTCGGGAATAGAACTTGGAATCAAGTCTTAGATGCGTAAAATAGAGTTATATTTATTTAAACAGACAAATAAATAGAACCTATCGTGAACTTGCAAATTCTATATTAAAAAAAAAACAAAAACACATCCCCAGCGGAGTCGCCAAGCTGTCGCAACCACTTTTAGGAGGAGGCTTCGACTTTTTGGAAAACT
Organism: Hibiscus trionum; assembly: GCA_030270665.1. Taxonomy (NCBI): domain Eukaryota; kingdom Viridiplantae; phylum Streptophyta; class Magnoliopsida; order Malvales; family Malvaceae; genus Hibiscus; species Hibiscus trionum. The sequence continues at coordinate 26,190,249 of BSYR01000005.1, forward strand.
ATAAAAACACACGGAGTCTCCACCAATCTTTTGAAAAGTGTGATTGGATCACTTTAAAATAGGGTTATTTTAATAAAATGTCTTGTTTTAATAAAACAACAGTTTTGTTTTGCGAAAAACAGAAAACAGGTTCGGGGGTCGGTTACGCGTGGAGAAGGGTTAGCACCCCTACGACACCCAAAATTGGTACCAAATTGGTTTTAAAATCGTTTTCAACACAAGAATTTGCAAGTTCACAAAAGTTCGACTTTACTTGTCCTTTTAATGAATATTAGTCTATTTTGACAGCCTTATCGCCCGAGGGATGTACTTTAATCACCGCCAACATTTCTGGCGCTAACCTGTCATTCCCGTTTGATAAGACACCGCATTAAATTATTTTCACTTTTTCAAACAACATGAAAATTTAGTGCGTTGAGCATTTTTTTCATTCTCTAAGTTCGATTATTTAAAAACCCTAAAAACGTCTTAGTCTTTTTCAAACAACATGAAAATTTAGTGCGTTGAGCTTTAGAACCTAGCCATAAGTTTTTAACCTATTTCTAAAACAAGCAAACAACCTGTTATTCTTTTGAGTTTTTTTCCTTTTTTATTATTTCTTTTGAAAATCATTTATTTCTTGTTTTTACTTTTTAATTCTTTAAAAGCCAAGACCCAATTTTTACCCTTTTTCATTTTTATGTTTTTTCACCTTTTTATATTTTTTTCAAAAAGAATTTCTCTTTTTAAAACTTCATTTTGTTGTGAATAAAATAACAAAGAACAATAATAAGAAAAAAGAACAAGAGTGGAAGAACAAAGAGATGAGAGAAAGATGGAGATTTATATTATTCAAATATAGAATTGTGTGTTCAATGTCTTCAATGAATCATCTATTTATAGGCATAAGAAGTACAAAATACATTAAACTCTAATTAATAGAGATAATACTCCTAATAATAAATAAATCAAACTCCTTAGATAAAGTTCTAATCATGATAGACATCCACATAGATAAATATTCATAACACTCCCTCTTGGATGTCTATGAAGATAATGTGCCTCGTTAAAACCTTACTAAGATAAAAACCCAGTGGGAAAAAAATTTCATTAGTGAAGGAAAAAGAGTACACACATCTTTTATACGCATAACATGTTTCCTCATTAAAAACCTTACCAGGAAAACCTATTGGGACAAAACCTCGGTTAAGGGAAAAAGAGTGCAACGCGTATTTACTCCCCTCATGAAAACGCCATAGAAAATTTTTGAATCTTCATAATTCAATCTTGAATACTATTTTCTAAAGGTCGTGAGGAATGAAACATTAGAGTAATATGTTTTACGATGTATCCACCTTTCAATTGAGATACACATCTTGCATTATCTCTACACAAAATAGCTTCATATCATATCTTGTGAAAGTAAATCCACATATCTTCTAGATATGTTGGGTCAATGATTTTAGCCAAACACATTTTTGGCTTGCCTTGTACATAACAATTATTTCTACAAGATTTGAGGAGGCATCGACGAATGTTTGAAGATCTAAATGTAATGATCTTTGTATATTTATAGATATTTCTTGACCAACTAATATATAGTGCTTCAAGACCAAGAAAAGATATAATTATCTTTATTCACATCCAACAACCTTACAATTATTGGGATACTCAATAGATATGCTCTATTCATATTGAATCTTCTTTAAGATTCTTTCAGCTTATATCTATTCATAGACAAAAAGAACTATATAAAAATGCTCGATCTTCAGGTCGAGATAAACTTGATGTCAAGCTTCAAGTACTTGTATTGAAAGTACTTCATGAGTTTCCAATTTGAAGCTCTTTAGGAGTTCTAAAATTATCATAATGGATCTTGATCCAAACTCCTTTATAAAATACATAAGAAAATCTGATCATTCTTATAGTATTTTCTCAATTAGTATTCACTAAGGCGATTATACCAAATGTGCCAAAATATTCATGAGACATGTCTAAATAAATTTCTTCGGAAATTTCCAAATGCTTCTAGCATTTTAAATCCTTCAAGGATAAATATAGATCCACAAATAATTAGACGCATGTAAAATTTTTCATAACTGCCAAAGTAATTGCATCCACCATGAAGTAATTAAAACTTTTCATAAATCATAGTTCAAGTCATATTTACGACTACTTATTTGTGCCTCACTTGTATTACACCTTTAGGTGTTTGGACTGCTGGTCCAAATACTTCTCTTTTAGAAGTTCAAAGCGTCTTTCTATATTGGCCAATTCAATATCTATACTTCTTGATAGATTTCTACACAAGATCCTCGTTTTCTTTCTTTACTTCTATAGAAGTATTCTATTTAAAACTATTTGTAAAATCGTTGTCGACAACTTTTCAATTTTCTGGTTCCATTGTCTTAATGACATAACTTATCGAGATCACTTCAAGATTTCAATCTTTATTTTAGGTACCTGAAACTCTTCATGAGTTTTATTATTAGTTATGTCTTGGGTCTCTTTAGGAGCACCCGCCTCCAATATATGACCATCTCATAATACTTTTCATTTACGAAAATTTTGATCATTGGAACCATTTCAACCATCATGCTTCAAACATGATTTACATCCACTTGCTCTAACATGTAATTTAAACTTAGAGCATTTCAGCTGGTATATGAGACTTAATTACTTTCATTGGGTCAGTAAATATGTCTGGCTGTTGACATGAAATAAGATGAATTATCTTATGAACTTCTAGTTCATATACGAGGATTTAGATAATGACAATTCATTTTCCTCTATCCAGCTGATTATTATCTCCCCCCCATGTTGAGAAAAATCATGTCATAAATGATTCTCCAAGTAATGTTTAAGAATTTAAACATAAAAGGAGACTCGTACTCAATATATATTCTCAACCCTTTTACTTGCCCATTTTGTGCGTTATGGTGGAGCAATTCAACTATATATCGCACATTCAAAAATTCAAAATGGTAAATATGACTTCTGACCAAAAGTCAAATCATATTGGGGAGTTTATTATAACTCGTTGGCTTGATGCATATAAGTGTTGCTATATGGAAATACCATATAAATAATAAATGTTTTGTTCTCACAATTTAGATATTAAATAGGAGGCATCCAATTAAAAATTTACTAAACCGTATTTTTCATAATCAATAGGCTTTGTAACAACCGATATAGCCTAAAATATAAACCCACTAGCTTTTCAAGACGAATAGTCTAATTGCATAATCTGAATATTTTTAGAATCAATCTCACAAACTTCTGGTTGTAAGTCGATAAAACAATGTAGATGCATCTACTAAAATCATATAAAACTTTCAACATTTGAGGATATATGGGACCATATTTCGTTCAGATATGCAAGACATACAATCTCAACTTCAGTACAAGAACTTTAAGTTCTAATTCTTTTGGTAAGTGGGATCATCTATATCCTTTGAGAACAAACAACACAAGAACTTCAGGTTCTTTTAGTAAGTGGAATTTAATCAATTCCTTTAAGGAACACAAGAACTTCACGTTCTTTAATAAGTGGAATTTAATCCATTCCTTTGAGAATAAGCATCACAAGAACTACAGGTTCTTTTAATACATGTGCATGTAAATCTCAATAATTTATGCACCATTATTGATCAGGATGGTCTAACCGATCATGCCAACTATATATATGTGTGTATATATCTCTGAATTTGTAAACTTCTTGTTTACCATAACATGTAATTCAATCTCACTCGTACATGTCTAGTACGACCATCAAAATTGTTCCTTTAAATAGGAATATATTTAGCTCTTTCGGAGCTTTCAATTGAAATTATCTTTTGGTAGCAATATATAGCTCTTCTAAGGCTTTCAACTGACTTTTTGGCTACCCAAACTTATATCCATATTGGCTTATTTCAAATGCCAATTGATAACATATGTTATCTATAATTCCCAAAGGGATATTTTGCGAACTCATATTGCTCTCTTAAAATTTCCAATTATAGTGGTGACGATATTATTACCATTAGCGGTAATTATTGCAATATTCGCAATTTTGCACTTTTCATAATGTGCTTTCTCTCAAGAATTTATTGCTCTTCTAGAGCATCAATATTTTCAGTACTTTGAGATATAGTACTCATATTATTCCCTTGCATTTAAATGGGAAAAATATATTTTATGCTTATGTTGAGCATAAATCGTCACAATAGATTGTATTTGACAAGTAATCATGTTAAACAAGATAAATAAATATCATAATATATAAGTATAAATGTAAAACGTAAATAATTAATGTGTGTAAAATAAATAAACGTAAAGCAAAATAAATAAAAATAAATAAATAATTCTCTTCAAAGTTTTAAGAATAATTAGAAGATGATTTATTCCTTTCGAGGGTTATAAGAAAATTAACAACGTCCAACAATGTCCAAATAAAGTTGGACCAGTATCATCTTTGTCATGTTTCGCAAACAAAATTTGCTTCTATTTTCTTTCCTTTATCATTTAATGATTCTTGATTTTTCAATGTTCAACATGTACGAGACCAATGGTTTATAACATCGCATTGGTAATAAGAAGAGTTTTACTTCAATAGAATGATCTTTATCACTCTTGTCATCCTTATCACCTCATTACCGGTGGGTAGAAGTATTCTTAAAATAACCATATTTTTCATGTCTATATTCATAGCCTCGACCACGACCACAACTTCTAATATGGTTTTTATTCCTTCCATAATATAATCTCACATTCACTTCAGGGAATGAAGTAGAGCCAGTGGGCCTTTAAAACATATTCTTTTCATAGAGAACAAAGATTTAATCCTCGTACGCGACATTGTTAAACCTGTTCACAAGGTCCTTTAAAAACCTTCTTTGAGACCAGTAGCCTCGTAGAACGGAATGTCCAGCCAATATACTTGGATTATATAGAAATTATGTCTCTAATTGAATAATGATTTACCATGGTTGCATTCACTTCAGGGAATGAAACAGTTCCAATAATCGCATGGAATAAACATCATGTTTGCATTCACTTCAGGGAATGCTCCATCATTGATAATCGCATGGAATAAACATCATGCTTTGCATTCACTTCAGGGAATGCCTCCCATAAAACTTTTGGATCAAGACAAAATTTCAACACTTGATCTTGGGAGAAGTCTATAGTCGAGTTTTTCGACACATGAGAATTATTGCTTTCAAGCAAAATCACCTTGATTTATCACACTTTAAAATTGTAGTTTAATGAATAAAAATAAAAGTAGAGTTTACCGATAATAGTTTTCCTCTCGAGAACGATGGAGACATAGCAAATAACCGAGACAGCTTCTCATGATCCCTTTATATCATGTCTCTTTCCAAATCATTTAAATACATGCTAAACTCAAAACACGGTTAATAATATCAACTCTCGTCAATATAATAAAATAAACAACTATTAACCTTTAAAAAACATAAAAAAAAAACTCAATAAGTTTGTCAAACAAAATTCGTTTCTCGATTCTTTTATCATTACAAGACAACAAAAATTAAGTTAATAATTATGCCTATTTTTATTATCATGTTATGAAACATATCTTTATCTCATCAAAGAAATTCTTGATCAAATCATGTTATTACTACTGTGCGAGGAATCAATTTAAAGTACTATTTTATGTATTTTTTTTATGAATCACAAATTGAAGAAATTTACCTTATTATATATTTGTAGCCCATAAAAAGAATATATACCTATCTGAAAATATACTCAAGGATCGTGAAGGAGACTTTGAATGATTGTAATTGACATGTCTTGAACTTTTGGCTTCAACGCACATCTTTCTCAATATTTTTTGTGAGCAAACTCGTGCTGATAACGTGTTGTGAATAAAATAACAAAGAACAATAATAAGAACAAAGAACAAGAGTGGAAGAACAAAGAGATGAGAGAAAGAGGGATATTTATATTATTCAAATATAGAATTGTGTGTTCAATGTCTTCAATGAATCATCTATTTATAGGCATAAGAAGTACATAATACATTAAACTCTAATTAATAGAGATAATACTCCTAATAATAAATAAATCAAAGTCCTTATATAAAGTTCTAATCCTGATAGACATCCACATAGATAAATATTCATAACAATTTTTTTCATTTTTCATTTTTAAACTTTTCCTTTTAAAAAGACCTTTTTAAAACAAACTTTATTATTTTTTAGAAGATTTCCTTTTAAACTTTTTTCCAAAATTTATTTTTCTCCTAAAACCCTAAAGTTTTATTTTAAAACTCATTTATTTTGTTTACTTTAAAAAACTTTTATTATTTACTTCTTTTAAAAAAACATCTTATTTATTTTTTTCTTTTTTTAAATCACTTAACCCAATTATTATTAAAACTAAATTAAAAAAACCTATTTTATATTTTTATTAAAACTAAGCTCCTTTATTATTGTCACCCATGAATTATTGTTTTTACCTAATTAAATCCCTAACTTAAATTTTTTCAATTAAACAACATTTACTCATTTTATTCTTGCATTTTTATTTAAACACTTTTAAAAAATTGTTTCTACATTTCTAAAGATCAAAACAATCCTAACAATATTTTTAAGCGTGCAAAGGTTTTTTAAAGATGAAACCAAAATTAAAACATTACCATAATCGTGAAAACGATTTTTCGACCTCAAGAACACAAGCTAAAATCCACAAAAACACAAACGTAAACACAAAAATTCAACCAAGAACGAGCATAAAAAATAAAAATTTAAAGGAAAGATAGAAATTTTACCAAAATGACAAACGAAGAACTCTAATCCGGACTTCTTGAAATGCTCCTAATTGCCTCTGGAAAATTGCTTCCAAACTCGAACTTCAACTCAAAATTTCTAGCAACTCATGAAAAAAAATTAAAGAATTTTTTCAGATTTTTTTCTAACCCTATTTGCTTTTTTTTTCAAGTGTGTTTCCTTGAAAATAGTGTGTTGAACAATGGAGAGGAGGGGGGTTTTATACTCAACTTGAGCTTGCAAATCAAGCAAATTTACGCGTTTAATCCCCAAATTAGAGCCAAAATGAGACCAAGAACTTGATACTCGGTAAAACCTCTCAATCATCATCCGATTTGGACCAATATCGAAGCTGAATTTTCCCCTTGATTCGAGCCTAGGGTTTGACCTATTGTCTCAGGTTTTTTGCAGATTTCAGCGAGCATAGGCGACGACGGCGAGTGGGGTTGGTGGCATTAGATCGGTGGCGACGAGGCGGGTCGGCCAGGACCAACGGCGACGACAGCCATGGCCGGTAGACGCCGGCCGACCACCTTGGATATTCGACAGAGGGTTTGGCTGGGGAACCAGCCCGCGCGCGTGCGGCTCACGCTCTTGCGCGTGACGCGCGCTGGTATCCCCTTTTTCCTATTTTAATCATTCTCTTTTATTTCTGCTGTTTTTTATGTTTTCTTGTTGTTTTTATCACATTTATTATTTTTTGTATTTATTTTATTTCCCTTTTTCCTACATTTATTACTACCATTACTATTTATTTTATTTTTTATTTTTATCACAATTCTTTTTTTTTCTTTTTCAAAATGGGCATTTGTTTTTTTCTTTTGGAATGGGTTTTTAAAGATGAGTTTTATGTTGCTTTTTTTTATTTAATTTAGAAAAAGGTGGGCCTTTTATTATTTTAAGCGAAAACTATTTTTATTTTTTATTTTTTTCGGATTATATAGTGACAACAACAAGATCACAATTGGTCATGAATGACATTGGTCATTGTTTGACCATAAAGGTCCAAGAGATATCCCAAACTTCTCACTATCCAACCAATTGTCGCCACCCGCAGAACTCCCCCGTACCTCCAACTGTCACCAATATCATATTATATGTAATGGGGCGTCACCCCGAGGCGTGACTCATGGACCGTAGTCCCAAGTATACAGTGCATCATACCATTATGCAACGCCCTGGATTTGGGCCTAGATGTTTTAGATGTTGAATCGGGTCGGTCGGGAACAATTCGAACCCTTAAGGTTGGTTTAGGGAACACCTAGTTCGGGAAATAAAAGAGATTTGGGAATAATACATTTTGGTACAATGACCAAAATGCAGTTTTTGCAAAAGTTGACTAGTGACTGTTTTGTAAAGGATTAAAATTTTGAATCTTTAAGGAGATAATTTTACCAAATGTTTTTATCAGACTTCTCATTAATTTAGGATTTTTTAATAATGATTTAATTAAAGAAATAGAAGAGAATTAAAAAGGAGAATTAAAGTTGAGTTTTCATAACTAATTTCACGATAGTTTGTCTTTTCATTTTCTCTCAACGTCAAATCTTCCAAACACTTTTCTCTCATCAATTTTCATTTTTGTTTGCTGAGATTTTAACTTCCAAAAGATTTCCTATCCTTGTTTCAACAAATCCTTTTGATTTTTGCTTTGGATTTCAAGAAAAACTTGCCCAAATTGAAGAGAGATCAACCATTAGAGGTAAGCATCATCCTTCTCCTCTAATGATCAGTTCTTTACTGAAATCCCCAAGCTATCAATCATTTGTTGATGGTTTTTGAGTTGTTTTAATGTTATAAATATGAAATAGTTGTTAAATTCAAGATTCTTTATGAGATCTTGGTGATTTTCGTAATTCTATGTTAAGCTCTATTTTGAGGTTGATTTCTAACATGTTTTGGATGATATTTGATGTTGAAAATGAAGTTTTAACAAATATATCCGGAAAAGGTTTGAGTTCCTAAGTTTGAGATGCTAGATTTGTAGTTTTTGAGGTGTTTTTGGTGATCTGCTGTTGCTGGAGGTATAAGGTTGTGTTTATGTTGATTTTTTATGTTAAGTGATGTTTAGAAAAGGTTAGAATTTATAGATCTTGGCTGGGCTTTGTTTGGTGAATGTTTGTAGATGTTTTCGGTTATTTCGGATAGACGAAATGCTTGTTTTGAGTAGAGCAGCGGGTTGGATTGAGTGGCTGGTGATTTTAATGCATGGTGATGCATTAATCCTCTGCTCTTATGTGCTAAAAACATAGGAGAGTAATCCGAAAGCAATCGAGGTAGCGTTGGAGGCTTCAGACGCTTGGTTGGCTCGTCGTCTAACGTAGTGTTGCGTATCAGTGAGTGAGAACGTGTTTTTCCAGCTTTGAAATGATTTTGAAAAGAGGTTTGGGAACTTAAATCTAGGCTTGAAACACCGGTTTAATTTCAGAAGGATGTGAAGTAGATTTCTCTTTCGGTTTGTGCTATTATTATTTTGAAAATATTAAAATTGGCTTTGATGTGCTTGGTTTGGCAATGTGGTTTGATTTGCTGTTTGAGCATGATTTTTAAGCATGGGAGTTGGTTATCAAACTTGGTTTGGTTAAGGAAGCATGAAACTAATGATCCTTGAGGGTATGTGGTGTTAACTTGTGTTTTAAAGGCATGGTTTAACCTTTTGGCCTTGATGATGTTACATGCTTTGAAAACAGTAGATGTGTTAATGATTTTAATGTGATATATTGGCAAAAATGATGAGAAGATTACTGGATATAATTGGTCGACCAATAGGATGTAGAGTGCACTATAAACTAAAAATACGTACGTGCTCTTGGGATTTGTTCCAAAGAGAGAGGTCGATGATGTGCGTTCCATCGGATATGACTTGGTGAAAGACCCAAGCTTAATGACATTGTATGGTATTTCCATGAGAGACCGATGTTGTAGATTCCATCGGATAGGACTTGGTGAAAGACCCAAGCTTTTTGGCAACAAATGTTATCGCCATGAGAAACTGATGATGTGTTTTCCATCGGAGTAGGACTTGGTTAAATACCCAGGCTTTATAAAGAGATAGAGTCTGGTGATGGAGATACCACCGGGGTAGGACTTGACCTCGAGTCAAGCTTTCCGCATATCCGTGTAAAGTAGAATATGAAAATGCCAATATATGAGAAAGAAATGTGATTTACATGTACCAATGTTTTGAATGAGTCTATGAAATGAGAAATGCTTATGAGCTAATGAGATTTTGAAATGCTTTTGTGCATCAAGCATGTGTGGCCTTGCCATGAGAATTGTATTGGTTGAAAAACACGAGATAGATAGATGGTACATGTGGTTTTCAGGATGAGTATTGCTTCGAAATGATTTTTAAATATGAGAAAGAAAGAGCATAATGTGAAAATGATTTCCAAGAAATATGGTTTAAACTTTGCATATAGTGTTTATGCTTGAGAAAGTTTAAATGGAAGTAATTACAAGGATGATGTTTAAGATTGAGATACATGTTGTATTTGGGTTTTAATGTTGGTTCTATGTGTTGATCGATGCACGATTTAAGGTAATGATGTTTACAAATGATGTTTTCAAACAATATGTTAATTTTTGGAAATGTGATTTCAAGTAAAGGGTGGTTTATGGTTACGCTGCATTTATGGTGTTTTGATTTTGAGCATTCCTCACTAAGCATTTCGTGCTTTCGCTCCTTTTTGTCCATCAATGCAGATTGTTGAATTTGGGACAACAAGAAGCAAGGTATTCAAGGAGAACTCAACTTGGAAAGTATGCTTTGTTTTCTAGCTATAGATAATAAAGGAAATGGGGGAAATCCTTTACTTTGATATGTGATGAGGTTGATTACCGAGAACAAGTTTGGTTTATGGTTTGAGACTTGTTTATGGCCATTATATGGTTTTTGGATCCTCATTTTGCATTTTAGTTTTACTATAGCTTATGGTTAAAGCATGTTCATTCTAGTTGCATATGCTATATGAGTTGGTGTGTTAAATGCTTGCAATGTGACTACTTTTTGATACAAATATGTTGGGTTGATGCAGATTGGTGTGTAAATAAGATTAACTATATATTGGAATGGTTGTGATGGGTCGTTGGGGTTCAAAATCTGCATTTTGGGGATTTGCAGACTGCAACATATCGGTACACCTCATAGCGTATCGATACAGCCTGCTTGATTTGTGAGATGCGTACCAGTACACGGGGTCGTATCGATACCCTATTTAGTCACTAAACGAGGGCGTACCGATACGGTACCTCAGCGTACCGATACGGTCTAGTGACGCAAGCCTGTGCAGTTTAATCATAGAGGGCGTATGGATACCCTCCTTAGGCGTATCGATACGTGGGTCGATAGGCTGGTTAAACCTCAGCTGAAGATGTCTTGAAACGTTATGTTTTAGTCCCTGAACCTCATGAATGCGATTGTATATGTTTGGTTGGTCAGATTGTGATGAAAATTTACAGTGGAGCATGATATATGATGAATTGAATAAATGTGACTTTAAAATCAGAAAAGTCCTTGTAATTTGTAGAAATTATGTTTTGGTCCTTAAAAGCTTAAATAGTGCAATTAAACCCCTAATCGAAATCTCGATCGCTGTGTCTTTCCTTCCTATGCTCTTTGGTGATCACATAGGATCTAAGTTGCATTTAGAAAAGATAAAAAGTAAAAAAAAGGTCGTCAATCGGAGTCGGCTTTAACGGGTTGGCTTCGGTTTTCCCCATGTAATCACATCGGTTTGGGTCTAACGTTTAGACCGGGCTAAGGGAGTTACATTTGTTGGTATCAGAGCCAGGTTTATGAACTTTTGGGGCGATGGTAAGTTTGTGGTAGGTTTTGATGCATGTCTTGGTGTATGATTGAAAGTTGTTGAAAAAATATATATATTTGGGTGAAATGTTGATGTTTATATCATGCTTAATTGTTATGAATCATATGTGAGTTAATGTGAACATGTATTGGTGATACGATGATGTTGTAAGCTGGTTTTTAATGATGAAAAGTATGATGAGTGTGATATGTTGATATTATGATGCTGAAGGTAAATCTTGTTTGATGAAAGCATGATTGTTGTTTATGATTGAATTTTGCTGTTTGATATGCATAGTGTTGTGATATAATTGTTAATATTGATTATTATGTCATACAAGAGGGGAAAATTTGGGATACCCATTGCCTTATTACTATATCAAGTGTGTTAACTTGAAGTTGGAGTCTTGAATCCTTGCTTGAAGCTAGCCTGATTGATTTGTTTGTTTTGTTATCATTGCCTTGTTAATAATAGCACAATGGAATCGAAGAGAGAATTGCAATCGAGTACGATTGTTGCTGCTTTAGAGCAAGTTGTTGGGAGGTGGAAGTTTCCATATGGTGATAGTGTGTCTTTCCAGTCGCCAGTGCCTGGAGTTGAGGCGATAGGGCAGCATGAGGGGGATGGCCTTATGATGAAGGATTTGTCGTCCGTGGTTCAAGAGATGTCAGGAACATCTCAGGCCGCGGTGGATGTAGGGTCTGTGTATGTGCCGGTTGTCGGACAAGCGAGTTTGTCAAAGCATCGTCTACATGATTTGGAAGCTGTTGAGCATCATGGGTCGACGCCTGAGGCGTTTGAGGCTTGGTTAGCCAGTACGGTTCCAATCCTAGAAAAGAAAGGGTGTGACAGCGCCTGTAAGCTGGGAAGCGTTGTCTCGTTAATACTGGAGGATGCTTGTGTTTGGTGGACATCTGTGTCGGTTGCATCAAATATCAATGATATGGACTGGGAGTTCTTTTTATTTGCCTTTAATAGGAGATACCTGGGAGATAAGTTCTCAGGGGTTAAACAACGTGAGAGCGTGGCTTCAGTTTGTGATGGTGAGCAAAATGCAAGCAAAAGAGCTGTGAGTTCTGGCCTCGGGGGTGGGCAGCGTAAGTGACCCCGTGACAGAAGGGATCGCCTGAATCAGGGTTTTGGTGGTAATGGTAGTGTGGGTCAAGTGCAACAAGGCCAAAGAGTGGTAGTTCGTTTATCGGAGTGCAGCCATTGTGAAAGGCGACACATTGGGGTTTGTTGGAGCTTGTTGGAACTGTGGTGCAATGGAGCATGTGAGGCGTAATTGTCCTCAAGTAGTGAGAACAGCTCAAGCGCGTGCTAATGAGTCTCAAAGGGGCCGTAAGTGCGGTCGAGACAAGGTTCAGAGGCGGCAAGAAGGGCAGAAAGGTGCGAGGTGTTCGATGGTTGAATCTTGTTGGAATTGTAGGTCTGCTGGTCATTTGAGGTGAGATTGTCCAGAGGTAGCTTGGGGTGTTCAAGGTGGGATGCTTGTTGAAGTTACTTGTGGTCGTGAGTGCAGTCAGGGTTCTTTACATCGAGGAGGCGGTGGTGACCTCGGGGTGTTGGTCGATGATGTGGTGGTGCAGCCGGAGGATAGTGGTTCTGCGGAAGAGAGTGCTCGTAGCTTGGAGTCCCTGGACAATGATGTGATTGCAGGTATCATTACTATGCAATCTCTATCATTGTTATCTTTGTTTAGTTCTAGTTTTGCGTCTTCTTGTGTAGTAGATAAGGTCCTATAGTTAGTGAATTTGGGTAGAAACCGGTGTTGTATTTGAGAATAACATTGGTGGCGAAAGTGAAATAGTTGGAGTAGGTTGCTGTTAGCGAGTTGTTAGAGTGGTGGAGTTGAAAAAGTGGGGAATGGGATAGGAGGTTGTTCTTGGACGGGTTCTTAGGACGTTATTAGTAAGTGTGAACAGACATACATGCACTGTTAAAATCGTTTGTATATATATTACATATATTGGTACATGCATACATATGGAACGACATTAGAAGTTTGCATAAATGTGCACATGCATTGATAAGGGCATATAGGTGACCACGCATACAAACGTTCACACTTGCGAATAGCTAATTGGATCCGATAGTGATGTGATAGGATTAGGGTATTTGTGGGTTTAAAGTATTGTTTTGATGCAAATCGAAAAGTGGAGGTGAGGGTAAGAAGTTAACAAGTTTTTCAATGGTAATGAGGGTGATCTAGTCTTGTTGGCAGGGGGAAAGGTGTTTTAGGTGTTTTAAGAGCCTTTGGCGGCATGGCGGTAAAAAGGTGATCGTTCTGGGTTAGAATCGGTCGGGGTTGTTTGATGTTTAGTTAAAAGCTTTTTGAAACAGTAATTAAGTGTTGTAGTTTCTATGTGTTGGACGGTTGTTGTAGGCTCGCGGATGTGTTCTCAAAGTGTTGATGCATCCTTGCATAAATGGTTACAATAAAATGGTTGTTCTAAGTGGATGACAGTTCAGCAGTAACCTTAGAGGAGTTTGAAGGAGGTTCTGACGAGAGCTTTAATTGAGGTTTAGCGTGAGATAGTAGAGGATTCATGGTTCTAGTATGTATTGTAAGTTGATAGGATGGGTAGCCAGGCAGGATGGAAAAGTTGTAGTGTATGTTTTTGGACAGTTGTAAGTGCTTGAGAATGAATTTTATGCGTGGCTTATTGCGGTTGTTTTTTGTGAGGAGTAAGATTTGTTGTTGAGTAGTTTCCATGTAAGGTTAGTATCATAGCCGAAGCTTGAGTGGGGAAAAGTAATGTAAGTTCAAAGGCCATGTTGGTTTGTCTAGGTCCATGTGAGAGGGTGGTTTGTTGGCTGAGTGTAAGTAAACCTTTCTTGATATAGTTGATGTAGGTGAAGCAATTGTTGGAGATAAGGTTAGAGTCACGTGACGAGGATTTTCAGATGATGTGTGGGCAGATTTTGGTGAACTGTTGAGGCGTGTGATGGTGCTCTGGACTTTGTATCTTGATGGTTGAATGTATGGTTCAGATTGTAGCGGATGTGTAGGAATGATTGTTAATACGTTGGGGAGCGTTAGCAAGCAGTTGTTACCTAGGAGAAGCCTTGTGTGTCGTGTTGATATTTGAGCTAGAGTTTGAGTGGTTTGTAGGAGGTTTCAGAAAGAAGAGTGAGTTGTAGATCACATGGTGGCTTGAGAATGGATGGGTGGGTGTCACCGTGAGTATTATGTTGAAAGAATTATGTGGGAAGGCGGAGTATGTTGCAAAGGGTTAAGAGTTGTTTGGATTGTTGGAAATCTTGTACAGTGTGGAGGTGTGGGAAGCTAAGCTGAGATTGGAAATCGTGTGTTCTGGAGGTCTCACCGTGAGTGGTGATGTTGAAGTTTGGGCGTATGGTAAGTTTAATCCAAGGGTTATTGGGTCGTAAGAGGTTGAGGAGTGTGTTGGCTTCGTTGTATTTTGGTTAGGATGTTTTCCGTGATAGTTACGCCTCTTGTGTTTATGTTGTGTATCATTTTTGGGAGGTTGTGTATCACGCTTTCTTCTCAAGTTGAAATTTCGAGGAAAAAATTTCTTAAGTGGGTTTAGGGAACACCTAGTTCGGGATGTTTTAAAAAATATGGAAAATATCTAAAAATCCTCATTTATTATATAAATGATTATGGTGAAAATAATTTTAGAAAATGAGATTTGGAAATATTACATTTTGCTTTAGTGACCAAAATGCAGTTTTTGCAAAAGTTGACTAGTGACTGTTTTGTAAAGGATTGAAACTTTGAATCTTTAAGAACCTAATTTTACCAAATGTTTTATCAGACTTCTCTTTAATTTGGGAGCTTTTAATAATGTTTTAATTAAAGAAATAAAAGAGAATTAAAAAGGAGAATTAAAGTTGACTTTTCATAACTAATTTCACGATAGTTTTCTCTTTTCATTTTCTCTCAACTTTCAATCAGCCAAACACTTTTCTCTCATCAATTTTCATTTTTGTTTGCTGCGATTTTAACTTTCAAAAGATTTCCTATCCTTGTTTCAACAAATTCTTTTGATTTTTGCTTTGGATTTCAAGAAAAACTTGCCCAAATTGAAGAGAGATCAACCATTAGATGTAAGCTTCGTCCTTCTCCTCTAATTATCAGTTCTTTACTGAAATTCCCAAGTTATCAGTCCTTTGTTGATGGTTTTTAGTTGTTTTAATGTTATGAACATGAAATAGTTGTTAAATTCAAGATTCTTGATGAGATCTTGGTGATTTTCATATTTCTATGTTAAGCTCTCTTTGAGGTTTATTTCTAACATGTTTTGGATGATATTTGATGTTGAGAATGAGGTTTTAACAAATAAATCTCGAATAGGTTTGAGTTCCTAAGTTTGAGATGCTAAATTTGTGGTTTTTGAGGTGATTTTGGTGATCTATTGTTGCTGGAGGTATAAGGTTGTGTTTATGTTGATTTTTGATATTAAGTGATGTTTAGAAAAGGTTAGAATTGATAGATCTTTGCTGGACTTTGTTTGGTGAATGTTTGGAGATGCCTTCGGTTATTTCGGATTGCCAAAATGCTTGTTTTGAGTAGAGCAGCGGGTTGGAAAGAGTGGTTGGTGATTTTAATGTTTGGTGATGCATTAATCCTATGCTCTTATGTGCTAAAAAAGGGGAGATTATTCCGGATGCAATCGAGGTAGCGTTGGAGGCTTCAGATGCTTGGTTGGCTCGTCGGCTAGCGTAGTGTTCCGTATCGGTGAGTGAGAACGTGTTTTTCCAGCTTTGGAATGATTTTGAAAAGAGGTTTGGGAACTTGAAACGCAGGTTTAATTTCGGAAGTAAGTGAAGTAGATTTCTCTTTCGGTTTGTGCTATTATTGTTTCGAAAATATTAAATTTGGCTTTGATGTGCTTGGTTTGGAAATGTGGTTCGATTTGCTATTTGAGCATGATTTTTAAGCATGAGAGTTGGTTATCAAACTTGGTTTGGTGAAGGAAGCACAAAACTAATGATCCTTGAGGGTATGTGGTGTTAACTTGTGTTTTAAAGGCATGGTTTAACCTTTTGGCCTTGATGATGTTGCATGCTTTGAAAACAGTAGATGTGTTAATGATTTTATTGTGATATATTGGCATAAATGATGAGAAGATTACTTGATATAATTGGTCGACCTATAGGATGTAGAGTGCACAATAAAATAAAATTCGTACGTGCTCTTGGGATTCGTTCCAAAGAGAGAGACCGATGATGTGCATTCTATCGGATAGGACTTGGTGAAAGACCCAAGCTTAATGGCATTGTATGGTACCGCCATGAGAGACCGATGTTGTAGATTCCATCGGATAGGACTTGGTGAAAGACCCATGCTTTATGGCAACAAATGTTTTCGCCATGGGAAACCGATGATATGTATTCCATCGGAGTAGGACTTGGTGAAATACCCAAGCTTTATAAAGAGATAGAGTCCGGTGATGGAGATTCCACCGGGGTAGGACTTGACCTCGAGTCAAGCTATCCACATATCCGTGTGAAGTAGAATATGAAAATGCCAATATATGATAAAGAAATGTGTTTTACATGTACCGATGTTTTGAATGAGTTTATGAAATGATAAATTCTTATGAGCTAATGAGATTTTGAAATGGTTTTGTGCATCAAACATGTGTGGCCTTTGCATGAGAATCGTATTGGTTGAAAAGCACGAGATAGATAGTTGGTACATGTGGATTTCAAGATGAGTATTGTTTCGAAATGATTTTTAAGTATGAGAAAGAAAGAGCATACTGTGGAAATGGTTTCCAAGAAATATGGTTTAAACTTTGCATATTGCGTTTATGCTTGAGAAAGTTTAAATGGAAGTAATTACAAGGATGATGTTTAAGATTGAGATATATGTTGTATTTGGGTTTTAATTATGGTTCTATGTGTTGAGCGATGCATGATTTAAGGTAATGATGTTTACAAATGAAGTTTTTAAACAGTATGTTAATTTTTGGAAATGTGATTTCAAGTATAGGGTGGTTTATGTTTACGTTGCATTAATGGTGTTTTGATTTTGAGCATTTCTCACTAAGCATTTCGTGCTTATGCTCCTTTTTGTCCACTTGGAAAGTATGTTTTATTTTCTAGCTATAGATAATAAAGGCAATGGGGGAAATCCTTTACTTTTATATGTGATGAGGTTGATTACCAAGTTGGTTTATTGTTTGAGACTTGTTTATGGCCATTATATGGTTTTTGGATCCTCTTTTTGCATTTTAGTTTTGCTATAGCTTATTGTTAAAGAATGTTCATTCTAGTTTCATATGCTATATGAGTTGGTGTGTTAAATGCTTGCAATGCGACTAGTTTTTGATGCAAATATGTTGGGTTGATGCATATTGTTGTGTAAATAAAATTAACTATATGTTGGAATGGTTGTGATGGGTCGTTGGGGTTCAAAATCTACATTTTTTTCCATTTGTATACTGCAACGTATCGATACACCTCATAACGTATCGATACGGCCTGCTTGATTTGTGAGAAGCGTCCCAGTACACGGGGTCATATCGATACCCTCTTTAGTCACTGATCGATGGCGCACCGATACAGTACCTCAGCGTACCGATACAGTCTGGTGACGCAAGCCTGGACAGTTTAATCATGGAGGGCGTATCAATACCCTACTTTGGCGTATCGATACACATATTGTTAGGTTGGTTAAACCTCAGCTGAAGATGTCTTGAAACGTTAAGTTTTAGTCCCTGAACCTCATGAATGCGATTGGATATGTTTGGTTTGTCAGATTGTGATGAAAATTTACAGAGGAGCATGATATATGATTTATTGAATAAAGGTAACTTTAAAATTAGAGAAGTGCTTGTAATTTGTAGAAATTACATTTTGGTCCTTAAAAGCTAAATTGTGCAATTAAACCCCTAATCGAAATTCGATCGCATTGTCGTTTCTTCCTATGCTCTTTGGTGATCACATATGATCTAAGTTGCATTTAGAAAAGATAAAAAGTAAAAAAAGGGTCGTCAATCGGAGTCGGCTTTAAAGGGTTGGCTTCAATTTTCCTCGTGTAATCACCTCAGTTCGGGTCTAACGTCTAGACCGGGTTATTTAAAATTGAGGTGCGAATTTCGTGACAACAACAAGTTCTCCATGGATCACATTTGGTCATGAATGACATTGGTCTGTGTTTGACCATAAAGGTCCAAGAGATATATTAAACTTCTCACTATCCAACCAACTGTCGCCATCCGCAGAACTCCCCCGTTACCTCCAACTGTCACCAATATCATATTACATGTAATGGGGCGTCCCCCCGAGCCGTGACTCATGGACCGTAGTCTCAAGTATACCGTGCATTGTTGAGTGCCTAAAAGTCCTATATTTTACCCCTCATTTATCCTTATTTTTGCTACACTCAAGCATGTTTAACTGCATTTTAGGTTAAGTTTTGCATTTACATCACAAATAGATAAAATTGCACAGATGCTGCTGATTTCGGTCACTTTTTGCAGATATCTGCCGTGGCAGAATCAAGGGCAGCAGAGGAACAGAAGCTAACTGTCGTGGCAGTATCTAGGGCAGCAGAGGAACAGAAGCTAACTGTCGTGGCAGCATCCAGGGCAGCAGAGGAACAAAAGAGCTGGAGTAAGAAAACTGCCTTATACATCACTGCCGTGGCAGATGCTGTGACAGATGTCGTGACAGATGCCGTGGCAGATGCCTTATACATCACTGCCTTCGACTAATAGAGGATTTCAAGCCTAATTTTTAGAGACCACTCGCATAATTTTTGGAGCCCAGAAGCACAAGAACAGCCTTGCCCAAAGTTTGAGGAGAAAGTCAAAGCAAGAAGATAGGGCGAACTAAAGGACGTTTATTCAGAGATTTAATCTTTAATGAATTGTACTTTAATTGGAACTAGTATTCTTGGCCATTAAGAAAACTTGTACCCAAGGCCTATATATATGCTTGTAATTCGACCTAGAGATCAACATCTTACTCTCTAGCCTTCTCTTCTAAACCCTAGTCGTTTTCCCCTTCTCATCATGTTCTAAACTTCCTTAGGGCTAACGATTGATTTGTAAAGTAGTTGCAAGGATTGCATTTGTTTTAGGAATTTTTCTGTTCAATAAAATAGACTTCAAGTTTGCTTATTCTGGTTTTCAACATCTTGCAAGAGTATAGGGAGAGCATTGCGAGATTATACATTTACTTAATATCGGGAGAGTTAAGTATACGAAAGGAATAAGTACGGGTTCTCCAGTTTATGGTTGAACTATCTCGGACCTAGGGACAGGACGATGTTAAGTGGCTAAGGAAGAATTCAACAACATCGATGTTCATCCTTCGATTCACGCCGAGAGGCATCATCAAAGACGTGTTCATCGACAGACTTGGACCTAGGGATAGGCCAAGGCACAGCAGGGATTCTTGCCAAGCTTGAAGTACAGAGTTGTGTGATCGCTGCCGCGACAACAACAGACCGCTACCGCGACAGGTGCTGCCGCGACAGGCCCGACGACAGAACAGAGATTCCTAGACTTTGCAACACCTACGCTACTGAGCAATTAAATACCAGCCCATTCTCCCTATCCTGATTTCATTACTCTTTTATTTCAGTATTCTTTATTATCTCGTGACAACAATTAAACTATTTCTTTTCTCGCTTTACTACTTGCGTCGTGTACACTTGCACTACATTGCGATAGACACTTTTACACGCAACAAGTTTTTGGCGCCGTTGCCGGGGACTGGCAACATACCTCTACCTTTAATTACTGCACTTTTATTTATTTTATCTTATTTTTATTTTTAATGTTATTTTTAATTTTCTATTTCTGGTTGTTATATCTCAGGCACAATATAGGTTCAAGGCCATCAACATGTCAGGAAAAACCATTCGAGAGCAGATGCGGTAAAGTTCTTGCAACTACCGTAAAGTTAATCATGCACTCGAAAGTTGTCCCCATTTTTTCGGTGAATATATGGACAACCAACGATGGAACCAACAAGAACAAGATACGCCACCACAGCAGCAACATGGACAACATATGTCGCTGCCGCAGCAGCAAAACTTTTTATGGTATGATCAAAACCCGCAAAATTTTTTGTACCATAACAATTTTGCTGCAGAACCCGACATGCACTGGCAATGTCATCATCCTCAAGATCAGTCAAAATCCTTAGAAGACACACTACAAGCCTTCATGGCACTCACTCAAAAACTGTCGGCTTCTATGGATGCAAGTATCGCTAAGATGGATGAACTCTTGAGTAGACCGGTCCTCATTCATGCCATGGATGAACCTGAAATCCCGAGGCAAGATGACGAGGATGCCCATGTGAAGGAATACCCAACACATGATGAGTCTGAGCAATAACTTGCCATGGCAATGATCGAGGAGCCGGAATGGAGCAACACCGCAAAAACACTGAGTGAAATTCAAGACAATGTCACTGCGGCAACCACATCCGAGGCAAACTCTCAACCCACTACCTCGGTTATGCCCGACCAAGATTGCACACATCCATCCCTGCTATGGCACTCTCACGAAAATCTAGAAGAGCAACCCGATGACAATGCCTCGCTAATGGAATATGAGCAGGTAATAAACGAACCTTTTGAATTCTTTGAAAACTCACCAATTCCATTATAGGTATTTAAGGAACCAACGCCGGTGGATTTAGAATCATCGAGATCTCTATTGATGGAGTTTGATTTAATTGTCTAGTTTGAGATTGTTTTAAATGAGTTTTGAAAGCTTTTAAGTGTTGAAATGGAGTCTTAATCATAGAGAACCCGAAAACTTTGAGTTTCCTGATTTTTGAGGTGTTTTATGTTGAGTTTTTGGGGTCTTTAGGGGAATCCGAGTTACCGGAGGTATAAGGATGGTTTTGGGTTGTTTTTGGATGTTGATTAATTCCTGAAATGGGTTGGAGGTGTTGTGTAGTGGCTGGGCAGAGGTTGGAGGTCAATCGATTGAGTTTTCGGTTGTTTCAGATGGGTGATTTGGTGCTTTATAGCAGGGCTACGGGATTTCTTTTGAGTGCTGGTGTGTTTTGGATGCATTTTAATGTGTTTAAAACATAGGATAATAGTCCGGAATCAAACGAAATGATTTGGAGGCTTCGGAAGATCGATAGTTGCGCCGGCAAGTGTGGTTTCAAAAGTCGGTGAGTGGAACTTGGTTTTCTAGCGTGGAAACATTTTAGAAAAGGTTTGGGGAACTTAGTAAGAGCTTGAAATGCTTTACTAAGTTCAGAAGTAAGTAAAGTGAATCTCTCTCGGATTGTGCTATTGTGAGATTTTGAATGCACTTGTTTTAATTGTGTTAACCTACAGTTTTAAAACATGTTTGAGCAAATTAAATGTGGTTGATGATGCCATGTGGTTTAAGGATGCACTAGGTATGTGATCCTTGTATGCATGTGTTGATGCATTAAGTATGAAGCATGGTTTAAATCTTGATTTGTGGCTTATCATGAATGCATTGTAAAAACAGTGAGGTTTGCATGTGTTATGGATTATGTTGGCAATTGATGTTGTATAAAGTGTTTTATAAATAAAATCGGATATAGTTAGCCGGCTATAGTATTGAGTGCACTATAAACAAGTCGCCTTGGATGTTGAGGGGTTGTGATTGTACCGAATACTCCATCCAAGTACCCTAACGATTGAGGTTTGTTTAAGGTTGCAACGGTTCAGGGTAGCTCCCAGGTGCGAACCTTGTGTGTGTCTCGTCTCTCGTTAGTGGGTTATACAACTACTGATGAGTCATGTTGAGGGGTTGTGATTGTATCGAATACTCCACCATGGGTGTCACAACGGTGGAGGGTCGCACCCGCGTATGAGCCTTGAGATGTCGGTAGGGTGTATAAAGGGTTTAGGACAACCCTTGGTAATCTATGTATCCGATATATTTTTGAGAATGTTATTATCACTTGTGAGCCAATATAATGAAATGAAACATTATGGAAAATGTTGTTAATGTATAATTTGAAATATGCATGTTTTGTTTTAAGCTTAGCATGAAGGTGATTATGCTTGGAAGGCTTGTATTATGAGTAGCAATGGTTTAATTGTTGGATTTATATGTATCATGTTGCATGATGTTTATTACAATGGTTTTGAGGATAGAGTGCATGTTTTGTCAATGGAAGTATGGTGGTTTTGAAAAGAGTGAAAATGGTTTTGTGAATTGATGATGTTTTGATTTGGGCAATCCTCACTAAGCTTGTATGCTTATGCTCTCTTTGTTCATCAATGCAGTCAATTTAAGCTTTGGAGGCAGCACTTGCAAGGGGATCGGTGGAAGACTTTGAATGAAGGTAAGCTTTGGTTTTGGACTAGTGTAATAAAGGCAATGGGGGTGTCCAAAGTTACGAGTGTGGTTTGCTTGGCATGTTCTGTTGTGATGCAAGTTTATTATGCATATTTTGGTTGTATAAAAGGGCCTTTTGGACTAGTGTAATAAGCTTGTGATGCATGTTCTGATATATTTGGATTATGACCTTTTGGTTCTTTTAACTTTTAGGAAGAATGCCTTTAGTGCTTATGATTTTGCGAATGATGCTATGATATTGCCTATGCTTCGTATATGTTGTCTTTGGTGTATATTTAAGTTGTTAATATGTTTGGACTTGTATCGGGATTATTTTGGATGGTCCGAATCAAGTTTAAACAACATTTTAAAACATTACAGGCCCATATGTTTTGAAACACCCTTGCCTGTTTCGAAACGGTGGCTTGAAATGGCCTTGGTGTTTCGAAACCTGTTGTGAAACATTTTGCCTATGTGAACAATCGTTCAGAAACAAGCCTGAGGGGTTTCGAAACGAACCCGCGTATAAAAATGGTTAGCTGTGTTTCGAAACGACTCTTCCGATACGGGGATCTCTGTTTCGAAACGTTCGACCGTTGATCAAGTTTTTGAATTGTTCTAAGTTTCAATTTCTTACGTTTTGGTCCCTATTTTCCTTGTATGCAATTGGATGGGTTCTAATGGTCATTTTGGGCTGAGATTTCACCGAGAAGCATGTAAGGAATCTAATTAAGTAAGGGTAACCTGAATTTTGTAATAATTTTTATAGTTTGTCAAAATTTACAAAATGGTCCCTAAACATTAGTTTGGTTGTAATCGAGGGGCGAATGTGTTATTGTTCAATCCACTGATTGTGTGCGTACACATAAGAATATATGTTGCACCTAGACAAAATAAAAAGAAAAAAGGTCATTTATTGAGGTAAACCTTCTCGGTTTACTTCAATATTCCCCGTGTAATCCGTTCGATTCGGTCTATCGGCCAGGCCGGGTCGAGAGTGTTACATTTGGTGGTATCAGAGCCAGGTTACGAAAGGTTGGGATAATGGTAGTGGTTGGTAGGTGATGTTTTTGCAATCATGTGTATTTTGGTGATGTTTGCCTTGATCGGTGAATTGTTAACGCATGTTAATGTAAGTATGTGTTGGTGATGTGAAATATGTGATGAATGAATATGAAGGTGAGTTGTTCTATGATGTTTGATTGGGCTGAATCTTGATGATTGAGTCACGTAACGGTTGTGATATGCATGCTTGTAATGCATGATGGTTGTGACATACATGTTGTATGCTTTGTGCTATGCTGGAGAGAAATTGGATTACCCATTCCCTTATTACCTAGTGAAATGTTTTAAGTTGAAATCAAAGACTAGGATCCTTGCTTGGAGCTGACCTGAGCAATTTGTCTTGTTTGTTTGTTTTGTTAATTGATATCATGCCTTAACAATATAATAGCACAATTAACCAATGAGAGAGTAGCGATCTGGTATGATTGTTATTACCGTTGGGCAAGAGATTAAGAAGTGTGTAAAGTCTCCTGGGGGGTTGGACGCCTCATTGTGCCTCGATGTAAGTACAACTCGTATTGGTTGTGTAAGTATTGAATGGCATGGTGCCTGGTATATAGGCAATGTTTAGAGCTTGTAAAGCTCTTAATGCTGAAGTGCATGTGACTACACTAGCTGGTGGATGTTTGAGAGTTGCGGTTAGCGCTTACGTATATTAAGGGGAAGTTGAACTTGAGGGTTATCATCGGGGGTATCCATGGAGTGGATGACCTATAGGAATGCGATTATGGAATAAATGGGGTGTAGTGATACCCATAGTGTAAAGATGAGTTGTATCTCGGTTATATAGAGATGTGTAAAGTTGGTGGACAGTTGTAGTTGTGGGCATAGAACCTGATGATGTGTTCTGAGAGTTCTTTTGAACTGTTTTAAAGGAGAAGTATTTGGGGGTTAGATACTGGGATGATGAGAAATGTGAATTTGTGGTCGAAATCGTAAGTTGTAGTTGAGTAAGGTACAACTTGTTTAGCTGAGCATGTGTGCTCCTGGATTGGAATTGGATATGAGACATCGATGTGTTGGCACTTTCGTAGGTTGGTGCTTGATGTTGAACCATATCTGTTGATTTCTTTTGGCTACATTGTTCTCGACGTGTTGGTAACACAGGCGAGGTATTTGAGCGGAACTTGTGTTTAATAACTCGTGTGAGAGGTTCTAGCGCTAGGAAATGAGTTATGAACTCTAGTTTAGTGGTAGCCAATGTACGAATGGTCATGCTTAAAAGGGTATCGCTGGAGTTGAGGTGAGGTTGTAGTAACGTTGGACAAAGATTGCAGGGTCAGTGTGTCAAGGCTTGAGTAGTGTTTGATACCTATTAAGTAGGTGGACCGTATGACCATGTGAGGCGAGCTTGTTCACGTTTGACCAATGGGGTATAACTCATTGTGCATGTTGTTGCAAGTCGTTTTGAAAGTTGTGGCGTGAAATTTTGTTTCAAAAGTGTTAGATGTGGGAGTGTGAGTAGCTAGTTTCTTTGGTGGAACTGTTGTTGCAAGGAAAATAGTATAGGAGATGTCCATTGTCTGTTCAGGGTCACAAGTTTTCAATTGATTTGATTGAACTGCCTTTCTATGATTTTGACCTGATCCTTGGAATGGACTGGTTGGTTGAGCATCAAGCTATGGTAGATTTTGATGTTAAGAGTGTTACCCTGAAGCTTGCGAATGATTACGAGGTGGTAATCGTAGGTGAGACTGTGAAGTTCTTTTCTAACGCAATTTCGGCTCTTGAAGCGAGTTGGATGATGGAGTTAGGATGTGAAGCTTTCTTAGCGTATGTGATGAATCCTGGCACGAAGGAAGTGTGGGTGCAAGATATACGAACCGGGTGTCTTTCCGGAAGAGTTTCATGGGTTGCCACCCAACCAAGAGGTTGAGTTTGGTATCATGTTGTAAGAGAATACGACTCGGTGTCCATTGCTTCTTATCGCATGGCACCTAAGGAGTTGAACACGCAACTTCAGGAGTTGCTTGACCGAGGATTCATAAGGCCGAGTATTTCACCTTGGGGTGCAACGGTCTTGTTGTGAAGAAGAATGATGGTACCATGTGTATGTGCATAGATTGTCGGCAACTAAAAAAGTTGACGATTAAGAACAAGTACCCTCTGCCGAGGATTGATGATTTGTTTGACCAGTTTCGTGGGGCTTCGGTGTTTTCGAAGATAGATTTGAGGTCTGGGTACTATCAGCTTAAGGTTAAGGATGTGAATGTACCTAAGACAGCTTTTCGTACTAGGTACGTCCATTATGAGTTCTTAGTGATGTCGTTTGGATTGACGAATGCACAGGTTGCATTCATGGATATGATGAATAGGGTGATCCATGAATTTTTGGATCAGTTTGTGGTGGTGTTTATCGATGATATTCCCGTGTACTCGCGTACCGAGGAGGATCGTGATACGCACTTGAGAATTGTGTTGCAAGTGCTGTTAGAGAATCAGCTTTATGCTAAGTTGAGTAAGTGTGAGTTTTGGCTCAAGGAAGTGGTTTTTCTTGGACTTGTTGTGTCAGCCGAGGGTATTCGGGTTGATCCACACAAGATTGAGGCGGTGATGAGTTGGAAGACGCCTAAATCGGTGACGGAAGTGTGTAGTTTCCTTGGTTTCGTTGGATATTATCGAAGGTTTCTCTAAGATTGCTTCACCTTTAACCAAGTTGTTGCAAAAGAATGTTCACTTTGACTGGACGAATGTTAGGCAGCAAGCTTTCGAGAATTTGAAGGAAGCCTTGACACAAGCTTCTGTCTTGATTCAACCAGAATCAGGTAAGGAGTTTGTAGTCTATAGCGATCTATCATATGTTGGTTTGGGTTACGTATTGATGCAAGTAGGGAAGGTTGTAGCTTATGTTTCTAGAAAGTTGAAGGTGCATACGCGCAACTATCTTACTAATGATTTAGGCTAGCTGCGGTGGTGTTTGCTTTGAAGATTTGGAAACACTACCTTTATGATGAAAGATGTGTGGGTTACACCGAGCATAAGAGTTGAGGTATCTTATGTCGCAGAAGGAGTTAAATCTTAGGCAACAAAGATGGTTGGAGTTGCTTAAGGATGGTTGAAGTTACTTAAGGATTATGATTGGACAATTGGGTATCATCCTGGAAAGGCCAATGTTGTGGCAGATGCTTTGAGTAGGAAGGTAGCTGTTGAGCTGAGAGCGATGTTTGCTCGATTGAGTTTATCGCGTGAATGTGGCTTTATAGCCGAGTTGCAGGTGAAACCTTCCTTGATTTAGATAATCAAGGAGGAGCAGTTGCTTGATGACTATTTGGTACCTCATGTTCATGTTATAGTTGATGATAAGGCTACGAACTTCTGTTTTAATGATGTTATAGTCTATGTTTCAAAAGTCGGATAGTGGTGCCAGAAGAGGTTGAGTTGAGGCGCACTATTTTAACTAAGGCTCATAGCAGTCCTTTTGCTATGCACCCTTATAGTACTAAGATGTATTGTGGCTTGAAGAATGAGTATTATTGGGTGGGGTTGAAAAAAGGATGTAGCTGATTTTGTAAACGAGTGTATGGTTTGCCAGCGTGTGAAGGCTGAGCATCAGTTTCCTTCTGGTTTATTATAGCCTTTGAGGATACCAGAGTGGAAGCATGAAAGGACTGTGATGGATTCTGTGTCCGATCTGCCTTTGTCACCATCTAAGTTGAACTTTGTATGGGTGGTTGTGGATCGTCTTATGAAGTGTGCACATTTCTTGGCTGTGCATACTACGTATATGTGGGATAAGCTAGCAGAGTTGTTTATTGATGAGATTGTGCGTCTGCACGGTATGCCCAAGTCTATAATGTCGATTAGAGATATGAGGTTTACAGTGAGGTTATGGGAATGTTTACATCAGGCATTGGGTACGCGGTTGAATTTCAGCACATCGTATCATCCTCAGTCGGATGGACATCCAGAGCAAGTTATCGAGGTGCTGGAGGATATGTTGCGATGTTTTGTGATTGATTTCCAAGGTTCTTGGGAAAGGCATCTACCTTTGGTTGAGTTTGCCTATAACAACAGTTTTCAGGCAAGTATACAAACGGCTCCGTATGAGGCCTTGTATGGGAGGAAGTGTGGAACGCCTCTTTGTTGAGCTGAGGCAAGGCAAAAGTTGCTTCCCTTTCTGGATATACTCAAGGGAATAACTGAGAAAGTAAAGCTCATATGTGAACGGTTGAAGGCTGCATCGGATCGTCAGAAGTCCTACGCGGATTTAAAGCGTAGAGAGATTGAATTTGCGGTTGGAGATCGCGTGTTCCGTAAGGTATCGCCTTGGAAGAAGGTAATGAGATCTGGGCGTAAGGGAAAGCTTAGTTCGAGGTTTATTGGACCTTATGGGGTTGTGGAGCGAGTTAGTCATGTGGCTTATCGGTTGAGGTTACCTCCCGAGTTGGATAAGATCCATGATGTGTTTCATGTTTTTAAGTTGCGGTGGTATAGATTGTTTTCATCTCATGTTATGCCTGATGTGGAGGTAGAGTTGAATCCGGATTTATCTATAGTAAGGACTCGGATGGTGTTCTTGATTCCTGTAGTAAAGTTCTTCGTGGTAAGGCGGTTGAACTTGTGAGGGTAGTGTGGTGTCCTTGAGGAATTGAGGAGGTTGTGTGGGGAAGTAAGGTGGACATGTTGAGTCAGTTCCGCACCTTTTTCCTTCAGGTAAAAATTTCGAGGATGAAATTTCCTATGTGGGGGAGAGTTGTAACGCCCCGTATTTGGGCCTAGGAGTTTTGTGAGTCGGGTTGGTTCAGTGGAACCCGTATCGTTTGTTTGAACCATTTAAAGATGGTTTCGAGAAATCAAGGTTCGGGATGGGTTAAAAATATGACAAAAATTTCTAAAATTCTCTAAAATTATATTTAAGAGGTTGGTTAAATCAATTTTGCAAAATGGGTTTTTAAAAGTGTACATTTTGGGCAGTGACCAAATATAAAGATTTAAAAGTTGGGAAAATGTGTTTTTCAAGAAGAGTCAAAATCTTAGAATCTATAGGGAGCTACATGAAAATTATGTCTTTTCCCTAATTTGGCATGTGTTTTAAATGTTTATTGAAAATTAAAAATGCTTTTAATTAGTTTAATTAAATGAGAGTTAGTTAATCGGTTAACAAAAACTTTGACGAGCTTTTCATTCTTTCTTTCACTTCAGCCAAACACTCTCTATTTTCTCTCAATTTTCCAGAATTTTTTCACTCTCAAATCCTCTTTTGATTTCCATCTTTTCCTTGTTGATTTCTTTCACTTTCTCCAAGTTTCTTTCAAGTAAATCTTGCCAAATTAGAGGAGAACCAAGGATTGGAGGTAAATTTTGTGCTAACTCTCTAATCTAGGTTCTTTAATGAAATTCTAAAGATATTTGACTCTTTATTAATGATTTTGATTAGGGTTTTGTTGTTAGTTTGATAAACTATTAAATTCTTGATAGAAAAATGGATTTTAATGTGGTTTTCGGAGTTTGATTTAATTGTGTTGTTTGAGATTGTTTCTAAATGAGTTTTGAAAGGTTTTTGGTGTTGAAGTGGAGTCTTAATAATAGAGATCCCGAGATCCTTGAGTTTCTTAATTTTTGAGGTCTTTGGTTGAGTTTTTGGGGTGTTTAGGGGAATCTGAGTTGTTGGAGGTATAAGGATGGTTTTAGATTATTTTTTCATCTTGATTAATGCCTAAAGGGTAATCTTCACCAGTGGTCCCTTTCGTTTAGGGTGTGTTCTATTTTGGTCACCAAAATTCAAAAACGATTATTCTGGTCAGTTACGTTTAGAATCGTTTCTATTTTGGTCCCTTGGCCGTTAGTCTCCGTTACTTAAAAAAATTAGTTTCTAATTTAACCCCCAAACTTTCAAAATTTTATTTTTCACCGTCTTCCCCAAAATTATAAAACTAAAACCCCAAAAAATTAATTCAAAACCCTAACGATCAAAGGACATGACTCCTAATTTTAAATCCGATTCTGCTGATAAACAACAAGATGGTGAAAAATACACATTTCAGGAGAGGCCTCCAGATCCGCTCCGCACAACCCACATCGATCATTTCGACCGTCTTCCCGACTCTCTCCTTCTTTTAATCTTCAACAACATCGGCGACATTAAAGCTCTCGGCCGCCGCTGCCTTGTCTCGCGTCGTTTCCATTCCATCGTCCCTCAAGTCGATAATATCGTCGTCCGTGTCGACTACGTCATCTCCGACGATGATTGTTCCCCATCTTCTTCCTCCGATATGTTGCGTGTAAAATAGTCTATCGCAATTGAGTGCAAGTGTACACGTCGCAAGTAATAAAGTGATACTAGAGTATCGGATATCGTCTCCACAGGGACTGGGCTAACCCTTTCCTTCGCTATCTGCACAAGGGAAAAAGAATGATTTAAGATTTTATCACGAAAATAAATAAGAATACTGAAAAATAAAAGTAAAGTAATCAAGATAGAGAGAATGGACTGGTATTGAATTGCTCAGTAGTGGAGGTATTGCAGAGTTTAGGAAATCCAGTTCTGTCGTCGCGCCTGTCGCGGGCAACACCTGTCGCGGCAGCAGTCCGTTGATTGTCGCGGCAGCAAACACTCAACTCAGTACTTTTAAGTTTGGCAAGAATCCCAGATCTGCCTTGGCCTATCCCTAGGTCCAAGTCTTTCGATGATCACGTCTTTGATGATACCTCCCGGCGAGAATTGAAGGATGAACACCGATGTGTATGAATTCTTCTTTAGCCACTTAACCTCGCCCTATCCGTAGGCACGAGATAGTTCAACTATAAACTAGAGAACTTGCTCTTATTTCTTTCGTATACTTAACTCTCCCGATGCTAAGTAAATAGATAACCTCACAATGCTCTCCCAATGCTCGTGCAAGATATTAATAACCAAAATAAGAGAACTTGAAGTTTATTTTATTGAACTGAAAATTCCTAAAACAAAAGCAACCCTTGCAACTACTTTACAAATCAACACGTGGCCCTAGAAAGGATTTAGAACATGTCGAGGACAGGAAAACGGCTAGGGGTTTTTGGTTATCGGTTATGGGATCTTCGATATGGGACATGGGATATGGGATATCCCCTCTAGGTTAAAATACATGCCCTTATATAAGCTTTGGGCTCAAGTTTTCTAATTTAACAAGGATTACAACTTTAATTAAAAGTATGATTCTAATAAAGACTAAATCTTCAAGGAATCTACTTTACAGCCGTCCTCCTTGTTTCTTGGGATTTTCTCTCCTTGAACTTTGGGCTTGACATATCTTTTGATCTTGGGCTCGGAAAAATATGAGGTTTTCACACGACAGACGGGCTGAATTTTCTCTATCTGTCGAGGTCCACTTTGCTTCTTCTCCTCAAAACTGATGTCCTCCTTTGTTGTCACGGCGGCAACCATGGCAGCAACGTCCTCCTTGACTGCTCATTCCAGATTTTCTGCATCGCTGCCCAGCGCCTGCCACGATTTCTACCATGGGTGCTGCCACGGCTGCTGCCCTGGGTGCTATCACGGCTGCTGCCCTGGGTGCTGTCACGGCTGCTGCCCTGGATGCTGTCACGACTGCTGCCCTGGATGCTGTCACGACTGCTGCCACGGCAGATACCTGCAAAAGTAACCAAATTTAGCAGTATCTGCGCAGTTTTATCTAAATGTGATGTTTATGCAAAACTTAACCTAAAATGCAGTTAAACATGCTTGAGTGCAGCAAAAATAAGGATAAATAATGGGTAAAATATAGAACTTTTAAGCACTGATCACACCCCCAAACTCGAATCTTTGCTTGTCCTCAAGCAATTCAGACCTAAAAGAAAAAATGAAATATTTTTGTTTTGGCTTTCAAACAGTGAACTTTCCCTTACCCGTCGTTCGTTCCCTGTGACGGCAGCACCCTGTCGGATAATCTAGGATCTGTCCGGAATCTCTCTATAGACCTCGTGCAGTGTGTGCATGCTTGTGAACAGTTATATGCCAAGACTCTCTTAGTTTCACTAGAATATTATTCTTTAGCTTGTTTAGAGTTTTTCTTACGAGACTGATTACTTTCTTTTTCTTACTAGAGCCAGAATTGGGAACCTCTAGTTATTTCCTTTTTTTCTAATTTCTTCTCTTTTCTACTAGAGCCAGTATTTCAGGCACCTCTAGTTAACTGTCTAGAGCCGGTGATAGGCACCTCTAGAAGTTTTTCTCTGGTTATCTGCCTAGAGCCAGTGGTAGGCACCTCTAGGTTTCCTGAGAGTCTAGTCTCTTTTCTACTCTAAGTGCTAAGTTTTCTATTCTAGTTTGGCTAAAAGAAGTCTAAGCAGTATAACAGTCACAATGGTGTTTAAGTTTTCAGAACTATAGAAAGGCTCTAAACTTCTCCTAAAGACTATCCTAAAGTCGCTGCCACGACAGAGCTGTCACGGCAGGTAAGTTCAAGTCACAGTTGTCAGCCTATTTTTTCAATATTTTCATTTTTTTTCATAAAATAAATGCGACACAATTAAAACTAAATGCAATATTATATTAATAATTAGGAGGACTGTCTACCCCCAAACTCAAGGGTTGCATTGTCCTCAATGCATGACACAAAAGATGAAAAACAAAAAGAAAAAAAATGACAGAAAAGTTAAACATCACAAAAAGATAATATATATAGCAGGCGACAGAGAAGAAGAAAAATAAAACTTAAGTTGTGCGGCTGTCGTCGCTGCTGCTGGAGCTTTGGATGAGGGGCTGTCGGCGGGCAGTCTCTTTGAACTTTGTCGGAGGAGCTGTGGGTGCTGCCCTGAGAGTATGAGTGCTGCCGCGGCAGGGGTGGAGGCAGCACTTCCTCGGGTTGCTTGTATCGTCATTGCAAGGGTTTTTCTCTGTTTACCTAATAACAAAAACAAACTAAAAACTAATATCAAATTTCTAATTCCTAAATAATAAAGATAGAATAAGATAAAGATAAGATACAATAAAATAAATTAAGTTAAAATAAGAGTGCCTTGAAGGGCATCTCCTAAAGTAACTGCTCTCTATTCTATTGATGCTTGAGGGGTCGTTTCTGGTACTTCTTGAAGTCCATCCGTACCCTCCATCTGGTGATTATTCTCATGGTGGGGGCTCCTTTCTTTCTCTTCCCTTTGTAGTCCATGAAGTCCTCCCTTCTTGGTACTGTTTCTGAGGGCATGAATATATGATTAGAAAAAATCAAATTGACATTCGGCCACAAACTTACCTTGTTTTCGTTGAATGTTGTTGTGGTTGAATGTAGCCCTTGCTGTCATGTCTGCTGCTGCGGCAGCCAGTTATTTTGACAGTCCGGTGTCAGGTTACTTTGCAGGTCAATGGGACATTGGTAAGTGCCATCACTCTCTATACCAAATTCTGTTGACCATTCGTAGATCTCCATCAGTAGAGACTTTGATGATTCTGTGTCCACCGGTGTTGGTTCCTCTAATACCTGCAATGGAATTGGTGAGTTTTTAAAGAATTCAACATGTTCGTTTATTACCTGCTCATATTCCATCGGCGAGACATTGTCATTGGGTAGCTCTTTTAGGTGGTCGTGCGAGTGCCATGACAGGGATGGATGTGTGCAATCTTGGTCAGGCATAATCGAGGTAGTGGGTTGAGAATTTGCCTCTGATGTGGTTGCTGCCTCAGCATCAGTTGCTGCCGAGGCGGTAGTTTCTGCCGAGGCGGCAGTTTCTGTCGAGGCGGCAGTTTCCGCTTTGACTGGGGTTTCTGCCTCGGAAGTGGTTGCTGCCGTGACATTCTCTTGAATTTCACTCATCGTTGTCGCGGTGTTGCGCCATTCCGGCTCCTCGATCATTGCCATGGCAAGTTGTTGCTCAGACTCATCATATGTTGGGTATTCCTTCATATGGGCATCCTCGTCATCTTGCCTCATGATTTCAGGTTCATCCGTGGCATGAATGAGGACCGGTCTGCTCAAGAGTGCATCCATCTTGGCGATACTTTTGTCCATAGAAGCCGACACTTCTTGAGTGAGTGCCATGAAGGCTTGCAGTGTGTCTTCTTAGGATATTGACTGCTCTTGAGGATGATGACATTGCCAGGGCAGGTCGGGTTCTGCAGCAAAACTGTTATGGTATAAAAAATTTTGCAGGTTTTGATCGTACCATAAAAAATTTTGCTGCTGCGGCATCGGCAGTTGCTGCCCCTGTTGCTGTTGTGGCAGCATATCTTGTTCTTGTTGGTTCCCTCGTTGGTTGTCTATATATTCACCGAAAAAATAGGGACGACTTTCGAATGCATGATTACCATTACGGTAATTGCAAGAACTTTCCCACATCAGCTCTCGAATGGTTTTTCCTGGCATGTTGATGCCCTTGAACCTGTATTTTCACCTGAGTTTTTGTTAAAAAATAAAAATAAAAAAAATAAAAATAAAAATAAAAATAAAAGAAAAGTGCAGAAGCTAGGGTAAGAGTGTGTTGCCAGTCCCCGGCAACGGCGCCAAAAACTTGTTGCGTGTAAAATAGTCTATCGCAATTGAGTGCAAGTGTACACGTCGCAAGTAATAAAGTGATACTAGAGTATCGGATAACGTCTCCACAGGGACTGGGCTAACCCTTTCCTTCGCTATCTGCACAAGGGAAAAAGAATGATTTAAGATTTTATCACGAAAATAAATAAGAATACTGAAAAATAAAAGTAAAGTAATCAAGATAGAGAGAATGGGCTGGTATTGAATTGCTCAGTAGTGCAGGTATTACAGAGTTTAGGAAATCCAGTTCTATCGTCGCGCCTGTCGCGGGCAGCACCTGTCGCGGCAGCAGTCCGTTGATTGTCGCGGCAGCAAACACTCAACTCAGTACTTTCAAGTTTGGCAAGAATCCCATATCTGCCTTGGCATATCCCTAGGTCCAAGTCTGTCGATGATCACGTCTTTGATGATACCTCCCGGCGTGAATCGAAGGATGAACACCGATGTGTTTGAATTCTTCTTTAGCCACTTAACCTCGCCCTATCCCTAGGCACGAGATAGTTCAACTATAAACTAGAGAACTTGCTCTTATTTCTTTCGTATACTTAACTCTCCCGATGCTAAGTAAATAGATAACCTCATAATGCTCTCCCGATGCTCTTGCAAGATATTAATAACCATAATAAGAGAACTTGAAGTTTATTTTATTGAACTGAAAATTCCTAAAACAAAAGCAACCCTTGCAACTACTTTACAAATCAACCCGTGGCCCTAGGAAGGATTTAGAACATGTCGAGGGCAGGAAAACGGCTAGGGGTTTTTGGTTATCGGTTATGGGATCTTCGATATGGGATATGGGATATGGGATATCCCCTCTAGGTTAAAATACATGCCCTTATATAAGCTTTGGGCTTAAGTTTTCTAATTTAACAAGGATTACAACTTTAATTAAAAGTATGATTCTAATAAAGACTAAATCTTCAAGGACTCTACTTTACAGCCGTCCTCCTTGTTTCTTGGGATTTTCTCTCCTTGAATTTTGGGCTTGACATATCTTTTGATCTGGGGCTCGGAAAAATATGAGGTTTTCACACGACAGACGAGCTGAATTTTCTCTATCTGTCGAGGTCCACTTTGCTTCTTCTCCTCAAAATTGCTGTCATCCTCTGCTGTCACGGCGGCGACCATGGCAGCAACGTCCTCCTTGACTGCTCATTCCAGATTTTCTGCATCGCTGCCCAGCGCCTGCCACGATTTCTACCCTGGGTGCTGCCACGGCAGCTGCCCTGGGTGCTGCCACGGCTGCTGCCCTGGGTGCTATCACGGCTGCTGCCCTGGGTGCTGTCACGGCTGCTGCCCTGGGTGCTGTCACGACTGCTGCCCTGGATGTTGTCACGACTGCTGCCACGGCAGATACCTGCAAAAGTAACCAAATTTAGCAG
This sequence comes from Hibiscus trionum, assembly GCA_030270665.1. Classification (NCBI taxonomy): domain Eukaryota; kingdom Viridiplantae; phylum Streptophyta; class Magnoliopsida; order Malvales; family Malvaceae; genus Hibiscus; species Hibiscus trionum. The sequence continues at coordinate 26,225,968 of BSYR01000005.1, forward strand.
TATCTGCGCAGTTTTATCTAAATGTGATGTTTATGCAAAACTTAACCTAAAATGCAGTTAAACATGCTTGAGTGCAGCAAAAATAAGGATAAATGATGGGTAAAATATAGAACTTTTAAGCACTGATCACGATAAATCACGTGCCGCCGATCCTTTTAGAACCTCTTCCGTCTCGTTTTCGGAGGCATTGTTAAACCCCTTCAAGCTTTGGGTCAATTCCTCGGCCCCAAACGCTCCATTCTCAACGAAACGCTTAACGTCCATTCCTCATCGTCTTTATCTGTTGGTGATGATGGGGAAATGGACCAAGGTGGGGTTACCCACCATTCCCCTACACAGGCACTTAGAAATTTTGACGAGATTTGTTTCCTTCGAATTGAGTTACCCAGCGGCGAGTTAGGGATTAATGATGGTGTTCTTTTGAAATGAAGAGCAGATTTTGGATCAACCCTTGATAACTGCGTCATCCTCTGAGCTACCTCCGTTGTTAACAACTCGCATTTGCAAGTATCAGATGGGTTTTGCGGCAATAGTAGCGTTTCTACCAACTCTAAGTTTTACCTCATATGGAGACACATAATCTTGTTGTTTATCAGCAGAATCAGATTTAAAATTAGGAGTCACGTCCTTTGATCGTTAGGGTTTTGAATTAATTTTCTAGGGTTTTAGTTTTATAATTTTTGGGGAAGACGGTGAAAAATAAAATTTTGAAAGTTTGGGGGTTAAATTAGAAAGTAATTTTTTTAAGTAACGGAGACTAACGGCCAAGGGACCAAAATAGAAATAATTCTAAACGTAAGTGACCAGAACAATCGTTTTTTAATTTTGGTGACCAAAATAGAACACACCCTAAACGAAAGGGACCACTGGTGAAGATTACCCATGCCTAAAATATGTTGGAGGTGTTGGGTAGCGGCTGGGCTGAGGTTGGACGTCAATCGATTGAGTTTTTGGTTGTTTTGGATGGGTGATTTGGTGCTTTAGAGCAGGGATACGGGAATTCTTTCGAGTGCTGGTGTTTTGGATTCATTTTAATTTGTTGAAAAGAGGGGATAATAGTCCGGAATCAAACGAAATGATTTTGGAGGCTTTGGACGATCGATAGTTGCGTCGGCAAGAGTGGTTTCACAAGCCAGTGAGTGGAACTTGGTTTTCCAGCGTGGAAACATTTTAGAAAAGGTTTGGGGAACTTAGTAAGAGCTTGAAACGCTTTACTAAGTTCGGAAGTAAGTAAAGTGAATCTCTCTCTCAAATTGTGCTATTGTGAGATTTTGAATGCAGTTGTTTTAATTGTGTTAACCTACTGTTTTAAACTATGTTTGAGTAAATGAAATGTGGTTGATGGTGCCATGTGGTTTAAGGATGCACTAGGTAAGTGATCCTTGTATGCATGTGTTGATGCATGAGGCTTGAAGTATGGTTTAATGCTTGATTTGTGGCTTATCATGAATGCTTTGTAAAAACAGTGAGGTTTGCATGTGTTATGAATTATATTTGGAAGTGATGTTATATAAAGTGTTTTATAAATGAAATCGAATATAGTTAGCCGACAATAGGATTGAGTGCACTATAAACAAGTCGCCTTGGATGTGGAGGGGTTGTGATTGTACCGAATACTCCATCCAAGTACCCTAACGATTGATGTTTGTTCAAGGTTGCAACGGTTGAGGATAGCTCCCAGGTGTGAACCTTGTGTGTGTCCCGTCTCTCGTTAGTGGGTTATAAAACTACTGATGAGTGGTGTTGAGGGGTTGTGATTGAACCAAATACTCCACCACAGGTGTCACAACAGTGGAGGGTCGCTCCCGTGTGTGAGCCTTGAGATGTCGGTAGGGTGTATGAAGGGTTTGGGACAACCCTTGGTAACCCGTGTATACAATATATTTTTTAGAATGTTATTATCACTTGTGAGCCAATATAATGAAATGAAGGATTATGGAAAATTTTGTTTGTGCATAATTTGAAAGATGCATGTTTTGGTTTAAGCTTAGCATAAAGGTAATTATGCTTGGAAGGCTTCTATTATGAGTAGCAATGGTTTAATTGTTGGATTTACATGTATCATGTTGCATGATGTTTATAACAATGGTTTTGAGGATAGAGTGCATGTTTATTCAAAGGAAGCATGATGGTTTTGAAAAGAGTGAAAATGGTTTTGTGCATTGATGATATTTTGATTTGAGCAATCCTCACTAAGCTTGTATGCTTATACTCTCTTCGTTCATCAATGCAGTCAATTTAAGCTTTGGAGGCAGCACTTGCAAGGGGATCGGTGGAAGACTTTGAATGAAGGTAAGCTTTGGTTTTGGACTAGTGTAATAAAGGCAATGGGGGTGTCCAATGTTATGAGTGTGGTTTGCTTGGCATGTTCTGTTGTGATGCAAGTTTATTATGCATATTTTGGTTGTGTAAAAGGGCCTTTTGTATTGGTTTATGCTTGAATTTGGATTATGACCTTTTGGTGCTTTTAACTTTTTGGAAGCATGCCTTTAGTGCTTATGATTTTGGGAATGATTCTATGATGTTTCCTATGCTTTGTGTATGTTGTCTTTGGTGTATATTTAAGTTGTTAATATGTTTGGACTTGTATCGGGATGATTTCAGATGGTTCGAATCAAGTTTAAACATCATTTTGAAACATTGCATGCCCAGGTGTTTCGAAACACCCTTGCTTGTTTCGAAATGGTGGCTTGAAATGGCCTTGGTGTTTCGAAACGGGGAGGCCTGTTCCGAAACATTTTGCCTCTCTGAACCTTCATTCTGAAACAAGCCTGAGGGGTTTTGAAACGAACCCGCGTATCGAAACGGTTAGCTGCATTTCGAAATGGCCATTTCGATACGGGGATCTTTGTTCCGAAACGTTTGACCGTTGATTTTGTTTTTGAATTGTTCTAAGTTTCAATTTATTACATTTTGGTCCCTATTTTCCTTGTATGCAAATGGATGGGTTTTAAAGGTCATTTTGGGATGAGATTTCACCGAGAAGCATGTAATGAATCTAACTAAAGAAGGGTAACCTGAATTTGGTAATAATTCTTATAGTTTGTCAAAATTTACAGAATGGTCCCTAAACATTATTTTGGTTATAATCGAGTGGTGAATGTGTTGTTGTTCAATCCGTTGCTTGTGTACGTACACATATGAATCTAAGTTTCACCTAGACAAAAGAAAAAGAAAAAGGTCATTTATTGAGGTAAACCTTCCTTGTTGACTTCAATATTCCCCGTGTAATCTGTTCGGTTCAGTCTATCAGCCACGCCGGGTCGAGAGGGTTACATTTGGTGGTATCAAAGCTATGTTACGAAAGGTTGGGATAATGGTAAGTGGTTGGTAGGTGATGTTATTGTAATCATGTGTGTTTTGGTGATGTTTGCCTTGATCGGTGAATTGTTAAAGCATGTTAATGTAGGTATGTGATGGTGATGTGAAATATGTGATGAATGAATATGAAGGTGAGTTGTTCTGTGATGTTTGATTAGGCTGAATCTTGATTCTTGAGTCACGTAACGGTTGTGATATGCATGCTTGTAATGCATGATGGTTGTGACATACATGTTGTAAGCTTTGTGCTATGTTGGGGGAAATTGGATTGCCCATTGCCTTATTTCCTAGTGAAATGTTTTAAGTTGAAATCAAAGTCTTGTATCCTTGCTTGAAGTTGGCTTAAGCAATTTATCTTGTTTGTTTGTTTTGTTAATTGATATCATGCCTTAATAATATAATAGCACAATTAACCGAGGATAGAGTAGCGATTTAGTATGATTGTTGTTGCCATTGGGCAAGGGATTAAGGGGTGTGTAAAGCCTCCTAGGGGGCTAGACGCCTCGTTGTGCCTCGATGTAAGTACAACACGTATTAGTTGGGTAAGTATTGGATGGCATGGCGCCAGGTATATAGGCGTTGTTTAGAGCTTGTGAAGCTACTAATGCTGAAGTGCATGTGACTGAACTAGCTGGTGGATGTTTGTGAGCAGTGGTTAGCGCTTACATATATTAAGGGGAAGTTGAACTCGACGGTTGTCATCGGGGGTATCCATGGAGTGGATGACTTGTAGGAATGAGATTATGGAATAAATGGGGTGTAGTGATGCCTATAGTGTAAAGATGAGTTGTATCTCGGTTATATAGAGATGTGTAAAGTTGGTGGACAGCTATAGTTGTGGGCATAGAACCTGATGATGTGTTCTGAGAGTTCTTTTGAACTGTTTTAAAGGAGAAGTATTTGGGGATTAGATACTAGGATGACGAGAAATGTGAATTTGTGGTTCAAGTTCGAAATAGTAAGTTGTAGTTGAGTAAGGTACAACTTGTTTAGCTGAGCATGTGTGCTCCTGTATTGGAATTAGATATGAGACATCGATGTGTTGGCACTTTCATGGATTGATGCATGATGTTGAACCATATATGTTGATTTCTTTTGGCTACATTGTTCTCGACGTGTTGGTGACACGGGCGAGGTATTTGAGCAGTACCTGGATTTAATAACTCATGTGAGAGGTTCTAGCGCTAGGAAATAAGTTGTGAACTCTAGTTTAGTGGTAGCCAATGTACGAATGTCATGCTTAAAAGGGTATCGATGGGGTTGAGGCGAGGTCATAGTAACGTTGGACAAAGATTGCAGGGTCAGTTTGTCAAGGCTTGAGTAGCGTTTGATACCTATTAAGTTGGTGGACCGTATGACCATGTGAGGTGAGCTTGTCCACGTTTGATCGGTGGGGTATAGCTTATTGTGCTTGTTGTTGCAAGTCATTTTGAAAGTTGTGGCGTGAATGTTTGTTTCAGAAGTGTTAGATGTTGGAGTGTGAGTAGCTATTTTCTTTGGTGATATTGTTGCTGCAAGGAAAATAGTATAGGAGATGTCCATTGTCTGTTCAGGGTCACGAGTTTTCAGTTTATTTGTTGGAACTATCTTTCAATGGTTTTGACGTGATCCTTGGAATGGACTGGTTGGTTGAGCATCAAGCTGTGGTAGATTTCGATGTTAAGCGTGTTACTTTGAAGCTTACGGATGATTACGAGGTGGTAATCGTAGGCGAGAACGTGAAGTTATTGTCTGACGTAGTTTCGGCTCTTGAAGCGAGTCGAATGATGGAGTTAGGATGTGAAGCTTTCTTAGCGTATGTGTTGAATCCTGGCATGAAGGAAGTGCGAGTGCAAGATATACGAACCTTGTGCGAGTTTCCGGGTGTCTTTCCGGAAGAGTTGTATGGGTTGCCACCCAACCAAGAGGTTGAGTTTGGTATAGTGTTATAAGAGAATACGACTCTGGTATTCGTTGCTCCTTATCGCATGGCACCTAAGGAGTTGAAGACGCAACTTTAGGAGTTGCTTGATCGAGGATTCATAAGGCCGAGTATTTCACCTTGGGCTGCACCGGTCTTGTTGTGAAGAAGAATGATTGTACCATGCTTATGTGCATAGATTGTCGGCAACTGAACAAGTTGACGATTAAGAACAAGTTCCCTCTGCCGAGGATCGATGATTTGTTTGACCAGTTTTGTAGTGCTTCGGTGTTTTCGAAGATAGATTTGATGTCTGGGTACTATTAGCTTAAGGTTAAGGATGTTGATGTCCTAAGACAACATTTTTGGACTAGGTACGGCCATTATTAATTCTTGGTGATGTCATTTGGATTGACGAACGCACCGACTGTATTCATGGATATGATGAATAGGGTGATTCATGAATTTCTGGATCAATTTGTGATGGTGTTTATCAATGATATTATCGTGTACTCGCATACCGAGGAGGATCATGATAGGCACTTGAGAATTGTGTTGCAAGTGTTGTTAGAGAATCAGCTTTATGCTAAGCTGAGTACGTGTGAGTTTTTGCTCAAGGAAGTGGTTTTTCTTGGACATATGGTGTCAGCCGAGGGTATTCGGGTCGATCCACAAAAGATTGAGGCAGTGATGAGTTGGAAGACGCCTAAATCGGTGACGGAAGTGCGTAGTTTCCTTGGGTTGGCTGGATATTATAGAAGGTTTGTCGAAGGTTTCTCTAATATTGATGCACCTTTGACCAATTTGTTGCAAAAGAATGTTCGTTTCGAGTGGATGTATATTAGGCAACAAGCTTTCGAGATGTTGAGGGAAGCCTTGACACAAGCTCATGTCTTGATTCAACCAGAATCGGGTAAGGAGTTTGTAGTCTATAGCGATGCATCATATGTTGGTTTGGGTAACGTATTGATGCAAGGAGGGAAGGTTGTAGCTTATGCGTCATGACAGTTGAAGGTGCATGCGCGCAACTATCTTACTCATGATCTGGGCTAGCCGTGGTGACAGATGCTTTGAGTAGGAAGGTAGATGTTGAGCTGAGAGCGATGTTTGCTCGATTGAGTTTATCACGTGATGGTGGCTTGATAGTTGTGTTGCATGTGAAACCTTCCTTGATTTAGGTGATCAAGGAGGAGCAGTTGCTTGATGACTCTTTGGTACCTCATGTTCATGTTATAGTTGATGATAAGGCTAAAGACTTCTGTTTTAATGATGTTAGAGTTCTATGTTTCAAAAGTCGGATAGTGGTGCCGGAGGAGGTTGAGTTGAGGAGCACTATTTTGACTGAGCTCATAGCAGTCCTTTTGCTATGCACCCTGATAGTACTAAGATGTATCGTGGCTTGATGGATGAGTACTATTGGGTGGGGTTGAAAAAGGATGTAGCTGATTTTGTAAACGAGTGTATGGTTTGCCAGCGTGTGAAGGCTGAGCATCAGTTTCCTTCCGGTTTGTTACAGCCTTAGAGGATACCGGAGTGGAAGCGGGAAAGGATTGTGATGGATTTTGTGTCCGGTCTGCCTTTGTCACCATTTAAGAAGAACTCTGTATGGGTGATTGTGGACCGTCTTATGAAGTGTGCACATTTCTTGGTTGCGCATATTACGTATATGTGGGATAAGCTAGAAGAGTTGTATATTACTAAGATTGTGTGTCTGGACCATGTGCCCAAGTTTATAGTGTCAGATAGAGATCCGAGGTTTACAGTGAGGTTTTGGGAATGTTTACATCAGGCGTTGGGTACGCGGTTGAATTTCAGCACATCGTTTCATCCTCAGTTGGATGGACAACCAGAACAAGTTATCAAGGTGCTGGAGGATATGTTGCGATGTTGTGTTATTGATTTCCAAGGTTCTTGGGAAAGGCATCTACCTTTGGTTGAGTTTGCCTATAACAATAGTTTTCAGGCGAGTATACAAACGGCTCCATATGAGGCCTTGTATGGGAGTAAGTGAAGAACGCCTCTTGATTGGGCTGAGGCAGGGAAAAAGTTGCTTCCCTTGCCGGATATACTCAAAGGAATAAATGAGAAAGTAAAGCTCATATGTGAGCGGTTGAAGGCTGCATCGGATCGTCAGAAGTCCTACGCGGATTTAAAGCGTAGAGAGATTGAATTTGCGGTTGGACATCGTGTGTTCCTTAAGGTATTGCCTTGGAAGAAGGTGATGAGATTCGGACGTAAGGGAAAGCTTAGTCCGAGGTTTATTGGACCTTCTAGGGTTGTGGAGCGAGTTGGTCCTGTGGCTTATCGGTTGAGGTTACATCCCGAGATGGAGAAGATCCACGATGTGTTTCATGTTTTTATGTTGTGGAGGTATAAATTGTTTTCATCTCGTGTTATGCCTGTTGTGGAGATAGAGTTGAATCCAGATTTGTTCTATGGTAAGGACCCAGATGGTGTTCTTGATTCCTGCAGTAAAGTTTTTCGTGGTAAGACGGTTGAACTTGTGAGGGTAGTGTGGTGTCCTTGAGGAATTGAGGAGGTTGTGTGGGGAAGTAAGGTGGACATGTTGAGTCATTTCAGCACCTTTTTCCTTCAGGTAAAAATTTCGAGGATGAAATTTCCTAACTGGGGGAGAGTTGTAACGCCCCAGTTTTGGGCCTAGGAGTTTTGCGAGTCGGGTTGGATCAGTGGAACCGGTATCGGTTGTTTGAACCGTTTAAAGATGGTTTAGAAAAATCAAGGTTCAAGATGGGATAAAAATATGATAAAATTTTCTAAAATCCTATAAAATTATATTCAAGAGGTTGGTTAAATCAATTTTGTAAATTGGGTTTTTAAAAGTATACATTTTGGGCAGTGACCAAAATATAAAGATTTAAAAGTTGGGAAAATATGTTTTTCAAGAAGAGTAAAAATCTTAGAATCTTTAAGGAGCTACATGGAAATTATGCCTTTTCCTTAATTTGGCATGTATTTTAAATGTTTATTAAAAATTAAAAGGCTTTTAATTAGTTTAATTAAATGAGAGTTATTTAATCCGTTAACAAAAAATTTGACGAGCTTTTCATTCTTTCTTTCACTTCAGCCAAACACTCTCCATTTTCTCTCATTTTTCCAGAATTTCTTCACTCTCAAATCCTCTTTTGATTTCCATCTTTTCCTTGTTGATTTCTTTCATTTTCTCTAAGTTTCTTCCAAGCAAATCTTGCCAAATTAGAGGAGAAGCAAGGATTGGAGGTAAATTTGGTGCTAACCCTCTAATCTAGGTTTTTTAATGAAAATCCAAAGATATTTGACACTTTATTAATTACTTTGATTGAGGTTTTGTTGTTAGTTTGATAAACTATTGAAATCTTGATAGAAAAATGGATTTTGATGTGATTTTCGGAGTTTGATTTAATTGTCTAGTTTGAGATTGTTTCTAAATGAGTTTTGAAAGGTTTTTCGTCTTGAAGTGGAGTCTTAATCATAAATATCTCGAAATCCTTGAGTTTCTTTATTTTTGAGGTGTTTAGGGGAATCTGAGATGCTGGAGGTATAAGGATGGTTTTAGATTGTTTTTGGATGTTGATTAATGCCTAAAATGTGTTGGAGGTGTTGGGTAGTGGCTGGGCTGAGGTTGGAGGTCAATCGATTGAGTCTTCGGTTGTTTCGAATGGGTGATTTGGTGCTTTAGAGCAGCGCTACGAGAATTCTTTTGAGTGCTGGTGTTTTAGATGCATTTTAATATGTTGAAAATAGGGGATAATAGTCTGGAATCAAACGAAGTGATTTTGGAGGCTTCTGACGATTGATAGTTGCGTCGGCAAGCCTAGTTTCGCAAGTCGATGAGTGTAACTTGGTTTTCCAGCGTGGAAACATTTTAGAAATGGTGTGGGGAACTTAGTAAGAGCTTGAAACGCTTTACTAAGTTCAGAAGTAAGTAAAGTGAATCTCTCTCTCGAATTATGCTATTGTGAGATTTTGAATGCACTTGTTTTAATTGTGTTAACCTACTGTTTTAAATCATGTTTGAGTAAATGAAATGTGGTTGATGATGCCATGTGGTTTAAGGATACACTAGGTAAGTGATCCTTGTATGCATGTGTTGATGCATGAGGTTTGAAGCATGGTTTAATGCTTGATTTGTGGCTTATCATGAATGCTTTGTAAAAACAATGAGGTTTGCATATGTTATGGATTATATTGGCAAGTGATGTTGTATAAAGTGTTTTATAAATGAAATCAGATATAGTTAGCCAGCAATAGGATTGAATACACTATAAACAAGTCGCCTTGAATGTTGAAGGGTTGTGATTGTACTGAATACTCCATCCAAGTAACTTAATGATTGAGGTTTGTTTAAGGTTTCAACACTTGAGGGTAGCTCCCGAGTGCGAACCTTGTGTGTGTCCCGTCTCTCGTTAGTGGGTTATACAACTACCGATGAGTGGTGTTGAGGGGTTGTGATTGTATCGAATACTCCACCACGGGTATCACAAGGGTGGAGGGTCGCTCTCGTGTGTGAGCCTTGATATGCCGGTAGGGTGTATGAAGGGTTTGGGATAACCTTTGTAATCCGTGTATCTGATATATTTTTGAGAATGATATTATCACTTGTGAGCCAATATAATGAAATGAAACATTGTGGAAAATGTTGTTAATGAATAATTTGAAAGATGCATGTTTTGGTTTAAGCTTGGCATAAAGGTGATTATGCTTGGAAGGCTTGTGTTGTGAGTAGCAATGGTTTAATTGCTGGATTTATATGTATCATGTTGCATGATGTTTATTATAATGGTTTTGAGGATAGAGTGCATGTTTTGTCAAAGGAAGCATTATGGTTTTGAAAAGAGTGAAAAATCGTTTTGTGCATTGATGATGTTTTGATTTGAGCAATCCTCACTAAGCTTGTATGCTTATACTCTCTTCGTTCATCAATGCAATCAATTTAAGCTTTGGAGGCAGCACTTGCAAGGGGATCGGTGGAAGACTTTGAATGAAGGTAAGCTTTGGTTTTGGACTAGTGTAATAAAGGCAATGGGGGTGTCCAATGTTATGAGTGTGGTTTGCTTGGCATGTTCTATTGTGATGCAAGTTTATTATGCATATTTTGGTTGTGTAAAAGGGCTTTTTGGTATTGGTTTATGCTTGAATTTGGATTATGACGTTTTGGTGCTTTTAACTTTTAGGAAGCATGCCTTTAGTGCTTATGATTTTGTGAATGATGTTATGATGTTGCCTATGCTTCGTATATGTTGTCTTTGGTGTATATTTAAGTTGTTAATATGTTTGGACTTGTATCGGGATGGTTTTGGATGGTTCGAATCAAGTTTAAACAACATTTTAAAACATTGCAGGCCCAGGTGTTTCGAAACACTCTTGCCTGTTTCAAAACGGTGGCTTGAAATGGCCTTGGTGTTTCGAAATGGGGAGGCCTGTTCCGAAACATTTTGCCTCTGTGAACCATCGTTCCGAAACAAGCCTGAGGGGTTTTGAAACGAACCCGCGTATCGAAATGGTCTGCTGTGTTTCGAAACAACTGTTCAGATACGAGGATCTCTGTTCTGAAACGTTCGACCGTTGATTAAGTTTTTGAATTGTTCTAAGTTTCAATTTCTTACGTTTTGGTCCATGTTTGCCTTGTATGCAATTGGATGGGTTCTAAAGGTCATTTTCGGCTGAGATTTCACGGAGAAGCATGTAATGAATCTAATTAAAGAAGGGTAACCTAAATTTGGTAATAATTCTTATAGTTTATCAAAATTTACAAAATGGTCCCTAAACTTTATTTTGGTTATAATCGAGGGGCGAATGTGTTGTTGTTCAATCCGCTGCTTGTGTGCGTACACATAGGAATCTAAGTTGCACCTAGACAAAATAAAAAGAAAAAAAAGATCGTTTATTGAGGTAAACCTTTCGGGTTTACTTCAATATTCCCCGTGTAATCCGTTCGGTTCGGTCTATCGGCCAGGCCAGGTCGAGGGGGTTACAATGTATGCATGGGTGCATGAATGCATGAATGCAATAAAGGACATCAAATTTAGGAACCAATCATTTTTAGAAACACCTCATTCGTCCAAAAATTTAATTACATAGAAAAGATAAGTTTTCTACAGAAAGTTGCTCTTCTTCTAGCTTTTACTTTGCTTTGTCGCTCGATTCCTTGCTTGTGCATGCTTTTCTGTCATACATCTTCTTATAATTATCTCTATCCTCAGTCATTGCATCCAACTTCTCTGATAAGCTCTTTATTACTTTTCTTGTACCCCCTTCCTTTTGTTTAGCCTTATAGTCATCATGCAGGTCTTGTAGTTCCTTCAGGTCTCGGCTTATTTTCTTGTTTTGCTCCATCAGTTCCTTCTTTCTTCCTTCATGGATGTTCACTTGCAGCTGTGTCATAGTTAGTTCTTCTTTGAGGACATTAATTCCCTTTTCTTACCTCTTCAAATCTTGTTCTCGATCATGCCTAATCTTTTCCAAGGCTAAGGGTGACTCCCTGATTGCTTGTGTTAAGTACCATCTGCTGATGGCTTTTCCTGGAATGTGGTGTCGTTGGCCCTATCTCCATTCGTTGTACCTTGCCATCACCTCCAAGCTTGGGTAAGGTTGGTCTCTTCTCGGTGTCTCCCATGCTTTTGAGGTTTGTAGTATCAATCCTTTATAATCATTGGTCTTATGGGCGTACTCGAATTTGGCTATCCCAGTAGTGGCCGGTACAAACTAGCTTGATCCAAATTGCCTCGATACTAGCAATGGGCAGTAAGTTGTCCCTCCCCAAATTCCTGGTAAAGGAACCCAGTCTCTATTTCCGCATTTGTATAGGAAAGTTGTACCTCTGTTCAGCCATGGAGCCTTCCATACCACGTCTGTGTCTTTCAAATCTCTGAGATACTCTTCCTAATGCTTCTCGGTTTTCCTTTCTAAAATGCAGTCAGCTATGTGTTCCCTTATTGGTGAATATGTGTCATGATATCTAGCCCCTCTATAAGGCGCATTCCACCTATGTCCCCTGAACCATATCTCCAGCAATTGTGCGCAACCCCAGAATTTCCCTTCTACTGTCTTCTTGCAAAGAGTCAGCGATCTATAGGTATCTGTTGTATCCCCCTCGACCCGGCCTGGACGATAGATTGAATCGAACGGATAACACGAGGAATATTGAAGTAAACTGGGAAAGTTTACCTCAATAAACGACCCTTTTTTCTTTTATCATGTCTAGATGCATCTTAGGTTCCTATGTTTACGTACACAAACAATGGATTCAAAATCAACAAAATCAACAAAATCACCTTCCGATTAAAGCCAATTTAGGTTTAGGGACCATTTTGTCAATTTGTCAATTTACAAGGGCTTTCACCAAATTCAAGTTAACAATCTTCAATTAGGTCCATTATATACTTGTCGGTGAAATTTTAGCTCAAAAAGACATTTACAACTCATTCAATTGAATGCAAGGAAAACAAGGACCAAAATGCAAGAAACATAACCCAGGACAATTCAAATACAGATTCAACGATCAATTGTTTCGGAACAGAATGCCTCGTATCGGAATGGCCGTTTCGAAACATGGTTGACCGTTTTGATACGTGGGTTCGTTTCGAAACCCCTAGACACACGTTTCAGTACGATGGTTCACAGAGGCATAATGTTCCGGAACGAGCCTCACTGTTCCGAAACACCAAGGCCATTACAAGCCACTGTTCCGAAACAGGTAAGGGCGTTCCAAAACGCCTGGGCCTGCAACTTTCCAAAAAACTGGTTTTAATCAGCTTTTACCCTCCATAATCATCCCGACACATGCCCTAACATACATACAACTTAAATACACGTTAATGACCACATATACGAAGCACAAGTATCATCATAGCATCATTCTCACCAGCTACGGCACTAAAGGCATACTTCCTAAAAGACAAAGCACCAAAAGGCTAAAATCCAAAAGCAAGCATATACCAAAACTCAAAGACCATTTACAAGTCCAAAAATGCATCACAAACTTGCTCAAAACCAGAAATCAACAAATCATTAACATTCAATGCATCAGACACCCCAATTGCCTTTATTACACTAGTTCAATAGTATCACATACTTTTAGCAAAATGTCTTCGTGTGGTTCCTTGAAGATGTTGCCTCCCAAAAGCCTAATTATCCGCATTGATGAACAAAGAGAGCATAAGCATGCAAGCATAGTGAGGATTGCTCAAAATCACAAACATCATCAATGCACAAAACCATTTTTTCACTCTTTTCAAAACAATCATGCCTTTCTTAACAAAACATGCACTTTAAACATCAAATTCATAGTTTTAGACACCATGCAACATGATCGATCGAAACCAGCAATTAAACCATTGTTACTCATTTTCTAAGCCTTTCAAGCATAAACACCATTATGCTAAGCTTAAGCCAAAACATGCATCTTTCAAACTATGGAGTAGCAATATATTCCACATTATACAAATCCATTATATTGGCTCACAAGTAATACACAACAATCTCAAAAACATATATCGGATACACGGATTACCAATGGTTGTCCCACACCCTTCATACACTCTACCGGCATTACAAGGCTCACACACGAGAGCGACCCTCCATCGTTATGACACCTGTGGTGGAGTATTCGGTACAATCACAACCCCTCAACACCACTCATCGGTAGATGTATAATCCACTAACGAGAGACGGGACAAATACAATGTTTGCACCCGGGAGCTACCCTCAATCATTGTAACCTTAAACAATCCTCAATCGTTAGGGTACTTGGATGGAGTATTCGGTACAATCACAACCTCTCAACATTCAAGGCGACTTGTTTATAGTGCACTCAATCCTATAGCTGGCTAACAATATCCGATTTCACTTATAAAACATTTTATTCAACATCACTTGTCAATATAACCCATAACTCATGCATAACTCACTATTTTTATAAAGCATTCATGATAAGCCATCAACAAGCATTAAACCATGCTTAAAACCTCATGCATCAACACATGCATACAAGGATTACTTACCTAGTGCATCATTAAACCACATGACATCATAATACACAATTTATATTCTCAAAACATGCTTCAAAATAGTAGCTAAATGTATTTAAAATCAAGTGCAACCAAAGGCTCATAACTAGCACAACCGAGGGAGAAATTTTGATTTACTTACATTCGATCTTAATAAAGCGTTTCAAGCTCTTATTAAGTTCCCAAAACCTTTTCTAAAACATTTCCACGCTAGAAAACCAAATTCCACTCACTGACTCGTGAAACCACGTTTGTTGACGCGACTACCGGTCGTCCGGAGCCTCCAAAACCACCTCGATTGCTTATGGATTACTATCCCTTGTTTTCAACACATCAAAACAGAGGTTCAATGCATTAAAATGCATCCAAAACTCCAGGTCACACAAGAAATCCCGCAGCCCTGCTCTAAAGCACCAAAACACCCATCTGAAACAACCAAAACCTGAATCGATTGACCTCAAACCTCAGCCCAGACATTACCCAACCCATCCAACCCATTCGAAGCATTAAAAAACATCCAAAACCCACCTAAAACCATCCTTATACCTCCAACAACTCGAAATCCTCAAGAACACCTCAAAAACTCACCCAAAACACTTCAAACACTTAGAATCTCAAGAATTTCGGGATCTATATGATTAAGACTCCACTTTAACACCAAAAACCTTTCAAAACTCATTTAGAAACAATCTCAAACCAGCCAAATCAATCAAAGTCCGAAAATCACATTTTAAACCAATTTCTCACAAAGATTTCAAGAGTTTATCAATCTAAACACAAAACCTTAATCAAGATCAGTATTAAAGAGTCAAATATCTTTGGAATTTCATTAAAGATCTTAGATTAGAGGGATAGCACGAAAATTACCTCCAATCCTTGCTTCTCCACTAATTTGACAAGATTTGCTTGAAGAACCTTGAAGGAAAATGGAAGAAATCAATGTAGAAAAGATAGAAATCAAGAGAGGGTTTGAGAGAGAAGAAAATCTGGAGATTTGAGAGAAAATGTAAAGTGTTTGGCTGAAGTGAAAGAGAGAAATAAAAATGATCGTGAAAACTTTTTAACCAATTAACTAACTTTTTAATTAAACCAAATTAAAAGCCTTTTTAATTTTTAATAACATTTAAAACACATGCCAAATTAGGGAAATGCATAATTCCCAAGTAGCTCCCTATAGATTCTAAGATTTTGACACTTCTTGAAAAACATTTTTCAACTTTTAATTTTTTACATTTTGGTCACTACCCAAAATGTACACTTTAGAAAACCCGTTTTGTAAAATTGATTTAACCAACCTCTTAAACACCATTTTAGAGGATTTTAGAAAATTTTATCATATTTTTATCCTATCCCGAACTTCAATCTCTCTAAACCACCATTTAACATTTCGAATAACCGACACCGGTTCCACTAGCCCAACCCGACTCGCCAAAACATCTAAGCCCAAAACCGGGGCGTTACAACTCTCCCCCACTTAGGAAATTTCGTCCTCAAAATTTTACCTGAAGGAAAAAGATGCGGGAATTTCCCCAGCATGTCCACCTTGCTTTCCCACGTGGCCTCCTCAACTCCTCGGTGTCGCCACAACACCTTCACAACCTCAATCGTCTTGCCACGAAGAATCTTACTACTCGTATCCAAAATTCTCACTGGTTCCTCATCATAGGACAAATTCGGATTCAACTCAATTTCCTCAACCGGCATCACATGCAAAGGATCCGATCTATACCTCCGCAACATAGATACATGAAACACATCATGTACCTTTTCCAACTCGGGAGACAACCTCAACCGATAAGCCACAGGACCAACTCGCTCCGCAGCTTTTTATGGTCCAATAAACCTCGGACTAAGCTTTCCCTTACGTCTGAACCTCATCACCTTCTTCCAAGGCGATATCTTAAGAAACACGCGATCTCTAACCACAAACTCAACCACTTTACGCTTTAAATCCGAGTAAGACTTCTAATGATCCGATGCAGCCTTCAACCGCTCACAAATGAGCTTAACATTTTCAGTTGTTCCCTTTAGCATATCCAGCAAGGAAAGCAACTTTTGCCCCGCTTCAGTCCAACAAAGAGGCGTTCTACACTTCCTCCCACGCAAGGCCTCATATGGTGTCATTTGTATACTTGCCTGAAAACTGTTGTTGTAAGAAAACTCAACCAACGACAGATGTTTTTCCCAAGAACCTTGGAAATCAATCACATATCATCGCAACATATCCTCAAGCACCTGGATAACTCATTTCGACTGCCCATCCGAATGAGGATGATATGAAGTGCTCAAATTCAACCGCGTATGCAACGCTTGATGTAAAAATTCCCAGAAACTCGTTGTAAACCTCGGATCTCTATCTGACACTATGGACTTGGGCATACCGTGCAAACGTACAATTTCATCAATATACAACACTGCCAACTTATCCAACGTATACATAGTATGCACAGTTAAGAAATGTGCACACTTCGTAAGACGATCCACAATCACCCACACCGAGTTCTTCTTCGATGGTGTTAAAGTCAACTCGGATATAAAATCCATTGTGATCCTCTCCCATTTCCATTCTGGTATCCTCAAAGGCTACAAACCGGAAGGAAACTGATGCTCAGCCTTCACCCGTTGGCAAACCATACACTTGCTAACAAAATCTGACACATCCTTTTTCAAACCCACCCAGTAGTGCTCATCCTTCAAGCCTTGATACATATTAGTACTACTAGGATGCATAGCAAAATGACTGCTATGAGCCTTGGTTAAAATAGTGCGCCTCAACTCATCATCTTCCGGCACCACTATCCGACTTTTGAAACATAGAACCCCATCATCATTAAAATAAAAATTTGTAGCCTTACCATCAACTATGTCCTGAACATGAGGCACCTACGAATCATCCAACAACTACTTCTCTTTAATCAGCTGAATCAAAGAAGGTTTCACCTGTAACTCAGCTATCAAGCCATCATCATGCGATATACTCAAATGAGCAAACATAGCTCTCAGCTCAACAACCATCTTTCTACTCAAAGCATTGGCCACAACATTGGCCTTTCCAAGATGATACTCAATGGTTAGATCGTAATCCTTAAGCAACTCCAACCATCTTTGTTGCCTAAGATTGAACTCCTTCTGAGACACAAGGTACATCAAACTCTTATGGTCGGTGTAAACCACACACCTTTCACCATAAAGGTAGTGTCTCCAAATCTTCAAAGCAAACACCACCGTTGCAAGCTCAAGATCATGCGTAGGATAGTTGCGCTCATGCACTTTCAATTGTCTAGACGCATGAGCCACAACCTTCCCACCTTGCATTAGTACACATCCCAAACCAATGTATGATGCATCGCTATAAACTACAAACTCCTTACCCGATTCAGGTTGAATCAAGACAGGAGCTTGTGTCAAAGCTTACTTCAATTTTTCGAAAGCTTGTTGCCTAACATCCGTCCACTCGAAGCGAACATTCTTTTGCAACAACTTAGTCAAAGGAGCAGCAATCTTAGAAAAACCATCAACAAACCTTCGGTAGTAACCAGCCAACCCAAGGAAACTATGCACTTCCTTCACTGACTTAGGCGTCTTCCAACTCATCACCGCCTCAACCTTGTGTGGATCAACCTGGATTCCTTCGGCTTTCACCACATGTCCAAGAAAAATCACTCCCTTGAGCCAAAACTCACACTTGCTCAACTTACCATAAAGTTGTTTCTCCAACAACACTTGCAACAAAATCCTTAAGTGCCTATCATGATCCTCCTCGGTACACGAGTACACAAGAATATCATCAATAAACACCACCACGAACTGGTCCAAAAACTCATGGAACACCCTATTCATCATATCCATGAAAGCAGCCGGTGCATTTGTAAAACCAAACGGCATAACCAAGAACTCATAGTGGCCGTACCTAGTCCGAAAAGTTGTCATAGGTACATCCACATCCTTAACCTGAAGCTGATAGTACCCAGACCTCAAGTCTATCTTTGAAAACACTGAAGCACCAAGAAACTGGTCGAACAAATCATCGATCCTCGACAAAGGGTACTTGTTCTTAATTGTCAACTTTTTCAGTTGCTGATAATCAATGCACATACGCATGGTACCATCCTTTTTCTTCACAAACAAACCCGACGCACCCCAAGGTGAAATACTCGGCCTTATGAACCCTTGGTCAAGCAACTCCTGAAGTTGCGTCTTCAACTCCTTCAACTCCTTAGGTGCCATGCGGTAAGGAGAAATAGACACCGGAGTCGTGTTCTCAAACAAATCTATACCAAACTCAACCTCCCGGTTGGGTGGCAACCCTGGCAACTCTTCCGAAAAAACACCTGGAAACTCGCATAGAGTTCGTATGTCTAGCACACACACTTCTTTCGTGCCAGGATTCATAACATACGCCAAGAAAGCTTCGCATCCCGACTCCAACATCCGACTCACTTCAAGAGTCGAAATTGCGTTAGATAAGAACTTCACGTTGTCACCTATGATTACTACCTCGTAATCATCCGCAAGCTTCAGGGTAACGTGCTCAACACCAAAATCCACCACCGCTCGATGTTCAACCAACCAGTCAATTCCAAGAATCACATCAAAGCCATAAAAAGGTAATTCCATCAAATCAACTTGGAATACATGACCTTGAACAGACAATGGGCACCTCATATACAATTTCCTCGTAACCACATTCTCACCAAAAGAACTTGTTACTTGCATTCCTACATCTAGCATCTCAACAGGAATATCAAGCAAATGTGCATGCTCACTCAAGATGTATGAATGCATAGATCCAGAATCAATCAATGCTAACAAAGACAAGGATTGCAAGGTGAATGTACCTGCAATCACATCGATTTTGTTGCGTCCCTCGCGATGTGCATACACCCTCGCGGGACCACCTCCCTTTGACTGAACGGAAACTACATGGGCCACACCTTTCTGACCTTCCTCTCTCCTCTAAAAGTTACCACGGTCGCGCCCACGGCCTCTCTGCTGAGCAACAACTGGTGCACGACGCTGACCACCTCACGCTAACAGGGGACACTCTCGTCTCATATGGTTTGTGGATCCACAGTGCCAACATGAATTAGCTCCAGCCGCAGGAGCTTGCACCTCACGAGCCGCACGAGGGCAATCCCTCTTCAATTGCTCTCGTGAACCACATGTCCAACATGTGTTCTGCTCAACCCTCTGTCTACTGCCTTGAGCCAGTACACCTCGATCGAAGTTGCCACGCCTAGCCGCAGGCTGATATCTATAGTCTCGGTTCCTCTTACTCTGCCCACCACTAGAACCTACATCAGCAGCACTCTTGCCCAAACCAGAAACACCTCCACGCGAAGTCAGACCCAAGCTCTGCTCTATATCTTTTTGCTCGAGTCACGAGAACATCAAAATTCATATAATTAGTGGCTAGCATGTACGTCTTTATGTCTTGCACCAGGCCATATCAGAAACGATCGTATCGATGCCTATCACTCGGTACCAACTCCGGATCATATTGGCTCAGCCGTACGAACTGGACCTCGTACTCCGCTACAGTCATATTCCCCTGAACTAGAGACATAAACTCCCTCTTCTTATCATCCAAGTACCTAACTCCAAGGTACTTTCTCTTAAAAGCAGACCAGAAGAACGTCAAATCTACCTCTTCTAGCTCCAAGGCCGCTGTCGCAGTCGTCCACCATGTGTAGGCATCATCGTGCAACAACGATACTGCGCAACCCAACTTCCATGCATCATTGCACCCCATCTGATCCAATATCTGGATCGTACTGGCCAACCATGCCTCAGACACCTTGGGAGATAATCCGCGAAACTCTACTCCTCCCAAACTCCTCAGTAGCTCCAATGGCAATCCCACTTGCCCATCAGCAGGAGCCTAAACATGCACTCCGGCAACAGTAGCCTGAAATTCTTCCGTCATCGCCTGCACTAAAGGCGTCCAATCTCCAATCCCCCGACCAGCTTGTCCTTGCTATTCTTGCTCCCCACCCCCAGGTGGTGGTGGTGGAGGAGGAGGTAAGTTTCCACCAGGCATAACCTCGTTCTCCTTGCCACGCTGCCCCTCAGCAGAAGCTATCACTCCAAAACGTAACTCACGCCTCGGTACCATTATGCTAGTTAACATTTAAACATGAACATAAAACAAACAAATGATTAGGCCAGCTCTTAACAAGGATCCCAAGACTTTTAAAACCAATTTAAGACATTTCACTAGGTAATAAGGCAATGGGCGTTCCAATTTTCCCCCGAACATAGCATAAAGCATACAACATGCCTACTTCAACCATCACATGACTCAAGCATCAAGATTCAGCCCAATCATCACCATGGAACAATTCACATCCACATTCACCCATCAATTACAACTTCACTAACATACAGCCAATCATAAGCATGCTTAAACATTCACCACACAAAGAAAATATTACCAAAACACATACCCATATTGCAAATCACTTACCAACAACTTACTTTCATCCCAATTTTTCGTAACCTGGCTCTCATACCACCAAATGTAACCCCCTCGACCCGGCCTGGCCGATAGACCGAACTGAACGGATCACACGGGGAATATTGAAGTAAACTTGGAAAGTTTACCTCAATAAACGACCTTTTTTGGCTTTTAACTTGTCTAGATGCATCTTAGGTTCCTATGTGCACATACACAAACATCAGATTCAAAATCAACACAATCACCTTCCGATTAAAGTCAATTTAGGTTTAGGGACAATTTTGTAAATTTGTCAATTTACAAAGGCTTTCACCAAATTCAAGTTACTAATTTTCCATTAGGTTAATTATATACTTTTCGGTGAAATTTCATCTCAAAAACACATTTACAACTCATTCAATTGCATGCAAGGAAAATAGGGACCAAAATGTAAGAAATAGAACTCGGGATAATTCAAATACAGATCCAACGATCAAGTGTTTCGTAATAGAATGTCCCGTATCAGAACAACCATTTCGAAGCATGGCTGACCGTTTCGATACATGGGTTCGTTTCGAAACCCCTAGAGACACGTTTTGGTACGATGGTTCACAGAGGCAAAATGTACCGGAACGAGCCTCACCGTTCCGAAACACCAAGGCCATTACAGGCCACTGCTCTGAAACAGTTAAGGGTGTTCCGAAACGCCTGGGCCTACAACTTTCCAAAAAGCTAGTTTTAATCAGCATTTACCCTCCGGAATCATCTCGACACATGCCCTAACATACATACAACTTAAATACACGTTAATGGCCACATATACGAAGCACAAGTATCATCATAGCATCATTCTCACAAGCTACGGCACCAAAGGCATACTTCCTAAAAGAAAAAAGCACCAAAATGCTAAAATCCAAAAGCAAGCATATACCAAAACTCAAAGGCCATTTACAAGTCAAAAAATGCATCACAAACTTGCTCAAAACCAGAAATCAACAAATCATTAACATTCAATGCATCGAATACCCCAATTGCCTTTATTACACTAGTTCAATAGTATCACATACTTTTAGCAAAATGTCTTGGTGTGGTTCCTTAAAGATGTTGCCACCTAAAAGCCTAATTATCTGCATTGATGAACAAAGAGAGCATAAGCATGCAAGCTTAGTGAAGATTGCTCAAAATCACAAACATCATCAATGCACAAAACCGTTTTTTCACTCTTTTCAAAACCATCATGACATTCTTAACAAAACATGCACTTTAGCATCAAATTCACAGTTTTAGACACCATGCAACATGATCCGATCAAAACCAGCAATAACCATTGCTACTCATTTTCCAAGCCTTTCGAGCATAAACATCATTATGCTAAGCTTAAGCCAAAACATGCATCTTTCAAACTATGCATTAGCAACATATTCCACATTATACAAATCCATTTTATTGGCTCACAAGTGATACACAACAATCTCAAAAACATATATCGTATACACGGATTACAAAGGGTTGTCCCACACCCTTCATACACTCTACCGGCATTACAAGGCTCACACACGAGACCAACCCTCCATCATTGTGACACCTGTGGTGGAGTATTCGATAAAATCACAACCCGTCAACACCACTCATCGGTAGATGTATAATCCACTAACGAGAAACGGGATAAACACAAGGTTTGCACCCGAGAGCTACCCTCAACCGTTGCAACCTTAAACAAACCTCGATCGTTAGGGTACTTGGATGGAGTATTTGGAACAATCACAACCCCTCAACATCCAAGGCGACTTGTTTATAGTGCACTCAATCCTATAGACGGCTGACTATATCCGATTTCACTTATAAACATTTTATTAAACATCACTTACCAATATAACCCATAACTCATGCATAACTCATTGTTTATATAAAGCATTCATGATAAGCCATCAACAAGCATTAAACCTTGCTTAAAACCTCATGCATCAACACATGCATACAAGGATCACTTACCTAGTGCATCCTTAAACCACATGGCATCATAACTAGCACAACCGAGGGAGAAATTTCGATTTACTTACTTCCAAACTTAATAAAGCATTTCAAGCTCTTATTAAGTTCCCAAAACATTTTCTAAAACATTTCCATGCTGGAAAACCAAATTCCACTCACTGACTCACGAAACCACGTTTGTCGACGCAACTACCGATCGTCCGGAGCATTCAAAACTACCTCGATTGCTTCCGTATTACTATCCCTTGTTTTCAACACATCAAAACAGAGGCTCAATGCATTAAAATGCATCCAAAACTCCAGCTCACACAAGAAATCCGGCAGTCCTGCTCTAAAGCACCAAAACACCCATCCGAAACAACTAAAAACTCAATCGATTAACATCAGCCCAGCCATTACCCAACCCATCCAAACCATTCTAAGCATTAAACACATCTAATAAAACAACCTAAAACCATCCTTATACCTCCAACAACTCGAAATCCTCAAGAACACCTCAAAAATTCACCCAAAAACACTTCAAAAACTAAGGATCTCAAGAATTTCAGGATCTATATGATTAAGACTCCACTTCAACACCAAAAACCTTTCGAAACTCATTTAGAAACAATCTCAAACCAGCCAAATCAATCAATGTCTGAAAATCACATTTTAAACCATTTTTTCACCAAGATTTCAAGAGTTTATCAATCTAAAAACAAAAACTCAATCAAGATCAGTATTAAAGAGTTAAATATCTTTAGAATTTTATTAAAGAACTTAGATAAGAGGGATATCACGAAAATTACCTCCAAACCTTGCTTCTTCTCTAATTTTACAAGATTTGCTTGAAGAAACTTGAAGGAAAATGGAAGAAATCAATGGAGAAAAGATAGAAATCAAGAGAGGGTTTGAGAGAGAGAGAGAGAAAATGAAAAGTGTTTGGCTGAAGTGAAAGGGAGAAATGAAAATGATCATGAAAAGTTTTTAATTTATTATCTAACTTTTTAATTAAACCAAATTAAAAGCCTTTTTTAATTTTTAATAACATTTAAAACACATGCCAAATTAGGGAAAATGCATAATTGCCAAGTAGCTCCATAAAGAATCTAAGATTTTGACTCTTCTTGAAAAACATTTTTCCAACTTTTAAATCTTTACATTTTGGTCACTACCTAAAATGTACACTTTAGAAAACCTGTTTTGTAAAATCGATTTAACAAACCTCTTAAACACCATTTTAGAGGATTTTTGAAATTTTTATCATATTTTTATCCTATCTCGAACCTTGATCTCCCTAAACCACCTTTTAACAGTTCAAATAACCGACACTGGTTCCACCGGCCCAACCCGACTCGCCAAAATATCTAAGCCCAAAACCGGGGCGTTACATCTGTCAAGATGGCTGGAACTAGATTGACTCCTTTGTCTAATCGCTTATACAATCTTATGGTCCATGAATCAATGTGCTTAGGTGTTCTTGGGAAAATAACCAAGCCGTAGATACATAAGGCAAAGAGGCTCCTCATCCTGACTGGTTCATCACTGCTTGCTAGCACCAACTCTTTAAGGGTTCTCTAGTGGACCCGTCTTCTATCCTCATTTTGGTTAGTGCTATCGTTGTTGGCCAATTTCTTTTCCCACCATTCCTTCATCTTTCCTGTTAATGACGTCAATTTCTTGATGAAGCTCGAATTTCCAGTGCTATTGAGGGACGTAGTGTAGATCTTATCGCTCTTTATTCTCAGACAATTAATCAGTACCTCGTACTCTTCTAACGTCGGTGTCATGTCCACATGTCCGAAAGTGAAGCAATTATATGTTGGATTCCAGAATTGTGCCATAGCTCTTAGTAGTTCCTGGTCGACCTTTATGTCTAATAACAGGGCTATATCACCAAATTCCTTTCGAAACTGCTCCTTCATTTCACCATCCCATTGATCCCAAATACCTTTAAAATCTGGTAGACATGCATTCTAGTTGGTATTTAACTTCGCATACCCTTTCATTTTAGACACTTCACCTCTTCCAAGACTGTCTCCCTTCTCATGTTGTACCTTCTCAAACCAAGTCCATACTGCAGTATTAACTTCTCCTTCCTGAAATTCTCAAGATATGTTGGATACATCTAAATTGACTGACTCCCAATTCGATGTCAGAATAAAAAAATTGCAATTGATGGCAAAATAAATTAAAACAATACAAACAAACAACAACAAAAAACTTGTGTTAGTATCATGCATTAATATTAAAGGCAAATAGACAAACTACGATATTAATATCAAAATAGACAAACAAGTTAGTGTCACAATATAAAGCAACAAAATAAACAGACAAATGTATTTAAACCGGCAGCACCTGTCCTAGGTCCCTGTCTGGCTCTAGCGGGGTGGGCTTCTAAAAACAGAATGTGAGTTTGATTCTAGACTCTTGGTTCTCGAACTATCGTTACTGTCTACTGCGACAGTAAGACATCGATTCAGTAGTATAGGTCCCTTATAACGGAGGCGTGGGCCTCACGATGCATAAGGTTAGTATACCGGAAGAAGACAAAAATCCGAACTCAGAGATGGAGAGCATCACGTCGGATATTGTCTTACTCCCATTTAAGGGTGAAAAACCCGAACAGTTTTCTCAAAAAAATAAATTCAAATTAATGTTAGAAATGCCAAAATGCCACGTGTAATTAATTATTAGGCATGACTCTCAGTTTCAATCCCCAGCGGCGTCGCCAAGCTGTCGCGAACCATTTTTTGAAAACCCGCTTTTTGAGTTTGGAAAAACATCATGGCGTTTAAAATTCGAAAGAAATTGGGGTTTTGACCAATTTTATCTTGTGATTAGTTAATTTTCCGTTTTTAATAAAAAAAATTACTTTTATCTGCTTAAAAATCATTTTGGAGATACCACCGGCCACTTTGGTAGGCCGGAAATCATAAGACATACCAGAGATTCTTTTTTGAAAAGTTCGGGTTCGAGAGTCGGTTACATACCAGAGATTCATTTATTTGCTACAATGATCTCTCCTATTCAATTATGATTAAGTAAACTACACTAAGGCTCTAATCCTATTTTAAACATGTGATTTTAAATCTTTAAACAATATATTATATGGTATTTAAAACATGCAAGCATACAATTTAATTTAAACAATTAAATAGAAGCAATTAAATAAGACAATTAATATTGAAAATGGACTGAATTGAATTAAATTCAAAACATAAATGCTAAATTACAAATTTTAAGTGACTAAAATGTAAAAGAGGACGAAGTGGTGAGCCCAAGTCTAAATCTATTAAAATTCCAAGCCCTAGCCCATTAATTTGGCCTAAATCCTTAAAATCGATCCAGACCGAACGGTTCAACTCTAGCGGTTCGGCCCTAAACGGCCTAGACCAACTACCGGGTCGCGAATCGAGTTGCGGCCCCGTATCCGGATCCATCTCAAAAACACGCAGGTCAATTTGACCCGCCTCTCAAAACGACATCGCCCCCTTACTCTATAAGTGCCCCATCCCGAGCTCACTCGTTCATTTTTGCCATTTTTCAACTCGCCTCAACTCAACTACCCCAAAAATCCTCTCCCAAATGCGATTTTCGACCATCGTGGTTTGGGATATGGCCACTATTGGGCGATTTCCGGCCACCGTGGGGCGATTTCCGATCTCCTTTTCCGCCATACTTCGAAACCCTTATTCCCAAAAAAAATCCAATTTCACCGAAAACCCTATATATATCCTTACCTAAACCTAGATCTACCCGGATTCGAATGAATCCACCCTTCTTCACCGTTTCCTAAGCCTAACTACCCTCTCTCAGACACTCTCCCACTAATTTTCGACTTTGTCACCGTGAAAAAAAAACTCTGTCTGCGGTTCGACAACACTCCTTTCAATTTCGACAACATCCGGAAAAGATAAGTCACTCGTTTTCTCTAGTTTTTTATGTTTCGACCTATTTCGCTTTGGATCTATTTTTCTATTTCGACTCTTGAGACATGCAAAGTCAGATCTGGTGTTTTAGTATTTTTTTTCTTCCGATTTCCTTTACTGGATTTTTAGATCTAGGCATATTTGATTATGTTTACATTTTTTGAAATGGATGTAACCAATAGCGGTCTGCCACGTGTCCATTGGTGCTCTACTTTTAGCGGGAAACAGAAACACAAAATGAGTCGAAAGGTTTTTTTGTGTTTGTTGGGCTTGGTATGAGCTGTAATAAGTTGTGGACAATTGTAATTTGGGCTTTATAACATATTTGGGCTTTTGGATTTTAATTTGTAAAGAGATTTTATATGTAAAGGGACATTTAAAGGATTTGGGCCTTTTATTTAACTATTTTGGATTTATTTATATATATCCAGTTTTTTTATATCTTATTATTAATATAGTAAACACCCCGGACAAAATACGGGTTCTATAGCTATTTTTAAACTCGCCTCAACTCAGCTACCCCAAAAATCCTCTCCCAAATGCAATTTACGGTCGTCTTGGTGATTTCCAGCCATCGCGGTTTGGGCTTCGGCCACCACGGGGCAATTTCTGGCCACCATGGTGCGATTTCCGGCCACCGCAGGGCGATTTTCGATCTCCCTTACAAAAACCTAACTACTCTATCTCAAACACTCTCCCACTCATTTTCGACTCCGTCACCGGTTCGACAACACTCTTTTTGATTTCGACAACATCTAGAAAATATAAGTCACTTGTTTTCTCCTTTTTTACGTTTCGACCTATTTAGCTTTGGATCAATCTTTCTACTTTGACTCTTGAGACGTGCAAAGCCAGATCTAGTGTTTTACTTTTTTTTCTTCCGATTTCCTTTACTGGATTTTTAGATCTAGGCATATTTGATTCTGTTTACATTTTGTGTGTAGGAACGAAAGAAAACGAAGGTCGAGTTATACCTTTGTAGCGTGAATTCGGATCGGTAAACTCCAGTGACGGTCAACAGTGTCCGATCAGTATCCCTGCGACGTTTCCCCTTTTTGGTAAGACACCTCGACTTCCTCTCTCTTTCCTTTTTTTAATCTCCTAATTATTGCGCATTTATGTCCCCTGTCGGCCACTTACTCTCTATCTTCCTTTTATAGGTTGACGCGCTATGATGTCATCTTGCTTCACTAGCGATGCCAGCTAGTTCCATGCAGGTTGCAATCCGTGTGAAATGGATGTAACCAATAGTGGTCTGCCACGTGTCCATTGGTGCTCGAGTTTGAGCGGGAAACAGAAACATAAAATGAGTCGAAAGGTTTTTTGTGTTTGTTGGGGTGAGTATGAGCTGTAATGAGTTGTGGGCAATTGTAATTTGGGCTTTGTAACATATTTGGGCTTTTAGATTTTAATTTGTAAAGAAATTTTATATGTAAAGGGACATTTAAAGGATTTAGGCCTTTTATTTAACTAATTTGGATTTATTTATATATTTTCAGTTTTACTTATATCTTATTATTAATGTAGTAAACACCCCGGACAAAATACGGGTTCTACAGCTATTTTTCAACTACCCCAAAAATCCTCTACCAAATGTGATTCTTGGCCGTCTTTGGCGATTTTCGGCCACCACGGTTTGGGCTCTGGCCACCAGGGGGTGATTTCCGGCCACCGCATGGCGATTTCTAATCTCCTTTTCCGACATACTTCGAAACCCTAATTCCCTAAAAAATCCAATTTCACCGGAAAACTCTAGACCTACCCTTACCTAAACCTATATCTACCTGGATTCGATTAAATCCACCCTTGTACACCATTTCCTAAGCGTAACTACCCTCTCTCAAACACTCCCCCACTCATTTTCGACTCCGTCGCCGCGAAAAAAACTCTGTCACCGGTTCGACAACATCTTGAAAAGATAAGTCACTTGTTTTCTTTTTTTTACATTTCGACCTATTTCACTTTGGATCTATCTTTCTATTCCAACTCTTGAGACATGCAAAGTCAGATCTGGTGTTTTACTATTTTTTTGCTTCCAATTTCCTATACTGGATTTTTAGATCTAGGCATATTTGATTCTGTTTACATTTTGCCTGTAGGAACGGAAAGAAAATGAAGGTCGAGTTATACCTTTGTAGCGTGACTTCGGTTCGGTAAACTCCAACGACAGTCAACGGTGTCCGATCAGTATCCCGGCAACGTTTCCCCTTTCTGGTAAGACTCCTCGACTTCCTCTCTCTTTCCTTTTTTTAATCTCGTAATTATTGCGCATTTATGTCCATGTTGGCCACTTACTCTCTCTCTTCCTTTTATAGGTTGATGCACTGTGACATCATCTTGCTTCAGTGGCGATGCCAGCTAGTTATAGACAGGTTGCAATCCGTTTGAAATGGATGTAACCAATAGTGGTCTGCCACGTGTCCATTGCTGCTCAACTTTGAGCGGGAAACAAAAACACAAAATGAGTCGAAAGGTTTTTTTGTGTTTGTTGGGCTGGGTATGAGATGTAATGAGTTGTGGACAATTGTAATTTGGGCTTTGTAACAGATTTGGGCTTTTGGATTTTAATTTGTAAAGAGACTTTATATGTAAAGAGACAGTTAAAGGATTTGGACCTTTTATTTAACTAATTTGGATTTATTTATATATATCCAGTTTTATTTATATCTTATTATTAATATAGTAAACACCCCAGACAAAATACGGGTTCTACAACTGCGCCTCTTTGCTCATTGTTGTGGAACATGAATAAGGCAAAGACTAAGAAGACACAAATTTTGTCCAAATTGTCTGACCATCGAAGTTTGAAGTTGTTCTTCTTATTATGAAACTCTTCAATCTTCGACAATCTGATATTGCTCCCTGGAATTCTTAATCTTCCGAGGTCTGAAGCTGTTCTTCTTATTATGAAATTCTTCATTCCCCACTCTTTTGTTGGTCCACATTTCTGTAACGGTGCCGAATAAGCAAGATCTTCTCATTAGGAACTTCCTCATTCTTCAAATGGTGAGCTCTTCTCATTAGGAGTCATGTCTTTTGTTGGGCGGACTCTTCTAATTATGAATCCTTCTTCACTGGGCGGACTCTTCTCATTATGAATCCTTCTTCGCTGGGCGGACTCTTCTCATTATGAATCCTTCTTCGCTGGGCAGACTCTTCTTATTATGAATCCTTCTTGATCCTTTTCCTATCAAATGAAATATGCAAGTTAACATGATCCTAACGTCCTATATGATGCATGAACCATGGTTTACTGAGATCTATCAGTAAGCCGCTACTTTTTAGGTCCCTTCTTGGATACTTCTCATCTAACTCTCATCCCACATCAGGACTGGTCATTGCAACCTCCTTTCTGCGTTTCTGCCCCTTTGCTCTAAAGCGCCTTTTTGGGTTTTCACTTTAGGTTGTTTTTCTCAAACCGCCCTTTTTGGGTTTTCACTTTGGTTTTTTTCCTTTCTTCTTTTTTTTCTGAAAGCCGCGTTTTCAGGTTTTCACTTCCCTTTTTCTTTTCTTCTTCTTCTTTCCTTCTTTTTTCCTTTTTTCTTTTTCTTTTTCTTTTTTCTTTTTCTTTTTCTTTTTTCTTTTTTTTCTTTTTTCCTTATTCTGTTTTGTTTTTCTTGATTTTTGGTAGATTTTTTGGTATACAACATGGAAAAAGGTATTATAGCTAATGAAGTCTTGCTTTGATCAGTCACATATTGCTTTGGTCGATAATACTCAATCTTTCAATGTGAAATTTTGCTTAACCCAAGAGCCTCCAATAAATCATAGAGCTGCAAACATTCTTCTCTATATTCGGTCCTCATGAACTGCTTTAACCGAGATGTTGACTCAGAGGAGCATTGTGATGTATTGGCCTTGTAGTTCTGATCATCTCACCATAGGTACAGAGATAAAAATCATTGTTCTTCGGGTGACAGACTTTATTGTCGCATTTGTGGTCGACCGTTAACTTCGCATTGCTTTATCCTGTATACTCTTCTCCAATACCCAGAGTGACAAGGTTCAGCTAAACTTTTAAAACATAGTAATACTAGGAAATCATCTATTTTTTTCATTATATCAACCATTTTAAGATGCTTTGGAATAAAAAGAAAGCTCGTAAGTGAACTCATGAATTTTATCGAAGCTTATAAATCAGAATACAACAGAGCATGAAATAGTCATGGAAAACAATAAAATCAAGAAATAAAATAATATTTCCGGGCATCCAAGGCGTGAAGGATACAACCACCCCATCGACCAGAAGTAGGGCTGAGCTTGCACTCATGTCCGACGGTCCTCAAATGTTGCTGGAATGCTATCAAATGTGAAATCCCTTCCAAAATACCAGTTGTCTGAGAGGTCCTGAATATCAGATACCTAACTTCATTAATCTAAGATGCCTTAATAGGGTTTCAACTATGATCCTCCTTTGGTTTCAAGACGCCATTTGTGGGTTTTCATCTTGAACCCCCCTTTTATTTTATTTTCTCTTTTTTCTTTTCTTTTTTTAATATCTAAGGCGCCCTTTTTTGTGTTTTCACCATAGATATTATCATTTTTGCAAAAGCACCCTTTCGGGTTTTCACTTCGCCCTTTTTTATCTCTTTTTTTAATTCATCAGGCATAATACTTCTTGTCTGAATCCGAGTTCACTGGTTTGTGTAACTCTTTTCCATCCATTTCAGTCAGTGTTAGCGTTCCTCTAGAGAAAGCTTTCTTGACAACATAAGGCCCTCCTAGTTAGGCATCCATTTCTCGCGATCATCTCGATTTATTTGTAGGACCTTCTTTAACATAAGATCCCCCTCTCGGAATTCTCTCGGGTGCACCTTTTTGTCATATGCATGTATTATTCTCTTCTGGTACATTTGGCTATGACAAATTGCCCTCAACCGCTTTTCCTCAATGATATTTAATTGGTCAAACCGAGCCTGCAGTCATTCTGTGTCATCCAACTTTACTTCGGACAACACACGAAGTGACGAAATTTCAACTTCAATGGGAAGTACCACCTCTGTCCCATAGACCAGGGAGTAAGATGTTGCCCAGTTGAAGTACGTATTGAGGTCCGATATGCAAATAAGGCAAAGGGTAGCTTCTCATGCCAATCTTTGTAGGTTTTTGTTGTCTTTGATATGATCTTCTTTATATTCTTGTTCGCCGCTTCCACTGCCCCATTCATCTTAGGACGATAGGTTACCGAATTGTGGTGAATGATCTTGAACTGTTCACACACTTCCATTATCACCTTGATGTTGAAGTTTGTGGCATTATCAGTGATAATTCTTTCTGGTAGCCCATATCGGCAGAGTATTTCCTTCTTTCCGGTAGCCCATATCGGCAAATTATTTGCTTCTACCTATTTGGTGAAATAATCTATTGCCACAAGGATGAAACGGTGTCCATTTGAAGCTTTAGGATGAATTTTCCCAATGACATCCATGCCCCAAGCAACAAAGGGCCATGGTGAGTTCATTGTATGAAGAGGTACTAGTGGAGTGTTAATCTTATCAGCATATATCTGACACTTATGATACTTCTTGGCATATTCAATGCAATCTCCATCCATGGTAGTCTAATAATAGCCATATCTCATAATTTTCCAGGCTATTGAGAGCCCATTTGCATGTGTACCACATATCCCATCATGTACTTCTGCCATGATATTCTTTGCTTCATTGGCATCAACACACCTTAGTAGAATCTTATATCTGCCCCTTTTATATAGAATTTTTCTGTCCAGTACATATCCTGAATCCATTCTTCTGGTAGTTCTTTTTTTATTGTCATTTGCCCCAGGGGATAAGTCTAATACTTTAGATATTGCAAAATGTCATGGTACCAAGGATGCTGATCAATTTCTTCTTCTATACTGTAACAGTAAGCATAGGTTTCATAACTCTGCATATGGATAGGCACCATGTCTTCCGTTTTGTTTGCTAGAAATACCGAAGCCAATGTAGCTAAGGAATCTGCCATTTGGTTCTCCTATCTAGGGATGTATATAAAGGTTATTTCTTCAAACTCTTTTATTAGCTCCAGGATCAACTTTCGGTACTCAACTAGTTTTTACGTCTTTTGTTTTCCATTCTCCACGAAGTTGGTAAATTACCAACGCTGAATCCCCATATACTTTCAAGACTTCTATTTTTCTTTCGATAGCAGCTCGCAAGCCCATGACATAAGCTTCATATTCTGCCATGTTATTGGTACAAAGAAATTATAACATGCTTGTGAATGGGTAATGTACATTATCTGGTGAAATTAATACTGCTCCAATTCCCTGCCCAAGAGCATTAGTTGCTCCATCGAAATATAATTTCCAAGTTTCACTATCTGGAATTCCAGTTTATGCTGTGGAGACATTCATCACATCTTCATCTGGGAAATTAAAATTCAGGGGCTCGTAATTCTCCATCGTATGAATGGCTAAGAAATCTGCTATGACACTTCATTTTATTGCTTTTTGACTTGCATACACAATGTCAAACTCTGACAATAACATTTGCCAACGTGCCAATCTTCCAGTCAATGCTGGTATTTCCATCATAAATTTCAATGGATCAAGACGAGAGATCAGCCATGTAGTGTGGTATAACATGTACTGTCTGAGCCTTCGGGTTACCCAGACCAAAGAACAACATAACTTCTGGATGGGTGGGTACCGTACTTCACATTCAGTGAACTTTTTGCTCAGGTAATAAATGGCTCTTTCTTTCTTTCTTGTATCATCATGTTGCCCAAGCACACATCCCACTGAATTCTTGTAGACCGTTAGGTAAAGGATTAGTGGTCTATCGGGAACCGACGCTACTAATATGGGAGCATTGGTCAAATATTTCTTGATCTTGTCAAATGCCTCTTGGCACTCTTCATTCTATTCTCCAGGGTTATTCTTTTTCAACATCTTGAAGATTTGATCACATTTTTCAGTCAATTGAGATGTGAACCGAGAAACATAGTTCAATCTTCCAAGGAATCCACGAACTTCTTTTTGTGAACTGGGGTGTGGTATATTCTGAATAGCTTTCACCTTATCTAGATATATCTCGATTCGTCTTCTACTAACAACGAACCCAAGAAGTTTTCCAGACGTTACTCCAAAGGTGCATTTGTTAGGGTTGAGCTTCAATTGGTATTTTCTCAATCTCAAGAACAACTTCCTCAGATTTTGGATGTGCTCTTCCTCAGTATGGGACTTGGCGATCATGTCGTCTACATACACTTCAACTTCTTTATGCATCATGTCATGAAATAACGTTATCATCGCACGTTGGTAAGTTGCCCCTGCATTCTTTAGTCCGAAAGGCATTACCTTGTAGCAGTATGTCCCCCATAAAGTTATGAAGGTTGTCTTGATCATAACTTCCGGACTCATCTTTATCTGATTGTAACCTGAGAAGCCATCCATGAAGAAAAACCAGGAATACCCTGACGTGTTGTCAACTAGAATATCTATGTGTGGCAGAGGGAAATTATCTTTTGGACTGGCCCTATTCAGGTCTCTGTAGTCGACACGCATTCGTACCTTCTCATGTTTCTTTAGTACAGGGACTATGTTAGCCACCCATTATGGATATTGAGATACCGCAAGAAAACCGACATCGATCTATTTCTGTACCTCTTCTTTTATCTTTATTACCATTTCCGGTCTCAATCTTCTAAGCATTTGTTGAACCGGTTTGCATTCAGGTCTAATGGACAATTTGTGCACCACTATGTCATTATTCAGTCCTGGCATGTCTTTATAGGACCAGGAGAAGAAATCTTTGAACTAACACAGCATATCAATTAATTCTTGCTTCTTTCTAGATGAAAATGCCGCCCCTATCTTGTTGGGTCACGTCGGCACGCCCCGTGGCGCAGCGGAAAAATTAATTCGACGTAATCCAGCAAGGATCCATGTACAGGAACGAATCAGGGGAGAAAAGATGAAGAGTTACCTTTTAAAACTCTGGAAACTGGAAAACCGACGGTATGTCGGAATAACCACGTCAAGTAAAACAAGAATCGTCACAGGTTCGCAACGACCGCTACAGAGTCCACCCGAACAAAACGAACAAAGTTTCCGCCTCCCTAACACTTAGGGATAAAATTCGACAGGTTTGAACACCTTCTAGGGAGAAGTCGAAATCCCTCCAGTGATCCCTGAGGGAGTCTGAAATCGACCAGGAGTTCAATCGGGACTTGTAATCGAGCAAGGGAACCTTCAGGGATTTGCCAGGGGCAAGTAGAACACCAGAAAAAATATCAAACATCTTCTCAGAGAGCTTTCTGGGATATGTCGAATTCCAGTGGGGAATCCCTAGGGGTGTTGTCGAAATCTTCAAGAGGAGGAAGAGGGATGATTTGGTTGCTAGCCCTTGTCCCTTTAAATAGTATTCAGAGACTTAATTCTAGTTGAATTCCTTAAATCCAAGTTCAACCAAAATTCATAGAATCTAATTCTACTTGAAATTGGTTTATATTAAATATACATTATATTTAATAATATTAAATGAAATATATATATATTTAATTATGTAGAATCTTATTCTACATAAAACATGGATTTATGGGAGTTGGAGAATCTTATTCTATATAAAACATGGATTTAAATATACATTATATTTAATCCAAATATATATATTTTTATTATATAGAATCTCATTCTATCTTTACTTGGATTTATATATATTTTTTTAATTATGTGGAATCTAATTCTACATAAACTTGGAATTAAATATACATTATATAAATTCCAAATATATATTTAAATTTCTAGAATCTTATTCTATAATATTTAAGTCTCTAAATATTTTCCATACTCTAAATAATATTTGATAAATACAATATTTATCCAATATTATTCCCATTTAAGGGAGTTGCCGATTTCCCTTATCCCATAGGGGATTTTCGGCAACCTCCCTAAAATAGGAAGTATGGTTTCCAATTTTTTTGTTCGTTTCATTCGAAGGGTGCGACCCTTGTAGGTTCATGTAACGTTAGCAGCAAAATTAGAATTGTTCTAATTTTACAAACAATGAGTGGCATCTAGCAATACATCATTGCTACCTAAGTTGCGTGAAGTCATGGTTTGACTTTCCTAATTCCTGAATAAACTTCCTTTATGTATTTCATCCTTTTTTCCTTTATATCTTAGTTGAACACAAGTCATGGGTTAGTCACACTTGCGTTGTCCATCTAGTGTTTCTTGATGTCTTGAGTAGATTATGATAAACGAATCTCTATGATATCTCATATCATAATATTCGAGCATAGCCATGCATTTTCTAATCTCACTCAATCAAGTGGCCGAAGATATTTCTCCCATTATGTAGGAGGGACAAATCCTTTCTTGATCAACCATATTTCACTACATAGGTCATCACGTATCCAATCATCAGTCTGTATAATGTAGTCAGTTACGACACACATTTGACTATGTCAAAATACGTAAATCTTTATGTTGAAATCATGTTGATCTCAAGTCTGAGGATTATACATATGTTTATCATGAGCAATGTTGTGACTGTCACATAATTACCCAAGAAACATGCTCATAGCGGGTCAATCCAGTATGTTGTTCTCTAACAAATACTTATGTGTTGATTTGGACATCTCTATGTCAATGACAACGCTTGTCATCAACCACATATTAGTCTTTATATATTATCACTGTCCATACCCGTAATAATATTCGACTAGGGATCCTATTTAACAATAATCGTATTATTGTATGGACATTATTATCCAATGGTTAGTTTGATGCACAGAAACATACCAAATGATAATAACGGCAATGCCATTACTTGATAAATCTAGTAAAATAGTATGTCTATTCAATCATCATATGATTGGTCTTTGGGCATACTCCAACAATCTTCCACTAGCACTAAGACCAATCATTCTCGTATCTAATACGACATGGCTTAGTGTAACTGACATGCTTATGCTGTGTCAAAAGCTTTGTCAGGAAGTTGACAAAGTTATCAACTTTGTGCGTATGTTGCATACTTTCACATCTCCAAGATGTAAGTACTTTAGAATATGTTTGGATTTATTGATGAGATGTGGGTTTTATTTGCTTACTCAAAGGTTCCATCATAACAGAGTTATGTAGCATCTAATATGCTGGAACAACCCTTAGTTCAGAAGTGAACCCTTTAGATCCAAACATCCTTCTTTATTGCTATGTCGACTGTAATACATTCAGCCTATGTTGTAGAGTTAGATATTGTCTCATGTTGCTAACTCGCAGTATCTTTTATTAATGCCAAACGGATTGCCATCTTTAGTTCCTTTTGATGAGTATGTTATCTCAATACAATACTTAGGAAAGTAACAATGCTCCCACTAGCTCTTTTGAAAACAAGACTCCCCTTTGTTTCTAGATAAACCAAACCTTTTGATTGTATCTTCTGAAACGAATATCCCAACTTCGAGAAGCTTGCCTTAGTCTACGGATAGACCTTTGTAGCTTACATACCTTCCAAGTGTTTACTGGAGTGACAAAACCTTTTGGAGGTTTCATGTACACACCTGTTTCAAGTTTTCCCTTAGGAAAGTGGTTTTGACATTCCTTTATTTGATTCCATAATCATCGTATGTAACTACTTACAAGTGAGATTAAGATGGATTAAACATAGCTATAAGGAAGATGCTTTATCATAGTCTATACTATGAAGTTTGTCAAAAACTTTTAGCGATGAATCATCCTTTGTATGTTTTATCATCCATGACGGTTTTTCCTTTTTGAAAAACTCATCCATACCTCTTAGGTTTTACCCTTTTAGGTAACCAAAGTCTATACTTGGTTTTAGACATGGATTCCATCTCATATCTCATGGCTCTTAGCCATTTCTCGAATTTTGGGCTCACCATTGCTTTCTGATAAGACCTAGTCTTTATCTTGATTCGAAAAGAAGAGTGTTTCCATGTACGGATAGTGAGAAATCCATATTTCTCAAGTATATGGTATTCTCTTAAGGATCAACACAATGGTTGTGTTTTGTTCCAATGTTCCTTGATCATTTGTGGAACATTCTCAATCTTTGGTTCATAAATTTGTTGTCTAAATTTTCTTCACATTCCAAATTCCATTTTTTTCCTTTTGTGAGAAGTAATCTCTTTCAAAAGAAACTCTCGTTTGAGCAACAAACATTTTGTTCTCGTTGAAAAATGAAATCCCTTAATGATAAGTATTCTCTTTCGAGATAAACTATCGTTTGAGCAACAAATATTTTGTTCTCGTTAAAGTTGAAGAAATAATATCCCTTTGTGATAATTAATCTCTTTCAAGATAAACTCTCGTTTGAGAAACAAACGCTTTGTTCTCGTTAGGATAAACAACAAATGGTGTTTTTAAGGTTCGAGCTTTGTAAACATTTTAACATGTAAGTAACCTTAAAACTTCAAAGGTATTCTAGAACAATTATTAGTCCATATCTTATATGATGTTTCGAAAAAAACACGATAAGTATGAGAGTTGTTTTTTTAGTGTGTAAGTCGAAAATGACTTATTCTGAATCAAAACATGTCTAACATATTTGATTCTCTTTCAAAGACTTTTCGTTCCACTTGTGGGATTTAATTATGGGACAATCCCATATTCTTTGAAAGTTCATCAAACTTTAAATATTCTTGAATTTGATCTCATCAAATTACCTTAATACTTTTTATGAGTTTGAGATTAGTCATTTGTTTTATTTATCTTATAAATATTATTGATTGGATTAGTTTAAAGATCATTGATTCGTTGTGCCATAAGAGATTAAAAGAATAACATTTATTTAAATAATCTCAAAATTAAAATATCTTGTCCTTACAAGATAACTAAAACTTAGGCACAAAATAATAATCTTAAAAACTAAAACAAATCTATTTAAGCAAAAACACATGTCCTAATGGATGATGTAGCAACTCTTGCTTTATTTCCATTCGTAGGTCCATATCTATTCTGATGCCTTCTCTTTAGAAGCCTCTGAGGTTGATGCCTCACTCGTTTTTTGCTTTCTTGACTTCTTGTAGGTGTGTGGGGCAGTTTCTCTTCCAATGTCCGGTCTTGCCGCAATGGAAACATTTTACATCCTTCTTGATTCCCTTCTTAGGTTTCAATGCCTCCTTTCCATCGGTTTTGGTCTTACCATCACCTTTAGACTTTGCTGTCGATTTACCTTTCTTCTTGCCCTTGCGGACCATCAGAACAGGTTTAGGTCCTACCTTCTTCATGTTGATTTCAGCAGTTCTCAACATGCCGAGCAACTGTGGCAGCGTCTTGTTAATTTCATTCATATTGAAATTAAGGACGGACTGATTGAAACTATCCGAAAACGATTGCAGGATGACATCAGTAGCTAATTGGTCTTTCAGCGGAAAGCCGAGTGTAACGCCCCGGTTTTGGGCTTAGAAGTTGTGGGCGTTGACCGGTTTGGTCAAAGTGCTGTTCGAATCTAAA
Source organism: Hibiscus trionum (assembly GCA_030270665.1). Taxonomy (NCBI): domain Eukaryota; kingdom Viridiplantae; phylum Streptophyta; class Magnoliopsida; order Malvales; family Malvaceae; genus Hibiscus; species Hibiscus trionum. The sequence continues at coordinate 26,264,954 of BSYR01000005.1, forward strand.
GAGGTGAAATTAGGAAAACCTAGTTCGGGTTGCATTAAAAATATGGAAAAATGTTCTAAAATCATCTTTTAATATAATTAAGTGAACTGTGAAATCAATTTTGAAAAATGGGTTTTGGAAGAGTGACATTTTGGCTAGTGACCAAAATGTAATTTTTGAAAGTTTTGTGACTGTTTTATAAAGAGTTGAAACTTTGAATCTTTAAGGAGCTATTATTCCAAAAGTAGTTTCTCCAGATTTTTCTAAGATATTTTGAGATTTATTCTGATTTTAAAACATGTCAAAAGTGGAGGGAAAGGCCATTTGGCTATTTTCTTAACTAACTTTTCTATTTTCTTTCTCTCATTTTCTCTCAATCCAAACACTTGTTTTCCAGAGAATTGTTTCTGATTTTCTCACCCCAAAATCCTCCTTTCAACACTCTTTTGATTCCTAAACATCATATCTTCAAAACCTCATCATTTGCTAGTTGATTCAACAAGGTTTTTGATTCCAAAAAGTGGAGAAACACAAGTTTGGAGGTAAGAACGTCCTTCTCCTCTAAACTATCAGTTCTTTACTGAAATTCCCAAGTTCTCAACTCTTAATTGAAGTTTTATTAAAGGATTTTAAGTGGTGAAATGGATCTTGGCTTATAATGCAAGATTTGGTGGTTTTTGATGATTTTCGTTAGATCTGATTAATCTGTGATTTGAGATGTGTTTTTGATGTTAAATGAACTCTAAATTGATAAGGAAATGAGTTTTGATTAATGAAATCCCGGATAGGTAGAGTTTCCTAAGTTTAGCTTGTGATTCTTGGATGTTTTTGTGGTGATCTTGTGGATCTGATGTTGCTGGAGGTATAAGGATGTTTATAGGTTGTTTTTAGATGTTATATGGTGTTAATGGATGTTAGGTTTTGCTGGTTTATGGCTGGGCTTTGTTGAGAAGTGGTTTTGATGCAATTTTGGTTGTGTTTGGTGGCCGAAATTGGAGTGTGAATGAGAGCAGCGAGTTTGAGTGCTTTCATTGAAGCTTTTGATGCATGATGATGCATTAAATCTCTGCTTTAATGTGTTTAATCAGGGGAGGCATCTTTGGATCCAAGAGTTGTTGATCCGGAAGCTTGAATTGGTGCTTCGGCAAGAGGCGAAGTGGAATCGGTGAGTGAAATTGGGTTTCGGCTTTGAAACCATTGTCTTGGGAGCTTAGTTTAAGTCTAAACAACTTTGCTAAGCTCAAGTGTAAGTTTTCGGAAATACTCTCTAGTGGTGGCCATGATTTGATTGTTGTTGCAATGTGGTTTATTGCATGATTTTAACACTGTTTTGAAAGCATGATTTAGCATGGTTAATGCTGTTTTTGTAAGCCATATGTTGAAGGTAACTCAAGGTAGGAGTTCCTTGTTGTTGAACATTGATTAAATGTGATTTGATGCTTTTAAATGCATGATGAATATGGCTTGGTTTTATGCTTTAAAACAGTGGATAAATTGATGATAATGATGTATATTGGCAAGTGATGTTTTGAAAAGGGTTAAGGTCACTAAGGTGGTTAAAAGTCCTTGGGTGAGCCTTGTATACTTAAGAACATCAAGGTGGTTAAAAGTCCTTGGATGGTTCTTGCTACGGACACAAAGGTGTTTAAAAGTCCTTGTGTGGTCCTTCCATGGTGGTTAAAAGTCCATGGGCCAAGGTGTTTAAAAGTCCTTGGGATCAAGGTGTTTAAAAGTCCTTGATGTGATACATTTCATGGTGTTTAAAAGTCCATGGCCAAGGTGTTTAAAAGTCATTGGGATCAAGGTGTTTAAAAGTCCTTGATGTGATACATTTCATGGTGTTTAAAAGTCCATGGCCAAGGTGTTTAAAAGTCCTTGGGGTGAAAGTTGATGAACTTGTTTTTAAAGTAATGGAACTTATCACTTGAGGCCAATATGACATGTTGTGATGTGATGCATGAGATGCATGTTTAAGTATGCTTTTAAGCATGTGCAATTGATGTTTTGAAGCATGATTTATAAATGTTTTGTTAATGCATTATTGAATGGTTTTACGAGCATTCCTCACTAAGCTTTTGCTTACGCTCTCTTCCGTTTTCTTAATTCAATAATGCAGAGCATTAGAGTACTTGAGGGCAAGATGGAGGGCAAGCATCCAAGTGGAAACAAAGCTCTAAGTATGGAAGGTTTTCTAAGTACATTTTAGCTTTTGGTAATTTGGCAATGGGAGACCAATGTATATGTTTTGGGAGATGTTTAGTACTCCCTAAGTATGTTGTTTGATGTTGGGAATGTTGGTTTTGGTGTTGGATCTTAATATGCTTGTTTTGGAAGTTTATGCTTGAATGGCTAGCTTGTGTAGGAAGCATGCCTAGTGATTTGGGGCTTTTCTCATATGATGTTAATATGTTGAATTGATGATGCTTTTATGTCCCTTCTATGTTTAATTGCATGCTGGTAAAGTTTGGTGGCATTTGGTGCATGATTGGTTGGTCAATTGCATGTTTAAGTATGCATTTTGGAGCAATCTGTGCAGGGCGTTTCGGAACAGCACCTACCGTTTCGGAACGGGTGCCTTAAATGAGCCCAGGCGTCCGAAACGGGAGGGACCGTTCCGAAACGGCAAGGCTACTGCCAGACCCCCGTTTCGGTACCCGTTGCGGAACGGCCCCGCGTTTCGAAACGGGCTGTCTCCCGTTTCGGAACGGTCGACCGTTGGGGGCTGACAGTGGCAGTTATGTGTTTTGAATTGTTTGCATTTTGGTCCTGAAACTTGTTTGTGCAATTGAATGAGTTTGGGAAGTCCTTTTGAGCTGAAATTTCACAGAGAAGCATGAAACCTGATTAATTTCAAGTTGGTAACTTTAATTTGGGCTAAGTCCTTATAATTATCAGAATTTTCAATTTGGTCCCTAAAGTTGTAATTTGTTCAATTGAGTCCCTGTTTGATCTCTGATGTTTGTGATCTTTTGGTATCATGTTTGTGTGATCACAATTAGGTTTTAAGTGCATCTAGACAAGGTTAAAAAGAAAAAAAGGGTCGTTAATCAAGGTTGACTTTTGGGTTGACTTTGGTTTTCCCCGTGTGACTTTCTTAATTCGGGTCAACCGTCTAGGCCGGGTTAAGGGGGTTACACCGAGCTTCTCCAACGTTTGGATGTAGCCCATCATTTTGATGACGTGAGCTCCTACGGGAGATCCCTCACTCATCTTGCATTGAAACAGAGCTTTAGAAGTCTCTTACCTCTCTTGACGAGCTTGCCCTTCATAAATCTCCTTGAGATTTTGAATCATATCATAAGCTACCATGTCCTCATGTTTCTTCTGAAGCTCAGGGGTCATGGAGGCAAGCATAAGACAACCGACATCCAGCATGTCGTCCATGTGTTTTTTAAACTTGTCTTTGTCAGCTCTGGAAGCAGTGGCAACCGGTTCATTAGGAACAAGTTCTTCAATGAAATATTCCTTCTTTTCATGTTTGAGAACAATTCTCAAATTGCGGAACCAGTCAAGGAAGTTTATGCCATAGAGATTATCCTTCTCAAGGATAGATCGCAGAGATAGAGTATTATTTGCCATTAATTCTACAACAAAGAAAATATGCTACATAAGTTTTACTAAATTTTAAAATTTATAGATAGGTCTTTACTATAAATTTACTCCCACTATTTTCTTCAAAATTAAAAACCCTCTAGTTTTAATTTCGGAAAAAACGTTTTGATAGTTTTTCTAGTGAGAGGATCTGTATTTCACCATTCCTAAATCAGATTTGGCCAGTCTTTTAGGAAATGGTTATTTAGGTAAGTAACACCTTACTAATTACATCTCATGTAATTCCTCATCTTTTGGCGAACAACTCTTGTTCTTTAAATCATCTTATGATTATCCAAAACTTTTAACCACTAGGTTTTCTAATCCTATTAGAACAACCCAGCTAAGTCAATACCAATATCTCAACCGGCGAATATCACTAGCTTATTCTTCGCGTTTAACTAAGATAGATAAATGTGACATTGCTTTGGCAAAGCCCGCATTATATCGATCGAAGCTTTAACGAGGGTAAATATTGGATGGTTAAAACAGACTTAGAATTATAGTGAGGGATTTACGTAATTATCTCATCATTTTAACATTGATCCTATCAATAGAACTATGTTTAATCATGCTTATAAAACATTCATTGCATCACATACAAGGTAAATATAAGCAGTAAATAAATATGCAATGATTATAGCCCTTCTTAACCTAAGGCGACCCGTCCCAAGCCAATGGGAGGACCATTCTACTGAAGATAGAATCTGCTTCTGAAACGCCCAGTCCACCAGGGAAGGCCCACCACGCTGCTACCTTGGTTCTTGCTTTATCTCCATGAGTATTTACAATTTTCAAAAACTCGCGTTACATGCGAGGGAGTGAGATGAGAAGAGAAATACAATAGAAGATAGAGAAAGGCACGACACGCAGGTCATATTTATAAAAACCAAAACTATAAAGGCTATGGGCTATAACCATGCAAAACAAACACCGTGCAATCTAACATGCATTTCAAACATCGTGCGAACAAAGTAACGACGTGTTTACGGAGTTTTAAACTGATTATCCCTATGTTGTGGTTAATGGGCCAAAGAAGGATCACGAGGCTTCATAAACCATTTGCTTTAACGAACAAATGCACTAGGTAGGTCAACATGAAAGAGAGGTGGCGCACTAGGCACACTTAAGTACCAGGTCTTTGATGATGCCAATCCTAGACATGCATTTTTCATAACGTCTAACCATAACTCTTATGGATTCACCGTTAAAGATAGTTTGATAACTTTTATCAAATTAGAAGCCCTTTCAGAGATTTCATAAATCTATGAAACTACGAAAAACTACTTGTTCTCTAGACTAACTATTAGTCTCAACGTGTTAACATTTAACATTGAAGCAACCTAACATAGTTATGATTAACTCTTAATCATTCAGTGATAATCGAAATAAGTCTTTATTAGATGTGATACGATAAACGATAAATATCTAAATCGAATCAAATAGCATGCATCTCATACATAAACATCACCCAAGAATTTAAGTCCAAATTCGTATGATACAAGTGGCTCTGATACCAATGTTGGGTCACGTCGGCACGCCCCGTGGCGCAACGGAAAAATTAATCCGACGTAATCCAACCAGGATCCATGTACAGGAACGAATCCGGGGAGAAAAGATGAAGAGTTACCTTTAAAACTCTGGAAACTGGAAAACCGACGGTATGTCGGAATAACCACGTCAAGTAAAACCGGAATCGTCATAGGTTCGCAACGACCTTTACGGAGTCCACCCGAACAAAACGAACAAAGTTTCCGCCTCCCTAACACTTAGGGATAAATTTCGACAGGTTTGAACACCTTTCAGGGAGAAGTCGAAATCCCTCCAGGGATCCCTGAGGGAGTTTGAAATCGACCAGGAGTTCAACCGAGACTTGCAATCGAGCAAGGGAACCTTCAGGGATTTGCCATGAGGCAAGTAGAACACCAGAAAAATATCGAACAGCTTCTTAGAGAGCTTTCTGGATATGTCGAATTCCATTGGGGAATCCCTAGGGGTGTTGTCGAAATCTTCAAGAGACTTAATTCTAGTTGTGTAACCCCCTTAGCCCGGCCTAGACGGTTGACCCGGACTACGAAGATTACACGGGGAAAACCAAAGTCAACCCGAAAGTCAACCTTGATTAACGGCCCTTTTTTTCTTTTTAAACTTGTCTAGATGCACATTAACCCTATGCATTCTCTTGAGATAAGCATACTCAAAAAACACAGCAATCGGAAAACAATAAGGGACCCAATTGCACAAAATACGAATTTAGGGACCAATTTGTAAATTCTGAAAATTAAGAGGACTTTACCAATTTTTAAGTTACCATTATGAAATTAGTCATGTTTCATGTCTCACTGCCAAATTTCATCTCAAACGGACATCTCAAACTCAAGAAATTGCACATACAAGAATCGGGACTAAAACGTAAAGTTTGCAAACCTCAAAACCATTCAAATTTTATGCCCAACGGTCAGGTGTTCCGAAACGGGTCTAGGCCGTTCAGGAACACCCCCTTGGCAGTAGCCAAAGTGTTCAGAAACGGGTCTAGGCCGTTCAGGAACACCCCTTGGCAGTAGCCAAAGTGTTCAGAAACGGGTCTAGGTCGTTCAGGAACACCCTGGCCAAAACAAGGGCCTGTTTCGAAACAGGCAAGGGTGTTTCGAAACACCCTACCCAGAAACAGCAGATAGGCTTGTTTTAACACCTTCAAACCCCATCAAACATGCTCCAAACCATTCCACAATAAATCAACAACATGCCAAGCATCATACCTACCAATTTGCATAAAAATCTAGATACAAAACCACCCCTAGGTGCACCAACTCATTCAACACATCCAACACTCAATCATGCTTTTAAAACAAGAAGCATAGCATAACGACTTAAGAATAAGAAGACTCAACGTTGCAAGCGTTAAACCACATAGTTCAAAATCATAAACCAAACTTGTCCAACATACACAATCTCATTAAACATCAACATAAGAGATTCCCCCCCATTGCCTTTATTATCTATAGCTATTAACCGAGACATACATCTCAAATGGAGCTCTCCTTGAATCCCTTGCTTCTCGATGTCCCAACTTCAAATATCTGCATTGATGGACAAAAAGGAGCGTAAGCACATAATGCTTAGTGAGGAATGCTCAAAACCAAAACACCATCAATGCAGCGAGTCATAAAACCTCTTTTAAAAGCATCACAAATCGATAAACCAAAGCAATGTTTGAAAACTCCTTTAGAAAACATGCTTTAAGTCATGCATTGCTCAAATATGAAAACCAACCATGAGCTTAGAAAAGCCAAGTAATTCACTTCAAAGCACAACCTTGCAAAACCATCAATTTAACCATTCCATGCATGAACATCATATGCAAAGTCAAATACAAGATCCTTGGAAAACACTTCCACTTCACATTATACTTTTCTTATACTTGAAAATCATTTCAAAGCAAGAAACCTTTAAAAACCACTTACACCCTCAATTCCATCTCATGCATTAAGCAAATGCAACATATGAACCACAAAATCAACACTTGCATTACATGCTTTTTAAAACAAGCCTTCACAAGACTTCAATGCACCAAAGAGATTCCATGCACATATGTACCATTCTCAATAGAAAATAAACACTTGTACAAGTTAACAAGTAAAACATGCATTCATAGAACACTACACACTTCTCATGCAACCATGCATCATTTCAAGCATCTCAAGCTTCATCACATTCAAGAACATTATATTGGCTTCCAAGTGATAATTCACAAACCATCATAACACAAGACTCAATCGGATACGCGGATCACAAGCGTTGTCCCCACGCTTCATACACACTACCAATCACAAGGTCCACATATGGACTTTTAAACACCATATGACCTTAACATTCACAAGGTCCTCAAATGGAATTTTAACCACCATTTGACCTTAACATTCACAAGGTCCTCAAATGGAATTTTAACCACCATTTGACCTTAACATCACTCATTGGTAGTTGTATAACATCACTAACGAGATCCCGGGACATACAAGATCCACACATGGACTTTACACCACCATTGTGATCTTACCATACACAAGGTCCTCATATGGACTTTTAAACACCATATGACCTTAATGTATCCAAGGTCCTCATATGGAATTTTAACCACCATATGACCTTAACACAAGACCCACCCATGGACTTTTAAACACCATGGTGTTCTTGACCATCTCGTTAGTGTACTTGGATGGAGTTACCAGTTCAATCACAACCACTCCACATCCAAGGCGACTTTATTCACGGTGCACCCAATCCTATAGCCGGCTAACTATATCCGATTCAAGTAACCAAGAACCACTTACATCACTTGCCAATATAACCAATTTACCATATTAATCCATTGTTTTACAAGCATAACCAAAATGCCAAAACCACCAATTACCATCATCAATCCATTGTTTTTAAAGCATTACACAAAGCCATTAAACAACATGCAACACTATGCATCAATTCCACAATTCCAATGTACAAAACCAAGGATCTCTTACCTTGAGCATCCTTCACACATGGCTTTCAAAACCAGCATTAAACCATGCTAAAATATGCTTTCAAAACAGAATTTAAAACATGCAAATCACATGCATTGCATCCAACAATCATAAGTGCTTTAAAAACCAATTCATAACACAACCAAGAGAGGAATGCCATTTACTTACTCTTGAGCTTAGCTAAGTTGTTTAGACTTAAACTAAGCTCCCAAAACCTTCAAACCTTGGTTTTAAAGCTGAAAACCCAACTTCACTCACCGATTTCCGTTTCGCCACTTGCCGAAACACCAATCAAGCTCCCGGATCAACACCACAAGGATCCAAAGATGTCTCCCCTGTTTTAAACACATCAAAACAGTAGATTAATGCACCATCATGCATTAATATCCTCAACCAAGACACCTAAACTCGCTGCTCACATCAACACTCACATTTCGGCTACCAAACACAACCGAAATCACATCCAAACACTTCCAAAACTTAACCCAGCCAAGATCCATCACTTCTAACCATTTTTAAACATCAATTAACATCCAAAATGGATCTCATCACGTCCTTATACCTCCAGCTATAGCAGAACATCAAAATCACTCCAAAACCCACCAAAAACTTAAACAAAACTTAGGAAAATCAACCTATTCGGGATTGCATTGATTAAACCTCAATTTCTCATCAATTATACATCCATTTTACATCAAAAACACATCACAAAACAATGCCCAATCAGATCATACGAATTTCATCAAATTTAAAGCAAATCTTGCATTTTAAAGCCAAGATCAAGAACACAATTGAAAAACCTTTAATAAAACACAAATCAAGGATTGAGAACTTGGGAATTTCAGTAAAGAACTGGGAATTTAGAGGAGAAGGACGTTCATACCTCTAAACTTGAGTTTTCTCCCTTTTTGGAACCAAAATCTTGAAAATCCAATAAGCAAATGCTAAGGTTTTGTTGTAGATTTGATTAGTGATCAAATGAGGATAGAAATCTCATCTTAAGTTGTCAAAATCAGAGGAAATTCTGCTGGAGAAATGTGTTTGGGTTGAGAGAAAAGTTGAGAGAAAAGAAAATGGAAATTTTGGGAAAAGTTTGTTAAAATGCCAAAAATATCTTTCCCTCCCTTTTACCTTTATTTTAAAACCATTAATTAATTGATAAATATTCAGAAAAATCTGGAGAAACTCTTTTGGGTAAATAGCTCCTTAAAGATTCAAAGTTTCAATCCTTTTTAAAACAATCACCCAGTTTTCCAAAATTACATTTTGGTCACTAACCCGAAATGTCACTCTTCCAAACCTCATTTTGTAAAATTGATTTCACCTTTCTCTTATATATAATAAAAGAGGATTTTAAGACATTTTTCCATATTTTTAATGCAACCCGAACTAGGCTTTCCTAAATTCACCCTTTTATATTCGAACCGCAACCCGACCGGTCCGGTCCAAACCCAAAACTTCTAAGCCCAAAATTGGGGTGTTACAACTCTCCCCCCTTAAGAAATTTCGTCCTCGAAATTTCAACCGGCGAAAAGAGAACAACCAAACTTCTCAAGCAACACACAAGGCAACACAGGAGACTTAACCACCATTGAACCCTCTCCTCACAAAACTCCACCAACCCAACACCAACACATATTGTTCACGAATTCCAGAACACTCAAATGTTAACCACATCTTAACCTTTCACACTTCCGGACTACACATAGCCCCAACAACAACCTGAAGAACCTCCAACTTTTACAGCATACACCACCCTAACTCACAACTCTCAAAACTTGTTCACACAGTGACACCAATCAATCCAGTTCAGCCACCATGTGGCCCACAACCCTCACTGCTTCTAAAACCCCTTGCACAACTGCTCAACCTCTTCCAAAGATTACCACATCAAGCAAAAATTTCTAAGCATCAACCGCTTACCCAAACTTCTCAACTTAATGCTGACATTCCTTCACATCCGCCACTATCATTACCATAACGATTCACCAGAACTACTCACCTAACACCTGAGAATCACAACACCAAAACTCCAACCTTGACTCCGCCAGCCGTTCCACACACCACCAGCTGACTTCAGAAGGAATTTACTTATACACAACTAACCAGCCATTACTCACAAGAACCCATCCAACCAACAATGGCCTTTGATCTTACATTGCCTTTCCACTTCAAGTTTTGACTACAACACTTGCCTTACTAGAACATTGCCCAACCTTTACATACATATCAAGATTACGAAACTTCTATTCACCCCAGGCCAAAGATTTTCTACAACCCACAACACAACCTCTTCTCAACTCCTCAAAGGTTGCTATGAACCATCACCTACATAAACAACCCTTCTACTACTACATCAATGCCAAGTTACCTCAGCATTCAGGAACACATCCACTAACTTACAACATCACTTAACACCAAGAAACTACCACTTCTACCAGCTATTCACTACTACTGGGACTGATTCTAACTTCAACCGATAACCTCCTCACCACCATACCGCTAAACTCATTAAGCGCCAAACACTTTCCTTCTACCAACATGCTATACCACACTCACTATTATGGTCAGCCCCCTTAATACCCTCCATTACTTCTAACATTCTCCTAGCACCAACACAACTTTTAAAACCCATCATCCAACCTAACCCTATCACAACTCAAACGGACCCGATTAACTATCAGCGAGTGTGAACGTTCGTATGCATGGTCACCAATATGCCCTATCAATGCCTGATGTACATGCATGCAAAACCTCTAATGTCATGTCACATGTATGCGTGGACCAGTACATATATAATATAGCATATAACCAATGATTTTAACTGTGCATGTATGTCGGTTCACACCCACCAATAACATCCTCAGAATCCGCCTAAAACAACCTCCTATCTTACCTCCAACTTGACCAACTCCATCACTTTAACAACCCATTATCCACAAGATACTCACTAATGCCCTCTTCACAATAAAGTTGTTTTCAAAACAACACCAACTACTACACCAAGCATGCTAGCTACGAGACCAAACCCACTACACAAGGGAAAAACCAACTGAAACCAAACTAAGATACTAGAACAAAGGTTACTTAACAAGGTTACTTGTAAACACCTCACTGCCCCGGAGCTTCAACAGACAAGCTCTCTTTCTCGCAGAACCATCATCCTCTAGCCGTACCGCTGCAGCATCTGCTAACACATTAAGGTCATCACCATCTCCCTGCGGTAAAGAACCCTGACCACCCCGAGCCAACTTCAAACAATTACGTCTCAAATGTCCAACAGACCCACAATTCCAACAAGATTCATTCTGCAAGCTCCTCACACCTTTCTGCCCTTCCTGCCTTCTTCGAACCTTGTCTTGGCCGTGCCCACGATCCTTCAGAGACCCTTCCGCTACCACTGAAGCTGATCTCAACACTTGAGGACAATCCCGCTTCACATGTTCTTTAGAACCACAGTTCCAACAAACACCTGCGCCCCAACAACCTCCAACATGGCGCCTTCCACAACGGTCACACACTGGTAACTGAGCTTCCACTCCTTGATCATGCAGCACTTGCCCCAGATTTGCACTACCACTCAGACTTCGATTCAAGAAAAACCTTCTATCACGTAGCCTCTTACGCTGACCGCTCTCGAGGTCAGTACCCACAACTCTCTCGCCTAAACTTTTCTCACCTTCATAAACTGGAACCACACCCTCACATTGCTTAACCCTTGGGAATTTCTCTCCAAGGTACCTTTCATAAAAGGCAGACACAAAGAAGTCCCAATCTATATCGTAGATGTGCGATGCCACCGCCACAGATGTCCACCACGCACAGGCGTCTTCCAACATCAAAGAGACAACACTTCCCAGCTTACATGCATAGTCACAACCCTCCTGATCCAAAATCAGAATTACACTGGCCAACCAGGCCTCGAATGTTTCAGGCGTCGAACCATGATACTCCACAGCTCCCAAATCATGTAAACGCTGTTTCAACAAACCCGCACATCCCACAGCCGGCACGTCTACAAGCCTTACTTTTGCCACAGCCTGAGATGTTCCCAACACCTCTTGAACTAAAGGTGATGAACTCTTCATCACAGAACCAGCTTCTTCCTCCTGCCTCACTACCTCAACTCCAGGCACTGTAGGCTGAAACGAAACACCTCCACCAAAAGGTGAATTCCACACCTTAACAACCTGCTCTAAAGCAGCAACCATCTCACCCAACTGCCATTCTCTCATCGATTTCACCATGCTATTAACAACAAACAACCATAACAAAACAAACAAATCGATCAGACCAGCTTTAAGCAAGGATTCAAAGCTCCAACTCCAAAATAACACAATAGCTATAATAATAAGGCAATGGGTATACCGAATTCTCCCCCTTTTACATGACATAACAGTCAATAACAACATGGATATCACAACATTGAGCATATCAATCAACATATTTCAATCATGTTCTCATCAAACAACATTCACTCGCAACAACATAATGTCAACATATCATACCCAACACACTTTCATCATTCACAAAATCAGCTCACATCACCCGCATATCATCAGCACAAAATCACATCAGCTCAATGAAGATTCACAAACAAAAACCATGCTAAAAACATCAACAATTCGCTCACAAGCACACATTTCAACCGACTTCCAACCCCACATCAGAATAAACATCAAACACATATTACAACAATTTACCATTTCCCCCAAGCTTTCACAACTCAGCTCTGATACCACCAAATGTAACCCCCTTAGCCCGGCCTAGACGGTTGACCCGGACTACGAAGATTACACGGGGAAAACCAAAGTCAACCCGAAAGTCAACCTTGATTAACAACCCTTTTTTTGCTTTTTAAACTTGTCTAGATGCACATTAACCCTAGGCATTCTCTTGAGATAAGCATACTAAAAAAACACAGCAATCGGAAAACAATAAGGGACCCAATTGCACAAAATACGAATTTAGGGACGAATTTGTAAATTCTGAAAATTAAGAGGACTTTACCAATTTTTAAGTAACCATTATGAAATTAGTCATGTTTCATGCCTCACTGCCAAATTTCATCTCAAACGGATATCTCAAACTCAAGCAATTGCACATACAAGAATCGGGACTAAAACGTAAAGTTTGCGAACCTCAAAACCATTCAAATTTTATGCCCAACGGTCAGGTGTTCCGAAACGGGTCTAGGCCGTTCAGGAACACCCCCTTGGCAGTAGCCAAAGTGTTCAGAAACGGGTCTAGGCCGTTCAGGAACACCCCTTGGCAGTAGCCAAAGTGTTCAGAAACGGGTCTAGGCCGTTCAGGAACACCCTGGCCAAAACAAGGGCCTGTTTCGAAACAGGCAAGGGTGTTTCGAAACACCCTGCCCAGAAACAGCAGATAGGCTTGTTTTAACACCTTCAAACCCCATCAAACATGCTCCAAACCATTCCACAATAAATCAACAACATGCCAAGCATCATACCTACCAATTTGCATAAAAATCTAGATACAAAACCACCCCTAGGTGCACCAACTCATTCAACACATCCAACACTCAATCATGCTTTTAAAACAAGAAGCATAGCATAACGACTTAAGAATAAGAAGACTCAACGTTGCAAGCGTTAAACCACATAGTTCAAAATCATAAACCAAACTTGTCCAACATACACAATCTCATTAAACATCAACATAAGAGATTCCCCCCCCCATTGCCTTTATTATCTATAGCTATTAACCGAGACATACATCTCAAATGGAGCTCTCCTTGAATCCCTTGCTTCTCGCTGTCCCAACTTCAAATATCTGCATTGATGGACAAAAAGGAGCGTAAGCACATAATGCTTAGTGAGGAATGCTCAAAACCAAAACACCATCAATGCAGCGAGTCATAAAACCTCTTTTAAAAGCATCACAAATCGATAAACCAACGCAATGTTTGAAAACTCCTTTAGACAACATGCTTTAAGTCATGCATTGCTCAAATATGAAAACCAACCCTGAGCATAGAAAAGCCAAGTAATTCACTTCAAAGCACAACCTTGCAAAACCATCAATTTAACCATTCCATGCATGAACATCATATGCAAAGTCAAATACAAGATCCTTGGAAAACACTTCCACTTCACATTATACTTTTCTTATACTTGAAAATCATTTCAAAGCAAGAAACCTTTAAAAACCACTTACACCCTCAATTCCATCTCATGCATTAAGTAAATGCAACATATGAACCACAAAATCAACACTTGCATTACATGCTTTTTAAAACAAGCCTTCACAAGACTTCAATGCACCAAAGAGATTCCATGCACATATGTACCATTCTCAATAGAAAATAAACACTTGTACAAGTTAACAAGTAAAACATGCATTCATAGAACACTACACACTTCTCATGCAACCATGCATCATTTCAAGCATCTCAAGCTTCATCACATTCAAGAACATTATATTGGCTTCCAAGTGATAATTCACAAACCATCATAACACAAGACTCAATCGGATACGCGGATCACAAGCGTTGTCCCCACGCTTCATACACACTACCAATCACAAGGTCCACATATGGACTTTTAAACACCATATGACCTTAACATTCACAAGGTCCTCAAATGGAATTTTAACCACCATTTGACCTTAACATTCACAAGGTCCTCAAATGGAATTTTAACCACCATTTGACCTTAACATCACTCATTGGTAGTTGTATAACATCACTAACGAGATCCCGGGACATACAAGATCCACACATGGACTTTACACCACCATTGTGATCTTACCATACACAAGGTCCTCATATGGGCTTTTAAACACCATATGACCTTAATGTATCCAAGGTCCTCATATGGAATTTTAACCACCATATAACCTTAACACAAGACCCACCCATGGACTTTTAAACACCATGGTGTTCTTGACCATCTCGTTAGTGTACTTGGATGGAGTTATCGGTTCAATCACAACCACTCCACATCCAAGGCGACTTTATTCACGGTGCACCCAATCCTATAGCCGGCTAACTATATTCGATTCAAGTAACCAAGAACCACTTACATCACTTGCCAATATAACCAATTTACCATATTAATCCATTGTTTTACAAGCATAACCAAAATGCCAAAACCACCAATTACCATCATCAATCCACTGTTTTTAAAGCATTACACAAAGCCATTAAACAACATGCAACACTATGCAACAATTCCACAATTCCAATGTACAAAACCAAGGATCTCTTACCTTGAGCATCCTTCACACATGGATTTCAAAACCAGCATTAAACCATGCTAAAATATGCTTTCAAAACAGAATTTAAAACATGCAAATCACATGCATTGCATCCAACAATCACAAGTGCTTTAAAAACCAATTCATAACACAACCAAGAGAGGAATGCCATTTACTTACTCTTGAGCTTAGCTAAGTTGTTTAGACTTAAACTAAGCTCCCAAAACCTTCAAACCTTGGTTTTAAAGCTGAAAACCCAACTTCACTCACCGATTTCCGTTTCGCCACTTGCCGAAACACCAATCAAGCTCCCGGATCAACACCACAAGGATCCGAAGATGTCTCCCCTGTTTTAAACACATCAAAACAGTAGATTAATGCACCATCATGCATTAATATCCTCAACCAAGACACCTAAACTCGCTGCTCACATCAACACTCACATTTCGGCTACCAAACACAACCGAAATCACATCCAAACACTTCCAAAACTTAACCCAGCCAAGATCCATCACTTCTAACCATTTTTAAACATCAATTAACATCCAAAATGGATCTCATCACGTCCTTATACCTCCAGCTATAGCAGAACATCAAAATCACTCCAAAACCCACCAAAAACTTAAACAAAACTTAGGAAAATCAACCTATTCGGGATTGCATTGATTAAACCTCAATTTCTCATCAATTATACATCCATTTTACATCAAAAACACATCACAAAACAATGCCCAATCAGATCATACGAATTTCATCAAATTTAAAGCAAATCTTGCATTTTAAAGCCAAGATCAAGAACACAATTGAAAAACCTTTAATAAAACACAAATCAAGGATTGAGAACTTGGGAATTTCAGTAAAGAACTGGGAATTTAGAGGAGAAGGACGTTCATACCTCTAAACTTGAGTTTTCTCCCTTTTTGGAACCAAAATCTTGAAAATCCAATAAGCAAATGCTAAGGTTTTGTTGTAGATTTGATTAGTGATCAAATGAGGATAGAAATCTCATCTTAAGTTGTCAAAATCAGAGGAAATTCTGCTGGAGAAATGTGTTTGGGTTGAGAGAAAAGAAAATGGAAAATTTGGGAAAAGTTTGTTAAAATGCCAAAAATATCTTTCCCTCCCTTTTACCTTTATTTTAAAACCATTAATTAATTGATAAATATTCAAAAAAATCTGGAGAAACTCTTTTGGTTAAATAGCTCCTTAAAGATTCAAAGTTTCAATCCTTTTTAAAACAGTAACCCAGTTTTCAAAAATTACATTTTGGTCACTAACCCAAAATGCACTCTTCCAAACCTCATTTTGTAAAATTGATTTCACCTTTCTCTTATATATAATAAAAGAGGATTTTAAGACATTTTTCCATATTTTTAATGCAACCCGAACTAGGCTTTCCTAAATTCACCCTTTTATATTCGAACCGCAACCCGACCGGTCCGGTCCAAACCCAAAACTTCTAAGCCCAAAATTGGGGTGTTGCAAGTTGAATTCCTTAAATCCAAGTTCAACCAAAATTCATAGAATCTAATTCTACTTGAAATTGGTTTATATTAAATATACATTATATTTAATAATATTAAATGAAATATATATATTTAACTATGTAGAATCTTATTCTACATAAAACAAGGATTTAAATATACATTATATTTAATCCAAATATATATTTTTATTATATAGAATCTCATTCTATCTTTACTTGGATTTATATATATGTTTTTAATTCTGTGGAATCTAATTCTACATAAACTTCGAATTAAATATACATTATATAAATTCCAAATATATATTTAAATTTCTAGAATCTTATTCTATAATATTTAAGTCTCTAAATATTTTTCATACTCTAAATAATATTTGATAAATACAATATTTATCCAATATTATTCCCATTTAAGGGAGTTGCCGATTTCCCTTATCCCATAGGGGATTTTCGGCAACCTACCTAAAATAGGGAGTATGGTTTCCAATTTTTTGTTCGTTTCATTCGAAGGGTGTGACCCTTGTAGGTTCATGCAACATTAGCAGCAAAATTAGAACTATTCTAATTTTACAAACAATGAGTGGCATCTAGCAATACATCATTGCTACCTAAGTTGCATGAAGTCATGGTTTGACTTTCCTAATTCCTGAATAAACTTTCTTTATGTATTTCATCCTTTTGTCCTTTATATCTTAGATGAACACAAGTCATGGGTTAGTCACACTTGCGTTGTCCATCTAGTGTTTCTTGATGTCTTGTGTAGATTATGATAAACGAATCTCTATGATATCTCGTATCATAATATTCGAGCATGGCCATGCATTTTCTAATCTCACTCAATCAAGTGGCCGAAGATGTTTCTCCCATTATGTAGGAGGGACAAATCCTTTCTTGATCAACCATATTTCACTACATAGGTCATCACGTATCCAATTATCAGTCTTTATAATGTAGTCAGTTACGACAACGTTTGACTATGTCAAAACACGTAAATCTTTATGTTGAAATCTTGTTGATCTCAAGTCTGAGGATTATACATATGTTTATCATGAGCAATGTTGTGACTGTCACATAATTACCCAAGAAACATGCTCATAGTGGGTCAATCTAGTATGTTGTTCTCTAACAAATACTTATGTGTTGATTTTGACATCTCTATGTCAATGACAACGCTTGTCATCAACCACATATTAGTCTTTATATATTATCAATGTCCATACCCGTAATAATATTCGACTAAGGATCCTATTTAACAATAATCGTATTATTGTATGGACATTATTATCCAATGGTTAGTTTGATACACAGAAACATACCAAATGATAATAACGGCAATG
The DNA here is from genome assembly GCA_030270665.1 of Hibiscus trionum. Taxonomy (NCBI): domain Eukaryota; kingdom Viridiplantae; phylum Streptophyta; class Magnoliopsida; order Malvales; family Malvaceae; genus Hibiscus; species Hibiscus trionum. The sequence goes on from BSYR01000005.1 coordinate 26,283,085, forward strand.
CCATTACTTGATAAATCTAGTAAAATAGTATGTCTATTCAATCATCATATGATTGGTCTTTGGGCATACTCCAATAATCTTCCACTAGCACTAAGACCAATCATTCTCGTATCTAATACGACATGGCTTAGTGTAACTGACATGCTTATGCTGTGTCAAAAGCTTTGTCGGGAAGTTGACAAAGTTATCAACTTTGTGCGTATGTTGCATACTTTCACATCTCCAAGATGTAAGTACTTTAGAATATGTTTGGATTTATTGATGAGATGTGGGTTTTATTTGCTTACGCAAAGGTTCCATCATAGCAGAGTTATGTAGCATCTAATATGCTGGAACAACCCTTAGTTCAGAAGTGAACCCTTTAGATCCAAACATCCTTCTTTATTGCTATGTCGACTGTAATACATTCAGTCTATGTTGTAGAGTTAGATATTGTCTCATGTTGCTAACTCGCAGTATCTTTTATTAATGCAAAACGGATTGCCATCTTTAGTTCCTTTTGATGAGTATGTTATCTACATACAATACTTAGGAAAGTAACAATGCTCCCACTAGCTCTTTTGAAAACAAGACTCCACTTTGTTTCTAGATAAACAAAACCTTTTGATTGTATCTTCTGAAACGAATATCCCAACTTCGAGAAGCTTGCCTTAGTCTACGGATAGACCTTTGTAGCTTACATACCTTCCAAGTGTTTACTGGAGTGACAAAACCTTCTGGATGTTTCATGTACACATTTGTTTCAAGTTTTCCCTTAGGAAATTGGTTTTGACATTCCTTTATTTGATTCCATAATCATCATATGAACTACTTGCAAGTGAGATTAAGATGGATTAAACATAGCTATAAGGAAGATGCTTTATCATAGTCTATACAATGTAGTTTGTCGAAAACTTTTAGCGATGAATCATCCTTTGTATGTTTTATCATCCATGACTGTTTTTCCTTTTTGAAAAACTCATCCATACCTCTTAGGTTTTACCCTTTTAGGTAACCAAAGTCTATACTTGGTTTTAGACATGGATTCCATCTCATATCTCATGACTCTTAGCCATTTCTTGAATTTTGGGCTCACCATTGCTTTCTGATAAGAACTAGTCTTTATCTTGATCCGAAAAGAAGAGTGTTTCCATGTAGGGATAGTGAGAAATCCATATTTCTCAAGTATATGGTATTCTCTTAAGGATCAACACAATGGTTGTGTTTTGTTCCAATGTTCCTTGATCATTTATGGAACATTCTCAATCTTTGGGTCATAAATTTGTTGTCTAAAATTTCTTCACATTCCAAATTCCATTTTTTTCCTTTTGTGAGAAGTAATCTCTTTCGAAAGAAACTCTCGTTTGAGCAACAAACATTTTGTTCTCGTTGAAAAATGAAATCCCTTAATGATAAGTATTCTCTTTCGAGATAAACTATCGTTTGAGCAACAAATATTTTGTTCTCGTTAAAGTTGAAGAAATAATATCCCTTTGTGATAATTAATCTCTTTCAAGATAAACTCTCGTTTGAGAAACAAACGCTTTGTTCTTGTTAGGATAAACAATAAATGGTGTTTTTAAGGTTCGAGCTTTGTAAACATTTTAACATGTAAGTAACCTTAAAACTTCAAAGGTATTCTAGAACACTTATTAGTCCATATCTTATATGATGTTTCGGAAAAAAACACGATTAAGTATGACAGTTGTTTTTCTAATGTGTAAATTAGTCGAAAATGACTTGTTTTGAATCAAAACATGTCTAACATATTTGATTCTCTTTCAAAGACTTTTCGTTCCACTTGTGGGATTTAATTATGGGACAATCCCATATTCTTTGAAAGTTCATCAAACTTTAAATATTCTTGAATTTGATCTCATCAAATTACCTTAATACTTTTTATGAGTTTGAGATTAGTCATTTGTTTTATTTATCTTATAAATATTATTAATTTGATTATTTTAAAGATCATTGATTCGTTGTGCCGTAAGAGATTAAAAGAATAACATTTATTTAAATAATCTCAAAATTAAAATATCTTGTCCTTACAAGATAACTAAAACTTAGGCACAAAATAATAATCTTAAAAACTAAAACAAATCTATTTAAGCAAAAACACATGTCCTAATGGATGATGTAGCAACTCTTGCTTTATTTCCATTCGCAGGTCCATGTCTATTATGATGCCTTCTCTTTATAAGCCTCTGAGGTTGATGTCTCACTCGTTTTTGCTTTCTTGACTTCTTGTAGGTGTGTGGGGCAGTTTCTCTTCCAATGTCCGGTCTTGCCGCAATGGAAACATTTTCCATCCTTCTTGATTCCCTTCATAGGTTTCAATGCCTCCTTTCCATCGGTTTTGGTCTTACCATCACCTTTAGACTTTGCTGCCGATTTACCTTTCTTCTTGCCCTTGCAGACCATCAAAACAGGTTTAGGTCCTACCTTCTTCAGGTTGATTTCAGCAGTTCTCAACATGCCGAGCAACTGTGGCAGCGTCTTGTTAATTTCATTCATATTGAAATTAAGAACGAACTGATTGAAACTATCCGACAACGATTGCAGGATGACATCAGTAGCTAATTCGTCTTTCCGCGGAAAGCCGAGCTTCTCAAACGTTTGGATGTAGCCCATCATTTTGATGACGTGAGCTCCTACGGGAGATCCCTCACTCATCTTGCATTGAAACAGAGCTTTAGAAGTCTCTTACCTCTCTTGACGAGCTTGCCCTTCATAAATCTCCTTGAGATTTTGAATCATATCATAAGCTACCATGTCCTCATGTTTCTTCTGAAGCTCACGGGTCATGGAGGCAAGCATAAGACAACCGACATCCAGCATGTCGTCCATGTGTTTTTTAAACTTGTCTTTGTCAGCTCAGGAAGCAGTGGCAACCGGTTCATCAGGAACAGGTTCTTCAATGACATATTCCTTCTTTTCCTGTTTGAGAACAATTCTCAAATTGCGGAACCAGTCAAGGAAGTTTATGCCATTGAGCTTATCCTTCTCAAGGATAGATCGCAGAGATAGAGTATTATTTGCCATTAATTCTACAACAAAGAAAATATGCTACATAAGTTTTACTAAATTTTAAAATTTATAGATTGGTCTTTACTATAAATTTACTCCCACTATTTTTTTCAAAATTAAAAACCCTCTAGTTTTAATTTCGGAAAAAACTTTTTGATAGTTTTTCTAGTGAGTGAGGATCTGTATTTCACCATTCCTAAATCAGATTTGGCCAGTCTTTTAGGAAATGGTTATTTAGGTAAGTAACACCTTACTAATTACATCTCATGTAATTCCTCATCTTTTGGCGAACAACTCTTGTTCTTTAAATCATCTTATGATTATCCAAAACTTTTAACCACTAGGTTTTCTAATCCTATTAGAACAACCCAGCTAAGTCAATACAAATATCTCAACCGACGAATATCACTAGCTTATTCTTCGCGTTTAACTAAGATAGATAAATGTGACATTGCTTTGGCAAAGCTCGCATTATATCGATCGAAGCTTTAACGAGGGTAAATATTGGATGGTTAAAATAGACTTAGAATTATAGTGAGGGATTTACTTAATTATCTCATCATTTTAACATTGATCCTATCAATAGAACTTTTTTTTAATCATGCTTATAAAACATCCATTGCATCACATACAAGGTAAATATAAGCGGTAAATAAATATGCAATGATTATAGCCCTTCTTAACCTACGGGCGACCCGTCCCAAGCCAATAGGAGGACCATTCTACTGAAGATAGAATCTGCTTCTGAAACGCCTAGTCCACCAGGGAAGGCCCACCACGCTGCTACCTTGGTTCTTGCTTTATCTCCATGAGTATTTACAATTTTCAGAAACTCGCGTTACATGCGAGGGAGTGAGATGAGAAGAGAAATACAATAGAAGATAGAGAAAGGCACGACACGTAGGTCATATTTATAAAAACCAAAACTATAAAGGCTATGGGCTATAACCATGCAAAACAAACACCGTGCAATCTAACATGCATTTCAAACATCGTGCGAACAAAGTAACGACGTGTTTACGGAGTTTTAAACTGATTATCCCTATGTTGCGGTTAATGGGCCAAAGAAGGATCACGAGGCTTCATAAACCATTTGCGTTAACGAACGAATGCACCAGGCAGGTCAACATGAAAGAGAGGTGGCGCACTAGGCACACTTAAGTACCAGGTCTTTGATGATGCCAATCCTAGACATGCATTTTTCATAACGTCTAACCATAACTCTTATGGATTCACCGTGAAAGATAGTTTGATAACTTTTATCAAATTAGAAGCCCTTTCAGAGATTTCATAAATCTATGAAACTACGAACAACTATTTGTTCTCTAGACTAACTATTAGTCTCAACGTGTTAACATTTAACATTGAAGCAACCTAACATAGTTATGATTAACTCTTAATCATTCAGTGATAATCAAAATAAGTTTTTATTAAGTGTGATACGATAAACGATAAATATCTAAATCGAATCAAACAGCATGCATCTCATACATAAACATCACCCAAGAATTTATGTCCAAATTCGTATGATACAAGTGGCTCTGATACCAATGTTGGGTCACGTCGGCACGCCCCGTGGCGCAGCGGAAAAATTAATCCGACGTAATCCAACCAGGATCCATGTACAGGAACGAATCCGGGGAGAAAAGATGAAGAGTTACCTTTTAAAACTCTGGAAACTGGAAAACCGATGGTATGTCGGAATAACCACATCAAGTAAAACCGAAATCGTCATAGGCTCGCAACGACCTCTACGGAGTCCACCCGAACAAAACGAACAAAGTTTCCGCCTCCCTAACACTTAGGGATAAATTTCGACAGGTTTGAACACCTTTCAGGGAGAAGTCGAAATCCCTCCAGGGATCCCTGAGGGAGTCTGAAATCGACCAGGAGTTCAACCGGGACTTGCAATCGAGCAAGGGAACCTTCAGGGATTTGCCATGGGGCAAGTAGAACACCAGAAAAATATCGAACAGCTTCTCAGAGAGCTTTCTGGGATATGTCGAATTCTAGTGGGGAATCCCTAGGGGTGTTGTCGAAATCTTCAAGAGACTTAACTCTAGTTGAATTCCTTAAATCCAAGTTCAACCAAAACTCATAGAATCTAATTCTACTTGAAATTGGTTTATATTAAATATACATTATATTTAATAATATTAAATGAAATATATATTTAATTATGTAGAATCTTATTCTACATAAAACATGGATTTAAATATACATTATATTTAATCCAAATATATATTTTTATTATATAGAATCTCATTCTATCTTTACTTGGATATATATATATATATATATGTTTTTAATTACGTGGAATCTAATTATACATAAACTTGGAATTAAATATACATTATATAAATTCCAAATATATATTTAAATTTCTAGAATCTTATTCTATAATATTTAAGTCTCTAAATATTTTCTATACTCTAAATAATATTTGATAAATACAATATTTATCCAATATTATTCCCATTTAAGGGAGTTGCCGATTTCCCTTATCCCATAGGGGATTTTCGGCAACATCCCTAAAATATGGAGTATGGTTTCCATTTTTTTTTTGTTCATTTCATTCGAAGGGTGTGACCCTTGTAGGTTCATGCAATGTTAGCAGCAAAATTAGAACTGTTCTAATTTTACAAACAATGAGTGGCATCTAGCAATACATCATTGCTACCTAAGTTGCATGAAGTCATGGTTTGACTTTCCTAATTCCTGAATAAACTTCCTTTATGTATTTCATCCTTTTTTCCTTTATATCTTAGTTGAACACAAGTCATGGGTTAGTCACACTTGCGTTGTCCATCTAGTGTTTCTTGATGTCTTGAGTAGATTATGATAAACGAATCTCTATGATATCTCATATCATAATATTCGAGCATAGCCATGCATTTTCTAATCTCACTCAATCAAGTGGCCGAAGATATTTCTCCCATTATGTAGGAGGGACAAATCCTTTCTTGATCAACCATATTTCACTACATAGGTCATCACGTATCCAATCATCAGTCTGTATAATGTAGTCAGTTACGACACACATTTGACTATGTCAAAATACGTAAATCTTTATGTTGAAATCATGTTGATCTCAAGTCTGAGGATTATACATATGTTTATCATGAGCAATGTTGTGACTGTCACATAATTACCCAAGAAACATGCTCATAGTGGGTCAATCCAGTATGTTGTTCTCTAACAAATACTTATGTGTTGATTTTGACATATCTATGTCAATGACAACGCTTGTCATCAACCACATATTAGTTTTTATATATTATCACTGTCCATACCCGTAATAATATTCGACTAAGGATCCTATTTAACAATAATCGTATTATTGTATGGACATTATTATCCAATGGTTAGTTTGATGCTTAGAAACATACCAAATGATAATAACGGCAATGCCATTACTTGATAAATCTAGTAAAATTGTATGTCTATTCAATCATCATATGATTGGTCTTTGGGCATACTCCAACATATCTTTACTTCTCTTCTGGTCTCTTCTGCTTGTCTTCCTTTTCTACCAACCTCAGTAATTCTTCAGGGATTTTACATTCTGTTTCATCCTCAACTTCTTTGATTTCCGCTAGACATATTAGTTGTTCATGTCCTACCCCAGGATTGGGTTTAGGATAATTCATGCAGTCGATAGTGCAAGACCTGGAAAGAAAATAATAATATATTTTGAAAAGGATGCAAAAAATAAAAACATGTTTTCCATTTGTGAATCAGCATGGAAAGCATCTTTATTAAAATGATTGTATAATGGCCTTTACAGATAATCCTCTTATACCCGCGGCAAAGGTATAAGGTGGTCCCAGTATTTACTCTGTTTCAATATTTGTTTTAAGGGAAATGTCTTCAACTGTCCAGTTCTTCAATGTCTCGCTTGGGACACAAGGACGGATCATTCTCAAAAATTCACCAGGTCGAGCACCTTCAAAAATTCCACCAACAAATAGCCCATCCAGATTGTTGCCGAAGATTTCCTTCTCATGCAGTCTTATCATTTCTTGATTAACATCCTCCGGTTGCTTCTCAACATTCGTGAATCCTCGCGATTTGAAGATCTTGGACATATCAAAAGATGTCACCAGCCGGGAGGAAGTCTCTGTTCCTTGCATGTGGGCTTTCTTTTGTTCTCTCTTCTTCTTTAACTCTCTTAATCGATCTTGCACATTAGGAGTGAACCCTAATCCAAAATGATCTTTCTTTAAGAGGATGGGCCTTGGTCGCAAACTTCCCTACAGGTGTTTTCTGAGTCCTTTTCCTGTTTTTGCACCCCATCCAAGTGTCTCTCGTACTGTCATTTTGGTGCAGTTTGACAGTCTTGGCTGTGGGAATGGTTTTCCCTAAGCCATAAAGGTGGCATTTACAATTTCCAGCGCCCTGAAAGAACACTCCAAGGCATTCTCATCTGTCTGAATATATGGGACATTAGTTGTTATAGAGGCAATGATATCCTCTTCCACTCCAACACTAATCAACATCCCTTATGTGACAAACTTGAGTGGATCCAAGGTCTCCCAAGCAAGCAATTGTAGGTAGGCTTGATATCCATTACCAAAAAATCTATGTTGTAAACTGGCGGCCCTATCAGCAATGGTACTTCTATCCTCCCCAGTACATCTCGTATTGTTCCATCGAAGGCTCTCACGGTATTCTGATATGCCTTCATGTGGGAATCGTCTATAGGAAAGCTTTGCAGAGTCGCCATTGGCATGACATTCAGGGTGGATCCATTATCAATTAAGACTTCAGGCAACTAATATCCTTTACAATGCGTGGTAATATTCGAAGCCTTTACTGAACCCATTCCTCCTTCCGGGATTTCATCATCGGTGAATGTTATGTAGTTGTCGGTAGTAATATGATTCACGATCGTGTCTAGTTTATCTACCGAAATATCATTCGACACAAACGTTTGATTAAGCACCTTCATTAAAGCATTATGATGCCCCTCAGAACTCAACAGTAACTCCAGAACTGAAATCCTCGCATGCTGCCTCTTTAACTGTTCTACTATATTGTACTCACTATGCTTTAAAAACCTCAGTAATTCCCAGGCTTACTCTTCTATCACTGGCTCATTTATTTTCGGAGCGAGGTCTTCTTCAAAAATCTTCTCATGAACAGTTGGTGCCTTTCCCTTAGCCTTCTCGACCTCTTTCATCGCCTCTAGGGAAGAGTAACATCTGCCACTTCAAGTGAAATGGCCTACTTCATTTACCGCCTCCGCATTTGGTTGCTTATCCTTCTCTAATTCATTCTTTGCTTCATCACATGGCTTTGCTTCCTCTTGTAGTTTCTCCTTTTCTGGTATTGACACATTGGCCGTGTAATTCCAAGGAACCGCAATGGTGCTTTTGAAATAAAATGACACAGGGGTTGAGATTAATATCTTCGGGGCCACCACTGCCTTTGAACTTGCAGCCTTTGGCCTGACAGATACAACCAAAGGTTTATGCACTCCATACTTCGCCCCAAAATATTCTGATGAACACACCTCAACCACTCTCCTTGTTCCAGCCTTCTTAAAGAACTCAATTTCTTTATTATCCATCATCTTTTGAATCAGGTCCTTGAACTCCTGACATTGTTGGATTTCATGATCACATTCTCGGTGATATTCACAATACACTTTAGCAGTTATTTCCATTTCAACCTTCATGCCAATTTTAATCATCTTGGCGTTATATAACTGCTCAAACACCCATCTCAACGAAGACTGAATTTCCGATACATCAGTTTTTTGCCTATTTTCCTCGTCATATTCCTCTATCATGTTTACCCCATGTCCTCCATGATTCGGAAGGGGATTAGCTGCAATATTGGGCTCATCAAACTTCAATATCTCGGTATTGATCAAATTATGCACCATTTTCTTAAATGATGTAAACGTTTCAATCCAGTGCCTCGTATCCCATCATGGAATTCACAGTGGGCATATGCTTTGTACCACGGAGGGTAAGAAGGCTATAGAGGCGTCAAATTATATGGCCTTACCAGATCTGCATCATGCAACTGGGGATACAGTTCAGCATATGACATCGGAATGGGTGTAAAATTCATCATACCATATCTCGGTCCACGAGAGTCCCTCTTGCTTGAATTATATGAGTTTCCCATTGCAATTCCAGGTGATGTAATGGTCAAGTTTTTTGGAGCCTCATACGTGCTTGCATTATTCACCTCATTCTCTTTTCTTTTATAGTTTCTGCGGGAACTTTCTCCACTTTCAATTCTTCCACTCTTTATTGCGGCTTCTATCAATTCTCCAGTCATCACAATGTCAGCAAAGTTTTGAGTGGCATTGCTGATAAGCCTTTCAAAGAGTGGGCCTCACAATGTTTGGACAAACATGTGGGCAATCTCGCTTTCCATCAACGGGGGTTGTACTTGCGCTGCAACGTCTCTCCATCTCTGAGCATATTGCCGGAGCATTTCATCACTTCTTTGTTCCATTCTTTGCAGCATCACCCGACTCGGAATCATTTCTGTAACATGTTTATAATGCTCCACAAAAGCTCCTGAGAGATCCATCTAGGAACGAATATTCACTCGGCTTAATTGTGTATACCAACGGTCAGCTGAGCCAGTTAAGTTGTCCTGGAAATAATGTATCAACAAATTTTCATCCTTCAAATAAGCAGCCATCTTTCTGCAATACATTGTAAGATGAGCCTTTGGACAAGTGGTTCCATCATATTTCTCAAAGTCTGAAGCTTTGAACTTAGGAGGAAGCACCAAGTCAGCTACCAAACTCATCTCAGCAGCATCGGGTCCCATTTCACTAGCCTTATGTAGTTCTAACAAACAATCCTCTAGAGCCTTGCAGCGCTCTTCATACTTTCGTTCAATCTCAGCCCGGATCATTTCTATTTTATTTAGGGTGTTCAGGTCTAGAACTTCTTCACCGCTTCCAAAGTTTGCTCTGATATGCACCAGGTGACTAGGTGTTGTTCCTGCCAAATTAATGTGGACCTTCTTCGCAGTAGGAGGTTTCTCAGGCTGCATCCTAATGTGGGATGTAGTTTCAGCTTGATCATTCACATCGTTGGAAGCTCCTTCAGTCGTTTTAGCCTTTCCAGATTCTTTGCGACCTAACAAAGTGGTCAGTTGATTAATGATCTCCACTTGAATCTGAGTGAAGTAGTCTTTGATAGATTGTTCAATTCTGTCAAAGCGATTCTATGTTTCTACTCGTTCATTCTCAAGACTAGCAATTCGATCCTCGACAGCCATGGATATGGAATGTAAATGGGTTCCGTATGAGTGTGGTATGGTTGCAGCTTAAAGCAGATTTTGCCATTAAACCTTTGTTTTATTAAATTCTTTATTTATAAAAAAATTCAAGTGAATAAATGTATGCATGTGTGCATGAATGCATGAATGCAATAAATGACATATAATTTAGGAACCAGTCTTTTTAGAAACACCTCATTCGTTCGAAAATTTAATTACATAGAAAAGATAAGTTTTCTACAGAAAGCTGCTAGCCCTAATTCCCAGGTTGACTAGCTCGTGCAACAAACGTGTAATGGCCTCTTCATGCTCTTCTTCAACGTTGGGTTGCTCTAGCAGACTTATGGCTTACCTCGACAGAATTTGGACATATGAGGCAATACTCCTGACTTGCGCCTTGAAGCTTACTAATACGTCATTCTGACATTAGATTGTTCGTTGCGTTGCCTCATACTTGTCCTTCCATGCATCGCTTTCCACCATTTATTCCCCTTCATAGCCAGCGAGCTTTTCTTTCAGATCTTGAACAATGTTTTCTAACTCTGTCACCCTTTTCTACAATCTTTCCTTTTCCATCTCTGCTTGGATCTTATCTTCATTGTGGTATCTGGTGATCAGTCCTTCCAGCTATGCTACTTGGCTTGTTAAGTTGAAATTACTGGCCTGCTCTTCTTCCAGCTTTTTATTTGCTTTGTCGCTCGATTCCTTGCTTGTGTGTGCTTTTTTGTTATACATCTTCTTATAATCATCTCTATCCTTAGTCATTGCATCCAACTTCTCTGATAAGCTCTTTATTACTTTGTTTGTACCCCCTTTTGTTTAGCCTTACAGTCATCACGAAGCTCTTGTAGTTCCTTCAGATCTCGGCTTATTTTCTTGTTTTGCTCCATCAGTTTCTTCTATCTTCCTTCATGAATGTTCACTTGCATGTGTATCATAGTCATTTCTTCCTTAAGGTCATTAATTCCCTTTTCGCACCTCTTCAAATCATGTTCTCGATCATGCCTAAGAGTTTCCAAAGTTGAGGGTGACTCCCTGATTGCTTGTGTTGAAGTGCCAGCTCCTAATGGCTTTTCCTGGAATGTGGTGTCATTGACCCTCTGAGCTCTCCATTCGTTGTACCTTGCCATCACCTCCAAGCTTGGGTAAGGCTGAACTCTTCTCGATGTCTCCCATGCTTTCGAGGTTTGTAGTATCGATGCTTTATAATTATTGGTCTTATGGGCGTACTCGAATTTGGCTATCTCAGCAGTGGTCGGCACAAACTGACTTGATCCAAATTGCCTCGATACTAGCAACAGGCAGTAAGCTGTCCCTCCCCAAATTCCTAGAAAAGGAACCTAGTCTCTATTTACGCATCTGTATAGGAAAGTTGTACCTCTGTTCAGCCATGGAGCCTTTCATACCACGTATGTGTCTTTCAAATCTCTGAGATACTCTTCCCAATGCTTCTCAATTTTCCTTTCAAAAATGCAGTCAGCTATGTGTTCCCTTATTGGTGAATAAGTGTCAAGATATCTAGCCCCTCTATAAGACGTATTTCACCTATGTCCCCTGAACCATATCTCCAGCAATTGTGTGCAACCCCAGAAATTCCCTACTCATGTCTTCTTGCAAATAGTCAGTGATCTATAGGTCTCTGTCAAGATGGTTGGCACCGGATTGACTCCTTTGTCTAATCGCTCAAAAAATCATAAGGTACATGAATCAATGTGCTCAGGTGTTCTTGGGAATATATCCAAGCCGTAGATCATAAGGCAAAGAGGCTCCTCATCCTGACCGGTTCATCACTGCTTGCTAGCACTAACTCTTTAAGGGTTCTCCAGTTGACCCGTTGTCTGTCCACGTTTTGGTCACCGCTGTCGTTGTTGGCCAGTTTCTTTTCCCAACATTCCGTCGTCTTTCCCATTAATGACGTCAATTTCTTGATAAAGCCTGATTTTCTAGTGCTACTGAGGGACCTAGTGTAGATCTTATCGCTCTTTATTCTCGGACAAATAATCAGTACCTCGTACTCTTCTAACGTCGGTGTCATGTCCACCTGTCCGAAATTGAAGCAATTATATACTAGATTCCAGAATTGTGCCATAGCTCTTAGTAGTTCATGGTCGACATTTATGTCTAACAACAGGGCTATATCACCAAATTCCTTTCGAAACTGATCCTTCATTTCACCATCCTATTGATCCCAAATACCTTTAAAATCTGGTAGACATGCATTCTGGTTGGTATTTAACTTCGCATACCCTTTCATTTTAGACACTTCACCTCTTCCAAGACTGTCTCCCTTCTCATGATATACCTGCTCGGACCAAGTCCACACTATGGTATTATCTTCTCCTGCCCTAAATTCTCGATACAAGTTGGATACTTCTAAACTAACTGACTCCCAATTCGATGTTAGAATAAAAAATACAATTGATGGAAAAAAATTAAAACAAAACAAACAAACAAACAAACAAACAACAAAAAAACTTGTGTTAGTATCACGAATTAATATTAAAGGCAAATAGAAAAACTACAAAATTAATATCAAAATAGATGAACAAATTAGTGTCACAATATAAAGCAACAAAATAAACATGGAAATGTATTTAAACCGGCAGCACCTGTCCTAGGTCCATGTCTGGCTCTAGCGGGGTGGGCTTCTAAAAACAGAATGTGGGTTTGGTTCTAGACTCTCGGTTCCCGAATTGTCGTTTCCTTCTACTGCGACAGTAAGACATCGATTCGGTAGTATGAGTCCCTTATAACGGAGGCGTGGGCCCCACAACGCATAAGGTTAGTATACTGGAAGAAGACAAAAATCTGAACTCGGAGCTGGACAGCATCACGTCAGATATTGTCTTACGCCCACTTAAGGGTGAAAAAGTCAGGTGTAGGGTTTATGCATGAATGACAGATACATCATAAAAAAACTACCCCCATTTTTCCTAAAATTCATCGAACAGTTTTTTTCAAAAAATAAATAAATTCAAATTAATATTAGAAATGCAAAAAACTACCCCTAAATATACATTATATTTAATCCAAATATATATTTTTATTATATAGAATCTCATTCTATCTTTACTTGGATTTATATATATGTTTTTAATTATGTGGAATCTAATTCTACATAAACTTCGAATTAAATATACATTATATAAATTCCAAATATATATTTAAATTTCTAGAATCTTATTCTATAATATTTAAGTCTCTAAATATTTTCTATACTCTAAATAATATTTGATAAATACAATATTTATCCAATATTATTCCCATTTAAGGGAGTTGCCGATTTCCCTTATCCCATAGGGGATTTTCGGCAACATCCCTAAAATATGGAGTATGGTTTCCATTTTTTTTTTGTTCATTTCATTCGAAGGGTGTGACCCTTGTAGGTTCATGCAATGTTAGCAGCAAAATTAGAACTGTTCTAATTTTACAAACAATGAGTGGCATCTAGCAATACATCATTGCTACCTAAGTTGCATGAAGTCATGGTTTGACTTTCCTAATTCCTGAATAAACTTCCTTTATGTATTTCATCCTTTTTTCCTTTATATCTTAGTTGAACACAAGTCATGGGTTAGTCACACTTGCGTTGTCCATCTAGTGTTTCTTGATGTCTTGAGTAGATTATGATAAACGAATCTCTATGATATCTCATATCATAATATTCGAGCATAGCCATGCATTTTCTAATCTCACTCAATCAAGTGGCCGAAGATATTTCTCCCATTATGTAGGAGGGACAAATCCTTTCTTGATCAACCATATTTCACTACATAGGTCATCACGTATCCAATCATCAGTCTGTATAATGTAGTCAGTTACGACACACATTTGACTATGTCAAAATACGTAAATCTTTATGTTGAAATCATGTTGATCTCAAGTCTGAGGATTATACATATGTTTATCATGAGCAATGTTGTGACTGTCACATAATTACCCAAGAAACATGCTCATAGTGGGTCAATCCAGTATGTTGTTCTCTAACAAATACTTATGTGTTGATTTTGACATATCTATGTCAATGACAACGCTTGTCATCAACCACATATTAGTTTTTATATATTATCATTGTCCATACCCGTAATAATATTCGACTAAGGATCCTATTTAACAATAATCGTATTATTGTATGGACATTATTATCCAATGGTTAGTTTGATGCTTAGAAACATACCAAATGATAATAACGGCAATGCCATTACTTGATAAATCTAGTAAAATTGTATGTCTATTCAATCATCATATGATTGGTCTTTGGGCATACTCCAACATATCTTTACTTCTCTTCTGGTCTCTTCTGCTTGTCTTCCTTTTCTACCAACCTCAGTAATTCTTCAGGGATTTTACATTCTGTTTCATCCTCAACTTCTTTGATTTCCGCTAGACATATTAGTTGTTCATGTCCTACCCCAGGATTAGGTTTAGGATAATTCATGCAGTCGATAGTGCAAGACCTGGAAAGAAAATAATAATATATTTTGAAAAGGATGCAAAAAATAAAAACATGTTTTCCATTTGTGAATCAGCATGGAAAGCATCTTTATTAAAATGATTGTATAATGGCCTTTACAGATAATCCTCTTATACCCGCGGCAAAGGTATAAGGTGGTCCCAGTATTTACTCTGTTTCAATATTTGTTTTAAGGGAAATGTCTTCAACTGTCCAGTTCTTCAATGTCTCGCTTGGGACACAAGGACGGATCATTCTCAAAAATTCACCAGGTCGAGCACCTTCAAAAATTCCACCAACAAATAGCCCATCCAGATTGTTGCCGAAGATTTCCTTCTCATGCAGTCTTATCATTTCTTGATTAACATCCTCCGGTTGCTTCTCAACATTCGTGAATCCTCGCGATTTGAAGATCTTGGACATATCAAAAGATGTCACCAGCCGGGAGGAAGTCTCTGTTCCTTGCATGTGGGCTTTCTTTTGTTCTCTCTTCTTCTTTAACTCTCTTAATCGATCTTGCACATTAGGAGTGAACCCTAATCCAAAATGATCTTTCTTTAAGAGGATGGGCCTTGGTCGCAAACTTCCCTACAGGTGTTTTCTGAGTCCTTTTCCTGTTTTTGCACCCCATCCAAGTGTCTCTCGTACTGTCATTTTGGTGCAGTTTGACAGTCTTGGCTGTGGGAATGGTTTTCCCTAAGCCATAAAGGTGGCATTTACAATTTCCAGCGCCCTGAAAGAACACTCCAAGGCATTCTCATCTGTCTGAATATATGGGACATTAGTTGTTATAGAGGCAATGATATCCTCTTCCACTCCAACACTAATCAACATCCCTTATGTGACAAACTTGAGTGGATCCAAGGTCTCCCAAGCAAGCAATTGTAGGTAGGCTTGATATCCATTACCAAAAAATCTATGTTGTAAACTGGCGGCCCTATCAGCAATGGTACTTCTATCCTCCCCAGTACATCTCGTATTGTTCCATCGAAGGCTCTCACGGTATTCTGATATGCCTTCATGTGGGAATCGTCTATAGGCAAGCTTTGCAGAGTCGCCATTGGCATGACATTCAGGGTGGATCCATTATCAATTAAGACTTCAGGCAACTAATATCCTTTACAATGCGTGGTAATATTCGAAGCCTTTACTGAACCCATTCCTCCTTCCGGGATTTCATCATCGGTGAATGTTATGTAGTTGTCGGTAGTAATATGATTCACGATCGTGTCTAGTTTATCTACCGAAATATCATTCGACACAAACGTTTGATTAAGCACCTTCATTAAAGCATTATGATGCCCCTCAGAACTCAACAGTAACTCCAGAACTGAAATCCTCGCATGCTGCCTCTTTAACTGTTCTACTATATTGTACTCACTATGCTTTAAAAACCTCAGTAATTCCCAGGCTTACTCTTCTATCACTGGCTCATTTATTTTCGGAGCGAGGTCTTCTTCAAAAATCTTCTCATGAACAGTTGGTGCCTTTCCCTTAGCCTTCTCGACCTCTTTCATCGCCTCTAGGGAAGAGTAACATCTGCCACTTCAAGTGAAATGGCCTACTTCATTTACCGCCTCCGCATTTGGTTGCTTATCCTTCTCTAATTCATTCTTTGCTTCATCACATGGCTTTGCTTCCTCTTGTAGTTTCTCCTTTTCTGGTATTGACACATTGGCCGTGTAATTCCAAGGAACCGCAATGGTGCTTTTGAAATAAAATGACACAGGGGTTGAGATTAATATCTTCGGGGCCACCACTGCCTTTGAACTTGCAGCCTTTGGCCTGACAGATACAACCAAAGGTTTATGCACTCCATACTTCGCCCCAAAATATTCTGATGAACACACCTCAACCACTCTCCTTGTTCCAGCCTTCTTAAAGAACTCAATTTCTTTATTATCCATCATCTTTTGAATCAGGTCCTTGAACTCCTGACATTGTTGGATTTCATGATCACATTCTCGGTGATATTCACAATACACTTTAGCAGTTATTTCCATTTCAACCTTCATGCCAATTTTAATCATCTTGGCGTTATATAACTGCTCAAACACCCATCTCAACGAAGACTGAATTTCCGATACATCAGTTTTTTGCCTATTTTCCTCGTCATATTCCTCTATCATGTTTACCCCATGTCCTCCATGATTCGGAAGGGGATTAGCTGCAATATTGGGCTCATCAAACTTCAATATCTCGGTATTGATCAAATTATGCACCATTTTCTTAAATGATGTAAACGTTTCAATCCAGTGCCTCGTATCCCATCATGGAATTCACAGTGGGCATATGCTTTGTACCACGGAGGGTAAGAAGGCTATAGAGGCGTCAAATTATATGGCCTTACCAGATCTGCATCATGCAACTGGGGATACAGTTCAGCATATGACATCGGAATGGGTGTAAAATTCATCATACCATATCTCGGTCCACGAGAGTCCCTCTTGCTTGAATTATATGAGTTTCCCATTGCAATTCCAGGTGATGTAATGGTCAAGTTTTTTGGAGCCTCATACGTGCTTGCATTATTCACCTCATTCTCTTTTCTTTTATAGTTTCTGCGGGAACTTTCTCCACTTTCAATTCTTCCACTCTTTATTGCGGCTTCTATCAATTCTCCAGTCATCACAATGTCAGCAAAGTTTTGAGTGGCATTGCTGATAAGCCTTTCAAAGAGTGGGCCTCACAATGTTTGGACAAACATGTGGGCAATCTCGCTTTCCATCAACGGGGGTTGTACTTGCGCTGCAACGTCTCTCCATCTCTGAGCATATTGCCGGAGCATTTCATCACTTCTTTGTTCCATTCTTTGCAGCATCACCCGACTCGGAATCATTTCTGTAACATGTTTATAATGCTCCACAAAAGCTCCTGAGAGATCCATCTAGGAACGAATATTCACTCGGCTTAATTGTGTATACCAACGGTCAGCTGAGCCAGTTAAGTTGTCCTGGAAATAATGTATCAACAAATTTTCATCCTTCAAATAAGCAGCCATCTTTCTGCAATACATTGTAAGATGAGCCTTTGGACAAGTGGTTCCATCATATTTCTCAAAGTCTGAAGCTTTGAACTTAGGAGGAAGCACCAAGTCAGCTACCAAACTCATCTCAGCAGCATCGGGTCCCATTTCACTAGCCTTATGTAGTTCTAACAAACGATCCTCTAGAGCCTTGCAGCGCTCTTCATACTTTCGTTCAATCTCAGCCCGGATCATTTCTATTTTATTTAGGGTGTTCAGGTCTAGAACTTCTTCACCGCTTCCAAAGTTTGCTCTGATATGCACCAGGTGACTAGGTGTTGTTCCTGCCAAATTAATGTGGACCTTCTTCGCAGTAGGAGGTTTCTCAGGCTGCATCCTAATGTGGGATGTAGTTTCAGCTTGATCATTCACATCGTTGGAAGCTCCTTCAGTCGTTTTAGCCTTTCCAGATTCTTTGCGACCTAACAAAGTGGTCAGTTGATTAATGATCTCCACTTGAATCTGAGTGAAGTAGTCTTTGATAGATTGTTCAATTCTGTCAAAGCGGTTCTATGTTTCTACTCGTTCATTCTCAAGACTAGCAATTCGATCCTCGACAGCCATGGATATGGAATGTAAATGGGTTCCGTATGAGTGTGGTATGGTTGCAGCTTAAAGCAGATTTTGCCATTAAACCTTTGTTTTATTAAATTCTTTATTTATAAAAAAATTCAAGTGAATAAATGTATGCATGTGTGCATGAATGCATGAATGCAATAAATGACATATAATTTAGGAACCAGTCTTTTTAGAAACACCTCATTCGTTCGAAAATTTAATTACATAGAAAAGATAAGTTTTCTACAGAAAGCTGCTAGCCCTAATTCCCAGGTTGACTAGCTCGTGCAACAAACGTGTAATGGCCTCTTCATGCTCTTCTTCAACGTTGGGTTGCTCTAGCAGACTTATGGCTTACCTCGACAGAATTTGGACATATGAGGCAATACTCCTGACTTGCGCCTTGAAGCTTACTAATACGTCATTCTGACATTAGATTGTTCGTTGCGTTGCCTCATACTTGTCCTTCCATGCATCGCTTTCCACCATTTATTCCCCTTCATAGCCAGCGAGCTTTTCTTTCAGATCTTGAACAATGTTTTCTAACTCTGTCACCCTTTTCTACAATCTTTCCTTTTCCATCTCTGCTTGGATCTTATCTTCATTGTGGTATCTGGTGATCAGTCCTTCCAGCTATGCTACTTGGCTTGTTAAGTTGAAATTACTGGCCTGCTCTTCTTCCAGCTTTTTATTTGCTTTGTCGCTCGATTCCTTGCTTGTGTGTGCTTTTTTGTTATACATCTTCTTATAATCATCTCTATCCTTAGTCATTGCATCCAACTTCTCTGATAAGCTCTTTATTACTTTGTTTGTACCCCCTTTTGTTTAGCCTTACAGTCATCACGAAGCTCTTGTAGTTCCTTCAGATCTCGGCTTATTTTCTTGTTTTGCTCCATCAGTTTCTTCTATCTTCCTTCATGAATGTTCACTTGCATGTGTATCATAGTCATTTCTTCCTTAAGGTCATTAATTCCCTTTTCGCACCTCTTCAAATCATGTTCTCGATCATGCCTAAGAGTTTCCAAAGTTGAGGGTGACTCCCTGATTGCTTGTGTTGAAGTGCCAGCTCCTAATGGCTTTTCCTGGAATGTGGTGTCATTGACCCTCTGAGCTCTCCATTCGTTGTACCTTGCCATCACCTCCAAGCTTGGGTAAGGCTGAACTCTTCTCGATGTCTCCCATGCTTTCGAGGTTTGTAGTATCGATGCTTTATAATTATTGGTCTTATGGGCGTACTCGAATTTGGCTATCTCAGCAGTGGTCGGCACAAACTGACTTGATCCAAATTGCCTCGATACTAGCAACAGGCAGTAAGCTGTCCCTCCCCAAATTCCTAGAAAAGGAACCTAGTCTCTATTTACGCATCTGTATAGGAAAGTTGTACCTCTGTTCAGCCATGGAGCCTTTCATACCACATATGTGTCTTTCAAATCTCTGAGATACTCTTCCCAATGCTTCTCAATTTTCCTTTCAAAAATGCAGTCAGCTATGTGTTCCCTTATTGGTGAATAAGTGTCAAGATATCTAGCCCCTCTATAAGACGTATTTCACCTATGTCCCCTGAACCATATCTCCAGCAATTGTGTGCAACCCCAGAAATTCCCTACTCATGTCTTCTTGCAAATAGTCAGTGATCTATAGGTCTCTGTCAAGATGGTTGGCACCGGATTGACTCCTTTGTCTAATCGCTCAAAAAATCATAAGGTACATGAATCAATGTGCTCAGGTGTTCTTGGGAATATATCCAAGCCGTAGATCATAAGGCAAAGAGGCTCCTCATCCTGACCGGTTCATCACTGCTTGCTAGCACTAACTCTTTAAGGGTTCTCCAGTTGACCCGTTGTCTGTCCACGTTTTGGTCACCGCTGTCGTTGTTGGCCAGTTTCTTTTCCCAACATTCCGTCGTCTTTCCCATTAATGACGTCAATTTCTTGATAAAGCCTGATTTTCTAGTGCTACTGAGGGACCTAGTGTAGATCTTATCGCTCTTTATTCTCGGACAAATAATCAGTACCTCGTACTCTTCTAACGTCGGTGTCATGTCCACCTGTCCGAAATTGAAGCAATTATATACTAGATTCCAGAATTGTGCCATAGCTCTTAGTAGTTCATGGTCGACATTTATGTCTAACAACAGGGCTATATCACCAAATTCCTTTCGAAACTGATCCTTCATTTCACCATCCTATTGATCCCAAATACCTTTAAAATCTGGTAGACATGCATTCTGGTTGGTATTTAACTTCGCATACCCTTTCATTTTAGACACTTCACCTCTTCCAAGACTGTCTCCCTTCTCATGATATACCTGCTCGGACCAAGTCCACACTACGGTATTATCTTCTCCTGCCCTAAATTCTCGATACAAGTTGGATACTTCTAAACTAACTGACTCCCAATTCGATGTTAGAATAAAAAATACAATTGATGGAAAAAAATTAAAACAAAACAAACAAACAAACAAACAAACAACAAAAAAACTTGTGTTAGTATCACGAATTAATATTAAAGGCAAATAGAAAAACTACAAAATTAATATCAAAATAGATGAACAAATTAGTGTCACAATATAAAGCAACAAAATAAACATGGAAATGTATTTAAACCGGCAGCACCTGTCCTAGGTCCATGTCTGGCTCTAGCGGGGTGGGCTTCTAAAAACAGAATGTGGGTTTGGTTCTAGACTCTCGGTTCCCGAATTGTCGTTTCCTTCTACTGCGACAGTAAGACATCGATTCGGTAGTATGAGTCCCTTATAACGGAGGCGTGGGCCCCACAACGCATAAGGTTAGTATACTGGAAGAAGACAAAAATCTGAACTCGGAGCTGGACAGCATCACGTCAGATATTGTCTTACGCCCACTTAAGGGTGAAAAAGTCAGGTGTAGGGTTTATGCATGAATGACAGATACATCATAAAAAAACTACCCCCATTTTTCCTAAAATTCATCGAACAGTTTTTTTCAAAAAATAAATAAATTCAAATTAATATTAGAAATGCAAAAATGCCACGTATAATTAATTATTAGGTCTGACTCTCAATTTCTATCCCCAGCGAAGTCGCCAAGCTGTCGCGACCATTTTTTGAAAACCCGATTTTTAAGTTTGGAAAAACAACCTGACGATTAAAATTCGAAAGAAATCAGGGTTTTGACCAATTTTATCTTGTGATTAGTTAATTTTCCATTTTAATCAAAAATCCCTTTTATTTGCTTAAATATCGTTTTGGAGTCGCCACCGGCCACTTTGGTAGGTTGGACACCATAAAAACATACCAGAGATTCTTTTTTGAAAAGTTCGGGTTCGGGAGTCAGTTACGTGTAGGAAAGGGTTAGCACCCCTACGAACGCCCGTTATAGGTACTTCATTAATTACACGTGGTATTTTGGCATTTATAACAGTAATTTGAATTTAATTAAATCTTTTAAATGTAAAATGAATTTTATTCCAAATGGGATATCTTTTTGTAAGAAAATACATTTTGAACGAATATAATTATGAAACGCCCAGTTACATTAGGACATTTTAAGTAAACCCTATTTAAGCTTCATTAATTAATTTGATTTAAAATCTATGAATATTATTAATTTTTGGACATAAACGATAACGTCCAAAATGATATTGGACACTATCATTAATGAGCCCAAAAGTAATAATATTTCTAATTAAAGTGACTCTAATTATTAGTCCTATTTTAATTTTTAATTAATCTAATTATAAACCATTTCCATTTTCTAAGTTAAAATGAAATATTGAAACTTTCATCGGAACATTCATTGGTTAACATCACTCTTCATTGTGACACTAACCAATATTAAATGTTCTAATATTGTTTCAAATATTCATTTATTTCCTACAACGATCTCTCCTATTCAATTATGATGAAGTAAACGACACTAAGGCTCTAATCCTATTTTAAACATGTGATTTTAAATCTTTAAACAATATATTATTTGGTATTTCAAACATGAAAGCATACAATTTAATTTAAACAATTAAATAGAAGCAATTAAAAAAGACAATTAATAATGAAAAATGGACTAAATTGAATTAAATTCAAAACATAAAGGTTAAATTACAATTTTTAAGTGACTAAAATGTAAAAGAGGAGGAACTGGAGAGCCCAAGTCTAAATTTATTAAAATTCCAAACCCTAGCCCATTAATTCGGCCAAAATCCTTAAAACCGATCCAGACCAAACGGTTCACCTCTACCAGTTCGGTCCTTAACGACCTAGACCGACTACCGAGTCGCGAATCGAGTTGCGGCCCTGTATCAGGATCCATCTCAAAAACACGCGGGTCATTTTGACCCGCCTCTCAAAACGACGTCACACCCCTTACTCTATAAATGCCCCATCCCAAGCTCACTCGTCCATTTTCTCCATTTTCAACTCGCCTCAACCCAGCTACTCCAAAAATGCTCTCCCAAATGTGATTTCCGGCCACCACGGGGCAATTTCCGGCCACCGTGGTGCGATTTCCGGCCACCGCATGGTGATTTCCGATCTCCCTTTCTGCCATACTTCAAAACCCAAATTCCCAAAAAAATCCAATTTCACCGGAAAACCCTAGATCTACCCTTACCTAAACCTAGATCTACCCGGATTCGATTGAATCCACCCTTCTTCACCATTTCCTAAGCCTAACTACCCTCTCTTAGACACTCTCCTACTCATTTTCGACTCTGTCACCACGAAGAAAACTCTATCACCGGTTCGACAACACTCTTTTCGATTCCGACAACATCCAAAAAAGATAAGTCACTCGTTTTCTCTTTTTTTGCGTTTTGGCCTATTTCAATTTGGATCTATCTTTCTATTTCGACTCTTGAGACATGCAAAGTCAGATCTGGTGTTTTACTGTTTTTTTGCCTCTGATTTCCTTTACTGGATTTTTAGATCTAAGCATATTTGATTTTGTTTACATTTTGTGTGTATGAATGAAAAGAAAACGAAGGTCGAGTTGTACCTTTGTAGCGTGAATTCGGTTCGGTAAACACTAGTGACGGTCAACGGTGTCCAATCAGTATCCCGGCGATGTTTCCCCTTTCTGGTAAGACTCCTCGACTTCATCTATCTTTCCTTTTTTTAATCTCGTAATTATTGCGCATTTATGTCCCTGTCGGCCACTTACTCACTAGAGATGCCAGCTGGTTCCAAGCGGGTTGCAATTCGTGTGAAATGGATTTAACCAATAGCGGTCTGCCACGTGTCCATTGGTGCTCGACTTTGAGCGGGAAACAAAAATACAAAATGAGTCGAAAGGTTTTTTGTCTTTGTTGGGCTGGGTATGAGCTGTAATGAGTTGTGGACAGTTGTAATTTGGGCTTTGTAACATATTTGGGCTTTCGGATTTTAATTTGTAAAGAGATTTTATATGTAAAGGGACATTTAAAGGATTTGGGCCTTTTATTTAACTATTTTGGATTTATTTATATATATACAGTTTTATTTATATCTTATTATTAATACAGTAAACACCCCGGACAAAATACGGGTTCTACAGATGCCCCTCTTTGCTCATTGTTGTGGAACATGAATAAGGCAAAGACTAAGAAGACACGAATTTTGTCCAAATTGTCTAACCATCGAAGTTTGAAGTTGTTCTTCTTATTATGAAACTCTTCAATCTTCGACAAACTGATATTGCTCCCTAGAATTCTTCATCTTCCGAGGTCTGCAGTTGTTCTTCTTATAAAGAAATTCTTCATTCCTCACTCTTTTGCTGGTCCACATTTCTAAAACGGCACCGAACAAGCATGCTCTTCTCATTAGGATCTTCCTCATTCTTCAAACGGCGAGCTCTTGTCATTAGGAGTTTTGTCTTTTGTTGGGAGAACTCTTCTCATTATGAATCCTTCTTCGCTGGGCGGACTCTTCTCATTATGAATCCTTCTTGATCATTTTCCTATCAAATGAAATATGCAATTTAACATGATCCTAACGCCCTATATGATGCATGAACCATGGTTTACTGAGATCTATCAACCAACCGCTGCTTTTTAGGTCCCTTCTTGGATAATTCTCGTCTAACTCTCATCCCACATTTGGAATGGTCATTGCAACCTCTTTTCTGCGTTTCTGGCCCTTTGCTCTAAAGCGCCCTTTCGGGTTTTCACTTTAGGTTGCTTTTCTCAAAGCGTACTTTTGGGTTTTAACTTTGGTTTTTTTTTCTTTTACCCTCTTTTTTTCTTTTTTCTTTCTTCTTTTTTTTCCGAAATGCGCCTTTTCAGGTTTTCACCTCCCTTTTTCTTTTCTTCTTCTTTTTTTCCTTTTTCTTTCTAAAAACAGAATGTGGGTTTGGTTCTAGACTCTCAGTTCTCGAACTGTCGTTATCATCTACTACGACAGTAAGACATCGATTCGATAGAATATGTCCCTTATAACAGAGGTGTGGGCCCTATGACGCATAAGGTTAGTATACTGGAAGAAGACAAAAATCCAAACTCGGAGATGGAGAGTGTAACCCCCTTAGCCCAGCCTAGACGCTTGACCCGAACTACGAAGATTACACGGGGAAAACCAAAGTCAACCCAAAAGTCAACCTTGATTAACGACCCTTTTTTATCTTATCTAGATGCATATTAAGCCTATGTAATTACTCAAGAATCAAATGGGAGTAACGCACAGCGATCGGAAAACAATTAGGGACTCAATTGCAAGAATTACACTTTTAGGGACCAAAATGTAAATTTTGAAAAATATAAGGACTTTATAGATTTTAAGCTTACCAATTTGTATTTAGTAATATTACATGCTTCTCTGTCAAATTTTAGTTTAAAAGGACATTCCAAGCTCAAGCAATTGCATCCACAACATTCTGGACTAAAATGTAAAACATGGAAACTTAAAACAATTCAAAAACATCATCCAACGGTCATCCGTTCCGGAACACTGACCTTCATACCGAAACGCCCGAATCGAAACGGTGTTGACCATTTCGGTACTCGGGTGCATTCCGAGACCGGTATCGAAACTGGCCTCTCCAATAGCCAAAATGTTCCGAAACACCTTCAACCGTTCCGAAACATTATGGCCATTACAGGCCCCTGTTTCGAAACAGTTAAGGGTGTTTCGATACATCTTGCCCTGTAGTAGCAGAAAATGCTGGTTTTTCACCTCTTAACCCACTCAAACATGCTTCAAAGCATACCATATCATACCAGCAACTTGTTTAGACATTAGAGATCATATTAAGGAACTTAAGCTAGAGCACGACATCAAACACATAAACATTCCATCTATATGCATGCTTCCTAGCCACAAAACCAAATATAAGCTTTCAAACCTCAAACCACCCAAACAAAACCATTTACAAACTCTAAAATCCACACCAAACTTGTTACAAACATAGGGAGTTCCGAAACACATCTCCCAACAACAACCATGAAACCTCATTGCCACATATCAATACTAAAGTATGTAAAACATCACCATACATGAGCTTCGCACTTCCTTGGATGTTCTTAACCTTCTTGCTGCCCAAAAATCACTTCAATTATCTGCATTGTTGGTAAAAGAGAGCATAAGCACATTTTCTTAGTGAGGCAAGCTCTAAAGAAAACCAACACAACAATGCATCATTCAAAACACTTTTCTCAAAAGCCAATTTCTACAACATGCTCATTCTATCTCATGCTTGAAAACCATTTCAAAGCAAATTTCCATTTGAAACCACATGTACCTCTATTCTATCTCATGCATTTAAACCAATGCAAATCTCATGGCAAAGCCATACACATGCTTGTGAAAACTAAAGCATTTCATGTACAAATCTCATATGCAGTTCTCGTAGCATAAATCATCTCAACATTAGGTACATGTGAATCAAAATCATTTTCATATATTATATTGGCATTTCACATCTCATTATTACTCGGATATGCGGATAACTTTCTCAAACCCACTAGACACTTCCGATGGAATCTCACATCACCGTACTCACATGGCGGTATCTCTCATCGCCACAAAGCTTGTGTATTTCACCAAGTCCTACCCGATGGAATGCCCATCATCGGTCTCTCCCTATGCCAATATATTATGTCAAAACAACATCTCACCTACTATTTTTAATGCAACATTTCTCAAAGCTTTCTTATCTCATTTCAAAATCATAACATTTGCCTTGCTTTAAAACAAAAGCTCAAAACTCATCAATGCAACATGTTATTTCAGGAAATCTTTTCAAGCATCATCTCATGCCACAAATCATGCATAAAACAGTAGGAATTTATCTATCCCAAATCATGATCATGTAAAAGCATTTTAGGGGCAACCACCACACATTTGAGAGCAAATCTAGCCATACTTACTTCCGGACTTAGGAAGGTGTTTCAAACCTTTCCTAAATCCCCAAACCTTGTTTCTTTGTCCCTCAATGACTTCTAAAACCATTCGCACTCACCGATTACGTTTCGCTTGCTTGCCGAAACGCTATCTAAGCTCCCGGATCAACACCAAAGGCGTTCGAAGATGTCTCCCCTGTTCATAACACATAAGAGCAGAGGATTAATGAATCATCATGCATTGAAACCATCAGCCACACACCTAAACCCGCTGCTCTATTCAAAAGCCTCATTTCGCCCACCAAAAACAACTGAAATCAACTCCAAACTCTTCCAAAACAAAGCCCAGCCAAGATCTATCATTTCTAAACATTTCTAAACATCAATCAACACCAAAAACCACCACAAACTCGTCCTTATACCTCCATCTATAACAGAACACCAAAACCACCCCAAAAACCACCATTCTAGCATGCAAAACTTAGGAATCCAAACCTATTCAGATTTGTTTGATAAAATATCATTTATAACATCAATTTCCATCCAAAATACATTAGAAAACAACCTCAAAACAGAGCCTAACCAACAACCATGAAAATCATCAAAATCTCTCCAAGAACCTTGAGTTTTAACACAATTTCTTATTTCTAACATTAAAGCAACTCAAAAATCATTAAAAAGGATTGATAACTTGGGAATTTCAGTAAAGAACTGATCATTAGAGGAGAAGGACGAAGCTTACCTCTAATGGTTGATTTCTCCTTGGTTTGGGCAAGTTTTCTTGAAAATCTAAAATGAAAACAATATGATTTTGTGAGGAAAAGATTAGGGATCAAAAGGAGATTGAAATCTCATCAAGAGGAATGAAAATCAGAGGCTAATTGATGGAGGAAATGTGTTTGGCTGAAAAGAAATTGAGAGAAAATGAAATGAGATAAAATTGACGTAAGGTAGTTATGAAAAGTCAAAGATAGTTTTTCCTTTTAATTATCTTTATTTCCTTTAATTAAAACATTATTACAAACACCCAAAATAAGAAGAAATCTGAATAAAAACATTTTGGTAAAATTAGTTCTTTAAAGATTCAAAGTTTCCATCCTTTACAAAACAGTCATTATTCAACTTTTGCAAAAACTGCGATTTGGTCACTACACCGAAATGTAGTATTTCCAAACCTTATTTTGTAAAATTGTTTTCACCATAATCATTCATATAATAAATGAGGATTTTAGGTACTTTTCCATATTTTTAAAGCATTTCGAACTAGGTGTTCCCTAAATCTCCCTTAAAAATTCGAACCATTCTCGACCGGTCCAATTCGAACTCTAAAACATCTAGGCCCAAAATCGGGGCGTTACAACTCTCCCCCTCTAAAGAAATTTCATCCTCGAAATTTACCTGGAGGAAAAAGGTAAGGAAATTGCTTCTTCATGTCTTCCTTCCTTTCCCACGTGGCTTCCTCAGCACCACGATGTCTCCACAACACTTTGACCAGCTCAATGGTCTTACCGCGAAGGACTTTACTATCCAAATCCAGAATCTCAACAGGTTCCTCATCATATGTCAAATCTGGATTCAACTCAACTTTCTCCATAGGCATAACATGCGAAGGGTCTGATCTATACCTCCGAAGCATGGATACATGAAACACATTATGTATCTTTTCTAACTCTTGAGGTAGTCTCAGCTTATAAGCAACATGACCCACATGTTCTATCACTTCGTATGGTCCAATGAACCTTGGGCTCAACTTGTCCTTCCGACCAAATCTCATCACCTTCTTCCAAGGTGAAACTTTCAAAAACACACAGTCACCCACCGCAAATTCTATCTCCTTACGCTTCAAATCCGCGTAAGATTTTTGCCGATCCGATGCTACCTTCAACCGCTCACAAATGAGCTTCACCTTCTCGGTGGTTCCTTTTAACAAAGCTGGCATCGAGACCAACTTTTGTCCCGTTTCAGCCCAACAAAGAGGAGTTCTGCACTTCCTCCCGTACAAAGCTTCATAAGGTGCCATTTGAATACTCGCATGATAACTGTTATTATAATCAAACTCCACCATAGGCAAGTGCTTCTCCCAAGAGCCTTGAAATTCAATAACACAGCACCTCAACATATCCTCAAGCACTTGGATAACACGCTCAGATTGTCCATCCGTCTGCGGATGATAAGAAGTACTAAAATTCAGCCATGTACCTAAAGCTTGATGCAAACACTCCCAAAACCTTGCAGTGAACCTCGGATCTCTATCTGATACTATAGATTTTGGCACACCATGCAATCGCACAATCTCAGCAATGTACAACTCCGCAAGCTTATCCAAGGTATATGTAGTATGCACAGGCAAGAAATGTGCACACTTCGTAAGGCGATCCACAATCACCCAAACAGAGTTCTTCTTTGATGGCAATAGAGGCAAATCAGACACAAAGTCCATGGTGATCCCCTCCCACTTCCATGCAGGAATCCTTAACGGCTGCAACAACCCCGAAGGAAACTGATGCTCAGCCTTAACCCGCTGACAAACCATACATTTGCTAACATACTCAGCAACATCTTTCTTCTATCCCACCCAATAGTACTCATCCTTCAAATCACGATACATCTTTGTACTACCAGGGTGCATAGCAAAAGGACTACTATAAGCCTCGGTCAAAATAGTGCACCTCAACTCAAAATTACTCGGCACCACTATCCGGCTTCCAAAACATAAAACACCATCATCATTGAAACATAAATCTAATGGTCTACCCTCAGCAATATCCTGAACATGTGGCACCAAAGAATCATCCAACAACTGCTTATCCTTATTATTTGAACCAAAGATGGTTTCACTTGCAATTCAGCAACAAGACCACCATCTCGTGATATGCTCAAGCTAGCAAACATCGCTCTTAACTCCACTGCCACTTTTCTGCTCAAAGCATCGGCCACAACATTGGCCTTCCCTGGATGATACTCGATCGTTAGATCGTAATCCTTAAGAAACTTTACCTAGCGTTGTTGCCTAAGATTCAACTATTTCTGAGACATCAAATACTTCAAACTTTTATGATTCGTGTACACCGTACACTTCTTACCATAGAGATAATGTCTTCAGATCTTTAGAGCAAAAATCACCGCTACTAACTCAATGTCATGCGTAGGGTAATTACGCTCATGCACTTTCAACTGTCGCGATGCATAAGCCACAACCTTACCCTCTTGCATTAATACACACCCCAAACCAACATAGGATGTGTCACTATACACCACAAACTCTTTCCCAGATTCAGGTTGAACCAAGATAGGAGCTTGTGTCAAAGCTGCTTTTAGCTTCTCAAAAGCTTGTTGTCTCGCTTCCGTCCACTCATACTTAACATCCTTTTGCAACAACTTCGTCAAAGGGGCAGCAATTTTAGAAAATTCATCCATAAACCTTCGGTAGTAACCTGCCAAACCAAGGAAACTATGAACTTCATGAACAGACTTATGAGGCTTCCAATTCATCACCGCCTCAATCTTCTGAGGATCAACATGAATCCCCTCGGCCGAAACCACATGACCAAGGAAAACAACTTCCTTTAGCCAAAACTCGCATTTGCTTAGCTTAGCATAAAGCTGATTTTCTAACAGCGCTTGCAAAACGATCCTCAAATGATCCTCATGCTCCTCCTCAGTACGAGAGTACACAAGGATATCATCGATGAACACCACAACGAACTTGTCCAAGAATTCATGCAACACCCTATTCATCATGCCCATGAAAGCAGGAGGAGCATTCGTCAATCCAAATGGCATCACTAGGAACTCATAATGCCCATACCTCGTTCGAAAGGTTGTTTTCGGCACATCCACATCCTTCACCTTTAACTGATAGTACCCTGACTTCAAGTCAATCTTTGAAAACACAGTCGCTCCACGAAACTGATCAAAAAGATCATCAATCCTCGGCATGGGATACTTGTTCTTGACGGTCAACTTATTCAGCTGACGATAATCAATGCACATCCTAATCGTGCCATCTTTTTTTTTAACAAACAAGACCGGTGCACCCCAAGGTGACACACTAGGCCGAATGAAGCCTCGGTCAAGAAACTCTTGAAGTTGCATCTTCAGCTCCTTCAACTATTTGGGTGCCATGCGATAGGGAGCAATGGACACCGGAGTTGTGTTCTTAGACAACTCAATTCCAAATAAAACCTCTCGACTAGGCGGCAACCCAGGTAACTCCTCCGGAAACACTCTAGGGAATTCACACACGGTCCTTATATCATGTATGCGCACCTCCTTTGAACTGGGATTCATAACAAAGGCTAGGTAAGCCTCACATCCTTGATGCAACATCCGGCTTGCTTCAAGCGTCGACGCCACATTAGCTAGAAACTTCACATTTTCTCCCACCACGACAACCTCATAATCATCCGCAAGTTTCAACGAAACTCGCTTACTTTCAAAAACCACAACGGCTCTATGTTCAAAAAGCTAGTCCATGCCAAGAATCACATCAAAACCATAGAATGGCAATTCCATAATATCAACCAGAAACACATGATCTTGCACCTTTAAGGGGCAT
Organism: Hibiscus trionum; assembly: GCA_030270665.1. NCBI lineage: Eukaryota > Viridiplantae > Streptophyta > Magnoliopsida > Malvales > Malvaceae > Hibiscus > Hibiscus trionum. The sequence continues at coordinate 26,314,225 of BSYR01000005.1, forward strand.
CTCCTATACAACTTTCTTGTTACAACTGTCTCACCAAATGAACTAGTCACACGCATACCAACATCCAAAGACTCAACAGGCAAACCAAGCATTTGAGCATGTTCATGTAATATGTACGAGTGTGTAGATCCAAAATCAATCAAAGAAAGTAATGACAAGGATTCCAAAGTAAAGGTACCTGCGATCACGTCCATGTCATTCCTTCCCTCTCGATGGGCATACACTCGAGCCTGGCCACCACCCTCAGGTTGGACAGCACCACATGTGCCACGTTCCTTCCACCCTCATCTCTGCGCTGAAAATTACCACGGCTGCTCCCACGACCTCTCTGTGGCTCAGCTGCTCTCACTGGAGCCTGTCCCTCTCTCAACGGCTGAGGAAAATCTTTCTTCATATGCCCTCGACCACCATAGTTCCAGCATGTACCCAGATTACCCCAACACTCACCAGCATGTCTCCTACCACACCGGTTACACTCATGAGTCCTCAAGAAAGCATTTGGTCCTTGCTGACCTCTTCCAGGGTTACCACCCTCGCGTCTAGCATCAATATGTGGCCTTTTATCCTTATGCCTCTTATTGCGATCTCTACCAAAATCACGTTCTGCAGCTCGCTTCCTTGAGCTAGATCCTCCTGCTCGACTCGCCAAACCAAGATTCAGCTCAATGTCCTTGGCTCTAGTGACCAAGACATCGAAATCAGTATAATCGGCTGCGGGCATATAGGTTTTCACATCCTCCACCAGCCCATAACGGAACCGTTCACATCTTTCTCTCTCGTTAGGAGTCAGCTCATGTGCATATTGGCTAAGGCGTACAAACTAAATCTCATATTCCGCCACCGACATGCTCCCTTGCACAAGGGACATAAACTCCCTCTTTTTCTCGTCGAGGTAGCGAACTCCCAAATATTTCTGCTTGAACGCATTAAAAAAGAACGTCCAAGTCACTTCATCATCTTTCATTCCCGCAATAGTGGTCGTCCACCACGTATATGCATCACCATGCAACAGGGACACAATACATCCCAACTTATGTACATTGTTTCAATTCAGCTGTCCAAGTATCCTCTTGGTACTCTCTAACCAAGACTCGGAACCTTCCGGTGTCAAACCCCTAAACTCAGTCCCACCCAGACTATGAAGTCGCTCTAACGGCAACCTTACATTAGCACCATCTGAGGTGCAGCTCCATGAGCTCCAACTACTGCTGCCTGGAAAGCCCTAGCAATAGCTTGAATCAGAACAGACATATCAGGAGCAGCTTGCCCCTGAACTCCCTCGGGTCCAGCAACCCCAGCACCAACCCCAGCTCCACCACCACTAGGTGGTCCACCATGGGGAGGAGGAGGTAGATCCTCAGCATTCTCTATATTCTCATTCTCAGCCATAGCACGAGTATTGATTCTAAGCTCTCTACGTGGCCCCATAATAAAACAATGCACTGATAAAATACAATAAATTCAATTAGGCATGATAAGGTAAGTAATCCAAGTACTCAAGCTCATTTTTGAAAACAATTCTTCTCATTAGTAATGATATGGCAATGGGATCCCCAACTATACCCCAAACATAGCATAGCATCACGAATTCATCTCAAGTGAATCATACACCAATATTCATACAACATACTTTCACCGAAAAATCACAAACATTCATAACCACATACATTAACCACTTACCAAGCCCCAAAAATTCGCTAACCTGGCTCTGATACCAACAAATGTAACCCCCTTAGCCCGGCCTAGATGCTTGACCCGAACTACGAAGATTACACGGGGAAAACCAAAGTCAACCCGAAAGTCAACCTTGATTAACGACCCTTTTTTATCTTATATAGATGCATATTAAGCCTATGTAATTACTCAAGAATCAAATGGGAGTAAGGCACGGCGATCGAAAAACAATTAGGGACTCAATTGCAAGAATTACACTTTTAGGGACCAAATTGTAAATTTTGGAAAATATAAGGACTTTATAGATTTTATCTTACCAATTTGTATTTAGTCATATTGCATGCCTCTCTGTCAAATTTTAGCCTAAAAGGACATTCCAAGCTCAAGAAATTGCATCCACAACATTCAGGACTTAAAATGTAAAACATAGAAACTTAAAACAATTCAAAAACATCACCTAACGGTCATCCGTTTCAGAACACTGACCTTCGTACCGAAATGCCCGTATCGAAATGGTATTGACCGTTTCGGTACTCGGGTGCGTTCTGAGACCGGTATCGAAACAGGCCTCTCCAATAGCCAAAATGTTCCGAAACACCTTCAACCGTTCCGAAACACTATGGCCATTACAGGCCCCTGTTTCGAAACAGTTAAGGGTGTTTCGATACACCCTGCCCTGTAGCAATAGAAAATGCTGGTTTTTCACCTCTTAACCCACTCAAACATGCTTCAAAGCATACCATGTCATACCACCAACTTGTTTAGACATTAGAGATCATATTAAGGAACTTAAGCTAGAGCATGGCATCAAACACATAAACATTCCATCTATATGCATGCTTCCTAGCCACAAAACAAAATATAAGTTTTCAAACCTCAAACCACCCAAACAAAACCATTACAAACTCCAAAAGCCACACCAAACTTGTTACAAACATAGGGAGTTCCAAAACACATCTCCCAACAACAACCATGAAACCCCATTGCCACATATCAATACTAAAGTATGTAAAACATCACCATACATGAGCTTTACACTTCCTTGGATGTTCTTAACCTTCTTGCTGCCCAAAAATCACTTCAATTATCTGCATTGTTGGTAAAAGAGAGCATAAGCACATTTGCTTAGTGAGGCAAGCTCTAAAGAAAACCAACACAACAATGCATCATTCAAAACACTTTCTCAAAAGCCAATTTCTACAACATGCTCATTCCATCTCATGCTTGAAAACCATTTCAAAGCAAATTTCCATTTGAAACCACATGTACCTCTATTCTATCTCATGCATTTAAACCAATGCAAATCTTATGGCAAAGCCATACACATGCTTGTGAAAACTAAACCATTTCATATACAACTCTCATATGCATTTCTCGTAGCATAAATCATCTCAACATTAAGTACATGTGAATCAAAAGCATTTTCATATATTATATTGGCATTTCACATCTCATTATTACTCAGATATGCGGATAACTTTCTCAAACCCACTAGACACTTCCGGTGGAATCTCACATCACCGTACTCACATGTGGTATCTCTCATCGCCACAAAGCTTAGGTATTTCACCAAGTCCTACCCGATGGAATGCCCATCATCGGTCTCTCCCTTTGGATTGAATCCAAAAAGCAGTTGCGAATTTTTAGTTTATAGTGCACTTTTATCCTATTGATCGACCAATTATATCTGGTAAGTATCTCATCTTCTATTCCAATATATTATGTCAAAACAACATCTCACCTACTATTTTTAATGCAACATTTCTCAAAGCTTTCTCATCTCATTTCAAAATCATAACATTTTCCTTGCTTTAAAACAAAAGCTGAAAACTCATCAATGCAACATGTTATTTCATGAAATCTTTTCAAGCATCATCTCATGCCACAAATCATGCATAATATAGTAGGAATTTATCAACACCAAAGGCGTCCGAAGATGTCTCCCTTGTTCATAACACATAAGAGCAGAGGATTAATGTATCATCATGCATTGAAACCATCAGCCACACACCTAAACCCGCTGCTCTATTCAAAAGCCTCATTTCGGCCACCAAAAACAGCCGAAATCAACTCCAAACTCTTCCAAAACAAAGCTCAGCCAAGATCTATCACTTCCAAACATTTCTAAACATTAATCAACACCAAAAACCACCACAAACTCGTCCTTATACCTCCAGCTATAAGAGAACACCAAAACCACCCCAAAAACCATCATTCTAGCATGCAAAACTTAGGAATCCAAATCTATTCGGGATTTGTTTGATAAAATCTCATTTATAACATCAATTTCCATCCAAAATACATTAGAAAACAACCTCAAAACATATCCTAACCAACAACCACGAAAATCATCAAAATCTCTCCAAGAACCTTGAGTTTTAACACAATTTCTTGTTTCTAACATTAAAGCAACTCAAAAATCATTAACAAAAGGATTGATAACTTGGGAATTTCAGTAAAGAATTGATCATTAGAGGAGAAGGATGAAGCTTACCTCTAATGGCTGATTTCTCCTTGATTTGGGAAAGTTTTCTTGAAAATCCAAAATGAAAACAATAGGATTTGGTGAGGAAAAGATTAGGGATCTGTTGAGTGGATCGAATGATCGAAATGAACCAAGAGGGGGTGAATTGGATTTTTAAAGTTCTTGGTGGTGGAAATTACAAATTAAAAAGGTAGACAAGGAATTTTAGAGTGGTTCAAGTTCGAAATGAACTCTACATCCACTACCTTAGCTTCACTAAGGATTTGCAACAATTCCACTAATTGCTTTTCCCCTTTTCTAGGCTAAGGAGGTAACCCTTACAATTTTCGGTCAAATTTTCTACCCAAAATTTGACCCAATCCTCACACAATTGAAACAAAGAATTTGTTGGCTAAACAAGTATCTCTCAATACATAAACTAGCCCAATTACAAGCACTCAACCCAATTGAAATAATAAGAATGAAAAATACAATTGGGGTTACAAGACAATAATGGGATTTAGGCACAAATGCTTGGATTTGATGTTTGGATGTTTGCTTTAGGATCAATAGTTGTTGCTGGAGCTTTTAGAGGTCCTATTTATACGTTCTCATTGAATTCTAGCCGTTGTGGTTGTTGCATTCATCAATAGAGCCGTTGGGGTGTTATCTCCCCTCCATAAATGCAGTCTGCAACCAACCGTTTCGAAACGCCCGACCCTGTTTCGAAACAAACCAAAATAGAAAGAGCCGTTAGGGTGCATTAAAGAGCCCGTATCAAAACAGTCAGACCTGTTTCGATACGCTAAGAGCCGTTTCGAAACTTGTTTCGAAACATTTTGCCACTATCAAGGGTCGTATCGAAACGTCTTGAGCTCGTTTCGATACGCCTTAACGGTTTGTTAAAAATCAGTTAAAAACATTCAACGGTCATATTTTTCAAATCAATTTAAGAACCGTTTCGAAACATTGGATGTCGTTTCGATACGGTGTCTTTTTGTTCTAAAGCCGTTTCGAAACACAGGTTGGCAGTGTTGAAATCATTTCGATACCCGTTTTGAAACATGGACTCACAGTTTCAAAACTATTTCGAAACGCCTTAGGCCGTTTCGAAACGGTGACTCGAAAATCACTGTTTTGGCTTTAAGAACACTTAGAAAATATTTTATAAACTTAGTTTTTAACTTAGGCATATTCTTCAAAACATATAGGGATGTTTGAGGACTTAAAAATTCGTTTTCACATTTTCAATTTAGTCCTTAGGTTCTTTAGTTATATCAAAATTAAAATACCGGTTTCACAATCTCCCCCTTTTTGATATAACAAAACCAAAGTTAGAATTTTTAAGAGTTTTGAAAATTTCGAATACATTTTAACTCCCCCTCAATTTAAGATAGGTTTTTAGAGTTTTAAAAAGATTTAAATTTTAAATTCAAAGTTTAAAACTTAAAAACACTTTAAATATTTAAAACGAATTTTGGCTCTTAGATTACTTCTCCCCCTTTTTGTTAGATCAAAAAATATAAACAAGGCTCAAAGAGAAGAGATAGGGTTAAAAGCAATAATCAATAAGCAATAAGCAACAATAATATTAATTCATAAAAATAAAATATCCAAAACATAAACCTTAAACAATAAGTTCAAAGCATAATCCCAAATAAAATCAAAAGCATAGGTTCATAAAACATAATGGAAATAAAAATGCAAACTTAATCCTAAAATGCATAGCTAATATGATATGTCATGAGAAACCTAGGCCTCGTCGTCACCATCATCATCTGAGGACTCATCATCGCTCTTGACTTGAGATTGACGAAACTTCATCCATTGGCCATAAAAGGTGGAGAAGGACATATCCATGGCGGAGTGTTGATTCTCAAGGGATTGGAGTCGATCCTCTACATTTTGCAAGCGTGTGTTGATAGCACCAAAGCCCGAAGCCACGTTAGTGTCCATGGCGTTGAACCGCTCTGTAAGGAAAGCCGTGAGAGCTTCATTGTTTGCAACTTGAGCTTGAGGTTGAGGTTCAACGGGAGGAGGAGGAGGAGGTGCTTCCCTATCAACATGTTCCCAATGTCCATTGTTTACATAACGAAAACCGGACTTACAGAGAGAGGACTCACCAATTTTTGACTTGCGGGGTTCCGGAGAGTCGTAGGTGCAATCAAGGTTAAGCTTGCTAAAGATATGACTTAAAACCGTTCCATAAGTGAAGAATTTCAGTGCATCGGTGTCACGAAGCTTAACATTGTTAACTATTTCAGCAAATATGATCTTAACTAGATTAGGGCGCTCACCACGACGGAAACACTCAAGCCAAAAATAGTCTACTTGACGAATGTGAGAATATTTACCTCCGGAGGGGCGAAGAAACCATGAGACCGTCAAATGGAGGAATCGATCGTGCGCATCCAAGGTAAGCACCGAACCGGTGTGAGAACCAAAGTGACTCTCATTCGCAATTCCTTCGTCCTTAAGAGAAAACGTAGACTCCAAGAGAGGGACATCAACGACAATCCTCTTGCCCAAGATAGAAGACTCAAGGCCAACCACTTCGGTATTATCTTCATTATTGATAAATTGAGCATTGGAGTAAAAAAGGAGTACCATGTGCTTGTAGAAAATGTCCGGGATGCTCAAAAGACCAAGGAAACTCCATTCTCTCAAACGGTCAAGGTAACGAAAAAGAAAGCGCTCGGAGTCAAGAAACTTGAGATCAATGACATGCTCACGAAGAACTTCGTACTCCTTGACATAAGTGAACAGATCCCTCATCTCTTGAGTTCGAAGAGTTTTCTGAAATAGCTGGGTGAGATTGGGACGAATACTCGATTCACTTGCTTGACCGATCTTACGCTTTTTGCTAACGTTCTCCGTCATCCTAAAAATATAAAACAAGCAATTTTTAAAAAAATTAAGTGTATGCATGAGATTTCTTAATTCAATCCAATGGTAAATCCCACTTAGGTTTAAAAACAAGTTTTTAAAACAAATATATAAAACAAAACAAAACAAAAAAAAATTAAGAGAAAAACAGTAAAAAAATACGAGTGAAAATTTATATATTCGAATCAAAAAATTGAAGATTTTGAAAAAAATTTACAAGATTTGAAAAACCCAAGTATAAAAACATATAAACTATACAAAATTAAAATTTTCTAACCTAAGATTCGAATATAAATTGAAGGAAAAAGAAAAAGATGAGAAATACCTTAAATTGGGATTTTGGATGAATAGAGGAAAATCCTTGCACAAGATTGTTGAAGCTTGCTTATACTTGTGTTTAAGAGAAAAACCCCTCAAGATTTGGTGAAAAACCAAGAGGTTTAGAGGGTTTTTATAGGGAAAAATCGATTCTAGGGTTTTTAGGGTTTGGGAGAGTTTTAATTAAAGCATAACTTTATCATTAAAAGCCCTTTTTAAAGCAGTCCGCGAACCCGTTTCGGAACGGTGTCGACCATTTCGAAACGTGGGCACGAAAGTTTGACCGATTTTTCAACTCCAGCTGACTGTTTCGATACGGGTTTGACCGTATCGAATCCCCGTTGACTCGTATCGAAACTTGTTTCGATACACCCCTTGGCAATAGCCAAAACGTTTCGAAACCCTTGGAAGGCGTTTCGAAACGCTCTTCTCTCAAATAGAAATTTAAAGCAATTGTATCGAAACAGGTGGACCTGTTTTATACACCTGGGCCTGGAAGTGCAGATGAGGCTCTAAAAGTGCAGAAAAAAGAATTTTTCTAAGGCCTAACTTGCATGAATGACATGAATGAGCAGGAAAAACATATGCAAACATAAACATACTCCCCCTAGCTATAGGCATGGATGAAATTAGGAGTAAAAACACATAATCATGGCATTTCACAAGATCAAGAAATTTTAAGCACAAAAGAGGTCCTAAAAGGTCAAGATAGGCTAGCTAGACCTAACTCTCTCCCAAGGGACCAAAAACGCTCTTTGTCTAAAGGTTTTGTAAATATGTCCGCTAATTGATTTAAGGTGTCAACATACTCTATAACCACATCTTCTTTAAGGACATGATCTCTAATGAAATGATGCCTTATTTCTATGTGTTTGGTTCTAGAGTGTTGGATGGGATTTTTTGTCAAACATATAGCACTAGTGTTGTCACATTTAAGGGGTATGGTTTCAACTTTAATACCATAATCTAAGAGTTGTTGCTTCATCCAAAGGACTTGAGCACAACAACTCCCTAAGGATATGTACTCGGCTTCGGTCGTAGATAAGGTTACACTATTTTGTTTCTTAGAGAACCAAGATATGAGCATACTACCTAGGAATTGACAAGTTCCCGAAGTACTCTTCATATCGATTTTGCATCCCCCATAATCCGCATCCGAATAAGCATGAAGGTTGAAGGTGGAGTCTCTAGGGTACCAAAGACCTAAGCAAGGAGTATCTCTAAGGTACCTAAAGATTCTCTTAACGGCTATAAGGTGAGACTCTCTAGGACTAGCTTGAAACCTAGCACACAAGCAAACACTAAACAAGATATCTGGTCTACTTGCGGTAAGGTAAAGCAATGATCCAATCATAGAACGATAAAGCTTAGAGTCGACACACTTACCTCCTTCATCTTTGTCAAGCTTTATAGATGAGCTCATAGGTGTGGCTTGAGGCTTTGCATTCTCCAAACCAAACTTCTTGAGCATATCCTTTATGTACTTTGCTTGATTGATGAAGGTGTCATCCTTCTTTTTCTTGATTTGAAGTCCCAAAAAGAATGAGAGCTCCCCCATCATGCTCATCTCGAATTCACCTTGCATTAGCTTAGCAAACTCTTTGCAATGACATTTGTTAGTAGAACCAGAGATAATATCATCAACATAAATTTGTACTACTAAGATGTCATTTTTATACCTTTTTATAAAAAGTGTAGTGTCCACCTTGCCTTTTTCAAAAACCTTTTCAATTAAAAAGTTTGAAAGCCTTTCATACCAAGCTCTAGGAGCTCGTTTTAAACCATAAAGAGCTTTAGTGAGTTTGAAAACATGATTTGGAAATTTTGAGTCTTCAAAACCCGGTGGTTGTTCCACATACACTTCTTCATTTATAAAACCATTTAAAAACGCGCTTTTAACATCCATTTGAAAAAGCTTGAAATCATGATAACATGCATATGCAAGCAACATCCTAATGGCTTTCATTCTAGCTACGGGTGCATAGGTTTCATCAAAATCTATTCCCTCTTCTTGAGTGTAACCTTGTGCTACTAGTCTAGCTTTATTTCTCACAATGTTACCACTCTCATCTAGCTTGTTCCTAAAGACCCATTTAGTTCCTATGGTAGATTGATTACTAGGCCTATCAACTAATGTCCAAACGTTACTTCTCTCAAATTGATTTAACTCTTCTTGCATAGCCATAATCCAAAAATCATCTTTCAATGCTTCTTTTATATTCTTAGGCTCTATGCATGAGATAAATGCAATATGATTCATTAATCTAAGAGAAGATCGAGTGGTTACCCCCTTGGATGGATCACCCAAGATTTCACCATCTTTGACATAGTTGAACTCCCTTGGGTAGCTCACTTCCTTTTCCTCAAGAGCCAAGTCCTTCAAGGCTTCAAGAGGTGGATCTTGTGTGTCCTCTTCTTTTGTTGGAATCTCATCCTCCTTTGAAGTTTGTCCTCCATCAAAGGCATTTATGATTCCTACATCATCATCATCACAAGAATCCTTCCTTGGAAGGAGGTTATCATCGAATACAACATGTATAGATTCTTCTACTACTAAAGTTCTTTTGTTAAATACTCGATAGGCTTTAGAGGTTAAAGAGTATCCTATGAAAATAGCTTCATCACTTTTTGCATCAAATTTACCTAAGTTGTCTTTTCCATTATTTAGAACAAAACACTTGCAACCAAAAGGGTGAAAATAGCTAATGTTAGGCTTTTTAGATTTTAAAATCTCATAAGGTGTTTTCTTTAAAATTGGCCTAATCATTACTCGGTTAACAATATAGCAAGCGGTGTTTGTGGCTTCCGCCCAAAAATATTTAGGTAAATTATTTTCACAAAGCATGGTTCTAGCCATTTCTTGCAAAGTTCTATTTTTCCTCTCAACTACCCCATTTTGTTGAGGAGTTCGAGGAGCCGAAAAATTATGGCTAATACCATTTTCATTCAAAAAATCTTCAAACCCTAAATTTTGAAACTCGGTTCCATGATCACTTCTAATATGTGAAATTCTAAGTTCAAGATCATTTTGGGTTAGTTTTGAAAATGTGATGATTTTTTCTAAAGCCTCATCTTTAGTACTTAAAAATAGAACCCAAGTAAATCTAGAGAAATCATCAACAAGTACAAATGCATAAGATTTACCACCCAAGCTCATAGTCCTAATTGGCCCAAATAGATCCATATGGATAAGTTGCAAACATCTACTTGTAGAAACATCATTAATGGACTTAAAGGATGACTTATGTTGTTTACCCTTAGAGCATGCATCGCAAATTTTATCGTTTGAGAACTTAATCTTGGGTAAACCTCTAACTAGATCAAGGGAAACTAGTTTTTCTAAAACACTAATGCTAGCATGTCCTAGTTTCTTATGCCACAACCATGCATCATTTTCATTTTGTGCTACCAAACATGCATGAGATGTATGTATGTCATCTAGATGCACCATGTATATGTTACCTATGCGATGACCTATGAGCATAATATTATTAGATTTAATGTCAACAATTTTGCACCCATTTTTATCAAATAAAACATTAAATCCTTTATCACATAATTGACTTATGCTCAACAAGTTGTGTTTAAGACCATCGACATACAATACATTTTCAATAAGAATAGTAGAGTGAATACCTATGGAGCCAATACCTTTAATGTGGCCTTTGGAGTTGTCACCAAATGTCACCACTCCTCCACTTTTTGGCTTTAGATCCATGAATCTACTCTTGTCTCCGGTCATATGCCTTGAGCATCCACTATCAAGGTATCATGAGTTTTGACTTTGTGCTTTGGCCTTGTAGCAATGCTCCCCCTACAAACAAAGATATTAAGCTTTTGTTTTTGGTACCCAAATCATTTTGGGTCCACGAGTGTTAGCTCCCATTAACTTGGTTCCCTTAGGAATCCAAGGTGACATAGCAACAATATTATTAGATTTTACAAGTTCCTTAGGAACACATACACTTCTAATCCTTTTAGTTCTTCTATGTCTAGGAAGACTGCCTTGTTTTTAGTTATTAGTCCTTTTCTTAAGTTGGATTGTTTTAGAAGATTCACCTATTTCATGCTTCACACTACCAACATTTTTAAAGGACTCCTTGAGCTTGTTAAGCTCATCTAACACCTTTTGGTGTTCACTATTACATTGAGATAAAAGATTATTAAGGTCAACATTTTCATCTTGGAAGAATTTTAGCTCATCTTTCAACCCTAAAATCTTTTTCTCAAATTTTAAATTAGCTTGAGAAAGTGAGTCATTTTTATCATTTAATTTCGAAATAATTTTCTTATTCCTAATGACCGACTCCTTGTATTTCTCAACTAATTCATCATAGACCTCTTGCAACTCATCATATGCATCATTTAATTCATCATATGTAAAATCAAAAGATGATGAGTTAGAGGTTACCATAGAGGAATCTTCCTCAAGTGCCATGAGGCAAAGGTTGGCCACTTCTTGTCCGTCATCCTCCGATGACTCCTCATCACTCCAAGTAGCAAGCTTGGCTTTGAGCTTCTTCTTCTTCTCAAAGCCCTTCTTCTTGAGTTGAGGGCACTCCGAACGTATGTGGTCGGGTTTATTGCACTCGAAGCAAATGATTTGATCTCTTGCTTCTTCTTTGTTTTTACCTTTGAAGTCCATCTTCCTTTGAATTTTTCTTCCCCGATTGGACCTCATAAAGCGTGAGAATCGTTTGGCTATCATAGGAAATTCTTCTAGATCATCCTCCTCACTAGAAGAGCTCTCCTCAAGTAATGAAGCTTTGAGAGCTATTCCCATCTTCTTCTTCTTTTCCACCTCAAGTTTTTCTACTCTTTTCTCTTCCTTCTTCTTCTCTTCTTCCCTTCCTTGCTTCATAATCTCATGAGTAAGGAGAGAACCCACTAGCTCATCAAGCTTTAAAGTCTTCAAATTTTTAGCTTCTATGATGGTGGTTCTCTTCCCATCCCAAGATTCAGGAAGTGAGTAGAGTAGCTTCCGGACAAGCTTGTCTTCCGATATCGTCTCTCCAAATCCCTTGAGCCCATTGACTATGATGGAGAAACGATCAAACATCTTGGACACCGTCTCATCAGGCTCCATCTTGAAATTTTCATAACTAAGATTGAGGATTCCAATCTTAGTTTCCTTGACATCATTGGTTCCCTCATAGGTAGTCTCAAGAGTGTCCCACACTTCTTTGGCACTCTCAATGGATGATACTTTGGAGTAGATGTCCGGACCGAAAGAACAAAAAAGCATGTGGAGAGCTTTGTCATTTATTTGGATCTTCTTCCTTTCTTCTTCACTCATCTCCACCTTTTTCTTCAAAACCATCTTCCCTTCACTATCTTGCTTCAATGGAATGTAAGGGCCATCTTCAATCACATCCCAAACCAAGTAGTCATTGGACTTGATGAAGAGACGCATTCTATTCTTCCAAAACGGATAGTTGTCACCATTGAAGAAGGGTGGTTTTGTAGTGGATTGAGACTCATACATGCTCGAGCCGGAGGTAGAAGCCATCTCTTGATTTTTGGATGATCACACTCTTCCTAGGAACTCCTCTTGTGGTTGTTAATCCTCAAAGAGGTAGGCTCTGATACCAATTGTTGAGTGGAAGGAATGATCGAAATGAACCAAGAGGGGGGTGAATTGGATTTTTAAAGTTCTTGGTGGTGGAAATTGCAAATTAAAAAGGTAGACAAGGAATTTTAGAGTGGTTCAAGTTCCAAATGAACTCTACATCCACTACCTTAGTTTCACTAAGGATTTGCAACAATTCCACTAATTGCTCTTCCCCTTTTCTAGGCTAAGGAGGTAACCCTTACAATTTTCGGTCAAATTTTCTACCCAAAATTTGACCCAATCCTTACACAATTGAAACAAAGAATTTTTTGGCTAACTAAGTATCTCTCAATACATAAGCTAGCCCAATTACAAGCACTCAACCCAATTGAAATGATAAGAATGAAAAATACAATTGGGGTTACAAGACAATAATGGGATTTAAGCACAAATGCTTGGATTTGATGTTTGGATGTTCGCTTTAGGATCAATAGTTGTTGCTGGAGCTTTTAGAGGTCCCTTTTATACCTTCTCATTGAATTCTAGCCGTTGTTGTTGTTGCAATCATCAATAGAGCCGTTGGGGGTGTTATCTCCGCTCTATAAATGCAGTCTGCAACCAACTGTTTCGAAACACCCGACTCTGTTTCGAAACAGACCAAAATAGAAAGAGTCGTTGAGGTGCATTAAAGAGCCCGTATCGAAACGGTCAGACCTATTTTGATACGCTAAGAGCCGTTTCGAAACTTGTTTTGAAACATTTTGCCACTATCAAGGGTCGTATCGAAACGTCTTGAGCTCGTTTCGATACGCCTTAACGGTTTGTTAAAAATCAGTTAAAAACATTCAACGGTCATATTTTTCAAATCAATTTAAGAACCATTTCGAAACACTGGATGTCGTTTCGATACGGTGTCTTTTTGTTCTAAAGCCGTTTCGAAACTTGTTTCGAAACACAGGTTGGCAGTGTTGAAATCATTTCGATACTCGTTTCGAAACATGGACTCACAGTTTTAAAACTGTTTCGAAACGCCTTAGGCCGTTTCGAAACGGTGACTCGAAAATCGCTGTTTTGGCTTTAAGAACACTTAGAAAATATTTTATAAACTTAGTTTTTAACTTAGGCATATTCTTCAAAACATATAGGGATGTTTGAGGACGTAAAAATTCGTTTTCACATTTTCAATTTAGTCCTTAGGTTCTTTAGTTATATTAAAATTAAAATATCGGTTTCACAGGATCAAAAGGAGAAATCTCATCGAGAGGAATGAAAATCAGAGGCTAATTGATGGAGGAAATGTGTTTGGCTGAAAAGAAATTGAGAGAAAATTAAATGAGAGAAAATTGACGTAAGGTAGTTATGAAAAGTCAAAGATAGTTTTTCCTTTTAATTATCTTTATTTCCTTTAATTAAAACATTATTAAAAACACCCAAAATAAGAAGAAATCTGAATAAAATCATTTTGGTAAAATTAGCTCCTTAAAGATTCAAAGTTTCAATCCTTTACAAAACAGTCACTATTTAACTTTTGCAAAAACTGTGATTTGGTCACTACACCGAAATGTAGTATTTCCAGACCTTATTTTGTAAAATTGTTTTCACCATAATCATTCATATAATAAATGAGGATTTTTAGGTACTTTTCCATATTTTTAAAGCATCCCGAACTAGGTGTTCCCTAAATCTCCCTTAAAAATTCGAACCATTCTCGACCGGTCCAATTCGAACTCTAAAACATTTAGGCCCAAAATCGGGGCGTTACAGAGAGCATCACGTCGGATATTGTCTTACTCCCACTTAATGGTGAAAAACTCGGGTGTAGGGTTTATGCATGAATGACAGATACAACATACACAAAAACTACCCCCATTTTTCTTAAAATTCATCGAACAGTTTTTTTTTGAAAAAATTAAATTCAAATTAATGTTAGAAATGCAAAAATGCCACGTGTAATTAATTATTAGGCCTGACTCTCAATTTCTATCCCCAACGAAGTCGTCAAGTTATCGCGACCGTTTTTTGAAAACCCGCTTTTTGAGTTTGGAAAAATAGCCTGACGATTAAAATTCGAAAGAAATCGGGGTTTTGACCAATTTTAACTTGTGATTAGTTAATTTTCCATTTTTAATCAATAATCCCTTTTATTTGTTTAAAAATCATTTTGAAGTCACCACCGACCACTTTGGTAGGTCGGACACCATAAAAACGTACTAGAGATTCTTTTTTGAAAAGTTCAGGTTCGGGAGTCAGTTACGTGTAGGGAAGGGTTAGCACCCCTACGAACGCCCGTTATCGGTACCTCGTTAATTACACGTGGTATTTTGTCATTTAGAACATTAATTTGAATATAATTAAATATTTTAAATGTAAAATGAATTTTATTCCGAATGGGGGTATCTCTTTGTAAGAAAATACATTTTGGACGAATATAATTATGAAACGTCCAGTTACATTAGGACACTTCAATTTATATTCAATATGTACCTCAACGCAAAAGGTTTAATACAAGACCAATTATTGTCTTATTCATTTTATATAAACCTTAAATAGGCTCCATTAATTAATTTGATTTTGTTGGGTTTTTCGTGCTCGATTTCCTTCAACCGTTCTTGCTCGCCAAATGTGGAGAAGTTGGATATTTGGGTGTTTTAGTGGGAGGTGAAAATTGGACATTAAGACACAAGGATTTATAGTGGTTCAACCTTCTAACCAAGGTCTACATCCACTACCTTAGCTTCCCACTAAGGATTTCAACAAATTCACTCTTTGAATTTCTTCCCCTTTTCTAGGCTGAGGAGGAAACCTTTACACACTTAAAGCTTTCTAACCCAAAGCTTGAGTAAACCCTCTTTACAAGAGAAATTCTAAAGCAAACTTGAAATCCCTCTAATAGGTAATTGTTTGCACTAAAAAGCTCTCACCCAAAACCTAGACACTTGAGCAAATATAACAATGTTAAGCTCACTAGTGTTGTCTAAGCAAGGAATTTACAATTAAAGCTCTAGACACAATTTGTCATCATATTGTTGTAACAAATGAAGCATTTGCCTTCTCTTGATGCTTGGAGGTCCCTTTTATACTCCTAGTTGAGTTTGTAGTCGTTACTAGCCGTTAGGGTTGAATTGGAGCCGTTGGAGACTTTATTTCCCACCGTAAATGCACTTCTACAGCCTATCGTATCGGTACTCGAGGAGGCGTATCGATACCTATCTCACAAAAATAAATAGCCGTTGTACAAATTTAAGCTCACAAGGGTGTACAAAAAATTTACAATAAAGCACTCTCTAAAGACTATGTACAAGAGAATAATAAAATAAAGATTTAGACTCTAATTCTCTTGACCATATTGCTTGGATGTTGTCTCTAACTATCTTCAAGTGTTCTAGCCTTCAATTTATAGTCTCAATTGAGTTTGTAGCCGTTACTAGCCGTTGGAGATGTTTTGGAGCCTAGATGTTTAAGGTCCGAATCGGACTGGTCAGAAAACGGTTCGAATCTTAAAGGGAGTTTTAGGGAACACCTAGTTCGGGATGCTTTAAACATATATAAAAATATCTAAAAATCCTCATTTAATATATGAAAGATAATGGTGGAATCAATTTTACAAAATAAGGTTTGGAAATACTACATTTCGGTGTAGTGACCAAATCGCAGTTTTTGTAAAAGTTAAATAGTGACTGTTTTGTAAAGGAATGAAACTTTGAATCTTTAAGGAGCTAATTTTACCAAAATGTTTTCATCAGATTTTTCCTTAATTTGGGTGATTTAATTAATGTTTTAATTAAAGGAAATGACGGTTAATGAATTTAGAAACTACCTTTGACTATTGATAACTACTTTTCACAAATTTTCCCTCATTTTATTTTTTCTCAAATTCCTTTCAACCAAACACATTTTTTCTCCAGCAAATATACTTTGATTTTCATTTCATTTGATGAGATTTCAATCTTTCTTTGATTCTTAATCAATTCCTCGTCAAATCCTCTTGATTTCTACATTGAATTTTCATGAAAACTTGCCCAAATCAAGGAGAAATCATCCATTAGAAGTAAGCTTCGTCCTTCTCCTCTAATGATCAGTTCTTTACTGAAATTCCCAAGTTATCAATCCTTTGTTAATGATTTTTAAGTGGTTTTAATGTTAGAAACAAGAAATTGTCTTAAAACTCAAGATTTTGGAAGAGATCTTGAAGATTTTCGTGGTGAATGATTGGGCTCTGTTTTGAGATGTTTTTCTAATGTATTTTGGATGGTAAATGATGTTGCAAATGAGGTTTTATCAATCAAATCTCGAATAAGATTGTTTTCCTAAGTTTTGCTTGTTAGAATGATGGTTTTTGGGGTGATTTTGGTGTTCTGTCATAGCATAAGGTATAAGGACGAGTTTGTGGTGGTTTTTGATGTTAATTGATGTTTAGAAATTATTAGAAGTGATAGATCTTGGTTGGGTTTTGTTTTGGAAGAGTTTGGAGGTGATTTCGGTAGTGTTTGGTAGCCGAAATGTGGTTTTTGTGTAGAGCAGCGAGAATAGGTGTGTGGCTGATGATTTCAATGCATGACGATGCATTAATCCTCTGCTCTTATGTGTTTAAAACAGGAGAGACATCTTCGGACGCCTTTGGAGTTGATCCGGAAGCTTAGATAGCGTTTCGGCGATCAAGCGAAACGTAATCGGTGAGTGCGTATGGTTTTAGAAGTCCTTGAGGGACAAAGAATCAAGGTTTGGGGATTTAGGAAAGTTTGAAACACCTTCCTAAGTCCGGAAGTAAGTATTGGCTAGATTGCTCTCATAGATGTGGTGATTGCCCCTAAAATGCTTTTATATGCTCATGGTTTGAGATTGATAAATTCCTACTGTTTTTATGCATGTTTTATAGCATGAGATGATGCTTGAAATGATTTCATGAAGTAACATGTTGCATAGTTGAGATTTGAGCTTTTATGTTAAAGCATAGCAAATGTTATGGTTTTGAAATGAGATGAGAATGTTTTGAGACTTGTTGCATGAAAAACAGTAGGTGAGATGATGGTTTTGATATAATATATTGGCATAGTTGTTGACATACTTACCGGATATAATTGATCGATCAATAGGATGAGAGTGCACTATAAACTAAAAATTCGTACGTGCTCTTTGGTTAAGCCAAAGGGAGAGAACCGATGATGGGCATTCCATCGGGTAGGACTTGTTGAAATACCCAAGCTTTGTGGCGATGAGAGTCTCCGCCATGTGAGTACGGTGATGTGAGATTCCACCGGAAATTGTGTTGCTAGACGAGTGAGTACGGTGATGGTAGATGCCACCGGAAGTGTCTAGTGAGATGTCCGCATATCCGAGTAATAATGAGATGTGAAATGCCAATAGAAAATATGAAATGGTTTTGATTCACATGTACATTTGATGAAATGATTTATGCTATGAGAAATGCATATGTGATTTGTATATGAAATGCTTTAGTGTACAAGCATGAGTATGGCTTTGCCATGAGTTTTGCATTGGTTAAAATGCATGAGATAGACATAAGGTACATGTGTTTTCATTGAGAAGTTGCTTTGAATGGTTTTCAAGCATGAGATAGAATGAGCATGTTGTTTAAAAGCTTTTGAGAAAATGTTTTGAAGAAATGCATTATTGTGTTGGTTTCTTTAGAGCATGCCTCGCTAAGCATTTGTGCTTACGCTCTCTCTCTTTTACCAATAATGCAGATAATTGAGGTTTTTCTGGGCATCAAAGAGGATAAGATCATCCAAGGAAGTACAAGCTCATGTATGGTGAAGTTTTCACACACTTTAGTTTTGATATAATGGCAATGGGAAACCAAGGTTGTATTTAGGAGATATGTTTGAACTCTCTAAGGTTGTGGCATGTTTATGTTGGCATGTTTGGGTTGTAATTGGCCTTAAATGTTTTGTTTGAGGTTGGATTGCTTATATTGGTTTTGTGATTAGGGAGTATACCTCTAGACTATGTGAATTTGTGTTTGATGCTATGTTCGTTTTAGAATGTCCTAAATATGTTCCTTATGTGTTAAATGGTTTGCTGGTACGATTTGGGAGTCTTTGAGGCATGTTTGATTAGGCTAAAGGATGAAAAACCAGCATTAGCTACTGTTTTTGGGCAAGATGTATCGAAACACCCTCTAGTGTTTCGAAACGGGGGCCTAAAATGGTCTTTGTGTTTCGGAACGACTGAGGCTGTTTCGAAACAGTTTGGCTACTGGAATGCCATGTTTCGGTACTGGTCTCGAAACACACCCGCGTACCGAAACGGTCAACACCGTTTCAATACATGCGTTTCGGTACGGTGGTTAAGTGTTTCGATACGGGTGACCGTTGGACACAGATTTGAATTGCTTTGAGTCTTCATGCTTTGCAATTTAGTCCTAAATGTTGTGATTGCTATTGCTTGAGCTTGGGATGTCTTTTTAAGCTGAATTTTGGCAGAGAAGCATGTAACATGGTTAATTTCATATTGGTAACACTAAAATCAATGAAGTCTCTCTAATTTACAAAAATTACAATTTGGTCCCTAATATGCGTAAGTTAAGCAATTGAGTCCCTAAATATTTTTCGACCGCTGTGCCTATCCCTTCCCTGATTTGTGAGTGTTGGACCTAGGCTTAATGTGCATCTAGACAAGATTAAAATAAAAAAAGGGTCGTTAATCAAGGTTGACTTTCGGGTTGACTTTGGTTTTCCCCGTGTAATATTCGTAGTTCGGGTCAAGCATCTAGGCCGGGCTAAGGGGGTTACATTTGTTGGTATCAGAGCTAGGTTATCGAATAATTGGGGTTTGGTATGTGGTTGTTGTATGTGTTTATGCATGATTGTGTCTTTCAGTGAAAGTTTGATGTATGAACAGTGATGTGTGATTAAGTCAAGATGATTTTGTAATATTATGCTATGTTGGAGTGTGGTTGGGGATCCCATTGCCATATCAAAACTTATGAGAAGAATTGTTTTCGAAAATGAGCTTGAGTACTTGGGTTACTTACCTTATTGTGCCTAATTGTGTTTATTGCATTTTTGTCAGTGCATTGTTTTTATAATGGGGCCACGTAGAGAGCTGAGAATCAATACTAGATCGACGGATGAGAATGAAAATGCAGAGAATGCTGAGGATTTACCTCCTCCTCCTCCTGGTGGACCACCCGGTGGTGGTGGAGCTGGAGCTGGTAATGCTAGTGATGGTGCTGGGGTTGCTGGACCCGAGGGTGTGCAGGGGCAAGCTGCTCCTGACATGACCGTGTTGATTCAGGATATTGTCGGAGCCTTCTAGGCAGCCGTAGCCGGAGCTCATGGAGCTGCGCATCAGGATGATGCTAATGTGAGATTGCCTTTGGAGCGTCTTCGCAGTCTAGGAGGGGCTGAGTTCAGAGGCTTATCTCCGGAAGGATCTGAGTCTTGGTTGGAGAGCACCAAGAGGATTCTGGGTCAGTTGAACTGCAACAATGTGCAGAAGCTGGGTTGTATTGTGTCACTATTGCATGGTGATGCTTATACGTGGTGGACGACCACTATCTCCGGGATGAAGGATGATGAGGTGACTTGGACGTTCTTCTTGAATGCGTTCAAGCGGAAGTACCTAGGAGTATGTTACCTCGATGAAAAGAAGAGAGAGTTTATGTCTCTCATGCAAGGGAACATGTCAGTAGCTGAATATGAAATTCAGTTTGTTCGCCTTAGTCAGTATGCACCTGAGCTAATCCCTAATGAGCGGGAGAGGTGTGAACGATTCCGTTATGGGCTGGTAGCGGATGTCAAGACCTATATGCTTGCGGATGATTACACTGATTTTGATGTCTTGGTCACAAGAGCCAAGGACATTGAATCGAATCTTGGTTTGGCAAGTCGAGCTGGTGGCTCTAGCTCGGGAAAGTGAGCTGCGGAACGCGATTTTGGTAGAGATCGCAACAAGAGACAGAAGGATAGGAAGCCGCATTATGATGCTAGACGTGGGGGTGGTAACCCTGGTAGAGGTCAGCAAGGACCTAATGCTTTCCTAAGGACTCCTGAATGTAATCGTTGTGGTAGAAGACATGGTGATGAGTGTTGGGGTAACCTTGGGACATGCTGGAATTGTGGGAACTGAGGGCATTTGAAGAAAGATTGTCCTCAGCCGCTGAGAGAGGGACAAGCTCCGGTGAGAGCAGCAGAGCCACAGAGAGGTCGTGGGCGCGACCGTGGTAATTTTCAGCGTAGGGATGATGGTGGCAGGAACGTAGCACATGTTGTGGTCGTTCAACCTGAGGGTGGCGGTCAAGCTCGAGTGTACACCCATCGTGAGGGAAGGAATGATACGGATGTGATCGCAGGTATCCTTAGCCGAGGATTGATGATCTTTTTGATCAGTTTCGGGGAGCGGCTGTGTTTTCAAAGATTGACTTGAGGTCAGGGTACTATCAGCTAAAGGTGAAAGATGTGGATGTGTCGAAAACAACCTTTAGAACGAGGTATGGGCATTATAAGAGTCTTGTAATGCCGTTTGGCTTGAAAAATGCTCCTACTCCTTTCATGGACATGATGAATAGAGTGTTCCATGAATACTTGGACAAATTCGTTGTGGTGTTCATCGACGATATCCTTGTGTACTCTCGTACTGAGGAGGAGCATGAAGGCCATTTGAGAATTGTCTTGCAAGCGCTGTTGGAAAATCAGCTTTATGCTAAGTTGAGCAAGTGTGAGTTTTGGTTAAAGGAAGTTATGTTCCTTGGTCATGTGGTTTCGGCTGAAGGGATTCGAGTTGATCCCAGAAGGTTGAGGCGGTGATGAATTGGAAGCCTCCTAAGTCTGTTCATGAAGTCCGTAGTTTCCTTGGGTTGGCAGGATACTACCGAAGGTTCGTGGATGGATTTTCTAAGATTGCTGCCCCTTTAACGAAGTTGTTGCAAAAAGATGTTAAGTATGAGTGGACGGAAGCGAGACAACAAGCCTTTGAGAAGCTTAAGACAGCTCTGACGCAAGCTCCTATCTTGGTTCAACCTGAATCAGGAAAAGAGTTTGTGGTGTACAGTGACGCATCCTACGTTGGTTTGGGTGTGTGTGCTAATGCAAGAGGGTAAGGTGGTGGCTTATGCATCGCGTCAGTTGAAAGTGCATGAGCGCAATTATCCTACGCATGATATTGAGTTAGCTGCGATGGTTTTTGCTTTGAAGATCTGGAGACATTATCTTTATGGTGAGAAGTGTACTGTGTACACGGATCACAAGAGCTTGAAGTATTTGATGTCTCAGAAAGATTTGAATCTTAGGTAACGGCGATGGGTGGAGTTGCTTAAGAATTACGATCTAACGATCGAGTATCACCCGGGAAAGGCCAATGTTGTGGCTGACGCCTTGAGCAGAAAAGTGGCGGTTGAGTTAAGGACGATGTTTGCTAGCTTGAGCATATCGCGAGATGGAGGTCTTGTTGCTAAATTGCACGTGAAACCATCTCTAGTTCAGTTGATAAAGGATAAGCAGTTGTTGGATGATTCTTTGGTGCCACATGTTCAGGATATTGCTGAGGATAGACCATCAGATTTCTGTTTTAATGATGATGGAGTTCTATGTTTTGGAAGTCGGATAGTAGTGCCGAATGATGTGGAGTTGAGGCGTACTATTCTGACCGAAGCTCATAGTAGTCCTTTTGCTATGCACCCTGGTAGTACAAAAATGTACCGTGATCTGAGGGATGAGTACTATTGGGTGGGTTTGAAGAAAGATGTTGCGGAATATGTGAGCAAGTGCATGGTTTGTCAGCGGGTTAAGGCTGAGCATCAGTTTCCTTCGGGGTTGTTGCAACCGTTGAGGATTCCTGAATGGAAATGGGAGAGGATCACCATGGACTTTGTGCCTGGTTTGCCTTTATCGCAATCAAAGAAGAATTCTGTGTGCGTGATTGTGGATTGCCTTACGAAGTGTGCACATTTCTTACCTGTGCATACTACGTATACCTTGGATAAGCTTGCAGAGCTGTACATTGCTGAGATTGTACGTCTGCATGGTGTACCAAAATCTATAGTGTCAGATAGATATACGAGGTTCACGGCAAGGTTTTGGGAGTGTTTACATCAGGCATTGGGTACGCGGCTGAATTTTAGTACTTCTTATCATCCGCAAACGGATGGGCAGTCAGAGCGCGTTATCCAAGTGCTTGAGGATATGTTGAGGTGATGCGTGATTGAGTTTCAAGGCTCTTGGGAGAAGCACTTGCCTTTGGTGGAGTTTGCTTATAATAATAGCTACCAGGAAAGTATTCAAATGGCACCTTATGAAGCTTTGTATGGGAGGAAGTGCAGAACTCCTCTTTGTTGGGCTGAAACGGGACAAAAGTTGGTCTCGATGACGGCTTTGTTGAAAGGAACCACCGAGAAGGTGAAGCTCATTTGTGAGCGGTTGAAGGCAGCATCAGATCGGCAAAAGTCTTACGCGGATTTGAAGCGTAAGGAGATAGAGTTTGCGGTGGGTGACCGTGTGTTTTTAAAGGTTTCACCTTGGAAGAAGGTGATGAGGTTTGGCCGGAAGGGTAAGTTGAGCCCTAGATACATTGGACCATACGAGGTGATAAAACGTGTGGGTCATGCTGCTTATAAGTTGAGGCTACCCCAAGAGCTAGAAAGGATACATAATGTGTTTCATGTGTCCATGCTTCGGAGGTATAGATCAGATCCTTCGCATGTTATGCCTGTGGAGGAAGTTGAGTTGAATCCAGATTTGACTTATGATGAGGACCCAGTTGAGATTTTGGATTCGGACAGTAAGGTTCTCCGGGGTAAGACCATTGAGTTGGTTAAGGTGTTGTGGAGGCATCATGGTGCTGAGGAAGCCACGTGGGAAAGAAAAGATGATATGAAGAAGCAGTTTCCTTACCTTTTTCCTCCAGGTAAATTTCGAGGATGAAATTTATTAAGAGGGGGAGAGTTGTAACACCCCAAATTTGGGCCTAGATGTTTCGAGTCCGAATCGGACCGGTCAGAAAACGGTTCGAATCAATTTAATATAGAAAAATATAGAAAAATATCTAAAAAACCTCATTTAATATATGAAAGATAATGGTGGAATCAATTTTACAAAATAAGGTTTGGAAATACTACATTTTGGTGTAGTGACCAAATCGCAGTTTTTGCAAAAGTTAAAGTGACTGTTATGTAAAGGATTGAAACTTTGAATCTTTTAGGAGCTAATTTTACCAAAATGTTTTCATCAGATTTTTCCTTAATTTGGGTGATTTAATTAATGTTTTAATTAAAGGAAATGAAGGTTAATTAATTTAGAAACTACCTTTGACTATTGATAACTACTTTTCACACATTTTCCCTCATTTTATTTTCTCTCAAATTCCTTTCAACCAAACACATTCTCTCCAGCAAATATACTTTGATTTTCATTTCATTTGATGAGATTTCAATCTCTCTTTGATTCTTAATCAATTCCTCATCAAATCATCTTGATTTCTACATTGAATTTTCATGAAAACTTGCCCAAATCAAGGAGAAATCATCCATTAGAGGTAAGCTTCGTCCTTCTCCTCTAATGATCAGTTATTTACTGAAATTCCCAAGTTATCAATCCTTTGTTAATGATTTTTAAGTGGTTTTAATGTTAGAAACAAGAAATTGTCTTAAAACTCAAGATTTTAGAAGAGATCTTGAAGATTTTCGTGGTGAATGATTGGGCTCTGTTTTGAGATGTTTTTCTAATGTATTTTGGATGGTAAATGATGTTGAAAATGAGGTTTTATCAATCAAATCTCGAATAGGATTGTTTTTCCTAAGTTTTGCTTGTTAGAATGATGGTTTTTGGGGTGATTTTGGTGTTATGTCATAGCTGGAGGTATAAGGACGAGTTTGTGGTGGTTTTTGATGTTAATTGATGTTTAGAAATGATTAGAAGTGATAGATCTTGGCTGGGTTTTGTTTTGGAAGAGTTTGGAGGTGATTTCGGTAGTGTTTGGTAGCCGAAATGTGGTTTTTGTGTAGAGCAGCGAGATTAGGTGTGTGGCTGATGATTTCAATGCATGACGATGCATTAATCATCTGCTCTTATGTGTTTCAAACAGGGGAGACATCTTCGGACGCCTTTGGAGTTGATCTGGAAGCTTAGATAGCGTTTCGGCGATCAAGCGAAACGTAATCGGTGAGTGCGTATGGTTTTAGAAGTCCTTGAGGGATAAAGAATCAAGGTTTGGGGATTTAGGAAAGGTTTGAAACACCTTCCTAAGTCCGGAAGTAAGTATTGGCTAGATTGCTCTCATATATGTGGTGATTGCCCCTAAAATGCTTTTATATGCTCATGGTTTGAGATTGATAAATTCCTACTGTTTTTATGCATGCTTTATAGCATGAGATGATGCTTGAAATGATTTCATGAAGTAACATGTTGCATAGTTGAGATTTGAGCTTTTATGTTAAAGCATAGCAAATGTTATGGTTTTGAAATGAGATGAGAATGTTTTGAGACTTGTTGCATGAAAAACAGTAGGTGAGATGATGGTTTTGATATAATATATTGGCATAGTTGTTGAGATACTTACCGGATATAATTGATCGATCAATAGGATGAGAGTGCACTATAAACTAAAAATTTGTACGTGCTCTTTGGTTAAGCCAAAGGGAGAGAACCGATGATGGGCATTCCATCGGGTAGGACTTGGTGAAATACCCAAGCTTTGTGGCGATGAGAGTCTCCGCCATGTGAGTACGGTGATGTGAGATTCCACCGGAAATTGTGTTGCTAGACGAGTGAGTACGGTGATGGTAGATGCCACCGGAAGTGTCTAGTGAGATGTCCGCATATCCGAGTAATAATGAGATGTGAAATGCCAATATAAAATACGAAATGGTTTTGATTCACATGTACATTTGATGAAATGATTTATGCTATGAGAAATGCATATGTGATTTGTATATGAAATGCTTTAGTGTACAAGCATGAGTATGGATTTGCCATGAGTTTTGCATTGGTTAAAATACATGAGATAGAATGAAGGTACATGTGTTTTCATTGAGAAGTTGCTTTGAATGGTTTTCAAGAATGAGATAGAATGAGCATGTTTTTTAAAAGCTTTTGAGAAAATGTTTTCAAGAAAAACATTATTGTGTTGGTTTCTTTAGAGCATGCCTCACTAAGCATTTGTGCTTACGCTCTCTCTCTTTTACCAATAATGCAAATAATTGAGGTGTTTTCGGGCATCAAAGAGGATAAGATCATCCAAGGAAGTACAAGCTCATGTATGGTGAAGTTTTCACACACTTTAGTTTTGATAGGGAAACCAAGGTTGTATTTGGGAGATATGTTTGAAATCCCTAAGGTTGTGGCATGTTTATGTTGGCATGTTTGGGTTGTAATCGGCCTTAAATGTTTTGTTTGAGGTTGGATTGCATATATTGGTTTTGTGATTAGGGAGTATGCCTCTAGACTATGTGAATTTGTGTTTGATGCTATGTTCGTTTTAGAATGTCCTAAATATGTTCCTTATGTGTTAAATGGTTCTCTGGTATGATTTGGGAGTCTTTGAGGCATGTTTGATTAGGCTAAAGGATGAAAAACCAGCAATAGTTGTTGTTTCTGGGCAAGATGTATCGAAACACCCTCTAGTGTTTCGAAACGGGGGCCTGAAATGGTCCTTGTGTTTCGGAACGACTGAGGCTGTTTCGAAACAGTTTGGCTACTGGAATGCCATGTTTCGGTACTGGTCTCGAAACACACCCGCGTACCGAAACGGTCAACACCATTTCGATACATGCGTTTCGGTACGGTGGGTAAGTGTTCCGATACAGGTGTCCGTTGGACACATATTTGAATTGCTTTGAGTCTTCATGCTTTGCAATTTAGTCATAAATGTTGTTATTGCTATTGCTTGAGCTTGGGATGTGTTTTTAAGCTGAATTTTGGCAGAGAAGCGTGTAACATGGTTAATTTCATATTGGTAACCCTAAAATCAATGAAGTCCATCTAATTTACAAAAATTACAATTTGGTCCCTAATATGCGTAAGTTAAGTAATTGAGTCCCTAAATATTTTTCGACCGCTGTGCTTATCCCTTCCCTAATTTGTGAGTGCTGCACCTAGGCTTAATGTGCATCTAGACAAGATTAAAATAAAAAAAGGGTCGGTAATCAAGGTTGACTTTCAGGTTGACTTTGGTTTTCCCCGTGTAATCTTCGTAGTTCGGGTCAAGCGTCTAGGCCGAGCTAAAGGGGTTACAGTTGGGGTCTTTATTTCCCACATTAATTGCAATTCTGGTGCCTACCGTATCAGTACACAGGTACCCGTATCGGTATGCCCTTCTTCAGAACTAGTCGTTGGGCTCTTGCCAGCCTATACGTATCGATACGCTAGGGAGTGTATCGGTACGGTCTGCACTTTAAAAGACCGTTGAGAAATAGCCGTTGGGGTTGTTAAAGCAGGGATCAATACGCTTAAAGGCGTATCGGTACGACCCCTCTCCGTATCGATACGGGCAAGCCTGTATCGGTACGGGTTTTGGCAAAATCAAATATGGAGTAAAAATGTATCGATACGGGGTATACCGTATCGGTACGTTAGTGCTGAAAAGCCAGGTTTGACTACATTAAAGCATTCCAAACTTTTCCAAAAACCTTTTTAAATACCTCAAACATATTTTCAAGTTGTTTGGACTTAAAGACATGTTTTAAATTCTTTTCAAATTAGTCCAAAACATTAGTTCTTCAATCTTCCCCTTTTTGATATAATAAAACCAACTTGAAAATTTGTTTGGGATTCTCCCCCTTCAAGTCTAAAAATTTGAATAAGAGATGAAAAATTGAAAAGTAGTTAAAGATCCCCCTTATTCATTTGAAAAACACAATTTTTCAAACCAAACTCTCCCCCTTTTTGTTATATCAAAAAGAATTTAAAATACTTTAAGCTCAAAATAACAATGGAGGTTTAAAAATTTTGATTTAATTAAAAAGTTTTGTTTTAAAATTTGGCTCCCCCTTACTCATTGCATCATTGTTAGGCTTAATAAATAATCCAAGGCTTTAAACACAAATTAGATAACCAAATAAATAAAATGAAAGCTTTTAGCTTTAGAGGTTACCTGTAGAGCGTTTAGGTGTTCTCCATTTATGAGCGCAAGTGCACACTCTTGTCATGTTATAGTATAAAAGATATCGTCTCCCACAGAGATTGGAGCAGCTCCTATGAATGGTTTCCTGCACAATGATTTAGTAAATGCGCCATTAAACCTCATGATGTGGAAATATAAAAACACAAGTAAAAACAAAGATAGTGATGAGAGGAATGATAGAGGAGAGATTTGGGCGATAAGCTTGTGGACTGCATTGTAAAGACTGAGGATGTTTTGCGCTGCCATGACTTGCTGCCTCGGCGGGTACGGCGAGCGGAAAACTACGACCTTGTCACGCGGCTGCAGCAGGTCACTGCCACTGCATGGGTGTGTACTGTCTCGGAAAGTGGAATGGAAAGACGTCCTGGCGGCAAGTCTGGCAGACATTTCAAGTTCGGTAGGATAGTCGACAGTGATCCCTCCTATTTCTAGGTTAGGATGCTCGAGCTTGCTTAACTTGTGGACTAGTGTAGAACCAAATTAGACAACTCGGTTGGTAATCCCTTTTAGCTGCTGAAACTTGAGGACTAGTGTGGAACCAAGTTAGTCACGCCTTTTTGAGTTGTGATCATGCTTAACCCTTTCGTGAGCCTTGCACTTTCGTGCCCGACAAATGGATTTTCTCTTCAACTGACTGGCATAGACTAATTGAACGAACAAGGAGCATGGATTAAGCAAACTTAGAATTTTATTGAAAACAACTCAAAACTATACAACTGTTTTGTAACCCCCTCGCCCCGGTCTGGTCGGATGACCGGTCCGAGTGGGCCACACGGGGAAAACCGAAGCGAAACCCGTTAAGGTTCCCCCTCGGTTAGCAACCCTAAAATTTCTTTTCATTTATCTTGTCTAAATGCATTATCATTTCCTATGTGAAACACGTCAGCGGAACAAGAACAAAACAAAGATCAACCATTCAAGACACCGACCATAAAAACAGCCCACTTTCTGTAATTATGCAGGCCGTATCGATACACCTGTTAAGGGTATCGATACGCCTCGACCAAAGTCAACACCCAGGGTCAACGCAGGAAGACTGTATCAATACAGACCTTGAGCGTATCGATACGCCCTTCCCAGTCAACATCTCGTGGTCAACGAGATAAACCCGTACCGATACCCTAACCCACCGTATCGATACGGTAACATCTCACCAAAATCTCAGAATTCCAGTAGCGAAAAAGGTATCGAAACACCTCCCCGCGTATCGAAACGCGTGGCCTAAAACAAGAAGGCCGTATTGATACGGGTCTAACCGTATTGATACCCCTGCTCTGCAATTCCTCAATTCCAAACTTGGTGACCTCAACAAGACTCTAGATGCATTTTCAGACTCTCCTATGCACATACAAACATCCAAGCAACCATACTTGAGCCAAAGGAAGCAATCAAACATAAAACAATGCATCTAATCATAGCATTCACACAAGGGCAACATTTTAGCATAGATGGGCATACATGAAAGTTCAAAAGGCCAAAATGGCACAAGTCAACATATAAGGTTTGCACCCATCAACAAGGCAACCTAAACACCTAAGGGCATGCCATCACGCACAACCATTCATCAAGGCATATCATGCTTTACAAACCATAGTTAAATCATGATCATCAACACATATAAATGAGTCATACAAGCTCATACAAACACCCTTGCCACATTGCTAACTAATACAAAATTTAACCACCGTACTTGAGCCACAAACTTGGAAAGCCCTTCTTGCCTTGCTCCGAACTAACACCACGCTAATGATCTGCATTGTTGAAAATTGAGAGCGTAAGCTATAAGCTTAGTGAGGGTGCTCTAAAACGAAAAACATCAACAATGCAGGGTTCAAGCATGTAAATCCTATTCTCACATACAACATACAATGGAAAAGTAATTGAGTAGACCTAGCTAGTCTTTCAAGTGGCATAATATGGCATCTTACATCATACTAAGCATCAAGCATCAATATCAACATCATATATCACAACATATGAACAAGTTTAATTGGCCACTATTAATTACCCGGATGTGCGAATTAAACCTCAACAATCACATTACCTCGGTGGGATTACACTCATCACCGGACCTTGCATGTGCGGGATTCCACTCATCGCCACATGCCCTACGGATGGGATTCCACTCATCACCCCGTAGAATATATATAAAGCTTCCGGTGGAATGTTACATCACCGTACTCCTCCTTGATGACTTAACGCCATCAAGGCCACGTACGTTTTGACTCAATTTGTGTGCACACTAATCCTAATGATCGATCATTTACAACGGGTAATTTATTTAGTGCCAATTTTCATAACCACATCACATATTGTTGCGTGTAAAAGTGTCTATCGCAATTGAGTGCAAGTGTACACGTCGCAAGTAATAAAGTGATACTAGAGTATCGGATATCGTCTCCACAGGGACTGGGCTAACCCTTTCCTTCGCTATCTGCACAAGGGGAAAAGAATAGATTAAAATATTGTCACGAAAATATTGAAGAAAACGTAAATAAAATAATTGAGATATCAAGATAGAGAGAATGGGCTGGTATTGAATTGCTCAGTAGTGCAGGTATTGCAGAGTTTAGGAAATCCAGTTCTGTCGTCGCGCCTGTCGCTGGCAGCACCTGTCGCGGCAGCTGTCCTTTGGTCGTCGCGGCAGCAAACACACCAACTCAGTACGTTCAAGTTTGGCAAGAATCCCAGATCTGCCTTGGCCTATCCCTAGGTCCAAGTCTGTCGATGATCACGTCTTTAACGATACCTCCCGGCGTGAATCGAAGGATGAACACCGATGTGTATGAATTCTTCCTTAGCCACTTAACCTTGCCCTATCCCTAGGCACAAGATAGTTCAACTATAAACTAGAGAACTCGCTCTTATTTCTTTCGTATACTTAACTCTCCCGATGCTAAGTAAATAGATAACCTCACAATGCTCTCCCGATGCTCTTGCAAGATATTAAAACCAAAATAAGAGAACTTGAAGTTTATTTTATTGAACTTGGAAAATCCTAAAACAAAACAACCCTTGCAACTACTTTACAAAACAACCCGTGGCCCTGGGGGGAATTTAGAACATGTCGGTGACGGGTAAACGGCAGAGGGGTTTAGGTTATCGGTTATGGGGTATTGGATGTGGAGGTTGAGATCTCTAGGTTAAAATACATGCCCTTATATAAGCTTTGGGCTCAAGTATTCTAAGATAACAAGGATTACAACTTTAATTAAAAGTAAGATTCTAATAAAGACTTTAATCTTCAAGTATCCTACTTTTCAGCCGCCTCCTTGTTTCATGGGATTTCCTCTCCTTGAGCTTTGGCTTGACATATCTTTTGATCCGGGGCTTGGAAAAATATATGGTTTTCACACGACAGACGAGCATAATTTTCTCTATCTATCGAGGTCCACTTTGCTTTTCCTCTCCGTAAAACTGATGTCCCCATGCTGTCACGGCAGCTCCATGGCAGCATCGTCCTCTTTGTCTGCTTGTCCAGTTCAGCTCTTCTGCTTTTCTGCCCAACGCCTGCCCTCACCGTCTGCTACGGCGGCAACCATGGCAGCAACGTCCTCCTTGACTGCTCATTCCAGATTTTCTGCATCGCTGCCCAGCGCCTGCCAGGATTGCTGCCCTGGGTGCTGTCACGACTGCTGCCCTGGATGCTGTCACGACTGCTGCCACGACAGATACCTGTAAAAGTAACCAAATTTAGCAGTATCTGCGCAATTTTATCTAAATGTGATGTTTATGCAAAACTTAACCTAAAATGCAGTTAAACATGCTTGAGTGCAGCAAAAATAAGGATAAATGATGGGTAAAATATAGAACTTTTAAGTACTGATCAGACCCCCAAACTCGAATCTTTGCTTGTCCTCAAGCAAATCAGACCTAAAAGAAAAATATTTTTTTGTTTTGGCTTTCAAACAGTGAACTTTCCCTTACCCGTCGTTCGTTCCCTGTGACGGCAGCAACCTGTCGGATAATCTAGGATCTGTCCGGAATCTCTCTATAGTTCTCGTGCAGTGTGTGCATGCTTGTGAACAGTTATATGCCGAGACTCTCTTAGTTTCACTAGAATATTATAATTTAGCTTGTTTAGAGCTTTTCTTTTTTTATGAGACTGATTTCTTTCTTCTTCTTACTAGAGCCAGAATCGGGCACCTCTAGTTATTTCTTTTTTTTCTAATTTCTTCTTTTTTTTTTCTACTAGAGCCAGTATTTCAGGCACCTCTAGTTAACTCTCTAGAGCCGGTGATAGGCACCTCTAGAAGTTTTTCTCTGGTTATCTGCCTAGAGCCAGTGGTGGGCACCTCTAGGTTTCCTGAGAGTCTAGTCTCTTTTCTACTCTAAGTGCTAAGTTTTCTATTCTAGTTTGGCTAAAAGAAGTCTAAGCAGTATAACAGTCACAATGGTGTTTAAGTTTTTAGAACTATAAAAAGGCTTTAAACTTCTCCTAAAACTATCCTAAAGTTGCTGCCACGACAGAGCTGTCACGACAGGTAAGTTCAGTTTTAAGTTTTCAGCCAAAATTTCCAATATTTTCAGTTTTTTTTTTTTGCATAAAATAAATGCGACACAATGAAAACTGAATGCAATGTTATATTAATAGTTAGGAGGACTGCCTGCCCCCAAACTCAAGGGTTGCATTGTCCTCAATGCATGACACAAAAGATGGAAAAAAAATGACAGAAAAGTTAAACATCACAAAAAGATAATGTATATAGCAGGCCACAGAGAAAAAGAAAAAGAAAACTTAAATTGTGCGGCTGTCGTCGCTGCTGCTGGAGCTTTGGAAGAGGAGGTGTCGGCGGGCAGTCTCTTTGGACTTTGTCGGAGGAGCTATGGGTGCTGCCGCGGCAGGGGTGGAGGCAGAGCTTCCTCGGGTTGCTTGTATCGTCATTGCAAGGGTTTTTCTTTGTTTACCTAATAACAAAAACAAACTAAAAACTAATATCAAATTTCTAATTCCTAAAATAATAAAGATAAAATAAAAATAAAATAAGTTAAATTATGAGTGCCTTGAGGGGCATCTCCTAAAGTAACTACTCCCTGTTCTATTGATGCTTGAGGGGTCGTTTCCGGTACTTCTTGAAGTCCATCCGTACCCTCCATCTGGTGATTATTGTCATGGTGGGGGCTCCTTTCTTTCTCTTCCCTTTGTAGTCCATGAAGTCCTCCCTTCTTGGTATTGTCTCTGAGGGCATGAATATATGATTAGAAAAAATCAAATTGACATTCGGCCACAAACTTACCTTGTTTTCGTTGAATGTTGTTGTGGTTGAATGTTGCCCTTGCTGTCGTGCCTGCTGCTGCGGCAGGCAGTTATTTTGACAGTTCTTTATCAGGTTACTTTGCAGGTCAATGGGACATTGGTAAGTGTCATCACTCTCTATATCGAATTCTGTTGACCACTCGTAAATCTCCATCAGTAGAGACTTTGATGATTCTATGTCCACCGGCTTTGGTTCCTCTAATACCTGCAATGGAATTTGTGAGTTTTCAAAGAATTCAAAAGGTTCGTTTATTACCTGCTCATATTCCATCGGCGAGGCATTGTCATTGGGTAGCTCTTCTAGGTGGTCGTGCGAGTGCCATGACAGGGATGGATGTGTGCAATCTTGGTCAGGCATAATCGAGATAGTGGGTTGAGAAATTGCCTCTGATGTGGTTGTTGTCGAGGCGGCAGTTGCTGTCGAGGCGGCAGTTGCTGTCGAGGCGGCAGTTTCTACCGAGGAAGTGGTTGCTGCCGTGACATTCTCTTGAATTTCATTCAGCGTTGTCGTGGTGTTGCTCCATTCCGGCTCCTCAATCATTGCCATGGCAAGTTGTTGCTCAGACTCATCATAGGTTGGGTATTCGTTCACATGGGCATCCTCGTCGTCTTGCCTCAGGATTTCAGGTTCATCTGTGGCATGAATGAGGACTGGTTTGCTCAAGAGTTCATCCATCTTGGCGATACTTGCGTTCGTAGAGGCTGACACTTTTTGAGTGAGTGCCAAGAAGGCTTGCAGTGTGTCTTCTAAGGATTTTGACTGCTCTTGAGGATGATGACATTGCCAGGGCAGGTCGGGTTCTGTAGCAAAACTGTTATGGTATAAAAAAATTTGTGGGTTTTGATCGTACCATAAAAAATTTTGCTGCTGCGGCATCGACATTTGCTGCCACGGCTGCTGCCCTGGCAGCATGTCTTTACGGTAATTGCAAGAACTTTCCCACATCAACTCTCGAATGGTTTTTCCTGGCATGTTGATGCCCTTGAACCTGTATTTTCACCTGAGTTTTTTTTTGTTAATAAAAAAAATTAAAAAAAATAAAAAAAAACTCATAAAAAGAAAGAAAAAAAAAAGAAAAGAAAAGTGCAGAAGCTAGGGTAAGAGTGTGTTGCCAGTCCCCGGCAACGGCGCCAAAAACTTGTTGCGTGTAAAAGTGTCTATCGCAATTGAGTGCAAGTGTACACGTCGCAAGTAATAAAGTGATACTAGAGTATCGGATATCGTCTCCACAGGGACTGGGCTAACCCTTTCCTTCGCTATCTGCACAAGGGGAAAAGAATAGATTAAAATATTGTCACGAAAATATTGAAGAAAACGTAAATAAAATAATTGAGATATCAAGATAGAGAGAATGGGCTGGTATTGAATTGCTCAGTAGTGCAGGTATTGCAGAGTTTAGGAAATCCAGTTCTGTCGTCGCGCCTGTCGCTGGCAGCACCTGTCGCGGCAGCTGTCCGTTGGTCGTCGCGGCAGCAAACACACCAACTCAGTACGTTCAAGTTTGGCAAGAATCCCAGATCTGCCTTGGCCTATCCCTAGGTCCAAGTCTGTCGATGATCACGTCTTTGACGATACCTCCCGGCGTGAATCGAAGGATGAACACCGATGTGTATGAATTCTTCCTTAGCCACTTAACCTTGCCCTATCCCTAGGCACAAGATAGTTCAACTATAAACTAGAGAACTCGCTCTTATTTCTTTCGTATACTTAACTCTCCTGATGCTAAGTAAATAGATAACCTCACAATGCTCTCCCGATACTCTTGCAAGATATTAAAACCAAAATAAGAGAACTTGAAGTTTATTTTATTGAACTTGGAAAATCCTAAAACAAAACAACCCTTGCAACTACTTTACAAAACAACCCGTGGCCCTGGGGGGAATTTAGAACATGTCGGTGACGGGTAAACGGCAGAGGGGTTTAGGTTATCGGTTATGGGGTATTGGATGTGGAGGTTGAGATCTCTAGGTTAAAATACATGCCCTTATATAAGCTTTGGGCTCAAGTATTCTAAGATAACAAGGATTACAACTTTAATTAAAAGTAAGATTCTAATAAAGACTTTAATCTTCAAGTATCCTACTTTTCAGCCGCCTCCTTGTTTCATGGGATTTCCTCTCCTTGAGCTTTGGCTTGACATATCTTTTGATCCGGGGCTTGGAAAAATATATGGTTTTCACACGACAGACGAGCATAATTTTTTCTATCTATCGAGGTCCACTTTGCTTTTCCTCTCCGTAAAACTGTTGTCCCCATGCTGTCACGGCAGCTCCATGGCAGCATCGTCCTCTTTGTCTGCTTGTCCAGTTCAGCTCTTCTGCTTTTCTGCCCAGCGCCTGCCCTCACCGTCTGCTACGGCGGCAACCATGGCAGCAACGTCCTCCTTGACTGCTCATTCCAGATTTTCTGTATCGCTGCCTAGCGCCTGCCAGGATTGCTGCCCTGGGTGCTGTCACGACTGCTGCCCTGGATGCTGTCACGACTGCTGCCACGACAGATACCTGCAAAAGTAACCAAATTTAGCAGTATCTGCGCAATTTTATCTAAATGTGATGTTTATGCAAAACTTAACCTAAAATGCAGTTAAACATGCTTGAGTGCAGCAAAAATAAGGATAAATGATGGGTAAAATATAGAACTTTTAAGTACTGATCACATATCATCAACCACATCCCATTCTCATCACATATATACATTTCATGATATACATGCACCAATTAATCCACATTTCACAAGAGCATAGATAGGCAAACATAGTAGCATTTAATGAAATCAAAAGCTAACATTAACAACTTGAAATAAAGAAATGGCCTACCAAACACATTTCACACACACACTCGAACCAAACTTTAAAACAAGTTTGAAACCACTCACCGCCCTTCCTTAGCTACCAAAGCAAAACTCCTACGAGCCCGGATTCGGTCCAAATGCCCCTTCGACGTCTCCTCTTGCTTCTAGCCAACCAACAACACAACCAACAACCTCAATCAATGCTAACATTCAATTAACACATAACCTTAGAGCTTAAACTAACTTCACCCACATTTTCAAACCAAATTAATCCCCCAAACATCTCAAATTCATACTCCTTCAAACCTTAGCTGAAATACCCATTTTCAATCACCCAAATGGCTCCCAAAAGGTCCCAAAACAACCTCCTAACCTATACAACCCATCAGCCCTTTAATTTCAACCTAAAACCCACCAAAAATGGAGTTTTTGACATCTCAAAAATGGCTCTAAGAACCCACTTCGGGTTTTCAACAAAACTCAACCAAATTAACATATGTTGCACCTTTTAACATGAATAAACAAAGACCAAACTTCATTTTGCAAAACAAGATGAAAATCCCCATAAAAATCCAAACTTTAAATCAAACCCTAATTTCCAAAAATCTCATATCTTTAAAATCTAAGACTATGTATGGATAGGGAATGAAGAGGAGAGTTAGAAAACATTTTCACCTTTGAAAAACACCTTGGATTGAAGAAGATACTCAATGGAATAGTAGCTTGAGCTTGGAGGGGTTTTGAAGATGATTTTGACGTTGGTGGGGGATAAGGGGAAAGAGAAGACAACTTTTCTTTAAAAGTTGTCTTGCTTTTAAATCCTTTCTGGTCAAATTACTACATTGGTCCCTCCCCTCTTTATTTAAGCTCAATTAGGTCTTAACTAAGGTTGAATTGATTTAGTTTAATTTTATTGACTCGGACTACAAACCCGACTAACTCCTAACCCATAAACACGGGCGTTACAACTCTCTCCCACTTAAGGAATTTCGTCCCCGAAATTACCTGACTGAAAGAGATACGGAAACTGCTTTTCCATATCCTCCTTCCTCTCCCAAGTGGCCTCGTCCACACCTCGACGTTGCCACCGCACCTTCACTAACTCAATCGATCTACCCCTCAACACCTTACTGTCAGAAGCTAAGATCTCCACAGGCTCTTCCTCATAAGTCAAATCCGGATTCAATTCAATCTCCTCTACGGGCATAACATGTGATGGATCGGACCTATACTTACGAAGCATCGAAACATGAAACACATCGTGTATCTTCTCTAGCTCGGATGGCAAACGCAACTGATAAGCAACCGGACCAACCCTCTTAACAATCTCATACGGTCCTATGTACCTCGGACTCAACTTCCCCTTTCGGCCAAATCTCATCACTTTCTTCCACGGAGACACTTTCAAGAACACTTTCTCACCCACTGAGAACTCAACTTCCTTCCTCTTCAAATCGGCATAGGACTTCTGCCTATCCGAAGCAGCTTTCAAACGATCACAAATCAATTTTACCTTGTCGGTTGTCCCCTTGAGCAAATCCGGCATAGGTAACAACTTCTGTCCCACTTCGGCCCAACAAACTGGAGTCCTGCACTTCCGGCCATACAAGGCCTCATACGGAGCCATCTGAATGCTCGACTGAAAGCTATTATTGTACGCCAACTCTACTAGAGGCAAATGCTTCTCCCAAGTACCCTGAAAGTCAATGATACAACAACGCAACATATCCTCTAAGATCTGAATAACTCTCTCTGACTGACCATCTGACTGAGGATGATAAGACGTGTTGAAGTTCAAACGGGTACCCAAGGCTGTATGCAGGCACTCCCAAAATCGAGAAGTAAACCGCGGATCTCTATCTGACACAATGGACTTCGGCACACCATGCAGCCTAACAATCTCACCAATGTACAAATCGGCCAATCTATCAAGAGTGTACGTAGTATTGACTGCTAAGAAGTGAGCACACTTCGTAAAACGATCTACTATCACCCAAACTGAGTTCTTCTTCGTAGGAGTCAAAGGAAAACCCGAAACAAAATCCATGGTGATGTTCTCCCATTTCCATTCCGGAATTCTCAACGGCTGTAACAAACCTGAGGGAACCTGATGTTCCGCCTTCACTCTCTGACACACTAAGCACTTACTCACAAAGTCGGCTACATCTCTTTTCAAGCCAACCCAAAAGTACTCATTCTTCAAATCACGGTACATCTTCGTACTTCCAGGATGCATAGCAAACAGACTACTGTGGGCTTCAGTCAAGATCGTACGTCTCAAGTCACTGTCTTCTGGCACAACTATTCTATCCTTGAAGCACAAAACCCCATCAGTACTGAAACTGTAGTCTGAAGATCTACCCTCGGCTATATCTTGCACGTGAGGTGCCAAAGATCTATCTAAGAGTTGCTTCTCTCGAATCAACTGACCTAGAGTAGGTCTAACCTGAAGCTCTGCTACCAAGCCACCATCTCCGGACAAACTCAATCTAGCAAACATGGCTCTCAAGTCCACGGCCATCTTCCTACTCAATGCATCAGCCACTACATTGGCCTTACCCGGATGGTACTCAATGGTAAGATCATAGTCTTTTAGCAACTCTAACCACCTACGCTGTCTGAGATTCAAATCTCGCTGAGTCATAATGTATTTCAAACTCTTGTGATCGGTGTACACTGTGCATTTCTCACCATACAAATAATGCCTCCAAATCTTCAGAGCAAACACAACAGCAGCTAACTCTATACCGTGGGTCAGATGGTTACGCTCATGGGTCTTCAACTGTCTTGAGGCATAAGCCACTACTCTCATGTCTTGCATAAGAACACATCCTAGCCCTACATAAGAAGCATCAATGTAAACTACATAGTCCTTCCCGGACTCTGGCTGAATCAAGATCGGTGCTTGGGTTAAAGCTTCTTTTAATTTCTCAAAGGCTCTCTGTCTTGCATCTGTCCACTCAAACTGAACACTCTTCTGAAGTAACTGTGTCAATGGAGCG
This sequence comes from Hibiscus trionum, assembly GCA_030270665.1. NCBI lineage: Eukaryota > Viridiplantae > Streptophyta > Magnoliopsida > Malvales > Malvaceae > Hibiscus > Hibiscus trionum. The sequence goes on from BSYR01000005.1 coordinate 26,353,243, forward strand.
GCTAACTTAGAGAAACCCTCCACAAATCTCCTATAGTATCCGGCTAAGCCTAGGAAGCTACGTACCTCTATTACAGACTTCGGTTGCTTCCATTCAACAATGGCCTCAATCTTCTTTGGATCAACTCTAATCCCATCGGCTGACACTACATGTCCCAAGAAGACTACCTCTCGAATCCAGAATTCACACTTGCTCAACTTCGCATACAACTGATGATCTAGCAAAGTCTTCAGAACTAGTCTCAAGTGTCTGTCATGGTCTTCTTCAGTTCGCGAATACACCAAGATGTCATCTATAAACACAACTACAAACTGATCTAGATACTGATGGAAAATCCTATTCATCATGTCCATGAAAGCTGCCGGTGCATTAGTCAACCCAAAGGGCATGACTAAAAACTCATAGTGACCATATCTAGTCCTAAAGGTCGTCTTCGGTACATCAACTTCTCTTACCTTTAGCTGGAAATAAACCGATCTCAAATCAATCTTCGAAAAGACCGATGCTCCTCTCAACTGGTCAAACAAGTCATCGATTCTAGGCAACGGATATTTATTCTTCACGGTCAACTGATTCAACTGTGTGTAATCTATACACATTCTCATGCTTCCATCTTTCTTCTTCTCAAACAAAACTGGTGCACCCCAAGGTGAAGAACTAGGTCATATGAAACCTCTATCTGTCAATTCTTGCAACTGAGTCTTCAACTCTTTCAATTCTTCCGGTGCCATGCGATACGGAGCAATCGAAACAGGAGCCGAATCGGAATAAGTCTCAATGGTGAACTCTACCTCTCTGTCCGGTGGTAACCCTGGAAACTCTTCCGGAAACACACTAGGAAAGTCGCGTACTGTCCGGATGTCCTGAGGTCTAACCTCACTCATGTTAGGGTTCATCACGTACGCCAAGTATGCTTCACACCCCCAACTCAACTAATCTCTTAGCCTCTAACACTGAAACCACATTGGACAAGAACTTCACGTTCTCACCCACCACTACAATCTCGTAGTCATCCGTGAGCCTCAAAGAAATCCGCTTAGTTTCAAAGTTTATCCTAGCTCTATGCTCCGTGAGCCAGTCCATACCCAGAATCACATCAAAACCATAGAAAGGAAGCTCCATCATATCCACTGGAAACACAAGCCCTTGAACCATCAACGGACACCTTCGGTACATCTTCCTAACCACTACCGTGTCCCCAAAGGAACTAGTAACACTAACTCCTACCTCTAACATCTCACAAGGCAAATTCAAAGACTGTGCATGCTCACTCAAAATGTTGGAATGTGTAGACACAGAGTCAATCAAAGATAGCAAACTCAAAGACTGTATCGAGAAGTTACATGCGATCACATCGGTGTCATGCTGATCCCCGCGCTGAGCGTAAACTCTGGCCTGACCTCCGCCCTCCGGCTGAACTGCAACTACATGTGCTATGTTCCTCTGACCATCGTTCCTCGGCTGGAAGTTGCCTCTACCGCGCCCGCGGCCTCTCTGAAAATCATTGGCTCTTGCTGGAGCCTGAGCTGGTGCCTGTCCGACCTGATGTGGACAGTCATGCCAAATGTGGTCTCTAGCACCACAAGTCCAACAAGAATGAAAATTTCCCCAACACTCACCGGTGTGGTTCCTCCCGCAAGTAGCATATGTGGGCAACTTCCCACCAGCTCTCTGGCCCTGTTGGCCCCTCCCGCGGTTACCGCCACCACGTCTATGATCATAACGATGCCTGTTGTCCCGATGCCTCTTGGCATCACCTCTATCAAAGTTACTGGACCTCTTACCCGAACTAGATCCCCTTGACCGCCTGGTCAAACTCAAACTGTGCTCTAAGTCCTTGGCCCTCGCGACCAAGACATCAAAATCAGTGTAGTCTGAAGCTAGAGTATATGTCTTGATCTCTTCACTCAGCCCATAACGGAAGCGGTTACAACGCTCCACCTCAGTAGGAACAAGCTCAGGTGCATACTGGCTCAATCGGACAAATCGGATCTCATAATCAGTCACGGACGTACTCCCCTGAAGCAAAGCCATGAACTCCCTCTTTCTCTCATCGAGGTATCGCGGACCCAGATACTTCTTACGGAATGCTGTCTCAAAGAACTCTCAAGTGATCTCGGCCTCATCCATACCCGTAGTAATGGTGACCCACCAAGTGTAGGCATCACCCTGAAGCAAGGACTCAACACATCCCAACTTGCGCTCACCAGTACACCCTATCTGAGCAAGGATACGAACAGTCTTCTCAAACCATAACTCTGATCTCTCTGGAGTAGACCCCCTGAACTTTTCAGCCCCAAGGCCCCGAAGTCTCTCTAAAGGTAAACCAGTGCCCTCACCCTGATGGTGTGCTGCCTGACCCCCAGCTACAGCAGCCTGAAATGCCCCGGCTATCGCCTGAACCAACGGAGCTAAGTCTATCCCGGCTGATCCTTGGCCACCTTGGCCACCTTGGCCGCCTTGGCCTCCTTGTGGTCCCTCTCCTTCGGCCCCGGCCTCACCTCCCGCTCCTGGCGGAGGAGGTGGTGGTGGAGGTGGTGGAGGAGCTCCAACTCCAACCACAGGCTCTCCCACTTGAGCCTCAACTCTAACTACTAGCTCAACTCCTGGAGCCGCTGCCTGTGGTTCCGGACGAACCATCCTAGGCCTCCCACGTGGTCTCATGCTACAGCTAGCAAGGTATAAACTACAACAAGAAACAGATAAGGATTACGTTAGTCAAAGCAAGGGTCCAATAGTGCTGAAGTACTCCTTTTATGAAAAATCTTATTCAATTAGGTAATAGTAGCAATGGGCACACACTCTACACCAGACACAACAACTCATGCTTCAAAACATCATGCGATCAGCCAAATATCAAAAATTCATGGCAAGTCATGCATCGAACAACACGATCATTTAATACTTCAAGCTCACCTCACTTATCTGCCTGAGGTCTCGGTAACCTCAGGCTCTGATACCAGCAAATGTAACCCCCTCGCCCCGGTCTGGTCAGATGACCGGTCCGAGTGGGCCACACGGGGAAAACCGAAGCGAAACCCGTTAAGGTTCCCCCTCGGTTAGCAACCCTAAAATTTCTTTTCATTTATCTTGTCTAAATGCATTATCATTTCCTATGTGAAACACGTCAGCGGAACAAGAACAAAACAAAGATCAACCATTCAAGACACCGACCATAAAACAGCCCACTTTCTGTAATTATGCAGGCCGTATCGATACACCTGTTAAGGGTATCGATACGTCTCGACCAAAGTCAACACCCAGGGTCAACGCAGGAAGACCGTATCGATACAGACCTTGAGTGTATCGATACGCCCTTCCCAGTCAACATCTCGTGGTCAACGAGATAAACCCGTACCGATACCCTAACCCACCGTATCGATACGGTAACATCTCACCAAAATCTCAAAATTCCAGTAGCGAAAAAGGTATCGAAACACCTCCCCGCGTATCGAAACGCGTGGCCTAAAACAAGAAGGCCGTATCGATACGGGTCTAACCGTATCGATACCCCTACTCTGCAATTCCTCAATTCCAAACTTGGTGACCTCAACAAGACTCTAGATGCATTTTCAGACTCTCCTATGCACATACAAACATCCAAGCAACCATACTTGAGCCAAAGGAAGCAATCAAACATAAAACAATGCATCTAATCATAGCATTCACACAAGGGCAACATTTTAGCATAGATGGGCATACATGAAAGTTCAAAAGGCCAAAATGGCACAAGTCAACATATAAGGTTTGCACCCATCAACAAGGCAACCTAAACACCTAAGGGCATGCCATCACACACAACCATTCATCAAGGCATATCATGCTTTACAAACCATAGTTAAATCATGATCATCAACACATATAAATGAGTCATACAAGCTCATACAAACACCCTTGCCACATTGCTAACTAATACAAAATTTAACCACCGTACTTGAACCACAAACTTGGAAAGCCCTTCTTGCCTTGCTCCGAACTAACACCACGCTAATGATCTGCATTGTTCAAAATTGAGAGCGTAAGCTATAAGCTTAGTGAGGGTGCTCTAAAACGAAAAACATCAATAATGAAGGGTTCAAGCATGTAAATCTTATTCTCGCATACAACATACAATGGCAAAGTAATTGAGTAGACCTAGCTAGTCTTTCAAGTGGCATAATATGGCATCTTACATCATACTAAGCATCAAGAATCAATATTAACAATCACATATCAACATCATATATCACAACATATGAACAAGTTTAATTGGCAACTATTAATTACCCGGATGTGCGGATTAAACCTCAACAATCACATTACCTCGGTGGGATTACACTCATCACCGGACCTTGCATGTGCGGGATTCCACTCATCGCCGCATGCCCTACGGATGGGATTCCACTCATCACCCCATAGAATATATATAAAGCTTCCGGTGGAATGTTACATCACCGTACTCCTCCTTGATGACTTAACGCCATCAAGGCCACGTACGTTTTGACTCAATTTGTGTGCACACTAATCCTAATGATCGATCATTTACAACCGGTAATTTATTTAGTGCCAATTTTCATAACCACATTACATATCATCAACCACATCCCATGCTCATCACATATATACATTTCATGATATACATGCACCAATTAATCCACATTTCACAAGAGCATAGATAGGCAAACATAGTAGCATTTAATGAAATCAAAAGCTAACATTAACAACTTGAAATAAAGAAATGGCCTACCAAGCACATTTCACACACACACTCTACACACACTCGAACCAAACTTTAAAACAAGTTTGAAACCACTCACCGCCCTTCCTTAGCTACCAAAGCAAAACTTCTACGAGCCCAGATTCGGTCCAAATGCCCCTTCGACGTCTCCTCTTGCTTCTAGCCAACCAACAACACAACCAACAACCTCAATCAATGCTAACATTCAATTAACACATAACCTTAGAGCTTAAACTAACTTCACCCACATTTTCCAACCAAATTAATCCCCAAACATCTCAAATTCGTACTCCTTCAAACCTTAGCTGAAATACCCATTTTCAATCACCCAAATGGCTCCCAAAAGGTCCCAAAACAACCTCCTAACCTATACAACCCATCAGCCCTTTAATTTCAACCTAAAACCCACCAAAAATGGAGTTTTTGACATCTCAAAAATGGCTCTAAGAACCCACTTCGGGTTTTCAACAAAACTCAACCAAATTAACATATGTTGCACCTTTTAACATGAATAAACAAAGACCAAACTTCATTTTGCAAAACAAGATGAAAATCCCCATAAAAATCCAAACTTTAAATCAAACCCTAATTTTCAAAAATCTCATATCTTTAAAATCTAAGACTATGTATGGATAAGGAATGAAGAGGAGAGTTAGAAAACATTTTCACCTTTGAAAAATACCTTGGATTGAAGAAGATACTCAATGGAATAGTAGCTTGAGCTTAGAGGTGTTTTGAAGATGATTTTGACGTTGGTGGGGGATAAGGGGGAAAGAGAAGACAACTTTTCTTTAAAAGTTGTCTTGCTTTTAAATCCTTTCTGATCAAATTACTACATTGGTCCCTCCCCTCTTTATTTAAGCTCAATTAGGTCTTAACTAAGGTTGAATTGATTTAGTTTAATTTTATTGACTCGGACTACAAACCCGACTACCTCCTAACCCCAAAACACGGGCGTTACAACTCTCTCCCACTTAAGGAATTTCGTCCCCGAAATAACCTGACTGAAAGAGATACGGAAACTGCTTTTCCATATCCTCCTTCCTCTCCCAAGTGGCCTCGTCCACACCTCGATGTTGCCACCGCACCTTCACTAACTCAAACGATCTACCCCTCAACACCTTACTGTCAGAAGCTAAGATCTCCACGGGCTCTTCCTCATAAGTCAAATCAGGATTCAATTCAATCTCCTCTACGGGCATAACATGTGATAGATCGGACCTATACTTACGAAGCATCGAAACATGAAACACATCGTGTATCTTCTCTAGCTCGGATGGCAAACGCAACTGATAAGCAACCGAACCAACCCTCTTCACAATCTCATACGGTCCTATGTACCTCGAACTCAACTTCCCCTTTCGGCCAAATCTCATCACTTTCTTCCACGGAGACACTTTCAAGAACACTTTCTCACCCACTGAGAACTCAACTTCCTTCCTCCAAGTACCACGTCGCCTAAAGCTCAAAGATATCTGTAAGGTGAAACTGTAGGGAAGTAAGCTAAAGAGCTTAGTGTGTCTCTAAAGTGCAAGAAAATCATAGCCGTGAAAATATAATAATATTTTCTTAAAATTCTTTAAAGCTCAACACATAAATCACAAGCGCAATGCAATGCACCCAACTACGTCCGCCAAAAATGAGGAAGGTTCCCATAACCTCCTCCCTACGTCCGCCAATCCAAAGTGGAATTCAACCCGAAGGGTGAAACCACTGAACTTCCTCCTTACAAATCCCAACCCATGCTCATACACATATAATGTTTAAAATTCAAGTTTCATAAAAACCAATTCCATAAATCCGATATTCCATAAACATAATTCATAAATCATAGTCCATAAATCTGTAAATCCATAAATCATAGTTCCGTAAATCCGATGTTTCATAAATCATACTTAAAACGCATTTTGAAATCATATGCATGTGATGTCAACCATACAAACCATAATGCATCAACATAAAGAAAACATGTAGCACAGTAAGAAAACACACCTTAGCCAAGCTATACTCAACCTACAGAATGATGTGATTTTCCATGATCAGAAGTATTGGAGTATCGGTACCGAACTAAACTTGGGGTTGAATGGATTAACGAACAAGAAGGAGTATAGAGCGGTGGAGATTAAAAGATAAGAATTTAACAGATCAATAAGGGATTTTGGCTGCATGAAACTATATAAAAAAATAGGGTTCTTGGGTGATCTTATTTTAACTATGTGTGTATATATATAAGGAGAGAGTTGGGTGGTTGTAGGTTATTAGAAATTGATTAGGTTTAGAATTACTATATATACATATATAAAAACCATATAATAATAATAATAATAATAATAATAATAATAATAATAATAATAATAATAATAATAATAATAATAATAATAATAATAATAATAATAATAATAATAATCAAAGTAGGAGAACATCATAATATTAAAACCACACAATATTGAGGGAAAACAATGTTTTGCAATACCAAATGGGTAAAAAAAACATAGGTTTCGGTGATAAAAACATGGGGAGGAATTTTTAGAATAAAATAATAATATAAAAGAATTGTAGTTATAAAAGGAACAAAACTGAAGTAACCGAGTTTGATTAACATTTAAAAATAAAATGGGTTAATCACCCAACAGGTCCTCAAACTTCTGATTTGTACTATAAAGTCGTAAAATTATTATTAAAGATCATTTAACTCTCAAAATTCTCAATTTGGTCATAAGAATTTAAAATTAGGGTTTTTGAATTAAAATTCTCAAATAAAAAGAGTTTTGAATTTTGGGATTTCAAAATTAGGTTTCTAAATTAGGGATTTTTTTTCAAATCTAGGGTTTAAAATTTGGGCATAATTTTTGGGGTGTTACAACTCTCCTACCCTTAAAAGAAATTTTGTCCTCAAAATTTTCAAACTAACGACATACTTCAAAAAAAATAAAGGTTTTGATAACAATTTTAAAAAGACATTTTAGATCAAGTTACGAATGACAACACAGAGCTTTCAGATAGACTTTGATCTCAATTTCATAAGAACGAGTATGATCACGATCAATCGCTAATCTAGAGATCCTACGAGGTGGCATAGTAATCTATCTACAAAAGGGGCAATCCTAGAATTAGAATTGGTACTTGGAGTTTCTATTCAAAACATATCTTTAATTCTTTAAAATAATAAATTTATCAAAATTTCCCATTTTGCCCAAAAACATTTAATATGCATGCAAAAATCATTTTCGTCTTAAAATGTTTTGTGAGCCACACAGTCCGAGGGTTGAACTTAGCTCTGATACCACTAAATGTAACCCTTAAACTCGGCCTAAAAGTAATAGCCGGATTTAGGAAGTCATGTTTGAAAACTTTACCCTCAAGAAAACAAATTTTAAAAAAAATATACTTTAAACTAAAATAAAATAACATAAATTTAATAGTAAATAAAAGTATAAATATCATAATAGATATTCGAATAATTATATAAAATCTCTTAATTAAAATAAGGGTAAACTACTGCAGGGGTCACTTTCGTTTACCGTTTGTACATATTTAGTCACCACTTTTGAAAAGTGCCAATAAGTGGTCATCTACGTTTTCGATGTGTAAAGACTTGGTCACTCCGACGTTATAGTCTGTTAATCCCCTAACGGATTGCTGATGTGGCGGAATTAATTAAATGGCAATATCCCACGTGTATTCCCACGTGGATAATAACATTGGAAGGTTGCTACTTAAAAGACTAATTTTAATCTAAAATTTTCTCTGTAAAATTAGAAGAAGAAGAAGATGGAAGTGGAATGTCAAGTACCTAATTGTCGTTGTGGAATACCGCCAAATGAAGCATTTCTTGCCGACTGGATTGCGGATTGCTGGGATAAAGGAGACATTTTAGCGACAATCGATGGCAGGTTGGGGAAGAACTCGAATATGATCTAATGCATCCCATCTCCTTGCTTCAGCGTGTATGTTTGATAGCGTGACATAAATTCCTGGATTTGTTGCATCCAAACTTAATAAATAGTCTGTTGTTTTTGTGCCAATATCAATGCTCTTATGCATTCTACACCCGCTTAACAACCCTTCGAAAACTTCATGGATGGATTGATAGGGCATTTGTTTGACCAATGCCTGCGCTTCTTCGAGATGTCCTGCTCTGCTAAGAAGATTTACATAGCAAGCGTAGTGCTTCTCAGTAGGCTTGATGTTATGATCTTTTTCCATGCTCAGAAACAAACATATTCCCTGTTCCACAAGCCTTGAATGACTACAAGCAGATAAAATAGAGATGAATGTAGTTTGATTTGGCTCGAGTCCCTCCTCTAACATTCGACGATAGAGATCAAGAGCTTTGTGCCCTTGACCATGCATGCCATAGCCCGTTATCATAGAATTCCATGATATAACATCTTTAAAGGACCCATCTTCAAATACTCTCTCCGCGTAGTTAATATTTCCACACTTGGCATACATATCGATCAAGGCTGTCTAGTTAATGACGCCAAAAGCATATCTGTTCCTAAGTAATCGAGCATGGACACTCCTTCCTTTCTTCAACGAACCCAAATGGGCACAACAGTTAACTAAACTAACCAGAGTCATAGAATTAGCAGCGACTCCCTCTTCTTGCATGCGACCAAATAATTCGAGGGCATCTTCGGCATGCCCATTTTGTGCTAGTCTGACAAGCATAGCAGTCCATGTAATCACATTGCGATCTTTCATCCTATCAAAAACAAAAGTTGCCTCCTTTAAGGCCCCACACTTGGAATACAAATCAACCATTGTTGTACACAAAATAAGGTTCGTATCAAGTCCTCTTCGGAAAATATAACCATGGAGAACCTTCCCAATTTTTAAATCCGCTAATTGATCATAACCTTGGAGTAGGCTAATTATGGTCCCGGAATCGAAATTGCCACTAGTTAGTACTAATTCCCGAAACAGATTGAAAGATTCATGCACCAAACAATTCTGAACAAATCCTGAGATGATAACATTCCATGAAACCAGATTTTTTGCAGGCATGATATCGAAAACCGATCGAACTCTTTCATGTTCACCCATCTTACTATACATATCAATCAATGCAGTGAGAACCAAAACATCGGTTCCCATTCCGAATACGAGAACTAATCCATGTACACATTTCCCACGTTCTAAATTCTTCATTCCTCCACAAGCTTGAACCAAACTGACCATAGTTATAGCAGTTGGCCTAACACCACACAATATCATCTCAAGAAACAAATCAAATGCCAGATCATAGTAACATTCCTTTACATAACCACCAATCATCGAATTCCAACAAACAACATCTCTTTCGACCATCCGATTAAAAACCCTTTTGGCGCTATTGAAATCACCGGATTTCATAAAGAAACTAATCATTGTACTTCCCAAAAACCTATCACCATCTACCCTTCTAGCCACTGCTCTCTTGATTACTTCCCTTCCCCTCTCATAATCCTCTAGTTCCATACAAGCCTTTAACACAAAATTACACAAGTAACTATTGAATCCCCAATGCAAAACACCCATCAATTCAAACAACTCAATAGTTTCCTTATAACACCGATTTCTCAAATACCCACTAAGCATTGAATTACAAAGAATGGGTTTTGGTTGAGGAATTTTATCAAACACTTTCCTAGCAATCCTCAAACAATGCAATTCACTGTAACTTTTAACCAAATTTGACGCCAAAAAATGGTGTTTAGATGCAGAGTTTGTGATAATCCGGGCATGGATAGATTTAATACACAAAAGGGTATTTGGGGATTCATGTAAAAGTGACAAGAATCCCTGAATATCGGGAGGGAGATGATTAAAGTTAGTATTTTTTAGACTTGAAAAAGAGTGTAAAGACAGGAACTTGAAGAATATTTTGTGAAGAAACTTATGAGTGCAAAAATTTGGGGAAGGCATAAAGTAGATGAGAAGAAAGTGGAGTTCGTATTGAAGTGTTCTTTATCTAAAGGGTAAACCACGTGGGATATTGCCATTTAATTAATTCCGCCACATCAGCAATTCGTTAGGGGATTAACGGACTATAACGTCGGAGTGACCAAGTCTTTACACATCGAAAACGTAGATGACCACTTACTGGCACTTTTTAAAAGTGGTGACTAAATCTATACAAACGGGAAACGAAAGTGACCCCTGCAGTAGTTTACCCTTAAAATAATAGTAGATGAATGTTAAAAATAATCCCAAAACATAAATAGTCCAAAATTACATCCATGTCCCAAAATAATAAATAGAATTCTGATTAAACTAAAATAGTTTCGTACTGAATAATAATATAACTGGATAAAAGTGAGATCCTCCAAGTACCACGTCGCCTAAAGCTCAAAGATATCTGTAAGAGGAAACTATAGGGAAGTAAGCTAAAGAGCTTAGTGTGTCTCTAAAGTGCAAGAAAATCATAGTCGTAAAAATATAATAATATTTTCTTAAAATTCTTTAAAGCACAACACATAAATCACAAGCGCAATGCAATGCACCCAACTACGTCTGCAAAAAATGAGGAAGGTTCCCATAACCTCCTCCCTACGTCCGCCAATCCGAAGTGGAATTCAACCCGAAGGGTGAAACCACTGAACTTCCTCCTTACAAATCCCAACCCATGCTCATACACATATGATGTTTAAAATTCAAGTTTCATAAAAACCAATTCCATAAATCTGATATTCCATAAACATAATTCATAAATCATAGTCCATAAATCTGTAAATCCATAAATCATAGTTCCGTAAATCCGATGTTTCATAAATCATACTTAAAAAGCATTTTGAAATCATATGCATGTGATGTCAACCATACAAACCATAATGCATCAACACAAAGAAAACATGTAGCACAATAAGAAAAGACACCTTAGCCAAGCTATACTCAACCTACAGAATGATGTGATTTTCCAAGATCAGAAGTATTGGAGTATCGGTACCGAACTAAACTTGGGGTTGAAGGGATTAACGAACAAGAAGGAGTATAGAGCGATGGAGATTAAAAGATAAGAATTTAACAGATCAATAAGGGATTTTGGCTGCATGAAACTATATAAAATAATAGGGTTCTTGGGGTGATCTTATTTGAACTATGTGTGTATATATATAAGGAGAGAGTTGGGTGGTTGTAGGTTATTAGAAATTGATTAGGTTTAGAATTACTATATATACATATATAAAAACCATATAATAATAATAATAATAATAATAATAATAATCAAAGTAGGAGAACATCATAATATTAAAACCACACGATATTGAGGGAAAACAATGTTTTGCAATACCAAATGGGTAAAAAAACATAGGTTTCGGTGATAAAAACATGGGGGATGAATTTTTAGAATAAAATAATAATATAAAATAATTGTAGTTATAAAAAGAACAAAACTGAAGTAACCGAGTTTGATTAGCATTTAAAAACAAAATGGGTTAATCACCCAACAGGTCCTCAAACTTCTGATTTGTTCTATAAAGTCGTAAAATTATTATTAAAGATCATTTAACTCTCAAAATTCTCAATTTGGTCATAAGAATTTAAAATTAGGGTTTTTGAATTAAAATTCTCAAAAAAAAAGTTTTGAATTTAGGGATTTCAAAATTAGGTTTCTAAATTAGGGATTTTTTTTAAATCTAGGGTTTAAAATTTGGGCATAATTTTTGGGGTGTTACAGTTTTGGTACCGATTTCCGGGCGTGATGGGGGTGCAAACCCTTCCCCACACGTAACCAACTCCCGAACCCTTTCAAATGAATCTCTGGTTTAGTTTTTATGGTATCCGACCTACCTTAGTGGTCGGTGGCGACTCCAAAAGATTATTTTAAAGTTTTTTTCAAAAACGCAAATTTTTCCCCTTTTAAAATATTTGTTTCAAAAAGTGGGGACACTTAAAAACTTTTGTTTTCAAAAAACCTTATCACAGCGTGGCGACTCCACTGGACTAATTTTGTTTTACAAAGCAAAAAGAGAGTTAGTCCAAAAAATAACAATTGTTGCTTTTAATGATGGAAATTTTTGAAATTTAATTTGACTTTAGCGAGGTGATTCTTCCTTGAAAATGGGACTTGAATTATACGAGCTTCGATAATTGGTGGTCTTTGAATTAATTTTTCATTTAATTTCAAAGGAATCACCGACATGTGTTGCATCACGATCATTAAGCTCTATACCTGAGCTTCGTCCCTTAAGTGGGAGTGAAACGCCCATACCCACGTGAGCATCCCTCCACGGGTCGGTAATTCACTTTCGGAATCCACGCCTTTGACACGTGAGCAGTCCTCCACGTCATTAGGTTGTGCTTTCCCTCGAACCAAAACCAATTCGCAAGCTTGTAATGGGCCAGAATTGGGGCTCTTGTTACCTTAGTAGGTGATAAGATAGGTTCGAGTACCCTCGTTAGAACCGAACCACATGTGTGAGAATCTAGGGAGCCCACCCCGATTAGAGCCATGCGGATAACCATAGAATTAGAATTCATGCTAATAGGTCTTGCATTGGTAATCTTCTTTGGTGTGTTTTCATTTGTTTGTTGTATTCAGTATTCATTATTGTTGTTACTAATCCAGTTGCCTTTTTTTGTCTTGTTTTGCTTATTTTTGCATATTCATCGCATTTTCATACGAAGTGTTGATTCGAGAACAGTCTAAAGTTGAAAACTTTCATAACGAGAGAAAAGAGTCTATAGCAACGGAGTTTCCGGAACGTGCTAAGGGGACGAGCAAGTTTATTGAAAATCCTACCCTATGTATTTATTACCTCGTTGCAATAAGACTTGATCTCCGTTTTGAAAAGTTGTTTAAAGAGGATGTTCTTCGAATCAACATTTCCTTGCATTCGATTCTTTGTTAATTTGTTGCCTTCAATCATCTGTTTCTGTTATGCATTCAACACATTGCATGCATTACATCATTAAGTCATGGAATTAATTGTTCGGAGTCATGGCAGTATTTTTGACTACCGAAGATTCCGCACCCACACTTTACCCGCCATCAAAGGAAGCAAATAGAGGAGAGTTTTTCTAAGTTGGAAGCCAATTTAAGGGGTCAGTTGGAGCGAGCTCAACAAGAATTGAGGGACACCATCATCAAGTCCCAACAAGATATGATGAAGGAAATATCTCAGTTGCTACAAGCCTACCTAAGAGGAAAGGGTGCTGCTGGAAACCCTAGTCAAGAGAGGGGGACCCCTTGTTTTCCCCTGGTTTGTCACTGATACCCCTAAGCCTTCGCAAGGAGCGGCTACTCAAGGAGATGGGGCAACATCACATCAGGCGGGCGCCTCTACCCATGCTCTGTCAGGTCTGGTTTTTAATCATATGGAGAATGTCGGGGATAGTGTCCCAGATTTGGATGAGATTGAGAATTTGAACAAGGTCAATGCGGAGTTCTCGAAGCAACTAGAAGAGACCCGGAAGGACCTCAAGGAGAAATTTCGAACAAAAGAGGGAGAAGAGGGGGCATATGGGATGAATGCTAGAGATCTTAGTTTGGTTCCAGATTTGATAATCCCGCCCAAGTTTAAGACCCTGGAGTTTGAAAAGTTTGATGGGACAACTTGCCCTACTGCCCACATAACCATGTTCTGTAGAAAGATGATGGGTTTCATCGACAACGATAAGTTGCTAATTCACTACTTTCAAGACAACTTAGCGGGGCCTGCGGTGAGGTGGTACAATCAGTTGACTCGTACTCAGATTAGGTCATGGAAGGATTTTGGCCAAGGCTTTCACAGACCAGTATAGGCACATAACCGATATAGTCCTAAACCGACTCATGCTACAAGGATTAGAGGAAAGGCACAATGAGAGCTTCCGTTAATACGCCCAGTGTTGGCGAGATGTGGCGGCACAAGTCCAACCCCCACTCCGCGAGAATGCGATCTCCCCTATGTTCGTCGATACCCTAAAGGGAACCCTCTATGACCGCATGATAAGCAACCCTATCGGTAATTTCTCAAATATAGTTATGATCGGTGAGCGTATCGAGGCAGCTATCAAGAGTGGTAGAATCGATGGAGGAGAGAATGCCCAAAAGCATTTCAAGAAGAAAGATCATGAGGTGAACAACATCGGTACCTATGAGGCTCCTAAGCAGCTCACCATCTCACCGCCTCGAGCCGCAATCGGGAATGCGCAAAGCTCGAACCGAAGAGAAAGTAGGGCTCCCAAGAAGGAACAAGAGAAGAAGTCCTTCACCCCTCTACCCATGCCATACAAAGAGGTGTACAAGCACCTATACGAGGTTGATCTGGTCCACCCATATCATGTTACTCCCTTCCAGCTGCCTTACCCTCCATGGTATGATAAGAAGGCATATTGTGAGTATCACGGTGGAGTACTGGGGCACACGATAGAAAATTGCACGACATTCAAGAAGCTCGTGCAAAATATGATCAACATCGGGGTCCTCGAGTTAGAGAGGCCCAATGTGGCGACCAATCTACTTCCAAACCATGGAGGACGAGGCGTGAATGCCCCCAAAGAGGTAGATGAGAAGAAAGTGAGAGTGGAAGTGTCGGAAATCAAGTCCCCTCTGACTTGGGTGTACGAACAGATGTGCATGGTGGGCTTATTTGAGAGTGGTACGAAGGGAGCATATGATGGCCACGAATCCTTTTGCGAGTACCATCAGACTCCGAGGCATGAGATTCAGAGTTGTCCGGAATTCAAGGAGTTGGTTCAGGAACTGATGGACAATAAGAAGATTGAGTTCCTCGATGAAGCTTAAGGTTTGTGATGAGTGGCCAGTCCAGCGGTACTCAAGAGTTTAATGCATCCAAGTTTGATTGTTTTCATTTCATTGCATTTTAATCATTTCCTTGAAGTAATGTGTGAAATCAACTTTGCTACCCTTTGCCCGAAGGTAGCAAAGATCTTTTTGTAAAGGCCTAAGATTATATGCCTTTTATATTATCTTGTTTAAGCATGTATTTTGCAATATATGTTTTTTTTAGTGCGATACAGTTTTAATATGCAATTTACGGTTTAAATGTGTATATAACTTAGTTGCTTTTATCGTTCGAATATATATGTGGCATTCGTACTCAATTGTCATTCATGTGACCCTTTAATATTTAAAGTTGCATAATTATTAATTTTAAATATAAAAGGAGGTACTTATTAATTCGCGTATTCGGGTCGAAATATCCTGGCTTATTGGATATTCCTCGAATATTCGGGTTAATTCGCATCGTCTAAAGGTAAAATTCATAATTAAAAGGAACTAGACCATGACACCATATTTTATCTGTTTGCATCATGCATAAAGGTGACATACGGGATCTGAACCCTAAACTAACACGACAGTCAGACTTATATGATGTCAGTTTAGTCTTTGGTCCGGTGTACCGTCATCATTTTTAATTAAATATCAAATTAATTCGAAACTGCCAATTTGATAAATCTCGCATGATTAAAGTCCAATTTTCAATTAAGAACCTCTAATTAAATTCATTTTAAATTTTAGATAATTTCCATCAATTAAAAGCAACAATTGTTTTGGTACGATTTCCGGGCGTGATGGGGGTGCTAACCCTTCCCCACACGTAACCAACTCCCGAACCCTTTCAAATGAATCTATGGTTTAGTTTTTATGGTGTTCGGCCTACCTTAGTGGCCGGTGGCGACTCCAAAAGATTATTTTAAGGTTTTTTTCAAAAACACAAATTTTCCCCTTTTAAAATATTTGTTTCAAAAAGTGGGGACACTTAAAAACTTTTGTTTTCAAAAAACCTTATCACACCCCCAACGCTCCAACATATCTAGCTAACCCCCAATCTACACTCTCATCGGCAGATGTCGTCGATTCCCTCACGACATGCCCCTATACCCTTACATACATTGCGTATATATAGGGCTCATGACCTAAGTTGAGTCCTCCTTGAAGTAGGAGTTCTAAAAGTAATTTGCATTAAATACAGACTCCTTTATACTTTAAATACAGACTTTTTGGACGTTGCCTTCTTCCGCAAGTAAGGATAAGTGCTTCTACTTAATGATCTTGAATCAGCTCTGTCGGCCACTACAGGCTTCAGGAAATTGCAAGGCTGGGCTCATTGGGCTTAGGAAATTGTCCTCTTGAAATCGCAACCCATCTTGGCTAAGTCGGTGTAACTCCTGCCCGGGCAGCACTTGGCGGCATTACTGCTTCGGCAACGTCCTTGGCGGCATCTTGAGCTGCTCCAGTACAGCTCCTTTAATTCTAGCTTTCTTGTCCGATCTTGTCCTTTCCTCTCCTCTCCCATCTATAGCACCTGAAAATATAAACTACACTAAAACAGTAACTTTTCTCAATCAAACGTAAAATATTCAATAAAAGCATGGTATAAGAGAATATATTGTTATAATGCATGCAATGCACCTAAATATGCCTAAATGAGCTTAAGAATAGCAATAATAAAGGCAGGAATGTGTACGAAATATAGAACTCATGGACACTCTACATTACCCAATTTCTTCTCTTGTGTGACTAGAGCATTTCTATGATTTTGCTTTGCTTGTCATAGCTCCAACACACCTCTACAAAAGACAATTACTTGATATTTGGTATCCAAATTGCTTTGGATCCATTTACATTAGTCACAATGTCTTTAGTTCCCTTAGGAACCCATACTTGTCTAATCCTATAAGATTTTTTCTTCTTTATATGACAAGTATGTATAGAATGACCATGATAATGGCAATGTGAGCATTTTGCCATTATGTGACAAGATGAATTATTGAAAATAATTTCTTTTTCTTTTGTTAAGCTTTCAAGCTTAACTTTTAAATCAAGATTTTCTTTTTCTAAAACATCTTTGCTTGTTTTTGAAAACTCTAAATCATTTTTCAAAATTTCATTTTGGTTTTCAAAATCCACTTTTGTTTTTAAAAGAAAATCATTTTCAATTTCGAGTTTTGAAATCATTTTCTTAAATTTGGAATTCATGGTCTTAAATTCCAAAAATAATTCATCGAAAGCATCTTGCAACTCATCAAATGTATAAGAATTTAATTCATTTGAGTTAGAAGATACCCCGGGCTCATTGAGAGCCAAAACACCATCCACCTTTGGATTGGAGAGAAGGTTTGCACATGATTGATCATCATCTTTATTTTCTCCCTTCTTGTTTGCATAAAGCTTCTCAAGTTTCTCCTATAATTCTTTGGCACTTTTGCAAGTGGAGATCTTCTTGGAAACTTCTTCGTTAAGGCCACAATAGAGAATGTGCATCGCCTTGGTGTTTAGCTTTGCCTTCGTGCCGTTGGCACTCCTTTGCTTTTTCTTCTTCTTTGGAGCTTCCAAATACACATCTTCAATGATGTCCCAAACCTCATAGTCTTGAGACTTGATGAAGAATTTCATGATATTTGCCCATTGGAAGTATGCTTCTCCTTCGAAGAGTAGAGGACACGAGATAGAGCGGTCTTCTTCAAATCTTGCCATTTTCTTGAACGGTGGACTTCGAGCAAATGATCTTTACTCCCGGATGTTAGTCCTTCGATGGAGACAAGGCTCTGATACCAATTTTTGGGTTTTTAGCACGCTCGAATCGATCACCGAAACCGTCAAGGAGGGTTGTAAATGTTTGGTGATTGAATTGGCTAAAATCGAAATAAAGGTAGACAAGTGACACAATGATTTTAGAGTGGTTCGGGCTATTAACTAAGCACCTACACCCACTACCTTAGCACACAACTAAGGACTTTCCAATTCACTCAACAATGAATTCGTCCCCTTTTCCCGGTTTAGGAGGAAACTGCTACAACCCTATCTTTTGGGCTTGGCTAAGATAGAACCAACTCTAGTTTTTCTCTCAAGGCTAAACTAGAACCTCTCCTTTTACAAGGGATTTGTTTGGTAAACTAAATACCTCTATAGGTGAGTGTTTACACAAATTTAAGCTCACAAGAGTGTACAAAGAATTTACAATGAAGCAATCTCTAAAGACTATGTACAAGAGAATAATAAAATAAAGATTTAGACTCTAATTCTCTTGACCATATTGCTTGGATGTTGTCTCTAACAATCTTCAAGTGTTCCAGCCTTGAATTTATAGTCTCAATTGAGTTTGTAACCGTTACTAGCCGTTGGGGATGTTTTGGAGCTATTGGGGTCTTTTATTTCCCACATTAATTGTAGTTCTGGTGCCTACCGTATCGGTATGTCCTTCTTCAGAACTAGACGTTGGGCTCTTGTCAGCCTATGTGTATCGATACGCTAGGGAGCGTATCGATACGGTCTACACTTTAAAAGACCGTTGGGAAATAGTCGCTGGGGTTGTTAAAGCAGGGATCGGTACGCTTAAAGGCATATCGGTACGACCCCTCTCCGTATCGATACGGGCAAGCCTGTATCGATACGGATTTTGGCAGAATCAAATTTGGAGTAAAAAGGTATCGATATGGGGTATACCGTATCGGTACGGTAGTGCTGAAAAGCCAGATTTGACTACTTTAAAGCATTCCAAACTTTTCCAAAAACCTTTTTAAATACCTCAAACATATTTTCAAGTTGCTTGGACTTAAAGACATGTTTTAAATTCTTTTCAAATTAGTCCAAAACATTTTTCAATTATTATATCAAAACATTAGTTCTTCAGATTTAAAATCTATGAACATTATTAATTTTTGGACATAAATGATAACGTCCAAAATGATATTGGACACTATCATTAACGAGCCCAAAAGTAAAAATATTCCTAATTAAGGTGACTCTAATCATTACTCATGTTTTAATTTTTAATTAATCTAATTATAAATCATTTCCATTTTTTAAGTTAAAATGAAACATTGAAACTTTCATCAGAAAATTCATTGGTTAACATCACTCTTCATTGTGGCACTAACCAATATTTAATGTTCTAATATTGTTTCAAATATTCATTTATTTGCTACAATGATCTCTCCTATTCAATTGTGATTAAGTAAACTACACTAAGGCTCTAATCCTATTTTAAACATGTGGTTTTAAATCTTTAAACAATATATTATATGGTATTTAAAACATGCAAGCATACAATTTAATTTAAACAATTAAATAGAAACAATTAAATAAGATAGTAAATATTAAAAATGGACTGAATTGAATTAAATTCGAAACATAAAGGCTGAATTACAAATTTTAAGTGATTAAAATGTAAAAGAGGAGGAATTGGAGAGCCCAAATCAAAATCTATTAAAATTCCAAGCCCTGGCCCATTAATTCAGCCCAAATCCTTAAAACCGATCCAGACCGAACGGTTCAACTCTAGCGGTTCGGCCCTAAATGGCCTAGACCAACTGCCGGGTTGTGAATCAGGTTGCGGCCACGTATCTGGATTCGTCTCAGAAACACGCGAGTCATTTTGACCCGCCTCTCAAAACGACGTCGCACCCCTTACTCTATAAATGCCCCATCGCGAGCTCACTCGTCCATTTTCGCCATTTTTCAACTCACCTCAACTCAGCTACCCCAAAAATCCTCTCCCAAATGCAATTTCCGGCCGCTTTTGGCAATTTTCGGCCACCGCAGTTTGGGCTTCGGCCACCACGAGGTGATTTTCGACCACCGTGGTGCGATTTCCAGCCACCGTGGTGCGATTTTTGGCCACCGCAGGGCTATTTCTAATCTCCCTTTCTGCCATACTTCAAAACCTAATTCCTAAAAAAATCCAATTTCACCGGAAAACCCTAGATCTACCCTTACCTAAACCTAGATCTATCCGGATTCGATTGAATCCACCCTTCTTCATTGTTTCCTAAGCCTAACTACCCTCTCTCAGACACTCTCCCACTCATTTTCGACTCGTCACCGCGAAAAAAACTCTGTCACTGGTTAGACAACACTCCTTTCGATTTCGACAACATCTGGAAAATATGTCACTCGTTTTCTCTTTTTTTACGTTTTGGCCTATTTTGCTTTGGATCTATCTTTCTATTTCGACTCTTGAGACATGCAAAGTCAGATATGGTGTTTTACTGTTTTTTTGCTTCCGATTTCCTTTACTGGATTTTTAGATCTAGGCATATTTGATTATGTTTACATTTTGTGTGTAAGAACGGGAAGAAAACGAAGGTCGAGTTATACCTTTGTAGCGTGACTTCGGTTCGATAAACTTCGGTGACGGTCAACGGTGTCCGATCAGTATCTCGGTTACGTTTCCCTTTTCTGGTAAGACTCCTCGACTTCCTCTCTCTTTCCTTTTTTTAATCTCGTAATTATTGCGCATTTATGTCCCTGTCGACCACTTACTCTCTCTCTTCCTTTTATATGTTGACGCGTTGTGACGTCATCTTGCTTCACTGGCGATGCCAGTTGGTTCCAGACAAGTTGTAATCCGTGTGAAATGGATGTAACCAATAGCGGTCCGCCATGTGTCCATTGGTGCTCGACTTTGAGCGGGAAACAGAAACACAAAACGAGTCAAAAGGTTTTTGTGTTTGTTGGGCTGGGTATGAGCTGTAATGAGTTGTGGACAATTGTAATTTGGGCTTTGTAACAGATTTGGGCTTTTGAATTTTAATTTGTAAAGAGATTTTATATGTAAAGGGACATTTAAAGGATTTGGGCCTTTTATTTAACCGTTTTAGATTTATTTATATATATCCAGGTTTTTTTATATATTATTAATATAGTAAACACCCTGGACAAAATACGAGTTCTACAAATCCCATAAAATTAAGATACTTGTTACTAAATTCAGAAACGTACCGACAACGACCTTTTTCCGTTTTCGTATTTTTTTTTTCTATTTAACGACTTTAACATCCTACCGTTTATCATTCGTATACTAATTTATTGTTCTTTATACTTGAAAATATCCATACTTTTTTCTTTCTTCCTTCTCTCCTTCCCTCAAGTCTCAACTACCCACCTTTTCCTCAATTTTTATATTTAATTTCTAAAACCAGAGGGGTAGGTTTGAAGAGGTGAAGGAGGTAGGTGTAGTAAGTAATATCATATATAATTAATTGATAACTTGGCTTTCACGATAACCAACTTGGGATTTCTTGAACAAAAAAATAAACCAACTTGGGAATTGGAAGAAAAAGGAATTTATGGCATTACAGTTGCCAACCTGCGTCGTCTTCCACTCGCAGTGCTCACCGCAGCTCTCTTCCGATACCAACCACTGTAAGTATGGAAGCAACAGCACCGGGCGGCTGGTAGTCGGAGGTATGTGCAGGGGAAGAGGCCGATTCATTGGCCATCTCAGTTGCAGCAGCAATGCGGAAAAGGGTGTCCCGAATTCAAACTACGTAGTGCCTTTGGACAAGACGTTTTCACCCTCCAACTCCTCTTGCATCACCCGCCCTCTGGTCGAAATCCTGCGCGATCTCAATAAGCGTATCCCTGAGAACATCATCAACCTTCCTTCTAGCTCCTCCTCTTCTTCTTCTTCAACCTTTCTCCCCTGGTACTGCTCATAGCTTTCGCTTTTTTTGTTTTTTTAGGGTTTATCAATCTTGTTCAGTTTTGATCTGATCTGTTCTTACCGGATCACCTCAGGTACCATGCCAATCGCATGTTGAGCTTCTATGCCCCTGGTTTGTCCCTTTTCCCTTTTTTTTTCTTCTTAATTTGGCTTTCGTTTCAATTTCGTCTTTGGGGTTTCCACTTTGATTTGCAAATGGATTTTTAGAATTGATGGATTCAATATTTCTCGCAGGATGGTGCGGAGAAGTACGTGACGTTAGATTCGCTGATGATGGAACCATCACCGTTGTGTATCGACTTAGCATTCGCGGATCCGATGCAGAGGTCTGCTTCCTTCTCATTTTTTACTTGCCTATATTATTGTTTTCCATCAAAATCAATTTATCTTCACTTTGAAGTGTGAACATCTAACAATTTAACATCCTACTTTTGCTTTCTGATCTATTGTTTCTCCATTTGCTTCCGTTTCCCTTTGCTTTCCAATCAATCATTTTTTTACTTTTGCTGTTAACCTTTGCGTTGCTTTTACTTCATTTTTCTTATTGGAAACATGGCCTCTATTTTTAAGTTATTTGGAAAGTGAAAACAGAACAGTAAATGTAAATGTAACTCCAACTTACTAAATGTAACCCTATCTATTTGATTAAATATTACAATTAAGCTCTTTAAATTTGACAAGAATATTAAAATCAAATCTAAGTAGCTTATTGGCATTTTGAGTCAAAAGCCTTTTTATAAAGCTGAGTTGCAAGTTGTGCAATTTAGGGTTTCTAAACTATGCTAACTAGGAGGGATGAGGCACTAGATAGTAGATACCTTATGCAAGGTCAGGCAGGGGTTGGTACCCTACCGTTGCGAATGGAGCAAATTGGGTTGGGAATGGGCCTGTGCAGTACTCGATCCCGATTAGTCAACCAAAGAGTTAGATATTGGTGGCTATACCAAAAGAAGTATGCTAACTAGGAACTTCCTGTCTCCATCCAGATAAATGTTCCAATATTCTTAGGTATTTATCATTCAAAACAACCATCATTAAGGAGGAAAATCAAGATCATTTCAGTTAGAACTATACAATATTCTTAGGTATTGTCATTTGAAACTACATGCTGCTTGGTTTCTAGAAGGATTGCAACAAATGTAACATTAGCCCAAAATTTGGGGAACAAGCTTGACTTAAGGTTCAATAAGTTCACCTTTTGCTTCCTTGAATTGATTATAATTAATTCTGGTTTCATTGTCTGAAAACTTTTTATGCTCTGGCTTTTATCTGAGCTTGTGCCAGGTGATCTTTAGAAGTGAAGAACAAGGAATAAGAATTAGAACAGGAAAAAATCCTGAATCAGTTAGATGATCATGAGAAACACTATAACTATAAAATTTCCCTTTTTAACTATTATCTGTAAATAACAGGAAGAAGGAAAATAGTTTTGAAATTGAAAACCACTTTTTTCAATTTGTTTTGTCCTTTTGTAAATGAGAATAGTGGCAAATTTATCTTTTATGACTGCTCCCATCACTTGTCAACTTCTTTTATGAGACTTGTGATTATCTCGATGATGATTTTTTGTTGTTCAATTGATCAACCTAATCTGACCATGAAGGCAATGGAGAAGAGGGACAAATATTTTTGGGAAAGAGGGGAAACTGGTTTTGTCATACAAACAAGAAATAATAAATTCAGTTGATATATGATTTAGAACAGCTAGGATCTAGTAGACTATTTAAGGTTACTGCTTCTAACTCTCGCCTTTGGATATAAAAAACTGCATTTATTCCTAGCTACTTAGACTAAGGTAGTAACAAAACGTAGAAGAATATCTAAAATAATCAATTAAGTAGTAAGATGCTCCTGCATCATCACAAGATTAAATTTGCAGCCACTGATGGGAGTCTAAACTTGAGCGAGTTTGATAAATAGACTGAAGAGTTAATTAAGATTCAAAGTTATGTATGATCTAAATAATTCCTAATGTGTCACAAATGTCAACAAGTGATAGAAGTAGCTTGAGCATGTGTCAATTGATGATGCTTAAGTTAAGCAAATGTGCAGACTTAGGCCCGAAACATTAGCCTCGTATGCCTAAGTCAGCCTTTATGTTGCATTCCGAAAGGAATCAGATGCACTAAATATTGCATTCTGAAAGGAATCGGATGCACTAAATGTTGCACTAACTAGCCTCTAAAATGCTTAACTTAGTGCAAGAGAACAAGGATACTAGAGTGTTAAAAAAGCTTGGAGCTTGTATTGATTCAGAAACTTGGGTACAAATGTGGGTGAGTCGAGGCAAGGGGCCTCCTCCAAGCCTACTAGAGGCCGCAATATGCTATGTCAGGTTAAGTCCTCCTTGCGGTCTAGTAGCCTCCTGGAGCACCTAGAGTGGATCCTACCTGCCTTAGGGCAGTTAAGGATGCTTCTGATATGCTTGCGGAGAGGTGCAGATGCTGCTCTCAAGTGTGTTGTGGTGTGCCATGTCACATGGATTAAAGTCAAGTTGGCTGCAATGTGCTCGTGAATGACATGTTAGTCAAGTTTCAGTTGGAGGATTTTACCTAGAAAAGAGAGTAACTAGGAACTTACCATGTCACATGGATCACATAAAGTGAAGTTGGCTGCCATGTGCCAACGAATGACATGTTAGACAAGTTTTTGTTGAATGATTTTACCTAAAAAGGGAGTAACTACTAACTACAAACCTTTGCCTTGCACTAATTTCTAGGAACTAGAAGTAATGTTAAAAATGGATTTCAAAAGTGTAATCAGCACATAGAAACTAATAGGGAAGTTGGGCAGCTGGGGTGTGGGCATGGGGGATGATTTTGTGAAGTTCATAGTGATTAACTGGTGCTTGAGAACGCATATGGCAGATTCTGGTGTTGGAATTTCATTGGGGGTGAAGATCTGGATTTGTCAACTTGATTTCTGGTGACAGTGCCCCCTTTCTTTGGCAAAAGTACCAAAGTTGGTCTCTTTCTGCCTCTTCAGGCAAACGGTGCACTAAGAGAGGACAAACGTTGCATGAATGACTTGGTGCCTCTGGAAATAAATGGTGGTGATGGATTTCGGATAAGATTCAATGAATTTGATTCGCTTCTTTTATTTGTAGGCTTGTTTCTTTTCATTATTAGTGCTTGTGTTTAGAAATTATTCAGGTGATGATCGGTAAAGTAGCAATGAAAGCTTAGTTCAGGATGTAAAAATAAGAAAATAAATACTGCGAAAACATAAATTACGAGGAAATTAGGGAGCGAAGAAACAAAGCCGAATAGGGGAGTAACAAAAGAAATTGGGGGAAAGAACCTAACCAAATTAGAGGGGAATCTCAAATTCAGATTTCAAAATCCTAACAATTCATGGTCCAAAGGCCTTGGAAAATAATTTCATTCAGCCATTTATTGTCACAAGTCATAAAACCTCGACTTAGGCGCAAAATCCCCAAATCCTAAATGAACGATGATACTAATAAGACCTTAAAGACATTTCTCCTTGCGGAGCTCTTCTTTTAATGGAACTATCATACTGTTTTTAATCAACCTCATGGAGGCCACATTGTATTTGGTTGTTGGGGATTGTTTAGAAATTATGCTCATAACAGCAGAGAATGAACCCATATAATCCTTCACCCCAAGTTTAGGAAAATTTCTTAAATAATTTTACGCTGAACACCTGAAGAAAATTCAAACCTGCATTGAAGGCCTATTATTCTGTCACTAATCCATCATAATCATACTTCAAAACTACCAAATTTTGAGGGTTTCTTAGTTCAGTCCAAATCCTGTTTTCCTTGCTATCCAGAACTTGATAGACTTGATTCTTGTTCATTGTTATCATTAGCTATGTTGTTGCAACTTGCAACTTTTCATTTTTCTTGAAGTACTTGGAGCCGACATATGCCCAATGGACATGGTCACACGGGGTATTGAGGTTCAACCATCTAGTAAACTCGAAACAAAAATAGAACATACCTATGCTAGATAGCTTCTGGAGTTTCATTCAATTTGTTCTGGATAATGTGATTTTAAATTTTAAGTATGAAAAATCCATGGATGTTTGTGACATAATGCAGGTAAACTCACCAATTTGATGCTCATTTTTTGTTGGTTGGGCACAATATATAGAGATTCTCTTCTCGGTTCCTAACAAAAGTATCACCTATTGAAAGTTTCTTTCCCAACAACCCGAATTCCATCATTGTTCATGTAATGCATATTTTAAGTATTGGGTGATCTTAGATGAAATTGATCACTGTGAATCTGTAAGCCTTGTGCTCCATACTTGGTTCTTTGATGGCCCTTTTACTTGCTCTTTCTCTGGATGTGTTACTGGGTATAAGCTTCTGTGAGGATGATTCATTTGAAGTTGGAAGTAGATTATGATTTCTTCCCCTTTTCCTTCAACTAAAATCCATATGGAGTTTACAATCCATAAGACCGTTAATGAACCAGATACTGATTTCTTTGATTGAAGTAAAAATGGAGAATTTATAGTCTTAACTATGAGATTTAAACAAGTTGGTGCTGCGAATATTTAATTCTTTAAAGAGGAATTGGATATTTAGTTGATGAAACACCATTTGTCAAGACTACTTTACTATGTGGTTAAGATCTTCACGGTCATTGTATGAGAACACTTAAGCTTCAAGGTGGTCTCTTTGATGAATGGAAAGCTAATAAAGAAAGTCTTATTTTTTTAAAGCTTTAGGTTTGCATTCTACATGTCTGCATCATTGAAACTGTTTGTTTACTCTTACACAGGCGCATCGCGAGTCTACCGGCACGGTATCATCCAGCGACGTTAACATCGCAGATCCTGTTGCCACAGCAGAAGAAATTGCTTTCTGCAGGGCATGTGCTCGATTTGGTCTTGGCTTGTATCTTTATCATGAAGAGTAGATGCTACAAATAGCATGGAGGTTGACCCAAATATATGTTTGAGAACTTTGAGTTGTACTTATTTTCTGCTTTTCCTGTTTATGTAAATAATCAGGTTTATCAGATTATGCATTTGGGTAGGTTAAAAGGATTAATATCATATACACTGGCGGTGGAAACGAAAAGTTTCCACAAGCGCCTTAGTTTTAGGGTATAGAGAGTTAGTTTAGGGTATAGGGTTTAGGTGTAGAGGGTTAGAATTTAGTGATAGTTGTTTCAATTTAAGGTTTAGGGTTATAATTTAGGATTTATAGGTTAGGGTTTAGTTTTTAGGGTAATATGGTGAGGATTTAGCTTTTAACCTATAAACCCTAAATTATAACCCTAAACCTTAAATTGAAATAACTATCCCTAAATTTTAACCCCTACCCTTAAACTATATACCCTAAACTAACTCCCTATACCCTAAAACTAAAGCGCTTGTAGAAACTTTCAGTTTCTACCGCTCGTGGATAGAATATTTATCCATGTTAAAAACCTAATGTTTTTTTATTAGATTATGTTCCAAGTAAATGCACTAATGTTGGAGACACGATGATTACATAGTATAAAAAATACATGTTACAAAAATATGATATGATCACTATTTGAATGTATGAATACAATGATTTGGCTACGTTAAAATTCATATAAATATATGTAAGATAATTATTTGATACAATGTGCGTTAGATTTAGGGTTTAAGGATTTAGTTTAAGGGGGTTAGAATTTAGGGAATGTGAATATAATTTAGTGTTTAAGGTTAGAATTTATAAGTTAAAATTTAAATCCTCAATATATTACTCTAAACTTTAACCTTTAAACCTTAAATTTTAACCTTAATTTTTAAATTCTTACATCTAAACCCTAAACTCTATAACTAAGGCGCTTGTGGAACCATCGATGTATTGAATATAAATCCATATATGTATAGGGTAATTATACCATGTACCGGCGGTGGAAATTTTTTTGTTTCCACAAGCGCCTTAGTTTTAGGCTTTAGGTTTAAGCTACAAAATTTAAAACTTAAATCCCTAACTCTAACACCCTAAAATCTAAACGTTAAGCCCTAAACCCTAAACTTCAAATTTTAACTATAAACCTTAAATTTTACGCTCTACAACCTAAACACCTAAACCTCTAAACCTACAATTGAAAGGCATGTGTATCAAAGTATTTTCCTTAGGAATTTAATTTAAAGTTTGAAGCTTGGGGATTTAGATGTAGGGGTTTAGAATTCAAGGGTTGTTAGAATTGAGGGTTCAAGGTTAGAATTTAGGATTTATAGGTTAAAACCTAAATCTGTAACATATTACCTTACAACCTAAACCCTAAAATTTAATCACAACCCCTAAATTCTAAATCACTACACATAAACTCATAAACCTCAAATATAAGGCGCTTGTAAAAACAAGAAGTTTTCACCGCCAATGCATGAAGTATTATATATATATATAGGAGTATATATTATACTACAGTTGATACAATTAAACTACTTATAAACCTCTTAAACCCTTAAATCAAAGGTAATTTTGCTCATATGCATTTGGATTCTTGATCTTTAAAGCAATTTAAACTCGAGTCTTTTAGAATAAACATCATCCTCTTTTCTACTGAAACTGCTTGTTGCGTTTAAATAATAATAATAATAATAATAATAATAATAATAATAATAATAATAATAATAATATTATTATTATTATTATTATTATTATTTAGAATTTCATTTAAACTTTTGCATTTGATTTTCCATAAATCAAAGTCTAAAAAGGTTGTATTACTTTATCTTAAAAGTTCTAAATTTCACTGGCCTTAAAATCAATTTGTTGAATGTATTGAAGTTAAACATCTCAATTATAAATCTTAAATTAAATCTCTAAACTTTAAATTGTACTTGCATATAAAAAAAAATTTTAATGTCGGTGTATGAAATATTTTCTCTAAAATTTATATTAGTTTTGCACTAACATTCAAATAGAGAATAGAAGTTAACAAAGAAATTATTTAATTTATTTTACTTTAAAAAAAATGCACTTATATATTTTATAATTAACATAAAAATGCTCATCTCTATGGAATGAAGTCCCTGCAGAGTACAGGCAAGTGAAGGCCAGCCGTTAAGATGCTAAAATGGCACTTCAACAAACCCCTGCAAACACAGATGAGGTAAAGCAGACTCAACATATCAAACCCAATATTGCCACTCACACTCCAATAACATTGCAAGTAAAAAGAAAGAAATGCAATACTGAATTAAAATGATACTATATGCGCCTCATCCAGCAAATGTAATTGTAGCTTTCCAACTAAGCATGAATTCTGAAAAAACAATTGCCTTTTTTTTTATGATATCACAATTCACACTGAAGATGGATACAAGTTTCTTATTTGATTTTTTGAACAAAAAAAAAAGTTCCTTATTTGATTTCATTTTGCCTATCTGACAGTAGGTTGGTATAGGCATAACTGATTTGTTTTTAATGACTTTCAACTTTCTTGTGGTAAAAAGTAGAGAAAAAAAATCCTATAAACAATAGTTGAGGTACAAAATACAATCATTCATTTTCCACATGGCACATGGACTTGATTCACAGTTTAACCTATTTACATAGACTTGATTCATAACTCTATCCTATTTCATTTTAATCATCATGGCTTTAAGTATTTTGCACCTGAATTTGAAGCCATCCAGGAAGTGATCACGTCCACAAGATTGTCTACGTCCTTCGAAATTTGTGCACGAAGAACAGGTGCGTCTACACCTAATGTATTGCTGACTTCTTTGGCAACAGCCTCCCATGGTGTTCCTGCACTCAGATTTGCCAAAAGCTCACTTCCACGATTTACTGCATCTGCCATTGCTGGTGGAACATCTGGTAGAGCCTGCAACATCGATGTATTATGAAAACTGCTTGCCATTACCAGAGAGAAGAAATCACAAGCCCAATTGCTGTCTGGGTTTGTTTTTAATCAGAAGCACATTATTATTAATTCCCTGAGATGATAATAAATATACCCTTCATTCATGCAAAAGGATTCTTAAGTAATTTGTAATAAGCATACTTGTTGTAGAGGAAGCCCATGATCTCCTGGCAATGATCGAATTGACATGTCTAGCATTGAGCTGATGGCTGCCTCTGAACTTAGCACCTGAGCCAAGTTTGGAGTTTCATCAATTGTATCATCCTTGAACTTTATTAGAAGATTCCTTGAAATGCCATAGTACGACTTTATCTGAAATATGTGAAGAATCAAATAGCATAAGTATACAAATTAGCATCTGATCAACTATGCCTCTTACCGTTCTACTTCGCCCTTAAACTTCAGAAATAATGGAGAGGAGCAACATAAATGCACAAAATACTTTTTGCAAACAGGGATGCTGATTCTGGGGTGTTCTCCTTTTCCCCCTCCAAGCATAGCAGAAATATCAGATGTTAGATAACGCAATCCTAGAGTTTGTAAATAAGTTAAAGTGTATCATTATCTTGTACCTAACAGATAGAGTTAGAGTTCAAACCTAACTAGGTCTCCTTGTAAAACTAAAAGTCCTAACCTATTTAGGATATAATCTACTGATGTAAGGTAGATTAATCATTTAATGAAAACAGAACAGTAATTCTGTTTCTCTTCATGGTATCAGCCTAAATTCGATCCAATCGAATTTCTTTTTCTTTTACGATAGTGGAAAATTCCTCTTCGAGTGCGCTGCACTCTCCTTCCTCCTCGTCTGCTAATTCCATGGCAGATTTCTTGGAACCTTCTGGTTCAGTCAACATGTGTCCTCGATTAACAGGCACAAATTATCTCCAGTGGTCACAGTCCGTTAAATTGTTTCTCATCGAACATGACACCTTAGGATATATCATTGGTCAAACTCCTAAACCTGCTGCTGGCGAGAGTGGTCTTGACAAGTGGATTCAAGAGAATGGTTGTGTTATGTCGTGCTTATTGAACTCCATGGCTCTTGATGTTAGTGCTCAGTTTGTTCTCTATGGGACTGCACAGGAGATGTGGTAAGCTGTTCGTGATACCTATTCCAGTACGAATAACAATTCTGAGCTGTTTGGAATTGAGAGCACTGCTGCTGCCTTGAAGCAAGATGGGATGACTGTTACTCAGTATTATGCTACTCTCAATAGTTTATGGCAGCAGATTGATCTTTATGATTCACACGAATGGGAGACTCCTACTGATGCTAGTCTCTTCAAAAAGATCACTGAACAGCGCAGAATTTTTCAGTTTTTGAGTGGCTTGCATTGAGATTTTGAGCTAGTTAAGTCTCGAGTTCTTAGTCTTAGTCCGCTTCCTTCAATCCGAGGGGTATTTTCTGATGTTCGACGTGAGGAGAGCAGGCGTGCTTATATGGTTCCGAATGTGGCTGCTCCGGATAGTTCTGCATTGGTTACTCAAGTTTCTTCATGGCTCAGTTACAACAGATGTTTAGTAAGTTTACTGGTGCCAATATAGAATCTGCATGTATAGAGTGTTCCTCTCTTTCTCCTGCTTTCCTTTCCGCTTCTTGTACTTCGACTTGGATTATTGATTCGGGTGCCTCAGACCACATGACTAGTAACAGAGATATATTTTTTGAATTTTATTCTTCCTCTGTTAATCGTTCTATCAAGATTGCTGATGGTTCTTATTATAAGATTCGTGGGAAGGGTTTTGTCTATATTAATGAGGGTTTGCTGGTTCATGATGTTTTGTTTGTGTCTGATTTGAAGTGTAATTTGTTGTCCGTGAGTAAATTGTCCAAGGATTTCAACTATGTTCTGACGTTAGCTGATTCTGAATGCGTTTTGCAGGCACTGGACAGGAGGAAGAGGATTGGCAGTGCTAGTTTGCATAATGGTTTATATCTTTTTTCCACCACACAATTTCCTCACCCTTCTACACTTTGTTTTACTTCTTTAGGAAAAAAATGATGTTATGTTGTGGCATTATAGATTAGGCCACCCAAATTTCTTTTATCTTTCAAAGTTGTTTCCTCAATTATTTAGTAAGAAAAAGCATTCTTCATTTACTTGTCCTGTTTGTCCTCTTGCGAAACAAACTCGTCAATCTTTTTTGCCTTCGCCTTACAAACCTTCTCATCCATTCTCTCATATTCATAGTGACGTTTGGGGTCCTTCTCGTGTGAAGAATATCATTGGGGTAGTTGGTTTGTTACTTTTATCGACGATCATAGTAGGCTTACATGGACATATTTGCTTAAAGAAAAATCTGAAGTTGCTAGGGTGTTTATGGACTTCTATAATATGGTTTGACACACAATTTCACACCAAAATTCAGCTTTTTTAGTCTGATAATGGGGGAATTTTTCACTAGAACCTTAGGAAAGTTTTTTCAAACTAAGGGCATTATTCATATCAGTTCATGTGTTGATACTCCCCAACAAAATGGGATAGCAGAGCGCAAAAACCGTCATCTTTTAGAAGTTACCCGAGCCCTTATGTTTTCTTCTAATATTCCTAAGTATCTATGGGGAGAGGCCTTGTTAACCTCTACTTATCTTGTTAATCGTATGCCTAGTCGAGTGTTAAATTTTCAAACACCTAAGGATGTTTTTCTTTCTTATTTTCCTTCTTTCAAGCCTCTGAGTTCGACTCTTTCCTTGCATGTTTTTGGTTGCACTGTTTTTGTTCAAAACTTGACCCTAAGTCTGTTAAGTGTGTGTTTGTTGGGTATTCTTCGCTAAAGAAGGGCTACAAGTGTTACCATCCTCCTTCGCGAAATTTTTTTGTCACTATGGATCTAACCTTTCTTGAACAGGAACCTTATTTTTCAACGACTGAAATTCAGGGGGAGACTTTTAACAGTGATTTTCAGCCTTCTTCGAAACAGGTTTCGGTTCCTTCTTCTTCTCTTTGTCCTCTTTTGCTTAACATAAAGTTTCATCCCCTCAAAAAGACCCAAATGCATTGCCTATTACCTTATCTTCTCCATCTTCTACATCAAAACAGTTAACTAAACCTTCTTCACAGCCTCCTAAACAGTTGCAGGTCGATACTCGAAAGAAAACCAAAATCATTCCCGAAACTGTTCTGCCATCTTGCACTCGTCAAGAATTGGAACTCGATTCAGATGCCTGTGAAAGAAGTGAAGGTAATGAATCTGTTAATATTCCTTCTCAACTTCTTGAATGTGACTATGTTCCTATTGCTAAGAGGAAAGGGGTTAGACAATGTACTAAGTACCCTATCCAGAGACATGCTGCTTATTCTAGTTTAATGCCCTCTTTCAAAGCTTTTACAGCATGTTTGGATAGTGAGGAGATTACGGATAGATTTGAAGATGCAGTGAAGAATCCGCAGTGGAAAATGGCTACTGAGGAGGAGATTGAAGCACTTCAAAGGAATGGGACATGGAAAATTACTGATCTACCTCATGGTAAAAAACCTCTTGGTTGTAAATGGGTGTTCGCTATAAAGTATAATTCTAATGGGAGTGTGCAAAGGTACAAGGCGAGGTTAGTTGCCAAAGGGTTTACCCAAACCTATGGGATTGATTTTAAAGAAACCTTCGCACCTATTGCTAAATTGAATTCAGTTAGGATTCTTTTAAGCTTGGCGGTGAATTGCGAATGGAAACTACACCAACTAGATGTGAAGAATGCTTTTTTGAATGGGAACCTTGAGGAGGAGGTTTATATGCAGATTCCTCCAGGAGTAAAGGGCACAGAACAGTCTCGACAAGTTTGCAAGCTAAAGAAGTCGTTATATAGTCTAAAACGGTCCCCTAGAGCGTGGTCTGAAAGATTTACAAAAGTCATCTTGAAGGATGGATTCAAACAATCTTCAGCAGATCACACCTTATTTATCAAGGTAACTTCTTCGAATAAAAGGGTTATCCTAATTGTTTATGTGTATGACATCATAGTGACAAGGGATGATGAAGTCGAGATCAACAGATTGAAAGGTCTTTTGAGCAGAGAATTTGAAGTTAAAGATCTAGGAACTCTTCGGTATTTTCTTGGCATGGAGGTAGCAAGAAATAAAGAGGGACTGATAATTAATCAACGCAAATATGTTCTTGATTTACTCGAAGAGTCAGGACTGCTGGGTTGCAAACCAGCAGATACACCAATGGATGCAGGTCTGAAGTTTGACAGGTTAAAACTTGGCCCTGAAGTTGATAAAGGGCTTTATCAAAGATTGGTTGGAAAACTGATCTACTTGTCTCTTACAAGGCCAGATATTTCATTTCCGGTGAATATTATCAGTCAACATATGACTGATCCGAGACAAGAACATATGGAGGCAGCAAAACGGATTATAAGGTATCTGAAAGGCAAACCAGGTCATGGCTTATTCTTTAAAAAAGGTCGTGACAGAACCATTAAAGTATTTACTGATGCAAGTTGGGCAGGTGAGCTTACGGACAGGAGGTCTACTAGTGGGTATTGCTCCTTTGTTTGGGGTAACTTGGTGACATGGAGGAGTAAAAAGCATACATTTGTTTTTAGAAGCAGTGCCGAGGCAGAGTTCAGGGCATTGGCTTTGGGAATTTGCGAAGGAATCTGGATTGTAAAACTACTCAAGGATTTGGGAGTGACACTGAGTGAAAGTTTTGAAGTTTTGTGTGATAATCAGTCAACTATCCAGATAGCTAAGGATCCTGTCCAATATGACAGGACTAAGCACATAGAGATTGATAGATATTTCATTGCTGAAAAACTTGCTACAAGGATGACATCTTTACAATATGTACCATCAAAAGGACAAGTGGCAGATATTCTTACAAAACCTCTGCCAAAGGCTTATTTTGACATATTTATAACCAAACTGGGATTATACGTGTATATTCCAGTTTGAGGGGGAGTGTTAGATAACGCAATCCTAGAGTTTGTAAATAAGTTAAAGTGTATCATTATCTTGTACCTAACAGATATAGTTAGAGTTCAAACATAACTAGGTCTCCTTGTAAAACTAAAAGTCCTAACCTATTTAGGATATAATCTACTGATGTAACGTAGATTAATCATTTAATGAAAACAGAACAGTAATTCTGTTTCTCTTCATCAGATGCTTTCATTTTGGTGTTATGACAAATGTTGAACAGGTTTAAATAGTTTCTACCATTCTTTCTTTTCAGGGCTTATAACATATACTGAGAGGGATTGGGTAGACCAATGTCAGAATATTGGTCCACAAAGAGAGGCTCTGAACAAGTGTCCCATTAAGGGGACACAACAATTCAGACAAATGTCAAAGTTTAATCTGTCTAGATATGGATCAAAACTATCTACCATAAGATCCAAGCACCAGCCATGTATGTTAGTGCATTTTTTCTATGGTGTAAGATCTTATATACAAAGAAGAAACAAGTGTATTCAATGAAACAACCCACGAACATAAGAGTTAGAGATTTTACATACAAGTCGTCGAGTTTCTTCTGGTTTTGGAGAAAAATCTTCTCTTCCCTTGACCAAGTCCATGTACAAGGGAGGAAGTTGCTCAACTAATGGAAGAACCTGCTTCATAATGGGAGGACTAAGGCTCTCTATTTGCTTTATTGTCATCTCAGCCTGCAAGTAGTTTGTTTAAAATGAGATGAGTCATTCTCATTCGTTCCAAAACCACACATAATGAATAAACTCAAACTTGAGAAAACAAAATGAAGCATTGCCTCTAGAAGGAAGATAAATTTCAGGAAAATCAAAAGAAGCATCACTGCAAATTCTGAAAATAGAAACAAAAACTTCAGCAAAAAGAAAATGAAACCTTTTCACGAGAAAGAACGAAGAAAAATGAAAATGGAATTAGTATAAAGTGATGCAAGAAAAGAAACAAGAAAGTTTACAAAATTGGGGAAAAAACAATTACAATATCTGAGTTAATATCATCTGGTTGGCACAAACAATGGCAAACTGCCAAGCTGATATGGACTTTAAAGGTTGCTTTGTATTTTCTGTACACCTTCCAACACACAAGTCATTTTCTTGATATTTCCCTTGTCATCCAAACAAAATGATAAATTCCATTTTCTGTTCCCTCATTTTTTTCTCTTTTAAAATTTCATTGATACTTTCCTTCCCTCAAAAGTTTCATGCTATGAAGCACGGGTACTTCAATCTAATATCGTACCATGTACCTGATACGTCCTCGGTACGGGACATACTGGGTACGATTTGGGTACTCCCCAGTATTTCGTCTCCCTATTTTTTCTTATTCTTCTATTATCCCACACTTTTTTTGTCTTTTTCTTGTTTCTTTTCGAAATTATTTTGCTTACATGAATCAACTATAAGTATATAAGTATGTGTGATGTCATACTCACATGATTTTTGTATGACTTCTATTTTTACATTTTCTTAGAATATAAAATTTATTTTATATTTGTCGTACACGTACCCGTGCCCGTACCACCCTGTAATTTTGGAAATTACCGTTTCTCGTCCCCGTACCCGTATCTGAATCCGTATCAATGCAACATAGGTTTCATGAACCAAACAAAACCTTGAGATTAGCAAGAAACCAACCCCAACAAGGATATCAATATAATTTCTTATGTCACAAAAGCTCCTCCCATGTGAGACTTAAAGACCAAAAGTGAAAATTGCTAACTAGATAAAAACTGCAAGTAGATCCAAACCCGAGTTCTCGAGGCAGAAGTAGAAAAAAACAACCTAATATATCATGCTTGACAAGATAGCAAAGTACACTCACACCAGCTATGCTTTAGGAATAGAGAATTAACATACGGTTGGGTACCCGATTTCATAAGAATTGCAGTATCTTTTATTGCATCAAAACTCAAGAAAGGAGTCATATGACTCATATCGAAGAATAAAGCTATAATGATAACAAATTAAAGAATTACAAGGAAGATAGGGCCGTCCCAGAATTAAATAATGTTTGCCCCAAGTCTAGTGTAGTCGATAAATCCATGTATTCAACAGTCTTAATACTCTTAATCATGATCATCAGGTCCAAAATGTACGAAAGGTAAATTTTCTACGAACCATATCAAATAATGAAGGTATAATGGTAACAATTAAAGTATTCCAAGGAGGATAGGACCATCCCAAAATTAAATAATGTTTACAAAAAGTCACTTGTAGTCAACAAAGCCATGTATTTAACAGGTCTTGGTTCTCCTAATCATAATCAGGGCCAAATAAATATTCTCCTAATCTAATAAACATTTGATGCCATTCAAGAAGTTAAATGTAGTTATTATGATTAAAAGACGCATGTGTAAGTTGTGTGCATTAGAACATTATTTGCATCTTTGCATGTAAAGCGGGAAAGAAACATGAGTTTTGTTTTTACCCCCATGCGAATTGTGGGCATTGATGCAATTTGTGACAGAAAGGGTCCAATGCTTTGGGCCATCGGCACAAGAACAGGTGAGAACAATGGGATAGCTATGCTTGCTTCCTGCAGGATTATAAAACAACTCTTATTTCATAATAGGAGTTATATGGTAGCTATCTTAGAACAAATATAAGCAGTCAAAAAAACCATGAGAGATCTACTGATCAGTTTCAGCCTTAAGGGAAACGAGAAATATGCAAAGTGAAGGAGATCAATCTCATTTATGTACTTCAGCTGAGATTGTAGATTACAATAAAGAAAAAAGGGGGAGATGAATATTTTACTTGTAATTTGCTATGTCATTTAACTTTTAACTTTTCTCCAAATCAGCTTCATATGCAATTTGTAAGGTGACATCTTTTCGATGGACCAATGTGATTTGAGAATATGTAGACACCTCCATAATCACAAATATATTGCCCTACATTTCAGTAACTTTAGAAATGCATAAGGAGAAGTTCAAATACCTTGTTGTTGAATGCCATTAATACATTGCCACTTCTTTGCACGGCATATCTTGAACCTGTACGATGAATTCATTAATGAAATAACTGGAAACAAAAACAGGGGCATCCTTGGGATACAAGAAGATCTAGTAATACCAATCAACAGGTGGATGACAGAACCCAAAGAATGGCCAATACCAAAGGTAGGAACATCGTGCACCTGTGCCATGAGCATAAAGTCACTTTTTTAAATTCTTTCAAACATGAATTACGCAATGGGGGAGGGATTTCAATTGGAAGATTATAGTAAGAACTCACTGTCTCTTGTAGAAACCGTAAACACCTATCAAATTTGAACTGGACTTCATCAGCGATGAAGAAGTAATCAAATCCACTTGCATACGGAGTTGCGATTACCAAAGCTCCCCTTGATCACAAAAAAGGGTTAAATAGTGAATTCCCTTAATCCTCAGATTATATTGCAGATTAGGTCAAAAGGCATACAAACAAGAAAATAAATCTACCGTATTACAATTTACAATACTACCACATCAGCAATGTAAACTATTTGGTAAGCAACAGTGGGTGAATAATAATAATAATAACACATACTTTTCAGCAAGACGCTCCAGAAACAAACGATAGGTAAGCTGAGGAGCGGCTCCGACAAATATACCACCAATAAAATGAACAACTGATTTAGGTTTAGAGCCTTTCGGTTTGAGAACCCATGACCCCTGTATGCATAAAAAACAAGCAATAAGTTCAGATGCCGCTGAAGAAGTTAAAAAGAGAGCTAATTTCTCAAACACACAATTACTATATATATTCACTGCTCTATGTCTTTCCTCGGTGTTTTTAATCAACAAAAACACGATGCCCAGTTCAAAACTTAGAAAATTAGAAACAACAAATGGATAATTTGACAAAGTAGGTTAAAGAAAAAAGGGGAAAATTAAAAATGAAGAAAGAACCTCGACTTGGCTCCAATCGCCGGAACCTCCCCAAGCACCTTGCGATTGCCTAACGGTGTCCGTAAGTAATCTGGAAAAAGACACGAGGAGAAGGAAAATTAAGAATCGAGGGAGTGGAAGAAGGGAAAGGACGATAATCGTGTTTATTTTAATTTACCTCTCGATATCGCGATAGAGCTGAACAGAAGTGGACTGTGTCCGGTTGTTTCGATCGGAATCATCGTAGTTACAACAGATTCTGGGAGTGGTGAAACGATGACGAATAGCGGCAGACTGCAGAGGGAACTTGAGAGCTGATTCGGTGGAGCATCTGAGGAATCCGGTCCTGTGGGAATTGAACTGAATTGGGGTCGGAGTCAAAACGCAATGAGCCATATCCTTCGAGGATGTACGTTGTCAGCTTTTTCTTCTTTGTTGTCCGCTTTTTCAATAGTTTGGTTACACGTGGACAGTACAGACATTACTGTTACTTACAAGAAACAAAAACCTTATTTACTATTTAATCCTTCAACTATATTTGTTTTCTCCTTTTGACACTTTATCTCGTTTTAATACGTCTTATTTTACTTACGCCCAAAAGAAATTTTGTGTCGGTATCCTTATTAGCTTGCATTGTGATGTGTCCACATAATAGAATATTCACTCATTCTGTAATACCCTAATTTTTTCACAAATTAAAGAAACCCTAAATTGTTAAATCTCTAATTTGTAACTTAATTTTTGGGAATATTTGTTTGATAAACCTAATGTGATTTAAGGATTAAATTGAAATAATTTTGAACTTAAGGGGTAATTTTGGAGATGGACTATTCTTGGAGCCCTTATTTTGTAATTTACCTAAAAACCAGGGTAAAAACCCTTAAAGGCTTTTCATATGCCATTTTCTTGGTTCAGCCGCTCTCTCCCTCTCTCGTTTCCATTCGGAAAGAAAAAACCCCCTTCACCCACTTTTTCGTTTAAGCTTCAACCAAGGGGCTTTTGGTGTCCGTTCGCTGTTCCGAGGTCATCGGCGTGCTCACCGTGATCGCGCGACCAAAACTCAACCTTCAACTCTCTTTGCCCCGCTGTCCTTCGCCGAAAACGGTTTAAACCGTTCGAAATCTGTCTCGTGTCGCCGTTCTCATCGTTCCCCTTCTCCGTTCGGCTTGGTAAGCATCGTGGTTCACGGTTGTGATATGTTGGTTGGGGTCGGAGTAAGTTCGGCCGTCGTGTTGAACGGTCGCCGCCGTTGAAGTTTTGGGCGCTGCCAGGGATCCTAGACATAGGGTTTCGGATGGGGGTTTGTGGATTTGGGGTTAGGGAAAATTGGGGAAAAAGGGAAATTAGGGTTAGTGATTTGGGAGATTTGGGATTAAACCCAATCTGATTTGAACCGAACCAGACCGAACTAATCCTTGAACCGAACCGGACCGTTTGACCAGACCGAGTGACGTAAGCAGTGACGTCATCCGCTAATGAAATTGCTGATGCAAGCATGTTGACGTCAACGTTGACTTTTTGGGGTCAAAGTTAACTCTATGTTTTTCGACACCCTGGTTTCAGATTTGCAGCCCGTTTTTCAAAATTCGATATCGAACAGCTGTTTTGGCCCTTTTAATTAATTTATGCTCAGTTGATAAATTGTGTAAACTGGTTTCTAAATCGGATTTCCTTTGTGTTCAGGTGACATCGATTCGAACACCAAGATTCTTCCTCCTCCTCTACCCGGTCGACCTCCTGCATCTCAGCCTTCGAGTTCCACGTGTACGTGAATTAATCAGTTTTTGTAGAGTAGCTTGTGGCATAGTAGTAGTGAATTCTTACATAGTGTTACCCTTGTAGGTGTCGATCCTGTTCAACCTGTTACTAGATCTGAGCGTGGGAGACGTCACTCCCGACGTTGAGTTGTTAGCTTTTTGAGGTGTGTTCTCTATCTGTGCTACATTATCTGATTGATGTTGTGTGATATCTTATCTATGCTTGATATGCTTTGTGTATGACTTGCCTTGCATCATACATCGGAATTTGAATAATATATGTCAGACTAAATGCTCATGCATTTTCGAATTTATTATGATTGCATTCGGATTAGTATCGGATTTCCATGTCATATCATTCAGGTTGGGAAATGTATGGGGAAGATCAGTGGTTTCACCCTTCGGGCTGAGTTCCACTTCGAACTTGGTGACGATGTAGAGAGTGGTTCAGGGGAACCTTACTCTTCGGACGGTGATGTAGATGGGTACATGACATAGTATTAGGTGCATCGTGCTATGCATATCTGCGTATCTGATTGACTGTTGAAATGACTATGTGATTGTATGATTCTTGTGATACTCTGTCTTATGCACTTTAGAGACACACTAAGCTTATTAGCTGACTCCCCTTAGCTTTTATTTCAGATTCTCAGACATAGGAGTTCGGTACTTGGAGGACCACAATTTATCAGATTTATTTATAGTTTTAAGCATGGGTATTTTACAGTTCAGTTTTATATCGGTTATTTTATTATTTGGGGATTTTATGTAATTTCGGTTACTTTTACATTTATTTTGGATTTTAAACTATTTTAGCATGCATGAGAATTTTAATTAGATATTTCTGGTAATTTATTTGGTATTGTTTATCTATACCACTGCGTGTTTGAAAAAGAAAATTTAATGTGAAACGTCGTCGTTTAATACATACTTTAAGTATTAAAATTTTTAAACTTAATAATCATCTTACTTGAGGGACACGTCTTCAACCTGTCTTCCTAGATTCGGCCTATAACCATTGGGTCGGGTTTAGGGGGTTACATTTAGTGGTATCAGAGCCTAGGTTCAACCCTCAGACTGTGAGGCTCAAACAAGGTTTTAAACTGAATTTGAACTTTTACATGCATGCTAATGTTTTCGGGCAAATGGGTATTTTTGGGAAAGTAAATATTTTTAGAATTTTGATATATTTTGAATAGAACTCCAAGTACCGAAACTGATCTTATGACTCTTTAATTTTTGTAGATAGACTACTATGCCACCTCGTAGGAGCTCTAGATTAGCGGCCGGTCATGGTGGAGTGCGTGGTCGAGGTCGTACCGCAGCAGCTGAGAGCAGTGCTTCACAGTCTGTGGGAGCGCCGCCGAATCGGGATGATATTCATGATGTTAATGAGGAAGAGCAGGCCGTGTATCAACAACCTGGAGTTTAGCAGACTAAGGCCCAACAGACTGGGGCTCAACGGGCTGATGGTGAGGATTAGCCAACTCAGTTAGCACAGGGTGATGGACCACATGGTTCTAGGGATAGTGAGACTGTAGGCTTGATAGTGCTGCAGTGCATAGGGAGTTTCCCCGTTACCTTCGTCAATCTGAGGGTGTCAGGAAGCCCATATCTATCGAGTTTCTGGCTGCCATGATGATTATGTTCGATGGGAAGATGGGTACAAATCTGGCTGATGTTGAGTACTGGTTGAAGAAGCTTCAGAGGTTGTTTGTTGAGATGGACTACCCTACCGGCCGGAAGCTTAAGGCTGTTGTATCACTATTGCAGGGTGAGGCTCAGAATTGGTGGGAGGCTGAAGAGCATGTTATTCCAGCTGGTTAGATTTCTTTGGACTATTTCTGATAGGCTTTCCGTGATCAATATGTTGGGGCTGAGTATCTAGCAAAGTGTCGGGATGATTTCATGAATTTGAAGCAGAATGACATATCAGTGAATGATTATGAGATCAAGTTTATGAGATTGATTCAGTATGTTCTAGGGTTGGTGACTACCGAAAAGGAGAAATGTGACTGGTTTCTAAAAGGGTTGCGTCCTTCGATTAAGGCGGGTGTGGCTCTACATATGGACAGTGAGTATAAGAAGATCACCAAGCGAGCTAGGTTAACTGAGCAAAATGAGGCAGAGTTGAAGCTACTTGAGTCGTATGGTACTGATAGAGGTAGGAGGTAGTCGACTACATCAGTTCAACACAGTCAGGGTAATCAATCTAGGAAGAGAGCCAGAGACGAGTTTGATCATCAGGGTGAGGCTCAGAATTGGTGGGAGGCTGAAGAGCATGTTATTCCAGCTGGTTAGATTTCTTTGGACTATTTCTGATAGGCTTTCCATGATCAATATGTTGGGGCTGAGTATCTAGCAAAGTGTCGGGATGATTTCATGAATTTGAAGCAGAATGACATATCAGTGAATGATTATGAGATCAAGTTTATGAGATTGATTCAGTATGTTCTAGGGTTGGTGACTACCGAAAAGGAGAAATGTGACTGGTTTCTAAAAGGGTTGCGTCCTTCGATTAAGGCGGGTGTGGCTCTACATATGGACAGTGAGTATAAGAAGATCACCAAGCGAGCTAGGTTAACTGAGCAAAATGAGGCAGAGTTGAAGCTACTTGAGTCGTATGGTACTGATAGAGGTAGGAGGTAGTCGACTACATCAGTTCAACACAGTCAGGGTAATCAATCTAGGAAGAGAGCCAGAGACGAGTTTGATCATCAGGGTTATTCCAGAGTTAGACCAGTGACTTCCATTGTTCCGACCGTTAGTGCCGGAGGTTCGACTAGTACCCGTGCAGTGCCACAATGTTCCTTCTGCAAAAAGGTGGCATCTGGGTGAGTGTAGGAGGCAGTCTGGGCTTATTTCCGATGTGGATCTTTTGAACATATTTTCAGGGATTGTCCGATTTTTCCTCCAGCATCTTATGCTCCTAGTTAGTCTCAGGCATCTGTGTAGACTCCTGCCAGAGGTAGGGGACACGGTAGATCTGCTGCTTCGGGTATTGCTGGTAGGGGTAGACCTGCTCAGAGTAGAGGATCCGTTGGTTCTGGGGTGAGATAGCCAGGGTTAGTCTATTCTACCAGGATACATGAGGATCGTGATGAGTCAGAAGTTATTGCCGGTACTTTTTCTTTCCATTCTATTTCATATTTTGCTCTACTTGATAATGGTTCGACTCACTCATATGTTGTGAGTTCTGTATCTGAGGGTCTTGAAATTCATGTTGAGAGTACCGATAATGCTGTCACTGTACACAGTCCGATGGGTAATCCAATTGAGGTTACCAAAGTGTACAAGAATTGTGCTCTCGAGCTTCAAGGAGAGATCTTTCCGGCCGATTTGATGGAGTTACCATTTGGGGAATTTAATCTCATTCTCGGTATAGACTGGTTATCCGCTCACCAAGTCACTTTATGTAAAACTAATGAATTTATTTTGATATAACAAAGGATTTAAGGACTAATTTGAAAAAGAGAAAATGAATTTTTAAGTCCTCAAAACCTCTCTATGTGTTCAAAGAAAATTGTTAAAGTCAAAACTTAAGCTTACTCAAATTTCTCTAAGTATTTACCAAGTTAAAACAGTGATTTTCGAGTCACCGTTTTGGAACGGCCTTAAGGCGTTTCAGAACGTTTTGAAAATGTTAACCTCTGTTTCGGAACTAGCTTTCTCGTTTCGATACGGGTGTATCGAAACAGGTCTTTGTGTTTCGAAATGGATGAAGAACAATAGAACGATTTGAACCGTTTCGATACGATAGTATCAAAACGACCTCAAACGTTTCGAAACGTATTTCAAACTTGGTTTCAAAATATGACCGTTGAACTTTTATAACTAATTTTAATAATACAGTTAAAGCGTATCGAAACGCTTTTAAGCCGTTTCGATACAGGTTTTGACAGTGGCAAATTGTTTCGAAACGGGCTTCAGCACGTTTCGGAACATGCTATTAGCGTATCAAAACGACCGTGTCCGTTTTGGTACGACCTATTTATTACACCCCAACGACTATTTCTATTTTGGTCTATTTCGAAACAGGGTCGGGTGTTTTGGAACGGGTAGTTGCAAACTGCA
The DNA here is from genome assembly GCA_030270665.1 of Hibiscus trionum. Lineage (NCBI taxonomy): Eukaryota > Viridiplantae > Streptophyta > Magnoliopsida > Malvales > Malvaceae > Hibiscus > Hibiscus trionum. The sequence continues at coordinate 26,397,803 of BSYR01000005.1, forward strand.
TTTATGGAGGGAAAATAACATCCCAACAGCTATAATAATGAAGGCAACAACCCCAACGGCTAGAATTCAATGAGAAGGTATAAAAGGAACTTCTAAAAGCACTAGCAACAACTATTGATCCAAAAAGAAATATCCAAACATCAAATTCAAGTTATGTGCTAAAATCCCATATTTTCTTGTAAACCCCAATTGTAGAACCTTGTATTTCCAATCTTATTTATTCAATTGGGTTGAGTTCTTGTAAAAAGGGCTATATTTGTATTGAGAGATACTAGCTATTAGCCTTAAACTTCTTTGTAATCTTTGAGTGAGGATTGGGTCAATTTTTGGGTAGAAAAATTGACCATCTTGTAAAGGTTTCCTCCTAAGCCTAGAAAAGGGGAAGATCAACTAGTGGAGTTGTTGGAAAATCCTTAGTGAAGCTAAGGTAGTGGATGTAGAGTTCAATTGGAACTTGAACCACTCTAAATCTCTTGTCTAGCAAATTTTTATTTTCCACTCCACCACCAAAATTTCTAAAAATCCAATTCACCCTCATCTTGGCTTAAATTGATTCTACGATCCACTCAACAATTGGTATCAGAGCCTACCTCTTTGAAGGATTAACAACTATAAAAGGAGTTCCTAGGAGAGTGTGATCTATTCTAAAGACAAGCCATGACATCTACTTCAACCTTCAACCTCTATGAGTCACAATCAACCACTAAACCACCCTTCTTCAATAGGGACAACTACCCATATTGGAAGAATCGGATGCGTCTCTTCATCAAGTCAACAGATTACATGGTTTGGGATGTAGTGGAAGAAGGCCCATACATTCCGGTTAAGAGAACCGATGAAGGAAGACTAGTTCCGAAAGTAAAGTCGGAGATGACCGAGGAAGATAGAGGAAAGATGCAAGTAAACGGCAAAGCTCTAGATATCATATTTTGTGCACTTGGTCCGAATATCTATTCAAATGTTTCATCTATCGAAAGCGCAAAGGAAGTGTGAGACACTTTGGAGACGACTTATGAAGGCACTATCGATGTGAAAGAGACAAATATTGGGTTGCTAAACTTGAGTTATGAGAATTTTAAGATGGACCCCGATGAGAGCGTCTCAAAGATGTTTGATCGTTTTTCGATCATCGTCAATGGCCTTAAAGGATTTGGTGAAGTAATTCCCGAAGATAAGCTAGTGAGGAAGCTTCTATACTCTCTCCCGGAATCTTGGGATGGTAAGAGGACGACCATCATTGAAGCAAAGAATTTTAAAACCTTGAAGCTTGATGAGCTTGTTGGGTCTCTTCTTACACACGAGATCATGAAACAAGGAAGAGAGGAAGAGAAGAAGAAGGAAGAGAGAAGGATTGAGAAGCATGGGGTAGAGAAGAAGAAGAAGCTAGAAGTTGCTCTTAAAGCCTCTCTACAAGAGGAGAGCTCTTCTAGTGAGGAGGAAGATTTTGAGGAATTGGCTATGATAGCCAAACGATTCTCACGGTTCATGAAGTCCAACCGAGGGAGAAAATTTCAAAGAAAGATGGACTTTAAGAACAAAGGCAAAGATGAAGAAAGGGATCCGATCATTTTCTTTGAGTGCAAGAAGCCGGGTCGCATACGTTTCGATTGCCCTCAACTCAAGAAGAAGGGCTTTAAGAAGAAGAAGAAAAATCTCAAAGCCTAGCTTGCTACTTGGAGTGATGAGGAGTCATCCGAGGATGAGGAACATGAAGTGGCTAATCCTTGCCTCATGGCTCTTGAGGAGGATTCTTCTATGGTAACCTCTAACTCATCTACTTTTGATTTTACATTTGATGAACTTCAAGATGCTTATGATGAGTTGTAAGAGGTATATGATGAGTTGGTTGAGAAATACAAGGAGTCGGTTTTAAAAAATAAGAAAATTATTTCAGTTTTAAGGACCCAAAATGACTCCCTTTCTAAAACCAACTAGGAATTAGAAAAGAAGGTCTTAGTTTTACAAAATTCCTCAAATGAGTTTGAAAATAAATCAAATGATTTAAATGACCTTCTTGAAAAATACCATGTTTACCACCAAGAGGATGTGAGTAAACTCAACGCTTCTCTGACCAATGTTGGGAAAACGGTTTTAAAAAAGCATCTTCTTCAAAATCCCAACATGTGAAGAGAAACTTTGTTGACCACAAACAAAGAGGCTCCCATAAGTATCACAAGAACAAGAAAGTTAGAAGTGTATGGGTTCCTAAGGAACTTGTAGCTTCTAATAATATTGTAGCCATTTCATCTTGGATTCCTAAGGGAACCAAGTATTTGGGAACTAACACTCATGGACCCAAATGTTTTGGGTACCAAAAATCAAAGCTTAACTCTTTGTTTGTAGGGGGAGCATTGCTACAAGGCCAAAGCACAAAGTCAAAACTCATGGTACCTTGATAGTGGATGCTCGAGGCACATGACCGGAGACAAGAGTCGATTCATGGACTTAAAGCCAAAAAGTGGAGGAGTAGTGACATTTGGTGACAACTCCAAAGGCCACATTGAAGGTATTGGCTCCATAGGTAATCACTCTACTATACTCATTGAAAATGTATTGTATGTCAATGGTCTAAAACACAATTTATTGAGCATTAGTCAATTGTGTGATAAAGGGTTTAATGTCTTATTTGATAAAAATGGTTGTAAAATTGTTGACATTAAATCTAATAAAATAATGCTCATTGGTCATCGTATAAGTAACATATATATGGTGCATCTAGATGACATTCATTCATCCCATGCATGTTTTGTTGCTCAAGATGAAAATGATGCATGGTTATGGCATAGGAAACTAGGACATGCTAGCATTAGTGTTTCAGAAAAATTAGTTTCCCTAAATCTAGTTAGAGGTTTACCCAAGATTAAGTTCTCAAATGATAGAATATGTGATGCATGCTCTAAGGGTAAACAACATAGATCATCCTTTAAATCCATTAATGATGTTTCTACAAGTAGGTGCTTGCAATTAATTCATGTGGATCTATTTGGGCCAATTAGGACAACTAGCTTGGGTGGAAAATCATATGCTTTTGTGCTTGTTGATGATTACTCTAGATATACTCGAGTTCTCTTTTTAAGAACCAAGGATGAGGCTTTAGAAAACTTCATCACATTCTCAAAAGTAACCCAAAATGATCTTGAACTTAAAATTTCACATATTAGAAGTAATTATGGAACGTAATTTCAAAATATGGGTTTTAATGAATTTTGTAATGAAAATGGGATTAGCCATAATTTTTCGGCTCTTTGAACTCCGCAACAAAACATGGTAGTTGAGAGGAAAAATAGAACTTTAGAAGAAATGGCTAGGACTATGCTTTGTGAAGACAATTTACCTAAGTATTTTTGGGCGGAAGCCACTAACACCGCTTGCTATATTATTAACCAAGTAATGATTAGGCCTATTTTAAAGAAAACTTCTTATGAGATTTTAAAATCTAAAAAGCCTAACATTAGCTATTTTCATCCTTTTGGTTGCAAGTGTTTTGTTTTAAATAATGGAAAAGACAATTTAGGTAAATTTGATGCAAAAAGTGATGAAGCTATTTTTCTAGGTTACTCTTTAAACTCTAAAGCCTATCGTGTGTTTAACAAAAGAACTTTAGTTGTAAAGGAATCTATTCATGTAGTTTTCGATGATAACCTCCTTCCGAGGAAGGAATCTTGTAATGATGATGATGTAGGAATCCTTGATGCCTTTGATGGAGGACAAACTTCAAAGGAGGATGAGATTCCAACTAAAGAAGAAGATGCACAAGATCCACCTCTTGAAGCCTTGAAGGACTTTGCTCTTGAGGAAAAGGAAGTGAGCTACCCAAGGGAGTACAACTATGTCAAAGGTGGTGAAATCTTGAGTGATCCATCCAAGGGGGTAACTACTCGCTCTTCTCTTAAAATGCTTAATCATGTTGCATTTATCTCATGCATTGAGCCTAAGAATATTAAAGAAGCATTAAAAGATGATTTTTGGATTATGGCCATGCAAGATGAGTTAAATCAATTTGAGAGAAGTAAAGTGTGGACATTAGTTGAAAGGCCTAGAAACCAATCTACTATAGGAACTAAATGGGTATTTAGGAATAAACTAGATGAGAGTGGTAACATAGTGAGAAACAAAGCTAGGCTAGTTGCTCAAGGTTACACTCAAGAAGAGGGAATAGATTTTGATGAAACCTATGCACCCATAGCTAGAATGGAAACTATTAGGATGTTGCTTGCATATGCATGTTATCATGATTTCAAGCTTTTTTCAAATGAATGTCAATAGTGCATTTTTAAATGGCTTTATAAATGAAGAAGTGTATGTGGAACAACCACCGGGTTTTGAAGATCCAATTTTTCCAAACCATGTTTTTAAATTTTCAAAAGCTTTATATGGTTTAAAACAAGCTCCTAGAGCTTGGTATGAAAGACTTTCAAGTTTTCTAGTTGGAAAAGGTTTTGAGAAAGGAAAGGTGGACACAACACTTTTTATTAAAAACAATGGCAAAGATATATTAGTAAATCAAATTTATGTTGATGATATTATATTTGGTTCTACTAATGAATTGATTTGTCAAGATTTTTCTAAGTTGATGCAAGGTGAATTTGAAATAAGCATGATGGGGGAGCTCTCGTTCTTTTTGGGACTCCAAATCAAACAATTGAAGGATGTCATCTTCATCAATCAAGCTAAGTACATCAAGGATATGCTCAAGAAGTTTGGCTTGGAGAATGCAAAGCCTCAAGCCACACCAATGAGCTCATTTACAAAGCTTGAAAAAGATGAAGGAGGTAAGTGTGTTGACTCTAAGCTTTATCGCTCTATAATTGGATCATTGCTTTACCTTACCGCAAGTAGACCGAATATATTGTTTAGTGTTTTCTTGTGAGCTAGGTTTCAAGATAGTCCTTGTAACACCCCAATTTTGGGCTTAGAAATTTAGGGTCTGAACCGGACCGATTTGAGAAACGGTTCGAATATAAAAGGGAATTTTAGGGAAAGCCTAATTCGAGATGCTTTAAAAATATAGAAAAATATCTAAAAATCCTTATTTAATATATATAAGAGGGTGGTGAAATCAATTTTACAAAATAAGTTTTGGAAATACTACATTTCGGTGTAGTGACCAAATTGCGATTTTTGCAAAGTTTAGTAGTGACTGTTTTGTAAAGGATTGAAACTTTGAATCTTTAAGGAGCTAATTTACCCAAAATGCTTTCTCTAGATTTTTCCCTAATTTGGGTGATTTAATTAATAATTTAATTAAATAAAAGAAAGGTGTTAAACTACTTTTTACTTTTATAACTACTTTTCTCAAATTTTCTCTCAATTCTTTTTCTCTCAAAATCCTATCATCCAAACACTTTTTCTCCAGTAAAATTCACTTTGATTTTTACTTCAATTGATGAGATTTCTATCACTCATTGATTCCTAATCAATCTTGCAACAAATCCTTTTGATTTCCACATTGTATTTTCATGGAAACTTGCCCAAATCAAGGATGAATCATCTTTTAGAGGTAAGATTGTTCTTCTCCTCTAAATACTCAGTTCTTTACTGAAATTCCCAAATTGTCAATCCTTTATTAAAGATTTATGAATGGTTTTAATGTTAGAAACAAGATTTTGGCTTAAAACTCAAGATTTTGGAAGAGATCTTGAAGATTTTCGTTGTAATTGATTGGGCTCTGTTTTGAGATAGTTTTCTAATGTATTTTGGATGTCAAATGATGTTATAAATGAGTTTTTATCAATCCAATCCCGAATATGTTGTGTTTCCTAAGTTTTTGCTTGTGAAAATGGTGGTTTTTGGGGTGTTTTTGGTGTTCTGTTATAGCTGGAGGTATAAGGACGAGTTTAGGGTTGTTTTTGATATTGATTGATGTTTAGAAATGTTTAGAAGTGATGGATCTTAGCTGTGTTAAGTTTTGGAAGAGTTTGGAGGTGATTTCGGTTGTGTTTGGTAGTTGAAATATTGTGTTTGGATAGAGCAGCGAGTTTAAGAGTGTTGGCTGAAGATTTCAATGCATGATGATGCATTAATCCTCTGATTTTATGTGTCTAAAACAGGGGAGACATCTTCGGACACTTTTGGAGTTAATCCGAAAGCTTAATTGGCGTTTCGGCAAGCAAGCGAAACGAAATCGGTGAGTGCGATTGGGTTAGAAGTCCATGAGGACAAAATATACAAGGTTTGGGGATTTAGGAGAGGTTTGAAACACCTTCCTAAATCCGGAAGTAAGTATGGTTTGATTTGGTCTCTCTAAAGTGGTGTTTGCCCCTAAAATGCTTTTACATGCTCATGGTTTGTGATTGATGAATTCCTACTGTTTTTATGCATGATATAGAGCATGAGATTATGCTTGTAGAGATGTCATGAGATGACATGTTGCATTGAATAGATTTGAGCTTTTGGTTTGAAGCAAAGTATGACTTATGATTTGAAATGTGATGAGAAAACCTTTGAGTAATATTGCATGAAAAACAGTAGATGTGATGATGTTTTAACACATTATATTGGCATAGATGTTGAGAAACTTACCGGATATAATTGATCGATCAATAGGATGAGAGTGCACTATAAACTAAAAATTCGTACGTGCTCTTTGGTTAAGCCAAAGGGAGATATTCCGATGATGGGCATTCCATCGGGTAGGACTTGGTGAAATACCCAAGCTTGGTGGCGATGAGAGATTCCGCCATGTGAGTACAGTGATAAGAGATTCCGCCAGAAGTTATGCTGCTAGAAAAGTGAGTACGGTGATGCAAGATTCCACCGGAAGAGTCTAGTGTAGAAATGTGTCCGCATATCCGAGTACTAATGAGATGCTAAATGCCAATATAAATGATGAAATGGTTTTTGTTACACATGTACCTTTGATGAAATGATTTATGCCAAGAGTTATGCATATGTGATTTGTTTAGAAATGCTTTGACAATACAAGCATGTGAATGGCCTTGCCATGAGATTTGCATTGGTTTTAATGCATGAGATAGAATGGAGGTACATGTGGTTTCAATGAGTTTTGCTTTGAAAGTTTTCCAAGCATGAGAAGTAGATGAGCATGTGGTTTAAAGCTTTGATGAAAGTGTTTTCTAAATGTGCATTATTGTGTTGGTTTTCTTTAGAGCATGCCTCACTAAGCATAAATGCTTACGCTCTCTTTTACCAATAATACAGATAATTGAGGTGTTTTCGGGCATCAAGGAAGCTAAGTCCATCCAAGGAAGTCCAAGCTCATGTATGGTGAAGTTTTCATACACTTTAGTTTGATAGTTTGGCAATGGGAAACCAAGATTTGTTTTGGGAGATGTGTTAAACTCCCTAAGGTTGTGGCTTGTATGCTTTGGTTGGTTTGAATTGTAAATGGCCTTAATTACTTGTTTTGAGGTTGGATTGTCTATTTGTGATTTGATATTAGGAAGCATGCCTCTAGACTTGTGAGATTTCATGTTTGATGCTATGAATGTGTTTAGGAGTTCTAAATGTGTACCTTATATGTTTGTTGACTTGTTGGTATGATTGGAGAGTCTTTGGGATGTGTTTGAATGAGTAAATGGATGAAAAACCAGCAAATGCTGCAATTTCTGGGCAAACCGTATCGAAACACCCTCTGGCGTTTCGAAACGGGGGCCTGTAATGGCCTTCGTGTTTCGAAACGATTGGAGGTTGTTTCGAAATGTTTTTGCTACTGGAGAGCCGTGTTTCGGAACAAGTTTCAAAACGGGAGAGTGTTTTGCTCTAGCGTTTCGATACGGCAGGTAGGTGTTTCGAAACAGGTGACCGTTGGTCACAGATTTGAATTGTTTTGAAGTTTGCATATTTTACACTTTAGTCCCAAATGTTGAGATTGCAATTGTATGAGCTTGAGATGTCCAATTAAGGTGAAATTTGGCAAGGAAGCATGTAACATGACTAATTTCATATTGGTAACTTTAAAATCAATAAGGACCTTCTAATTTATAGAAATTACAATTTGGTCCCCCAAATTTGTATATTGTGCAATTGAGTCCCTATATGTTATCCAATTGCTGTGCTTTTCTCAATCGTATGTCGTGAGACCTCATTTAGGGATAACAAGCATCTAGACAAGACTAAAAAGAAAAAAAAAGGGTCGTGAATTAAGGTTGACTTCCAGGTTGACTTTGGTTTTCCCCGTGTAATCTTCGTAGTTCGGGTCAACCGTCTAGGCCGGGCTAAGGGGGTTACAGTCCTAGAGAGTCTCACCTTATATCCGTAAAAAGGATCTTTAGGTACCTCAGAGATACTCCTTGTTTAGGTCTTTGGTACCCTAGAAACTCAATCTTTAACCTTCATGCTTATTTAGATGCGGATTATGGGGTTGCAAAATTGATAGGAAAAGTACTTTTGGGACTTGTCAATTCTTAGGTAGTATGCTCATATCTTGGTTCTCTAAGAAACAAAATAGTGTAGCTCTATCTACCACCGAAGCCGAGTACATATCCTTAGGGAGTTGTTGCGCTCAAGTCCTTTGGATGAAGCAACAACTCTTAGATTATGGAGTTAAGGTTGAAACCATACCCCTTAAGTGTGACAACACTAGTGCTATATGCCTAGCCAAAAATCCCATCTAATGCTCTAGAACCAAACACATAGAAATTAGGCATCATTTCATTAGAGATCATGTCCTTAAGAAAGATGTTGTTTTAGAGTTCGTAGACACCTTCAATCAATTAGAGGACATCTTTACAAAATCTCTAGATAAGGAGCGTTTTTGGTCCCTTAGGAGAGAGTTAGGTCTAACAAGCCTATCTTGACCTTTTAGGACATTTTTGTGCTTAAATTGCTTGATTTCTTGCAAAATGTCATGCTTATGTGTTTTTAACACTAACTTCATCCATGCTTATAGTTAGGGGAGTATGTTTATGTTTTTACATGTTTCTCATGCTCATACATAGCATTTATGCATCTAGGATTTATTAGAATTCACTTTTTTTCTGCATTTTAGAGCCTCATCTGCACCTCCAGGCCTAGGCGTATCGAAACGGGTCAATCTGTTCCGATACAGGTGCCTTAAAAGAATTGTTTATGACCAGGGTGTTTCGAAACGCCCAAAAGGGTTTCGAAACGTTTTGCCTCTGCCCAGAATTGTATCGAAACGACCCAAAAGCGTTTCGATACGGGTTACCACGTGGGATTCGATACGGTCAAAGCCGTATCAAAACAGTCAACAAGATTCGAAACGTCAGTCAACGTTTTGGTACGCTCATTTCAAAACGATCGTGCATGTTCCGAAACGTGTATCTGGACAGCTTTTTAAGGGCTTTAATTGCTAAAGTTTGCTTTTCATTAAAACTCCTAAAAACCCTAAACCCGATTTTTCCCTATAAAAACCCTATAAACCTCATTGTTTTTCATCAAATCTTGAGGGCTTTTACTCACAGACTAAAGTCTAAGCAAACTTCAACAAATTGGTGCAATTTCTTCCATTCATTCATCCAAAAATCTCTTTTGAGGTATTTTTCATCCTTTTCTTTTTCTTTTGATTTTATTCGTATCTTAGGTTAGAAAATATTAGTTTTGTATAGATTATATGTTTTGCATCTTGGGTTCTTCAAAACTTGTAAATTTTTTTTTTCAAAATCTTCAATTTTTGATTCTAATATATTTGTTTTCACTCGTATTTTTTTACTGTTTTTCAAAAGTTGTTTCTTCTTCAAAAATTTTTTTGTTATATGTATATACGTTTTTAAAGTGTTTTTTTTAACCTTAATGGGATTTTTCATTGGATTGAATTAAGGAATCAAATGCATACATTTAAATTCTTTTTGCTTGTTTTGTGTTTTTAGGAATTTCATAGAAAATGTTAACAAGAAACGCAAGACTCAAACGGGTGAAGGTTCAACCCAAGCAAATATCCATCCTAACCTTAACCTCCTTTTTCAAAAGAGTCTAAGGAATCAAAAAACTGAGGACCGTTTCAAAATCATCAAAGATTTAGCCGTTCATCGAGAGCGAGTTGTGGATACCGCGTTCCTTGACTCTGAACACTTTGAATTCCGCTATCTAGCTCTCTTGCAAGAATGGAGCTTCTTGGCCTTTTTAAGCATTCTGGACATTGTCTACAAGCATATGGTCCTGCTATTTTACTCCAATGCCGTTCTTATTGATAATGAAGATCATACCGAGGTGATTGGCATTGAGTCACACCTTTTGGGCAGGAAGTTCACTATTGATATACATGTTTTAGAGAAAGCTCTTGGGCTCAAAGATGAAGGCATTGAGGATGAGAACCACTTTGGTGCTCACACCGGATCCGTTCTCACATTGGATGCTCATGACCGGTTCCTCCATTTGATGATCTCTTGGTTCATTCGCCCTTCAGGAGGTAAGTTTGCCCACATTCGTCAAGTTGATTATTTTTGGTTGAAGTATTTTCGCAAAGCACAACGCCCGAACTTGGTCAAAATTATGTTCGCCGAGATGGTCCATCAAGTGAAGATTTGCAACACTGATGCACTTACATCCTTCACTTATGGGGTTGTTTTAAGCTATATCTTTGGTACCCTCAATTTTGATTGTTCTTATGATTCTCTCGAACCCCGCAAGCAAAAGATTGGTGAATCCTCTCTTATCAAGTCCGAGTTTCGCTATACTCTTGGCCAATGGGTTCATGTTGATAGGTAAGCTCCGGCACCTCAAGTTAAGTCTCCACATAAAGCTCTGGCTCCTAACAATGAGGCACTTGTGGCTTTACTTACCGAGCGATTCAACTCGATCGATACAAACATGGCTTCAGGTTTTGGTGCTCTCAACACTCGCATGCAATCTTTGGAGGAACGCATCTCTGCTCTTGAGAATCAACAATCATTTATGGATTTATCTTTCTCCACATTCTATAGTGATTGGAGGAACTATCGTCGTGCTCAAGATAAAGACAATGATGATTCTCTTGATGATGGTGGCGACGATGATGACGAGACTTAGAATTTATATTGCATGTCATATTAGGATTAAGTTTGCACCTATCTATCTTTTTATGTTTTTCAAGACCTATGCTTTGATTTTTTTGGGGATTGAGCTTGAACTCTAATGTTTTAAGTATTTATGTTTTTGATGTTATTTTTTGAACCTTATTGTTATCTATGATAATTATGTTGTTTTGGTTTATTGCTTATAACTTTGTTTCTTCTCATGATTAGCCTTGATTATTACTTTTTGATCTAACAAAAAGGAGGAGAAGTAATCTAAGAGCCACAATATTTTTAAAGTTGTTTTTAAGTTTCAAACACTTGATTTTTAAATCTTTTCAAACTTAAAAACCTATCTTACATTGAGGGGGAGTCAGAACTTTTTGAAAGATTTCAAAATTCTTAAAAATTCAAACTTGGTTTTGTTATATCAAAAAATGGGAGATTGTAAAACTAATGAATTGATTTTGATATAACAAAGGATTTAAGGACTAATTTGTAAAGGAGAAAATGAATTTGTAAGTCCTCAAAACCTCTCTATGTGTTCAAAGAAAATCGTCAAAGTCAAAACTTAAGCTTACACAAATTTCTCTAAGTATTTACAAAGTAAAAACAGTGATTTTCGAGTCACCGTTTTGGAACGGCCTTTTGGCGTTTCGGAACATTTTGAAACTGTTAACCTCTGTTTCGGAACTAGCTTTCCTGTTTCGATACCGTATCGAAACATGTCTTTGTGTTTCGAAACGGATGAAGAACAACAGAACGGTTTGAACCGTTTCGATACAGCAATATTGAAACGACCTCAAACGTTTCGAAACGTATTTCAAACTTGGTTTCAAAATACGGCCATTGAACTTTTATAACTAATTTTAATAATACAGTTAAAGCGCATCGAAACGCTTTTAAGCCGTTTCGATACAGATTTTGATTGTGGCAAATTGTGTCGAAACAGGCTTCAGCACGTTTCGGAACATGCTCTTAGCGTATCGAAACGATTGTGTCCGTTTCGGTAAGGCCTATTTATTACACCCCAACAACTATTTCTATTTTGGTATGTTTCGAAATAGGGTCGGGTGTTTCAGAACGGGTAGTTGTAGACTGCATTTATAGAGCGAAGATAACATCCCAATGTCTATAATAATGAAGGCAACAACCCCAACGGCTAGAACTCAATGAGAAGGTATAAAAGGAACTTCTAAAAGCACTAGCAACAACTATTGATCCAAAAAGAAATATTCAAACATCAAATTCAAGCTATGTGCTAAAATCCCATATTTTCTTGTAAACCCCAATTGTAGAACCTTGTATTTCCAATCTTATTTATTCAATTGGGTTGAGTTCTTGTAAAAAGGGCTACATTTGTATTGAGAGATACTAGCTATTAGCCTTAAACTTCTTTGTAATCTTTGAGTGAGGATTGAGTCAATTTTTGGGTAGAAAAATTGACCATCTTGTAAAGGTTTCCTCCTAAGCCTTGAAAAGGGGAAGATCAACTAGTAGAGTTGTTGGAAAATCCTTAGTAAAGCTAAGGTAGTGGATGTAGAGTTCAATTGGAACTTGAACCACTCTAAATCTCTTGTCTAGCAAATTTTTATTTTCCACTCCACCATAAAAAATTTCTAAAAATCCAATTCACCCCTCTTGGCTTAAATTGATTCTACGATCCACTCAACACTTTAGATTGTGAAAAGAAGATGGCAACTCTTAGGACCTTTGCTGATCGCGAGGTAGTTCTTGTTGGGGAGCGTAGAGGTTTTCTATCTAATGTTGTATCAGCTCTCAAGGCTGAGAAGATGATCAAGAAGGGGTCCATCACCTATCTTGCTTACATTCTTGATATGAGGCAGTCTGATGCTGGGATGGATAAGATTCGGGTTGTGAGAGACTTTCCGGATGTATTCCTGGAAGAATTGCCTGGTGTATCGCCGAAGCGTGATGAAGTTGAGTTTGGCATTGAGGTTTACCCGGGTTCAGCTCCTGTGTCTATGGCTCCTTACCCGATGGCACCAAAGGAGTTGAAAGAGTTGAAGGTGCAGTTGCAAGAGTTGTTGGACAGAGGGTTCATTCGGCCTAGTGTTTCACCATGGGGAGCTCCTGTCCTGTTTGTGAAGAAGAAGGATGGGAGACTTCGGGTTTGTATTGACTATCGAAAGTTGAATAAGCTGACAATCAAGAATAAGTATCCCCTTCCTCGTATTGATGATCTCTTTGATCGGTTCTGGGGAGCTACGGTGTTTTCTAAGATAGACCTGAGATCTGGTTATTACTAACTCAAGGTTAAGGATTCTGATGTGTTCAAAATATCTTTTCGGACACGTTATGGGCATTATGAGTTCCTTGTGATGCCTTTTGGATTGACTGACGCCCCTGCCGCGTTTATGAACTTGATGAATCGGGTGTTCCAACCTTATCTTGACCAATTTGTTGTGCTCTTTATAGATGATATTCCGGTCTATTCCAAATCTGAGGCTGAACATGAGGAGCATCTTCAGATTGTTTTACAGACTCTTCGGGAGAAACAGTTGTATGTGAAGTTCAACAAGTGTGAGTTTTAGCTTTCGGAGGTTGTATTTCTGGGACATGTAGTGTCAGCTGCAGGTATTCAGGTTGATCCGAGGAAGATTGAAGCCATTATGAGCTGGAAGCAGCCCATGAATGTTTTTGAGGTCCGAAGTTTCTTGGGTTTAACCGGCTATTATCGGAGGTTTGTGGAGGGTTTCTCTATCATCGCAGCTCCTTTGACTAAACTTCTAAGGAAGGGTATTCCCTTTGTTTGGGCTGAGGCCTAACAGTCTAGCTTTGAGAAGCTTAAGACCGTGTTGACTAAGGCACCGGTTTTGATCCAGCCTGAGCCTGGTAAGGCTTACACCATTTACAGTGATGCTTCTCACACTGGATTGAGACGTGTTCTGATGCAGGATGGGAAGGTTGTGGCTTATGCGTCTCGTCATTTGAAACCGCTTGAGTGTAACTATCCTACCCATAATATTGAGCTTGCTGTCGTGATCTTTGCTCTTAAAATCTGGAGACACAATCTCTACGGAGAGAAGTGTTATATCTACACAGACCATAAGAGTTTGAAATATATCCTCACCCAGAAAGATCTTAATCTGAGACAACATCGTTGGGTAAAACTTCTCAAGGATAATGGCTGCGAGATTGAATTTCATCTAGGCAAAGCTAATGTTGTTGCTGACGCCTTGAGTCGTAACGCCATTACAGATTTGATAGCTCTATTTGCCCAGATGAGTTTGTATGATGATGATAGTCTTTTGGCAGAACTTCGGGTTATTCCTACATTAATTTCTAATATTCGAGCTGAGCAGCCTAGTGATCCATTTTTGATGCATCGTATCAGAGAGGTGCATGAAGGTACATCTCGATATTTCTATATTGATCAGGATGGGGTATTATATTTTCGTGGCCGGTACTGTATTTCGAGGAAATCCGGGTTAAAGCATGTTATTCTTCGTGAGGCTCACGACAGTTCTTATTCTATGCATCATGGTGGGGACAAGATGTATAAGAATCTCCATCCGAGGTACTGGTGGAAGGGTCTCAAGCGTGATGCCGTGGGATTTATGTCCAAGTGTTTGACCTGCCAGAAGGTCAAAACAGAGCATCAGCGTCCATCGGGGTTACTTCAGCATATTGAGATCCCTCAGTGGAAATGAGAGCGCGTGACTTTGGATTTTTTCAGTGGTCTTCCTTTGACTCCGTCAAAGAAGGACTCTATTTGGGTTATTGTGGATCAGTTGAGTAAGTCCGCGCACTTCATTCCTGTTTGAGTTGACTATTTCTTGAGCAAGTTAGCTCCGCTCTATGTCTCTAAGATTGTTCGCCTTTATGAGGTACTGTTATCTATTATTTCCGACCGGGGCCTGAGCTTTATATTGAAATTTTGGAAAGCTCTACATACTGTTTTAGGTACTTAGTTGAGTTTTAGTACTTCTTATCATCCATAGACTGATGGTCAGTCCGAGTGGGTAATCCAGATTCTTGAGGATATGTTGAGAGGCTGTATGGTGGATTATAGAGGTAGTTGGGAGGAATTCTTGCCGCTTGTCGAGTTCGCCTATAATAACAGCTATCAGGCTAGTATTAAGATGGCACCGTATGAGGCCCTGTATGAGCGTAAGTGTCGTTCACCTATTGGTTGGACTGAGCTGAATGAGCACATGTTGTTAGGACCTAAGATTGTACATGAGGCTGAGTAGACTGTTAGATTGATTCGGGATCGGCTTAAGGCTGTTTTTGATCGACAGAAGTCTTATGCCAATTTGAGACGTCGAGATATTGAGTATGAGGTGGGTGACCAGGTTTTATTGAAGGTATCTCCGTGAAGGAAGTTACTTCTGTTTGGTCGGAAAGGCAAGCGGAGTCCTCCTTACATCGGACCTTATCGGATTATTCGTCAGGTTGGACCAGTTGCATATCAGCTTGAGTTACCACCTGAGCTTCAGCGTATTCATGATGTCTTCCATGTCTCTGTGTTGAGACACTATCATGCTGATCCGTCTCATGTTTTTCCAGTAGCAGAGATTGAGTTTCGTCTTGCCTTGCGTTTTGAGGAGGAACCTGTTGAGATTCTTGCTCAAGACAAGAAGGTTCTTAGGAGGAAGACCATTAAGATGGTCAAGGTCTTGTGGCACGGTCGTAGTCATGACGAGGCTACTTGGGAGCCCAAGGCCGTTGTCAAAGCCCAATGTCCGCATCTCTTTGATCTTGGTAAATTTCGAGGCTGAAATTTCTTTTAAGGAGGGGAGAATTGTAAAACCCTAATTTTTCCTCAAATTAAAGAAACCCTAATTTGTTAAATCCCTAATTCGTAACCTAATTTTTGGGAATTTTTTTGATAAACCTAATGTGATTTAAGGATTAAATTGAAATAATTTTGAACTTAAGGGGTAATTTTGGAAATAGGCTATTCTTGGAGCCCTTATTTTGTAATTTACCCAAAAACCAGGGTAAAAACCCTTAAAGGCTTTTCAAATGCCATTTTCTTGGTTCAGCCGCTCTCTCCCTCTCTCGTTTCCATATGGAAAGCAAAACCCCCTCACCCACTTTTCCATTTAAGCTCCGACCAAGGTACTTTTGGTGTCTGTTCGCCATTCCGAGGTCACCGGCGTGCTCACCGTGATCATGCGACCAAAAACCCAACCTTCAACTCTCCTTGCCCCGCCGTCCTTCACTGTAAACAATTTAAACCGTTCGAAATATGTCTTGCGTCACCGTTCTCACCGTTCCCCTTCTCCGTTCGGCTTGGTAAACACCATGGTTCACGGTTGTGATATGTTGGTCAGGGTCGGAGTAAGTTCGGTCGTCACCTTCGTGTTGAACAGTCGCCACCATCGTGTTGAACAACCGTCACCGTTGAAGTTTTGGGCACCGCTGAGGATCCTAAACCTAGGGTTTTAGATGGGGGTTTATAGATTTGGGGTTAGGGCAAATTGGGGAAAAAGAGAAATTAGGGTTAGTGATTTGGGAAATTTTGGATTAAACCCAATCTGATTTGAACTAGACTAGATTGAACCAATCCTTGAACCGAACCAGACCCTCAGCACAGAACTGAACCATACCGTTTGACCAGATCGGATGATGTTAGTTGTGACGTCATCCGCTGATGACATTGCTTATGCAAGCATGCTGATGTCATCGTTGGCCATGATGATGTCAGCGTTAACTTTTTTGGGTCAAAGTCAACTCTATATTTTTCGACATTCCAGTTCCAGATTCGCAGCCCGTTTTTCCAAATTCGATCCCAAACAGCTTTTTTTGGCCTTTTTAATTAATTTATGCTCAGTTGAGAAATTGTGTAAACTGGTTTCTGAATTGGATTTCTTTTGCATTCAGGTGACATTGATTCGGACACCAAGATTCTTCCTCCTCCTCTACCCGGTCGACCTCCTGCATCTCAGCCTTCGAGTTCCACGTGTACATGAATTAATCAGTTTTTGTAGAGTAGCTTGTTGCATAATAGTAGTGAATTCTTACATAGTGTTATCCTTGTAGGTGTCGATCCTATTCAACCCGTTACTAGATCTGAGCGTGGGAGACGTCACTCCCGATGTTGAGCTGATAGCTTTTTAAGGTGTATTCTCTATCTGTGCTACATTATCTATTTGATGTTGTGTGATATCTGATCTATGCTTGATATGCTTTGTGTATGACTTGCCTTGCATCATACATCAGAATTTGAATAATATATGTCAGACTAAATGCTCATGCATTTTCGGATTTATTATGATTGCATTCGGATTAGTATTGGATTTCCATGTCATATCATTCAGGTTGGGAAATGTACGAGGAAGATCAGTGGTTTCACCCTTCGGGCTGAATTCCACTTCGGACTTGGTGACGATATAGAGAGTGGTTCAGGGGAACCTTACTCTTCGGACGGTGATGTAGATGGGTACATGACATGGTATTAGGTGCATTGTGCTATGCATACCTGCGTATCTGATTGATTGTTGAAATGACTATGTGATTGTATGATTCTTGTGATACTCTGTCTTATGCACTTTAGAGACACACTGAGCTTATTAGATGACTCCCCCTTAGCTTCTATTTCAGATTCTTAGACATAGGAGTTCGGTACTTGGAGGACCACGATTTATCATATTTATTTACAATTTTAAGTATGGATATTTTTAGAGTTCATATTTATTTCATTTTTATACCAGTTATTTATTATTTGGGGATTTTATGTAACTTCGGTTACTTTTATATTTATTTGGGATTTTAAACTGTTTTAGCATGTATGGGAATTTTAATTGGATATTTCTGGTAGTTTATTTGGTATTGTTTATCTATACGACTGCGTTTTTGAAAAAGGAAATTTAATGTGAAACGCCACCATTTTAATACATACTTTAAGTATTAAATTTTCGAAACCTAATAATCTTACTTGAAGGACACGTCTTCAACCCGACTTCCTAGATTCGGCCCATAACCCTTGGGTCGGGTTTAGGGGGTTGCACATTCACCAATGCATCATACACACAAACATAATATTACCAATTTCTCTGAATAGAATTACATCACAAAGTAGCTGATATCATCAATACACAAGGCCACCCAACAATGAAGCTTGAAACAAATGAATTAAAACCACCCCAACAAGATCGATTTCATTCATATGGTTTATATAGTGCTAACAACATAGGGATGTTATATATCGATTTTGGATTAAAATGTCCCTGTCTCTCTTGCACTCCGGAGTAATGGAAGGGTATCTGCTCTTATCGCTGCAGTAGTTGTAGATGGTGTAGGTGTTACAGACCCATGCCAGCCTCCTCCATTGGTACGAGTCTAGGTCCTGGAACTCCTTTTGGTCCCACCACCACTGTCCTTGGGTGGCACAGAACTTGGCTTCCACCGATGACTCGCATCCATCGATATGAAACCCCTTGTATGCCGCTATGAATGGGGCTTTGGACCAGTCGGTCTTCTCCAGTCCACCCCTCGTGGCCCAGTCATCGGCATTTCACAGGCTAGAGTATAACTTCATCGGCTGGTTGAATGGGAATCTCACTCCCAAATTTTAGTAGTTCTTGAACACTATGATCGGCACGTCGGCGACAAAGAATATGTCCCGTATGTTTCAAAAAAACACTAGCTTAGAAAAAGATAGAACACAAAGTGCATTTCCAGTTGAAATGTATAAAAATATGAGACATACACAATCTGGTAGAGGTTCCAGAGCACAGAGTAGGAGTGGAAGTCTTTGGTGGGGTTGAACCAAAGATAAATCCTTTGTTCCCTGTCACCCTTTCCTCCGATGAAAACATTGGTCTGCAAAATGTATGGTTGCCCCGTCCTGTTCTCCAGGAACTCAAAATCTATCTCATCATGCTCTGAGTTTTGAGAAGACAATTGCAACACAAGAGATCAATGTGCAAATCCTTAGCTTTTATATGCAGAAATTTATGCAGTGGGATTGCAGTTTCGTTACTCACGTAGGAGGCAGTAACAGTTCCAGCAGAATCTCCAGGAACAAGCTTTATTTGCATGCTAAAATGCCCAAACAAGTAAGACCCTTTTGACTGGAAACCAGTACCTTTCACAACAGAAAAAATACATCACGTTACAGGAGAAGAGAAGAAAATCAAACAGATTTAACAAAACTAGTACTTAGCATTATGATATTCATACCAGTATATTTGTCAAGGTAAAGCTCAATCTGGGAGCCGCCATTGTAGTACTTGATATGATCAAAAGCCCAAGTAGGCACATAGTTCCTCCCGAATGGGATTGCTATAGGCCTTCTAGGGAGAATTCTCATTGTTCCAGACGCCATAAACAACACATCCACTAACAGAATTCATAGTGATGAACTCATACTTCTGCACAAAATCAATACAACATTTAGATAAAAATAAACAATAAAAAAGAAAACAAAAACGAGAGAAAGGAACTTGGAGATTTTGCATACCCGAGAGAGAAGAGGAGGAAAATGAGTTGAAGGGTGAGGGAAAATGAAGGAGGGGTGGGGTTTATATAGACTTTGATTTCAATGTAATTTCTGTAGCTCATGTTAATAATAATAATAATAATAATAATAATAATAATAATAATAATAATAATAATAATGCAAATGGCAATAATATAATATAATATAATATAATATAATATAATATAATATAATATAATATAATATAATACATCTGATCTACAACAATAGTGAGGGAGATAAAACTGATCTGTTTGTAATTTGCAAAAACATGATTGATTAGTATCTGAGAGCAAGCATGTTGAAGTTTTAAAGTTTAAACTTTGAACAAACTATTCAATGCTTCTGCTAATTACTAACCCATTCTTACCCACTTCTTATTTTATAAAATTGAAATAGTATTCAAAGACTTTTTTCTCTCTAAAGTTAACATTTTACAATAATTATATGTGGCAACTGATTTTGATTTTATTTATTTTTCACCCTGTTGAGTATTATTCTACTACAGCTAAGCTAAAAATATTGTATGTTAACAGTAATTGGTAAGAAAGATAAAAAAATAAAGAAAATTTTATTTTATTTCTATTCAGTATTTGGTAGAGGTGAAAAATGGAAGAAGATAAAATTAAACTTTGAAAAATATATATTTTGAACTAACTCGTATATTTCTTATATTTTCTTCCAGCTGAAATGATTTACTTTAAAAACTTGAGAATTTAAAATGATTATCCTCTTATTTTCCTCTCTCACTTTTATGTCCTACCAAACACATTCAAAACTTATTTATTTTTTCATTGTCTATGCTATTCTCCTAGTTTTTGCCCAACCAAACAAAACCTAAATATTTTTTTTATAATTATTGATATCCTACTTATTAATCGACTAACCTGAATCGTATATTGTAGAAGCTCATTATTGTTATGATTCTTCTAATCTAATTTGTTGTAATTGATGCAACTATCATTATACGTTACTAAAAATAAAGGGTAATAATTAAAAAAAAGGAAGTGGGAAAAGGATACATTAGTGATTTTGAAATATTTTAGTAGTATGAAAATATAAATTAAGAAATATTAATTCTTGAATAAAAATGGAAATTATAGGTAAACATCATACGAAATGTTAAAACAGTATTAACACAATAATTTTAATATAAAAATGAGTTTTATATTTTAGAGAATGTATAAACATATGCCAATGATCTGTCACCTTTCTCTTCCTAAGGCAAGTTTCCATTTTCGTTATTATTTGAAACAACTTCCGTAATTGATTTTGACTAGTTTTTGGGCTGACAGTCAGGGACTCCTCCAATTCATTATAAGTGAATTAATAACTAACTCATGCAAAATTTAAATCAATAACTTCAACCTTTGCTTCTCCACTTTTTTTCCTTTCAAGAAGGTAAAACATTCATCCAAGTAGCAGAACAAGAAAAGGTAATAATAAACCAAATTTCGTTTATATCCTTAAAAGATGATAGAAGTGGTGGATGATAAATCAAACATAAGAAAACAATTTTGATAAAAAGAAAATGGAAACTCTAAATCTCAGAAACAGGGACAGATAAGAGGAAAAGAACCTGGCATTTCACTCTGTTTCCATGATGAACTTCGATTGACAAGCGAGAGCCGTAGTCATCTATGGGAGAGTGTTAGATCGCCGTTGACGTAAATTATTTTAATTTTTTAAGGCACTATGTCAGCTACCGTTAGTCAAGTAACGGAGACTAACGGTGCAGTGACCAAAACAGAAACGTTCGAAAACGTAAGTGGCAAGAATAGTCTTTCTTAAATTTTAGTGACCAAAATAAAACAAACCCTAATGAAAAGGGACCACATGTAAAGATTACTTTATATTTTAATATATTGAATAATTGTATTATATTTATTTTCAAAATTAATAAAAAAAGAAAAAAAAATTAAAAATCCAGGTGGAAGAGAGGCATGGGCATATGGGTTGTGGGATACTCTGCAACAGCATCAAAGCAACCTGGGAAGCTGCACCTGCGCACATGCATATTCCCACTTTCACTCGGTTGTTGGCGCCCACATAATTTGGATAGTTATAGGGAACGACTCTTAAATTAAGGCTAAATAATGGCATACCGGTTAACCGGGTAAAAATTTGTACACAATTTGTTACGAAATTTGTACCGCTTTTATTACAAAACCTGTAATAGAAACGGTATATACATAAACTATTACAACGTAAGGATTAGAGTACATACATAATCCATTACGTAAACTGTAAAAGAAAGGGTATATACATAATATGTTACAACCTAAGAATTTGTGTACATACGCAATTTCATACGAGAAAACCTAATTTGCTACACAAACTGTAAGGATACGTGTATATACCGAAATTAATACAAAATGTACGAAAAACCTTACAATATTAATAGGAAAAACGATATGTACTGAAATTCATACAAAGTTTCACCAAAGGCCAAAAGGGCTAAACTTAGTGTAATAATTTGTGTACATACACAATTTCCTACGAGAATACTTAATTTGCTACACAAACTGTAAGGTTTTGTGTATATATTGAAATTACTACAAAACATACGAAAAACCTTACAATATTAGTAGGAAAAAAAGGTATGTACCGAAATTCTTACAAAGTTTCACGAAAGGCCAAAAGGGTTCAACTTAGTGTAACAATTTGTGTACATACACAATTTCTTACGAGAAAACCTAATTTGCTACACAAAGTGTAAGGTTTTGTGTATATACCGAAATTACTACAAAAGTACGAAAAACCTAACAATATTAGAAAGGAAAATGGTATGTACCGAAATTCTTACAAAGTTTCACTAAAAGCTAAAAGGGTTCAACTTAGTGTAAGAATTTGTGTACATACAAAATTTACTACGAGAAAACCTAATTTGCTACACAAAGTGTTAGGTTTTGTGTATATACCGAAATTACTATAAAACGTACGGAAAACCTTACAATATTAGTGGGAAAAATGGTATGTACCGAAATTCTTACAAAGTTTCACCAAAGGCCAAAATGGCAGAACTTAGTGTAATAATTTGTGTACATACGCAATTTCCTACGAGAAAACCTAATTTGCAACACAAACTGTAAGGTTTTGTGTATATATGAAAATTACTACAAAAGATACAGAAAACCTTACAATACTAGTAAGAAAAACAGAATGTACCGAAATTCTTACAAAGTTTCACCAAAGGCCAAAAGGGTTCAACTTAGTGTAAGAATTTGTGTACATACACAATTTCCTACGAGAAAACCTAATTTGCTACACAAAGTGTAAGATTTTGTGTATATACCGAAATTACTACAAAACGTACGGAAAACCTTACAATATTAGTAGGAAAAACGGTATGTACTGAAATTCTTACAAAGTTTCACCAACGGCCAAAATGGCTGAACTTAGTGTAATAATTTGTGTACATACACAATTTTCTACGAGAAAACCTAATTTGCTACACAAAGTGTATGGTTTTGTTTATATACGGAAATTACTACAAAACGTACAAAAAACCTTACAATATTAGTAGGAAAAAAGTTATGTACCGAAATACTTACAAAGTTTCACCAAAGGCCAAAAGGGTTCAACTTAGTGTAAGAATTTGTGTACATACACAATTTCCAACGAGAAAACCTAATTTGCTACACAAAGTGTAAGGTTTTGTGTTTATACCGAAATTACTACAAAATGTACGGAAAACCTTACAATATTAGTAGGAAAAATAGTATGTACCGAAATCCTTACAAAGTTTCACCAAAGGCCAAAATGGCTCTAACTTAGTGTAAGAATTTGTGTACATACACAATTTTCTATGAGAAAACCTAATTTGCTACACAAAGTGTAAGGTTTTGTGTATATACCGAAATTACTACAAAAAGTACGGTAAACCTTACAATATTAGTAGGAAAAACGGTATGTATCTAAATTCTTGCAAAATTTGAACTTAGTGTAAGCATTTGTATATATACACAACTTCCTACCTGAAAACCTTTTCTACTACGAGTGATGTATAAGGGGGTTTAGAAACCCCAATTATGGTTTCAAAACTCCTACTTTGACGTCTATGTACACATTCTACTACGAAAAATACCGAATTTACCATAAGTTTTGTAAGAAAAACAGTATGTACCGAATTTCCTACATCGTTACACCAAAGGCAAGGGAGCTGAACCTTGGGTAAGGATTGGTGTATATACATAACTTCCTACCCCTAAAACCTTTTCTAATACAAGATCTGAATGAGAGGTTTTGAAACTACCATTGTTGGTTTCGATACCTCCTGGGTAAACATTGATTTAATGGCACACTGCCAAAGTGGTCCCGAAACCACAATTAGGGTTTCGAAACCCCTAGTTTGACGTGTATGTACACGTTTTAATACAAAATGTACCGGATTTACCATAAGTTTTGTAAGAAAAAAATAGTATGTACCAAATTTCCTACATCTCTACACCAAAGGCAAGGGAGCTGAACCTTGGGTAAGGATTGTTGTATATACACAACTTCCTACCCCTAAAACCTTTTCTACTACAAGATTTGTATGGGTGGTTTTGAAACCTCCATTGTTGGTTTCGATACCTCTTGGGTAGACATTGATTTAATGGCGCACCGCCAAAGTGGTTCCGAAACCATAATGGTGGTTTCAAAACCCCTAGTTTGATGTGTATGTACACAATTTACTACGAAATGTACCGGATTTACCATAAAGTTTGTAAGGAAAACGGTATGTACCGAATTTCCTACATGGCTACACCAAAGGCAAGGGAGCTGAACCTTGGGTAAGGATTGGTGTATATACACTCCTACCCCTAAAACCTTTTCTACTACAAGATCTGTAGTAGTGGTTTCGAAACCGTTGTAGTTGAATTCGAAACCCCCTAGGTAGACATGGATTTTATGGAATACTACCAAAGTGGTTCTGAAACCATAGTGGTGGTTTTGAAACCCATAGTTTGACGTGTATGTACACATTTTACTATGATATGTACCAGATTTACCATAAGATTTGTAAGATAAACGGTATGTATCGGATTTCCTACATGGCTACACCAAAGGCAAGGGAGCTGAACCTTGGGTAAGGATTGGTGTATATATACAACTTCGTACCCCTAAACCCTTTTCTACTATAAGTTCTGTATGAGTGGTTTCGAAACTACCATTGTTGGTTTCGATACCTCCTGGGTAGACATGGATTTAATGATATACTGCCAAAGTGGTTCAGAAACCACAATGGTGGTTTTGAAACCCCTAAAAGCCTAGTTACCTATGTAGGTAAACTTGGTTCAAATATGGTTGCGCGTGAAATCCTGATTACGTAAAAACATAAACCCTAAACACTTGAACTAATTATCGACAAAGAAAGGAATCGAAATTTTGATTTTGCTTCATGTCCTCATAGAAATTCCTTTGAAAAAAATAGATTAAAAAGGACCAAGTTTCATTTCCTACATCAAACGAAAGTAGTAGCCACGCTTCACAAACAAAAAGCTAAACATTCAATCTCAAGTGACATCACCATCCGAATAGGCAATAAAAAATAATAAACTAAAATCTCCCCCTCGTTCTTTGATTAGAAACGGACAATTTGATAACAAAAACGAATGGGGGTCATCTGTATCGCCTCCACATTCCTCTTCCCCGGCCAGGGAAACCACCTCCACGCCCTCTGCCACCCATGGCAGTTGCAGCAACCTCTCCTTGTGCACTCTAAGAATGCAAAATTTGACACGAGAAAGCAATTATAGTGTTACAAAGCCACAACAAATTCATGGGAAAACATCAAGGCCGAGAAATATGGACATAATGTAGGTCACTACTAAAGAAAAACCAGCATACGAAAATGTCTTTTTAAAGACAACACCATTAACCAAAAACGAGTCTCTCATATTACCACGAGGAACACAAGACATAAAACAAAGAAAGACATAAGACAAAGAAAGAGGATGTTGAGAGGATCATAGAATCGATTTAAGCCAAGAGAGGGGTGAATTGGATATTTAGAAATTTTGGTGGTGGAGTGGAAAATAAAAATTTGCTAGACAAGAGATTTAGAGTGGTTCAAGTTCCAATTGAACTCTACATCCACTATTAGCTTCACTAAGGATTTTCCAACAACTCCACTAGTTGATCTTCCCTTTTTTTTAGGCTTAGGAGGAAACCTTTACAAAATGATCAATTTTTCTACCCAAAAATTGACCCAATCCTCACTCAAAGATTACAAAGAAGTTTAAGGCTAATAGCTAGTATCTCTCAATACAAATGTAGCCATTTTTACAAGCACTCAACCCAATTGAACAGATGAGATTGGAAATACAAAGTTCTACAATTGGGGTTTACAAGAAAATATGGGATTTTAGCACAAAAGCTTGAATTTGATGTTTGGATATTTCTCTTAGGATCAATAGTTGTTGCTGATGCTTTTAGAGCTCCATTTTATTCATTCTCATTGAATTCTAGCCGTTGGGGTTGTTGCCTTCATAATTATAGTCGTTGGGATGTTATCTTCCCACCATAAATGTAGTCTATAACTACCCGTTCGGAAACGCCAAACCCTGTTTCGAAACAGACTAAAATAAAAATAGCTATTGGGGTGTAATTAATAGGTCGTACCGAAACAAACACGATTGTTTCGATACGCTAAGAGCCTGTTCTGAAACGTGCTGAAGCCCATTTTGAAACATTTTGCCACTGTCAAAACCTGTATCGAAACGGCTCAAAAGCGTTTCGATACGCTTTATCCGTCTCTTAAAAATTAGTTATGAAATTGCAATGGTCATATTTTGAAACCAAGTTTGAAATTCGTTTCGAAACATTTAAGGTCGTTTCGATACTTCCGTATCGAAATGGTTCAAACCGTTCCAATTTTCTTCATCAGTTTCGAAACGAGAAGACCTGTTTCGAAACACCCGTATCGAAACGAGAAGGCTGGTTCCGAAACAGAAGTTAACAGTTTCAAAACGTTCCGAAACGCCTGAAGGTCATTCCGAAACAGTGACTCAAAAATCACTGTTTTGACTTGGTAAACACTTTGAAAAATTTGAGTAAGCTTAGGTCTTGACTTGGACATTTTTCTTAAACACTAAGGGAAGTTTTAAGGACTTAAAAATTCATTTTCCCTTTTTCAATTTAGTCCTTAAATCCTTTGTTATATCAAAATCAATTCATTAGTTTTACAATCTCCCCTTTTTGATATAACAAAACCAAGTTTGAATTTTTAAGAATTTTGAAATCTTGAAAAAGTTCTAACTCCCCCTCAATGTAAAATGGGTTTTAAAGTTTTGAAAAGATTTAAGATTTAAGTGTTTGAAACTCAAAACCAACTTTAAAAATATTTTGGCTCTTAGATTACTTCTCCCCCTTTTTGTTATATAAAAAAATAGATAATCAAGGCTAATCAAGAGAAGAAACAAAGTCATAAGCAATAAACCAAACAACATAATTATCATAGATAGCAATAAGGTTCAAGAAACAACATCAAAAAAAAATAAATACTTAAAGCATTAGAGTTCAAGCTCAATACCAAAAAATAATCAAAGCATAGGTCTTTAAAGCATAAAAAGATAAATAGGTGCAAACTTAATCCTAATATGATATGCAATTTGAATCCTAAGCCTCGTCATAATCGTCGCCACCATCATCAAGAGAATCATCATTGTCATTAGCTTGAGCTAGACGGTAGTTCCTCCAATCACCATAGAATGTGGAGAAAGATAGATCCATCGATGTTTGTTGATTCTTAAGAGAGGAGACACATTCCTACAAGGATTGAATGCGAGTGTTGAGAGCACCAAAACCCGAAGCCATGTTCGTGTCTATTGAGTTGAACCGCTCGGTAAGGATGGCCATAAGAGCATCGTTGTTAGGAGCTGAAGCTTGATGTGGAGGCTCAACTTGAGGTGGCGAAGCTCTCCTATCAACGCGAACCCATTGGCCAAGAGTATAGCGAAACCCGGACTTTATAAGAGAAGATTCACCAATCTTTTTCTTGCGGGGTTCCGGAGAATCATAAGAACAGTCAAAACCGAGGCTACCAAAGACATAGCTCAACACAGCCCCATAAGTGAAGGATGTAAGTGCATCGGTGGTGCGAATCTTCACTTGATGGACCATCTCGGTGAACATGATTTTGACCAAGTTCGGGAGTTATGCTTTGCGAAAACACTCTAACAAAAAGTAATCAACTTGACGAATGTGGGAAAATTTACCTCCTGAAGGGCGAAAGAACCAAGAGATCATCAAATGGAGGAATCGATCATGAGCATCCAATGTGAGAACGGATCCGGTGTGAGCACCAAAGTGGTTCTCATCCTCAATACCTTCATCTTTGAGCCCAAGAGCTTTCTCTAAAACTGATATATTAATAGTGAACTTCTTGCCCAAAAGGTACGACTCAATCCCAATGACCTCGGTATGATCTTCATTGTCAATGAGAACGGCATTGGAGTAGAATAGCAAGTCCATGTGCTTGTAGACAATATCAGGAATGATCAAAAAGACTAAGAAATTCCATTCTTGCAAGAGAGGTAGATAACGAAATTCAAAGTGCTTGGAGTCAAGGAACCCGACATCCACAACTCGCTCTCGGTGAATGGCTAAATCAATAATGATTTTGAATCGGTCCTTAGCTTATTGATTCCTTAGACTCTTTTGAAAAAGGAGGTTAAGTTTTGGACGAATGTTTGCTTGGTTAGAACCTTCACCTGTTTGAGTCTTTCTTTTCTTGTTAACGTTTTCCATTTGAAATTCCTAAAAACACAAAGCAAGCAATATAAAAGATTTAAATGTATGCATTTAAATCCTTAATTCAATCTAATGAAAATCCCATCAAGGTTTTAAAACACTTTAAAACGTATATACATATATAAAAAGTTTAAAAAACACCAAATTGTTGAAAAACAGTGTAAAGAAAAATACGAGTAAAAACAAATATATTCTAATAATTTTTTTTTTAAGATTTTGAAATTTTTTACAAGATTTGAAAAACCCAAGTTGAAAAACATATATTATATACAAAATTAATATTTTCTAACCTAAGATTCAACTAAAATCAAAGAAAAAAGAAAAAGATAGAAAATACCTCAAAAAGGGATTTTTGGATGAATGGATGGATGAAATTGCACCAAGTTGTTGAAGCTTACTTAGACTTTAGTTTGTGAATAAAAACCCTCAAGATTTGATGAAAAACAATGAGGTTTGGAGGGTTTATATAGAGAAAAATCTGGTTAGGGTTTTTGGGAGTTTAAATAAAAAGAGGATTTGAGCAATTAAAGCCCTTAAAAAGCCTTTCCAGATACGTGTTTCGAAACATGCATGACCGTTTCGAAACAGACGTACCGAAACGTTGACTGACGTTTCGAACCCTATTGACCGTTCCGATACGGATTTGACCGTATCGAATCCCACGAGACATCCCGTATCGAAACGTATTTGGCCCGTTTCGATACATTTCTTGGCAGAGGCAAAATGTTTCGAAACCCTTTTAGGGCGTTTCGAAACACCCTGGTCACTTAGCATTCTTTTAAGGCACTCGTATCGAAAAAAATTGACCCGTTTCGATACGCCTAGGCCTGGAGGTGCAAATGAGGCTTTAAATTGCAGAAAAAATTGAATCCTAATAAGTCCTAGATGCATAAATGATATGTATGAGCAAGAGAAACATGTTAAAAACATAAACATACTCCCCCTAACTATATGCATGGATGAAATTAGGATAAAAAACACATAAGCATGGCATTTTGCAAGAAATCAAACAATTTAAGCACAAAAGGTCCTAAAAGGTCAAGATAGGCTAGTTAGACCTAACTCTCTCCTAAGGGACCAAAAACGCTCCTTATCTAGAGGTTTGGTAAAGATGTCCACTAATTGATTTAAGGTGTCTACGAACTCTAAAACGACATCTTCCTTAAAGACATGATCTCTAATGAAATGATACCTTATTTCTATGTGTTTGGTTCTAGACTGTTGGATGAGATTTTTGGTTAGGCATATTACACTAGTGTTATCACACTTAAGGGGTATGGTGTCAACCTTAATACCATAGTCTAAGAGTTGTTGTTTCATCCAAAGGACTTGAGCACAACAACTACCTAAGGATATGTACTCGGCTTCGGTGGTAGATAAAGCTACACTATTTTGTTTCTTAGAGAACCAAGATATGAGCATACTACCTAGGAATTGGCAAGTGCCGGAAGTACTTTTCCTATCTATTTTGCAACCCCTGTATTCTGCATCTGAATAAGCATGAAGGTTAAAGGTTGATTCTCTAGGGTACCAAAAACCTAAACAAGAAGTATCTCAAAGGTACCTAAAGATCCTTTTAACGGCTATAAGGTGAGACTCTATAGGACTATCTTGAAACCTAGCACACAAGCAAACACTAAACAATATATTCGGTCTAATTGCGGTGAGGTAAAGCAATGATCCAATCATAGAGCGATAAAGCTTAGAGTTAACACACTTACCTCATTCATCTTTGTCAAGCTTTGTAGACGAGCTCATTAGTGTAGCTTGAGGCTTTGCATGTTCCAAGCCAAACTTCTTGAGCATATCCTTGATGTACTTAGCTTGATTGATGAAGATGCCATCCTTCATTTGTTTGATTTGGAGTCCCAAAAAGAATGAGAGCTCCCCCATCATGCTCATTTCAAATTCACCTTGCATCATCTTAGAAAAATCTTGACAAAGCAATTCATTAGTAGAACCAAATATAATATCATCAACATAAATTTGAAATACTAATATATCTTTGCCATTGTTTTTAATAAAAAGTGTTGTGTCCACCTTTCCTTTCTCAAAACCTTTTTCCAACTAGAAAAATTGAAAGTCTTTCATACCAAGCTCTAGGAGCTTGTTTTAAACCATACAAAGCTTTTGACAATTTAAAAACATGGTTTGGAAAAATTGGATCTTCAAAACCCGGTGGTTGTTCCACATACACTTCTTCATTTATAAACCCATTTAAAAAAGCACTTTTGACATCCATTTGAAAAAAGCTTGAAATCATGAAAACATGCAAATGCAAGTAGCATCCTAATGGCTTCCATTCTAGCTACAGGTGCATAAGTTTCATCAAAATCAATTCCCTCTTTTTGAGTGTAACCTTGAGCAACAAGCCTAGCCTTGTTTCTCACTATGTTACCACTCTCATCTAGTTTGTTTCTAAAGACCCATTTAGTTCCTATAGTAGATTTATTTCTAGGCCTATCAACTAATTGTAACAAGGTTTTTTTTCTCACAAGGGTCCCCGCCTTTTTGAAAACAACATTTAATTAGAAAGGGGGGGGGGGATTTTAAAATTAATTCGAGTTTTGGGAAAAAACCTTTTAAAAATTCTTTCTCTCGATTGGAGTCGCCACCGGCCACTACGGTAGGCCAGACACCGTAAAAACTAAACCAGAGATTCGTTTGAAAGGGTTCGGGAGTTGGTTACGTGCGAGGAAGGGTTAGCACCCCCATCACGCCCGAAAATCGGTACCAAAACAATTGTTGCTTTTAATTGATGGAAATTATCTGAAATTTAAAATGACTTTAATTAGGGGTTCTTAATTGAAAATTGGACTTTAATCATACGAGCTTGTCCAAATTGGTAGTTTTGAATTAATTCGTCGTTTAATTAAAAAGGATGACGGTACACCGGACCAAAGACTAAACCGACATCATATAAGACTGACTGCCGTGTTAGTTTAGGGTTTGGATCCCGTACGTCACCTTTATGCATGATGCAAGCAATTTTAAAGAATGATGTCATGGTCTTGTCCGTTTTAATTGTAGATTTACCTTTAGACGATTCGAATTAATCCGAATATTCGCGGGACATCCAATAAGCTAGGCTAGTCAACCCGAATAAGCGAATTAATAAGTATCTCCGTTTTATAATTAAAATTAATTAACACGCATTTCAAAATGCTGAAATCACATGTAATGACATTAAAATGCATGTCACAAAAACATATTCAAACCATCATGAAAACAGATAAAAAACACATATTTAAACAAGGCTAAAGAAAATCATATGATCAAATATTATAACATAAAAAGTACATGACACATACTATAAAACTATATATCATATACACATTAAACGAACATAACAATATGTAAAATAACATATATTCGATGCATGAAAAAAAACATAATAAAATGCTAAGTAAGGAAAAGAGCAAACTGAAAGGGGTCAAAGATGTGATAAACCCATTTTAAAAACTAATTTAATGCGAAATGGGGACTCAATTAAAAGGAAATGAAAAGCCACGGGGACTAAAAGGATGATTTTGCCATCCGGGAATCAATTAGGACAGAAATTAGGACTAAATTGAAAACGACCGAAAACATAGAGGGACTGCGGCTGTGGTTTTAAAAAGCGGAAGCCCCCATTCGTGTAATTAGAGTGACACGGAGGGGCTTAAAACATTATTAAACCAAATTTAAATCGGAAAATCATTATAAAACCGAATTTAACACTTCTTAATTCCTTTTTTTGTTTTTTTAAAACTGAAACCTAACCTACAGTCAGAGAGACTCTCTTCCTCCGTCCTCGTCCGAAACCCTAGCCTTTTTCCCTTGTTTTCTCCGGCGCCGTCAGGGTTCCGGTCGCCGTTGCCGGCGCCGGAGCCCCTAAAAAACCTTTTTTTTTGCCTCTTTGAAACCCCAAAAACCAAAGAGCACCTTTTCTTTTCGCGAAACCAAAATCAAAGCAACAAAAAAACCTTTCGATTGCTTCTTTCGTTTTAAAGACTAAAAAACTGAAACCCAAAACCTTTTTTTTGTGTCACCACTCCCACCGGTTCACCCGTGCATGGTCTCGGAAGAGACCACGGAGCTTGTCACCGGCGGGGAAGGCAGACGGACGCGAAGAAAACTAAACGCTGAAGGTAAAAAAGCAAAACCCTCTATTTTTTTATACAATGCGCAAAGAAAATGGAAGATTATTGATACCTCTGAAACTTTTTTTTTTCTTTGTATTACTTTGAAAATGTCTCGATTACAACTGTTCTCTTTGAAAAAACTCGAATGGTTCTCTCTAAAAACCTCTCTGAAAATCTCTCTAAAAAATCCTCTAATGCTTTCTGAAATACCTTTCTAAAAAAACCCCCTTACATTTCATTTTGCTTCGGCTTTTATAGCCGATATTACATTTTTTCTTTTTCTCTCTAATTACACATAATGCTGATAATGCCGAGGTCGTTTTGTTTGTATTCATCTGCCGAAATCCGTTTGTTGCCTCCGATTTCCTTTTTGTTTGCTTGCCATTTCTGCTGCAATTTGTCTCCCTGATGTTTGTTTTTTTGTGTTGCATGTGACCCGTGAGGAGAGGGGGAACAGAGAGGCTGGGATGGTGAGGAAGCTGGAGGGGCTTGGGCGTGATGGACACGCGCGCGTGTGGGAGCCCAATGGACGCGCGTAGGCGCGTGAAGTTTCTAGAGAATTCCTATGCTTCGATCTGGTCCGTTGATGCTGATCTGGACCCAACGGCAGATATCGGTGCGGCGCTAGGGTAAAGAGTGGCTTCTAGGGTTTTCATTCCCTGGTGCAATCTGGACCGTCAGATCTAGATCAGATCTGACGGTGGAGATGGGGCGGCTGCAAAGACAAAGGACAACATTAGGGTTTCTGGTTTAATTTAGTTGGGCCAAAGATGGGCCATGTATTTTATTTTGTGTTTGAGGTTTTTAACATGTAATGGACTTTAAAAATTAAATAAACATTGGGCTTTATTATTATAAATATATATTGGGCTTTTATTTATAATAGTCTTTATTTTATTTTCAGATTCGATAATAATAATAATAATAATAATAGATATTAATATTAGATAATAATAATAATAATAATAATAATAATAATAATAATAATAATAATAGTTATGATAGTAATATAAATAATAAATATATGATAATAATAGCATAGTAAGGTAACAAGTAGTAATAATAATTTATAATAATAATAATATAAGCAATGGATAATGATAATGATAGAAGATAATATAACATAAATAGTAGTAGAGATAATAATAGTGATAATAATTGATAATACAATAATAGTAAATAATGATAATATATGGGATAATAAATGTAGATAGTAGTAATAGGTAATAATAATATTGATAAGTAAACGTAGTATAATAGAATGACAATAAAATATGATAGTAATATAATAATAATGATAAGATTAATAGATGACTAATAATGTAGTAATAATAATATCATATTAAAGTCCATTAATAACATAGTAATAATAACATAATATATGGGTTTAACACCCCGGACAAAATATGTGATTACAGCTGCCCATTTGCTTATACTTGTGGAAAAAGAATAAAGCAAAGGCCATAAGCACCAATTTTGTCCGACTTCCCTTTTTGGATTCCGAGTCACCATGCACTTGAACTATATACGGTTCAGAAGTCGGTACGGGAAAATGCAACGGTCGCGGAGGCCTGAAGTTGTTTTTCTCATGTCAACATTCTTCAACCCTTCGAGGTCCGATCATATAGACAATTATCAAAAGCTCTATTCTCAAAGTGCCCGAACGGATAGGCGGATTCCATTCTCCAAAAGCTCGAACGGATAGGCGGATTCCATTCTTCAAAAGCCCGAACGGATAGGCGGGTTCCATTCTCCAAGAGCCGGAACGGATAGGCGGGTTCCATTCTCCAAGAGCCTGAACGGATAGGCGGGTTCCATTCTCCAAGAGCCTGAATGGATAGGCGGGTTCCATTCTCCAACAGCCTGAACGGATAGGCGAGTTCCATTCTCCAAGAGCCTGAACGGATAGGCGGGTTCCGAAAGATAAAAGTTCCATTCTCCTTATGCCTGAACGGATAAGCGAGCTTCCTTTTACGGGAAAAGCTTTAATATACCTGTCAAAAGATAGGTAAAAATGATATGATGATGTGAGTTAGCATGCCCCTAATTCTAGGGATGCCTAACTACAAATGATGCATGAATTATGACATCAATGCTCGGACGCTTTCACTCTTTGGATTGGTCCATCTTGACCTTCTTCTTGTCTCTTGTTCTTCTCAATCTCTTCAGGCTTTCTCATCTTTTCCAATTCTCAATTTCTGGTATTTTCTCGAAGACGACTGCTGACTTCCACTGGTCAGACTGGACGTAACACTTCTCGTGGCTTATTCTCAACATTGCCCCCTACTCAAACGGGGTGCTCAACTTCTCTTCATCTTTACTCAACGCGACGACTTTTCTCTTCTCAACATTAGGGGAAGCACATGCCCCCAAGTCCCTGAACTTTTTCTGAAGTTCATTTTCTGAAGTGCTCGGACGCTTTCACTCTTTGGACTGGTCCCTCTTGACCTACTTCTTCTTCTTAATCTCTTCTGGCTTGTTCGTCCTTGCCAAATCCCAATCTTTTGATCTCTTCTCAAAAGATAACTACTGACTTTCGCTGGTCAGACTGGACATAACACTTCTCATAGTGCTCGGTCTCTAAACATTGCCCCCTACTCAAACTGGGTGCTCAACCATTCTTCGTTTTAACACGACTTCTTCTCTCTTCTCAACAATAGGGGAAGCACATGCCCCAAAGCCCCTGAACTTTTCTCTTGAGTTCATTAAGGTCTCTTCTCATCTTCTGAAGCAATCGAAACATTTTGACAAAAATTTGCCTCCAGTCCTTGAACTGTAGTTTGTAGGAACTTATTACAATCCTCACCATAGCCACTGACAAGCCGTCATTTGTATTCATGGCATTGCATTCTAAACTTTATCCCCAAAGCAATGGGAAAAAATTATTGTGTTCACAAAAAGATTTAGATTGCATCTTCTAATTTCAAAATGAGATGCATTTTTAAAAACTGAACTTTCTTTTCAAATCCTGAATATATCAAGTCAAATTAAATACCCCGAATATCAAGTGCACGAACAACACTACTATGACTTACCAAGGATTGCCTCAAGCATCATGTGTCTAGGAGACCTTGAAAGCTGAGTTGATGTCTGAAAATGTGACATACTCTCCGAGTTATTTCGGTCCTTTAATCATTTAGGCTTATCTTCTATAGGCTTCGCCTTTATCATTTATTTATAATTTTGGGGAAGTCAACTCATCACATTCCTTTGGCTCGAAATAAATGATGGAGCAAACAACAAAACCCCGAGCTACTCGGCATTGTCATGATTTGAAAATATTACCATCACTCATGTAGCTAAAGTGAATGGTGCATAGCAACCTTATTGGTTTTTTTCTACAGCGGAGTGCCCCAAAAATTCCACACTCGTATCCGAAAATGCCTATTACCAGGCTTCGAACATTGGAGTGCTTTTGTTATACTTTTATTATTCTCTCTCCCTTGTCTTCTCTTCTCTTCTCTTTTCTTTTTCTCTTTTTTCTTTTTCTCTTTTTTCTCTTTCTCTTTCTCCTTTTCTTTTTCTTTTTCTCTTTTTCATTTTCATTTTCTCTTTTTTCTTTTTCTTCTTTTTTTTTCTCTTTTTTAGCGCGAAAAATTTTCGATTATTCTCCCGAAGGCCCTAATTCTATGTGTACTTAATTAGGTGACCAAATTAACTCGGAGTGTAAGCCACATATTCATCATCTTCAAAGCTTTCGATTTCCACTAGACAAAGGCGACTCGAAATCAGCCTTTGGGTTAAGGCCAATGTCCCTTGTGCAATTGATATACGGGGACTCAATAGACAAATATATACACACAAAATGAAAAGGCAATTGAAACATAATGCATCCCTTCATTGAAATTTAAAAACATGCAGTCTGAGGCCCTTACAAAAAAATTTCCGCTACCTTTGGGCAAAGGGGTAGCAAAGTGGATTCCACACATCACTTCAAGGAAAAAACTAGAATGCAATGAAATGAAAGCAAACAAACTTGGATGCATTAGAACTCTTGACTAAGCTGGCCATCCATCCCACCCTTTAAGCTTCTTCGAGGAATTCAACCTCCTTATCGTCCATCAATTCCTGGACCAACTGCTTAAATTCCAGACAACTATGAATCTCATGCCCCGCAGTCTGATGGTACTCACAGGAAGGTTCATGGCCATCATATGCCCCATTCGAACCCTTCTCAATCAAGCCCGCTGTACACAACTGCTCATACACCCAACTCAGAGGGGACTTGATTTCTGACATTTCCATCCTTATTTTCTTCGTGCCTACTTCCTCGAGAGCATTCACGCCCCGACCTCCATGGTTCGGAAGCGGATTGGTCGTCACATTGGGCTTCTCTAACTCGAGGACCCCGGTGTTAATCATGTTTTGCACGAGCTTCTTGAATGTTGTGCAATTCTCTATCGTGTGCCCCGGTACTCCGCCGTGCTACTCACAGTGTGCCTTCTCATCATACCATGAAGGGTAAGGCGGCTGGAATGGAGTAACATGATACGGGCGAACTAGATCGGCCTCATATAAGTGCTTGTACACCTCTTTGTACGATATGGGTAGAGGGGTGAAGGTCATTCTCTCTTGTTCCTTCCTGGGGGCCCTACTCTCTCTTCGGTTCGAGCCTTGCGCATTCCCGATTGCGGCTTGAGGCTGTGATATGGTAGGGTCGAACCAATTCTGCCTCGTACAAGTGAGTGTACAAGTCAGCGTAGGATATTGGGATCGGGGTAAAACACTTCTTTTCATCTTCTTTCTTGGGGGCCCTAGTCTCCCTTATAACACCCCTCACCCCGAATTAGGGGCAAGGAGCGTTATTTTAACATGTGATTCGGATTCGTATTAAGCAGCGGAAGTGTAAATTTTTTTTATATTCGAATACACCCTTGTAACCTTAACTAATTTAATCACATTCATTATACATTTTACTCATACATATTTCATTTTCATATCATAATATGTACTTATACGAATACCACTATAAACTTTCTATAATTTACTTTCATTCATTTCATATCATATTTAAATCATTAGCATGGTGGGCACAAATAATTCACTCATTTACTTATTTTGATTTACAGCAAGATCTAATTTAATTACTTATTCCATTCGATTATCACATACATAGTCCAAATCCAATAATTCATTTCATTCGATTGCTACCTTAGTCCCTTTTTAATTCGATTTCTATGTCAACATATAAGGACAATTCTAATTATAAGGATAATCGATTCATACATCATATATATATATCTTATCTGAATATTTCCATAGTGTTTCCGTTTCCCTTATACAAAATAGCTTTTTCCCGGGGTAACTATAACGGCTAAACGTATTGGTTGCCTATACAAAATATGACAAAAAGAATCGTGCCCTAAAACATATACTCGGGCAATCTATACCCCAAAATATGTACCCCTTAATTACATATCAAAATGGAGGGAAACTACTTATAAAGTTCATACATTACTTAAAGAAATATTTCATGAACATAACCATCACTGCAAACTGCACTAGCATGCTGACCGTTAATCCACCCATCATGAGCATAACGAAGATAAAGAAGGGCATACTTAGTCTTCGTGTAAAAAGATATCGGAGAATAAGTCAACAAGCTATAACCTGAAATTTTTGGGAAGGAAGGAAAGGTTCGAGTGGTAAGTACTTCTCGTACTTAGTGAGGAAACCTTAATCTAATTTCTCTTCATTTAATATATCACGTGATCACACATTAGATCCCTCTTTGTATCTTATTTCATTTTCCTATTTCATTCGAATGGCTCAACAACAAAGAAATTTCACAATCAATTGATCAAACAACAATAATAATTCGAATTATATACATGCAAGGCATTTATATCTCCATTCGTACACAAGCAATCTAATACCAACCATATCATATTTATTTTCATAGAACTCACGAATCAAAATCAGTCTATCTATTTCTCAAATATCATGCTCAATTTGCATAAATATCGAATACAACAAATCATTATACCATTAGTATCATAATCGAATTATTCAAGGACTATCAATGATTGCATATTATTTCAATTACATGCCAATTTAACATGGAATCAAGAATCAATTCATCCATTTCGAAATCATGATGCTCAATTCGAAATAATTAATTCAATTTCATATAATCGATCAATAGCAATTTCATATAACAAACAACAGCAAACTGTAGCAGAGAATCAATTAATTTGTATTTTGTAATTGACTTGCTACCATATAATTCAAGAAATTCACCAATCAATCATTTCAATTTCGAATTTCTATCATTTAATTTCTTATTAATTCAATTCGCAATGCCTTGGATAGTATAGTAAGCTAGGTATTCGAGTCACATATAACTGAAGTGTGAATCAAATTCACCATATAATAGGTACCACGTACCAATTTCATATCATCGTATCACATATCATAATGTCCGCAGACATTAAGCAAGAAGGTACACTTACGTACCACAATATCGAGTACACTAACGTACCGATTTTCTTATCGAGCTCAAGACTCTAGGCTAGCCGTACTACCTGGACAGACTGTACACACCAAGGGCTTTGCTTATTGATCTCTAATTTCAATCATGTAATCATTCAATTAATTTTCAGAATTTGCTTTCTCAATCCTTTCGATTGCTTTCATGTAATTTCAATTCCAATGTCACATACTATCACATATAACATATAAGGGATCGCAATTCAATTTGCATCTCTTCAAATCAACATTTACACAATTAAATTTCATATCACATAGCTCAATTTTTCACATTTCATAGCTCAATTTTCAATTGAACTTATCAAACACACTCATATCATGTAAGATCATTAATTGATCACATATCATATCGCAACATCATCAATTCATCAAACAAACAATATCAACATCAAAATTTCAATATTCAGCATTTCAATTTCATTCAAAATCAGTCCAATATACTTCAAATCAGATTCGAATTCCACATGGCAACTATCAATTTTCAATTCAAGCACATAGATCACAAAATCACATAGCACATGCAATAAAATACAAATTCCTTTATTCCTTCTTCCCTTATCATTTACCAACATTTAAATTAGTCTAATTTCATGCTCAACATATATGCTTTTTTTTTATCGGCAAAACGATGTATATTAATAAAGGAAAATATACAACGCGAGTCACACATGCGTCTCATCAAAAACCTCCCTAAGCCTAACGGAGGAAAAGAGTATGACACGTGGACTAAAAGAGAACATACGAACCAAAGGAACAAACACCCCGTACAAATACAACAGTCAAACCGAGGCCTGAAATAAAGATACTCGTGAAACCCCTTCCTTTGCTAGCGCATCAGCTAGCCCATTCGCCTCACAAAAAATATGCGTAAAGCAAACGGACCCCAACGTGAGACATGCGTGATCGATCAAACTAAATATCTCCCACAAACGCCAAGGTCGACGTTCCACCTGCAACACCCAACCAATAGCAACTTTGGAATCCGACTCCACAATAAGGGGACGAGACGCCCATTTAGACGCAACAAAAAAATCCAATGCAAAGGCAATTGCCTGTATCTCCGCAACGTTTGAGTCAAGAGAACCAAGAGGGCCCGAGAAGAGCGCAAGGATGCGACCCTGTGCATCACGCAACACCCCCCCCAAAACCCGCAGGCCCCGGCTTCCCACAAGCGGAACCATCAACCGAAAACTTTAGCGTGTCCCCGAGAGGAGGCTCCCAACATACCCCCACACGGCAAGCCTTAGAGCACACACCTTCACTGAACAAGCTCGGACAATCCCACCATAGAGACTCGCTCACGGAAAACCCCTCTTTCAGTGTCTTCACCCAATAAAATGAGCGCAACTTCACCAAGAAACTGATCTCCGAAGCCGGTAAACATTTGCCATTAAAAACATACTCGTTACACGCAAGCCATAGGGACCATAACAGAGCAGCAATGCTCGACACCCACAGCAGCTTTAGAGTACCCGTGAACGAACAATGAAGTCCCGGGATGAAAAATTCTGAAAAAGACTTCGGCAACGACAGCGATACCCCCCCACCATCGTCGGAACCAATCCCACAATCCTTGGGCAAACGGACAAAGATAAAACAAGTGATCGATCTCCTTCTCCCTCTCACGACACCACACACATAAACCGTGCTGCTCATCCAACACGATTCCACGCATCCTCAAAAACTCAAAGGTAGGTAATCGGCGTAGCCAAGTGAACCACAAAAACGCCTGGACCTTTGGAGGGACCAGGACCTTCCACGCGAAACATTCACCAAAATCGCTCTCACCCACTTTATCAAGCATAAGCAATCGAGACAAAGCCTTAACTGAAAAAATCCCATGCTTATCCGGTGTCCATACTAACATATCAACAGCCCCCTGCCGCAATCTCACCTAACACAAAATCGAACAAAGCTCCTGAAGTTGGTGAACCTCAAACGAACGCAATTCATGACGGAAGAAACCCTCCCAGCGATCATGCTGGAAGCTACCCCCAACGGCAAGGTCAACAACCAAAGCTAGGCGATTGACCGCAATCGAAAACAATCTAGGATATATGTCCTTCAACGGCTGCTCAACGCACCATGCGTCAAACCAAAACAGCACTCGCGAACCAGAACCGACCTTCCAAACAAAATGAGGCTCTCCCATAAAATTTTGGACGCTATCCGAGCTAACCGTTTGAACAATCTGCTTCCAAATCATTGACATCGAGCCCTTGAAAGTGGAATTAGAATGCCACCACTGAGCTGCCTCACCATATTTAGCTACGAAGATGGCTCTCCACAAAGAGGACTCATCCTTAGCATACCGCCAAGACCATTTCGCCAACAACGCCTTGTTCCTAACCTCCAAATCTGCCACCCCCAACCCTCCAAGATGTCGAGGCCGACACACCATACTCCAGCTCACCTGACACATCTTTCACTGTAAACTAACCCCACCCCAAAGGAACGCTCGCCTTAGCTTATCTATTACTGCGACAACACCTTTCGGCACTCGGAACAAGCCCATATAATAAACATGAAGGGAAGATAATACAAAATTTACCAGAGTGACGCGAGCCGCAAAAGAAAGCGATGTTTGTTTCCAACCAGCGAGCTTCTGTCGAATCGAGGCAATAACAAGTTCCCACACAACAATGTTACGCGAATTCACCCCTAAAGGTAACCCCAGATACACAAACGACAACTCTCCCTTGCGACAACACAACACATCTGCCATGGAATCAAGTAACTCCTCACCCACACCAATCGAATAAAGAGATGATTTGTTGAAGTTAATTTTCAATCCAGAGCACACTTGAAAACAACACAATAACCTGCGGATATTCATGGCAATTTCAACTGAGGCTTCAAAGAAAAGAATAGTGTCGTTGGCAAACTGAAGATGCGATAAAGATACCCCCAGAGCCAGTACTACCCCACGAATAAGCCCCAACCCCTCTGCTTGTATGAACATCCTATGCAAAGCTTCCGCCACAACAACAAACAACAAAGGCGACAACGGGCAGCCTTGCCGCAGCCCACGCCCCATTCCAAATTCTTTAGTGGCACTACCATTTAGCAGAACTGATAGCCGAACTGTACTGATGCACTCCATAATCCACCTGCGCCAGATCTCACTGAACCCCATCGAGCACATAATATGGTCCAAAAATTTCCATCGGACGCAGTCATAGGCCTTCGCAAAATCCAACTTCAGGATACATCCACCCATCCGACTCTGCCTCATAGAATGGAGTGTTTCATTTGCTAATAAAATCCCATCCACAATTTGTCGCTCACGCACAAAAGCCGACTG
The DNA here is from genome assembly GCA_030270665.1 of Hibiscus trionum. Classification (NCBI taxonomy): domain Eukaryota; kingdom Viridiplantae; phylum Streptophyta; class Magnoliopsida; order Malvales; family Malvaceae; genus Hibiscus; species Hibiscus trionum. Next base: position 26,439,821 of record BSYR01000005.1, read on the forward strand.
ATGATCACTTATTAATCCTCCCAACACCAATTGTAGTCTTCTAGCCATAATCTTAGCAAGAATCTTGTAAATTGAGTTAAGCAAACTGATCGGCCTAAACTCGTTCAAAGTAACCGATGAGTCCACCTTAGGTAATAACACAAGAAAAATATTGTTCGCACCCACATGTAACTTGCCAGAGGAGAAAAAGTTAGTCAAAAAACGCCCAACATCGTCACTCACTACCTCCCAACACTTCTTAAAAAATTCCATGCTATAGCCATCAGGTCCTGGTGACTTCGAGCCCTCACATCCACGAACAATCGCCCACGCCTCATCAAGAGATAAAGGCGCAACCAATGCCAAATTATCAACTTCACTCACCCTATTAAAAGATCCCTCAAAATGCCATATACAAGACCTCTCATCCGCGGCAAAGTGTTGAGAGAAGAACTGCACTATGTGTTTGCGCAACCGAAACGGATCTGTTACCCAAGTACCACCAATAGTAAAACCAGAAATGGCGTTACGCATTGCACGCAACTTCGCAGCTCTATGGAAAAAAGCAGTATTTCTGTCCCCCAACCTAAGCCAAGTCGCTCTCGACTTTTGTCGCCATAACGATTCCTTCCAGCGAATAGCTTGCCACAAAGCTTGTACCCACACTCGCTTATGATCAGACAACTCGGACATCTCCCACTCGGCCACCTCCTCAGCGCCACTATCCAAGCAATCAAGACGGTTTTGAATTTGAACAATCTCATTCTCAATGTCCCCAAACTCTGTTTTATTCCACTGTCGAAGAAAATTCTTTAAATGCCGAAGTTTAACCAAGATATTAGAATTGCCAATACCCAAACCTGTCAGACGACACCACTCCTCTGCCATGCAACAGACATTACGCCTCCCTTCTAACCAACAATTAACAAAGCGAAAAGGGCGAGGGCCCCAATCTTTATCATCACACAACAAAAGTAACGGGGCATGGTCCGAAATTCCTCTAGGTAGCGACAACTGCTCAATATTTGTAAAACAATCCATCCAAAGAGACGATACAAGAAACCTATCAATGCGACTCCTACGATTGTCCCTACCAAACCATGTGAACTGCTTTCCCCGTAATGGTAAATCAATTAAACCCACTGATTGCACAAAAGAAACAAATAAATTCATACCTCTTGACGCCGAGTTACACCCTGCTCTTTCCGATGCCCAAAGCACCGAGTTAAAATCTCTCGCCACGCACCATGGTCCCGAAAATCCCCCGATCACAGTCCCCATATGAGACCACATGCATTCTTGCTCCGTCACTTCTCAAGGAGCAGAAACGGCCATGATGCAATACACAAAATCTTCTGGTTTCCAACGCCCCTGAATAACAACAAAATGGCTATCCACTTCCACTGACTCCAGCACAAAACGAGTACCTTCCCAAATCACTAGCAACCCACTCGATGCTCCAACGGATGGCGAAAACGTATGCTCGAACCCATCGCTCAACCACAGGCTAGCAACGACCGACAAAACCTGTAACCCCCTCGTCCCGGTCTGGCCGGATGACAGGTCCAAGTGGGGCACACGGGGAAAACCGAAGCGAAACCCGTTAAGGTTCCCCCTCGATTAGCAACCCTAATTTTTTTTCTTTTAATTTAATCTCTTCTAAAGGCTCATTCAAATCCTATGTGATTATAAAAGCGAAATAAGAAGCGGAAGACAAACATCAGAACCCAAAACAGCATTTGAACAACCCAATTTTACTTCATTAGACAGGTCGTTTCGAAACACCTTTGAGGTGTATCGAAACGCCCTTGACCAAGTCAACTGCCCCAAGCCATACGAGGAGGCCGTATCGAAACGGAGGTCAACCATTCCGAAACACCCTCAACGGTCAACTTCTCGTGGTCAACGAGATATTGACCGTTTCGAAACCCTTAGACCCGTTTCGAAACGCTTTCATCTCGTCATTTTCTCAGAATTCCAGTAGCCAAAACGTTCTGAAACCCGTATCGGAACAGGGGCTCACAGTGGCCAAACCGTATCGAAACACATTCCGATACGGGGTCCCTGAAGCCTTACTTACCCGTTCCGAAACGGCCCAGCTCGTTTCGAAACGCGGGCTGTCTGCAACCTTTGAAGACCAGACTTAGGCGTTTTTCAACAAGTCTAAAGGTCCCAAACGACCTCTAAAGGCACACCACACAAGCAAACAAGGTCTAGAGGCATATATCCTATGTCAAGCATGCTCAAACACACACAAGGCATATGGTGAATCATTCATACATGGCAATTACACATTAACAACATTTCATAAAAGGCATGCTTGAAGACATCAAAAAGCCAAAAGGCACAATTCATCTCAAAAGGTTTACATGCCATCAAAAGTAATCTTAAACATCCATAAGGCATACATCACACAAGCATTTGGCAAGACATATCATGCTTACAATCCAAATCAAGTTATAAACATCAAACATATGTATGAGTCACACATAGCTCATATAAAACACACTCTTGCCACATTGCTAAACTACTACATAAATTATTTAACCGTACTTGAGCAACAAAAACTTGGAAAACCCTTCTTGCCTTGCTCCGAGCTAACACCACGCTAATGATCTGCATTGTTGAAAATGAGAGCGTAAGCTATAAGCTTAGTGAGGATGCTCTAAAATCGAAAACATCAACAATGCAGGGCTCAAGCATGTAATCCTTAAATCTTACATACAACATTCATAGGCAAATCAACAAGTAGACCTAGCTAGTCTTTCAAGAGTCATAACATGGCTTCTCAAATCATACTAAGCTCAAACATCAAATATCAACATCACATATCACAATTATAAGAACAGTCCAAATGGCCACTATTAGTTTACCCGGATGTGCGGATTTAATCTCAACAATCACTTTACCTCGGTGGGATTACACTCATCACCTGACCTTGCATGGGCGGGATTCCACTCATCACCACATGCCCTACGGATGGGATTCCACTCATCATCCCGTAGAATATATATAAATTTCCGGTGGAATGTTACATCACCGTACTCCTCCTTGATGACTCAACGCCATCAAGGCCACATACGTTTTGACTCAATTTGTGTGCACACTAATCCTAATGATCGGTCATTTACACCCGATAAGTTAATTAGTGCCAATTTCATTTATCACATCACATATCCACCATTCATGTCTCATACACATTGTATATACATAGCAAGGCATACATATATCATCAATCCACATATCACAATCACAAATAGACAAATGGCATGAATAGCATACTAAAGTTCAAGGAGTTAAGTTACCAATTTAACTCTCACTTTGGAAAAGCCTACCAAGCACATTCCACACCTACACCACACACACTTGAACCATTCTTTAAAACATATTTAAAGACACTCACCACCCTTCCTTAGCAACCAAAGCAAGCCTCCTACAAGCCCGGATTCGATCCCGATGCTCCACCAATGTCTCCTCTTGGTTCTAGCCAAACAAAACACATTCATTACTTCACAAATCAACGCTAAAACTCAGCCATCATCTCACTTCATAAGCACAAGCCAACTTCAACAATTTCCAAATCCAAATAATCACCCAAAGACCCATTTTCGTGCTCCTTCAAAACTTAGTTGAAAATCCTATTTTCAAACACCCAAATGACACCCAAATGGTCCCAAAACACCCTCCTAACATACTTAAACCATCAACCCTCCAAATTTACCCTAAAACTCACCAAAAATCAAGTTTTAGACACTTTAAACATGGCCACCAAGACCCATTTCGGGTTTTCACCCAAACTCATTCATTTTAACATATTAGGTGCATTTCAAGGTGAATAAACTAAAACCCAACTTGATAATTTAAAGCCAATTGAAAAACTAAGTAAAAACTCAAACTTTCATTAAACCCTAACTTTTCAAAAGTTGATAGTTTTAAATTTTTCAACCATGTAAAGATAGAGAATGAAGAGGAGAGTGAGAAAACACAATTACCTTTGAAAAATGACCTTGGGTTGAAGAGGAAATCAATGGAATAGTGATTTGGTGGTTTGGGAGAGGTTTAGGGGTTTTCAACGTTGGGGAAGAAAAGAAGACCACATTTTTTTGTTCTTTTTAGCCTTTTTAAAAGTTGTCTTCCTTTTTTTTAAAACATGTGGGTTAAATCACCAAAGTGGTCCCTCCTCTTTATTTTAAAACCCAATTAGGTCAAGACTATGCCCAATTGATTTAATTTAATTTTACCGACTTGGACCACTAACCCGGCTAACTCCTAACCCCAAAACACGGGTGTTACAGAACCAGCTCCTCCAACTTTGACTCCTGCAGTAACACCATATCAACCCGCTGCTTTCGTATAACATCACCCACCTTATTCCTTCTCAACACAGAACCCAACCCCTGACGTTCTAGCTCAAAATGCGAATGACTACAACGTTCGGATGCCTTCCTGAAGCACCCGTGACAAGTCTTTAATTATCTTCGCCTCGCGGCCTATCGATGTCACCCCCACTAGATTTCCCAAAGCCGTCGTTGCTGCAACCTCGCGGTGGAGAATTTGCTACCTATGTTGCAGGTCCGAGTCTGTTTTCGAAGCGTCGGCCACGATAGAAGTAGTGTCACGCCCCAAGCCTTTTTTCGGTCTCCCTCTCCCTTGTTTCGAACTCCTTACTACGCCTGGAAAAGCATTTACCGACTTAGTCTTTCTAAAAACACCATTTATCCATATCGAGACAGCTTTTTCCCCTTCGAAAATATTTTGGTCCACTCCCTTGTCACCGGCAAGCTCCTCAACAGGAATGCTTACCAAATCTGCCTGCTCCCCTACAGCTATCTCAACGGGTATGTTCACCAGCCCTTCCAAATCATTTTGTCTAGACCCCACCTCACCATGTTGACTTTGAAAACCGATTTTATCTCTCTCGAAATCCTCTTGGATTTGGCTATGGATACTGCTTTCATTCATTTGAATTTGTTGTAACAACCTATCTTTAGAATTCAAAATTTCTATCATTTGGTTGCCCTCCCCACTAGGACTCCGCACTCCGGCAGTGCCTGCTTGAGACGGTGAACCACCAGCCGGCACCACTGCAGTACCGATCACCTCCTCCCCACGTTTTCCCAAAGAGGGAGCCGATGACGACCCTGTGTACTCAGACGCATCATTCGCAATGCGAGGGTCCTCTCTATGATCATCTTCCCAAAGGCGATTGCAACGCCAATCGTGCTTTGCCAGTGTTCCCACGTCCACAAACTCCTCAACCTGTCGCTCATCTCCCAGCCTCGATTCTGGCACACATTCAGACGAACTCAACTCCGGCGATTAACTACTGTCCGCATCAGTGGCCATTGTGCATTCGCATTCAATTAATGGTCCGAATATGGTCACCTCCTTAACATAGATACGATGCAATTTCCCCTCAACCTCCAGCAAAACACTCGTATCTATAAATTCCTTCATCTCTGTTTCAATCAATAACCAGCCACACTCAAAAGATGTCGGTGATGCCGTGTTATCCGCCACCCGTACTAACGATCCCCATGTTTTCGCAATGTTTTCGAAGGACTCTTGCGACCACGCATGGATTGGAATCCCTCTCACAGATATCCATGCCCTTCGTGCAGGTAGGATCAGCTCCGGCGACCACCTTTAAACTTTGGAAAAATAGTCGCTAAACATCGTCTTCCCCATGACCTCCTCCCGAATGCTTGCATCTTTAAACATCAATAGAATCGCCGGGCCTGCGATTCGCAATATAGACAAGCCTTGGATGCTATGAAGACTCATTCGTGCTGCTAATTCCTTTAGGCTCCATTGCTGTTTGCACCATCCCACCATGCAGTTTTGCAACACTGCCAGTTTCTCCTCGTTTACATGTCCCTGAACCACCTTAGCCGTTACATGCTTCCTCGTTGAATTCACACTTGGGATCTCTGATTGCCCCATTCCTCTACCATCTAAATTCCGCTGAGATTGTCCTACCCCCATACTTCTATGCCTCCCAAACAATCTACGATCGTCAAACCTCGCCATGGTCACCACAAGGCGAGAACCGTATATCCACTTGTTATGCAGCTGTTCTATGACCCGATCAGCGTCATTTCTGCTATCCATTCTGAAAAAACCAAATCTCGCTCCATCCTTTGCCCTTTTCCGAGGAATGAACGCGTCGATCACCACTTCGTGCCTATCAAAAACTTGCCATAGCCCCTTCCAATGTAACGATTCCGATATCCTCCCCACATACACCGTCCAAGACTGCCGGCGGCCAGACCCGTGTACGCCGTCCATCCCCTCCATATTCATATCTTCCTTTATGACTCTATAAGGTCAACCTCATCAAAAAAAAAAACTACTCTGATCCCCTAACTCAACATATATGCTAACAAAAAAATTAAGGGTAGTTGAGACTCTAATCTCAACTCTAGGTTTGTTTCACTCACAGTTCGCCAAGCTAACTCTGGATTCTGAGGCCTTTCGCTCGATCCACAGTCGTTCCGGGTACGGTTTCTTCCTCAATTCTTTCTCCTCTAGGATCTAATACAATTAAGCCAATAATAGGGAAACTTTTAGAATTCTATTCATTTAATTCAAAACTGAATTTTCTTTTGATTCCAATTTTAGTCCCTATACTTATTATGGTTCGAACATGGCCAAAGTCTAATATCACAAATTCATTCTATTTAGTGTTTAAACTTTCAAATTACTTACTTATTCATGTGAATTGCTTTTTTAGTAGCCTACTTAACAATTTACTACCTTTCTCTTCATTCGATTTTACCATTTAATTTATCAATAGTCTTTCGATTTCACTTATTCATTTTTTTCACACTGTTTTGACCACTTAACTTAGACTGTTTCCTATTTCCAGCATATAACTCCAAATTAATCACCGTTTGTTTCTAAATTCAATTAACATGTTCAATTTCATCATATTAAATCAAAACTCCATATGGTTTATTTTCTACAATTTTTCAAAGTTCAATGTCCAGCTAGGAACACTGTTGGACAGTTTTGCATGTTGTTCGAATTAAGTTCCCAGATTTCACCACAGTTATCAAATCTCATTTTTATAATTTTTCTACCAAATTAGACATATCAAAGTATGACATATCAAAATTTCATCATGAAATTCCCACTAATTAATTTTCTATAATTTTCTGAAGTTGCATGTTCTTACTATTATCAAATATGTCCATGTTTGCTCTTGCATGTTCATAAGCCTATTATTATTCAAGTTTCTTAAGATTTCTCATGTTCTTAAAATTTCCAGCAGAATAACTCTTAGTCTCATCACTTCCATGATTTTATAAAGACATTAAAACCACTAATTTATCAATAATTTTAACACATTCGAATAGTAGAAGGAGAGAGCTACTTACTTCCGATTTTTCCTTGAATTTTCTAGACCAATCTCTAGGCCATGCAAGCCATTATCTTCTTCACCGAAAGCTCTCTAGTTTTCCTCTCAATTTTGTGTTTGTAAGTGTGTGTGTGAAATGAGCAATGGTTACTTAGTTTGGTATAGTTTGGTGTGGCCGGTTAAGGAAGAGAAAAGGGAGAGGGGACACATTTAATGAGATGAGACTACCAAGTCATGTCTCAACTAATACCCCTTTTATCATCCTTTGATTATACCACTCAATTATCTAAATCCTAGGTTAATTTAAGGATTTTTGAACCTTGACATGCATCTCTTATATTTGATGCATGATTCGGTTTAGTCACTAGGCACAATAACCGAATTCTTCTTGAATCTTTCTTCCATGGGGAGACTTTGAGAAAGACTTTGTCTTCCACATTATGTTGAATGTCTCTTCGTTTCAGATCAGCGTAGGCTTTCTGTCTATCAAAAGCTTGTTTCAATCGAGAGTGAATGATTTGAACTTTCTCTTCTGTTTCTCTGAGCAGTTGTGGTCCCAACACTTTGTTTTCACCAAGTTCAGACCAACAAAGAGGAGTTCTACATTTTCTGCCATACAAAGCTTCAAAAGGAGCCATCTGAATAGACGACTGATAGCTATTGTTGTAGGCAAATTCCACTAAAGGTAAAGATTTCTCCCAATTCCTTCCAAAGTCAATAATGCAAGCTCTAAGCATGTCTTCAAGAATTTGAATTACTCGTTCGGACTGACCATCACTTTGCGGATGGAAAGCAGTGCTTAGATTCAATTTTGTTCCCATAGCTCTTTGCAGAGTTCTCCAGAATCGGGAAGTGAATCTCGGATCACGATCGGAGACAATGGAGATAGGAATTCCATGTAGCCGAATTATTTCTTGAATGTACAAGTTGGCCAAAGTCTCTAGACTGTAATTGATACGAATAGGGATGAAATGTGCCGATTTGGTGAACCGGTCAACAATCACCCAAATAGCATCATATTTTCTGGGAGAACAAGGAAGACCAGTCACGAAGTCCATAGTAATTCGTTCCCATTTCCATTGTGGCAATACAAGTGGTTGGAGTAATCCAGTGGAAACTCTAAGTTCAGCTTTGACTCTTTGACAATTGAGACATTTAGATACAAAATCATTGATAGCCGCTTTCATACCAGACCACCAATACAAAGATTTGAGATCTTTATACATCTTAACCGATCCAGGGTGGACCGAGAAAGAAATCTGATGTGCTTCTTCCAGAAGATCTCTTTTCAAACTTTCATCATTTGGAACAAAGATTCTATCTTTGAAATAAAGGAGACCGTTTGTGTGAATACGGAATCCTTCACCAGACTTTATATCTAGTTTGGAAATAATATCATGAAGTTCTGGATCAACTTTCTGAAGATTTCCAATCCTTGAAATTAGACTGGACTGAATTTGAAGTTCAGATAGGAATCCTTGCTTCTGATACACTCGGAGATGAGCGTTGATAGCAGTTGGAGCTACAAGAATAATTTTAACAATTTAGACAGAATTATTATTGCAGACATATTAAATTTTTATTTTTATTGAGGATCAAGGATTAGGAACTTTACCCAATGTCGATTTACGACTCAAGGCGTCTGCAACCACATTGGCTTTTCTTGGATGATAGTCAATGACTATATCATAGTCTTTCAACAACTCCATTCATCTGCGTTGTCTCAAATTCAGATCTTTCTGAGTCAGGAGATACTTTAAGCTCTTGTGATCGGTGAACAAGTAACATTTTCACCGTACAAATAGTGTCTCCATATTTTGAGAGCAAACACGATAGCAGCAAGTTCGAGATCATGCGTTGGATAGTTCAATTCATGAGATTTCAATTGGCGTGAAGCATAAGCAATCACATTGTCACCTTGCATTAAAACACATCCAAGACCCGCATGTGAAGCATCACTGTACACTGTATAGTCTTTGCCCGGTTCTGGTTGGATCAAAACTGGGGCATGAGTCAAGGCTGTTTTGAGTTGGTCAAAGCTTCTCTGTTGCTTTTCAGACCATTCAAAAGGTTGATCCTTACGAAGAAGTTTAGTCAAAGGTAAAGCTATAGAGGAAAACCCTTTGACAAACCTTCTGTAGTAACCAGCTAGACCAAGAAAACTCCGTATTTCACTGACATTTCTGTGAGGTCGCCAATCCATGATTGACTGAATTTTCTTTGGATCTACTTTAATTCCTTCAACAAAAATCACATGACCAAGGAAAGAGACTTCTGATAACCAGAACTCACACTTGGAAAATTTTGTGAATAACTGGTGTTCCCGGAGAGTTTGCAAGACAATTCAGAGATGTTCAGCATGTTCTTCTTGATTGCGAGAATAGACCAGAATGTCGTCAATGAAGACGACCACAAATTTATCAAGATATGGCTTGAATACTCTGTTCATGAGATCCATGAATGCCGCCAGAGCATTTGTTAATTCGAAAGGCATTACCAAAAATTCATAGTGGCCATAATGAGTTCGGAAGGCTGTTTTTGACACATCCTCCCCTTTGACTCTCATTTGATAGTATCCAGATCGCAGATCGATCTTTGAGAACACCGAAGCATCCCTAAGTTGATCAAATAGATCTTCTATTCTTGGGAGTGGATATCGGTTCTAAATTGTGATCTTGTTCAATTGACGGTAGTCAATGCAAAGACGCATCGCTCCATCTTTCTTCTTTACAAACAGAACAGGTGCACCCCAAGGAGAAGTGCTGGGTCGAATGAAACCCTTGTCCTGAAGCTCTTGAAGTTGCTTTTGCAATTCTTTTAATTCAAGAGGTGTTATCCGATACGGAGTGATAGACACCGGATTTGAGCCAGACTTTATTTCAATCCCGAATTCAACTTCTCTAGTCGGAGGGAGACCAGGTAGTTCCTCGGGAAACACATCAGTGAATTCAGAAACAACAGGCATTTCAGATATTCCAAATTCAATTTGATCTCTTAAGACCATGGATGCAAAAATGGAAGTGGGCTTTTTATCAATTAGGAGTATGGATTCTTTTCCTAAACCCTGAAGATACAATCTTTTATTTTGACAATCTACCCAAGCCTCATGTTTACTTAACCAATCTAAACCCAAAATTAGGTCGAACTCACAAAAGGGTAATATGTAGAGATCAATAGAGAATGGCAGATTGCTAATGTGCAATGAACAATTTCTACATATTAGGTTAATGTTTGAAGTTCCTCCTAAAGGGTTTGAGACTATCAAACTTGTTTTCACAATTTCAGGTTCTAGTTTCAACCTTTTTACTACAGACAAACATGTGAATGAATGAGTGGATCCTGAATCAATTAAGGCATAAACAGGATGTGAGTTTAGCTTAACAGTATCTGCAATCACTTCAGGAGACTCTTCGTCATCTCTACCACGAATGTGGTAAACTCTAGCAGGAGCTCGAGATTCCTGATGAGTGGTAGCATTAGAATGAGTACCCTTGCCTTTCTTCTGATAACTCGGCTGGGCTGACTTGGCATTCCTATTCCGATTAGAGGATGTTGGACTAGGAACTGCAGTGTTACGAGCTGCATAGATTCAGGCTTATGAGGACAGTCTTTGATGTAGTGATCATCGCCACCACAAGCATAACAGAGATTTGCCTGAAGTCTACACTGACCACGATGTGGTTTCTGACAGAACTTGCAAGGAGGAATCTTTTCAGAATTTCCCGTACTATTAACTGACATAGTCGGTACTAAAGATCTGATCACTGCAGCTGGTTTCGAAGTGTAATTACTCCTCGGAGCAGAAGTGAAATTAGAAGACCCTTCTTTCTGAAATTTGGTCTTTTTAAACTGCCATTGAGACTTGTCGTCTCGTTTTTGCTTTTTGTCAGGTCTATTGCCCCCTTTTCGCTTTTCAACAGCTTTCATTCTAGCTTCGGTTGCAATAGTCCGATTAACAAGATTCTGGAAATCATTGATTCCCAAAGCAGTGAAGATTGGACTCGGTTCATCATTCATACCTTCAATGAACATTCTGCATTTATCAGCTTCAGTCTTAATGTATTCTGCACCGTATTTGCAATACTTGCAAAAGTCTGCAACATACTGCTCGATAGGACGATTGGCCTGTTTGAGGTGCAAGAATCTCTTTCTTCTTTCGGCTAAGTATTGCTCACTGATATACTTCTTTTTGAACTCTTCAATGAAAAACTCCCACGTCACCAGTTTAGTTGGGACAGTTAGATTTGTGGTTTCCCACCAATTCATAGCTTCATCAGCTAACAGAGCCACAACACACTCCAATTTATGGTCATCGGAGCACTGTAACTGTCTGGTTACCACCTTGGTGGTGTTTTCAAGCCAATACTCTGCATCTTCTGGTCTTTCTTCATTTGTACCAGCAAAAGTGTAGGCTCGATGCTGAGAAAGTTTATCTATTGGTGCTCTGCTAGGTGCAACAGGGACAGAAACAACAGGTTGCTCTTGTTTCAGATTTGTCAGAAGTTGATTGAACATCTCCTTCATGCTGAGGAGACATTCCCTTTGGGCAGACTGAACCATAGGATTTTCAGGTGGAGGTTGTTCTGTGTTCTGAACAGGTTCTTTATCGGATTGCTCAACGATCTGAACAGGCTCTTTAGTGATCCGTTCAATGACTTGAGCAGGCTCTTTAGCAATTTTCTCAGGGACCTGAGCAGGCTCTTTGTTTTTCTTCTTTCTCGGAGTTTCAGTTTGGGCTGGTGGATTATCACCCAGTCTCACACTTTCACCTTCGCTTGAAGATTCATGTGAGCTCCCATTCTTTGGGTCCTTTGGGTCCGTCATTTTCTATCATTCATTTAAACAACAAGAAGATCATAAAGCTTAATACAATTATCTTAGTATGCAATACATGGGTGGCATGCCTAAAGCAGTGCAGATGCATGCAGACTCGATTAGACTTTTAGGACTTAACCTAAAAAGCTCTGATTACCACTTTATATAACACCCCTCACCCCGGATTAGGGGCAAGAAGAGTTATTTTAACATGTGATTCGGATTCGTATTAAGCAGCGGAAGTGTAAATTTTTTTTATATTCGAATACACCCTTGTAACCTTAACTAATTTAATTACATTCATTATACATTTTACTCATACATATTTCATTTTCATATCATAATATGTACTTATACGAATACCACTATAAACTTTCTCTAATTTACTTTCATTCATTTCATATCATATTTAAATCATTAGCATGGTGGGCACATATAATTCACTCATATACTTATTTTGATTTACCGCAAGATCTAATTTAATTACTTATTCCATTCGATTATCACATACATAGTCCAAATCCAATAATTCATTTCATTCGATTGCTACCTTAGTCCCTTTTTAATTCGATTTCCATGTCAACATATAAGGACAATTCTAATTATAAGGATAATCGATTCATACATCATATATATATCTTATCCGAACATTTCCATAGTGTTTCCGTTTCCCTTATACAAAATAGCTTTTTCCCGGGGTAACTATAACGGCTAAACCTATTGGTTGCCTATACAAAATACGACAAAAAGAACCGTCCCCTAAAACATATACTCGGGCGATCTATACCCCAAAATATGTACCCCTAATTACATATCAAAATGGAGGGAAACTACTTATAAAGTTCATACACTACTTAAAGAAATAGTTCATGAACATAACCATCAATGCAAACTGCACTAGCATGCTGACCGTTAATCCACCCATCATGAGCAAAACGAAGATAAAGAAGGGCATACTTATTCTTCGTGTAAAAAGATATCGGAGAATAAGTCAACAAGCTATAACCTGAAATTTTTGGGAAGGAAGGAAAGGTTCGAGTGGTAAGTACTTCTCGTACTTAGTGAGGAAACCCTAATCTAATTTCTTTTCATTTAATATATCAAGTGATCACACATTAGATCCCTCTTTATATCTTATTTCATTTTCCTATTTCATTCGAATGGCTCAACAACAAAGAAATTTCACAATCAATTGATCAAACAACAATAATCATTCGAATTATATACATACAAGGCATTTATATCTCCATTCGAACACAAGCAATCTAATACCTACCATATTATATTTATTTTCATAGAACTCACGAATCAAAATCAGTCTATCTATTTCTCAAATATCATGCTCAATTTGCATAACATATCGAATACAACAAATCATTATACCATTAGTATCATAATCAAATTATTCAAGGACTATCAATGATTGCATATTATTTCAATTACATGCCAATTTAACATGGAATCAAGAATCAATTCATCCATTTCGAAATCATGATGCTCAATTCAAAATAATTAATTCAATTTCATATATTCGATCAATAGCAATTTAATATAACAAACAGCAGCAAACTGTAGCAGAGAATCAATTAATTTGTATTTTGTAATTGACTTGCTACCATATAATTCAAGAAATTCACCAATCAATCATTTCAATTTCGAATTTCTATCATTTAATTTCTTATTAATTCAATTCGCAATGCCTTGGATAGTATAGTAAGCTAGGTATTCGAGTCACATATAACTGAAGTGTGAATCAAATTCACCATATAATAGGTACCACGTACCAATTTCATATCATCGTATCACATATCATAATGTCCGCAGACATTAAGTAAGAAGGTACACTTACGTACCACAATATCGAGTACACTAACGTACCAATTTTCTTATCGAGCTCAAGACTCTAGGCTAGCCGTACTACCTGGACAGACTATACACACCAAGGGCTTTGCTTATTGATCTTTAATTTCAATCATGTAATCATTCAATTAATTTTCAGAATTTGCTTTCTCAATCCTTTCGATTGCTTTCATGTAATTTCAATTCCAATGTCACATACTATCACATATAACATATAATGGATCACAATTCAATTTGCATCTCTTCAAACCAACATTTACACAATTAAATTTCATATCACATAGCTCAATTTTTCACATTTCGTAGCTCAATTTTCAATTGAACTTATCAAACACACTCATATCATGTAAGATCATTAATTGATCATACATCATATCGCAACATCATCAATTCATCAAACAAACAATATCAACATCAAAATTTCAATATTCAGCATTTTAATTTCATTCAAAATCAGTCCAATATACTTCAAATCAGATTCGAATTCCACATGGTAACTATCAATTTTCAATTCAAGCACATAGATCACAAAATCACATAGCACATGCAATAAAATACAAATTCCTTTATTCCTTCTTCCCTTATCATTTACCAACATTTAAATTAGTCCAATTTCATGCTCAACATATATGCTAACAACAAAATTAAGGGTAGTTGAGACTCTAATCTCAACTCTAGGTTTGTTTCACTCACAGTCGCCAAGCTAACTCTGGATTCGGAAGCCTTTCGCTCGATCCACAGTCGTTCCGGGTACGGTTTCTTCCTCAATTCTTTCTCCTCTAGAATCTAATACAATTAAGCCAATAATAGGGAAATTTTCAGAATTCTATTCATTTAATTCAAAACTGAATTTTCTTTTGATTCCAATTTTAGTCCCTATACTTATTATGGTTCGAACATGGCCAAAGTCTAATATCACAAATTCATTCTATTTAGTGTTTAAACTTTCAAATTACTTACTTATTCATGTGAATTGCATTTTTAGTAGCCTACTTAACAATTTACTACCTTTCTCTTCATCTGATTTTACCATTTAATTTATCAATAGTCTTTCGATTTCACTTATTCATTTTTTTCACACTGTTTTGACCACTTAACTTAGATTGTTTCTCATTTCCAGCATATAACTCCAAATTAATCACCGTTTGTTTCTAAATTCAATTAACATGTTCAATTTCATCATATTAAATCAAAACTCCAGATGGTTTATTTTCTACAATTTTTCAAAGTTCACTGTCCAGCTAGGAACACTGTTGGACAATTTTGCATGTTGTTCGAATTAAGTTCCCAGATTTCACCACAGTTATCAAATCTCATTTTTATAATTTTTCTACCAAATTAGACATATCAAATTATGACATATCAAAATTTCATCATGAAATTCCTACTAATTAATTTTCTATAATTTTCTAAAGCTGCATGTTACTATTATCAAATATGTCCATGTTTGCTCTTGCATGTTCATAAGCCTATTATTATTCAAGTTTCTTAAGATTTCTCATGTTCTTAAAATTTCCAGCAGCATAACTCTTAGTCTCATCACTTCCATGATTTTATAAAGACATTAAAACCACTAATTTATCAAGAATTTTAACACATTCGAATAGTAGAAGGAGAGAGCTACTTACTTCCGATTTTTCCTTGAATTTTCTAGACCAATCTCTAGGCCATGCAAGCCATTATCTTCTTCACCGAAAGCTCTCTAGTTTTCCTCTCAATTTTGTTTTTGTAAGTGTGTGTGTGAAATGAGCAATGGTTACTTAGTTTGGTATAGTTTGGTGTGGCCGGTTAAGGAAGAGAAAAGGGAGAGGGGACACATTTAATGAGATGAGACTACCAAGTCATGTCTCAACTAATACCCCTTTTATCATCCTTTGATTATACCACTCAATTATCTAAATCCTAGGTTAATTTAAGGATTTTTGAACCTTAGCATGCATCTCTTATATTTGATGCATGATTCAGTTTTGTCACTAGGCACAATAACCGAATTCTTCTTGAATCTTTCTTTAAAATTCAACTCGGTCCTTATTAAATCCATTACCAATTCAATAATTTAAGATTTTAATCTAATAAATCATCTAATCATTTAATTAAATCCCTAAACTTCTAAGCTAATTTTTGGGATGTTACATCCCTCTTATTCGAGCTCTGTCCCCCGCTTGATGTGATGTTGCCCCATCTCTTTGAGTAGCCGCTCCTTGCGAGGGCTTAGGGGTATTGGTAACAAAATTGGGAGAAAACGAGGGGCCTCCCTATCCTGACTAGGGTTTCCAGTAGTACCCTTTCCTTTCAGATTTGCTTGCAACAGCTGAGATATCTCGTTCATCATATCTTGTTGGGACTTGATGATAGTGTCCCTCAACTCTTGCTGAGCGTTCTAACTGACCTCTCAAATCAGCTTCCAACTTAGCAAAACTCTCCTCCATTTGCTTCCTTTGGCGGCGAGTAAAGTGCGGTGCGGAATCTTCGATAGTCACGAATGCTGCCATGACCCCGAACAATTAATTCCATGATTTAATGATGTAATGCATGATATGTCGTATGCAAAACAGGAACATATGATTAAAGACAATGAATAGAAAACAAAATCGAATGCAAAGAAGTATTGATTCGACAAACATCCTTATCAAATAACTTTCCATAACGGAGATCAAGCCTTGTTACAACGAGGCAAGAAGATAAATACATAGGGTACGATTTTCAATAAATTTCTCTTCCCTTCCTTTTAAACTAGGGTTCCAGAAGCTCCGTCGCTATGGACTCTTTCTCCCGTTGTGAAAGTGTTCAACTTTAGACTGTTCTCAAATCAACACTTCGTATGAAAATGCGATGAATATGCAAAAATAAGCAAAACAAGACAAAAAGGCAACTGGGTTAGTATCAACAATAATGAACACTTGAATGAAACAAATCATAAGGAAACACGTCAAAGCAAATTAACGATGCAAGACCTAATAGCATGAATTCTAATTCTACGGTTATCCGCATGGCTCTAATCGGGGTGGGCTTCTTAAATTCTCACTCATGTGGTTCGGTTCTAACAAGGGTACCCGAACCTATCTTATCACCTACTAAGGTGACAAAAGCCCCAATTCTGGCCCATTACAAGCTTGCGAATTGGTTTCGATTCGGGGGAAAGCACAACCTAGTGATGTGGAGGGCTGCTCATGTGTTAAAGGCGTGGATTCCGGAAGTGAATTACCGACCCTTGGAGGGAGACTCACGTGGGTATGGGTGTTTCACTCCCACTTAAAAGACGAAGCTCGGGTGTAGAGCTTAATGCGTGATGCAACACATGTCGGTGACTCCTTTGAAATTAAATGAAAAATTAATTCAAAGGCCACCAATTATCGAAGCTCGTATAGTTAAAGTCTTATTTTCAAGGAAGAACCACCTTGCTAAAGTCAAGTTAATTTTCAAAAATTTCCATCATTAAAGGCAACAATTATTTCTTTGGCCTAACTCTCTTTTTGTTTTGTAAAACAAAATTCATCCCCAGCGGAGTCGCCAGACTGTAACAAGGTTTTTTTTCTCACAAGGGTCCCCGCCTTTTTGAAAACAACATTTAATTTAAAAGGGGGGATTTTAAAATTAATTCGAGTTTTGGGAAAAAAACCTTTTAAAAAATCTTTCTCTCGGTTGGAGTCGCCACCGGCCACTAAGGTAGGCCAGACACCGTAAAAACTAAAACAAAGATTCGTTTGAAAGGGTTCGAGAGTTGGTTACGTGTGGGGAAGGGTTAGCACCACCATCACGCCCGGAAACCGGTACCAAAACAATTGTTGCTTTTAATTGATGGAAATTATCTGAAATTTAAAATGACTTTAATTAGGGATTCTTAATTGAAAATTGGACTTTAATCATACGAGCTTCTCCAAATTGGTAGTTTCGAATTAATTCGTCGTTTAATTAAAAAGGATGACGGTACACCGGACCAAAGACTAAACTGACATCATATAAGACTGACTGCCGTGTTAGTTTAGCGTTCGGATCCCGTACGTCACCTTTATGCATGATGCAAGCAATTTTAAAGAATGATGTCATGGTCTTGTCCGTTTTAATTGTGGATTTACCTTTAGACGATTCGAATTAATCCGAATATTCGCGGGACATCCAATAAGCTAGGCTAGTCAACCCGAATACGCGAATTAATAAGTATCTCCGTTTTATAATTAAAATTAATTAACACGCATTTCAAAATGCTAAAATCACATGTAATGACATTAAAATGCATGTCACGAAAACATATTCGAACCATCATGAAAACAGATAAAAAACACATATTTAAACAAGGATAAAGAAAATCATATGATCAAATATTATAACATAAAAAGTACATGAAACATACTATAAAACTATATATCATATACACATTAAACGAACATAACAATATGTAAAATAACATATATTCGGTGCATGAAAAAAACATAATAAAATGCTAAGGAAAAGAGCAAACTGACAGGGGTCAAAGATGTGATAAACCCATTTTAAAAACTGATTTAATGCAAAATGGGGACTCAATTAAAAGGAAATGAAAAACCATGGGGAGTAAAAGGGTGATTTTTCCATATGAGAATCAATTAGGACGGAAATTAGGACTAAATTGAAAACGACCGAAAACACAGAGGGACTGCGGCTCTGGTTTTAAAAAGCGGAAGCCCCCTTCGTGTAATTAGAGTGACACGGAGGGGCTTAAAACATTATTAAACCAAATTTAAATCGGAAAATCATTATAAAACTGAATTTAACACTTCTTAATTCCTTTTTTTTAAACCGAAACCTAACCTACAGTTAGAGAGACTCTCTTCCTCCGTCCTCGTCCAAAACCCTAGCCTTTTTCCCTTGTTTTCTCCGGCGCCGTCAGGGTTCCGGTCGACGTTGCCGGCGTCGGAGCCCCTAAAAAAACTCTTTTTTTGCCTTTTTGAAACCCCAAAAACCAGAGAGCACATTTTCTTTTCGCGAAACCAAAATCAAAGCAACAATAAACCTTTCGATTGCTTCTTTCATTTTAAAACCTAAAAACCCGAAACCCAAAACCTTTTTTTATGTCACCACTCCCACCGGTTCACCCGTGCATGGTCTCGGAAGAGACCACGGAGCTTGTCACAGGCGGGGAAGGCAGACGGACGCGAAGAAAACTGAACGTTGAAGGTAAAAAAGCAAAACCCTCTGTTTTTTATACAACGCGCAAAGAAAATGGAAGATTATTGATACCTTTGAAACTTCTTTTTTCATTGCATTACTCTGAAAATGTCTCGATTACAATTGTTCTCTTTGAAAAAACTCGAATGGTTCTCTTTAAAAACCTCTCTGAAAACCTCTCTAAAAAAACCTCTAATGCTTTCTGAAAAACCTTTCTAAAAAACCCCCTTACATTGCATTTTGCTTCGGCTTTTATGGCCGATATTATATTTTTTTCTTTTTCTCTCTAATTACACATAATGCTGATAATGCCGAGTTCGTTTTGTTTGTATTCATCTGCCGAAATCCGTTTGTTGCCTCTGATTTCCTTTTGTTTGCTTGCCATTTCTGCTGCAATTTGTCTCCCTGATGTTTGTTTTTTTGTGTTGCATGTGACCCGTGAGGAGAGGGGACCAGAGAGGCTGGGATGGTGAGGAAGCTGGAGGGGCTCGGGCGTGATGGACACGCGCGCGTGTGGGAGCCCGATGGACGCGCGTGGGCGCGTGGAGTTTCTGGAGAATTCCTATGCTTCGATCTGGTCCGTTGATGCTGATCTGGATCCAATGGCAGATATCGGTGCGGCGCTAGGGTAAAGAGTGGCTTCTACAGTTTGCATTCCCTGGTGGAATCTAGACCGTCAGATCTGTGGAGATGGGGCGGCTGCAAAGACAAAGGACAACATTAGGGTTTCTGGTTTAATTCAGTTGGGCCAAAGATGGGCCATGTATTTTATTTTGTGTTTGGGTTTTTTAACATGTAATGGACTTTAAAAATTAAATAAACATTGGGTTTTATTATTATAAATATATATTGAGCTTTTATTTATAGTAGTCTTTATTTTATTTTCAGATTCGATAATAATAATAATAATAGATAATAATAATAATAATAGTGATAGTGATAATAATAATAACAGATTTTAATAGTTATGATAGTAATATAAATAATAGATATATGATAATAATAGCATAGTAAGGTAACAAGTAGTAATAATAATTTATAATAATAATAATAATAATAATATAAGCAATGGATAATGATAATGATAGAAGATAATATAACATAAATAGTAGTAGAGATAATAATAGTGATAATAATAATTGATAATACAATAATAGTAAATAATGATAATATATGGGATAATAAATGTAGATAGTAGTAATAGATAATAATAATAATATTGATAAGTAAACATAGTATGATAGTAATATAGTAATAATGATAAGATTAATAGATGACTAATAATGTAGTAATAATAATGTCATATTAAAGACCATTAATAACATAGTAATAATAACATAATATACGGGTTTAACACTCAGGACAAAATAGGTGATTACACTAATGTACACACTTTACTTATCTCATGTTGATTTAACTCATCTTGCATGGCTATAATCCAAAAGTCATCTTTTAAAGCTTCTTTAATGTTCTTAGGCTCAATGCATGAGATAAAAGCAACATGATTAAGCATTTTAAGAGAAGAGCGAATAGTTACCCCCTTGGATGGATCACCCAAGATTTCATCACCCTTGACATAGTTGTACTCCCTTGGGTAGCTCACTTCCTTTTCCTTAAGAGACATGTCTTGCAATGCTTCTAGAGGCAGTTCTTGTGCTTCTTCCTCTTTAGTTGGAATCTCATTCACCTTTGATGATTCTCCACCATCATTAGCTTCAATGATCCCTACATTATCATCATCACAATAATCCTTCCTCAGAAGGAGGTTATCATCGAAAACCACATGAATAGATTCCTCTACAACTAAAGTTCTTTTGTTAAACACACGATAGGCTTTAGAGTTTAAAGAGTAACCTAGAAAAATAGCTTCCTCACCTTTTGCATCAAATTTACCTAAATTGTCTTTTCCATTATTTAAAACAAAACACTTGCAACCAAAAGGATGAAAATAACTAATGTTAGGCTTTTTAGATTTTAAAATCTCATAAGGAGTTTTCTTTAAAATATGCCTAATCATTACTCGATTTATAATATAGCAAGCGGTGTTACTGGCTTCCGCCCAAAAATACTTAGGTAAATTATTTTCACAAAGCATGGTCATAGCCATTTCTTCTAAAGTTCTATTTTTCCTCTCAACTACCCCGTTTTGATGAGGAGTTCGAGGAGCCAAAAAATTATGGCTAATCCCGTTTTCATTGCAAAACTCATTAAAATTCATATTTTGAAATTTCGTTCCATGATCACTTATAATATGTGAAATTTTAAGTTCAAGATCATTTTGTGTTATTTTTTAAAATGTGATGAAGTTTTCTAAAGCCTCATCCTTGGTGCTTAAAAAGAGAACTCAAGTATATCTAGAGTAATCGTAAACAAGCACAAAATCATATGATTTTCCACCCAAGCTAGTAGTCCTAATTGGCTCAAATAGATCCATATGAATCAATTGCAAACACCTACTTGTAGAAACATCATTAATGAACTTAAATGAGGCTCTATGTTGTTTACCTTTAGCACATGCATCACAAATTTTATCTAATGAGAACTTGAGCTTAGGTAGGCCTCTAACTAGATTAAGGGAAACTAATTTTTCCAAAACACTAATGCTAGCATGTCCTAGTTTTCTATGCCACAACCATGCATCTTTTTCATTTTGAGCAACTAAGCATGCATGGGATGTATGAATGTCATCTAGATGCACCATATATATATTGCCTATGCGATGACCAATGAGCATAGTTTTATTAGATTTAATGTCAACTATTCTACACCTATTTTTATCAAACATTGCATTAAATCCTTTATCACAAAGTTGACTTATGCTCAACAAATTATGTTTTAGACCATTGACATACAACACATTTTCAATGAGTATGGAAGAGTGATTACCTATGGAGCCAATACCTTCAATGTGGCCTTTGGAGTTGTCACCAAATGTTACTACTCCTCCACTTTTTGGCTTTAATTCCATGAATCGACTCTTGTCTCCGGTCATGTGCCTCGAGCATCCACTATCAAGGTACCAAGAATTTTGACTTTATGATTTGGCCTTGTAGCAATGCTCCCCCTACAAACAAAGAAATTAAGCTTTGGTTTTTGGTACCCAAATCATTTTGGGTCCATGTGTGTTAGCCCTCAAAACCTTGGTTCCCTTAGGAATCCAAGAAGCAATAGCATTCATGTTGTTAGAAATAATGAGTTCCTTAGGAACCCAAACACTCCTAATCCTTTGACCTCTAGATTGCTTAGAAAAATTTCTTTGTTTAGGAACAAAAGTTTTTTCTTTTTACATATTGGGATTTAGAAGAATTTCTCTTTTAAAAATGGTTTTTCTCCATAGTAATAGATGTTTTAAGATTATCCACTTCCTTTGTGTGATAATCTTGAAAATCGTAAAGAAGTTATTCAAGATCAAGGTTTTTCTTTTTAAGATCATTAGAAAGATTTACTAAGTAAAAAACCTTCTTTTCCAATTCCGAGTTAGTTTTTGAAAGAAATTCATTTTGAGTTTTTAAATCAGAAATATTTTTCTTGTTCCTCAAAATTGACTCCTTATAAGTTTCAACTAACTCGTCATATACCTCTTGCAACTCATCATATGCATCATGCAATTCATCAAAAGTAAAATCACCACAACATGAGTTAGAGGTTACCATTGAATCCTCCTCAAGAGCCATGAAGCAAAGGTTGGCCACTTCATGTTCCTCATCCTCGGGTGACTCCTCATCACTCCAAGTAGCAAGCTTAGCTTTGAGCTTCTTCTTTTTCTTCTCAAATCCTTTCTTCTTGAGTTTAGGGCAATCGGAACGTATGTAACCCAACTTCTTGCACTCAAAGCAAATGATCAGATCCCTTTCTTCTTCTTTGCCTTTGTTCTTGAAGTCCATATTTCTTTGAAATTTTCTCCCTCAGTTGGACTTCATGAACCGTGAGAACCGTTTGGCTATCATAGCCAATTCCTTAAAATCTTCCTCCTCACCAGAAGAGCTCTCCTATTGTAGAGAGGCTTTGAGAGCAACTCCTAGCTTCTTCTTCTTTTCTACCACATGCTTCTCTATTCTTCTCTCTTCCTTCTTCTTCTCTTCATCTCTTCCTTGCTTCATGATCTCATGTGTAAGAAGAGGCCCAACAAGCTCATCAAGCTTCAAAGTTATCAAATTCTTTGCTTCAATGATGGTCGTCCTCTTACCATCCCAAGACTCCGTGAGAGGGTATAGAAGCTTCCCCACTAGCTTATCTTCGAGAATTAATTCACCGAATCCTTTGAGGTCGTTGGCGATGATTGAAAACCGATCAAACATCTTTGAGACACTTTCATCGGGGTCCATCTTAAAATTCTCATAGCTCAAATTTAGCAACCCAATCTTTGTCTCTTTTACATCGCTAGTGCCTTCATAAGTCGTCTCCAAAGTGTCCTACACTTCTTTCGCGCTTTCGATAGATGAAACCTTCGAGTAGATATTTGGACCAAGTGCACAAAATATTATATGTAGAGCTTTATCGTTGACTTGCATCTTTCGTCTATCTTCCTCGGTCATCTCCGACTTTACTTTCGGAACTAGTCTTTCTTCATTGGTTCTTTTAACCGAAATGTAAGGACCTTCTTCCACTACATCCCAAACCATATAATTCGTTGACTTGATGAAGAGACGCATCCGATTCTTCCAATATGGGTAGTTGTCCCCATTGAAGAAGGGTGGTTTAGTGGTTGATTGTGACTCATAAAGGTTGGAGGTTGAAGTAGATGCCATGGCTTGTCTTTGGAATAGATCACACTCTCCTAGGAACTCCTCTTGTGGTTGTTAATCCTTCAAAGAGGTAGGCTCTGATACCAATTGTTGAGTGGATCGTAGAATCAATTTAAGCCAAGAGGGGGTGAATTGGATTTTTAGAAATTTTGGTGGTGGAGTGGAAAATAAAAATTTGCTAGACAAGAGATTTAGAGTGGTTCAAGTTCCAACTGAACTCTACATTCACTACCTTAGCTTCACTAAGGATTTTCCAACAACTCCATTAGTTGATCTTCCCCATTTTTTAGGCTTAGGAGGAAACCTTTACAAAATGGTCAAATTTTCTACCCAAAAATTGACCCAATCCTCACTTAAAGATTAAAAAAAGTTTAAGGCTAATAACTAGTATCTCTCAATACAAATGTAGTCATTTTTACAAGCACTCAACCTAATTGAACAGATGAGATAGGAAATACAAAGTTCTACAATTGGGGTTTACAAGAAAATATAGGATTTTAGCACAAGAGCTTGAATTTGATGTTTGGATGTTTCTCTTAGGATCAATAGTTGTTGATGGCGCTTTTAGAGCTCCCTTTTATACCTTCTCATTGAATTCTAGCCGTTGGGGTTGTTGCCTTCATAATTATAGTCGTTGGGATGTTATCTTCCCACCATAAATGCAATCTGCAACTACTCGTTCTGAAACGCCCGACCATGTTTCGAAACAGACCAAAATAGAAATAGTCGTTGGGGTGTAATTAATAGTTAGTACCAAAACAGACACAATCATTTCGATATGCTAAGAGCCTGTTTCGAAACGTGCTGAAGCTCGTTTCGAAACATTTTGCCACTATCAAAACCTGTATCGAAACAGCTCAAAAGCGTTTCGATACGCTTTAATTATCTCTTAAAAATTAGTTATGAAATTCCAACGGTCATATTTTGAAACCAAGTTTGATTTTTTTCGAAACGTTTGACTTCATTTCGATACTTCCGTATTGAAATGGTTCAAACCGTTCTGTTGTTCTTCATCAGTTTCGAAACGAGAAGACATGTTTCGATACACCCGTATCGAAACGGGAAGGTTGGTTCTGAAACAGAAGTTAACAGTTTCAAAACGTTCCGAAATGCCTGAAGGCTGTTCCGAAACGGTGACTCGAAAATCACTGTTTTGACTTGGTAAACACTTAGAAAAATTTGAGTAAGCTTAGGTCTTGACTTGGACATTTTTCTTAAACACTAAGGGAAGTTTTGAGGACTTAAAAATTCATTTTCCCTTTTTCAATTTAGTCTTTAAATCCTGTAACACTCGGCTTCAGGGGTCGGGTGAAAATAGTATTTAGATAATGTTTTGGGTCTCCCTTTTTGTCTTAAAAACTTATTTTATAGGTTGGATAAATTTTGAAATTTAATTAAAACCCAAAATCTAATGGATTTTAGGATTTTTGGTGATAGCCATTCATTAATGGCAAAGTGGTAATTATTGAGACTTTTAAAATAAAACTCTCTTATTTCAAACACCCAACTATTCATCATCTTCTTCTCTCATCTTCCATCCTTTTTCCAACGTCAAAAACCCCTTCCCCTTAGAATCACTATTTCATCACCTTACAAGCTCATTGTTGGAGATTTCTCGAAGAAGCAAGGAATCTTGTTGGTGAAGAATCCGGAGAATTCGGTGACTTGAGCTTGGTTTTCGGCTCTCTTTTGGGTAGTAACGGTGAGTAAAAATGTCAAACCTTGAATTATTTTCGAAATGGAAATCTTGGGGGTTTGGGTGGGACCTAGAGAGTTCACCTAAACCCGAGTGTAAGTTACTACTCCTACATCTTTGTTATGTGTTGATGAATGGTTGTATGATGTGGTCTTGTGCATCTCGAGTTGTTTACATTATGTTGTTGTGTAGTCGAGTAGAAGTCAAGCCTCATGTGATGGTTGGCTAAACTACGATGATGAGTGGTCCCACCGGTAGTGACTAGTAGTAGAGTATGGTGATGAGTGGTCCCATCGGAAAACTACTAGTCGAACGGTGATGTGTGGTCCCACCGTGTGTATGTTGGTTGTGCATGTGTAAGCCATGTGTAAGCCATGTGTAGTCTTGTTGTGATAATCACTCGTGCATTCATTGACTTATTGTAAATTGTGAAAAGTGTTTTGAAAACTGCATGCCTGTTGATTCATAGAGCTTCTCTCACTAAGCTAGTTAGCTTACGCTCTTTTTGTTTCCAACATGCAGATCATTAGAGTTCGGGAGGCAAGTGGGCAAGGGAGGAGCTTTTGGAATTCTCAAATTAGCTCAAATATGATTTACGAATTTGTAATAATGCCTAGACGATGGGGGTGTAGACTAGTAGGAGTGGGTGTCAAACTCCTTAGTTGATTTTGTGTTTAGATGAGCATGTTGATTTGTTGATGTTATGGTTGGTTCTGTTATGTTTCTATGTTATAGAATGTGAATCATGTTTATCTCGTTGCTTAATTGCCTTGTTCTTGGAGGTTTATAATGTGATCAATGAATGCTTCATGAATGTTTACAAGTATGTGGAACCTTTCCATGTTATGCCTTTGAATGTTTCTTACCCTTGTAATGAAATTGTGAAGTCAAGTGTGGTTATATGCATGTTTTCTACCAAAATGCCTCTCTTGAGATGAATGTTATGATTGTGTGTCTAAGGTGGTCTCGCATGCTTGATCTTGTCTATTTAATGTTGTATGTATGATTGCGTGTGGTTAGGAGAGTCATAAATTGCATTTAGGGTTGATTCTTGTTACTTTTCGTTGGATTTTTTAGTGTTGCAGTGCAGGGCGTATCGGTACGCCCAAGGGCCGTATCGATACGGTCTTGCATTTAGGGGTTCAGTTTAAGCCTAGCGTACCGATATACGTGGGTGTATCGATACGTCAAATCCTCACTGGAAATCTGAGATTTTGACGAGATTTTGGCGTATCGGTACGAGTCTAGGGTGTATCGGTACGATCTTGTATCGTTGACCGTGAGAAGTTGACTAGTAAGGGTGTATTGGTACGGTCAGCATGTGTACCGATACGGTCTCCCTACGTTGACTATGGGTTGTTGACCTGGACAAGGTGTATCGATACCCTCTTCAAGAGTATCGATACGGCCTGCTGCATAACTTAAAATGGACTCTTTTCATTTGGTTGCTTGGTTGTTCACATCGCTTGGTGTCCTTCCGCTGTCGTGCCACGTATAGGATGTATGAATGCCTTTAGACAAGATAAATATAAAAAGAAATTTTCCTAGGGTCGCTAACCGAAGTGGGGCCCTAGCGGGTTCCATTTCGGTTTTCCCCGTGTAGCTTACTCGGACCGGTCAGTCGTCCAGACTGAGACGAGGGGTTACCTTTATTGGTATCAGAGCCTGAGGTTTCCGAGACCTCGGGCATGTAAGTGAGGTAAATTAATGTGTTATGTGTTGTTGTATCTCGATGAGTGTTTTGCCATGTATGCTTGAAATCCGTTGCTAGCACGGTGTATGAATGCATGCTTTAATGACCTTGTTGTTGTTTGAGGGTTGGTCAAATGTCCCCATTGTTAGGCGTTGTTGTCAAAATAAAAAAGAAAAATGTTTTGGTTTAACGAGCTTGAGAACCGGAGTCCTTGCCCTTTTGCTAACCTAACGTTTCCCTTGTTGTTGTGTGTTTGCTGTTTTAGATCTTATTTTCTATGGTGAGACCGAGGGGACGGCCTAGAGTGGGTGACCAGGCACCCGAGGATGTGCCTCCTGCTCCTCATGCTCCTGATGGTAATGGGGCAAATGCCGAAGGTGATGGTTATGGGCCTCAGGTTGATGCTAATGTGGGAGGTAACGGGGCTCAAGCGGGCCAGGGTCAGGCAGGTGCAGATGTGGCCCATTTGATTCAGACCATAGCCGGAGCTTTTCAGACAGCTTTGGCCGGTATGCAAGCTGCAGCACCACCCCAGGGTGCGGGGACATGATTACCCCTAGAGAGGCTTCGTAACTTGGGAGCAGTTGAGTTTCGTGGGTTGACTTCCGAGGGTTCATATGGGTGGCTTGAGAGTACTACTCGCATCTTGGGTCAGATGGAGTGTTCAGACGCCCGTAAGTTGGGTTGCATTGTCTCCTTGCTTCAGGGGGACGCATATACTTGGTGGACCACTGTTACCTCTGGTATGGCCGAGGCGGATATCACATGGGAGTTCTTCAGAAATGCCTTCAAGAGGGAGTATTTTGGAGCCCGGTACTTAGATGAAAAGAAGAGAGAGTTTATGGCTTTGGTTCAAGGTAATAGGACCGTGTCTAAATATGAGGTTCAGTTTATGAGATTGAGCCAGTATGCACCTGAATTGGTTCCTAGTGAGAAGGAACGGTGTGACCGCTTCAAGTATGGATTGACTACAGATGTGAAGACCTACATGCTTTCCTCCGACTACACTGAGTTCGATGTCTTGGTCTCTAGGGCCAAGGATATAGAGCAGAACCTAGGCTCTAGAGCACGTGCTAGTGGGTACGATTCCGGAAAGAGACATGCGAATAGGGATAGAGACCATGCCAAGAGGTATAGGGACAGGAGGTACCAGCCGGATACGAGGCATAGGGGTGGTAACTATGGTCAGGGCCAAGGAGCTGTTATGCACACACCAGAGTGCAATAGGTGTGGGAGACGCCATCAGGGCGAGTGTGCGGGTACCTTTGGGCCTTGTTGGAACTGTGGATCTCGAGACCACATGAGGCGTAACTGTCCACACCCGGCTAGGGGCGAACTGGCTCCAGCTAGGGGTTTTGAGCATCAGAGAGGTCGTGGGTGCGGTCGCGGAAACTTTCAGCCAAGGAATGAGGGTCAGAGGAACTTGGCTCATGTAGTAGCAGTCCAGCCCGAGGGAGGAGGACCGGCTAGGGTGTATGCTCAGCGAGAGGCTGGGAATGACACTGATGTCATTGCAGGTAATTTCTCATTACAGTCTTTGAGTTTGCTTTCTTTAATAGATTCGGGGTCAACACATTCGTATATTTTGGGTGAACACGCAAGGTCATTAGGGTTACCATGTGATTGGTTAGAGGTAGGTGTAAATGTTACTAGCTCTTTTGGTGATACAGTGGTAGTTAGGAAAGTGTATAGGAGGTGTCCCTTGATGGTTCAGGGCCACGTATTTCCGGTCGATATGATGGAGTTACCCTTTTACGGTTTTGATGTGATTTTGGGCATGGACTGGCTTGTAGAGCATAGAGCTAGGGTTGACTTCGAGACCAAGAGAGTCTCCTTGAGGCTTACCGATGACTTTGAGGTTGTGGTAGTTGGTGAGAACGTCAGGTTCCTGTCCAATGTGGTTTCGGCTTTGGAAGCTCAGAGGTTGTTGAGTTTAGGATGTCAGGCTTATTTGGCTTACGTAATGAATCCGGATATGAGAGAGGTGAGACCTCAGGACATCAGAACAATATGTGATTTTCCGGAAGAGTTACCGGGTTTGCCTCCAGACAGAGCAGTTGAGTTTGCTATTGAGACGCATTCTGATTCTGCACCAGTGTCGATTGCTCCATATAAAATGGCACCGAAAGAGTTGAAAGAGTTGAAGACACAACTTCAGGAGTTGACTGATAGAGGCTTCATTAGGCCTAGTATTTCTCCGTGGGGTGCTCCGGTCTTGTTTCTGAAAAAGAAAGATGGTAGCATGAGGATGTGTATAGATTATAGGCAGTTGAATAAGGTGACAGTGAAGAACAAATACACTTTGCCTAGGATAGATGACTTGCTAGACCAGTTGAGAGGTGCTTCTGTGTTTTCGAAGATTGACTTGAGGTCCGGGTACTATCAGTTGAAGGAAAAGGATGTGGACATACCGAAAACAGCCTTTCGTACACGTTATGGGCATTATGAGTTTCTAATGATGCCTTTTGGGTTGACAAATTCTCCAGCAGCCTTCATGGATATGATGAACTCTGTGTTTCATGAGTTCTTGGACATGTTTGTGGTAGTGTTCATAGACGACATCCTAGTGTACTCTAGGACCGAAGAGGAGCATGATGGGCATTTGCGGTTAGTACTTCAGACCCTACTAGAGAATCAGTTGTATGCCAAGCTAAGCAAATGTGAGTTTTGGATTAAGGAGGCAGTCTTCCTAGGTCACGTGATCTCGGCTAGTGGGATTAGTGTGGATCCCAAGAAGATAGAAGCTATAGTGAATTGGAAACAACCGAAGTCAGTGACAGAAATTCGTAGTTTCCTAGGTTTGGTGGGATATTATAGAAGGTCTGTTGAGGGGTTTTCTAGAATAGCGGCTCCGTTGACTAAGTTGCTACAGAAGATTGTACCGTATGAGTGGTCAGATGCAAGACAAGAAGTGTTTGAGAAATTGAAGAAAGCTTTGACCGAAGCTCCTATCTTGATTCAGCCTGAGCTGGGGAAGGAGTTTGTGATTTACAGTGATGCATCCTATGTATGACTAGGGTGTGTGCTTATGCAAGAGGGTAAGGTGGTAGCATATGCTTTGCGGCAGTTGAAAGTTCATGAGAAGAATTACCCCACCCACGACATAGAGCTAGCCGCAGTGGTGTTCACATTGAAGATTTGGAGACACCATCTTTATGGTGAGAAGTGCACCGTGTATACCGACCACAAGAGTTTAAAATATTTGATGTCTCAGAGGGAGTTGAACCTCAGGCAACATAGGTGGTTAGAGCTCTTTAAGGATTACGACCTCACTATAGAGTACCATCCGGGCAAGGCAAACGTAGTGGCCGATGCCTTGAGTAGAAAGGTGGTCGTTGAGTTACGAGCTATGTTTGCAAGGTTGAGTGTGTCTAAGGATGGTGGGTTGATAGCCGAGCTTTAGGTTAAGCGTTCATTAGTTCAGTTAATTCGAGAGAAGCAGTTGCGAGATGAGTCTTTGGCACCTCACGTGCAAGACATAGCCGAAGATAGGCCTACCGAGTATTGTTTTGGTGAGAATGGGATCCTATGTTACAAGGATAGAATAGTGGTTCTGGAGGATGCCGAGTTGAGGCGTACGATCTTGAATGAAGCTCATAATAGTCCTTTTGCTATACATCTGGGAAGCACGAAGATGTATCGAGGGTTAAAAGAAGAGTACTATTGGGTTGGTTTGAAGAAAGGTGTGGCCGAGTTTGTCAGTAGGTGTATGGTTTGTCAGAGGGTCAAGGCCGAGAATCAGTTCCCCTCAGGATTGTTACAGCCATTGAAGATTCTGGAATGGAAGTGGGAGCGTATTACCATGGACTTTGTGTCAGGGCTACCGTTGACTCCTTCGAGGAAGAATTCAGTGTGGGTGATAGTGGATAGGTTTACCAAGTGTGCCCACTTCATACCAGTTCACACCAACTATACCCTAGATAAGCTGGCCGATCTGTATATCTGTGAGATAATGAGACTACATGGGGTACCGAAGTCGATTGTGTCAGACCGAGATCCGAGATTTATAGCTAGATTTTGGGAGTGTTTGCATCGAGCTTTGGGTACTTGGTTGAACTTCAGCACTTCGTATCACCCGCAGTCAGATGGTCAGTCTGAGAGAGTGATTCAGGTGTTGGAAGATATGTTGAGATGTTGTATC
This sequence comes from Hibiscus trionum, assembly GCA_030270665.1. Classification (NCBI taxonomy): domain Eukaryota; kingdom Viridiplantae; phylum Streptophyta; class Magnoliopsida; order Malvales; family Malvaceae; genus Hibiscus; species Hibiscus trionum. The sequence continues at coordinate 26,471,255 of BSYR01000005.1, forward strand.
ATTGATTTTCAGGGGTCGTGGGAGAAACATCTACCGTTAGTGGAGTTTGCGTACAACAACATTTTTCAGTCGAGTATTCAGATGGCTCCTTATGAGGCCTTGTATGGTAGGAAGTGTAGAACCCCGATTTGTTGGGCCGAAGCCGTACAGAAGCTTGTACCGATGCCTGAATTGCTTAAGGGCACCACCGAGAAGGTAAAGTTGATTTGTGATCGCTTGAAGGCAGCTTCAAATCGACAGAAGTCCTATGCCGACTTAAAGAGGAAAGAGGTAGAGTATTCCGTGGGAGATTGTGTTTTTGAAAGTCTCACCTTGGAAGAAGGTGATGAGGTTTGGGAGGAAGGGCAAGTTAAGCCCAAGATTCATTGGACCTTATGAGATAGTAGAGAGGATTGGTCTCATTGCGTATAGATTGAGACTCTCGACTGAGCTAGAAAAGATTCATGATGTCTTTCATGTGTCAATGCTTAGGAGGTATAGATCGGATCCGTCCCATGTAATGCCCGTAGAAGAGATTGATCTGAATCCGGACTTGTCTTACAACGAAGAACCAGTTGAAATACTTGCTTCTGATAGTAAGGTGTTGTGTGGCAAGACCATAGAGTTAGTCAAGGTATTATGGAGACATAGAGGTGTGAAAGAGGCCACGTGGGAAAGGAAAGCTGATATGCTTGAGCAGTTTTCGTACTTGTTTCCGTCAGGTAATTTCGGGGACGAAATTCCTTAAGTGGGGGAGAGTTGTAACACCCAGGTTCGGGGGTCGGGTGAAAATAGTATTTAGAAAATGTTTCGAGTCTCCCTTTTTGTCTTAAAAACTTATTTTATAGGTTGGATCAATTTTGAAATTTAATTAAAACCCAAAATCTAATGGATTTTAGGATTTTTTGGTGATAGACATTCATTAATGGCAAAGTGGTAATTATTAAGACTTTTAAAATAAAACTCTCTTATTTCAAACACCCAACTATTCATCATCTTCTTCTCTCCTCTTCCATCCTTTTTCCAACGTCAAAAACCCCCTCCCCTTAGAATCACTATTCCATCACCTTACAAGCTCATTGTTGGAGATTTCTCGAAGAAGCAAGGAATCTTGTTGGTGAAGCCTCAGGGACGAATCAGGAGAATTCGGTGACTTGAGCTTGGTTTTCGGCTCTCTTTTGGGTAGCAACGGTGAGTAGAAATGTCAAACCTTGAATTGTTTTCGAAATGGAAATCTTGGGGGTTTGGGTGGGATCTAGAGGGTTCACCTAAACCCAAGTGTAAGTTACTACTCATACATCTTTGTTATGTGTTGATGAATGGTTGTATGATGTGTTCTTGTGCATCTCGAGTTGTTTACATTGTGTTGTTGTGTAGTCAAGTAGAAGTCAAGCCTCACGTGATGGTTGTCTAAACTACGGTGATGAGTGGTCCCACCGGTAGTGACTAGTAGTAAAGTAAGGTGATGAGTGGTCCCATCGGAAAATTACTAGTCGAACGGTGATGTGTGGTCCCATAGTGTGTATGTTGGTTGTGCATGTGCAAGCCATGTGTAGTCTTGTTCTGATAATCACTCGTGCATTCATTGACTTATTGTAAATTGTGAAAAGTGTTTTGAAAACTGCATGCATGTTGATTCATAGAGCTTCTCTCACTAAGCTAGTTAGCTTACGCTCTCTTTGTTTCCAACATACAAATCGTTAGAGTTCGGGAGGCAAGTGGGCAAGGGAGGAGCTTTTGGAGTTCTCAAATTAGCTCAAGTATGATTTACGAATTTGTAATAATGCCTAGACGATGGGGGTGTAGACTAGTAGGAGTGGGTGTCAAACTCCTTAGTTGATTTTGTGTTTAGATGAGCATGTTGATTTGTTGATATTATGGTTGGTTGTGTTATGTTTCTATGTTATGGATTGTGAATCATGTTTATCTCGTTTCTTAATTGCCTTGTGCTTGGAGGTTTATAATGTGATCAATGAATGCTTCATGAATGTTTAAAAGTATGTGGAACCTTGCCATGTTATGCCTTTGAATGTTTCTTACCCTTGTAATGAAATGGTGAAGTCAAGTGTGGTTATATGCATGTTTTCTACCCAAATGCCTCTCTTGAGATGAATGTTATGATTGTGTGTCTAAGGTGGTTTCGCATGCTTGATCTTGTCTATTTAATGTTTTATGTATGATTGCGTGAGGTTAGGAGAGTCATAAATTGCATCTAGGGTCGGGTCTTGTTGCTTTTCGTTGGATTTTTTAGTGTTGCAGTGCAGGGCGTATCGATACGCCAAAGGGTCGTATCGATACGGTCTTGCATTTAGGGGCTCAGTTTAAGCCTAGCGTACCGATACGCGTGGGTGTATCGATACGCCAAATCCTCACTGGAAATCTGAGATTTTGACAAGATTTTGGCGTATCGGTACGGGTCTAGGGTGTATCAGTACGGTCTTGTATCATTGACCGTGAGATGTTGACCAGTAAGAGTGTATCGGTACGGTCAGCATGTGTACCAATACGGTCTCCCTACGTTGACTATGGGTTGTTGACCTGGTCAAGGTGTATCGATACCCTCTTCAAGAGTATCGATACGGCCTGTTGAATAACTTAAAATAGACTCTTTTCATTTGGTTGCTTGGTTGTTCGCATCGCTTGGTGTCCTTCCGCTGTCGTGCCACGTATAGGATGTATGAATGCCTTTAGACGAGATAAATATAAAAAGAAATTTTCCTAGGGTCGCTAACCGAAGTGGGGCCCTAGCGGGTTCCATTTCGGTTTCCCCGTGTAGCCTACTCGGACCGATCAGTCGTCCAGACCGGGACGAGGGGGTTAGAAATCCTTTGTTATATCAAAATCAATTCATTAGTTTTACAGAGGATAAAACATAACTTGTGAAATTGAGAAGCTATGAGTATCGGCAGTTAGCCATTTTACCTTTTGTGTCAATCCAAAAATGGATGATGCTTCACATATTCTTGAACATTCTCTTCTCTGGCCAAGTCTTCTAAATAGACCCAAATGGAACCACTTTTTTCTATGAGCAATTGCAAGTACAATAATTAGATAATAAGCTTTGAGTTCCAAAAAATGTTTATGACATATGGAAGATGCTCGACTATGGAAGTTTTACTTATTGCGTTATCAGTTCTCTCATCTTCTATCTTGTAAGATTTAGGACATATGTAGGTGTTTTCCTGAAACATGAACATAACCGAAACATAATAATTATATAAAAATTTCGTTGATTATATATTTGAAAGTAAAAATAAATATCTTGAGTAATTTACTGATCGGATTATTAATCATTTTAGCTCATGTATCTACCCCCAAACATGAAGTTTCAATCCTAAAGAATCTTTAGCAACATATTTTTCCTCTATTCCTTAAACGTGTTTCGGCCAAATGAGAGGATTCTTCCTAATACACATGTTGCCTTAGCTTTCACACTTGTGAGGGAATCATTAATCTAACATAATTTAGCATGCATTCACCATATTAACCACATTTTTTCCCAACATTCATAGCTAAAATCACAAAAGTAAAACAATTAAATATACTAAAATAAAGAGTTATGAACCAAAAGAAGCTTATGCATCTACCCCAAACATGAAATTTCAATCCTCAAGAATCCTTAGCAACATATTTTCCTCTATTCCTTAAACATGTTTCGGCCAAACGAGAGGATTCTTCCTAATACACATGTTGCCTTCGCTATTACACTTGTGTAGGAACCATTAATCTAACATAATTTACCATGCATTCACCATATTTACCACATAATTCTCCTACGTTCATAGCTAAAATCACAAAACCAAAATAATTAAATACACTAAAATAAAGAGTTATGAACCAAAGAAAGCTCATGCATCTACCCCAAACATAGAGTTTCAATCCTCAAGAATCCTTACCAAATTTTTTTTCATCTATTCCTTAAATATGTTTCGGCCAACTCAAAGGATTCTCCCTAATACACATGTTACCTTAGCTATTACACTTGTGTAGGAACCATTAATCTAACATAATTTACCATGCATTCACCATATTTACCACATATTTCTCCAACATTCATAGCTAAAATCACAAAACCATAACATATAAACAAACTAAAATAGAGAGTTATGAACCAAAGAAAGCTCATGCATCTATCTAACATGGAGTTCCGATCCTCAACAAAATTTTCCTCTATTCATTAAAATTAGATTCTGTAGTGGATTCATGTAGCAAAACAGAGGATAAACCATCTGTGGGGCATAAGGAAGCTTATTATAAAAAAATCATACAAATTCTGAACCCTACAAATTTCCTCTATTTTAAACCCTAAACCGCTATTACTTCCTTCAACAATTCGAACTCAAATCACACAACCCACCATTACTTCCTTCCAAACCATTAAATACTAACCCATAATAACAAAACTTTTCAACCTAAATTAAAAACATCGATCTTACCTGAATATCGTTCTTCCTTCACCGCTCTTTAGCTTCTACTCCAATCTCTGCGTCAGTACCTAAACCCTTTCAGCTTCGCTTCTCGAATGCAGGGGATTGGATTAGAGAGTCTCGAAACCCTAAGTTCTTTTTTTCCTCTCCCGCTCGATATCCAGCTTTCAAATGTGTTTCAGGGTAATTAAAATACCCGCTCAATTCAAGGTTACCGGTTCACCAGGTAACCTTTTATTTTTTTTCAATCTAATGGTTCACACCCAATCGGCTTCATCCAAGGGCCTCAATTTTGTGGGCTGTTTTTAGTTGGTTCCTAAGTCGTTGCCTTTTAGAATTGTCCATATAATTTAGTCCTCGATTTGATGTTTCTTCTTATTTCCAACTTAATAATATAAGAAAAATTATTTGATATCACTAGAGTTTTTAAACTTTACATGCAGCCTTAAAAAGGATGACACGTATTTTTAAGATGTAATAAAAATTAGGTAAACTACATAAAAGATCCTCCAACTTTGACCTAATTTTTTGTTGAGCCCCATGGTTATGAGAAATTACAAATAAGTCCCATAACTAATCGCGACTAACAAATTAATCGAGTTCTGTCAAAAAAATAAATGACTGATGACGTTGCAGTTTAATAAAATATGTATAATAACATATTTAACCCTCAACTTTTACATTTATTTTAATTTGGTCCTAAATATTTCATCTCTCAATATTTACATATTACAACATTTCAGTCCATAAAATCCTATACTTCATCTTCTTCCCCTTCTAAAAGATAAAACCTCCATTGGTGTTAACAGTGGCCATCTGTAACCCCATTTGTATAAGCAGTGAAAAATCGTTGGGGAATCAAAACCTCCATTAATGTTTAAGGTAGCCATCTACGATGAGCTACCCACAATAGGAGATGCACACCTTTTGTTTTTATAAGGGAAGAAGATGAGGAACTAAAATGTTGTAATGTTTAAATGTTGAGAGCTAAAATTTTATATTTATGACCAAATTAAAATAAAATGTAAAGGTTATGGGTTAAATTTGTTATTATACAGATTTTATTAACTTTCATGTCATTAACCGTTTATTTTTTAACAGAATTGGATCGATTTGTTAGTCGCGATTAGTTGAGGGACCTATTTGTAACTTCTCATAGTAAAGGGACTCAACAAAGAATTGGATCATAGTCGGGGGACCATTTATGTAGTTTACCCTAAAATTATTGACTTTATTGCACATTTTCTTTTCCTTTGTGGCACATTTATCTATGTCTTTTGGCACACCGTTTGTCTTCTTTCTCGGTCCTTTGACCGTTCTTTTTATTTTATGTTTTTTCAGGGTTGGATTTGACGGCGTTATAACTGATCGAGATGACGCTTATTTATGATCCTATTGATCTTCCTTGCTTTGGATCCTCGGATTGAATATGATATATGCTATTTCGTATATAGTTGAAACAACTCTTAGAAATTGCGACTACTAATTTATTAAGAATTAATCGAATTTAAGTTATAGCGTCGTCATTCCTTGGAATCGAAATATCTACTAGATCGGATCACAATTTGTATTGATTAAACAAATTGTTAGAATCCCCAAAGTGACACATTCTAGAAGAACCGTATATTCTTCTTATTGATCAACGATGATTACAATATCAAGTAATCATGTCATATATTTAACCCCACCCTATTTTAATGTATGCTTATAGCTTTGTGTTTTAAGTTTAACAATGGACGGATGCAAGATCTTTGGACATGAGGGGCGAAAATAAATTTTTAATATAAAATATATACAAATTTTTTAAAATAAATTCTAAATCATATACGGGTTATAAATTTTCAAGAGACGGCCGCTCCTAGCCCCTTGTTCCATCCATGATTTTAACTATTAATATGTATATAACTCAACTGATTAATTCATGGTATTTTCCACGAAAGAGCATGGTTGAAATTCCTTAGTGGAACTATGAATTGATTACCATAACTATCTCCTACACCAATTACTACTGACGACATATAATATTTGATATATTATATAGTTGCCATTTGACTGATGCCAAACCCAATTATTGTGAACGTAATATTCAACAATATTTTAGACTTTTATTTAATGAAAAGAACCCCCAAAAAAGAAAAAAAAGAAGAAAAAAAGAAAAAGGCATTAAGATAAGGTTGAAAGAAAAGTCTCCACAGTCAACGGGGTTTGAACCGAGGAAGAAGAAAGTTAACGGACGAAGGAGGGTGGTGCCAAAACATGCTTTAAAGCGTTGGCGTGCTGTTGGGACTCAAGTGGGTGCCCAACCCAGTCAACCTCGGCTTCATAAGTGCATGCATACTCTAAATCAAATATACCCCTAAAATAATTAATTAAATAAATAACTTTTTAAAAAAAAAAATAGTTAGATAAATACATCTTTCAGCCCACAAAAAATAAACTCGCGTCTAGTCCAGCGCAAAAATTAGTTAGATAAATACCTCTTTCAGCCCACGAAAAATAAACTCCCGTCTAGTCCAGCGCGAGTTCAAAAATCATGTTCCAGTTCAGTGAAAAATAAACGCAATAAATTAAATTGTTTGTCTTCTTACCTACGCACTCAACACGGAACTTGCGTTTAGTAAAGCGCGAGTTCGTAACATGCTTTAAATAAAACGCGAGTTTATCCTACGTAAGCTAAAAAGAGTATTTATCTAAATAATCTTCAAAGATGTTATCTAATTATTTTTAGGGGTATATTTGGTTGATTTAACCGCATGGATATCGTAACGCATGGGAAGAGGCGGAGGCATTAATCCCCTGTCGGAAAGAAAAGGAAACTCTTGAGATATAAAAGCGATAGCGCTACACATTCAATCAAACATGTCTTTTGGTAGGAAGGTTATGACCCGTAACAATATGCATTTGAATAGTAAGAGCCGATCATTCATCTCTTTAAACCGATTTAATTCAAACACAACCAAACTTGATTCTTTTAGTTTGGGTTTTTTTTTATATAATCGAATGGATCAAATTAACTGAACTGATTACAATAATGAAAATTTAAATAATTTGATTCATATAATTTTATAAGTACTTAAACGGTGAAGTTAGGTTTTGATTAGAGGCAATCAAAACGACCTAATATAATATTAGTGGTAATGCATGTAGATTTGAGAGAAGGATAGGCGGCATCGAATCAGGTCGGGCGTCAGTTACATGAGAATGCCGGTAGTTGATAAGGCAACCGCATATTCGATGTATCTTTAACTGTATTCAATCAAGAAAATCACCCTCTTTCCTCTTAGCTGTATCATAATTAATTATCCTAATTTATTATAATAATGCATTAAGCTGCAACTCAATGAGGGTTCCAACTTCCAATAAAAAATAATATTCATCTTAAAAGACTCGAATTTGAATAATTTTATATTCAAAATATCTATTTTTATTAAAAATTTAAAAAATATATATTATCTTATAATCATCTTAAAATTATTTAAAAAAATTATCATTTTCTTAGTATCTTATCCAAACCGCGTTTCCTATTTTTTATTCAGGTAAAACAACTAGGCTATAGTTATTAAAAACCTTGGAATACTAGAGCATTTGATTGGAAATTAATGAGTCCAAATGAGTATTGGATTGGGTGGCTTAATTAAAGTGGGTAAAATGCCAATAAAATAATAAAAATAAAATGTTGCCATCGCCCATCAGTGAACTGGAGAACGCTGTCACTCACATTTCCAAACTCGATAACATGGTCATCTTACACCGAATCTGTCCGCTCTGTTTTGGGGGCCTACGGTTATCTGCCTTTTTCTACTCCTTATTTAGCAAATACCTTACGGATTCTCATTGCAGAAAATCAACTGAAATTTAGGTCGTGTACGTGGATGGTTTTTGGTGTTGTAGAGTCGCTTTTATTTTGTTTAATGCCTTCCAAGTATGCGGCCTAAATCTTAATATTAATACATTCAATATAAGGGTTAATATTTGATGTCTTAAAGTTTTTTTCCTACAAGCGAGCTTCGATTGATGTCATATATCATTTTAAAAGTATTAAATCCTACACATTAAAAATTGATTTATATACTTTTAAATTTAATATTTTTATTCTCTTATTTTAATAATTGGAGTATGATTGATAATATTATCAAAAAAATACTTTCATTAAATTAAATTATGTTTCTTTTTTTAATATTAAAAATTACTGTGACTATTACTACGTGAGTGGAAGGCCAAATAAACAAATGAAAATGTTGAATATATGATTATAAGCTCTTTAATTTTGAATATAACGTTGTAAGGTTCTTTAACACTTTTTTTTAATATACATGTCTGTTTTACGGTCCATGTCCGGGGCACGTGGCTATTTCTTCAAACAATATCGTTTTTAAGGTTCGAACTCACGTCCACTTCTTAGGAGTGCAATGTGCCTTACCAATGCATCCAACCCTTGTTTGTTTATCACCGTTTTAAAGTAGAGAGAAAGTGATATTTTTGGCTTACCTAACTTCCATGCAACTTTAAATTGACTGCATGATTTTATTTAATGTACATCTAAATCAATAATTAATTAGATTTTAATTATTAAATCAAATAAGAAAATAAAATAAAGTTTTTAAATCAAAAAATAAGAATCAAATTTTAAAAGAGAAGGAGAGTTTAAAAAATATTTAAACAAAAGAAATGAGACTAAAGTTTAAATTATCAAATTTAAAATGAACAGAGATCTAAAGAGTATTTAAACTAAAAAATATGATCAAGATTTAATTTATCTACTTTCAAACTATCAAATGTTTAAAAATTTACTGAATCCTAAAAGTTTGGAAGAGTCAAGACCCCTCCCACCCTTAAAGTAGTTTCCTTTTTGTATCTAGGGATGAGTCTTTGATTGAATTGAGTGAAAATATTTCGAGTTAGTTAAATTGACGAGTTAAATTTTATCAACTCAACTCAATTTAAAAAAAAAATTAAATATATTTATATGAATTAAATTAATAAAAATTGTCAAATCAAAATCTTGTAAACAAAATGACTAAATTTCAAATTGGAGCACACAAGTTTAAGATCATATGTATTTTGAAAACTCTTTCAAAGTAAAATAAGATAGTTTAGATTTAATAATTTATTTGTTTAAAACCTCGAAATTATATTTTTGGAAAAAAATTATTTCTTTTATATTTTAACTTTTTTTTTTGAAATTTTGAAGAATTTTCTTTAAATTTTTTTTTGAGAGAGACCAATTTGTATTTATTTAAATCTATCAGGATTCAGGCTGATAATTCGATTTATTTGAATTATAAAATTCAACTCCACTCCAACTAAAAAAAACTCAAATTGGGACGAACCAACTTGCCTAAGTGGTTAAGGGAACGATTGTTGTTCCTAGAGCTCACGTGTTCGAGCACCAGCAGCTGCAGCAGGGTGATTGAGCGTTCATTGTTAAATGGTTGAGAGTATATTTAGAACAGATACTACTTGAAAAAAACTCAAATTGAGAAACCAATAAGTTGATTCAATTAACTCAAAATACTTTCCTAAAAAAATATTTTCAACTCCAAATGAGTTTTACTTATCCTATATTATATCCACATACAAAACAAATTTGAAAATTCCCTTCATACAAAGTTGAAACCCTCTCTAATCAGAATAAAAAAATTGATCCACCGAAGCTTCTCATGATAATTTATTTTCCTAATTGTAATGTGCATGCTATATAATAAATATTTGATGGAATCCAAGTTTGTTGTAAATTATTACCCAATATTGGAACTAAGGAATGAACTGCAATTAGGGGGGGGGGGGGGGGGGAGGAAGATGCATGACAGTATCGACTATGATAATGACAGTTCTGAATGAATATTTCTATAAACCTAATCAATCATGTTTTAGTTTTTACAAATTACAAACAGATCAATTTCATCTCCTCACTATTGCCATGGATCAGATGTAGGGAAGGCCATATTTAGATTCATACAAAAAAATATATTATATTAGCTGTATTTGTACTGCCATTTGCATTATTATTATTATTATTATTATTATTATTATTATTATTATTATTATTATTATTATTATTATTATTATTATTATTATTATTATAAACAGTACACAGCTACAAAAACTACATTGAAATCAAAGCCTACATAAACCCCCACCCTTCAACTCATCCTCCTTCTCTCTCTCGGGTATGAAAAATATCCAAGTTCCTCTCTCTCGTTTTTGTTTTCCTTTTTGTATTGTTTTTTTATCTAAATGTTGGATTGATTTTGTGCAGAAGTATGAGTTCATCACTGTGGATTCTGTTGGTGGGTGTGTTGTTTATGGCGTCTAGAACAATAGGAATTCCCCCTAAAAGGCCTATAGCAGTCCCATTCGGGAGGAACTATGTGCCTACTTGGGCTTTTGATCATATCAAGTACTACAATGGTGGCTCCCAGATTGAGCTTTACCTTGACAAATATACTGGTATGAATATCATAATGCTAAGTTAGTTTAGTTAAATATGTTTAATTTTTTACTCTTTTCTTGTAATGTGTTGTATTTTTTCTGTTGTGAAAGGTACTGGTTTCCAGTCAAAAGGGTCTTACTTGTTTGGGCATTTTAGCATGCAAATAAAGCTTGTTCCTGGAGATTCTGCTGGAACTGTTACTGCCTTCTACGTGAGTAACAAAACTGCAATCCCACTGCATAAATTTATGCATATAAAAGCTAAGGATTTGCTCATTGATCTAGTTGTCTTCTCAAAACTCGGAGCATGATGAGATAGATTTTGAGTTCTTGGGGAACCGGACGGGGCAGCCATACATTTTGCAGACCAATGTGTTCACCGGAGGAAAGGGTGACAGGGAACAAAGGATTTATCTTTGGTTCGACCCCACTAAAGACTACCACTCCTACTCTGTGCTCCGGAACCTCTATCAGATTGTGTATGTCTCATACGTTTATACCTCTCAACTGGAAATGCACTTTGTGTTTCATCTTTTTCTAAGCTAGTGTTTTTTTTAAACATGCGGGACAGATTCTTTGTTGACGACGTACCGATCAGAGTGTTCTAGAACTGCAAAGATTTGGGGGTGAGATTCCCATTCAACCAGCCTGTGGAACGCCGATGACTGGGCCACGAGGGGTGGACTAGAGAAGACTGATTGGTCCAAAGACCCATTCATAGCGGCATACAAGGGATTCCACATCAATGGGTGCGAGTCATCGGTGGAAGCCAAGTTCTGTGCCACCCAGGGACAGCGGTGGTGGGACCAAAAAGAGTTCCAGGACCTGGACTCGTACCAATGGAGGAGGCTGGCCTGGGTCCGCAACACCTACACCATCTACAACTACTGCAGCGATAGGAGCAGATACCCTTCCATTCCTCCGGAGTGCAAGAGAGACAGGGACATTTGAATCCAAAATCAACATATAATATCCCCATGCTGTCAGCACTATATAAACCATATGAATTGTTTTCATTCATTTGTTTCACGCTTCATTATTGGGTGGCCTTGTGTATTGATATCAGCTACTTTGTCATGTAATTCTATTCGGAGAATCTGGTAATACTAATACTATTTTTGTGTGTATGATGCATTATGTTTGGCTCACAAGTCATAAGTCATAACCAACCGGTGAATGAGGTCCCATTCGTGGACACAGCTAACTCATTACCTTCCCAGTCCAACATGCCTAAAAGTAAAAGTAGGTGTGCCCTTCTCAACGATGATGAGATTGATCTCTTTGTTTTAATGCTTGCATGATGTTCGGTTTATTGATTGACAACCGATCAATTTATATTCAAGTGGGCCAAATGTTTGTTGAATTGAGATTATTTTGGATTTATTGGTTTATTGTTTCGATATATATAAATATTATTACTATTTTCTTTTCCTCCTAAACGTTGTTATAAATAGATTTGTGAAGATATAATCTTTAACATACGCTGACAAATTGTAAAGATATCGTAACTGAAATATCATTATGTTTAAAATCATATTATATTACGTAATCAAAGATATTTACAATGCTTAAGGATTAATTTGTATTTTTAAGGAATCTATATTTATAATAATTATTAAAAAGCTCATTTAGGATTTTAGAATTTTGTTGAGTGGATCGATTTAACCGATATGGTTAAAAAGGGTGAATTGGAACTTTAAAAAATTGAAAGGAGCAAAATGAACAACTAAAAATGAAGAACAAGGCAATTATAGTGATTCAAGCTTCTAAACACGCTCTACATCCACTACCTTAGCTCCCACTAAAGATTTTCAACAAACTCTTCACTAATTTGTTATTCTCCTTTTCTAGGCTAAGGAGGCAACATTTACAAATTCAATATTTCTACCTAATGATTGAATGACAAGACTCTCAATTACAAAGAACAAAAGACAATTTGAAATGTATCTCTCACAAGACCCAATTACAAACCAACACTCCCCAAACTTGAAAGAAAGATGAACAATTGAGAATTTTACAAGTTGAGTACACAATTTGACTATAATAGGCTCAAGGGTTTGGAATAAATGCTTTGATGTTGCTTGAAGGTTCAATAGTTGTTGATGTTGCTTTTAGGCTTGCTTGTATATTTTCTCATTGATTTCTAGCCGTTTGGGTGATTGAGATCATTAATAGAGCCGTTGGGGCTTTCGCTTCCCTCCATAAATGCTGTTCTGCAACTATCCGTATCGAAACACGAGGCCTTGTATCGAAACGAACAACAACAAAAGAAAGAGTCGTTGTGTGTAAAAAGGGCCCATATTGAAACAACTATAGGTCGTATCAAAACAATAAAATGCAAAAAGAGGGTCGTATCGAAACATGTTGGGTTTTTAGCACGTTCGAATCGACCACTGAAATCGTCAAGGAGGGTTGTAAATGTTTGGTGGTTGAATTGGCTAAAATCTAAATAGAGGTAAGCAAGAGACACAATGATTTTAGAGTGGTTCGAGCTATTAACTAAGCACCTACATCCACTACCTTAGCACACCACTAAGGATTTCCCAATTCACTCAACAATGAATTCGTCCCCTTTTCCCGGTTTAGGAGGAAACCGTTACAACCTTATCTTTTGGACTTGGCTAAGATAGAACCAACTCTAGTTTTTCTCTCAAGGCTAAACTAGAACCTCTCCTTTTGCAAGGGATTTGTTTGGGTAAACTAAATACCTCACAAGGTTGGTGTTTACACAATTTAAGCTCACAAGAGTACAAGGATTTACAATTAAGCACTCTCTCTAAAGAATATGTACAAGAGAATAGTGAAATAAAGATTTAGACTTTAATTCTCTTGATCATATTGCTTGGATGTAGTCTCTAAGCTTCTTCAAGTGTTCTAGCCTTCAATTTATAGTCCCAATTGAGTTTGTGGCTGTTACTAGCCGTTGGGGATGTTTTGGAGCCGTTGGAGACTTTATTTCCCACCATAAATGCAGTTCTGCAGCCTGTCGTATCGGTACACGTGGAGGCGTATCGGTATGCCCTTCTCCAGAACTAGCCGTTGGGATCTTTGTCAGCCTATGCGTATCTATACGCTTGAGGGCGTATCGGTACGGTGTGTCATTTAAAAGACCGTTGGGAAATAGCCGTTGGGGTTGTTAAAACATGGATCAGTACGTCTAGTGTGCGTATCGAAACGACCCCTATCCGTATCAATACTATATCTACCGTATCGGTACGGGTTTTGGCAGATTCAAAACTTGGACAAAAGGGTATCGATACGGGGTACACCGTATCAGTACGGGCTTGCTGAAAAGTCAAGTTTGACTACTTTAAAGCATTAAAAACTTTGCCAAAAACCTTTTAAAATGCCTCAAACTTATTTTCAAGTTGCTTGGACTTAAAGACACATTTTAAACTCTTTTCAACTTGTCCAAAACATTTTTCAATTATTATATCAAAACACTTAGTTCTACAAAACGGGAATAGGTTGTATCGAAACGTTTTGAAACTGTAAATTTCTGTTTTGAAATAGCATAAGGGTGTATCGAAACACTTAACCAAATTTTCAAAAGTTCGTTTCTAAAAAGTAACGGCTAGTTCATTTAATGCTCAATTTTGAAAATACTTAACCCATGTATCGAAACGGGTATGAGCCATTTTGAAACAACACTTAAAAATCAAAAGTCCAAATTAAGGCTGTATCGAAACAGGGAATCTCGTTTCGAAACCCGTGTCTCGAAACAGAATAGTCCGTATCGAAACAGATCTTTCCAGTGGAAAAACGTATCGAAACACTTTAGGGGTTTTCGAAACGTCTGGGCAATTTTGTGTATTTTGGCTTTAAAACACTTATAAAAATTTATCGGGTTTAAGTTTTGACTTTAAAACATTGTAAGTATAAATTTTACTTGTCAAATGTAAGTATTTTGATTACTTAAAAATTTATTTAATTTACAATTTAATCCTTAGATTATTTGTTATATCAAAATCAAATATTGGTTTTACAATCTCTCCCTTTTTGATATAACAAAACAAAAGTAAATTTTTAAGTAAACTCCCCCTAAATTGAAGCTAGGTTTTGAAAAAAGATTTTGAAAAATTTAGCTTAACCATTCTCCCTCTTTTTGTTAGATCAAAATCAATGAAGGAATATAATCATGAGATAAAGCAATATAGCACAAGGTAAAACAAAATTAAAGCAACATAATTTCATTAAGTATAAGAAACCAAAGCAAAATAATTCTATAATCTCCAAACATAATATCCAAACCTTAATACTTAAAATATAATATCCAAACATAAATTAAAGCATATGTCTTAAAGCAAAAAAAAAACATAAATATGTGCATAAAAGGGAAATCCTAAACTAGATGATATGCAATGGAATGCAAAGATCTAAGGCTCATCGTCATCTTCATCATTGGCGGAGCTCCTTCGGAATTGTCTCCATTCGCCATAGAAGCCGGTAAAGGACATGTCCATAGAGGTTTGTTGAGTTTCAACCGAAGTGAGTTGGTTCTCAACACTTTGGATACGTCCCTCCACGGAAGTGAGGCGAGTGTCAAGAGTGGCAAAACCGGAGTCCATGTGGGTTCACAAGCCATTAAATTGATCGGTAAGGAAAGTCATGAGAGCTTCATTGTTTGGTGGAGCAACTTGATGTTGAGGTTCGGGGGCTGCAACTTGAGGAGGATGCTCGACACGAGTCCACTCTCCATCAATAAAATGAAATTTACACTAGAGAAGTGTGCGCTCATCGATGGGGTCCTTGAGAGGTTCCGGAAAGTCAAGAGAGCAATCAATCCCCAACTTTGAGAACAAGTAACTCAAAGCGGTGCCATAAGTGAAGGAGGTGACAAGATCTAAGTTGCGATTTTGGACAAGATACACCATCTCAGCAAACATGATTTGACAGAGATTTGGTCGACGTCCCTCATGAAAGCATCGAATCCAAAAATCGTCCACTTGCTGAATGTGGGAGAAATTTCCTCCAGAAGGACGAAACCACCATGAGACCTGAGATGAAGGATGCGATCATGAGCATCAAGGACCGTGATGGAGCCACCAAGAGTATGTCTCAACGATTTCTCATCCGAAATACCCTCATCGTCAAACCTTAAAACATTGACCAAGATTTCTGGATCAACCTTAAAATTCTTTCCCATTAGATAGGACTCAATGGCAACCACTTGATCGGCATTGGAGATAGAACGAGCATTGGCATATAAGAGAAGAACCATGTTACGGTACAAAGTACCGGGTAAGCCCAGAAAGGACATGAAATTCCAACGCCTTAATAAATCAAGATAGCGAAATTGAAATAGTTCAGAATCCAAAAAGGGTATAGAGACAATACGCTCACGACGAATAACATGATCTTGAAAGAGCTTGAAGTTGGTATATGAATCTTTGTATCGAAGACTCTTTTGTAAGAGTAGAGTGAGGTTGGGACGAGTAGAATATTCATCGATGTTAGAGCTTCTACCAGCCTTGTTGGTTCGTACTCTCTTCCTAGAACCCATATTCGAAATCTGGAAGGAAATTAAGACACAAAAACATATGTATGCGTAAATCAACCAAATTCAATCTAATATGCAATCCGATAATCAAGATGTTGATAAAAAACTATACAATATAGTTTAAAAGCATACATAAATAGAAAAAAAATTTGGTAAAAAGAATTTCTAAAAATAGATTTAAAAAAATTTACGGTATAATTTTATATTCGAATAATTTTTTTTAGATTTTGAAGATTTTTTGCAAAAACTTGAAAACCGATACTATATGTATATGTTTTATACAAAAAGTAATTAAAAACAATCAATGAAAGTAAACGAAAATTTGAAATAAAAGATAAAGAGTTTATACCTTGATATAGGATAATGGATGAATGAGGGATGATTAATGCACCAAATTGCTTGCAAAGCTCTAGCCTTGATGTGTAGATTGAAAACCCTAAAAAAAATTAGGTTTTGATGTGAAAAATCAAGGGATTTGAGAAGTTTATATAAGGGTTTTCGATTAAGGTTTGAGAGAAAAAGAGAGTTGGTGTTTTAATTAAAGTTTGATACCCTTTTAATGATATTTAAAGCAATATACGCGGTTGTGTTTCGATACGCCACTTGGCGTATCGGAACAGCCGTATTGAAATGCTTTCAAGCCATTTTGGTACGAGACTCGTTTCAATACAGGTTGACCCTGTTTCGAAACAACATCATGAACCCGTATCAAAATGCGAAGAGCCTGTTTTGATATGGTTTAGTACTGTAATCAACTTAGATCGAGCCCGTATCAAAATAGATGTGCATGTTTCGATACACCCTTGCCAGAAAATGCATTTTGGGCAGTTTCGTGTCCAAAGAGCCAACTTAGATCGAGCCTAAATGCATGTAAATGATATATGAGCATGTTATATGAACTAAAACTGATGCATACTCCCCATAGCCACAAGCATAGATGCATTAAGAAGAAAAATCACATAAGCGTGATCATCATTCAAAATTCAAGCAAGTTTTGGCCATTTGGGACCTAAAAGGGTCAAGGAAGGCTGTTTAAACCTAACTCTCTCCTAAGGGTCCAAAACGTTCTTTATCTAAAGGTTTGGTAAATATGTACGCTAATTGGTTCAAGATATCAACATATTCTAGAACTACATCATTTTTCAAGACACGAGTTCCTAAAGATAAATGGAACTAGTGTGTTGGATGGGATTCTTAGTGAGACAAATGGAACTAGTGTTGTCACACTTAAGGGGTATGATATCTACTTGAACACTATAATCTAAGAGTTGTTGCTTCATCCAAAGAACTTGAGCACAACAACTTCCTAAAGATATATACTCCGCTTCGGTGGTAGATAAGGATACACTATTTTGTTTCTTAGAGAACCAAGATACGAGCATACTACCTAAGAATTGACATGTTTTGGAGGTACTTTTCCTATCTATCTTACATCCCCCATAATCCGCATCGGAGAAGGCATGAAGGTCAAATGAAGAGTCTATAGGATACCAAAGACCTAAACAAGGTGTATCTCTAATGTAACGCCCGAGTTTAGGGCCCGGGAGATAATCGAGTTTGGTTAAACCGGTTCGGGTTAAACTAATTTTAGAGAAACATTTTTAATAACAAAATTTTAAGGCTTTTATAGAAAAGGGGGTAAAAAGGGAATTTTGAAATTAGAAAAGATTTTGAAAATAGCCATTGTAGAGCGTTTGGGTGTTCTCTATTTATGAGCGCAAGTGCACACTCCTGTCAAGTTATAGTATAAAAGATATCGTCTCCCACAGGGATTGGACAACTTGATTCGAATTATTGTTCCTGCACAAGAAAAGTAAATGCACAAGTAAGTTGGTTGTTTGAGAAGAAAAGTAAAATAAAAACACAAGTAATTGAAAAGGAAGTGATCAGATTGATAGAGAGGGTAGGGTTATGCTGCTGCTTAGTGTGAAGCTGCATTGAATAGGACAAGTCGTTTTGCGCAACCAAACTCTGCTGCCTCGGCGGTGGATGGCAGGTAGACTGCTGAGACCCTCTCGATGCCTCGGCAGGGGAATGGAACTGTGTCCCGGAGGCAAACTTGGCAAAATTACAAGGCTCGGTAGAACGCTTCGAAAGTGACTCCGCTTATGTCTAAGTCAGATTTCTTTTGATGCCCACTGCAGATAATACCAGTCGCAGCGTGAATCGTGCAAAGACAGAAATGTTAATTCGTACTCTTTTAGCCGCCTTAAACCCTTAACCTATGTCTAGGCCGGATTGATTTCACCGTCTATAGATGAAATTGTACTTACTCCTTTCGTGAGTTTGACTCTCTCGATACCGAACAAATGGATAGAATTCAACTAATCTTTCGCCTTAATTGAAAACTATGAAGAACATAGAATAACTAAACCTTGTAATTTTATTTGCAAAAACAAACTTGAAATCCTAAACAACCATTCTCACAACTAATTACTACATAACCCAAACCCAAGGAGAAATTTAGAACATGTCGGCGGCAAGAAAACCTAAACTATGCCTAAGGAAAACCCTCGTTATTTTGAACTAGAATTACAATGGGTATATATAGGCATTATCTAGGTCTAGTCCTTCTTGGAGTAGAAGTCTTCAAAGTAGTTTTTCACATTAAATGTGGCTTTAAACTCTGACTTCTTTGAGTTGAATGTGGACTTTATCACGTTGCCTTGCTCCACAAGTAATCTCGAGATTCTTCTTCGGCGGCTTTGCCTGCTGCTACAGACGATAGAAAACTTAGAGGACATCGTTGATAGAATCGGGATTTTCGCTCTACAGATCGCACTATGATTCTCCAACACCATAGTTGGCTATCTTGGGCGGTAGGTTGGGCTGCGGCAGCTATTCGGTAGTTGTTGTCTCTGTCTGGAACTGCATCAATACAGCTCTTAGGTCTGCTTCCTCAGCATCACGTCCTCAGCTCGTCTTTCCCTCTGTCAGCTTCTAGTACCTGAAACTGAAACTAAGCTAAAACAATATATTTTCTTCACCAAATAAAAGATAATCACTAAAAACATGGTAAAGTAAAGAAATACTGTAAAATGCAATGCATGGTCCTAATTATGCCTAAAATGTACTAAAAAATAGCAATAATATGAGAGGGAATATGCATGAAATATAGAACTTGTGGACACTTTACACACCCCCAAACTCGAACTATTGGTTGTCCTCAAGCAATACAACCTAAACATACTTGCCCTAATATTAACCAGAAAGAAAAACATGTTTTTAACTTGATTTCGTACCTCAAAGCTGTGGCACCTATATTAGATTAATGAAGGGAACTTAGCAAGAAAATAACTCAGAAATAATTTCTAATGCCAGTGCAGTGTGTGCAGGACTGTGTACATACTGAATAAACAGAATAACTAGATAAACAAAGATGTTGTTATGATATATAAGGTTGCTGTCGAGACAATATAGTTAAGCACAATTATTTAATCATGGCAATGAGGGCTTCAACTTATCACAACTACTCTTTTAGATCTGAAATTAAGATAGGAGCATGCTACAAAACCCCAAACCCATGGTTCTTCCTAGAGCATGTCGCGGGCACCTCTAGGGTAAAACAACAATGTTTCTTTGTTTTTCTCTCGGCTGCCGTGGTAGTGCTGTATATATATTTTTTCTATCTCTATTTTCTGCCTCGATAGTTACCTGCAACCATTGTTAGAACTTTGCAAAGAATTCTAAAAACAAAGCAGCAATGTTCATTAGATATTCTAGCAAATTCAGCAAGTAACAGAAGTGTTTTATAGTTTTGGCAAATAAAAAAATTCTAAGTCATTTTGCATGCTTTTCCCATATTAAGTTCAATTTATTTATTGCTGCGAAAATAAGTAATCGACTAACTATCATAGGCACAAGTTATAACAAATTTTTCTGTTCCGGTTAACATTAAGGCAAGTACAATGCAACCTATATGCTACTAAGTATGTCTAAAAAAGATGCGAGAGCTGTCCCCCCCAAACTCGAGATGGGTATTGCCCTCAATGCACAAAATAAAAACAGAAATACAAGTGATACATATATATATATATATAAACAGAAAAATAAAGAAGAAAAAAACTAGAAATTGGCTGAGGGTTGAGAGGAGGCTTGAGTCTTTGCTGCTGAAGAGGAGGAGGATGTTTGGATGATTAGGCGGCGACCGATAGCTGTCCTGGCAATAGACATGGCAGGGGAGACCTTGGCTGTCCGCGACGGCTGGACTCTCTTTGGCGTGAGACGAGGCTCTTCTTGAGGTTCGGCAGGGGGAGCGACATGAGGTTCTTCGCTCTCTTCTGACTCTGTGTCATCGGCCACTGGCTCGGCGACTATGATGTGCCACTTCCTCTTCATGGTTCCTTCCTCCGTTGGTGCTGCCGAAGGGTCTACTGCTGTTGGGATGGCTGCTGCTACTGCTGCTAGTGCAGGCTGCTGCTGGTCAATCTCCTCTGATGAGGAAGTGTTTGCCATTGTTGTCGCCGTGCAGGGAGGTGAATGATGTTGCTGATGCCTCTCGGGAGAGTCTGCCACCGTGTTGGAAGAGGAGGTGGCTGAGTATGACGGGTAGTGCGTCGGAGATGGCATCTGGTGGTGGAAGGCAACATGGTGGGCAACATCGACAGCTAAATCTGTAGGGTAAGGTGGCAAGGTGGGGTCGTTATCGGGATACTTCTCTAGGAAATAAGCCACAAAGGTTTCTTGGACCTCCCCCACACATTTTATGAAGGTCAACTGCTGCTACTCGATACGCTTGGTGCTGTCGATTAAGGTGCGCAACAGCGTGAGGACTTCGTTGTCTGGGGCATCTTTCGTACTGCCTGGGGCTACTGGAGTGTCAGGCTGGGCGACAGAGGGCTGGCTAGGCATTATGGGCTCAGTCTCCTAGGCCTGCATCATTTGCAGGCGGAATTTTCTGGTCCACCACTCCTTTGTTGTCGTCATCTCATCTTTTGGGTCGGTCGGGACATTGAAATTGGTTCAAAGGCCAGTGATGAGTGACGGAAAGTACAACCTGTCCTTCATCTTCCAGAAGCATATTTGGATCTCCTTGCGTATAATCTCCCCTACATTGATGGGCCGGTTCATCATGATGCTCTGGATTAAGGTGAGGCACGTCCGATCGACAGTGGAGTTGTGAGATGTGGGCAGCAGACGCCTCTTGATAAATGTGTTCCACAGTATAGCCTCGGGCAGCAAGTGGCAGCGTTGGGCAGATCCTTCATGCTTTCCTACCAACCACGTTGTGTTGGGCTTGCACACATTGGCCTTGAGTTTCTCATAATCGGCAACCGTCAGTGACTGCCTCCACTCCTCGTGAGGGTTGTCGTTCATATCCAGGCCATAGAAACTGTTGATTGCGGCAGCGTTGAGCTTGACAGGTTCCCCTCAGATGAACACGAATGACATCTCAGGGCGGGAATGGTGTGTATAGAATTCCCGGACCATGGTGATGTTGGCTATCTCCGGCTGCCGTGCGAATATTTCCCATCCCTTACTATGGATGGTTTCGAACAGATTTGGTTCTAGGCCGAGATCTCTTGTCTGCCTTGTATAGTGAAAGCCTTGCTCCTCCCATATGGCTTGTTTGGCGAACTGTGTTCGGTATCTCTTTTCGTCTTCGCGAGAGAAGAAACGTTAGAAGGTGGGTTTATGTGCCGATGTTGAAGCCTTGTGAGACAGTTGAAGTTTATTGAAACTTGAAAAAAATAATGTGAGAGCATCGGATACAAGAATAAGATAACAAGAAGGTGAAGGTAAAGTGAATGAATGGGGTGAGAAGGGTTTAAATAGAGGTTTCCGAGTGGTGCCGTGGTGGCATTAAATGTCTAACGGTTCAGTTGTCTCTCGCACATTACGGGATTTCTTCCCTTTACTTTTGTAGCCATTGGCAGCTAGCCGTTAGCGGTCAACTAGCTTTTACGTGTTTTCTGTGCTAGGCTGTCTCGACGGGATGGTGGGCGGGCTCCTTGCTGGGTCTTCTTCTTGATCCAACTCTTTTATTCCTAATCCTGAAATACTAAATAAAGATAATTAAATATTAAAAATAAATTCTAAAAATTAAAAATATGGAAATTATTCTAATCCTAATAAAATAAATTGCAATAAATTAAACTCTATTCCTAATGCATAAAATAAAAATAAAGAAAGTAAAAAAAAATTAAGTTATGTTGGGAGTGCATTTGGGTGCATCTCCCAGACATAACCACTTCCAGAGGTAGTTTGTCTTGTGCTTCCCTCCTGGGGGGTCCTCTTGTTCCTTCAGGTGATGTGCTGCTGGGTCTTTCAGCCTGCCATTGGGTTTATCGTGACAGCTGCTGCCTTGGCCTGTCTCTGTGCTGATTTTGACGGCCTTGACATCTGGGCATCCTTCCTTTTCTTTTTCTGAGGGTTGTAGCACAGTTAACTTTATGCTCTGATTGTCTACCCTCATGGTCAGCTTCCCATGTTCCAAATCTATTAATGTTCTGCCCGTGGCCAAGAATGGTCGCCCAAGGATGATAGGGTTTTTCATCAGCCTCACAGTCTAGGATGAGGAAGTCAGCTAGAAAAATAAGGTTGCCCACTTTCACTAGGATGTCTTCGATCTTTCCCTCCGGTTGTACAAAAGAAAGATCGGCAAGTTTCAGTATGTCGGAGATAGGTTTGGCTGGCCCAATTCCTAATTTATCGAAGACTGACTTAGGCATTAAGTTGATGCCAGCTCCCAAGTCGCATAGGGCTTTTGTTTCGTGCTTGCTGCCTATCCTACATGGGATAAAAAAGCTGCTCGGATCTGTTTGCTTGAGCGGCAGTTTTTTGTGCAACATTTCCATGCATTCCTCTGTTACAGCAACTGTTTCAAACTCCCCAATCCTCTTTCTTTTAGAAACCATATCCATGAGGTGTTTAGCATAGTTGGGCATATTCTGAATGGCTTATATTAGAGGGATGTTTATGTGAACCTGCTTTAGAATATCCAGGAATCTCCTGAACTGGTGCTCTTGCTTCTGTTGCTTAAGCCTCTAGGGAAAGGTGCTGGCAGGCGGATGTCCTCTATACGTTCTTTTCTTGGGAACTTTATCAGTGGAGGATCACCTGCTTCAGAACCGCTGTCAGGTTCAGCTGTCGAGGCTGCTGGTGTTGATGCTGCCGCGATAGGCTGTTCTTTTTGTGTTGGTTGTGTTTCTGGTTGCTTTTCTACCCTAGGTTCATCCAACTGCTTCCCACTTCTGGTAGATATGGCTTTGCACTGCTCATAATTGGGTCTCCAAGTTCTTTATAGCAGCCTTCTGGTTGTTCATCTTCATCTCCGTCCTGTCCATGAAAGACTCACTTTTATCAATAAATTTATTAGTGCGAACAATAAAATCACTAGTTCTAGACATAAAAGTATGAAAAGTTGCTTCTAGTGAATTATTGTTTTACAGCTGCTGAGCCTGCTGTCTGGACAAGTTTTGTTGGTAGCCTCCTTGTTGTTGTTGTGGGTTTGCAGCAGTCTTTGGGTTGCTCCAGGAGAAGTTGGGATGGTTCTT
The DNA here is from genome assembly GCA_030270665.1 of Hibiscus trionum. NCBI lineage: Eukaryota > Viridiplantae > Streptophyta > Magnoliopsida > Malvales > Malvaceae > Hibiscus > Hibiscus trionum. The sequence goes on from BSYR01000005.1 coordinate 26,495,089, forward strand.
CCATCAAAGGTTGTAGGTGTTCTGGTAGACCTGTTGTTCCTCTCGTATCCTCCCATAAAGTTGGCAGATGCGTTGCACTCAGAGGAATCGTGGTTACCCCCACACTCATCACAAAACGGCTCCACAGCCTAAGGCTTGTACTTCATTCACAGCAGCTGGCCGCCTAACGCCGCCTTGGCGGGCTGTTGGGTACTTGTAATTGTTTTTTGCGGCTTGGTTCAGGATCCGCAGTGCCTCCTCTGGTGGTCTGTCGAGGATGATTCTATTGGCCGAGGCATCAATCATCATCCGTGTTGGGTAGTTCACCCAGTTATAGAACATTGATACTTGTGTCCAAGCCGGGAAACCATGTAGCGGGTAGTTGTTCAGCATCTGTTGGTACCGCTCCCATGCTTCAAACATAGACTCGTCATCCCCTTGTCGGAAGGCTGTTATTTCATTTCGCAATTTGTCTGTGACATTGGATGGGCTGAAACGGTCCAGAAAGTCCTTACACAACTTTGTCCATGTGTTGAACGACCTTGTTGGCTGGTTGTTTAACAACTGTTTTGCCTTATCTCTCAGTGAATAGGGAAATAATCTCAGCCTCAGTATGTCTTGATGGACTCCGTGTATTTTGAATGCTCTGCTGATGTCCAGGAATCCTCTTAAGTGCTGCCGAGCATCTTCTGTGACAGTCCCTCCAAATTGCCCTAACATGTTGATCATGTTAAACATAACGGGCTTCAGCTCGAAGTGATCCGCCTCAATCTCAGTTTCTATTACTGTCGGATCGAACCCTCTAAAGTCATATTCTAGATAATCCCTAGTGGTTCAAACATACTGTGGCTGCCTGGGCGGAAGAGGGGGTTGCTGCCTTGGTGGATCTTGTTGTTCTCTGGGCGGCGGGTCTTGCTGCCCATCCCTACCGTTGACAGCATTGTTGGCAGGGTTGTCTATCTCTATGTTTACCTTTGCCTTTTCTTTTTCTTCTTTAGTTTTCCTTAGGGCTACTCCGATTTCCTTCTTGAGCTCTCTTGCTCTTCGTTCGATATCGTCGTAATAAAGGATTTCTCCTTTTAAGTTTGCCCTGGTCACACACTAGCAAAGGAAACCGTAAAAATTTCTCACTTTTTTTTCTTTTTTCGATTAAAAATAAAAATAAAAATAAAATAAAATGAAAAGAAATAAAAGTGCAGAACTTAAAGACGAATTTCACTGTTACCAATCCCCGACAACGACACCAAAAAATTGTAGAGCATTTGGGTGTTCTCTATTTATGACCGCAAGTGCACACTCCTGTCAAGTTATAGTATAAAAGATATCGTCTCCCACAGGGATTGGACAGCTTGATTCGAATTATTGTTCATGCACAAGAAAAGTAAATGCACAAGTAAGTTGGTTATTTGAGAAGAAAAGTAAAATAAAAACACAAGTAATTAAAAGAGAAGTGATCAAATTTATAGAGAGGGCAGGGTTATGCTTCTGCTTAGTGTGAAACTGCATTGAATAGGACAAGTCGTTTTGCGTTGCCAGACTCTGCTGCCTCAGCGGTAGATGGCAGGTAGACTGCTGAGACCCTCTCGATGCCTCAACAGGGGAATGGAACTGTGTCTCAGCGGCAAACTCGGTAGAATTACAAGGCTCGGCAGAACGCTTCGAAAGTGACTCCGCTTATGTCTAAGTCAGAGTTCTGTTGATGCCCACTACAGATAATACCAGTCGCGGTGTGAATCGTGCAAAGACATCAATGTTTATTCATCCTCTTTTAGCCGCCTTAAACCCTTAACCTATGTCTAGGCCGGATTGATTTCACCGTCTATAGATGAAATAGTACTTACTCCTTTCGTGAGTTCGACTCTCTCGATACCGAACAAATGGATAGAATTCAACTAATCTTTCGCCTTAATTGAAAACTATGAAGAACATGGAATAAGTAAACCTTGTAATTTTATTTGCAAAAACAAACTTGAAATCCTAAACAACCGTTCTCACAACTAATTACTACATAACCGAAACCCAAGGAGAAATTTAGAACATGTCGAGGCACGAAAACCTAAACTATGCCTAAGGAAAACCCTCATTATTTTGAACTAGGATTAAAATGGGTATATATAGGCATTAGCTAGGTCTAGTCCTTCTTGGAGTAGAAGTCTTCAAAGTAGCTTTTTACATTAAATGTGGCTTTAAACTCTGACTTCTTTGAGTTGAATGTGGACTTTATCATGTTGCCTTGCTCCACAAGTAATCTCGAGATTCTTTTTCGACGGCTCTGCCCGCTGCTACAAACGTCGGAAAATTTAGAGGACATCGTCGATAGAATCAGGATTTTCTGCTCTACAGATCGCACTCCGGTTCTCCAACTCCATAGTCTGCTGTCTTGGGCGGCAGGCTAGGCGGCGACAACTATTCGGCAACTGATGTCTCTGTCTGGAACGGCATCAGTACATCTCCTAGGTCTGCTGCCTCAACTTCACGTCCTCAGCTCCTCTTTCCCTCTATCAGCTTCTAGTACCCGAAACTGAAAATAAGCTAAAATAGTATCTTTTCTTCACCAAATAAAAGATAATCACTAAAAAACATGGCAAAGTAGAGAAATACTATAAAATGCAATGCATGATCCTAATTATGCCTAAAATGCACTAAAAATAGCAATAATATAAGATGGAATGTGCATTAAATATAGTACTTGTGGACACTTTAAAACCATCATCTTCCTAAAACCTCATTTCACGTTTTCTTCTTCAAAACACCATGTTTTCACTATTCCAATGATTCAAGCATTTCATCAAAGCAAGCTTTCAAGGTAACTTCTCCTTTACTTTGGTTTTTATTTATTTGACTTGTCATTAATGAAACCTTTCTTCTAAACCCATTATATTTCATTTTTGGTTTTGTGTTGGAAAATGGGTATTTTCACTTGATTTTTGTGGGTTTGATTATCCATGGTTTTACATGTGCTTTAAGCAAAGTTTTGAGTGGTTAGACATGTTGGAATATTTTCTTAATAATGGGAAACCCGAAATTGGTCAAAAATGTGATTTTTGAGTTGAAAATATGGAGTTTTTTGCTTGGCTTTGGGTTGATTTCATGGCTGTTGCTTCCTTAGTTGTTGGGGGATGTTTTTAGATGATATTTGATGTGTTTGATGTTTAAAATTGATGGGTTGAGTTTGGAGTTTTGTTAGAACGGAATTGGTGAGGTTTTCGGTAAAGTTTGGGTTTGAATCAATGTGTTTTTCTTGCAAGCAGTTGGATTCCGGGTTGTTGCTGGTTTACATGTATAATAGCATCCTAATGTTCTATTTTGGGTTGCCTAAAAGCGGAGGAAATTGGATTGGACACTTTGGACGCGAGACCGGGTAGTTCAGAGGCTTGAATCGGTGTTTCGGCTAGCGTTGGTGTGTTGGCTGGTGAGTGGAATTGTTTTCTAAGCCTTAACTTGGTTAAGGATGTGTTTTGGGGGTTTAGATTGAGCTTGATAAGCCAATCTAAGTTTAAGAGTAAGTTTTCATGTGTTTTAGTTCTTATTTTCGATAAATTCTAATATGCGTTTTAAATGATTTCCATAGTGTTCGTTGTCATGATTATCCTTGTGTTAAGCATATGATTGCGTTAATCGATCCCATGTTGGTTATGGTCGTGACCATGAGAACACAAGGTAAGTGGTGGTTGGTGGGTTATTGACAATGTGAAATCTTATTACCGAATATAGTTGGTCGACTAATAGGATGCGAGTGCACTCGAGGTAAAAGTCGCACGTGGCCTTAGTGATGCTAGATTCCACTAAGGAGGAGTATGGTGATGTGAGATTCCACCGGAAGCTATGTTTTGCTAGACGAGTGAGTTTGGTGATGCGGGATTCCAATGGAAGTGTCTAGCGGGTTTGAGAACTATCCGCATATCCGAGTAAAAGGGATGAATGTCAATATACCCATGGTGCTCTAATTTCTCATGTTAAGCATGTTTTGTTGTTCATTACCATTTATGCTTATGCATGTAATTGGCTACTTTGCTTGTATGATGAGAATGAGCATGAGGTAAGCTTATGGCTTGTGGTTGCATTCGGTAAAGCATGAGATGTTATATGCATGTTTGTTATGTGTTCAAGCATGAGGTAAATGATTTGGAAATGGTTTTGGTTTCAAGCAAACTATGGTTTTAAAACCGCATTGTTGTAGCTACTATTTTGAGCACCGCTCACTAAGCTTAAATACTTGCGCTCCCTTTTCCAACAATGCAGGTCCTTAGACTTTCGGAGCAGCTCAAGGAACAAGGGATTTTCCTAACATGTTTGGTTGTGTTTGGCTTGTAATGCATCCTAACATGTTGAAGTATGCTATGGGTTGGCTATTGATATCTTTGGTGAATGTTAAGCATGAATGTTTTCCTTTATGAACCTTGCCACATTGAATCTTGTATCGTTGAATGATTATCTTGTTTTAAAGGAGTATCCATAGTTGCCTTATGTTGCATGTATGTTTATGAGTTGATTGAATGCTTGTTTAGTGTGTTGTGCTGGCTTCCTTATGCTTAAATCTGCAGAAATCTATCTTTCTGGGCATGGGGTATCGATACGCTCAAGGGCAGCATCGATACGGTCTCTTATTTTAAGCCTATTGTACCGATACGCGGGGGCGTACCGATACCTATTTTGGTCTCTAGAAATCTGAGATTTTGGCGAGAAATTGATGTATCGGTACGGGCCTCAGGTGTATCAATATGGTCCCTGGTGTTGACTTTGGGAGCTTGACCATTAAGGGTGTATCGATACCAGCCTTGAAGGATATCGATACGGCCTCTCGAAGTTGACCTTGGGGAGTTTGACCGTTGAAGGCGTATCGATACGGGCCTTAGGTGTATCGATACGATCTATAGTCAAATTGTTAAAAGTTGACCTCTAATGTCTGCCTTGCTTGATTTATGTTCGTGTTTGCTCTTCCGATGTTTGTCTCCTCACATAGGTTTAAAAAGGCATTTAGACAATATTAATTTTATAAAAAAATTAGGGTTGCTAATCGAAGTGAGGCTTTAACAGGTTTCTCTTTAGTTTTCCCCGTTTAACCCGTTCAATGCGGTCTGGTGGCTAGGCCGGGTCGAGGGGGTTACATTTGTTGGTATCAGAGCCTAGGTTTCACCTAGGTTTATTGTGTTTCGCAAAGCTGAAAGGTAAGTGAGGTAAGTTTTATTGTGTATGGTTGTTGGTTGTGATGCACGGTGATTGTAAGCATGCTTTTGGTGTCCCTTGTGTTGGCTGGGAGATAGTTAAAGGCACATATTGGTAGTATACTGTTATTGTAAGTGATTTTAAGTTTAAAGACTTGAGCGCCTTGGACCTTGTTCCTTGCTGAACCCAAATCATTTCGCTTGTTGTGTTTATTGTTTAGTTTTGCACCTGTTAGCATTGTGAGGATGAGGGGAAGGCTCAGAATGGATAATCCGAGGGTTAAACGAATTGAGAACGTCGAGGATGTACGAGGGGAGAACTTGCCTCCTCCTCCTCCGAGTGGTGGTGGAGTGAATGTCGGAGGTGTTGGAGCCCAGGTCAGTCAGGGACATGTTGGCATTGATGTGAATCTGTTGATTCAGGCTATAGCTGGGGCTATTTAGACAACTTTAACGGGTGTTAGGGTTGCAACACCGCCTCAGGGTGCAAGTTCTGGTCTGCTATTAGAACAACTTTGTAGCTTGGGCGGAGTCGAGTTTCGGGGATTGTCACCCGAGGGTTCAGAGGCATGGTTTGAGAGCACAGTTCGTATTTTGGGACAGATGGAGTGTTCTGATGCACATAAGTTAGGTTGCATCGTCTCTTTGCTTCAGGGAGATGCCTATACTTGGTGGACTACCATCACAACGGGTATGCTAGAGGCTGAGGTTACTTGGGAATTCTTTAGGACAACTTTTCGTAAGAAGTATCTAGGTCCTCGATACCTAGACGAGAAGAAGAGAGAGTTCATGGCTCTAGTTCAGGGTAGCATGACCGTATCCGAGTATGAAGTACAGTTCATATATCTTAGTCAGTATGCTTCTGAGTTGGTTCCCACTAAGAGGGAACGATGTGAGCGTTTCCGATATGGTTTGATCCAGGAGGTGAAGACCTACATGTTAGCTTCTGAATATACAAATTTTGATGTGTTGGTCACTAGGGCCAAGGATATTGAACAATCTTTGGGACTTGTTGATCATAGAGGTGGATCTAGTTCAGGAAAAAGGACCGCCGAGTGGGATCTAGACCGTGCTAAGAGGCACAAGAATAGGAAACCCCTTCATGATCATAGGCGTGGAGGTGGTAATCCGGGGCAAGGCTATCACTGCCAAGGGGCTGAAAATTGTACTCCTGAGTGTACCATGTGTGGTAGGCGTCATTTTGGTGAGTGTTGGGGCACTTATGGCTCATGTTGGAATTGCGAGTCTCGAGCACACTTGAAGCGTGATTGTCCACATCCGGCTAGGGATGGACAGGCTCCTGCACGAGCTATCGAGCATCAGAGAGGCCGTGGGCGCGGTCAAGGTAACTTTCAGCCTAGGAATAATGGTCATAGGAATGTGGCTCATGTTGTTGCAGTTCAACCCGAGGGAGGTGAACCGGCTAGAGTGTATGCACATCATGAAGACAGGAATGAAACAAATGTGATTGCAGGTAATTTCTCGTTACAGTCTTTGACTTTTCTTTCTTTGATTGATTCTGGTTCTACACATTCGTATATTTTGAGTGAGTATGCAAAGTTTTTTATATTTCGGTTGAGATATTAGATGTGGGTATGAGTGTCACGAGTTCTTTTGGTGAGATAGTTTTAGTTAGAAAGATGTACAGAAGATGTCCTTTGATGGTTCAGGGTCATGTTTTTCCCGTGGATATGATGGAATTGCCGTTTTATGGGTTTGATGTAATTTTGGGCATGGATTGTCTTGTGGAACATAAGGCTAGGGTAGATTTTGAGACAAAGCGTGTGTCCTTGAGGCTTTCAAATGATTATGAGGTAGTAGTAGTGGGTGAGAACGTTAAGTTCTTGTCCAATGTTGTTTCAGCCTTAGAGGCTCATAAGTTAATGGATGTGGGTTGTCAGGCATACTTAGCCTATGTTATGAATCCAAATATGAGTGAAGCATGACCGCAAGACATCAGAACTATTTGTGAATTTCCCGAGGTATTTCCAGAAGAATTGTCTGGTTTGCCGCCTGATAGAGAGGCGTAGTTTGCTATAGAGACTTATGTTGATTCTGCTCCAGTATCGATTGCTCCGTATCGAATGGCTCCTAAAGAAATGAAAGAGTTGAAGACACAGCTTCAGAAACTGATAGACTGAGGGTTCATTCATCCGAGTATTTCACCTTGGGGTGCACCGGTGTTGTTTGTGAAAAAGAAAGATGGTAGTTTGAGGATGTGTATCAATTACCTACAATTGAATAAGTTGACAGTGAAGAACAAATACCCTTTGCCGAGGATTGACGATATGTTTGATCAGTTGAGAGGTGCTTTAGTGTTTTCGAAGATAGATTTGAGATCCGATTATTATCAGTTGAAGGTAGGAGATCAAGATGTGCCGAAGACAGCTTTCCACACTCGTTATGGACATTATGAATTCTTAGTGATGCCCTTTGGTTTGACGAATGCACCAACAGCTTTTATGGATATGATGAATAAGGTGTTTCATTAGTACTTGGATCAGTTTGTGGTAGTATTCATTGATGATATCTTAGTGTACTCTCGTATCGAGGAGGATCATGACCAGCATTTGCGTTTATTATTGTAGAAATTGTTAGACAATCAGTTGTATGCCAAGTTAAGCAAATGTGAGTTCTAGATTAGGGAAGTAGTCTACCTAGGTCATATTGTATCAGCCGAGGGAATCTGAGTGGATCTTAAGAAAGATGAGGCAGTTGTGAATTGGAAACAACCGAAGTCTGTGACCGAAATTCGTAGTTTCTTAGGTCTGGCCGGTTACTATAGACATTTTTTAAGGGTTTCTCAAAGGTTGCAGTTCCTTTGACTAAATTGCTACATAAGGAAGTTCGGTTTGAGTGGAATGATGCAAGACAACAAGCATTTGAGAAATTGAAAGAAGCCTTGACAAAAGCTCCTGTTTTGATTCAGCCCGTGTCAAGGAAAGAGTTCGTAATCTACACTGATGCATCATATGTTTGCTTAGGCTGTGTGCTTATGCAAGAAGGAAGAGTAGTGGCATATGCATCTAGACAGTTGAAGACTCATGAGCGTAATTACCCTACATACGACATAGAATTGGCTGCAGTGGTTTTTGCTTTGAAAGTTTGGGGACATTACCTTTACGGTGAGAAGTGCACAATGTACACAGATCACAAGAGTTTGAAGTATTTGATGACACAAAAGGAATTAAACCTTAGACAACGTAGATGGCTAGAATTACTTAAGGACTATGATCTCACGATTGAGTACCATCTGGGTAAAGCCAATGTAGTGGCCGATGCTTTGAGTATGAAGGTGGTAGTCGAGTTACGAGCTATGTTTTCTAAATTAAGTTTGTCTAAAGATGGTGGTTTAGTGGCCGAGTTGCAAGTTAAACCTTCATTGATTCAGCTAATCCGAGAGAAACAATTGCAAGATAGATCATTAGAATTTCATGTGTAAGACATAGCGGAGGGTAAACCGACATATTTCTGTTTTAGTAGTGATGGAGTCTTGTGTTTCAAAAGTAGAGTAGTTGTTCCGGAAGATGTTGACTTGAGACGCACCATTCTAACCGAAGCTCATAGTAATCCGTTTGCTATGCATCCGGGATGTAAGAAGATGTACCACGATTTAAAAGATGAGTACTTTTGGGTTGGTTTGAAGAAAGACGTTGCTGAGTTTGTGAGTAAGTGTATGGTTTGTCAGCGAGTTAAGGCCGAACATTAATTTCCTTCAAGTTTGTTACAACTGTTGAGAATTCCCGAGTGGAAGTGGGAGAGAATTGCCATGGATTTCATATCAGGTTTGCCGTTGACACCTTCTAAGAAGAATTTGGTTTGGGTGATCGTTGACCGTTTTACGAAATGTGCACACTTCTTTGCTGTTCACACTACTTATACCTTAGATAAGTTGGTCGATTTGTATATCAGTGAGATTGTGAGATTGCATGGTGTACCGAAGTCTATAGTGTCAGACAGAGATCCGAGATTCACAGCTAGATTTTAGGAGAGTTTGCATAGTGCTTTGGGTAATCGATTGAATTTTGGCACTTCATATCATCCTCAGACCGATGGTCAGTCAGAAAGAGTCATACAAGTGTCGGGAGACATGTTGAGATGTTGCATTATTGAATTTCAGGGTTTGTGGGAGAAGCTTCTACCATTAGTAGAGTTCGCGTACAATAACAATTATCAAGCGAGTATTTAGATGGCACCTTATGAAGCTCTGTATGGTAGAAAATGTAGAACACCTGTTTGTTGGGCCGAAGCGGGACAAAAATTGGTACCCTTGCCCGATATGCTTAAAGGTACTACCGAGAAAGTGTAGTTGATATGTGCCCATTTGAAAGAAGCTTCAGATAGACAAAAGTCTTATGCTGATTTGAAAAGAAGAGAGATATAGTATGCTATGAGCGACAAAGTGTTCTTGAAAGTCTCACCTTGGAAGAAGGTGATGAGATTTGGTAGGAAGGGTAAGCTGAGTCCGAGATTTATTGGTCCGTATGAGATAGTTGAGCGAGTTGGTCCTATTGCCTTGATTAAGACTGCCAACCAAATTAGAAAATATTCACGATGTGTTTCATGTTTCGATGTTTCAGAGGTATAGATCAGATCCGTCACGTGTTATGCTTGTTGAAGAGATAGAATTGAATCCGGATTTGACCTACGACGAAGAACCAGTTGAGATTTTGGCTTCGGAAAACAAAGTGTTGCGGGGAAGGACCATTGAGTTGGTCAAGGTGAAGTGGCGACACCGAGGAGTGGAAGAAGCCACTTTGGAGAGAAAAGATGACATGAAGAAACAGTTCCTGTGTCTCTTTCTGACAGGAAAATTTCGAGGACGAAATTCCTTAAGTGGGGGAGAGTTGTAACGCCCGAGTTTATGGCCCGGGAGATAATCGGGTTTGGTTAAACTAATTTTGGAGAAACATTTTTAATAAAAAAAAATTTAAGGCTTTTAAAGAAAACGGGGTAAAAAGTGAATTTTGAAATTAGAAAAGATTTTGAAAATAGCCATCATCTTCCTAAAAGCTCATTTCACGTTATCTTCTTCAAAACACCATTTTTTTCACTATTCCATTGATTCAAGCATTTCATTCAAGCAAGCTTTCAAGGTAACTTCTCCTTTACTTTGGTTTTTTACTTATTTGACTTGTCATCGATGAAAGTTTTCTTCTTAACCCATTATATTTCATTTTTGGATTTAGGTTAGAAAAATGGGTATTTTCACTTGATTTTCGTGGGTTTGATTATCCATGGTTTTACATGTGCTTTAAGCAAAGCTTTGAGTGGTTAGATATGTTGGAATATTAGCTTAATAATGGGAAACCCAAAATTGGTCAAAAATAGGATTTTGAGTTGAAAATATGAAGTTTTTGGCTTGCCTTTGGGTTGATTTCGTGGCTGTTGGTTCCTTAGTTTTGGGGGGATGTTTTTAGATGATATTTGATGTATTTGATGTTTGAAATCGATGGGTTCAGTTTGGGGTTTTGTTAGAACAAAATTGGTGAGGTTTTGGATGAATTTTGGGTTTGAATCAATGTGTTTTTGTTGCAAGCAGTTGGATTCCGGGTTGTTGCTGGTTTACATGTATAATAGCATCCTAATGTTCTGTTTTGGGTTGCCTAAAAGCAGAGGAAATTGGATTGGGCATTTCAGATGCGAGACCAAGTAGTTCGGAGGCTTGAATCGGTGTTTCGGCTAGCGTTGGTGTGTTGGCTGGTGAGTGGAATTGTTTTCTAAGCCTTAACTTGGTTAAGGATGTGTTTTGGGGGTTTAGATTGAACTTGATAAGCCAATCTAAGCTCAAGAGTAAGTTTTATTGTGTTTTAGTCTTTATTTTCGATAAATTCTAATATGCGTTTTGAATTATTTCATTAGTATTTGTTGTCATAATTATCCTTGTGTTAAGCATATGATTGTGTTAATTGATCCCATGTTGGTTATGGTCGTGACCATGAGAACACAAGGTAAGTGTTGGTTGGTGGGTTATTGACAATGTGAAATCTTATTTCTGGATATAGTTGGTTGACCAATAGGATGTGAGTGCACTCGAGGTAAAAGTCGCGCGTGGCCTTAGTGATGCTAGATTCCACTAAAGAGGAGTACGATGATGTGAGATTCCACCGGAAGCTATGCTTTGCTAGACGAGTGAGTACGGTGATGTGAGATTCCACCGGAAGTGTCTAGTGGGTTTGAGAACTATTTGCATATCCGAGTAAAACTGATGAATGTCAATATACCCATGGTGCTCTAATTCTCATGTTAAGCATGTTTTGTTGTTCATTACCATTTATGCTTATGCATGTAATTGGCTACTTTTCTTGTATGATGAGAATGAGCATGAGGTAAGCTTATGGCTTGTGGTTGCATTCGATAAATGTAATAGATGTTATATGCATGTTTGTTATGTGTTCAAGCATGAGGGAAATGGTTTTGGTTTCAAGCAAACTATGGTTTTAAAACTGCATTGTTGTAGCTACTGTTTTGAGCACCGCTCACTAAGCTTTAACGCTTACGCTCCCTTTTCCAACAATACAGGTCCTTAGACTTTCAAAGCAGCTCGGGGAACAAGGGGAAAATCCAAGGGGGTTGATTTGCTCAAGTATGGTTTTTAGACTTCAATAATTAGTATTAAGCAATGGGATATAACCTTTTGGTTTAAGGGGTTGTTGATATGCCTCCTTGCTTTAGACAAACTTGTTTGGTTGTGTTTGGCTTATAATGCCTCTTAACATGCTGAAGTATGCTATGTGTTGGCTTTTGATCTCTTTGGTGAAAGTTAAGCATGACTGTTTTCCTTTATGAACCTTGTCATGTTGAATCTTGTCTCGTTGAATGATTATCTTATTTTAAAGGAGTATTCATAGTTGCCTTATGTTGTATGTATGTTTATGAGTTGATTGAATGCTTGTTTAGTGTGTTGTGCTGGCTTCCTTATGGTTAAATCTGCAGAAATCTGTCTTTTCTAGGCATGGGGTATTTATGCTCAAGGGCAGTATCGACCCGTTCCCTTGTTTTAAGCCTATCGTACCGATACGCGGGGGCATACCGATACCTGTTTTGTTCTCTGGAAATCTGAGATTTTGGCGAGAAATTGGAGTATCGGTACGGGCCTTAGGTGTATCGATATGGTTCCTGGTGTTGACTTTGGGAGCTTGACCATTAAGGGCGTATCGATACTAGCATTGAAGGGTATTGATACGGCCTCTTGAAGTTGACCTTGGGAGTTTGACCATTGAAGGTGTATTGATACGGCCTCTAATGTCTGCCTTGCTTGATTTATGCCCGTGTTTGCTCTTCCGCTGCTTGTCTCCTCACATAAGTTTAAAAAGGCTTTTAGACAATATTACTTTTATAAAAAAAATTAGGGTTGCTAATCGAAGTGAGGCCTTAACGGGTTTTTCTTCAGTTTCCCCGTGTAACTCATTCGATGCGGTCTGGTGGCTAGGCCGGGTCGAGGGGTTTACATCTAAGGCATCTAAAGATTCTCTTAATGGAACCTAGGTGTGATTCTCCAGGACTAGCTTGAAACCTAACACACAAGCAAACACTAAACATGATATTGGGTCTACTTGCGGCAAGGTAAAGCAAAGATCCAATTATGGAATGATAAAGCTTAGAATCAACACACTTACCTCCTTCATCCTTGTCAAGCTTAATTGATGAGCTCATAGGAGTGGCTTGAGGCTTCACATTTTCCATGCAAAACTTCTTGAGCATATCCTTGATGTATTTAGCTTGATTAATGAAGGTTCCATCTTTCCTTTGCTTGATTTGAAGCCCCAAGAAAAATGAGAGCTCTCCCATCACGCTTATCTCAAATTCACCTTGCATTAGCTTAGAAAATTCTTGGTAATAAAATTCATTAGTAGAACAAAAAATAATATCATCAACATATATTTGAACTACTAAGATGTCATTTCCATATATTTTAATGAAAAGTGTAGTATCCACCTTTGACATAGTTGAACTCCCTTGGTTATGTCACCTTATTTTCCTCAAGAGCCAAGTCCTTCAAGGCTTCAATAGGTGGATCTTGTGCTTCTTCTTCTTTAGTTGGAATCTCATCCACCTTTGATGTTTGTCCTTTATCAAAGGCTTCAATGATCTCTACAACATCATCATCACAAGATTCCTTTCTCGGAAGGAGGTTATCATCAAAAACAACATGTATAGACTCTTCAACAACCAAAGATCTTTTATTAAATACTCGGTAGGCTTTAGAGTTTAGGGAATAACCCAAAAATATTATTTTATCACTTTTAGCATCAAATTTACCTAAGTTGTTTTTGCAATTGTTTAAAACAAAACATTTACAACCAAAAGGGTGGAAATAGCTAATGTTATGCTTTTTGGATTTTAAAATCTCATAAGATGTTTTCTTTAAAATAGGCCTAATCATTACTCTCAACTACCCCATTTTGTTGAGGAGTGCAAGGAGCCTAAAAATTATGGCCAATACCATTTTCATTAAAAAAATCATCAAAACCCATATTTTGAAATTCGGTTCCATGATCACTTCTAATATGTGAAATTTTAAGATCAAGATCATTATGGGTAATTTTTGTAAACATGATAAAATTTTCTAAAGCCTCATCCTTAGTACTTAAGAATAGAACCCAAGTGTATCTATAAAAGTCATCTACCACTACAAATACATATGACTTACCACCCAAGTTCATAGTTTTAATAGGCCCAAATAAATCCATGTGGATTAATTGTAACACCCTACTAGTCGAAACATCATTAGTGGGTTTAAATGAGGTTCTCTTTTGTTTACCCTTAGCACAAGCATCACATATTTTATGTAATGAAAATTTTAGTTTGGGTAAACCTCTAACTAGATTTTGGGAAACTAATTTTTCTAAAACACTTATGCTATCATGCCCTAGTTTCCTATGCCACAACCATGCATCATTCTCATCATGTGCAACTAAACATGTATGGGATGAATGTATGTCATCTAAATACACCATATAAATATTTCCTATGCGATGACCAATGAGCATTAGTTTATTTATTTTAATGTTCACAATTTTACACCCTTTTTTATCAAAATGAACATTAAACCCTTTTATCACAAAGTTGACTAATGCTCAAAAAATTATGTTTTAGACCATTGACATATAAAACATTTTCAATGAATGTAGATGAGAGATTACCAATGGAGCCTATGCCTTCAATGTGGCCTTTGGAGTTGTCACCAAATGTCACTAATTTGTGGGTCCATTGAAGAAGGGTAATTTGGTGGTAGATTGAGACTCGTACATGCTTGGCCTGGAGGTAGATGCCATGGCTTGATTTGGAGGTTGATCAACACTCTTCTAGGATCTTCTCTTGTGGTTTTGAATCCTTCAAAGAGGTAGGCTCGGATACCAATTGTTGAGTGGATCAATTTAACCGATATGGCCAAGAGTGGGGTGAATTGGCACTTTAAAAATTGAAGGGAGAAAAATGAACAATTAAAAATGAAGAACAATGCAATTATAGTGGTTCAAGCTTCTAAACAAGCTCTACATCCACTACCTTAGCTCCCAGTAAGGATTTTCAACAAACTCTTCACTAATTTGTTCTTTCCCTTTTCTAGGCTAAGGAGGCAACCTTTACAAACTCAATCTTTCTACCTAAAGATTGAATGTCAAGACTCTCAATTACAAAGAACAAAAAGCAATTTGAAATGTATCTCCCACAAGACCCAATTACAAACCAACACTCCCCAAACTTGAAAGAAAGATGAACAATTGAGAATTTTACAAGTTGGGTACACAATTTGACTCTAATAGGCTCAAGGGTTTGGAATAAATGCTTTGATGTTGCTTGAAGGTTCAATAGTTGTTGCTGGTGCTTTTTAGACTTGCTTTTATACCTTCTCATTGATTTCTAGCCGTTTGGGTGGTTGAGATCATCAATAGAGCCGTTGGGGCTCTCTCGTCCCTCCATAAATGCTGTTCTACAACTACCCGTATCAAAACACAAGGCTCTGTATAGAAACAGACACCAAAAAAAGAAAGAGCCATTGTGTGTAAAAAGGGCATGTATCGAAACAACTATAGGCCGTATCGAAACAGTAAAATGTAAAAAGAGGGCCATATCGAAACGGGAATAGGTTGTATTATAACGTTTTGAAACTGTAAACTTTTGTTTCAAAACAACATAGGGGTGTATCGAAACACTTAACCAAATTTTCAAAAGTTCTTTTCTGACAAGTAACGGCTAGTTCATTTAATGCTCGATTTTGAAAATACTTAACCCCTGTATCAAAACGAGTATGAGCCGTTTCGAAACAACACTTAAAAGACTCCATTGTCGCCTAAACTTATACTCTTTTTACCGAATTTACCCCTTAAGTTTAAATTGTTACAAATAATAAGCAAAAGTGGACTAAATTATAAAATTTGGAAAACAAGGGTCAATTTTAGATTAAATAGATATTTTAGGGACTAAATTGAATAAAATTAAAATTTGATAAACTCAAAATACAATTTACCCTTTTCAATTAAGGCCAGCTACATTTTCCTCGTTAACCGTGCCATATGACGCGCTCTAATTGGTCAACATGTTTTTTTAACTAAGGTAACATTTAAACTTAAGGGGTAGACTGTCCCAAAAACACTTTAGGATGCAATTTAGTAAAAAGGGTATACTTTAAGGGACAATTGAGCCTTTAAGTCTTTTTAGTAAGAATAATTTTGCCTTGTGACACGTTTTCTTATGCCTTTTGGCACATTTTCTACCTTCATTATCAGTCGTTTGACCGTTTCTTTTCATTTTATTCAGGGTTGGATTTGAGATCTCCTCGACTATTCAAGATGGCATTTATTTAGTTATCATGATGATTTTCTATTATTTGGACCATCGCGCTAGATTTGGATACACGCTCAAAATCATCTTTTATTATTTTTGATTAAGTTGTGGTAATGATCTGTCAATGTGCTTTCGTTTACACATGCATTTTTTTATGTTAGTGTTGATGAGTTTTTATCCTCCATCGTCATTTAATGATGTTCGTATCTATCCTTTTTCTGAGTTATTTTGTTGGGTTTTTAGCATTTTTCTTCATTTGGTCCTTTTATGATCTCAAGTGACTAATTTCTTGTATGACACCATTGTAATTTTAGATATTTTCACTTTTTTAATAAAACTAACAACTTCTATAAAAAAATTAAATTTTTAAAGTATATTGTATTCTTTATGAGAAAATTTAAATTCGAACCTAAAAAATTAGTAATGAATTTAGAATGTAAATAATAATATGACATAAAAAACCGAAATGCATTAATCCTCCATGTATTTGATATCACGAGTAGGGATGTAAAAAGTTGACCCGACCTGAAAACTCGACTGAAACCTGCTCGAGTCAGTACCTGGTTTGACACAAGGATTCGATGACCCGAACCCGATCTGTAACCGGCTGTTGTTGACCCGAACCCGAGTTGGACTTGTTAATGTAGTAACCGAACCCGACCTACATCCGACTGAAACGAACCCAAACCCGAGACCGACCTGGCAGATAACCGATATTACCCGACATGTTTTTAACCTGAACTAATATTGACCTGACATATAGTTGAGGAAGTCTATGATTTGATGAATTTAAAGGGTTGATAAATGTAAAGTATTAAGTGTTGATAAATGTAAACTATTAATTTATTAAATCAATTTAAAGTGTTAAATAATTTTTTTATTATATATACATATATAATCAATTTAATATATATATATATATATATATATAAAAGAAAGATTATATTAAGATTCATTTCACACTACTAAATTTTAAATTTTGTTAAATTATTCAACATGCTTAGTTCGAACCCAATCAATATAAATTATTTGAGAAGTTAATAAAAATTAACATACTTAAATTTATTTTATTAAAAAAATATTCAAAATTTAAAAGTTTTATTAAATTAATTACTTGTGATGGATGAATTTAAAATAAATTGTTTAAAATTTAAATCAATTTGTTAATTGTAATCATTAAATTAAAAAGTTATTTTAATAAAAAATTTAATTATAACCATTAAATTAATAGAAAATACTTTTTAGTTTAACGTTAAAAATTTATTTTATTAAAAAATTCAATTATAACCATTAAATTAATATATTATATTTTTAGTTTAGGAGGAATATTTTTTTGAATTGACAGGGGAAAATTTTTTTAATTGATTGGTGGGCAGGGAATTGGTGGGTTTTTATTTTTTGTTTAGGGATTAATCACCCTTTAGATCCTTCCTTAATTAGATTCTTCAGGTTTAGGTTTTTTTAGGTTTTAGTTTGTTTCTTTTTAGTCCTAACTTTTGGTTTAGTTTCTTTAGATTTCATTCAATTAGGTCATGCTTCATAAATTGATTAATTATTAAGCCTTTTGATTTGCTTTAAATTTAATTTGGTCCTCGTATAAAGATTTGGTAATTAATTGGCTTTAATAATTTGATTAATTTGTGAATTGGGCTCTGATTAATAATTTAGTTTTAATTTATTTTCAAATTTTTCCTTTTTATGTTTTTATTTATTTCGTTTGTTAGATTTATGACTTCATGTTTGGGGTTTAGGGGTAAATGTGTCAATTTGATTGTTTGGGGTTATGAGATTAGTTTAGGGATTATGTGATTAGGCTTGCACTTTATTTATTAGTGAATAGTGCTTGTGAGATTCAGAGATTCATGTTTGGGGTTTAGGGGTAAATGTGTTGTTGAGATTTAGGGGGCTCGATTCCTTCATAAATTGATTTTTCAAGTTTTTCAAGAGAATAAGGGGAGCTTTAATCTAATTCAAACTTTCAGTCTCTTATTCAACTTTTAAAATACAAAGGGGGCTCGATTCCTTCAACCGTTCTTGCTCGCCAAGTGTGGAGAAGTTGGATAATTTGGGTGTAATTGTGGGAAAGAAAAGATAGACAATTTACACAAGGATTTATAATGGTTCAACCTTCTAACCAAGCTCTACATCCACTACCTTAGCTTCCCACTAAGGATTTTCAAACAATTTCACTAAGAATTTCGTCCCCTTTTCTCGGATTAGGAGGAAACCGTTACAACGATCAAGCTTTCTACCCAAAGCTTGATCAATCACTCTCTTACACAAGAAAGACTTAGCAAACTAGAAATCCATCTAATAGGTAATTGTTTGCACTATGAAGCTCTCACCCAAAACCTAAACACTTGAGCAAATTTAACAATATTTAGCTCACTAGTGTTGTCTAAGCAAAGAATGTACAATTAAAGCTCTAGACACAATTTGTCATCATAATGTTGTAACAATTGAAGCATTAACCTTCTCTAGATGCTTGGAGGTCCCTTTTATACTCCCAATTGAGTTTGTAGTCGTTGAGGACCGTTGGGGATGGATTAGAGCCGTTGGAGCCTTTATTTCCCACCATAAATGCAGTTCTGCAGCTTGGTGTATCGATACCCTTCAAACCGTATCGATACGGTCCCGATAAGGAAGTAGCCGTTGTGCACTTCAGCTGATGCGTATCGATACGCTTACCTAGCGTATCGGTACGGTCCTGCAAATTAATAGACCGTTGGGAAATATGGCCGTTGGGGTAGTTAAGCGTATCGGTACACGATACAGCCGTATCGGTACGCGACTAGCCGTTGGGCTGTTTCAAAACACACCGTATCGATACGGCTAAGAGTATCGGTACGGGTTTTGGCTACTGAAAAATTCCTATAGTTGAAACCCTAAGGCGTATCGGTACGGTACCAGACCGTATCGGTACAGGCACTTGAAATGCTTGGTTTTGACTACTTTAAATGCACTTTAAATCATTCTAAAGTCTTGTAAAACCCTTAAACATATTTTCAAGTTGTTTTTGACTAAAAACATATTTTAAATTCTTTTCAATTTAGTCCAAAACATTTTTTAAATATTATATTAAAACACTTAGTTCTACATGTGTCAACTTGATTATTTGGAGGTTAATGTTTGAGGTTTATGGGTATAGTTTAGGGGCATACATACATGTCATATATATATATATATATATATATATATATATATATATATATATATATTGATGAATATATGTGTATTAATGTATATATATGTATTAATGAATATATGTATATTAATACACATATATATATAGTTTAGGGGGTAAGATTTGAGGTTTATGGGTATAGTTTAGGGGGTACACACATATATATATATATATACACACACAATTACACAATTACATACATACATACATTTATATGTATGCATGTATGTATATTATATTATATTATATTATATTATACACGCGCGCACACACATATTAATATATACATATAGTAAAACTTACATACATACATATACATTATTTTTACTCTAAATTGACTCATATTTTTTTTTGTAATTTAATCCAATATTTATAATTTTAATTTAATGTTTTTGTTCATTATAATCCCTAATTTTTTTAATTTCAAATTGACCCCTATTCTCAACTAGGGTTCCACCTAGATCAACCAAGGAGGTGGTGGACCAAACGGCGTAGGTGCACCTGCGACATGCAATCCAGCACACCAGCTTTTTCCTTGGTGTTTTGGGCACCCACACCAAAGGCCCTATATTTCAAGTATTGGACCTTAAGTTACGGTCATTTCTTACATATAAAAATTTTAAATTGTGTATTATTATTGTTTAATAAAAAGGAATTTTACTTGTTTATAAAATTAGTATGACAAAAAAGTTTAATTAAATAAAATAGCACCTAGTCTTATAAAAATATATTATGATAATTTTAATGATTTGTTTAATATTGTTTTTGAAAAGTATTGTAGGGAATGTTTTTGAAAAATTGATTTAAGATATAATTGTTTAAGATTATTGTAAAAAAAGTTACTTTTAATATGATAAAATGTCAATTTTAAACATTTTGTAAAGTAAACAAATCATCAAAATAGAACTAATATATATATTATTAACATAGATTATAATAAAAGCATATAAACATAATTTATGAAAACTCATGGAAATTATTTGAAACACAAACTGTAAAGTTTACACAAATGTCTATTTTAGGATTTAGGAGTTTAGAGTTAAAAAATGGATTAATATTTGATACAATGTCAGTGTAAAAAAAAATTTACACAAGCATGCCTATTTTCAAGCCTAAATTTAAATCCTAAAATTCTAACCTTAAAACCTTAAAAATCTAACCCCAACCCTTAAACCCCAAACCCTAAATTATAACCATAAATTCTAAATTCTAAATCATACAACCTAAACCCTAAACTAAACTAAACCCTAAACTAAATCATCAAAATAGAACTAATATATATATATATATATATATTATTAACATAGATTATAATAAAAGCATATAAACATAATTTATGAAAACTCATGGAAATTATTTGAAACACAAACTGTAAAGTTTACACAAATGTCTATTTTAGGATTTAGGAGTTTAGAGTTAAAAAATGGATTAATATTTGATACAATGTCAGTGTAAAAAAAAATTTACACAAGCATGCCTATTTTCAAGCCTAAATTTAAATCCTAAAATTCTAACCTTAAAACCTTAAAAATCTAACCCCCAACCCTTAAACCCCAAACCCTAAATTATAACCATAAATTCTAAATCATACAACCTAAACCCCTACCCTTTAAACCCTAAACTAAACCCCTAAACCCCTAACTAAACCCGCTTGTGGAAACTTTATTTTCCACCGCCAGTGTATAGGATATTAATCCTTAAAAAATTAGGTTAATATTTAGATCTTATATCTTATAGTTCAAATAAAAAGACGTGTAAATATTTTTTACATCATTTGTATATCAAAATATAATTCAAAACTCATTATTAACATTTAAGTATATAAATATAAATTTCAAACAATTTTATGTAAAACAAAACAATTTTAAACAATTAATATAAATCGTCAGAGAATAAACAATTAAAACAAAATACATGATTCTTTTAAAAGGTTAGGGAGACAATAATTTAATATTGATAATATTATCTAAAAATATCATTGAATGTGTTCATCAAGAATACAATAATTGGTCGTAATAAAAATATTTTGTTCTCTACAATATTCGGATTCAAATAGTTTTATTTAGTAAAAGCAATCTCCTAGTGCCTTGTCTGCGCCCTTGGATAGTGGTTAGTGCCTTATCATGGGGCATGGATGATTTGCCTGGGTTTGGTACTGGTCTGTATATGCTATATTTTAACGGGTTCTTCCCGTAATCCTTTTCGCACACATTATTATATGTATTTTTTTCTCTAATTAAATTTAAACGATTTAATTGAGACATATGATAATTTTCTTCTTTTATCTAAAAAAAATAAACATCATTTATTGTCAAACTTATAATTCAATAACTTTTGGTGTAATTTACTCCTTGTTTTGTAA
The DNA here is from genome assembly GCA_030270665.1 of Hibiscus trionum. NCBI lineage: Eukaryota > Viridiplantae > Streptophyta > Magnoliopsida > Malvales > Malvaceae > Hibiscus > Hibiscus trionum. The sequence continues at coordinate 26,516,567 of BSYR01000005.1, forward strand.
ATTTGTTTTAGTGGAAGAAATATTTTAACAGGTTACGATTAAATTTTAAATTTTTAACTCAGAAGATTTTTTTTTGAATAATCTAAAGTTGATTACAAGGTAATATTTGTTTATAGATATTCTTAACTTTTTGACAATGTGCATAAATCATGTAGACAAAACGATTTGAACCCGTGTCTCCTAATATGAACATCAACCGCTTTTCCACTGGGACATTTGTTGGTTTCAACTCAGACAAAATTTAGAACATATAAGTTTTCATACATTTTATATTTATGTTGTATCGATTCTATCTTTCCTATTATGACATTTTTAATTGTTTCTCACATATTTTAATTTAATGTATTCAGCTCTTAATTCGTATATAATTTATGGTATTTATTTAATTTTAGTTTTTTTAGTAAGTACGCTAGTTTTATTAAAATAGGAAAAATCTAAAAATACAATGAGAGTTTACAACTAAGTAAACAAATTTGATCCTGACATATTCTTAATAACATGAAAACTAATGTCTCTAGATCATAAACATGACCCAATCTAGAAAAGGTAAAAACCCTAACTCAAAGGCTCGAAATAAAATAGATACAAACATCACCTCTTAAGTGTGAAAAGGTATTATATTTTATACCCTTTTTACTCATATTATTGTTTAGACTTAGGCCTATTTAGTTGCATTCGTGGTATTTCATGCATAAGTTCGTAATCCTATTATTTATTGGTCTTGACCTTGCATTTAGTTGCTTTTTTATGGAGAAAATACTGCTATTTTGCCTTCTTTTGTGCATGTACGGATTGCCGAGCTGATTGTCGAGCGGTTGCCAGAGCAAATCATAAATAAAGGCAGAATTTTTCAAGATTCATCCTTATCGCCTGAGATAAAGCCCATAATCAGTTTATGAGCTGTTGAAGATGAAGATGAGAGAATCTTGACGCTATTAATCCTAATTTATCTCCTCTTAAATGAGAAGATATGCAAATAAGGATATGAAGTAAAGTTTAAATTATTTCCTTATCTTTAGATAAGGGAATAAATCTTGAATTATTTTCATATCTTTAGATAAGAAAATAAAGCTTAAATTCTCTCCTCAAGATACATGGAAAACCTCATCTTTTGAAGATCAAATGGAACTCTCCCCTCCTATAAAAGGCGGATTACAGAAACCATGAAGGCAGAGAGGGAGTTGGGGCGTGAAGAGCTGGATCGTGATTGGGCTTTGAAGAGTTTAGGATTTTCGCTCTCTATCTCTTTAATTTTTGAGTTTATTTTCTTTGTGATTTCTTTTCACCCAGCCATGAACTAGATTTAATAAGCTCGGGTTGTTGGGATTTGTGTGTTTGAGGACGAATGATTGATGTTGGTTTTTAGTTCAAGTTTTTCGATGTTTATCCATTCTTGGCTTTTCATTTAATTTCAAGTGAACTCGAGAGAGGGACTTGAATGAATTTATTTATCTAAGTTCGGGAGAACTAGATTCACGAAACGAACTGGATACAGTTTCCATTTGAATCAGCCGATTGGTAGAAACTAAATCATCTTAGGAATAATGATCAAATTTTAGTGGCTAAGAAGAGTGCAAAGATCGATGTTGCTCACCCAAGGTTAATGTAGGGACGTATCACCAAGGCTTGCACAAACATCATTTCTTCGATTAGGAATAACGCGAAGGAATTGAAGAACACTCCACCGAACATTGAAAGAGGAAACCCAGTTGCCACGACAATCTACCAAACCCAGTTTCCATGACATTCTACCAAGCCCAGTTTTCACGACAATCTACTAAACCCAGTTGCCACGACATCCTACTTGCCTCAAAAATTACTAGCCCCAACAATTCATTCGACAACTACATTGCTCAACTCAATAACCTGACCTACTATCAGAATTTGGTCTCTTACTCCCTTTATTTACTTATCTTTAATCTTTGTTGATTTTACTTAGTTAAAATCACAATCTACCATCACAATTTATTTCTCTTTTTAGTGCAAGCAATTAAAAGACGAGTTTCTTCCAATCTATGTAGAGGCGATCTTAATCTATACTATCACTTGCAACGTGTTCACTTGCACCGTTTGTGTTGCACTTAAATCACGCAACATGTTTTTGGCGTTGTTGCCAGGGATTGGCAATAGCGACTTTGTTTTTAATTTCTTGCACCTTTGTTTCTTTTTAATTTTGTGTTTGGTTTCAAGTGGCTGACAATTTTGGTTTTGCGTCTGTGTATGACCAGGGCGAGACCGATATCACAAGACTACCCATTTGAACCGGATATTGATCGAGTTTTTCACCGAAGAAGAAGAGAGCTAAGATCAGCAATCGCAGATCCTCTTGATCCAGTCGGCAACTAGAATATTGCGATAGGAGGTGGCGTAGCTCTATCAGGGTAACCTGTTCGTGTATGAAACAGACCCATCCGAGACCACTTAGTTCCAGACCTTGGAAATCTCAATCCAAGAATTGTCACTCCTAAGATTCAAGCCACGCACTTCGAATTAAAGCCAGTGATGTTTAATATGCTTAATTCAATTGACCAGTTTGGCGGCTTAGCAACTGAAGATGGCAGGCAACATCTTAAATCGTTCTTAGAAGTTTGTGATTCATTCAAGCAACAAGGAGTCCATGAGGATGCCCTAAGGTTGAAGTTATTCCCCTATTCACTAAGGGATAGGGAGAAATCATGGTTAAACAATATCCCATCCGGATCCTTAGAATCATGGATGGATCTATGTCGGGCTTTCTTTGTTAGATTTAATTTTACAAATATGATTGATAAATTACGTAATGACATTACTTATTTTCGTCAAGTAGATGATGAATCCATGTACGAGGCTTGGGATCTGTATAAGGAGCTTCTACGCAAATGTCCCATGTACGGATTCAGAGATTGGATGCAAGTAATGAAGTTTTATAATGGAGTAAATGCAGCGGCGAGGATGATGATGGAGCCTCGGCAAATGGGACACTTCTAGAAAAATCGCCGGAGGAAGCTTTGGAAATTTTGGACAGACTTGCCAACAATGATTACCAGTTCCCAACCACTAGAAGGGGAGCAGTGAGGCGAAATGCCTCGACAATTGAGCTTGATTCATCAGATGCCATCTCAGCATAGTTAGCTGCATTAACCAATATGGTTAAGAACATGCAGCGACCCAGTAACATAGGAGGTCAAGGTAGTAGATTCATTTTTTATTCTTGTAATGATAACCATGATTCTTTTGAGTGTCCACAGAACACATAGTCAAGTTTTTATGTTGGAAACTACAACCGGAATGACAATGCATATTATAACACATACAATCCAACATGGTGGCAACACCCTAACTTTTCGTGGAGTAACCAAAACAACTTCAACAATCAGAACCGCCAAAATGTAGAATCATCAAGATTCCGACAGAACATGCCATGGTAACAATTGCCACAGCAACAGTCGTCACCAGCTAGTTCTTTGGAAACTTCTTTAAATGCTTTTACGCTTAAAACTAAATCTTATATGTCTGAGACTAGAAATTTTATGGAAAAGACTGTCACTTTTATTAACAAGACCAAGATGATGATACAAAATCAAGAAGCAGCTTTGAAAGCATTAGAGACGTAAGTCGGGCAATTTGCCCAAGTCCTGAGTACAAGGCCACAAGGCACTCTGCCCAACGACACTGAGGTTGCATGAGGATCTGGCCATGAACAATGTAAAGTAATCACTACCCGGATTGGACCAAAGGCAAATGATGACTCTATCCAACCTAAGGATAGTAATAAGCCAACAGAACAGTTCCCTGTTCAGAACGATGTACTTGACAACGATGCCACAGAAAGCGTAGATGATGTGCCTCCAGCAATTGCCACGGCAAGTCCACTTACCGCGACAAGTTCTTGCAATAATGCCGAGTCAGATGAGACGAGTAAATGTAAGGAGATTTCCACCACCATTCCCATAGAGGCTGAAGAGGCAGAAACATGAATACCAATTCAAGAAGTTTCTTGACAACTTGAAGTAAGTTCACATCAACTTACCACTAATCGAGGTAATAGAGTAGATGCCGAATTACGCTAAGTTCCTTAAAGGCTTTATCTCTAAGTGAACAAGGTTGAGCGAGTTTGAGACAGTTACCTTGACAGAGGGATGTATGGCAATGTAGCACAACCGACTGCCACCCAAACTAAAAGATCCAGACAGTTTTACAATACCTTGTGCCATCGGCAATCACTATGTCAGGAAAGCTTTATGTGATCTTGTAGCAAGCAAAAACCTTATGCCAAAATCTGTTTTTCAACGATTAGGCATATGGAAGGCGATACCCACTACAGTCATGTTGCAGCTTGCAGACAGATCTTATGTGTATATTGAGGGGAAAATTGAAGACATTTTAGTAAGAGTGGATAAATATTTTTTCCCACTGACTTTATTATTTTGGACGGCGAAGCACATGAGTTCGCGCCCATTATTCTTAGGAGACCATTCTTAGCAACATGAAGAACCTTGATTGATGTTGAGAGAGGAGAGCTCACTATGAGGGTGAATGATCAACAAGTCACACTCAATATTTTCAAAACCCTCAAATATGCTGATGACCCAGAAGAATGTCTGACTTTTCATGCAACCAAAAAAATTAATTTCAATGTGGATGAGTATTGCCACGAAAATTTCATTGCTCAGCTTGAGGAGCCAGACAATAAGGCACAACATGAAGAAAAGTGGATTGTAAGTCGACCGGGTAAAAAATTTTGAATCTCTTGACTACACAAGTAAGGAACGTAAACCCGACAAATCTTCTATTGAGCAACTTCCTATTTTAGAATTAAAACCATTGACATGGCAATTGAAATATGTCTATTTGGGAAAAGATAACACCTTGCCCGTAATCATTTCTTCTAAGTTGCAGGCTGAATGGGAAAAGAGATTGGTTGACATGTTGGCACATCACAAGAAGGCAATCGGTTGGACAATTGCGGATCTAAAGGGAATCAGCTCGACAGCATGTATACATAAGATCATGTTAGAAGAAGGCCCCAAAAATTCCATTTAGGCTCAAAGGAGACTTAACCCCACCATGAAGCAAGTCATGATGAAAGAGATCATAAAGTTGCTTGACGCCGGTATCATATATCCAATTTTTTATAGCTCGTGGGTAAGTCCAGTACAATGTGTACCGAAAAAGAGAGGTATGATTGTGGTAAGTAATGAAAACAATGAACTCATTCCATCTAAAACTGTCACCGATTGGAGATTTTGCATGTATTACCGTAAATTGAATAAGGCTACTAGGAAAGATCATTTTCCTTTACCCTTTATTAACCAGATGCTTGACTGTCTTGCAAGAAAATCATGTTATTGTTTTCTTGATGGATACTCAAGTTATAACCAAATTGCCATAGCGTTGGAAGACCGGGAAAAAGATCACCTTCACGTGCCCTTTTGGTATGTATGCGTTTCGAAGGATGTTGTACGGATTGTGCAATGCGCTAGAAACTTTCTAGAGGTGTATGATGGTGATTTTTTCTGATATGGTGGAAGATTTCATTGAAGTCTTCATTGAAGACTTCTCGATATTCGAAGAAAATTTTGAAAATTGCCTCGGCAATTTAGAGAGGGTGTTATCACGCTATGAAGAATCTGACCTAGTTTTAAACTAGGAAAAATGCCACTTTATGGTGGAAGAAGGTATCGTGATAGGACACAAGATCTCATCAAAAGGAATCGAAGTTGATAAGGATAAGGTGGGCGTGATCGAGAAATTGCCACCACCAAATTCAGTTAAAGGGATCCAAAGTTTTCTCGGAAATGCAGGTTTTTACATAAGGTTTATTCATAATTTTTCTAAGAATTCTAAACCACTGTGCAATTTTCTTGAACAAGACAAGGCATTCAATTTTGATGATTCCTTTGCCACGACATTTGAAGCCCTGATGAAGCAGCTTTCCACGACACCCATTGTTGTTCCCCCTGACTGGTCCCTACCTTTCGATCTCATGTGCGATGCGAGCGATTTCACTGTACGAGCTATCTTAGGTTAGCAGAAAGGTAAAATTTTCCATGTGATATATTATGCTAGCAAAACCCTTAATGGTGCTCAATTGAGTTACACCATGACTGAAAAGGAATTGCTAGCAGTAATATTTGCCTTTGACAAGTTCCCTCCTTACTTGATTGGTACAAAGGTAATTGTTCACACTGACCATTCGACAATTAAGTATTTAATTGCTAAGAAAGATGACAAACCACATTTAATTCGTTGGATATTGCTTTTACAAGAGTTTGACATAGAAATTGAGGACAATAAAGGAAAGGAGAACTAGGTTGCCAATCACTTGTCAAGGCTAGAATGGGCAGTAAAGATATGATCCTTTGGAGATCCATGATGTATTCCCGGACGAGCAGTTGCTAGTTGCCATGGCAAATTTTTGGTACGTTGATTTAGTAAATTTTCTTGTGAGCGGTATTTTACCTTATGACCTTACTTTATTAGGGAAAGAAGCAGTTCCTACATGATGCTAAGCATTATTATTGATACGAGTCTCTTTTGTTTAAACAATATACAGGTGGGGTCATACGACGATGTGTTCTTGTAGAGTGTCCACAAGTTCTATATTTTGCACACATTCATGCCCTTATTATTGTTGTTTTTAAGCTCATTTAGGCATATTTTGGTGCATTGCATGCACAATAACAATATTTGCTCTTTTACCATGCTTTTGTTGAATATTCTATGTTTGGTTAAGAAAAAATACTATTTTAGTTTAGTTTTCTATTTCAGATGATGTAGCTATGTAGAGGAGGAGAGTGCAGGAAAGTGGGGATTAAAAGGAGCTGTACTGAAGCAGTTCCAGTCGCCGCCAAGGACGCCGCCGCAACAACATTGCTGCCGACTGCCGCCTAGGCAGGAGTTAAACTGACTTAATCAAGATAGGTTGCGATTGAAAGAGGACAATTTCATGAGTCCAATGAGCCCAGTCTTGTAGTTTTCTGAAGCCTGAAGTGGTCTGAAAAGCTGATTGAAGAGGGATAAGTAAAGTGACTTATCTTTACCTACTGGAGAAGGTAACGTCCAAAGAGTCCACATTCAAGTAAAAAATGAGTCAACATTTAATGTAAAGTTACTTTAAGAACTCCTACTCCAAGGAGGACTCAAACTTAGGCCAAACCCTATATATACCCATGCTTGTAAGGGTATAGGGGCATAGATTAAGTGGGGGAGATAATCCTATTCTAACTCTCTCATAGGGTTTAGGCTTTTGTATGCAAAGTAGTTGTGAGAAACGGTTGTAGTAGTTTAAGTTGTGTTTTGCAATAAAATACTATCAAGTTTGCTTAATTCATGTTCTTCACTTCTTCAATTAGTTCCAAAAGTCTAGTTGAAGAAATCCATTTGTCGGGCACGAGAGTATCAAACTCACGAAAGAATTAAGCACGATCTCATCATGTCGAGGTGTTGACTAATTCGGCTTAGACATAAGTTAGAATTTCACCAGCTAAAAGGAGCAACCAAACGTTGACTGCGTGTGTTAGGTTTACGCTGAGATTGCTAGGTATTGCCTACATCACGTGGTGACAGAATCCTTGCCTAGACATAGGAAGGACCACTTCAGAATTGCTTCGCCGAACTTAGAGTAACTGCCAGACTTGTCGCCGGGACTTCTCTCCATCCCACCTGCCGAGACAACTAGAGTTGCAAGCGTAGAGTTCCGTCGTGACATCGAAAGTTGCCACCGCCTCAATCTGCCATTACCCGCCAAGGCAGCAGATCATGGTAGCGCAAAACACACTTAATCTTTACAACGCAGTCTACACACTACAGAACTACAACTACCTGGCCCACTCTATCGACTCTATCTTTCTCTCTCTTCCTCTCTATCTTAAATTACTTGTGTTTTTATTTTTATGCTTTTCAATATTTAGAAATTTAATTGTGCAATTACTATTTCCTTGGGCAGGAAAACACTCATAGTAGCTGTTCCAATCCCTGTGGGAGACGATATCTTTTATACTATAACTTGACAGGAGTGTGCACTTGAACTCACAAATAGAGAACACCCAAACGCTCTACAATTTTGTTGTTTCTACAATGTCATTCATCACCCTATGTAGGCCATTTTGGTGGTATTCGTACAACGGCCGAAGTCTTACAGTTAGGCTTTTATTGGCCCACTCTTTGTAAAGATGCCCATGAATTCTACAAGAGTTGTGGTCGATGCCAGCGAATGGGGAATATCTCAAGGCGGCATGAGATGCCATTGCAGAACATCCTCGAGGTAGAATTGTTTGATGTATGGGGCATCGATTTCATGGGGCCCTTCCCATCATCATTCGGCAACTTATACATTTTACTTGCCGTGGACTACGTGTCCAAATGGGTTGAGGCATCTGCAGTTCCCAAAAATGATTCAAAGATCGTGCAATGATTCTTGCAGAAAAATATATTCACACGGTTTGGAATGCCGAGGGCAATTTTCAGCAATGAAGGCAAACATTTTGATAATAAGCTTATTTCCAAGATGTTACTACGCTTTGGAGTGACTCACAAAGTTGCCACGACATATCACCCGCAGACCAATGGGCAAGAGGAGATTTCTAACCGTGAGTTGAAGATTATCCTTGAGAAGGTTGTCAACCCTTCACGGAAGGATTGTTCTGCGAGACTTGATGACGCACTCTAAGCCTATCGAGCAACATTCAAGATGCCCCTGGGCATGTCTCCTTATAGACTTGTCTACGACAAGATATACCACCTGCCGGTGGAGATCGAGCATAAGAGATATTAGGCAATTAAGACAATGAACATGGACTGGGAACAAGCAGGACAAAAGCGCTTACTGGACTTAAACGAGAAGGAAGAATTTCGTGTAGCAGCCTACGACAATGCTAAGCTCCATAAAGAGAAGACTAAACGATGGCATGACAAGAAGTTGTTGCCGCGACAGTTCTTGGTAGGACAACTAGTGCTTTTATACAGTTCCAGACTTAAAATCTTTCTTGGCAAACTGAAATCATGATGGTACGGGCCATTCAAAGTAGTTAAAACTTACTCTCATGGGGCTGTCGTGATCAAATCAACTACGGATGGACTTGAGTTTAAAGTCATTAGATATAAACTGAAGCATTATGTTGGTGCACATATCGAGCGTAATAAAAGAGAAGTATCCTTAGGAGATGCATGAGAATGATACTCCTAAGCATTTTTCCTGTTTTTTTTTTCATTTTACTCTTTTATCTCTTTATTTGGTATTTATCTATTTGTTAAGAGATCAATCCGACGACTATCGTGCCCTTTTTTATTTTTCCTACTGAGTTACTTGCCCAGACATCTGATGTTGATCCTGTTGTAAGTGACATTGCCATGACAACCATTGCACCAGCTCCACGACAGCAACTAAGGTGAGGCAGAAAACACCTAAAGTAAACATCCAAAATGACTCTAGGAATTCGAGGCGACGACCTCTCTGATTAACTCATTTGCATTTCTTTCCTTTTATTTTACATGCATTGAGGACAATGCTTCTTTCGAGTTGGGGGGTTGTTTTTGTTTTGTTTTTATTTGTCTGATTTTAGTTTGCATAGTTTTGTTCAGATTTTAGTTGTCTCATATTAGTTTGCATATGTTATTTGCCATGACAATTACTTGTTAAACTACCAAAAATCTATTGTGATATCCTATGATGAGTTAATTGCCACAACATTTAGATGAGAACACCTTAGACTTTAGGTTTGGCATGGAATTAACTTGAAAATCTACTATGATGTTGCCTAATAATTATGCTGATGTGACTTGTCGATCTTAGGATTAACCAAAGAAAAAAATAAAATAATACTAGAGGTGCCTTTCTGGCTCTAGTCGAATAAAATACCATGTGCTTAGGACACTCCATTGCTACACTCATCCGATACGCTTGGACAAAACCAAGTAGGAAAGATAATTTAGCATGAGTTAATGGAAGACTTCACATGATGACTATGCTCAATAGGCCAGGGAGTTCGTTGTTTGCTCCATCTTATCTTCAAGCCTAGGAAAATAATTGTGATGAGCTGAAGCCCTAAATTAGCCATGGTTTGCTGTTAATAAATTGCCTTGGCAATATTGTTGTTTTTATGTAAAAAAATCTTTGGAATCCTTTTGATTAACTTGTTAAAACTATGCTCACACACTTGCACCAACATCATGGTTTATTTTGGGTGACTTTTTGTGCTTCCCGAAGGTCGAAAGGTAATCAATTATTTATTATCATGGTTTTGAGAATTGAATTCAGATTTGCAGCATGTTTTTGTGGTAAATGCCTTGGCATGTAATTATTAGTTTTTGCATTGCTTGAGGACAAGCAATAGTTCGAGTTTGGAGGTGTGTTAAGTGTAAAAATATTATATTTTATACCCTTTTTACTCATATTATTGTTTAGACTTAGGCCCATTTAGTTGCCTTTGTGGTATTTCATGCATAAGTTCGTAATCCTTTTGTTTATTGGGCTTGACCTTGCATTTAGTTGTTTTTGTGGAGAATATGCTGTTGTTCTGCCTTCTTTTGTGCAGGTATGAATTGCCGAGCTGATTTCCGAGCGGTTGCTAGGGCAAGTCGGAAATAAATGCAAAATTTTCCAAGATTCATCCTTATCGCCTAAGATAAAGCCCATAATCAATTTATGAGCTGTTGTAGATGAAAATGAGAGAATCTTGGCACCGTTAATCCTGATTTATCTACTCTTAAATGGGAAGATATGCAAATAAGGATATGAAGTAAAGTTTGAATTATTTCCTTATCTTTAGATAAGGGAATAAATCATGAATTATTTCCATATCTTTAGATTAGGAAATAAAACATAAACTCTCTCCTCAAGATACATGGAGAACCTCATCTTTTAAAGATCAAATGAAGCTCTCTCCTCTTATAAAAGGCGGATTGTAGAAACCATGAAGTTAGAGAGGGAGTTGAGGCGTGAAGATCTGGATCATGATTGGGCTTTGAAGAGTTTAGGATTTTTCTCTCTTTAATGTCTAAGTTTGTTTTCTTGTGATTTATTTTCACCCAGTCATGTACTAGATTTAATTGGTTCGGGTTTTTGGGTTTTGTGTGTATGAAGATGAATTATTGATATTTGTTTTTAATTCAAGTTTTTCGATGTTTATCCATTCTTGGCTTTTCATTTAATTTCAAGTGAACTTGGGAGTGGGACTTTAATGAATTTATTTATCTAAGTTTAGGAGAACTAGATTCACGAAACGAATTAGATATGGTTTCTATTTGAATCAACCGATTGGTAGAAACTAATTCACATTGGGAATAAGGATCGGATTTCAGCGGCTAAGAAGAATGCAAAGATCGATGTTGCACACCCAAGGTTAACGCATGAATGTATCACCAAGGCATGCAAAAACTTCAGTTCTTTAGTTAGGAATAACGCGAAGGCATTGAAGAACACTCCGCCGAACATTGAAAGTGGAAACCCAGTTGCCACGACATTGTACCAAACTCAGTTGTCACGACAGTCTACTTGCCACGACATCTTACTTGCCTCAGTAATTACTAGCCACAACAATTTATTCAGAAACTGCACTGCTGGACTCAATAACCCAACCTACTATCACAATTTAGTTCCTTCCTCCCTTTACTTACTTTTCTTTAATCGTGGTTTATTTTACTTAGTTAAAATCAGAATCTACCATCACAATTTATTTTTCTTTTTAGTGCAAGTGATTAAGAGATGAGCTTCTTCTAATCCATGTGGAGACGATCTTAATCTATACTATCACTTGCGATGTGTTCACTTGCACCATATGCGTTGCACTTAAATCATGCAACCCAAAGCTCGACGATGAAAGGTAAAAACTAAAAACAAATAACATAAAAAATGCATATTACACTAATAAGGCACGTTGAAAACACAATCATTGCCACAACTCAATCGCGAACAAGAGTAGTGATTATGAGCTTGTATCTAAATCCAATTTGAGGGTCAAAAATAGGGAGATCAACATGATAAACAAAAGAGCACCATCTTGATCAGTCGTGGCGACGTAGAATCCAACCCTGATAAAAAAACCAAAAGAAAAAAGAAGCGGCTAAATGACCGATTAAGAGAAGAAAAGCGTGCCAAAAGACAGAGGTATTGAATTTAAAAGGTAGAAAAAATCGTGTCATAAGGACAAAGTTATTGAATTTAAAAACTAGAAAGTAAAGAACGTCACAAACAAAAAAAAGAAGATTACCGGCATTCGGCAACCAACACTAAAGTTGATGCCATCACCACCGACCATGTAAAATTAAAAGGATAAACTACACAGATGACCACTTAACTATGGTGTTGATGTCAATTTGACCACTATACTTTAATTTTGGCAATTATACCACGTAACTATTTAAATGGTTCCAATCAAGCCACCGTTAAAACCTAACAGAGAGGTTGATAAATAAAACTAGTATAATTACACATTTGGTCCTTGTTATTTACACGATCTATTAATTTTGTCCTAATTTTAATTTAATAAAAAATAATTATTCAATTAGATGGTGATGTGTTACCACCTTATTAGAGAAAGAAAACAAATGCAAAACATATTCCCTTTGATGAGATTTGGTCCAAGGTGAGCCTAAAGAAAGTGGCATGCCTTCGCCACTAAGCCATCAACAACTTTTTATGAGGAATGCAAAATTATGTATATGCATTTATCATAAACAATTTCAAACTTTCAATTCCAAGCCTTCAACAATGGCAGCCAACTTGCAGGCCTCCTTCGACCCCACCATCTGTCCTTCAAATGCCTCAAATTGCTCAAAGAAAAACAATGTTCTAAATCACAAGAACTTAGAATCTTACAGCTTTGTTCGTATGCCTCGAAGCAAAACAATGTTCTTTTCAAGTTAAGACAAAAGTTTCTTTTTATGCTTGACAAGTCAGCTATTTTCTTCGTTGTTCATTTCACCCACAAATTGCTTTATTTCCTAGGGGATGATGCCATCAAAAAGCATCCAATGTGTTTGAGAACTCCCTATCATATCTGACCTAAAGGCTAAAGAACCCTGAATGCGGTGTTTAATATCTCAACTTTGTTACCAAATCATCAATGTCATAGCTTCTTGGATTGATAGTGTTGTACATCATTACGTTGGAGAAAATTTATTGTTAATGATTCATGGCTCAATTGTTAGCAGGTGTAATGTGGTCACTGAAGATATCGACAAGCTATTCGTAAGCAAACATGCTATTGCACAGCCCAGAGGACCTAAAAGCGAGTAATAGTTTATTTCTTCCCAGAAGTATTGCTTTATAGTTCATACAAGTTGAAAAGAGATGGATATTTTGAGGATTTTGATTTTGTTTAAATATAAACAATTTTTTGGCCATGCTCGGATTCTCTAGTTTTATTTAACAACCTCTCTATTAGGTTTTAACGGTGGGTGGCTTGATTGGAACCACTTAAATAGTTATGTGGTATAATTGCCAAAATTAAAAGCATAGTAGTCAAATTGACACCAACATCATAGTTAAGTGGTTATTTGTGTAGTTTACCCAAATTAAAAAAATGAGAACTTGAACGGTTAAGCGAGCAAAGAAAAAAAGGGATGCGGCTAGGGTTAAATCAAGTTGCAGTTTACCCAAATTTTCTGGGGTAGTTATTTCTATACATATTTTTTGGTTGTTTCTTCTTCACAAGTCTCGCCTCTGGCGGCAGCTTTCATTTCATCGATTGATTTTTAATTTTTAAGTTGATTGTATATAAATAGGTCTTATCTTCTTATGAGTGCCCATGTGTATACTTTTGGTTATCTTTGACCTCTTATGCTTTGTTTCGCCATAAACTATACTTTATATGCTTTAATGTCGATCTTTTTGTCTGCTTTTATGTTAGTTTTAGTTTGTCCCTGTGACACGTTGATTGTCGTTGTGGTAGTTTTCTCGTATGAGATGATCGATGGTCTTTTCAAATTTTGATGTCATTTTGTGGTTTTTTGTCGACGTGTCTAGATTACGCAGAGAAAAGTATTGCGAAATTACAAGAGTGCTGATGTGAGCACGACTATACGCCTTACATTATTTTTTGCAACCTTTCTGAGACCGTTTGATCGTGGCAAGTTGTTTACATTCGAGAAGCTTCAAGAAGCTTATTCGAGCTTAATCTAGGGTTTTCAAACTAAGGTCATGGTTATGAAGGTTTATTTCAACCCGAAGGAAGAACCTCCACCATCATCTAAGATCTTCAATGCTAGTTCTAAGGGAGTTCTTCCTTATTCCATCTTTTTCTTGTGCATGAATTTGCATGAGTATTAATAGTTTGCATCATAAATTGCATTAATAAATAAACATGCTACTTCATTCAAAGCATGTACTTCATTTGGCAATTAGATCATTAAAGCATGTAGTTTCTTTATGCAAGCTACTTCATTTAAGTATGATGTTTCATTCAATAAAGCTAGTTCACTAATTAAACTACTTCATTCATTTAAACTAGTTCATTAATTAAACTAGCTCCTTTAAATTTTGCATGACATGTTTGTTTCTTAATTTTATTCAATCATGTACATTTGCTATTATTGTGTCTATGTATATGAAGGGAGATGAACAGTCACATCAAATGTAAGAATATCAATTAGTTTTTTTTTCATTTTTGGATACGATACAGACGTGTTTGGTTCATGCAATCAAATGGATATTGTTCCTCTATCTCTTGGCTTTCCAACACCTTTTGAATAACCTCAATCCAATATCGAGACCTTGAGATATGATCGTTTTACTAAATATAGTGCAGGCTGGAATTTCATTACGGGAAATGCATGCATGGGAGACAAGTAAATAAAGTTCATCAATATCAACCATTAGGAGAGCCTGTTCGAATTCTACAAGGAAGACAAGCCTTAAAAGCTATCTTTATTACTCAATTTAAGGCCCCTATTATTCATATAATCGAGACATTCAAGTCATTTCTTATCATCTTTTTTGGAGGCTTTTCATATTCTATAAGGAGATATGTAATGAAGACAATCTTTATTACACTCAAGAAGAATGAATGGCTTGTCTATGAGCATGGAATAGGAAGAAGCACCCCCCTTTTGGATGAAAATATGTCTACATACATAAAGTGCTCACATTCATCCTACTTTCTTCCATGATTGAGCTAGCCAAAGAAGCCCAAGAGTCATCAACCCCTTTGGACGAAACTGTGTCTCCATTCAGCCACAAAAGTGTTTAGTTTCATCCTAGACTATTTAGAATATTCAGCCACTAAAGGAGATAAGAAGAAACAAAGCATTCAAGAGAATTCAACACCATTTTAATGAAGTGTTCATATCCTTTGTGTGACCTTTCATATTCAGCCTATGAACACTATAAATAGGCCCCATTTTCTTTTGTTTATAATTAGATTTTAATATATAAAAATCCTCTTTGAGAGTTACTTTCTTTCTAGTTCTTTTGAAGAAATTTATCGGCGTCAAGTTTGTCTTGCGGTCATTATCCATTAATTTGTTTATAGCGTTGGTTCCTAGTTCTTCTATAGCTAGTGGGTCACGTTCCACCCTCTATCACTTCGATTCCATCACTTTATATTGCTGGTTCCTAGCTCTTTATAGCTAGTGGGTCACTATCCGTCATCCTTTTCAAACCTACAAATCCTACGCCACCACCACTATCTTCCATATCCATATTTTCTTCTACCATGATTTCCAACACTATCCATTCATATCTTAAACCCATTTGCAATAGCAAACTTCACAACCCCAGTTGCCACGGCAAATGTCATTCACGTTCTTACTCGAATCATGATAAAAAAACAACATATATGATTCGGAACTCTCAATCGAGATCATATCAATTGGTATCAGAGCAAGTTGATTTAGTAAGATTGTAGTTTTCTATCTCTCGGGTTAGTGAAAAAAATCAAAAGCAAATTTCTAATAGGGAGGAATTATTATTTTCACCTTAAAAAAGACGGTTTGATTTCAATTTTCATTTTTAGAAATTTTCAATTTCATTACCTATTCTCACAATTTCCTTTATTTCTTGTAGCCACCTTATTTCCTACACATCTACCTATCTTCTTAACCATTTGTTTTAGCTGAATTCCACAAGCATTCTTGTAAGCCTTGAGGAAGTTCTATTAGGACTTGAAAGCGAGCAAGAGTGGTAAAAGGCAAGAGAGCACATCAAGGGTAGAAGCCATATCCTGAGTGAAACACGAGTGGTGTGATAATTTTTTTTGGAATAAAACAATGAGGTTTTGATTTGTGAGGATTTTTACTAATCTTTGTTCCATTATGTCTCGAAAGTACACAAGACCAAATGTTTGTATAAGAGACGGAGTACCATACTTTTCACCAGATTCTCAATTTCAAGATTTCAATCGTGAGATGAAGATATTGCTCCAAAAGCATCTCGACCCAATCACAAAGAAGTTGGATCGAATAATTGAAAGACATTTTTGTTCACAATTGTCTCCACTGAAGGTTAAAAGGCAAGAAAAGAAAGAGACGACACTCGACCCTTTTTTGAATCTACAACCAATTGGAGCGGCAAATCTTGCAAAGAGGATTCCAATTTTCGAACAAGAAGTAATGTCAAAAGTTCAACACGAAGTGAGCCAAGCATTTATGTATATTTCAATCCAGAAAGTCTAGCTCGTCTTCAAGAGTGTCTTGACAATTTTTTCAAAGAAACACGATTGCAAGGACAACTAGAAAAAGAAAATGTTGGCAAAAAGAGAAAGAAACGAGAGTTAAAAGACGTTGTGAGCAAAGAAAAAGAGTTTTTTGAAAAAGAGGGAAAAGAGATTTTCCAAGAAAAAGAAAAAAAGAGTGAAAGTAAAAAGAATTTAAAAAAGAAGATGAGAGTGAAAAGAATGAGTTTGATAAAGAAATTATTTTTACAGAAGAGAAAGAGAGTCAAATTTCATTTTGCACTAACAACTTTAACCATTCTTCTTTTATTCTTGATTTTTCATTGTCACATGATTGTGGAACGATAAATTCAAGAGAAATTTGATGTCACCAGTGTTTGGTAAGAGGGCACATCCCAAGCCAATGTCCTAATCGTAGCACCATAATTCCTAAAGGACAAGGAAGATTTTTCGCCAAGGATTATTTCGGAAAAAGAGATCATAGAGGAAATAAGAGAATTTTCAAAATCCAATCAATCCATGATTGTTTGCATCACACATGAGACTTTGGTGGATCAAATTGAAGCGCCAATAAAGGATATTCATCCTTTCAAATTGGAGTGGTTGGTCGATGGAGAAATTTTTTTCTAAGGCTATGGCAAGAAACTAGTCGAATCTTGTTTGATAAAATCTTCATCAAATGTCCAGTTTTGTTCAATGGAAGGCTGATTGTTCAAATTCTTGAGGCCATGAAACAAGAGAAAGACACCTCATTTCAACCCAAGGTGAAAGAAAATTTGTCTATTAATGTCCCAAAAATTGTCAATGGTTATGTTTCATTTTAGGAAGTTTGAAGCCACCAGGAGGAGTTCAAAAAGACTTCTCCATCTATGGAAAAGACTTCTTTTTACTTGGTGATGAAGAACACTTTCCCAATGATGTTTGCAATTTGGGGATGGACCATTCTCAAGGGCGAGGAACTAAATTGAAGTATTCTACTTATGGAAAAGAGTCTTTTCCTGTTTTCCAATGAAGTTCGTTCTTTTATCAATATTTCCGATTCGAGGAAAAAACCGTCTTAAAGAGGGAGGGAATGATGTAAGCACGGCTATGCGCCTTACACTATTTTTTGCAACCTTTCTGAGACCATTTGAACGAGGTAAGTTGTTTACATTCGAGAAGCTTCAAGAAGCTTATTTGAGCTTAATCTGGGGTGTTCAAACTAAGGTCAGGTTTATGAAGGTGTATTTTAACCCGAAGAAAGAACCTCCACCATCATCTAAGATCTTCAAGGCTAATTCTAACGGAGTTCTTCCTTATTCCATCTTTTACTTGTGCATGAATTTGCATGAGTATTAATAGTTTGCATCATAAATTGCATAAATAAATAAGCATTATACTTCATTCAAATCATTTACTTCATTTAGCAATTAGATCATTAAATCATGTAGTTTCTTTATGCAAGCTATTTCATTTAAGTACGATGTTTCATTCAATAAAGCTAGTTCACTCATTAAACTAATTCATTCATTTAAACTAGTTCATTAATTAAACTAGCTCCTTTAAATTTTGCATGACATGTTTATTTCTTAATTTTATTCAATCATGTACATTTGCTATTATTGTGTCTAGGTGCATGAAGGGAGATGAACAGTCACATCAAATGCAAAATATCAATTATTTTTGTTTTCCGTTTTTGGATGCGATACAGACGTGTTTGGTTCCTGAAATCAAATGGATATTATTCCTCTATCTCTTAGCTTTCCAACACTATTTGAATCACCTCAATTTGATATCAAGAGCTTGAGATATGATCGTTTTACTGAAGACAATGCATGTTGGAATTTCATTACGAGAAATGAATGCATTGGAGACAAGCAAATAAATTCCATCATTATCAACCATTTGGAGAGGTTGGTCGAATTCTACAAGGAAGACAAGCCTTAAAAGCTATCTTTATCACCCAATTGAAGGCTCCCATTATTCATATAATCAAGACATTCAAGTCATTCTTTATCATCTTTTCTAGAGGCTTTTCATATTCTACAATGAGACAAGTAATAAAGGCCCTCTTTATGACATTCAAGAAAGATGAATAGCTTGTAGATGAGCATGGAATGGGAAGAGACACTCCCCTTTTGGATGATAATGTGTCTACATACATCAAGTGTCCATATTCATCCCCCTTTCTTCCATGAGTGAGCCAGCCAAAGAAGCCCAAGAGTCATTGTAACCCCCTCGACCCGGCCTAGGCGATCGACCGAACCGAATGGGTCACACGGGGAATATTGAAGTAAACCGAGAAGGTTTACCTCAATAAAAGACCCTATTTTTTGTTTTATCTTGTCTAGATGCTCGTTACAAACCTAAGTATTTTATGTTGCAGCAGAACAAACAAAATATCAATCGAACATCAATTGCATTCAAAATAGCTTTTAAGGACCAAAATGTAAACTTATCAAATTTCAAGGGTTTTCTCCATATTTAGGTTACCATCTTTAAATTAATCATATTACATGCATCTCTGTCAAAACTCAGCTCAAAAAAATTTATTCAAACTCACTTAATTGCATCCACAACATTCAGGGACCAAAACGTAAAGATTCAGAACGTTCAAAGATACCTTTTAACCAATTTAAATGCCACGGTATCGATACCCTTAGAGAGGGTATCGATCTAGGGGTATCGATACTCCCTCGATGACCAGCCCCCAAAGACAAGTTCAACAAGCTGGTATTGATACCCTCAAGGCCAGTATCGATACCCTTAAGGCTGGTATCGATACCTATAAAACCAGTGGCCAAAACCAGTATCGATACACCCTCGTGTATCGATACCCCCTTCCTATTTATACAGGTCGTACCGATACCCTTACGAAGGTATCGATACTCTAAGGCCTGAAATGTCAAAATTAGCTGCTTTAACTCATTTTAATCCATCCCTATGCATACTAACTTGCTTCTAACATGCATACAACTCAAATAATCATCAATCCTCAAGTATACATGGCGATAGCAACAACAAAACATGACAATTATCATCACGGTGTTCTAAATAGGGGCGTTCAAAATTACCCGACCCGAACTACTCGACCCGACTACCCGAACATAAATAACCGTGTATTTACCCGGTTACTTTCGGGTACCCGGTTCCAATTTTTTTTTTATTAAATTACTTAATATATTTTTTTTAGAAATAAGTTTACCAGATTCATTAATATTAAAGAGCTAACATATCTATAAGAGGCAAAGTCATGTTATTATCTACATAACTTTTAGGTTTAGTAAGTCCCAAACATCTGTGACTGTGCTAGCTTCTTTGGTTAATCCTCTAGTAATCTGGTTTCCCAGTTTCCACACACTGCCTCTGCTTCAGTCTCTCCTTCTACTCTTTCAATTCTCTCATGTATCTTTCCTTTTCTTTCAATCTAATGTTCTGGTACACCAATTTTTACTTTAGAACTATATTTAAATCTCTAAATTTATTTTATATTTGTATTATATGCTTTCATGTTTTAAATTTTTCAAAAAAAATATTAATTTGTGAATATGTAAGATTCGATATGAAACAAACAATAAGGTTTCTCTATTGCATTTATGCATTAGTAGGTTTCTTTAAAAAATATGAGATTAAAAAAAATCACGATCCAGATTAATATTTTTAATGTCTTTCTTATAGTTATAAACTTCAAATCATTATTATTTTTTGTTTGGATCATGTGTTATAAACTTTTAAGGTTTTTTTATTTTAAAATAAAAAAATAAAAACCGGGTACCCGGTACCCGATTTTACGGGTACCCGGTACCCGATTTTACGGGTACCCGGGTTTAACGGGTACCCGATTATCGGGTACCCAGTATTTACGGGTCGGGACACGGGCCGACAAACCTAATACCCGAAAGTCCGGGTACCCGGTTTTTCGGGTACCCGAAAACCCGGGTACCCGGATTTGAACACCCCTAGTTCTAAAGGCATGCTTCCTATGTAATCAAAACATCCAAAAGTCAAAACTCAAGCCAAAGCTTAAACCAACATATAGAGGCCTTTTACAAGTATAAAATCATATAGCAAACATGCTCAAAGGGTGTTTATACACACCACCCAAACAAAACTTGAAATCCCCCATTGCCCTTATTACTCTAGTTCATATCTGAAACATACTTTCGAAGTGAAGTCTTCTTAGATCTCCTTGCAAGTTGATGCCTCCAAACACTTAGTTATTTGCATTGATGGACAAAGGAGAGTGTAAGCAAATAGCTTAGTGAGGAATTCTCAAAAACCAAAACCACCATCATTGCTTAAAATCATTTTCACACTTTTGAAAACCATCATGCCCTCTTTGAAATCCATGCACATCATCATTAAAATCAGCATGTTCTACACCATGCAACAAGTATCAATACTTCAACAGAAAAAATCCATTTGCTAACACATAACGCAAGCTTTCCATGCATATCAACCATATGCAAAGCTTAAAGGAAAAACATACATTTTTCATGTTGAGCATCCATAAACATTTCCATAGCAATTAATCAATTATATTAGCTCACAAGTGATCAATAACATTCTCATTTCTCAAAACGTATCGGATACACAGATTACCAAGTGTTATCCCAAACACTTCATACACTCTACCGGCATCTCAAGGCCCACACATGGGAGCTACCCTCTACCGTTGTGACACCCGTGGTGGAGTATTCGGTACGATCACAACCTCTCAACACCACTCATCGGTATATGTATAACCCACTAACGAGAGACGGGACACTATACAAGGTTCACACACGGGAGCTATCCTTCATCGTTGCAACACCTTAAACATTCCTCGACCGTTAGGGTACTTGGATGGAGTATTCGGTACAATCACAACCCCTCAACATCCAAGACGAATTGTTTATAGTGCACTCAATCCTATAGCCGGCTAACTATATCCGATTTCATTTGTAAAACACTTTACACAACATCACTTGCCAATATAATTCACTTTTAATGCAAACCTCACTATTTTTCAAAGCATTCACAATAAGCCATATTCCAAGCATTAAACCATGCTTCATTAAACAAGTATAACACATACTTACAATGATCACATACCTAGTGCATCCTTCAGCAATATGACATCATAAACAACAAATTATATGCTCAAAACATGCTTTAAAACAGTAGGTAAACACATTTAAAAATAAATGCATCCACAAGTTTACAACAACACAGTCCGAGGGAGAAAATCACTTTACTTACTTCCGAACTTAGTAAAGCGTTTCAAGCTTACACTAAGTTCCCAAAACCACTATAAAAGTGTTTTAAAGCTGGAAATCCCATTTCCACTCACCGACTCGCGAAACTTCAATTGCCGACGTGAAATCAAGCGTCTGAAGCTCCCGAAACTTCACCGTTTGCTTCCAAAGGATTCTCCCATGTTTATACCACACAAGAACATAGGATTAATGCATCTCAATCCATTAAAACCACCAACAAAAACCAAAAACCCGCAGCTCTGCTCAAAGGCACCAAAATACCCATCTGAAACAACTGAAATCACCTTCGATTGATCACCAAACTCAACCCAGCCATCAAAAAACACTTCCATCACATTTTAACCATAAATCAACATCCAAAAACATCCTAATATCATCCTTATACCTCGAGAAACTCAGATTTCACATTTCTAAGCCAAAAACCCAAAACTAATAACCTGGACAATTAGTGATCTCAATGATTTCGGGATTATTATGATCAAAGCTCATTATTAACATCATTTAAAATCAAAATCAACCTTAAAATCATTCTCAAATCAATCAAAATAGAGCCCAAACAAAAATCACATTTAATCTCATCTTTTTGAAAGATTTTGGTATTTTCACCAAATCAACATCAAAACCTTAATTAAAAACATAAATTAAGAGTCAAACACTTTGGATTTTCATTAAAGAACCATGATTAGAGGAGTAGCTCGAAATTACCTCCAATCCTTGGTTTTCTTCCAATTGGCAAGTTTCCCAACTCAAGAAGCTTTAAGAAATCTTTGTAAATCTTTGAGAAAATCTTTAGAAAAGTGTTATGGATCAAAGGAGCAAAAGGAATGAAAAGAATTCTGGAAATTGAGAGAAAAATAGGGAATGTTTGGCTAAAGAGAAAATGAGATATAGAAAAGTTATGTCAAAATGGTTTAACAAACTAACTATCTTTTTTAATAAAATCTTCCTCTTCCATTTTAATAAAAACATTAAAATCACATGTCAATTAAAGAAAAGGCTTAATTGCCATAAAGCTCCCTAAATGTTCTAAGAATTTGACTCTCCTTTGGAAATCACAATTTTTTTCCATAGTTTTAATTCTTTACATTTTGGTCACTGCTCAAAATGTACATGTCCCAAAATTCATTTTGTAAAATTGATTTTAACAAGAACATCCATATGATTTTGATGATTCTAGAAAATTTTACCATATTTTTACCTTAACCCGAATCATGATTTCATAAAACTGATCTTAAAGACTCGAATCTCCAACTTTAGGTTCGACCAACTTAAACCAATCCCTAAAACATCTAGGCCCAAAACTGGGGCGTTACAGTCATCCACCCTTTTGGACGAAATTGTGTCTCCATTCAGCCCTAAATGTGTCTAAATTCATCCTAGACTATTTAGAATATTCAGCCACTAAAGGAGATAAGAAGAAACAAAGCATTCAAGAGCAGTCAACACCATTTTGATGAAGCATTCATATCCTTTGTGTGACCTTTCATATTCAGCCTATGAACACTATAAATAGGCCCCTTTTTCTTTCATTTGTAATTAGACTTTGATATATAAAAATCCTCTTTGAGAGATAATTTCTTTCTAGTTCTTTTGAAGAACTTTATCGGATTCAAGTTTCTCTTGCAAACTTTATCCATTCATTTGTTTATAACGTTGGTTCCTAGCTCATCTATAGCTAGTGGGTCACGTTCCACCCTCTATCACTTCGATTCCATCACTTTATATTGCTGATTCCTAGCTCTTTATAGCTAGCGTGCCATAATCCGTCATCCTTTTCAAACCTAGAAATCCCATGCCACCACCACTATCTTCTATATCCACATTTCCTTCTACCATAATTTCAACCACTATCCTTTCATATCTTAAACCCAATTGCCATGACAACTAATTTGCCACGACAAACTTCACAACCCCAGTTGCCACGGGAACTAACTTGTCACGACAAACGATATTCAAGTTCTTACTCGAATCACGGTAAGGCAAAAACATATATAATTCGGAACTTTCAACCGGGATCATATCAAGTGCTTTGGTCGAAGTTGGTGGTTACTGGGTTTTATTTTGAAAATAGTGTAAGTTCTTCTACAAAGCGATGGATTTTTCTTTTCTTTCTTTTATACCCTTTTAATTTTGATGTATATTTTTCATAATCATTTATTCTTTTTAAGTGTGTTAAGTGTTCACAAGTACTATTTTTATTACCCTTTTTACTCATATTATTGTTAGACTTAAGCTCAATTTAGTTGCATTATTAGGCATTCATGCATATTTTCATAATTTTCTTCACCGTTAGGCTTGAGTTCATGTTTTGATTAGTTTTGGTGGAAAAGATATTGCTGGAGGCTTTTTTGTGTGTGCAGGATTAATGCCCGGGAAAAGCTGGAAGTTGCCATGGCAACCTAGGAAGGACCTGCCGAACAAGTTGCCGTGGCAACCCAAGAAGTACATACCGAACCAGTTGCTGTGACAACCGTCGACAAGAGATAACGAGGCAAAGTGGTAGCCGAATTGATGAGCAGTCAAATCTGACTTAATTTTGATAGGTGGCATGGAGAAAAAGAGTTGGAAGTCCATGGAGAGGTCAAAAGAATATTAAATTCACTTTTAATGCAAACCTCACTGTTTTTCAAAGCATTCACAATAAGCCATATTCAAAACATTAAACCATGCTTCATAAAACAAGTATAACACATACTTACAAGGATCACTTACCTAGTGCATCCCTTAGCAATATGCCATCATAAGCAGCAAATTATATGCTCAAAACATGCTTTAAAACAATAGGTAAACACATTTAAAAACAATTACATCCACAAGCTTACAACAGCACAATCTGAGGGAGAAAATCACTTTAATTACTTCCGAACTTAGTAAAGTGTTTCAAGCTTACACTAAGTTCCCAAAACCACTTTAAAAGTGTTTCAAAGCTGGAAATCCCATTTCCACTCACCGACTCGCGAAACTTCCATTGCTGACGCGAAATCAAGCGCCCGAAGCTCGCGGATCTTTACCGTTTGCTTCCAAAGGATTCTCCCCTATTTATACCACACAAAAATAGAGGATTAATGAATCTCAATGCATTAAAACCACCAGCAAACACCAAAAACCCGTAACTCTGCCCAAAGGCACCAAAATACCCATCAGAATAACCGAAATCACCTTCGATTGATCACCAAACTCAACCTAGCCATCAACAAATTTTTTCATCACATTTTAACCATAAATCAACATCCAAAAACATTCTAATATCATCCTTATACCTCCAGCAACTCAGATTTCACTTTTCTAAGCCAAAACCCAAAATTAACAACCTAGACAATTAGAGATCTCAATAATTTCGGGGTTATTATGATCAAAGCTCATTATTAACATCATTTAACATCCAAATCGACCTTAAAATCATTCCCAAATCAATCAAAACAAAGCCCAAACGAAAATCACATTTAATCTCATCTTTTTGCAAGATTTCGGTATTTTCACCAAATCAACATCAAAACCTTAATTAAAAACATAAATCAAGAGTCAAACACTTTGGAATTTCATTAAAGAACCATGATTAGAGGGGTAGCTCGAAATTACCTCCAATCCTTGCTTTTCTTCTAATTGGCAAGTTTTCCAACTCAAGAAGCTTTAAGAAATCCTTGTAAAACTTTGAGAAAATCTGTAACACCCCTCGCCCGGATTAGGAGCGAAAGGCGTTACAGTTTTGCGGAACTGATTCGGAACAAAAAAACACATAATGTTCAAAACAAACATAGATTATTGGACTTTAATCATACAAATAGTGGCTATCAAATTTTTTTAACTTAACTTAAGCAAACATGTTACCATTTTAAACATACCAGACATATACTAATACAACAAGATCAACCTTATAAACATGCTTCTACATTTCAAACAATTATACAAGATCAACAAATCTAGATCAACCTATTACATATTCAATCTATCATTTAAAACATAGCATATTCGAATTCTCCTACAATTACATGATCTATTGAAACTTCAATCTAACAACTAACAAGTATAATCATCTTATTAAACATATAATCAAACAAATCATCCTAGCTTTTCTTACTAACCATTCGAATTGATCTATAATCATTCTAGGATCATTCGAACCAAACAATAAACATTTAGAATCATTCCATAATTCATTCATTAACAACAACTAAATGTACATTACAATCCTAGATCATCTTATGACATTCGAACCACCCATAAACTAATAAGACTTCTAGATGCATTATCACTTAATCAACCGAGCATCAAACATACATATATCTCAAACATATCAATAGCACATAGCTTTGACTAACTTCAACCACATATACATTTTAACACAAAGCCATTTACATATATCAAACATGTTAGGTTCAACTATTACAAACAATAGACCTTTATGTCTTACATTTTCCAACTAAACATATATACAAGATTCAAAATGCATGTGACACAACTATATACACATATTTATGCCACGTTCTAGGAGTCTAAACAAAATATCATATCATACTTGTCTTTGGCTTGTGATATGCTCCCGGATCAGAATAAGCTAGCCTAATTTGCCTATTACAACAACTTTATACTATCATTTTCATACTAGTGTCTTATTCTAAATGCAATCACCTATTACCCAGCAACCATTCAAAACAACAACACTAAGATTTCATTATAATTTCCAAAATCAAAAACCCTAATATCAATCCAAAACAGAATGGAAATCGGTTAACATAAACACACAGTTACTTGTTCTTTTAAACATGTATGAATCTTAAACAAAATTTCCAGCTTTCTTTGTGTGTTCTTCACCCTATTTTTCCAGAATTCTCAAACTGTCTCTTTTTTAGCTTATTCTCGGTGGTGATGGAAGAAAGATGATAACCATTATTTTTGTTTTAATTGTTGGATAGCTGGGTGTTACTTTCTTTCTTTAATTGGGACACTTGTCATCATGGAAACCATATATTAATTTCCACCAAACTAATATATTATCCTATTATATATATACATATCATAGTTATTTTAATGTTAATTAGGTGTCGTATAACCTTAATTCAATTCTTATAACATAAATTCATTCTAATCTTTGTTATTGTATAAAATGTTTGCACTTTCCTTGTTAATTTATTTAGGGTTTTTAACTAGGCTATGCTTGGGGTATTACAATTCCTCCCTCCTTAAAATAAATTCATCCTTGAATTTACCTGAATTGAACAGATGAGGATATTGTTTCTTCATTGTATCCTCAGGTTCCCACGTCGCTTCTTCGACTTTTTGATTCTTTCATAAAACTTTTACAAGAGGTACGTTCTTGTTTCGGAGTCTTTTTACTTCTTCATCAAGGAGTTGGACAAGTTCTTCTTTATAGGAAAGATCGGGATTTAGTTCAACTTCTTCGGATTCAAGTATGTGGGAAGGATCAGATCGGTATCGCCTTAACATCGAAATGTGTAAGACATTGTGGATTTTATCGAACTCGAGAGGAAGTGCGAGTCGACAAGCCACCAGACCTATTCTTTCAATCACTCCAAACGGTCCAATAAAACGAGGACTTAGTTTCCCTCTTTTGCCAAATCGAAACACTTTCTTCCACAGGGAGACTTTGAGGAACACCTTGTCTCCAATCTCATGTTGAAGTCTCTACGCTTTTGATCAGCGTAAGATTTTTGTCTATCAAATGCTTGTTTCAATCGAGAGTGGATGATTTGGACTTGTTCTTCGATTTCCCGAAGCAATTGGGGTCTTAACACCTCATTATCACTGAGTTCAGACCAGCACGGAGGTGTTCGACATTTTCTTCCATACAACACTTCAAAAGGAGCCATTTGAATTGAAGATTGATAACTGTTGTTGTATGAAAATTCTACGAGTGGTAGAGATTTCTCCCAATTCTTCCCGAAATCGATGATACAAGCTCTGAGCATGTCTTCGAGAACTTGAATTACCCGTTCAGATTGTCCATCACTTTGTGGATGAAAAGCTGTACTCAGATTTAGCTTAGTTTCGAGGGCTTTTTGTAATGTTCTCCAGAATCGAGCTATGAATCGAGGATCTCGATCGGAGACAATTGAATTCGGGACTCCGTGCAAACGAATAACTTCCCGAATGTATAATTCAGCCAAGGTTTCCAAACCGTAATTCATACGCACCAGAATGAAATATGCGGATTTGGTGAAGTGGTTAACAATCACCCAGATAGCGTCACAATTTCTTGGTGTGCAAGGAAGATCGGTTACGAAATCTATTGTGATTCGTTCCCATTTCCATTGTGGAAATTTAAGACATTGGAGCAATCCGGTAGGGACTCGGTGCTCGGCTTTAACCTGTTGACAATTCAGACACTTCGATACAAAGTTATTAATAGCCGCCTTCATTCCAGGCCACCAATACAAAAGCTTGAGATCCTTGTACATCTTAACTGATCCAGGGTGGATCGAGAAAGAAATTTGATGTGCTTCTTGTAGTATTTCTTCTTAAAATTCCTTGTTGTTAGGAACACAAATTCTATCTTTGAAATAGAGAAGTTTGTTCGATTTAACGGAGAAATCGGAATTAGACTTAAGCTTAGAAACAATCTTCTGTAGTTCTAGATCAACTTGTTGAAGCTCTTTGATCCTTGCGATTAAAGTAGATTGGACTTGGAGTTCACATAGATAATTCCAAGCCTTGTATAGTCAGAAGTGAGCGTTGATAGCCAAGGAAGCTACGAAAAAACAATTCGAATAGATTACTTAGGATACAAGAGAAATTTTGAATGCTTCCTTGCTTGACAAGAAAGTTTTCGAATCCTTTCTTAATTAGCAAGAAATAATTTTGAATAGCTTCTTTAGGCACTAAAATGAAGGTTTTGAATTTTTGAGAATTTAGAATGGCTTACCAAGATTCGGTTTTCGACTAAGGGCGTCAGCAACCACATTAGCTTTTCCTGGATGATAATCTATGGTCAAATCATAATCTTTGAGTAATTCCAAACATCTCCTTTGTCCTAAGTTCATGTCTTTTGAGTGAGTAGGTACATGAGACTCTTGTGATTGGTAAACAATCTGCATCTTTCACCGTACAAGTAGTGCCTCCAGATTTTGAGTGCGAACACAATAGCTTCTAGCTCGAGATCGTGTGTAGGATAATTCAACTCGCGAGGCTTTAATTATTGAGAGGCGTATGCGATCACGTTTCCTTCTTGCATCAAAACACATTCGAGGCCTGAATGTGAAGCATCGCTATACACAACGAATTCTTTTCCCGATTCTGGTTGGATAAGGACCGGGGCATGAGTCAAGGCTTGTTTGAGTTGGTTAAAACTTCGTTGATGCGCTTCTGACCACTCGAATACTTCATTCTTCCTGAGGAGTTTGGTTAATGGTGCAGCAATCACTGAAAATCCTTTCACAAACCTTCAATAATATTCGGCTAAACCGAGGAAACTTCATACCTCGCTCACATTTCGCGGAGGTCTCCAATCTAGGATGGATTGAACTTTCTTGGAGTCAACTTTGATTCCTTCAGCTGAAATGACATGTCTCAGGAATGAGACTTCTGATAACCAAAATTCGCACGTAGTGAACTTGGCGAATAGTTGGCGTTCTCGGAGTGTTTGAAGCACAATCCGATGATGATCAACGTGTTCTTCCTTGTTCAGGGAGTAGACAAGGATGTCGTCAATGAAAACAAAAATGAACTTATCGAGATAGGGTTTGAAGACTCGATTCATCAGGTCCATGAACGCGGTAGGGGCATTCGTTAACCCGAATGGAATTACTAGAAATTCGTAATGACCGTATCGAGTTCTAAAAGAAGTTTTGGGCACATCTTCTTCCTTCACCCTCATTTGATAGTAACCCGATCGAAGATCAATCTTGGAGAACACGACTACATCTTTGAGTTGATCGAACAAGTCTTCGATCCTAGGCAAAAGATATTTGGTTTTTATGGTTACTTTCTTTAGTTGCCGGTAATCAATGCAAAGCCGCATCGTACCGTCTTTCTTTTTCACGAACAGGACAAGAGCACCCAAGGGAGATATACAGGGTTGGATGAATCCTTTGTCCTCGAGCTCTTTATTTGCTTCTTAAGTTCTTTCAGGTCAACAGGTGCCATTCAATAGGGCGTAATGGACACCGGACTTGTTCTGAGTTGAACTTCAATCTTGAATTCTACTTCTCGAGTTGGACGAAGGCTAGGGAGTTCCTTGGGAAAAACATCAATGAATTCAGACACAATCGACATTTCAAGTAAGCCGAAATCAAGTTTATCTTGTAAAGTCATAGCGGCAAAAATAGATATCGGTTTCTTATCTATTAACATGATCGATTCTTTTCCTAAATCTCGTAAATACAATCTCTGGTTTTGGCAATCTATTCAGGCTTCATATTTTCCTAACCAATCTAGTCCTAAAACTAGATCAAATTCACATTTGGGTAATACATATAGATCACAGGGAAAGGGTACATTTCGAATAGTTATTGGGCAGTCTTTACAGATTAAATTGATCAGTAAGTTTCCCCCTATCGGATTTGAGACTACAAGACTTGTTTTCACTATTTTGGGTTTCAAGTTTAGCTCGTCTAATAAGTATGAACAAATAAAGGAATGTGTTGATCTCGAATCTATTAAAGCATAAACATGTTTAAGGTTTAGTTCAACCGTACCCGCAATGACATCAGGAGATTCTTCTTCTTCTTTGTCGCGAATATGATAGACACGAGCTGGAGCTCAGGATTCATGATGGGTCATAGCTTTTAAATGAGTAGTTCTTCCCCTCCCTTGATTTCCCGATTGAGCTTGTCTCGGATTCTTGTTTCGACTAGAATGTATAGAGCTCGAATTGGGTGAATTTCTAGTAGGAGCTTTATCGGTTTTCTTGGGACAGTCTCGGATGTAATGGTCATCACCACCACAAGAAAAAAAATATTAGATTGCAATCGACACTGGTCGAAATACTGCTTTTGACAGTGTTTGCAGGTTGGAATTTTCTCCACATTTCCCGTGTTGTTGACAGAAACAACATGGACAACCATTTTACTCGTATATTGAGATTTCGGTGAGAAATTGATTCGAGAAACAGGAATGTAAGTAGAAGATGATTCTTTCTGATTTTTAACTTTCTTCGGCCACCGAGATTTATCATCACCCTTACGTTTCTTATCCGCTCGATAACCGCTCTTCCTCTTTTCAGTGGTTCTCATTTTTGCTTCGGTAGCAATGGCCCGATTCACCAAGATTTGGAAGTCCATAATACCGAGGGTGGTAAACATCGGACTCAGTTCATCGCTCAACTCGTCAATGAACATTCGGCATTTATCTTTCTCATTTTTGATGTACTTTGAGCCGTACTTGCAATATTTGCAAAAATCGACTACATATTGTTCGATCAGCCGATTAGCGTGCTTCAAGTACAAGAACTTCTTCATACGATCAGCCAAGTACTGTTCGTTGATGTACTTCTTTTTGAATTCAGTGACAAAGAATTCCCACGTCACGGATTCGGTCGGGGCAGTTAGAATTGTAGTTTCCCACCAACTGAGTGCTTCTTCAGCTAGAAGTGCGACTGCACATTCGAGTTTATGCTCATTCGAGCAATGGAGTTGCCTAGTCAGGATTTGAGTTGTTCTTTCAAGCCAATGTTCGGCTTCCTCCAGCTTCTTCTCGTTTTCTCCGGTGAATGTATAAGCTCGGTGTTACGAGAGCTTGTTGATCGGGACTTGACTCGGGGCAGCAACAATGGAGCCGGTTGTTCATGTCTCATATTCGTCAGAAGTTGATCGAACATCTCCTTCATACTAAGAAGACATTCTCTTTAAGAATTTTGAAGAGTCGAGTTATCCGAAGTTTGTTGATTTTGTTCAGGAGGTAGAGTCGGATCTCGAGGTCCCGTTCTTCTTGGGGAATCCGCTTGTCCCGGAGGATTAGTTCTCATCCTCACATTGCCATCCTCACTAGAGGATTCTCGGGGGCTTCCATTGTTCTAAGCTACTCTCTTCTCAGACATTCTATTAAGATTTTAAATAAGATCGGGATTAGAGAAGCATAATCACAAGCAATTCGATATAAGACTCCTAGGTGGCATAATGCAAACATATATGACGCATGACATATTCAAACAAGTTTTAGGACCTATAACCTAAAGCTCCAATACCACTTTTATGAAACACCCATCGCCGGAATTAGGAGCGTAGAGCGTTACAGTTTTGTGGAACTGATTCGGGACAAACAAAACACATAATGTTCACAACAAACATAGATTACTAGACTTTAATCATACAAATGGTGGCTAACTTTTATGTAACACCCCTCGCCCGGATTAGGAGCGAAGGGCGTTACAGTTTTGCGGAACTGATTCGGAACAAACAAAACATATAATGTTCACAACAAACATAGATTACTAGACTTTAATCATATAAATGGTGGCTATAAAAAACTTTTAACTTAACTTAAGCAAATATGTTACCATTTTAAACATACCAAACATATACTAATACAACAAGATCAACCTTATAAACATGCTTCTATGTTTCAAACAATTATACAAGATCAACAAATCTAGATCAACCTATTACATATTCAATCTATTATTTAAAACATAGCATATTCGAATTCTCCTACAATTACATGATCTATTGAAACTTCAATCTAACAACTAACAAGTATAATCATCTTATTAAACATATAATCAAACAAATCATCCTAACTTATCTTACTAACCATTCGAATTGATCTATAATCATTCAAGGATCATTTGAACCAAACAATAAACATTTAGAATCATTCCATAATTCATTCATTAACAACAAATAGATGTACATTACAATCCTAGATCATCTTATGACATTCGAACCATTCATAAACTAATAAGACTTCTAGATGCATTATCACCTAATCAACCGAGCATCAAACATACATATATCTCAAACATATAAATAGCACATAGCTTAGACTAACTTCAACCACATATACATTTTAACACAAAGCCATTTACATATATCAAACATGTTAGGTTCAAATATTACAAACCGTAGACCTTTATGTCTTGCATATTCCAACTAAACATATATACAAGATTCAAAATGCATGTGACAAAACTATATACACATATCTATGCCACCTTCTAGGGGTCTAAACAAAATATAATATCATACTTGTATTTGGCTTGTGATATGCTCATAGACCAGAATAAGATAGCCTAATCTGCCCATATCGACAACTTTATACTATCGTTTTCATACTAGTTTCTTATTCTAAATGCAATCACCTATTACCCAGCAACCATTCAAAACAACAACACTAAGATTTCATTATAATTTCCAATATTAAAAACCCTAACAACAATCCAAAACAGAATAAAAATCGGTTAACATAACCACACACTTACTTATTCTTTTAAACATGCATGAATCTTAAACAAAATTTCCAGCTTTATTTATGTGTTCTTCACCCTATTTTTCCAGAATTGTCAAACTCTCTCTTTCTTAGTTTATTCTCGGTTGTGATGGAAGAAAGATGATAAGCATTACTTTTTTTTAATTGTTGGATAGCCGGGTGTCACTTTCTTTCTTTAAGTGGGACACTTGTCCTCATGGAAACCATATGTTAATTTCCACCAAACTAATATATTATCCTATTTTATATATACATATCATAGTTATTTTAATGTTAATTAGGTGTCGTATAACCTTAATTCAATTCTTATAACATAAATTCATTCTGATCTTTGTTATTGTATAAAATGTTTGCACTTTCCTTGTTAATTTATTTAGGGTTTTTAACTAGGCTATGCTTGGGGTATTACAAAATCTTTAGAAAAGAGTTGTGGATCAAAGGAGAAAAGGAAATGAAAAGAATTCTTGAAATTGAGAGAAAAGAGGGAATGTTTGGCTGAAGAGAAAAATGAGAAATAGAAAAGTTACGTCAAAAATGATTTAACAAACTATCTCTTTTAATAAAATCTCCATCTTCAATTTTAATCAAAACATTAAAATCACATGCTAAATAAAAAAAGTCTTAATTTCCATAAAGCTCCCTAAAGATTATAAGAATTTGACTCTCCTTTGAAAATCACACTTTTTCCACAGTTTTAAATTTTTACATTTTGGCCACTGCTCAAAATGTACACGTCCCAAAATTCATTTTGTAAAATTGATTTTACCAAGCCCATCCATATGATTTTATATGATTTTAGAAAATTTTACCATATTTTTACCTTATCCGGAATCATGATTTTCCTGAACCAATCTTAAAGACTCGAATCTCTAACTCTAGGTTCGACCAACTTAAACCGATGCCTAAAACATCTAGGCCCAAAACCGGGGCGTTATAACTCTCCCCCATTTAGAAAATTTCGTCCTCGAAATTTTACCTGAAGGAAAAAGATGCAGAAATTTCTTCAACATGTCCGCCTTGCTTTCCCACGTGGCCTCCACAACTCCTCGATGTCGCCACAACACCTTCACAAGTTCAATCGTCTTACCACGAAGAACTTTGCTACTAGAATCAAGGATCCCCACTGGTTCCTCATCATAAGATAAATATGGGTTCAACTCAATCTCATCAACATGCATCACATGAGACAGATCCGATCTATACTTTCACAACATTGAAACATGAAACACATCATGAATTTTCTCCCACTCGGGAGGCAACCTCAACCGATACACAACAAGACCAACTCGCTCCACAACCTCATAAGGTCCAATAAACCTTGGACTAAGCTTACCCTTACGTCCAAATCTCATCACCTTCTTCCAAGGTGATACTTTCAAGAATACGTGATCTCCAACCGCAAACTCAATCTCCTTACGCTTTAAATATGCGTAAGACTTTTGACGATTCGATGCAGCCTTCAATCACTCACATATAAGCTTGACCTTCTCAGTTGTTCCCTTAAGCAAATCCGGCAAGGAAACCAACTTTTGCCCGCCTCCGCCCAATATAGAGGCGTTCTACACTTTCTTCCATACAAAGCTTCGTACGAAGCCTTTTGTATACTTACCTAGAAACTATTATTATAAGCAAATTCCACCTAGGACAATTGTTTTTCCCAAGAACCTTGGTAATCGATCACACAACATCTCAAAATATCCTCTAGCACATGGATAACTCGCTCCGATTGTCCATCCGTCTGAGGATGATATGAGGTGTTGAAGTTCAAGCGCGTGCCCAATGCTTGGTGTAAACTCTCCCAAAATCTCGATGTAAACCTCGTATCTCTATCCGACACTATAGACATAGGCACACCATGCAAACGCACAATCTCAGCAATATACAACTCTGGGAACTTATCCAACGTATACATAGTATGCACAACCAAGAAATGCGCACACTTCGTAAGACGGTCTACAATCACCCAAATGGAGTTCTTCTTTGATGGTGTCAAAGGCAAACCGGACACAAAATCCATCGTAATCATTTCCCACTTCCATTTCAGTATCCTCAAAGGTTGCAACAACCCAGACGGAAACTGATGCTCAACTTTCACACGTTGACAAACCATACACTTGCTCACAAAATCAGCAACATCCTTTTTCAACCCCACCCAACAGTACTCATCTTTCAAACCATGATACATCTTGGTACTACCAGGGTGCATAACAAAAGGACTACTCTGGGCCTCAATCATAATAGTGCGCCTCAACTTTACATCCTCTGGCACAACTATCCGACGTTTAAAGCATAAAACACCATCATCATTGGAACAGAAATCCATTACATTACCATCAGCTATATCCTGAACATGAGGCACCAAAGAATCATCAAACAACTGCTTATCCTTAATTAACTGAATCAAGGAAGGTTTCACTTGTAACTCAGCTATCAACCCACCATCACGCGATATGCTTAACCGAGCAAACATCGCTCTCAACTCAATAGCCACTTTCCTACTCAAGGCATCAGCCACCACATTGGCCTTTCCAAGATGATACTCAATCATAAAATCATAATCCTTAAGCAATTCCAACCATCTTCGTTGTCTAACTCTCTCTGAGACATGAGGTACTTCAAACTTTTATGATCAGTGTAAACCACACACTTTTCACCGTAAAGGTAATGCCTCCAAATCTTCAAGGCGAACACAACTGCAGCAAGCTCTAGATCATGAGTAAGGTAGTTGCGCTCATGCACCTTCAATTGTCTAGATGCATATGCTACAACCTTCCCACCTTGCATCAACACACAACCTAAACCAACACATGACGCATCACTGTAAACCACAAACTCCTTACCCGATTCTTGTTGAATCAAGACAGGAGCTTGCGTCAAAGGTTCCTTCAACTTCTCGAAAGCTTGTTTCCTAACACTCTTCCACTCAAAGCGAACATTCTTTTGCAACAATTTAGTCAACGGTGCAGTAATCTTAGAAAAACCCTCCACAAACCTTCGATAATACCCAACCAAACCAAGGAAACTACGCTCTTCCGTCACCGATTTAGGCGTCTTCCAATTCATCACCGCCTCAATCTTGTGTAAGACAACCCGAATACCCTCGGCCGACACTACATGTCCAAGGAAGACAACTTCCCTGAGCCAAAACTCGCACTTACTCAGCTTAGCATAAAGCTGATTTTCCAACAGCACTTGCAACACAATCCACAAATGCTTTTCATGATCCTCCTCGGTACGCGAGTACACGAGAATATCATCGATAAACACTGCCATAAACTGATCTAAAAACTCATGGAACACACGATTCATCATATCTATGAATGCAGTCGGTGCATTCGTCAACCCAAACGGCGTCACTAAGAACTCATAATGCCCGTACCTTGTCCGAAAAGTTGTCTTAGGTACATCCACATCCTTAACCTTCAGTTGATAATATTCGGACCTCAAATTAATTTTTGAAAACATTGAAGCACCTCGGAAATGATCAAACAAATCATCAATCCTTGGCAAATGGTACTTGTTCTTAAACGCTGACTTGTTCAGTTGTCGATAATCTATACACATACGCATCGTGCCATCCTTCTTCGTTACAAACAAGACCGGTGCACCTCAAGGTGAAACACTTGGCCTTATGAAGCCTCGATCAAGCAGCTCTTGAAGTTGCATTTTCAACTCCTTCAACTCTTTAGGCGCCATATGATATGGAGCAATAGACACGAGAGTCGTATTTTCATACAACTCAATGCCAAACTCAACTTCTCTGTTCGGTGGCAAACCAGGAGATTCTTCCGAAAACTCACATACTATTCGTATGTCTTGTACTTGCACCTTCTTTGTACTAGGGTTTATACATAAGCTAGGAAAGCTTTGCAACCCAACTCCAACATCCGACTCGCTACAAGAGCCGAAATCGCATTAGACAAGAATTTCACATTCTCGCCTACGATTACTGTAAAGTGTCCATAAGTTCTATATTTTGTGCACATTCCATCTCATATTATTGCTTTTTCAAGTACATTTTAGGCATAATTAGGATCATGCATTGCATTTTACAATATTCTTTACTTTGCCATGTTTTTATTGATTATTTGTTATTTGGTAAGGAAATGGTATTGTTCTAGTTTAGTTTTAGTTTCAGGTACTAGAAGCTGGCAGAAGGAATGAGGAGTTGAGGACATGAGGCTGAGGCAGCAGATAAAGAAGCTGTACTGATGCAGTTTCAGACAGAGACAGCCGCTATCGAGTACCTGCTGCCGCCATACATGTCGCCCAGGGCAGCAAGTTGAGGAATTGAAAACTGGAGTGCGATCTGTAGAGCAGAAAATCCTGATTCTGACGATGCCATCCACTCAATTTTCGGATGCATGTAGCAGTGGACAGAGCCACCGAAAGAGGAGTTCGAGATAACTTGCGGAACAAGGCAACATGAAGAAGTCCACATTCAACTTAAAGAAGTCAGAATTAAAGGTTACATTTAATGCAAAAGTTACTTTGAAGACTTATACTCCAAGGAGGACTTGACCTAGCTAATGCATATATATATTCAATGTATTATTACTTCAAAACAACTTAGGTTTTCCCTTAGGAGTAGTTTAGGTTTTCTTGCCGTCAATTATGTTCTAAATTCTTCTTTGGGATTGGGTTATGTTGTAAACTAGTGTGAGAATGGTTGTTTAGGAATTAAGTTTGTTTTTGCAATAAAGCTTTCAAGGTTTTCTTATTCCATGTTTTTCATAATTTTCAATTAAGGTGAAAGATTAATTGTTTACTATCAATTTGTTCGGTATCGAGATAGTCGAACTCACGAAAGGAGTAAGTACGGTCTTTACCTTAATCAAATGGTGATCAATCCAGCCTAGACATAGGTTAGGGTTTAAGGCGGCTAAAAGAGAACGAACCAAACATTGTTGTCTTTGCACGATTCATGCCATGACTGGTATTATCTGTAGTGGGCATCAACAGCATTCTGACTTAGACATAAGCGAGATCACTTTCAAAGCGTTCTGCCGAGCCTTGAAGTACTGCCGAGTTTGGCTCCGAGA
The DNA here is from genome assembly GCA_030270665.1 of Hibiscus trionum. Taxonomy (NCBI): domain Eukaryota; kingdom Viridiplantae; phylum Streptophyta; class Magnoliopsida; order Malvales; family Malvaceae; genus Hibiscus; species Hibiscus trionum. Next base: position 26,554,814 of record BSYR01000005.1, read on the forward strand.
CACACATCTGTTCCACTGCCGAGGAACCAAAAGCGTCACAACAGCCAATCTGCCATCTCCCGCCGAGGCAACAAAGTCTGGCAGCGCAAAACAACTTATCCTATTCAACGCAGTTTCACACTAGGGAGCAGCATAATCTGGCCCAGCCTATCAATCTGATCTATTCTCTAACATTTACTTGTGTTTATTTATTTTTAACTCTTTTACAAACTAAACTTATTTGTGCATTTAAATTCCCTTGTGCAAGAATCACAATTCGAGTTTGAGCTGCCCAATCCTTGTGGGAGACGATATCTTATATACTATAACTTGACAAGAGTGTGCACTTGCGCTCATATTTAGAGAACACCTAAACGCTCTACAAATTTTTGGTGCCGTTACTGGGGATTGTGCATGACCAGAGCAAAACCAAAGGGCGAAACCATTTTCTTTGACGTCATTGAACGAAGAGCAAGAGAACTCAAGAAAGAAGTCAGAGAAGCCCTAGATAAAGCCATGAAAAAGGGAAAAGCAAATGCAACAATGGTGAACGGCCAAGACAACAACCCTGCCATCGATGCCCGTATCGGCAGGGATGGGCAGCAAGACCCGCCGCCCAGAGAACAACAGCAAGTTCCACCTAGGCAGCAACCCCCTATTCCGCCCAGGAGGTCACAATATGTTTGAACCACCAGAGACTACTTGGAGCATGACTTTAGAGGGTTTGATTCTACTGTGACAGAACCTGAAATTAAAGCAGATCACTTTGAATTAAAGCCCATGATGTTCAATATGATCAACACCTTAGGGCAATTTGGAGGATCTACCACAGAAGATGCTCGGCAACACTTAAGAGGATTCCCGGACATATATACAGAGCATTCAAAATACACAGAGTCCACCAAGATGTGCTAAGGCTGAGGTTATTTCCCTATTCACTGAGGGATAGGGCAAAGTAGTGATTAAACAACCAGCCAGCATGATCATTCGATACATGGGTAGAGCTGTGCAAGGACTTCTTAGATCGTTTCAGCTCATCTAATGTCACAGACAAATTGAGAAATGAAATCACAGCCTTCCGACGAGGGGATGACGAGCCGATGTATGAAGCATGGGAGCGGTACCAACAGATGCTAAATAAATGCCCGCTTCATGGTTTCCCAGCTTGGACACATGTGTCAATATTTTACAATAGGGTGAACTACCTAACTCGAATGATGATCGACGCCTCAGCCAACGTAATCATCCTCGACAGACCACCAGAGGGGGCACTACGGATCCTGAACCAAGCTACCAAGAATAACTATAAGTACCCAACATCCCGCCGAGGTGGCATTAGGCGGGCAACAGTAGTGAACAAAGTGGAAGCCTCAGAATCTGTCAATGTCCGCCTCGACAAACTGACAGAGCTGGTTATGAACATGGTAAAACCCACTGGAAAAGTCTATGAGGCCAAGGCTGTAGAGCCATTCTGTAATGAGTGTGGGGGCAACTACAATACCTCTGAATGTACTGCATCTGCCAATTTCATGGGAGGATACGAGAGGAACATCATGTCTGCCATGAAAACATACAACCCTGGATGGAGGAATCATCCAAACTTCGCCTGGAGCAATCCTAAAACTGCTGCAAATCCACAACAACAACATGGAAGCTACCAGCAGAACCAGTCTAGACAGCAAGCTCAGCAACCACAGAATGATTCACTAGAAGAAACTTTACAAACTTTTATGACAAATACTAGTGAATTTATTATTCGTACTAATAAGTTTATTGATAAAACTGAGTCGTTTATGGACAGGAAGGAGATGAAGCTGAACAACTAGGAAGCTGCGATAAAGAACCTGGAGACCCAATTTGGTCAATTCACAGAGATCTTTAGCAGCAGGACAATGGGTGCAGCATCCAGTAGTACAGAGGCAGCAACTAAACCCACATATGAGCAGTGCAAAGCCATATCAACCAGAAGTGGGAAATAGTTGGATGAACCCAGAGTGGAAAAGCCAGTTGAGGAACAGCTAGCACAAAAGGAACTACCTGCCGCGGCAGCCACAACACCAGCCGCCCTAGCAGATGAGCCTGACAGCAGCCCTGAGACAGATGATCCTCCACAGATCAAGTTCCCATGCAAGGAGTATATAGAGGACATCGGCCTGCCAGCACATTTCCCCCAGCGGCTTAAACAACAGAAGCAGGAGCACATGTTCAGGAAATTTCTGGATATTCTGAAACATGTGTACATAAATATCCCTCTCATAGAAGCCATTCAGAACATGTCGAACTATGCAAAATACCTAAGCGGCATGGTTTCCAAGAGGAAAAGAATTGGAGAGTTCAAAATAGTTGTTGTGACAGAGGAGTGCATAGCTATGCTGCACAATAAGCTGCTGCCCAATCAAACAGATCCAGGCAGCTTCATAATACCATGCAAAATAGGCAGCAACCATGCAACTAAGGCCCTGTGCGACTTAGGAGCCAGAATCAATTTGATGCCTAAGGCAGTCTTCGACAAGCTAGGAATTGGGCAAGTCAATCCCACCACCATCATGCTGAAACTTGTTGATCACTCATTCGTACAACCGGAGGGCAAGATCGAAGACATCTTAGATCGAGTAGGCAACCTTATTTTTCCAGTAGACTTCCTCATCTTAGACCGTGAGGCCGCTGAAAATGCCTCTATCATCCTTCGGTGACCATTTTTGGTCACGGGAAGAATGTTAATAGATGTGGAGCATGGGGAGCTGATCATGAGGGTAGACAATCAGAGCATCAAGATAAATGTGTTGCAGCCCTTAGCAAAGGAAAAGGAATGATGCCCTGATGCTCAGGCCGCCAAATTCAGCACGGAGACAGGTCAAGACAGCAGCTGTCACGACAGACCTAAGGGCAGGCTGAAGGACCCAACATCACACCACCTTACAGAACAAGAGGACCCCCCACGAGGGAAAGACAAGAAACACCACCTCAGGAAGTGGTTATGTCTGGGAGATGCACCCAAATGCACTCTCAATATAACTTAATTAATTATATTTTATTTTTTTATTTTTATATTTTAGGAATATAATTTAATTTATTGTAATTTATTTTTCATAGAATTAGATTTTAAACTAGTTAAATTTATTTTTCATATTTTTATTTTTTAGAATTTATTTTTAGTATTTAATTATCTTTATTTTTATTTCAAGCTTTTAGGAATAAAAGAGCCAGACCAAGAATAGGCCCAACAATGAGCCCGCCCACCATCCCGCCAAGACAGTTGAGGGCGGCCCAGCGCAGAAACCGTGTATCGGCTAGTTTCCCGATAACAGCTAGCTGCCAACGGCTACAGAAGTAACGGGTAGAAATCTCTTAACGGGTGCGAGACAACTTGACCATTGGACATTTAATACCGCCACGACACCTCTCGGCAACCTCTATTTAAACCTCACTCATCTCATTCATTCACTTTACTTTCACCTCCTTGTTACCTTATTCTTGAATCCACTGCTTTATTTCTAATTATCTTCTTTTAAGTTTCAGTTTACATCTAAGCCGTCTCACACATGGCATAAACATCCCAATCCAAACCCACCTTCCAACGCTTCTTCTCCCGTGATGATGAAAATAGGTACAAAACCCAGTTCGCAAAGAAAGCCATTTTGGGAGGAACAAGGGTTCCATTAGTCCAAGCAGACATGAGATCTTGGCCTAGAGCCCACCCTGTTCGAAACAATTCACAGCAAGGGATGGAAAATATTTGCACGGAAACGGGAGATGGAAAACATCACATTGGTCAGAGAGTTCTATGCCCATCACCCTGCCCAGAGCTGCCGTTTGTTTATGTCCGAGGGGAACCTGTCAAGCTCAACGCCGCCATGATCAAAATCTTCTACGGCCTTGAGATGGAAGACAACCCTCACGAAGAATGGAGGCAGTCATTGCCGGCTGCCAACTACGACAGACTAAAGGCCAAGTTGTGCGAGCCTAACACGTCGTGGTTGGTAGGAAAACATGGCGGCTCCATCCAACACCGCCAACTGCTACCCGAGCCGATGCTATGGAACACCTTCATTAAATGATGTCTGTTGCCCACCTCCCACAATTCCACAGTGGACAGGCCTTGTCTCGCCTTAATCCATTCAATCATGGTAAACCGGCCGGTCAACATTGGGGAGATCATTCGCAAGGAGATACACAATTGTTTCCGTAAGACCAAGGGTCGACTGTACTTCCCGTCTCTCATCACCGGCTTATGTGCCAACTTCAATGTCCCCTCCGATCCAGAAGATGAGATGACAACTGCTAAGGAGGGTTGGACTAGAAAAGTCTGTCTGTAGATGATGCAGGCCCAGGAGACAGAACCCATCACGCCCAACCAGCCACACCAGCTGCCCCAGGCAGTATTGAAGTTGTTCAGAATACTGAGGTTATTGCTCTGCTGCGCACTCTCATTGACAGCAACATACGAATAGAGCAGCAACAATTGACCTTCATGAAGTACGTGGGGGGAGGTACATGAGGCTTTTGTGGCCTATCTCCTTCAAAAATTTCCCAACGACGGCCCTACCCTGCCAACCTTCCCCGCCGACCTTGCCACCGCAGCTGCACGTCGTGAAGGAACACCATCAGACGCAGCTGCCTGCCACGCCGCCTTCCACCGCCAGATGTTGTCTCCGACGCACTACCCATCGTACTCCACCACCTCTAGTTCTAACACAGTGACAGACACCCCCGAGATGCATCAACAACATATTTCCCCCGTCTGCACAGTAACAACGGTGGAAAACACCTCCTCATCCGATGAGGTCGAGCAGCAGGCACCAGCAGCAGCCTCAATGGTGACAGACCCTCTAGCAGAACCAACGGAGAAGGCAACAAGGAAGAGTAAGTGGCACATCATCTCCGCCGAGTTAGAGGACGAGGAGTCAGAATTTGAGACGGAAAAGAGTGAAGCACCTCGTGAAGAACCTCGCCCCACTCCTAAGAGAGTCCAGCCTCCGCGGACAACAAAGGTCTCACCTACCAAGTCATCCACTTGGATATTTGTCGGCCACCGCCTTGTCATCCAATCCTCATCCTCCTCCTCTGCAGCCAAGACCCAAGCCTCCTCTCAGCCCTCAGCCAACTTTTAGAGTTTTTTTTTCTTTTCTTCTCTTCTCTTTACTTTATTTTTCTATTTTTATCTTAATTGTATTTATTTGACTATTTTCTATGATATTTTGTGCATTGAGGGCAATGCCCATCTCAAGTTTGGGGGGGGGGGTTAGCACTCATTCTTGTTAGGCATAACTAGAGCATATTAGGTTGCATTATGTACTTGCCTTAAAGAATTAATCGAAAAGAAATTTTTTTTAGAACTTATGCCTATGATAGGAAAGCCGACTTTAAATTTTTTGCACCAATTAAAAATAACTTAAATTTGGGGAAAGCATGAAGTAAACTTAGGATTTTTCTATAATTACCAAAAATTAAAAACACTACTGTTACTTGCTGAATTTGTTAGAATTTCTGATAAACATTGCTTGCTTGAATTATTTGAAAAATTCTAACATTGGTTGCAGGAAGCAGCCGCCGCAGGCAACAAACAGAAAAAGAAGCATTACCACGGCAGGAAAGAAATTTGTATGTTGTCTTTCCCTAGAGGTGCTCGAAACCGGCTTTAGGAAGAATCATGTGCAAGGACACTCCACTGCTATCTAAGTCCATGAATCTGAAAATCCTTGAAGTGACGGACAAATTAGCATGAGTGAATGAAAGTCTTCACGAGATGACTCTGCTCAATGGGTTCGGGGTTTTGTAGTTTGCTCCTATCTTAATTTCAGACCTAGAGAGTAGTTGTGATAAGATGAAGCCCTTATTGCCATGATTAAATAAATGTGCTTACTTATGCTGCCTCGACAGCAACCTTATATACCATGACAACATCTTTGTTTATTTAGAGTATTCTTCATATTCATCTTGTACACAGTATCTGCACACACTTCACTGGCATTATAGTTTAATTCTAAGGTTATTCATGATATTCCCCTCTCACTAATCTAATGACAGGTGCCAAGGCCTTGAGGTGTTAAATCAAGTTTAAAACATATTTTTTCTTTTTTTGATTAATTTAAAGGGCAAATATGTTTAGGTTGCATTGCTTGAGGACAAGCAAATAAGTTCTATATTTTGTGCACATCCCATCTCATATTATTGTTGTTTTCAAGTACATTTTAGGCATAATTAGGATCATGCATTGCATTTTACAGTATTCTTTACTTTGCCATACTTTTATTGATTATTTGTTATTTGGTATGGAAAAGGTATTGTTCTAGTTTAGTTTTAGTTTCAGGAACTAGAAGCTGGCAGAAGGAGAGAGGAGATGAGGACATGATGCTGAGGCAGCAGATCAAGGAGTTGTATTGATGCAGTTCCAGAAAGAGACAACCGATGTCGAGTAGTTGTCGCCGCCATACCTGTCGCCCAGGGCAGCAAGTTGAGGAATTGGAAAACTGGAGTGCGATCTGTAGAGCATAAAATCTTGATTCTGACGATGCCATCCAGTCAATTTTCTAATGCTTGTAGCAGCGGACAGAGCCGCCGAAGGAGGAGTTCGAGATAACTTACGGAGCAAGGCAACATGAAGAAGTCCACATTCAACTCAAAGAAGTTAGAATTAAAGGTTGCATTTAATGCAAAAGCTACTTTGAAGGCTTCTACTCCAAGGAGGACTTGACCTAGCTAATGCCTATATATATTCAATGTATTATTACTTCAGAACAACTTAGGTTTTCCCTTAGGCATAGTTTAGGTTTTCTTGCCGCCAATTATGTTCAAAATTCTTCTTTGGGTTTGGGTTATGTTGTAATCTAGTGTGAGAACGGTTGTTTAGGAATTAAGTTTGTTTTTGCAATAAAGCTTTCAAGGTTTGCTTATTCCATGTTCTTCATAGTTTTCAATTAAGGCGAAAGATTAATTGTTTACTATCCATTTGTTCGGTATCGAGAGAGTCGAACTCACGAAAGAAGTAAGTACAGTCTTCACCTTAATCAAGTGTTGATCAATCCAGCCTAGATATAGGTTAGGGTTTAAGGCGACTAAAAGAGAACGAACCAAACATTGTTGTATTTGCACGATTCATGTCGCGACTGGTATTATCTGCAGTGGGCATCAACAACATTCTGACTTAGACATAAGCGGGATCAATTTCGAAGCATTCTGCCGAGCCTAGAAGTACTGTCGAGTTTGCCGCCGAGACACACATCTGTTCTACTAAAGAGGCAGCGAAAGTGTCACAGCAGCCAATCTGCCATCTCCCACCGAGGTAGCAAAGTCTGGCAGCGCAAAACAACCTATCATATTCAACGCAGTTTCACACTAGGGAGCAGCATAATCTGGCACAACCTATCAATATGATCTATTCTCTATCATTTACTTGTGTTTATTTATTTTTAATTCTTTTACAAACTGAACTTATTTGTGCATTTAAATTCCATTGTGCAGGAATCACAATTCGAGTTTGAGTTGTCCAATCCTTGTGGGAGACAATATCTTATATATTATAACATGATAGGAGTGTGCACTTGCGCTTATATTTAGAGAACACCTAAACGCTCTACAATTACCACCTCGTAATCATCAGCAAGTTTTAAGGTAACTCGCTTAACATCAAAATCAACTGATAGCTCAATTCTCAGACAACTAATCCATCTCAAGAATCACATCAAAACCATAGAAAGGCAACTCCATTAAATCAACTGAGAACACATGGCCTTGAACAGTTAAAGGACATCCCTTATACAGTTTTCTTGTAACAACGATTTCACCAAAAGAGCTTGTTTCTTGCATTCCTACTTCTAGCATATCAAAAGGGATATCAAGCAAATGTGCATCATCACTCAAGATGTATGAATGCGTGGATCTAGAATCAATTAAAGATAACAAAGACAATGATTGCAAGGTGAAGGTGTCTACAATCACGTCGGTGTCGTTACGTCCCTCACGATGTGCATACACTCTCGCAGGACCACCACTCTAAGTTTGAACAGCAACAACATGAGCTACACCTCTCTGCCCATCCTCCCTCCATTGGAAATTACCTCGACCGCGCCCACGACCTCTCTGTGGTACAACTGCTGGTGCTCGCCCTTGACCACCCCCAGCTAGCAAAGGACACTCACGCCTCATATGATCAGCTGATCCACAGTTCCAACAAGAATTAGCCCCAGCCACAGGAGCCTGCGCCTCTCGAGCCACACGAGGACAATCTCGTCTCATATGCTCTTGTGACCCACATGTCCAGCAAGTATTCTGCTCAAACCTCACCTTGTTACCCTGAACTGGCACACCTCGCCCATAATTACCTCGCCTCACCTCAGGCCGATATCTGCGATCACGGTTTCTCTTGTTCTGTCCACCACTAGGACCAGAATCCGCAGCTCTCTTACTCGAGCTAGAACCACCGACGCGAGAGGTCAAAGCCAAGCTCTACTCTATATCCTTGGCTTGCATCACCAGCACATCAAAATCAGTATAATCAGAAGCAAGCATGAAAGTCTTCACTTCCTGCACCAAGCCATAACGGAAGCGATCACATCGATCCCTATCACTCGGCACCAACTCCGGAGCATACTAGCTCAAACGTATGAACTGGACCTCGTACTCAACCACTATCATGTTTCCTTGCACCAAGGACATGAACTCACGCTTCTTCTCATCCAAGTATCTAACTCTCAGATACTTCTTTTTAAAGCCAACCTGAAAGAACTCCCAATCCACCTCATTGGGTTCCATGGCCACAATCACAGTCATCAACAAACTGTATGCATCACCAAGCAATAACGAGACAGCACATCCTAACTTACGAGAATCATTACATCCCATCTGATCCAAAATCTGGATCGTTCTAACCATCCAAGCCTTGGATGCTTTAGGAGACATTCCACGATACTCAACGCCTCCTAGACTTGGTAAGCGTTCTAACGACAAACTTAATTGCCCACCCACAGGTGCTTGCACTCCAGCAACAGCAGCCTGGAATTGTAATGCCCTGGTTTTGGGCCTAGATATTGTAGACATCGGATCGGACAGGTCGGGAACGGTTCGAATCGTGTTAGGTGATTTAATGAAATCAAGGATCGAGATAGGATAAAAATATGGTAAAAATTGTTAAAATCCTTTAAAATCATGTTTTAGGGGTTGGTCAAATCAATTTTACAAAAAGAGTTTCGGAAGTGGTACATTTTGGGTAGTGACCAAAATGTAAAGTTTCAAAATTTTGGAAAAATGTAATTTTAAAAGAGGAGCCAAAATCTTAGATTCTTTAGGGAGCTTTATGGCAATTTAGCCTTTCCTTAATATGGCATGTGTTTTAAAGGGATTTTAAAGTGATTAAATAAAATGGTTTTTATTTAATTAAAATTAATAAAATAAGAAAAGTGAGATTTCATTTGACGTAACTACCTTTCTCTTCTCATTTTCAGCCAAACACAATTCTAACATATTTTCGCAAGAATTCTTTTCTCCCAAACACTCTCTCATTAATTTCCAAATCAATTTCAAGATTTCTCTTCAAGATTTTCAACTTTTGTGAAGCTAAAACTTGTCATTCATTGAGGAAAGCAAGGGTTGGAGGTAAATCTCGTTCTCAACCTTCAATCTAGGATCTTTATTGAAATTCCCAAGATCTTTGGCTTCTAATTAATGTTTTTGGTTGAGTTTTTATTATAGTTTTGATTTGAGATCAAAATATTACAAAAATTTGATTAAATCTTGATTTTCGGATTTGTTTTGATAGGCTCTATTTTAGATTGATTTTAATTGAGTTTTGTGTTGTATAATATGTTGAAAAGAGGTTTTGTTGATATAGATCCCGAAATCCTTGAGATCCTTGAATTTCTTGATGGTTTTAGTTGGGTTTTGAGGTAAAATGATGTAGTGATGCTTGCGGGAGGTATAAGGATGGGTTTAGGTTGTTTTTAGATGTGTTTTGATGTTTATAAATGGTTGAAAGTGATGTATGTTGGCTGGGCTTGGTTTAGGAAGCAATAGATTGAGTTTTCGGTTGCTTCGGATGGGTAAATTGGTATAGTTTGGGTGAGCAACGAGTTTTTGTTTAGTTGCTGGTGTTGAAATGCATTTTAATGCATTTGGATCTCTGCTTTGGTGATCAAAAACAAGGGATCTTGATCTGGGAGCAAACGAGATGATTTTGGAGGCTCCGAAAGGGTGATTTTTGTGTCGGCGAGCAAGGCTTCGCGTATCAGTGAGTGGAAATGGATTTTCCAGCTTTGTAACGCTTTAAGTGTGTTCTTGGGATCTTAGTGTAAGTTTGAAACGCTTAGCTAAGCTCAAGAGTAAGTGATTCGAAAGTCTCTCTCGGAATGTGCTATGTTTTTGTGGAAAATGCACTTGAATTGAATGTAATTTTAATTTCTATTTTTAAGCATGTTTTGAGCATTGATGATGTTGGTTTTTAATGCCATTTTGTTAAGGATGCATATGGTAAGTGATCATTGGGTTTATATGATTAGTGCATTTGATATTAAGCATGTTTATGCTTGTGAAAATGGCATTGTGTTTATGCTTGTAAAATAGTGGAATATTGATGTTAAATGATTATATTGGCAAGTGATGGAAATGGTTTTTGGTTACTTTAATCAGATATAGTCAGCCGGCTATAAGATTGGGTGCACCGTGAATAAAGTCGCCTTAGATGTCGAAGGGTTGTAATTGTACTGTATACTCCATCCAAGTACCCTAACGATTGAGGCTAAGATCACAACGGTTGATGGTTTAATTTCGTGTGTGGATCTTGTGATATGTGTCTCATACTCTCGTTAATGGAATTATACAACTACCGATGAGTGGTGTTGAGGGGTTGTGATTGTACCGTTATACTCCACCATAGGTGTCACAATGATGGAGGGTTGCTCTCGTGTGTGAGCCTTATGTAGTCCGGTAGTGTGTATGAAGCGTGTGGGACAACGCTTTTAATCCGCGTATCCGATTGTGTCATTTGTGTTGGTTTTGGTATGGTTTGAGAATTGATCACTTGCGAGCCAATATAATGTTGTTGATTAATGGTTTAAGCATGAGATGCTTGTGGTTTATGCTAGAATGCATGCGATGCTTGGTTTGAGCGTGAGCAAAAGATTATCCATTGTTATTTTAATGATGCTATGAGCATGTGGTTTAAAAAGTGCATTGATTCTTAGAAGAGCATGTTTTAAGGAAAGGAATAAGATGACAAGTGATGATATTTTCGGTTTCGTAAAATGCATTGATAAATGTTTGTTTTAGCGATCCTCACTAAGCTTTATGCTTACGCTCTTTTGTTTCATCAATGCAGAGAATTAGGCTTTTGCGGAAGTAGGAAGGCAAGCGGAATCCAAAGTTTTTGACTAAACAAAGTATGTGGTTTTACCTTGGTGTAATAAGAGGCAATGGGTGGGATTTCTACTCTTGGATTTATTTGGTGATGTTGAACACCTTGAGCATGTTTGGTTTGCCTATTTTGGTTTGTAAATGGCCTTTGAAGGTTGGTTTGAACTTGAATTTGGTTTTTAGCTTTTGTGTGGTTTTTACATCTAGGAAGCATGCCTATAGTTCTTAAGTTTGCAAGATTGATGCTATGTTTTAGCTTGTGCTTCGTAATGGTGATCTTTGATGCTTATTCATATTCTATGTGTGATGTGGCATGTATTGGGATGATTTCGGAGGTGAATAGTTGAGTAAAACCAGCAATTTGGGAAATTGCAGAGCAAGGCGTTTCGGAACGCCCTTACCTGTTTCGGAACGATGGCCTGGAATGGTCATGGTGTTTAGGAACGCACTCGCATATCGAAACGGGTTTCGGAACGCACTCGCATATCGAAACGGTCAACCTGGTTCTGAAACGGCCGTTTCGATACGAGGTCTTGTGTTTCGAAACACTTGACCATTGGATGTTGAATTTGAATTAATTCAGGTTTCAACTTCTTTCAATTTGGTCCCTGAATATTGAATGCTTAATTAAATGAGTTTGGATGATCCGTTTGAGATGAAACTTGACATGATGGCATGTTATACGACTAATTGGGGATTGGTAACTTTAAAATCTGATTAGTCCTTATAATTTTAGAAATTTACAATTTAGTCCCTAAAAGACATTTGTATGCAATTGGACCCCTATTTTAGCTCAGTTCGTTATGTCGCTTTCGCTAAATCAAATTGCTAATCATGTAGGATAATAATGTGCATCTAGAAAAGATAAAAAGAAGAAAAAGGGTCGTTAATCGAGGTTGACTTTAACGAGTTGACTTCGGTTCTCCCCGTGTAATCTTCTCAGTTCGGGTCGGGCGTCTAGGCCGGGCTAAGGGTGTTACATTTTTTGGTATCAGAGCCAGGTTACGAAAGAATTGTGGATGATGGTAAGTGAAATTGGTATGTTTGGTGTATGAATGTGTGAAAAAGAATGTTTTGATTGTATGTTGGAGTTTATGCCATGCTTGATTGAAGTAATTCATATGCGAGATGAATATGATTGTTTGTTGATGATGTGATATTGATATGTGCTGATTTTGGATGATGGAAAGCATGATGAGCATGATATGTTATTGTATGCTATGTTATGTTTGAGGGAAATCGGGGTGCCCATTGCCTTATTACACTGATTAAATGTTTTTGCAAACTTGGATCCTTGCTTGAGGCTGGCCTAAATGGTTTGTTTTGTTTTATTGTTATGCCTTGTTAAAAATAGCACTATGGGTCCGAGGAGAGAGCTGAGGTCGAACATAGTAGTGTCTACGGTTGAGCAGGGCGACCAGGGAAATCAAGGGGCTGATGTCTCTCCTGGTGGAAACTTACCTCCTCCGCCACCACTTGGAGGTGGGGAGCAGGAGCAACAAGGACACGTTGGTCCGGGTTTGGGTGATCTAACGCCATTGGTTCAGGCGATCACTGGGGCGTTTCAGGTTGTAGTAGCCGGAGCGCATGTACAGGCCCCTGTAGCTGGGCATGCGAGTTTACCCTTGGAGAGGTTGAGGAGTCTAGGAGCTGTGGAGTTCTTTGGAATGTCTCCTAAGGCGTCAGAAGCTTGGTTGGCGAGCACGATCCGTATCATGGATCAAATGGGATGCAACGATGTGCGCAAACTGGGATGCGCAGCTTACTTGCTTCAGGGTGACGCATAACCACTGCGGGAATGGAACCCAATGAAGTAGATTAGGGGGTTTTTCAAGGGTGCCTTTAAGAGGAAGTATTTGGGAGTGAGATACTTGGTTGAAAAGAAACACGAGTTCATGTCTCTAGTTCAGGGAAACCTTTCTGTGGCTGAGTACGAGGTCCAGTTCTTACGTCTGAGCCAGTACGCCCCTGAGTTGATGTCGAGTGAGAGGCATTGATGTGATCTCTTCCGGTATGGGCTGGTGCAGGAAGTCAAGACATACATGTTGGCTGCGGATTACACTGATTTTGATGTGCTTATGTGTCGAGCTAAGGACATCGAGCAGAACATGGGTCTGGCATCCCGAGGAGTTGGTTCTAGCTCTAGAAAGAGAGCAGCTGAGTCTAGTTCCGGTGGTGGACGGAACAAGAGAGGCCGAGATAGGAGGTATCAGCCTACTGCCAGGCGAGGCAATGCTGGACATGGTGTACCGGCTCAAGGAGATCGGATGAGAGCGGAATAGAACACGTGCTGGACGTGTGGATCTCGGGGTCATCTGAGGCAAGATTGTCCTTGAGTGGCTAGGGAGGTTCAGGCTCTTGTGGTGGTAACAACGAATTCTTGTTGGAATTGCGGTTCGACAGATCACATGAGGCGAGAGTATCATTTGTTGGCTGGTGGAGGCCAAGGACGTGTACCTGTTGTGGTTGCACCTCAGAGAGGCCTTGGGTTTGGCCGAGGGAACTTTCAGAGGAGAGACGAGGGTCAGTGAGGTATTGCATATGTGGTAGCAGTTTGGCCTAAGGGAGGCAGTCTTGCGAGGGTCTATGCTCAGCGAGAGGAGCGCAACGATACAGATGTTATCGCAGATACCTTTTTTCTTCAGTCTTTATCATTGTTGGATTTGATTGATTCTGGATCCACGCATTCTTATATCTTGAGTGAGCATGTGTATTTGCTTGATATACTTGTTGGGTTGCTCGAAGTAGGAATGCAAATGACTAGTTCTTTTGGTGAGACTGTAGTCACTAGGAAGTTGTATAGGAGATGCCCTTTATTTGTGCAAGGTCATGTTTTTCATGTGGATTTGATGGAGTTACCCTTCTACGGTTTCGATGTGATCCTTGTTATGGATTGTTTGACTGAGCATAGAGCGGTGGTTGACTTTGATGGCAAGCGTGTCACTTTAATGCTTGTCGATGATTATGAAGTGGTGGTAGTAGGCGAGAATGTGAAATTCTTGTCGAATGTGATTTCAGCTTTGGAAGCAAATCGTATGCTGAGGTTGGGTTGTGAGGCTTACCTTGCCTGTGTGATGAATCCTGGCACAAAGGATGTGCGTCTGCAGGATATCAGAACCGTTTGTGATTTTCCGGGTGTCTTTTCGAAAGAATTGCCTGGGTTACCACCAAACAGAGAAGTTGAGTTTGGTATCGAGTTGTATGAGAATACAACTCCGGTGTCCATTGCTCCTTATCGCATGGCACCCAAAGAACCAAAGGAGTTGAAGATGTAACTTTAGGAGTTGCTGGATCGGGGGTTCATCCAGCCGAGTGTGCCACCTTGGGGTGCACCGGTGTTGTTTGTAAAGAAGAAAGATGGGACAATGCTGATATGTATAGATTATTGGCAACTGAACAAGTTGACGATCAAGAACAAGTATCCCTTGCCTCGGATTAATGATCTCTTTGATCAGTTTCGAGGAGCCTCGGTGTTTTCCAAGATAGACTTAAGGTCAGGGTATTATCAGTTGAAAGTGAAAGATGTGGGTGTACCTAAGACAGCTTTTCATATAAGGTACGGGCATTATGAGTTCTTAGTGATGCCGTTTGGTTTGACCAACACACCTGCCGCTTTCATGGACATGATGAATCGTGTGTTCCACGAGTTCTTGGATCAATTTGTGGTGGTGTTCATCGATGATATCCTTGTGTATTCGCGTACCGAGGAGGATCATGATAGACACTTGAGGATCGTTTTGCAAGCGTTGCTGGAGAACCAGTTGTATGACAAGCAAAATAAGTGTGAGTTTTGGCTTTAGAAGGTGGTCTTCCTTGGACATGTTGTATCAGCTGAGGGTATTCGCGTTGATCTGCATAAAGTAGAGGCCGTGATGAGCTGGAAGGTGCCAAAGTCGGTGACAGAGGTACGAAGTTTTCTTGGTTTGGTTGGGTATTACCGTAGATTTGTCGAAGGTTTCTCGAGGATAGCTACACCTTTGACCAAGTTGTTATAGAAGAATGTCCGCTTTGAGTGGACAGATGTGAGGCAGCAAGCTTTTGAGAAGTTGAAGGAAGCTTTGACGCAAGCTCCTGTCCTAATTCAACCTGAGTTTGGTAAGGAGATTGTGGTCTATAGTGATGCGTCCATTGTTGGTTTGGGTTGTGTGTTGATGCAGGAGGGTAAGGTGGTAGCCTATGCATCTAGACATTTAAAGGTGCATGAGCGTAACTACTCTACTCATGATCTCGAGCTTGCAGTCGTTGTGTTTGCTTTGAAGATCTGGAGGCATTACCTGTACGGCGAGAAGTGTGTTGTGTTCACGGATCATAAGAGCTTGAAGTATCTTATGTCTCAGAAGGAGTTGAATCTTAGGCAACGTCGTTGGGTGGAGTTGCTTAAGGATTATGATATGTCGATCGAGTATCACCCGGGCAAGGCTAATGTTATGGCTGATGCTTTGAGCAGGAAAGTGGCCGTAGAGTTGAGGGCGATGTTTGCTCGCTTGAGCATATCGCGTGATGGTGGTCTTATCGCTGAATTGCAAGTGAAACCATCTCTGATTCAGTTGATCAAAGATAAATAGTTGCTTGATGATTCCCTTGTTCCTCGTGTCCAGGACATTACGGAGAGTAAGCCTTCGGATTTCAGTTTTAATGATGACGGTGTTTTGTGTTTTGGAAGTCGAATAGTGGTGCCAGATGATGTTGAGTTGAGGTGCACTATTCTGTCTAAAGCTCATAGTAGTCCTTTCGCTATGCACCCTGGTAGTACAAAAATGTATCGTGATTTAAAGGATGAGTACTACTGGGTGGGGTTGAATAAGGATGTTGCGGAGTTCGTCAGCAAGTGCATGGTGTGTCAGCGGGTGAAGGCTGAACATCAGGTTCCTTCTGGATTGTTGCAACCTTTGAGAATTCCAGAGTGGAAGTGGGAAAGAATTACCATGGATTTTGTGTATGGGTTTCCGTTGTCACCGTCAAAGAAGAATTCGGTTTGGGTGATTGTTGATCGTCTTACGAAGTGTGCACAATAGTTACCAGGCAAGTATTCAAATGGCTCCATACGAGGCTTTGTATGGGAGAAGATGTAGAACCCCTCTCTGTTGGGCAGAAGCTGGGCAAAAGTTGATTTCGATGCCGGCTATGTTGAAAGGAACCACCGAGAAGGTGAAGCTCTTTTGTGAGCATTTGAAGGCAGCATCGGATCGGTAAAAGTCTTACGCGGATCTGAAGCGTAAGGAAATTGAGTTCGCAGTTGGCGAACGCGTGTTTTTGAAGGTATTGCCTTGGAAGAAGGTGATGAGTTTTTGGCGTAAGGGTAAGCTTAGCCCGAGGTTTATTGGACCTTATAAGGTTGTGGAGCGTATTGGTCTTGTGGCATATCGGTTGAGGTTGCCTTCAAAGCTGGAAAAGATACATTATGTGTTTCATGTCTCGATGTTGTGGAGGTACAGATCGGATACATCGCACGTGATGTATGTTGAGGAGATAGAGTTGAATCCGGATCTGTCATATGAGGAGGAACCAATGAGGATTCTGGATGTGAGCAGCAAAGTTCTTCGTGGCAAGACGGTAGAACTTGTGAAGGTGTTGTGGCGACACCGAAGAGTTGAGAATGCCACATGGGAAAGCAAGGCGGACATGCTGAAGCAGTTTCTGCACCTTTTTCCTTTAGGTAAAATTTTGAGGACGAAATTTCTTAAGTGGGGGAGAGTTGTAACGCCCTGGTTTTGGGCATAGATGTTTTAGACATCAAATCGGACCGGTCAAGAACGGTTCGAATCGTGTTTGGTGATTTAAGGAAATCAAGGATCGGGATAGGATAAAAATATGGTAAAAATTGCTAAAATCTTCTAAAATCATGTTTTAAAGTTTGGTCAAATCAATTTTACAAAAAGAGTTTCGGAAGTGGTACATTTTGGGTAGTGACCAAAATGTAAAGTTTCAAAACTGTGGAAAATGTAATTTTAAAAGAGGAACCAAAATCTTAGAATCTTTAGGGAGCTTTATGGAAATTTAGCCTTTCCTTAACATGACATGTGTTTTAAAAGGATTTTAAAGTGATTAAATAAAATGGTTTTTATTTAATAAAAATTAATAAAATAAGAAAAGTGAGATTTCATTTGACGTAACTACCTTTCTCTTCTCATTTTTAGCCAAACACCATTCTAACTCATTTTCTCCAGAATTCTTTTCTCCCCAAACACTCTCTCATTAATTTCCAAATCAATTTCAAGATTTCTCTTCAAGATTTTCAAGTTTTGTGAAGCTAAAACTTCTCATTCATTGAGGAAAGAAATGATTGGAGGTAAATCCCGTTCTCAACCTTGAATCTAGGTTCTTTATTGAAAATCCCAAGATCTTTGACTTCTAATTAATGTTTTTGGTTGAGTTTTCATTATAGTTTTGATTTGAGATCAAAATATTACAAAAATATGATTAAAATCTTGATTTTCAGATTTGTTTTGATAGGTTCTGATTTAGATTGATTTTAATTGAGTTTTATGTTGATTAATATGTTGAAAAGAGGTTTTGTTGATATAGATCCCGAAATCCTTGAGATCCTTGAATTTCTTAATGGTTTTAGTTGGGTTTCTGAGGTGAAATGATGTAGTAATGCTTGCTGGAGGTATAAGGATGGGTTTAGGTTGTTTTTAGATGTGTTTTGATGTTTATAAATGGTTGAAAGTGATGTATGTTGGCTGGGCTTGGTTTAGAAAGCAATCGATTGAGTTTTTGGTTGTTTCAGATGGGTAAATTGGTGTAGTTTGGGTGAGCAACGAGTTTGTGTTTAGTTGCTGGTGTTGAAATGCATTTTAATGCATTTGAATCTCTATTTTGGTGATCAAAAACAGGGGATCTAGATCCGAGAGCAAACGAGACGATTTTGGAGGCTCTAGAAGGGTGATTTTTGTGTCGACGAGCAATGCTTCGCGTATCGGTGAGTGGAAATGGATTTTCCAGCTTTGTAACGCTTTAAGCATGGTCTTGGGAGCTTAGTGTAAGTTTGAAACACTTAGCTAAGCTCAAGAGTAAGTGATTCGAGTCTCTCTCGGAATGTGCTATGTTTTTGTGAAAAATGCACTTGAATTGAATGTAAGTTTAATTACTGTTTTTAAGCATGTTTTTAGCATTGATGATGCTGGTTTTTAATGTCATTTTGTTAAGGATGCACATGGTAAGTGATCCTTGGGTTTATGTGATTAGTTCATTTGATATTAAGCATGTTTATGCACATGGTAAGTGATCCTTGGTTTTTAATGTCATTTTGTTAAGGATGCACAGTGGAATACTGATGTTAAATGATTATATTGGCAAGTGATGGAAATGGTTTTTGGTTACTTTAATCGGATATAGTTAGCCGGCTATAGGATTGGGTGCACCGTGAATAAAGTCGCCTTGGATGTCGAGGGGTTGTAATTGTACCGTATACTCCATCCAAGTACCCTAACGATTGAGGCTAAGATCACAACGGTTGATGGTTTAATTCCGTGTGTGGATCTTGTGATATGTGACTCGTACTCTCATTAGTGGAATTATACAACTACCGATGAGTGGTGTTGAGGGGTTGTGATTGTACCGTTATACTCCACCACGGGTGTCACAACGATGGAGGGTTGCTCTCGTGTGTGAGCCTTGTGTAGTCCGGTAGTTTGTATGAAGCGTGTGGGACAACGATTGTAATCTGCGTATCCGATTGGGTCATTTGTGTTGGTTTTGGTATGGTTTGAGAATTGATCACTTGCGAGCCAATATAATGTTGTTGATTAATGGTTTAAGCATGAGATGCTTGTGGTTTATGCTAGAATGCTTGTTATGTTTGGTTTGAGCATGAGCAAAAGATTATTCGTTGTTATTTTAATGATGCTATGAGCATGTGTTTTAAAAGTGCATTGATGCTTAGAAGAGCATGTTTTAAGGAAAGGCATAAGATGACAAGTGATGATATTTTCGGTTTCGTAAAATGCATTGATGAATGTTTGTTTTAGTGATCCTCACTAAGCTTTATGCTTACGCTCTTTTGTTTCATCCATGCAAGGAATTAAGCTTTTGCGGCAGCAAGAAGGCAAGTGGAATCCAAGCTTTTTGACTAAACAAAGTATGTGGTTTTACCTTGGTGTAATAAGAGGCAATGGGTGGGATTTCTACTCTTGCATTTATTTGGTGATGTTGAACACCTTGAGCATGTTTGGTTTGCCTATTTTGGTTTGTAAATGGCCTTTGAAGGTTGGTTTGAACTTGAATGTGGTTTTTAGCTTTTGTGTGGTTTTTACATCTAGGAAGCATGCCTATAGTTCTTAAGTTTGCAAGATTGATGTTATGGTTTAGCTTGTGCTTCGTAATGGTGATCTTTGATGCTTATTCATATTGTATGTTTGATGTCGTATGTATTGGGATGATTTCGGAGGTGAATAGTTGAGTAAAACCAGCATTTTGGGAAATTGCAGGGCAAGGCATTTCGGAACGCCCTTACCTGTTTCGGAACGATGGCCTGGAATGTTCATGGTGTTTCAAAACGGGTAGGAAAAGGAACAATATAACATAATTAACATCATACAAGTAAGCAACACCAAAATCAACACACAAAGGACAGCTAAAATCATCTACCATTTTTATACTAAAAAGGAAAGACTAATTATAGAAAATTACATAACCTAAAATAAATTAACATACATAGTAGGAAAAGAAGACGAAAAGGAGGAAAGAAAAAAACGAAAAAATTAGCGGTCAAGAAAGAAAATAGAAAGTGGAAAAAACTAGGAAATGAGAAAAAAAAAGAACAACTTGTTATGAATATTTATCTATGTGGATGTCTATCATGATTAGAACTTTATCTAAGGAGTTTGATTTATTTATTATTAGGAATATTATCTCTATTAATTAGAGTTTAATGTATTATGTACTTCTTATGCCTATAAATAGATGATTCATTGAAGGCATTGTACACAATTCTATTTTTGAGAATAATACAAATCTTTCTCTTTCTCTCATCTCTTTGTTCTTCTATTCTTGTTCTTTGTTCTTATTATTGTTCTTTATTATATTATTCACAACACGTTATCAGCACGGCTCTAATCAACTGAGGTCTTCATTGTTTGAATCCAAAAGAAGTTATTGGAAAGAATTCGATTCTAGAATAAACCAAAGATAAGTTTTTTTTTCTCTCTTCATTTTTTTAAAATTACCGATTGTTTTTTTCTTTATATTTTAACTTTTTTTTTGAAAAGTTTGGAAGTATGTTTGATTTTATTCGAACATTGGAAAGAGACAAATTTGTGGCTTCTCACAAACCAAAAGACGGATCGAAAGAGATGAAGAGGTTGCGTTTGGTGTAAATTACATGTGTTTTCTCTTGTTCCTAAAATGGTTAATTAGCGGTATGCTTATTCATACTTTTACTTATATGATTATATTTGATATTTTTCATATTATTATTTATGTTATTTTATTTGGTAAAAGTTACTATTTTTAACCGTGTTTTGAGTTTTACATGATATGCTTAAATGACTTGGAAAGAGATGTGATATAAAGGGACTATGAGAAGCTATCTCGGTCATATGCTATGTCTCCATTGTCCACGAGAGAAAAATCAATATCGGTAAATTTTATTTTTATTTTTATTCTTTATATTATTATTTTAAAGTGCGATAAATCATGATGATTTTGAATTTACAAGAAGATTATTATAAAGTCTATATTTACTTCGTCGAAAAACTCGACCATAGACTTCCCAATTTCAAGTTACGAAAATTCGTCTTCATCCAAAAAGTTTTATGGGAGGCATTCCCTAAAGTGAATGCAAAGCATGATGTTTATTCCATGTGATTATCAATGATGGGGCATTCCTTGAAGTGAATGCAAGCATGATGTTTATTCCATGCGAATATCAATGATGGGGCATTCCCTGAAGTGAATGCAAGCATGATGTTTATTCCATGCGATTATTGGAACTGTTTCATTCCCTGAAGTGAATGCAAACATGGTAAATTATTATTCAATTAGAGACATAATTTCGATATAATCCAAGTATATTGGCTGGACATCCCGTTTTGTGAGGCTACTGGTCTCAAATGAGGTTTTTAAAGGACCTTGTGGACAGGTTTAACAATGTCGCATACGACGATTAAATCTTTGTTCTCTGTGATAAGGATATGTGAAAAAGGTTTCAAAGGCCCACTAGCTCTACTCCATTCCCTGAAGTGAATGTGAGATTATATTATGGACAGAATAAAAAACCACATTAAAAGTTGTGGTCGTGGTCGAGGCTATGAATATACACATGAAAAATATAGTCGTTTTAAGAATACTTCTACCCGCTGGTAGCGAAGTTATAAGGATGACAAGAGTGATAAAGTCATTCTAAGGAAGTGAAATCATTTTACCAATGTGATGTTATAAACCATTAGTTTCGTACTTGTCAAACGCCAAAGTATTATAGACTTTATCCATAATCATGAATGATAAATGAAATAAAATATAAACAAAATTTGTTTATGGCGAAAATAATTATGGTGTTATTGGTCCAACTCAATTGGATATTGTTAATTTTCTCATAACCTTTGAAGGGAATAATTTATCATTTATTTTATTTCCTTTATAACCTCTAACAGGAATAATTTATTTTTTTATTTTTTATGTTAATTCGTTTTATTTATTATTTATTTATGTTAGTTTGCTTTATGTTTATTTATTTCACATATTATTTATTTACGCTTTATGTTAATTTATTATTTGAAGAATATGATTACTTCCGGAATAAAATATACAATAAATTGTGGCTATTTATGCCTAAAAATGTGGCTATTTATGCCTAGCAGATAATGCAAGTACTCATATTGTACTTAAGCATAAGAAATATTTTTCCCATTTAAATGCAAGGGGAAATATGAGTAATATTTCTCAAAGTACTAAAATATCAATGCTTCGGAAGAGCACTTGAAAGTTTATCTCTGATAGATAATCGACTTGATATGATGTGCTATATTTTATATTTTTCATTCCTCGAAGTGAATGATACAAAGTACATATTTTCATTACCCGAAGTAAATGAAACAAAGCACATTTTGAAATGTGCATAATTATGCATTTCTCGATTAAAATGCAAGGGAATAATGTGAGTACTATATCCGGAAGTACTAATATCACAAAAGGCTCTGGTTGAGCAAATATGTTATTGTCAAATGGAACTTTATTCCATATTCACAGTGCGTTATACTCGTCAAAGTCATAAAGAGACTTATTTAATTTTAAAGATATTCACGGTAATGGATATCATATTGAGACCATTAGTCGATGGGATGTTGACTATCTCAATATTATAAGTATAAATCAAGGCAATAATAAAAACTTGAAAAAGTTATATGCACTGTCATCTATACTGTACTACAATAGAATTAGCACAAATTGAAGCTCATGCTATTGTGAATCAAAAGTTTACTGATAACTTTATTATTTGGCAATGACCGGTTAGACTATCTCGGTTCAATTATGATGCAAAAATTTGTTGACACTTTCATGTGGTAATTTATTAAAGAGTTGAAATTTTCTTCAAAGTGATGTTTTCATGTGATACTTGCTATCAAAGCAAACCGATTATTCAATCATCATAAGCTATGATAGATTGCGAATCTATTATTTTTTTTCTGGAACGGATACAAAGGTGATATATGTGGGCCCATGCACCTTTCTTACAGTCCATCTAGATATTTTACGATTTTAATTGATGCATCGACTAGATGGTCATATGTATCTTTGTTACTAATCCGCAACTTGGTATTTGCGAGGCTACTTGCTCAATTGATAAAACTATTAGCACATTTTCAGATTACCTTATAAAGACAATTGGTCTTGATAATGCTGATGACATGTCATTTTATATGTATTATCACTAATTCGCATCAAGCCAACAAATTATAATATGTTCTCCCCATTATAAATGGTTTTTGGTCAGGAACCAAATATTTCTCATCTTAGATTTTTTTTAGTGTGCTGTATATGTTCTGATTGCTCCACCACAACGCACAAAGATGAGTTCTTAAAGGAGGTAGGGAATATATGTTAGATTCAAATTTCTCTTAATAATTAAATATCTTGAGCTTCTCATAGGGAATTTATTTACAACTCAATTTACTGACTGTCATTTTAATGTGTCAGTTTTCCCAACGTTAGGGGGAGAAAATAAAATAGCTGGGAAAAGAAATAAATTGGAATGAATTATCATTATCTTAGTTTGATCCACGTACTCAACAATGTGAACTATAAGTTTAAAGGATAATTCATTTAGCAAATCAATTTGTTAGATGATTTTGCTGACCCTAATAGAGTGACTAAGTCACATATACCGGCTATGAATGCTCTGTTTAAATTTAATGTCCCGGAAGGAAAATTTCTAGTTGCTAATGAGTCTAACTTACGCTTGTAGTGTGGTAGACAAGTAGGTTCCAAAGATAAAAATCCTTAAAAAAAAAGAAGGGAGCTATAGTTATGATGGTCTGATCGAGGAATCAATGAATTATGAAAATCTCAAGAAGAGATTAAAATGTCTCCAATAGAGGCATTAACATGACTCAGGTACCTGATAATAAAGAGATCTCAATAGATTATGTCATGTCTGGTAATAAATGGAACTGAAATCAAATCGACGTCGATAATACATTTGCATGCAATATAGCACTAAAGATTTTATTTGATGATGTGGATCATGAATCATTGTCAATTGGACATTGTAAACAAAGAAATGATTGGCCAATATGGAAAGAGACAATTGGGGCGAAACTAAGATCTCTTTCGAAAAGAGAAGTATTTGGGCCTATAGCCCGTATATTGAAATGTGTAAAGCTCGTGGATATTAATAAGCCTTTGTGAGAAAGAGAAATCAAAAGGAGAAATCACGAGATATAAGCTCGTTTAGTTGCAAAGATTCTCAAAAAGACATGAAGTTGATTATGAGAAAAATATATTTCTCGGTGGTGGATGCAGTTACTTTTAGATAGTATGACAATAAATGAAATAACTCAGTTTCCGCCTAATGGATGTTGTTACATCTTATTTGTATGAGCCTCTTGATAACAACATTTACATGAAGCTTCTAGAAAGATTTAGACTGCCATAAGCAGTTAATTCAAGTTCTCGAGAACATTATTCAATTATATTAAATATATCTTTTTATGGATTAAAATATTTTGGGCACATTTGGTATAAGCGCCCCATTGAATACTTATTAGCGGAATGTTATAATAATGATTTAATTTCCAGAGTATTTTATTAAGAGGTTTAGCTCTGGATTTGTCTTTGTTTTTATTATGTATGTTGGCGATTCATTGAGACTCATGAAAAGATCTTCTTAATAATGGAATCTTTGTGCAGCAATCGGCAAACACAGAAAAATGTTTAAAGAGACATTACATGCATAATACATATTTGTTGACCACTAATTGGTTGCTAGGTCTCTTAATGTAAACAAAAATCCATTCCGCCTCCGAGAAAAAGGTGATGATATTCTTGGTCTAAAAGCACCATATATACATTAATTGATCTGGAAGCATCGTATCTTGGTTGGTCCAGAAATACTATCTAAGTGCTACGAGACCATTGCCTTTAAATAATTGCTATGCATGAGGCAAAGCCGAAATATGTGTTTGGCTAAACATATCTAGAAGATATGTGAATTGCTTTCACAAGATAAGATGCAAGTTATTTTATGTAGAGATAATGCATAATTTATATCTCAAGGTGGATACATCAAATGTGATAAAACGAAACATATATCTTTAAAGTTTCGTCCCTCATGATCTTCAGAAGAATAATATTTGATGGATCATTTCAAGCAATAATTTGGAAGATTTATCCACTAGTGCATACTCTATTTCAACATTTGAAGATTATATTCAAGATTGAATTATGAAGATTCAAAGATCTTATGTGATATTTTATGAGGGGGAGTAAATACGTGTTGCACTCTTTATCCCTTAACCGAGGTTTTGTCCCAATGGGTTTTCCTGGTAAGGTTTTTAATGAGGCAACATGTTATGCGTATTAAAGATGTGTGTACTCTTTTCCTTCACTAATGATTTTTTTCCCACTGGCTTTTTATCTTAGTAAGGTTTTAACGAGGCACATTATCTTCATAGACATCCAAGGGGGAGTGTTATGAATATTTATCTATGTGGATGTCTATCATGATTAGAACTTTATCTAAGGAGTTTGATTTATTTATTATTAGGAATATTATCTCTATTAATTAGAGTTTAATGTATTATGTACTTCTTATGCCTATAAATAGATGATTCATTGAAGGTATTATACACAATTCTATTTTTTAGAATAATACAAATCTTTCTCTTTCTCCCATCTCTTTGTTCTTCTATTCTTGTTCTTTGTTCTTATTATTGTTCTTTATTATTTTATTCACAACACAACTATGATTTTATCAAAAAAATTAAATTGAAAATTAGAGTAATTGAAATAAGTATTAAGTAACCAACAAGGATCGGGTGTAATGGCAAGACACATTGCTTAGAGAACTTGAGTTCGAATCTTAGAGATAACATTGTTGAAAGGGAAAGCCACAAATTTCGAACATAAACTATAAAATTAACATATAACATATCAACAAATAAAGAAATAAGCATCAAGTAGTTTAATGGTAACGATAAATTTTTTATGTCATTAATATTTTTAAAATTCCACTATGCATTATTTTGTTGAAGGATGAGTTTAGAATGGACGATGTGCAATGCTATACACCATTAATGTTGTACACCGCTACACATCATTAATTTTTTAATAATTTTTAAATTATTATTAAAAATTTTAAAGGCTCGATATAAAATTAATCATATTTTAAAATAAAATTAGAAGAAAGTAACTATAGCTATCGTCACAACTCACAATTAGTCCACAAGCTGTCGTTAAACAAATCCCTGACGCTTTATGAATGAACTTGATCATCTTTATCCTTTCTTTTCTTTGATTTAAGATGGTGCAATATCGAGGAGTATTTCTTGTTAATCATATAGAAATCATGTTTGTTAGGGTTAAAAAACGGATTTTTCAGGGCTACGAATCGTTAATCATCTGGAAATCATGTTTGCTGGATGCAGAAATCCCTATTTAATTCGTAAGTCATGTTTTCTTCTTCTATCCCTAATTAATTTTCAAAATTTCTTCTATTTAATCGTATATGGTTTTTACTGATACAAAAGACTAAATTGAAGCCTACGACCCTTCTTCTCCACCCCCTCTTCTGCCATGGCTGCCGATTCTTCCCTCTGTTCGGTCAACAAACGCCACTAGATTGAAGCATTTCTTATTCTCTAATGTTCTATCAGTATATTTTTCCTTATAAAAACTTCTAGTCTCACGAAATCAAAGTCAAAATTTTGAAGAAAAAAAATCGTCGGATCTCCGTGTACGCCGCCGTCGATCGAGCCACCCTTGGAGTATATTCTTAGGCGCGAGCTTTGAATTATGTTTATGGAATGAAATATACTTCTCTCTGTCTCTCAGCTATATATTTCAATTTCTACTAACATGGTGGAAATGCGGGGTAATGGGATGGGCAAGGAAATTAGGGTTAGAGGGATTTGTTGCGGCCACCATTTGATTGTACCGTTATTAACGGGCACCGACAACCCGAGAGGATCGCTCAGGCAGGACTCGGCGTCAACCAACAGGATCGAGGTTAAACGGTTCTTTGCTGGTCGTGATAACCGCCACAAATGTATCAAATTCCGACGGCAACCCGTTCAAAATGGTTGCTATATGTTCACTGTCGGGTCCGCAAGTGAGTCGCAAAGCTCCTTAATCCGAGTTAAGTAATCTCTCATTCCCATATCTCCTTTCTTTACATCCCTCAGTTGGTGATGTAGATGCATAATCTGACTTATGGATTTCTGGGAGAAAAGGTTTGTGAGTCGTCGTCTCAGCACCGACCAGTTGTGTTAAAACTTGTTCACTGACTATGCCGAGCAGCCAAGATGCCAAGGCAACAATCTTACTGGATGAACCGTAGGTACTCGAGCCTTTCAACTTGCTCTCCATCTTCTGTTACTGCGAATCGACTAGGTACCAGAGCTGTTCCATCAAGGAATTTTTCAAGTCTGTGGCTGCGGACGATGAGCAACACTTGCTGTTTTGACATCAGGTAATTTTGATCATCTAATCTCAAATTGATTTGTGTATTTAAGAAGAAGGGTTGACCATTTTCAATGCCAAGTGATTGCAAAGTTTCAGCTAGTTTTTCCATTAGAGAAGGGGATAGGTTACACCGGCTGCTAAGCCTTGCGCATCTCCACCATATTAGTAGAAATTGAAGTATATAGTTGAGAGACAAAGAGAAGTATATTTCATTCCATAAACATAATTCAAAGCTTGGTCTTTTACAAGAAATGTGTTTGACTTATATACTACCCTCCTATGTTTTTACAGTAAAACAGTAACTACTTCTCTTTTCTAAATACTATAAAAAAACTTTCCTGTACAAAACTCATAACTCTTATCTTCTCATTGTTCATATCTAGTTAAACTCACCTTAAACTACTTGAATCGAAATGGGTCAAAATAGAGTTTTTGTCTAATCTTTTTTATGCTTTCTTTTGATTTTTGTTGAGTTGGATATGTTTTTGATACTCGAATTGAAGCCTTCACACATTTGATTCATGAATGCTGTTTAGTTTTTCTTAAGTTTGTCACATTTTAATGGTTTTTTGTTCCTTTTCTTTGTCATGAGAATTGGTGTATTCTTAGTTTTGACCTAACAAATTGCATCATTTCCCTTTTCTTTGTGATAAGAATTGGTGTATTCTTTTTCCTTTAACTTAAACATGGAGTTTATGAATGCAAATGTTTGAGAAATATTTTAAGTGGCCGAGTATGTGGCATTTATGTTAATACATTGCTTTTGCCCTACAGTCTCCAAGGCTGGGGATGATAGATCTTGTAAAATGTTGTATTTGTGATATTTTGTTAGGCTTTTTTCCGGGCTTCTTATAAAGTAGGGCATCTCTCGTTATTCAAGCTTTTACAATTCTTTCTGAATGTCCTTTTGTTTTCTAGTGGATGATGCCATTTTTTTTTTTGCAATTTCTATAGGCTAGCTGGTGGCCGCCTTCCATTGCTGGAGGAACCAAAACCAGCTTCTGGCATGAAAAGGATTCTAAATTCTCATGACCTATATGCATGTAAGGCCATATTGAATTGGTTGTTTTCATTCTATTTCCCTACTTTTCTCGGCCAGCTAATGCAGAAAGGCTTTGGTTCATAGTAAGGGTTTCTGATGTTGTGCATGAGGGTCTTCAGGTAGCTCTGAATCAAATTTCTGGAGCGCAGATTTATACCTCATAAAAGACTATCCTATCACCAAATTATTGTTTCTGAATCAAATTTCTGGAGCACAAATATAGCACAGATATATGACAAAATTATAGTATGAAGGGTAATATTCATTTTCTGCTGCAAAATTGATCCTTTACTGTTTGCTGCTTTTGCTATTAACTGAGTGCTCACGAGGTGTTTTTTTTTTCTCATATCTGTTTTAACATATGAGCAAAGGGAGCTGCTGGTCTCATTGTTTCCCAAAGCATCACTTGCCTCTTTTCTTTGTGTGTAACTGTGAATGTGTGTTTGTTTTCATCATTTAATTAGGTTTTAATTTGCTTATTGTTCAGTTATCTTTATGTGTGTTTGTTTTTCATCATTTAATTAGGTTTTAATTTGCCACCTAACTTGACTTCTCTTGTTGTTGATGCATTTAGCGCCACAGGGATCTCGGAGCCATACATTTGATAGTGAACTATGGCCAAGAGCTCAACTTTCAATCCCCTTGTTTTAGAGCTGAACTTGTACGGTTTTAGTTGAGTGCTTCGTATTATATGTTTTTTTATTCGAAGATTAAATAGGATATTTTTCTTTTAAAAATGAAACAATTTTGTTTTAATAGTATTAGTAGTTTTAATATTTTAAAAAATAATATTAAATATTATAACTGGATTTTATTAATATTTAAAATAAAATAATAAATTTAAATTAATCCTATACGTCACTAAAAACTCATCGGTATATATGTATCAGATATACCGATGGACACCCATTAATTTGTCGGGGTAGATCATACCTATACCTACGGATATGTTCGTCAGTATAGGGTCCCAACATCTATGCTGATGGTTCTTTCCGTCGCTATAGATTTATACCGACTAGTATTTTATTGATGTCTTTTTGTCTGTCGGAATATCTCTTTTGTCCGTTGGTATAGGATTTTAAACCTTATACTTATAGATTTTTAGTGTTTTAGTGACGGTTTATTGTCCGTCAGTATATGTCATTTTTTTGTAGTGCATGGATGAGGTGGTGAAAATGATTCATAGAATAATTTCTTCTAATTGTATGTTGAGTCTTTGTGATTTTTAATATTTATTTAAAAGTCATTAAAAACTATTGGTGTATAGTGTTAGTGGTGTATAGTGATGTGCGTTGCCCGTTCTAGAATTTTTCTTTGTTGAAAAAATTATAAATGATAGTATATTTTAAATCATATTTTTAAAATAAACTCAATTATAAATAAAGGGTAAATTATGTAAACCATCACTGAATTTTACTTTCAAACCTATTTTGGTCATTAAAATTTTAAAACATGCAATTTACTCACTAAAGCTTAGACAATGGTCATTTTTTCGTTAAATTTTAGATGACGTCAATTTACCGGCGAACAAAGAAACTTGTCTAAGATCTAAACGGTAAAAAATTTCATCGGCAAGAGAAAAGCAACATATTGAGAAACGAGCTCTATCCGACGGTAGAGGAGGAAGATCAACAAGAGAGGAACCAAAAGGTTTTTGGTTGATTCGTGAACTTTTAAACACTATCCGACACAATAGAGGTCGAATTCAGACTCAAAGAGTTGAGACGGAGTGACAAGCGAAATTCAGTACTAAATGATCTCCATCTATGACTGTTTGAGGTTTAAGAATGACAAAAAACGTTCAATGTCTAAACCTTAGCGACACAAAAATATTCAATGTCTAAACTTCAGTGAGTAAATTAATCGTTTTAAAACTTTAGTGACCAAAATAGATTTAAGAGTAAAATGTAATGATGATTTACATAATTTACCCTAAATATAATTATAATAATAAATACATCATTATAAAATATGATAAAATTGATAATCTAAATATATTAAATCTTAATAAGAATGAATATGGATAGATCCAAACAATAAGCACCGATTATCCCTGACAAATTAACTATGGTCGTATATTAAAATTAATGCTTAATAAATCTCAATAATACTAACGGGTTGGTTTAAGTGGTATGTAACTAGGTATTGTTTAAGTATTCTCGAGTTTGAGGCGTTGTGTATACAAAAAATTTTTTACTGAAAGACTCGTCTACCAAAGATAAATGTACCACGCGAGTGGCCCGAATTAGTCAAAAAAAATTCTAAAATTGGAAATGCAACAAAAAAAATTCATGTAATATTCAATTATAATTAACTAATTAATGGGTTGAAAATCGATAATTATGAAAATTAAATAGGGTAAAGTACACAGACGGTCACTGATCTTTGGTAAAAAAAATAAAACGGTAACCGAACTTTCAAAAATCACAAAATAGCAATTAAACTTTATATTTTAAAACAAAACGGTAATTCCACTGTTAAAAACCCGCTAATTCTTAACGTCAGGCTGACTGTGCTGATCCAAGTCACCACTTCTGCCCCGTCAACTTCATCTCCTACATTGGTTCTTCTGCTCACCATGAAAAACACAACATATGTTCAATTGTTGCTCCATCACCCATTCTCATTTCTTATTGTCGGGGTGAGGATGTGACATATGTTAAGCGAGCTCAAACCCAAAATAAACAACAACAAAAAACCTTAGTTCCCTCCTTTATATATAAACCTGCTGAAACCCTCGACTCCGTTTTTACCAGCCTCCAGTTTTTCTTCATTAACAATTTTCAAACCAAATCAGAGATTAAAGAGGCGTTGACTGCTTGTCCGCCTTGAACGACCGTCCGGCATCGTCTTGGCCCTCGATTTTACTCTTTTACATGTTCACTGACCCTTTGTAGAAAATGGCAGTGAAATCCTCCAAGGCGACAAGAAAATCGCCTACGATGCGAAACTATGCCAGCTCTTAGACGAGTACACTCAGATCTTAATCGTCGCCGCCGACAACGTGGGTTCTAACCAGCTCCAAAATATTCGGAAGGGTCTCCGAGACAACTCAATTGTTCTCATAGGTAAGAATAGTATGATGAAAAGGTCGATCAGGATGCATGCTGATAAGACCGGGAACCAGGCTTTCCTTAACCTCATCCCTTTGCTCTAGGTAGTTTAAAGTGTTCTATATCCATGAATATATAGAATATTGCATTTTAGTGCTTGATAAATGATAAACAAAGTAATTGGTTTTCTGAGAATTTTTGATACAGGGAAATGTCAGGTTGATCTTTACTAAAGGTGACTTGAAGGAAGTCAGTGAGGAAGTTGCAAAGTACAAGGTGAGCAAGGTGTCCCAATGCAATAAGAAATGAGAATGAGTGACGGAGCAACAATTGAACATATGTTGTGTTTTTCAGGGTAGGGAGAAGAACCAATGTAGGAGATGAAGTTGACGGGGCAGAAGTGGTGACTTGGATCAGCACAGTCAGCTTGACGTTAAGAATTAACGAATTTTAACGGTGAAGTTACCGTTTTGTTTCAAAATATAAAGTTTAATTGTCATTTTTTGATTTTTAAAAGTTTAGTTACCATTTTATTTTATTTTTACCAAAGTTCAGTGACCGTCTGTGTACTTTACTCAATTAAATAAATACTCGGATGTAGCAAAAAAAAAAAACAATAAATAGTAGGTGGGGGGTGGAAGGAGGAGGCGGGATCTGATTCGAAAATCAAAAGCACAGCGGGAGAAAATAATGGGATCCAATCCAATTGGCGTTTCAGTCAAAGCACATCAGTGTCAAAGTCAAACTTTGAGAAAACAAAATAAATCCAAAAGGTAAAGTAAGATGTGCGCAAGACAAGGGTTCCACGCCTCTCCCTCTCACTCTATAATATTAATATTAATATTAATAATAATTTTAATGCCCACCCTTTTACTACACGCTATTTCCAATTTCACCAATCTCATTCCTTCTCTGCAATTTGTTTCTGAATCCATGAAAATAAGGGTTTTATGATCTGAAAAGAAAAATGGGTATCAACAAGCTTTTGAATCTGCACACAATTCCATGGTGTTTCCATTTGTTGGGCAACCGCATCTCCTGCCTCCACCTGCGGCGGCCGGACCCTCTGCTTTCTACCATCAAGCTCATACAATCTGATGGGACCGTCAAGATCTACGACCGTCCCGTCAATGTTTCCAACCTTATGAAGGAGTTTCCCAAACACATGGTGTGCCGTTCCGATTCGTTTTACATCGGCCAGAAGATCCCGCCTCTCTCCGTCCACGACCAGCTCCAACTCGGCCACGACTACTTCCTCCTCCCCAAACGGTTTTTCCAGTCCGTTTTGTCGTTCGTCACCATCGCCTCCTTCGCCAACGACGCTCAGTCGAGGAATGCGGTGTTGAAGAAAGCCGCTGCTTGCCGGCCTTTCGTCATCCAGAAGAGCTCGTCGGGGTGTTTAAGGATACGCGTGTCCGATGAGTTTATACGGCAGTTGATGGAAGAAGGGAGAATGAAAGAGGAAACCGAAGAAGAGAGCGGCGGGAGTAATAGCAGAGTATGCAGCACCCCGCTGTTGCAGAAGCAGTACGCGCAGCTGGTGGGTTCGTGGCGCCATTGGAAACCGAAGCTGGAGACGATAAAGGAGACGACGGAGAAGAAGAGGAAGATCTCGCCGTCTTTCGGAATGAAAATTAGGAAGAAGAAATCACATAATTCGCAGTCGAAGAACAGCAACGTAAAGAGTTCTACTTCTTCTCATAGATCTGGCGTAATTACCAGTGCCAATATCCCTCAATCTAAACCCAAGATTAGGATCATTAAACCATCAAGAAAATGATAGAAAAAAAATTACAGAGTTGGATTTGTTTTTTTGTTTAGAAACAGAATCTGAAATTAGTACTAATAGAATCATGAATCATTCTGATACGTACAGTCACAGACAGACATCCCAGGTGATGGATGAGCATATAATCCATGTACCATCTTTAATCAGATTTAGTTTTTAATAAAAAATTAATAAAACACTTTCTTTTGTTAAGAATATTTATTTATATAGATGTCTATCATGATTAGAATTTTATCTAAAAGATTAATTTATTTTATCATTAAAAATATTATCCCCAATAATTAGAGTTTAATGTAATATGTACTGTCTATAAATAGATGGTTTGATTAAGACATTCAATATTAATGTCAATATTATAAATATTTTCTTTCTCTCATTTTTTTATTCTTCTTATTCTTTATTCTTGTTCTTCTTTATTTTATACATAACACTTTTTGCCAATTTTTTGAAGTGTGGGAATGTAAAAAAACATACATTATCATGTAATCACATTATAACGTAAATATTATCGTGTTATGTAAATCAATAAAAAAATAATTCGAGTTCGAATAATGTGGGGTTGATGGTGAAGTAATTTGGGGTGTGTGTAGCGATATAAAAATAGGTAATCGGATGGGTTTCAGGCCGGGTTCTATCATGTCGGATTAAATCGAATACAAGTCATTTCAAGTTGATTAGTTGTTTCAGCTCGATTCAGGTCGGGTGCGAGTTAGTTTCAGGTCGAGTTCATTTCAGATCGGGTTCATTTCGATTCGGTTCAAAACGGTTTGGGTCCAAATCAGTTAATTGACGAGTTAATTCAGACTTCAGGTCGGGTTCATTTCAGGTCCGGTAAATTCAAGTCGGTTTCATTTTAGGCTGAGTTAATTCGAGTTTCGAATTCATATTACGTTTGCGTTTGATACAAATAGTCTATAGACTTTGGGTAGGACCATTTCAAGTGAATTATTTAACGCCTTTCACGAACACGAATCACATTAAAAATAAAATATCAGGCACTATAATGAATAAAAATATCATCATATTTAAAATATTGGAGTAAATTACAAAAAATAAAAATTAATAAGAGTCAATTTCGGTGAAAAATAAAATTTTCGGGACTAACATTAACAAAAATATTATCATATTAAAAACATTGGACTAAATTACAAAAAAATGAATAAGGGTCAATTTGGAATAAAAATAAAGTTTTAGGGACTATAATGAACAAAAATACCATCATATTAAAAACATTGGACTAAATAAAAAATGAATATAGGTCAATTTGGAGTAAAAATTAAAATTTAGCTACTAGAATAAACAAAAATATTATTGGACTAAATTGCCAAAAATATTAATAAATATGAGGCAATTTTAACTAAAAATTAAATTGTAAGGACTACGATAAATAAAAATATTATTCGACCAAATTACTAAAAATAGAAATATATATGGATCGATTTCAACTAAAAATAAAGTTTTAGGGACTATAATGAATAAAAATATCATCATATTAAAAACATTGAACTATATTAGAAAATTTTAAAATAAATAGGGGTTAATTTGAATCTCTAAACCCCAAACCTCAAACCCTAAATCTTACAATCACTAATAATTAAAGTGCAAACCGAATCCCTAAACTAATCTCATAACTCCTACCAAACACTCAACTTGACACATTTACCCCTAAACCCCAAACTTCAATCCCTAAATCTTAACATCACTAATAATTAAAGTACAAACATAATCCTTGAATCCCCTAATCCCTAAACTAATCCTATAACTCAAACACTCAACTTGAAACATATATTATACACATAAACCCTAAACCTCAACCCCTAAATCTTACAATCACTAATAATTAAAGTACAAGTCTAATCCCCTAATCCCTAAACTAATCTCATAACCCTAAACACTCTGTTGAGTGGATCGAATGATCGATATAAAACAAGAGGGGGGGGGGGTGAATTGGGTTTTTAAACTTTTTGGAAGTGGAATTGACAAATAAAAATGGTAGGCAAGGGAATTTAGAGTGGTTCAAGTTCCAATCGAACTCTACATCCACTACCTTAGCTTCACTAAGGATTTTCAACAATTCCACTAATTGCTCTTCCCCTTTTCTAGGCTAAGGAGGTAACCGTTACAATATCGGTCAATTTTTCTACCCAAAATTTGACCCAATCCTCACACAAGAATAACAAAGAAGTTGTTGGCTAAAACAAGTATCTCTCAATACACAAAGTAGCCCAATTACAAGCACTCAACGTAATTGAAAGGATATGAATGAAAACTACAATTGGGGTTACAAGATAATAATGAGATTTATGAACAAATGCTTGGATGTTTGCTTTTGGATCAATAGTTGTTGCTGAAGCTTTTAGAGGTCCCTTTTATACCTTCTCATTGAATTCTAGCCGTTTTGGTTGTTGCATTCATCAATAGAGCCGTTGGGGATGTTATCTTCCCTCCATAAATGCAGTCTGCAACCACCCGTTTCGAGACGCCCGATCTTGTTTCGAAACAGACCAAAATAGAAAGAGCCGTTGGGGTGCATTAAAGAGCCCGTACCGAAACGGTTAAGATCGTTTCGATACGCTAAGAGCCGTTTCGAAACACGTTTCGAAACATTTTAGCTACTGTCAAAGCTCGTATCGAAACAGACCAAAGGTGTTTCGATACGCCTTAAGGATCAGTATAAAATCAGTTAAAAACTTCAACTGTCATATTTTTTAAATCTGACTTGAATGCCGTTTCGAAACGTTTGAGGTCGTTTCGATACGGTGTCTCGATGTTCTTAAGGCGTTTCGAAACCCGTTCCGAAATAAGGGTTCACAGTTTCAAAACCGTTTCGATACATCTTTCGAAACGCAGGTTCACAGTTTCAAAAGTGTTCTGGAACGCCTAAGGCCGTTCTGAAACGGTGACTCGAAAATCACTATTTTGGCTTCAAGAACACTTAGAAAAGTTTTGATAAAATAAGTTTTTAACTTAGGCATTTTCCTTTAAACATATAGAGAGGTTTGAGGACTTAAAAATTCGTTTTCTCATTTTCAATTTAGTCCTTTAATTCTTTAGTTATATCAAAATCAATTTATCGGTTTCACAATCTCCCCCTTTTTGATATAACAAAACCAAAGTTAGATTTTTTAAGAGTTTTGAAAATTTTGAATACATTCTAACTCCCCCTCAATTTAAGATGGGTTTTAAAATTTTAAAAAGATTTAAATCCAAGTTTTGAAACTTAAAAACACTTAAAACGAATTTTGGCTCTTAGATATTTCTCCCCTTTTTGTTAGATCAAAAATAATAAACAAGACTCAAAGAGAAGAAACAAGGTTAAAAGCAATAAGTAATAACCAATAAGCAACATAATATAAATTCATAGAATTCAAATATCCAAAACATAAATCTTAAACAATAAAGTTCAAAGCTTAATCCCAACAAGGTAATCAAAGCATAAGTTCATAAAACATAAAGAAAATAAAGATGCAAACTTAATCCTAATATGATAAGCTAATATGATATGACATGAGAATCCTAAGCCTCGTCGTCGTCGCCATCACCATCCAATGAATCATCATCGGTCCTAGCTTGAGAGCGACGAAAATCCATCCATTGACCATAAAAAGTGGAGAATGACATGTCCATAGATTGATGTTGATTCTCAAGGGATGTGAGTCGATTCTCCATGTATTGCAAGCGAGTATTTATAGTACCAAGACCCGCCTCCATTGTGTTGAACCGCTCGGTGAGAAAACCCATGAGAGCTTCATTGTTGGCAACCGGAGCTTGTGGTTGAAGTTCAACTTGAGGTGGAGGTGCTTCCCTATCAACTCGTTCCCATTGGCCATTGAACTTGCAAAGAGAAGATTCACCAAGTTTTTGCTTGCGGGGTTCCGGAGAGTCATAAGTGCAATCAAATTAAAGCACGCCAAAGATATGACTTAAAACAGTCCCATAAGTGAAGGACTTGAGCGCATCGGTTTCACGGAGCTTGACATTATTCACCATCTCGGCGAACATGATCTTGACAAGATTTGGGCGCTCTCCACGACGAAAACATTCAAGCCAAAAATAATCTACTTGACGAACGTGAGAGAATTTACCTCTAGAGGGGCGAATAAACCACGAGATCATCAAGTGGAGGAACCTATCATGAGCATCCAAGGCAAGCACTGAACCGGTGTGAGAACCAAAATGAGTCTCATCCTCGATTCCTTCGTTCTTAAGACCAAAGGTAGCCTCTAAATAAGGGATGTCAATGACAATCCTCTTCCCTAAGATAAAAGACTCAATGCCAACAACTTCGGAGTTGTCTTCACTATTAATAGGTTGGGCATTCGAGTAGAAGATAAGAACCATGTGCTTGTAGCAAATATCCGGGTTACTCAAGAAACTAAGGAAGCCCCATTCTTGTAAACGGTGGAGATAACGGAAGAGAAAGTGCTCGGAGTCAAGAAACGAGATGTCAATAACACGCTCACGACGAACGACAATCTCTTTGACATAAGCGAAACGATCCTTCATTGCGGTAGTTCGGAGACTCTTAAGAAAAAGTTGAGTAAGGTTGGGACGGATAGAGGCTGGGTTTGAAGCTTCACCCGATTGAGGCGTCTTACGTTTCTTGTTAGCTTGTTCCATTGAAAAATCTTAAAAATATAAAGCAAGCAATTTGTAACTAAAATTGAAGTGTATGCATGAAAGTCCTTAATTCAATCCAATGGTAAATCCCACTTAGGTTTAAAACAAATTTTAAGAACATAGATACAAATATTTTTAAAGATAAAACAATTAAAAAAATAAAAAAAATACGAATGAAAAATCATATTCGAATAATTTTTTTAAGATTTTGAAAAATTTTCTCAAAATTTGAAAAACCCAAGTAGCAAAACATATAATCTATAAAAAATTAAAATTTTCTAACCTAGGATTCGAATACAAATTGAAGGAAAAAGAAAAAGATGAAAATATACCTTAGATTGGGATTTTGGATGAATAGATGGAAAACCTTGCACAAAATTGTTGATGCTTGCTTAGACTTGTGTTTGAGTGTAAAAGCCCTCAAGATTTGGTGAAAAACAATGAGGTTAAGAGGGTTTTTATAGGAAAAATTCGATTTAGGGTTTTTAGGGTTTAAGAGAGTTTTAATTAAAGTGAAAGTTTAATTTTAAAAGCCCCTTTAAAGCTGTCCGCAAACCCGTTTCGGAACAGGTTTCGACCGTTCCGAAACGCGGGCACCGAACGTTGAATGTCGTTTCAAGTCCAGCTGACCGTTTCAATACAACTTTGACCGTATCGAATCCCATGTTGACTCGTATCGAAACACGTTTCGATACACCTCTTGGCAGTAGCAAAAATGTTTCGAAACCCGTGGAAGGTGTTTCGAAACACCCTTCTCTCAGATGGATTTTTAAGGCACCCGTATCGAAACAGTTGGACCCGTTTCGATACACCTGGGCCTGGAAGTGCAGATGAGGCTCTAAACTTACAGAAAGACGAATTTTATGAAGCTCTAATTTGCATGAATGACATGAATGAGCAGGAATAAGATGTGCAGATCAAAACATACTCCCCCTAACTATAAGCATGGATGAAATTAGGATAAAAACACATAAACATGACATTTTCAAGAGATCAAGCAATTTAAGCACAAAAAGGGTCCTAAAAGGTCAAGATAGGCTAGTTAGACCTAACTCTCTCCTAAGGGACCAAAAATGCTCTTTATCTAAAGGTTTTGTAAAGATGTCCGCTAATTGATTTAAGGTGCCAACATACTCTATAACAACATCTTCTTTAAGGACATGATCTCTAATGAAATGATGCCTTATTTCTATATGTTTGGTTCTAGAGTGTTGGATGGGATTTTTTGTCAAACATATGGCACTAGTGTTATCACACTTAAGGGGTATGGTTTCAACTTTAATACCATAATCTAAGAGTTGTTGCTTCATCCAAAGGACTTGAGCACAACAACTCCCTAAGGATATGTACTCGGCTTCGGTGGTAGAAAGAGCTACACTATTTTGTTTCTTAGAGAACCAAGATATGAGCATACTACCTAAGAATTGAAAAGTTCCCGAAGTACCTTTCCTATCGATTTTACACCCCCCATAATCCGCATCTGAATAAGCATGAAGGTTGAAGGTTGAGTCTCTAGGGTACCAAAGACCTAAACAAGGGGTATCTCTTAGGTACCTAAAGATTCTTTTAACGACTATAAGGTGAGACTCTCTAGGACTAGCTTGAAACCTAGCACACAAGCAAACACTAAACAAGATATCCGGTCTACTTGCGGTAAGGTAAAGCAATGATCCAATCATAGAACGGTAAAGCTTAGAGCCAACACACTTACCTCCTTCATCTTTGTCAAGCTTTGTAGATGAGCTCATAGGTGTGGCTTGAGGCTTTGCATTCTCCAAGCCAAACTTCTTGAGCATATCCTTGATGTACTTTGCTTGATTGATGAAGGTGCCATCCTTCCTTTGCTTGATTTGGAGTCCCAAAAAGAATGAGAGCTCCCCCATCATGCTCATCTCGAATTCACCTTGCATTAACTTAGCAAACCCTTTGCAATGACATTCATTAGTAGATCCAAAAATAATATCATCAACATAAATTTGTACTACTAAGATGTCATTTTTATACCTTTTTATGAAAAGTGTAGTGTCCACCTTACCTTTTTCAAAACCTTTTTCAATTAAAAAGTTTGAAAGTCTTTCATACCAAGCTCTAGGAGCTTGTTTTAAACCATAAAGAGCTTTAGTAAGTTTGAAAACATGATTTGGAAATTTTGAGTCTTCAAAACCCGATGGTTGTTCCACATACACTTCCTCATTTATAAAACCATTTAAAAATGCACTTTTAACATCCATTTGAAAAAGCTTGAAATCATGATAACATGCATATACAAGCAACATCCTAATGGCTTCCATTCTAGCTACGGGAGCATAGGTTTCATCAAAATCAATTCCCTATTCTTGAGTGTAACCTTGTGCTACTAATCTAGCTTTATTTCTTACAATGTTACCACTCTCATCTAGTTTGTTCCTAAAGACCCATTTAGTTCCTATAGTAGATTGATTACTAGGCCTATCAACTAATGTCCAAACATTACTTCTCTCAAATTGATTTAACTCTTCTTACATAGCCATAATCCAAAAATCATCTTTTAATGCTTTTTTTATATTCTTAGGCTCTATGCATGAGATAAATGCAACATGGTTCATAAGTTTAAGAGAAGATCTAGTGGTTACCCCCTTGGATGGATCACCCAAGATTTCACCACCTTTGACATAGTTGAACTCCCTTGGGTAGCTCACTTCCTTTTCCTCAAGAGCCAAGTCCTTCAAGGCTTCAAGAGGTGGATCTTGTGTGTCCTCTTCTTTTGTTGGAATCTCATCCTCCTTTGAAGTTTTTCCTCCATCAAAGGCATTAATGATTCCTACATCATCATCATCACAAGAATCCTTCCTTGGAAGGAGGTTATCATCGAATACAACATGTATAGATTCCTCTACTACTAAAGTTCTATTGTTAAATACACGATAGACTTTAAGTTTAAAGAATATCCTATGAAAATAGCTTCATCACTTTTTGCATCAAATTTACCTAAATTATCTTTTTCCATTATTTAAAACAAAACACTTGCAACCAAATGGATGAAAATAGCTAATGTTAGGCTTTTTAGATTTTAAAATCTCATATGGTGTTTTCTTTAAAATTGGCCTAATCATTACTCGGTTTACAATGTAGCAAGCGGTGTTTGTGGCTTCCGCCCAAAAATATTTAGGTAAATTGTTTTCACAAAGCATGGTTCTAGCCATTTCTTGTAAAGTTCTATTTTTCCTCTCAACTACCCCATTTTGTTGAGGAGTTCGAGGAGCCGAAAAATTGTGGCTAATACCATTTTCATTTAAAAACTCTTCAAACCTTAGATTTTGAAATTCGGTTCCATGATCACTTCTAATATGAGAAATTCTAAGTTCAAGATCATTTTGGGTTAATTTTGAAAATGTGATGAATTTTTCTAAAGCCTCATCTTTAGTAC
Source organism: Hibiscus trionum (assembly GCA_030270665.1). Lineage (NCBI taxonomy): Eukaryota > Viridiplantae > Streptophyta > Magnoliopsida > Malvales > Malvaceae > Hibiscus > Hibiscus trionum. The sequence continues at coordinate 26,596,165 of BSYR01000005.1, forward strand.
TTAAAAATAGAACCCAAGTAAATCTAGAAAAATCATCAACTAGTACAAAAGCATACGATTTACCGCCCAAGCTCATAGTCCTAATAGGCCCAAATAAATCCATATGAATAAGTTGTAACACCTACTTGTAGAAACATCATTAATGGATTTAAAGGACGACTTATGTTGTTTACCCTTAGAGCATGCATCACAAATTTTATCATTTGAGAACTTAATTTTGGGTAAACCTCTAACTAGATCTAGGGAAACTAATTTTTCTAAAACACTAATGCTAGCATGTCCTAGTTTCCTATGCCATAGCCATGCATCATTTTCATTTTGAGCTACTAAACATGCATGGGATGTATGTATGTCATCTAAATGCACCATGTAAATGTTACCTATGCGATTACCTATGAGCATAATATTATTAGATTTAATGTCAACAATTTTGCACCCATTTTTATCAAATAAAACATTAAATCCTTTATCACATAATTGGCTTATGCTCAACAAATTATGTTTAAGACCATCGACATACAAGATATTTTCAATAAGAATGGTAGAGTGATTACCTATGGAGCCAATACCTTTAATGTGGCCTTTGGAGTTGTCGCCAAATGTCACCACTCCTCCACTTTTTGGCTTTAAGTCCATGAATCTACTCTTGTCTCCGGTCATATGCCTCTAGCATCCACTATCAAGGTACCATGAATTTTAACTTTGTGCTTTGGCCTTGTAGCAATGCTCCCCTTACAAACAAAGATATTAAACTTTTGTTTTTGGTACCCAAATCATTTTGGGTCCACGAGTGTTAGCTCCCAATAGCTTGGTTCCCTTAGGAATCCAAGGTGACATAGCAACAATATTATTAGATTTTACAAGTTCCTTAGGAACCCATACACTTCTAATCTTTTTAGTTCTATTATGTCTAGGGAAGCTACTTTGTTTGTAGTTATTAGTCTTTTTCCTAGGTTGGTTTGTTTTAGATGATTCACCTTTTTCATGCTTCACATTACCAACATATTTAAAAGACTCTTTGAGCTTGTTAAGCTCACCTAACACCTTTTGGTGTTTACTATTGCATTGAGAAAGAAGATTATTTAGGTCAACATTTTCTTCTTGGAAGAATTTCAGTTCATCTTTTAAACCTAAAATCTTTTTCTCAAATTTTAAGTTAGCTTGAGAAAGTGAGTCATTTTTATCATTTAATTCCGAAATAATTTTCTTATTCCTAATGACCGACTCCTTGTATTTCTCAACTAATTCATCATAAAACTCTTGCAACTCATCATATACATCATTTAATTCATCATATGTAAAATCAAAAGATGATGAGTTAGAGGTTACTATGGAGGAATCCTCCTCAAGTGCCATGAGGCAAAGGTTGGCCACTTCTTGTTCGTCATCCTCGGATGACTCCTCATCACTCCAAGTAGCAAGCTTGACTATGAGATTCTTCTTCTTCTCAAAGCCCTTCTTCTTGAGTTGAGGGCACTCCGAACGAATGTGACCGGGCTTCTTGCACTCGAAGCAAATGATTTGATCCCTCTCTTCTTCTTTTCTTTTACCTTTGAAGTCCATCTTTCTTTGAATTTTCCTTCCTCGGTTGGACCTCATGAAACATGAGAATCTTTTGGCTATCATAGCCAATTCTTCTAAATCATCCTCCTCACTAGAAGTGCTCTCCTCAAGTAATGAAGCTTTGAGAGCCACTCCCATTTTCTTCTTTTCCACCTCTAGCTTCTCCACTCTTTTCTCTTCCTTCTTCTTCCCTTCCTTGCTTCATAATTTCATGAGTAAGGAGAGAACCCACTAGCTCATCAAGTTTTAGAGTCTTCAAGTTTTTGGCCTCGATGATGGCGGTTCTCTTCCCATCATAAGATTCGGGAAGTGAGTAGAGTAGCTTCCGGACAAGTTTGTCTTCCGGGATAGTCTCTCCAAAGCCCTTAAGCCCGTTGACGATGGTTGAGAAGCGATCGAACATCTTTGACACCGTTTCGTCGGGCTCTATCTTGAAATTCTCATAACTAATATTGAGAATTCCAATCTTGGTCTCCTTCACATCATTGGTTCCTTCATAGGTGGTCTCTAGAGTATCCCACACCTCCTTGGCACTTTCAATGGTGGAGACTTTGGAGTAGATATCGGGACCGAAAGAACAAAAGAGCATGTTTAGAGCTTTGTCATTTATTTGGATCTTCTTCCTCTCATCTTCACTCATCTCTATCTCCTTCTTTAGGACAATCTTTCCATCATCATCTCTCTTCAATGGAATGTAGGGACCATCTTCAATGACATCCCAAACCAAGTAATCGTTGGACTTGATGAAGAGGCCCATCCGGTTCTTCCAAAATGGATAGTTGTCACCATTGAAGAATGGCAGTTTTGTAGTAGATTGAGACTCGTACATGCTAGATCCGGAGGTAGATGCCATATCTTGATTTTTGGATGATCACACTCTTCCTAGGAACTCCTCTTGTGGTAGTTAATCCTTCAAAGAGGTAGGTTCTGATACCAATTGTTGAGTGGATCAAATGATCGATATAAACCAAGAGGGGGTGAATTGGGTTTTTAAACTTTTTGGAAGTGGAATTGACAAATAAAAATGATAGGCAAGAGAATTTAGAGTGGTTCAAGTTCCAATCGAACTCTACATCCACTACCTTAGCTTCAACAATTCCACTAATTGCTCTTCCTCTTTTCTAGGCTAATGAGGTAACCGTAACAATATCGGTCAAATTTTCTACCCAAAATTTGACCCAATCCTCACACAAGAATACCAAAGAAGTTGTTGGCTAAAACAAGTATCTCTCAATACACAAAGTAGCCCAATTACAAGCACTCAACCCAATTGAAAGGATAGGAATGAAAATTACAATTGGGGTTACAAGACAATAATGGGATTTAGGCATAAATGCTTGGATTTGATGTTTGGATGTTTGCTTTTGGATTAATAGTTGTTGCTGAAGCTTTTAGAGGTCCCTTTTATACCTTCTCATTGAACTCTAGCCATTGTGGTTGTTGCATTCATCAATAGAGCTGTTGAGGATGTTATCTTCCTTCCATAAATGCAGTCTGCAACCACCCGTTTTGAAACACCCGATCCTGTTTCGAAACAGACCAAAATAGAAAGAGCCGTTGGGGTGCATTAAAGAGCTCATACCGAAACGGTTAAGATCGTTTTGATACGCTAAGAGCCGTTTCGAAACACGTTTCGAAACATTTTAGCTACTGTCAAAGCTCGTATCGAAACGGACCAAAGGTGTTTCGATACGCCTTAACGATCAGTATAAAATCAGTTAAAATCTTCAACGGTCATATTTTTTAAATCTGACTTGAATGCCATTTCGAAACGTTTGAGGTCGTTTCGATACGATGTCTCGATGTTCTTAAGTCGTTCCGAAACCCGTTCCGAAACAAGGGTTCACAGTTTCAAACCGTTTCGATACACGTTTCGAAACGCAGGTTCACAGTTTCAAAAGTGTTCCGGAACGCCTAAGGCCGTTCCGAAACGGTGACTCGAAAATCACTATTTTGGCTTCAAGAACACTTTGAAAAGTTTTGATAAAATAAGTTTTTAACTTAGGCATTTTCCTTTAAACATATATAGAGGTTTGAGGACTTAAAAATTCGTTTTCACATTTTCAATTTAGTCCATAAATTCTTTAGTTATATCAAAATCAATTTATCGGTTTCACACACTCAACATAACACATTTACCCTTAAACCGCGAACCTCAACACCTAAATCTTACAATCACTAATAATTAAAGTGCAAGCATAATCCCTTAATACCTAGACTAATCCCATAACCCGAAACACTCAACTTGACACATTTACCTCTAAACCCCAAACCTCAACCCTAAATCTTACAATCACTAATAATTAAAGTACAAAACTAATCCCATAACCCCAAACACTAATAATTATAATTAAATACAATATAATTGTCGACGCCGTTTTTCATCCTTGCCGAAATAAATTGGGCCTTCAAAATCCCGTCAAACATTTTAATTATTAAACAATTTTATGGACGATCTAATTTTAAAAAACTAAACATAAAGGTCTAAAGAAACTAAACTAAAATTACAATTAAAATGAATCAAATTAAAACTATATAATAAAAAAGGGACCTAAGTGTAAGGCTCCTAAACTACTAATAGCCTAATCCACTAATAACCCCTTAAAAAATGGGCGGGCAAGATTCCCTCCATTTGTTACAGCAATTGGCAATTGCTTTTTAAATATGGGCGGGATGCGTGCAGATTAACTTGAAAAATGGGCAAGCATGTTTTTACTTTTTAGGGAACGAAATAAAAAAATGAATAAGGATCAATTTGGAGTAAAAATTAAATTTTAATGACTAGATTAAATTGGACTAAATTTTCAAAAATATAAATAAATATGGGCCAATTTTGACTAAAAATCAAATTGTAGGGACTATAATAAAACAAAAATATTATTAGACTAAATTACCAAATGTATATACATATATATATATATGGGTCAATTTCGGCTAAAAAAGTTTAAGGACTATAATGAACAAAAATATCATCATATTAAAAACATTGAACTAGATTAGAAAAAATTGAAATAAATAGGGGTCAATTCGGTTAAAAATTAGGGACTAATATGAACAAAAATAAACCCCAAATCCCTAAACTAATTCCATTACCCCAAACATTCTACTTAAAATATTTACCCTTAAACCCCAAACATGAACCCCTAAATCTTACAATCACTATTCACTAATAATTAAAAGTGCAAGCCTAATCCCATAATCCCTAAACTAATCTCATAACCTGCAGAACTAATGTTTTGATATAATAATTGAAAAATGTTTTGGACTAATTTAAAAAGAATTCAAAACTATTTCTAAAGTCCAAATAACTTGAAACTATGTTTAGGGGATGTTTTCAAAGGGTTTTACATGTTTTCAAAAGTCAAACTACACAAAACCATCCATGTGTTTCGAAACACCCTTAGGTGTTTCGATACGGTGTATTCCAGTAGCAAAAATGTTTCGATACGGGTATCGAAACGGGTCTTTTCTGGATGTGAATTTTGCCAAGCGTTTCGATACGGGCTATGCCATTTCGATATGCCTACGTGGCATCGACCACAATGATCATAAACCCCAACGGCTATTTCCCAACTAACATTTAAATGCAGATCGTTTCGATACGGAGACATGCGTTTCGATACGGGTGTTTCGAAACGGCCAAGGGCGTTTCGATACGGGTGCTGCATCAGACTACAACGGCTCTTTCTACTTAAAGGGTGTTTTGAAACGGTCACGAGTGTTTCGAAACGGTGAGCTGCAGAACTGCATTTATGGTGGAAAATTAAGTCTCGAACGGCTCTAATTCAATCCCAACGGCTAGTAACAGCCACAAACTCAATTGGGACTATAAATTGAAGGCTGGAACACTTGAAGAAGGTTAGAGAGTACATCCAAGCAACATGATCAAGAGAATTAGAGTCTAAATCTTTATTTCACTATTCTCTTGTACATAGTCTTTTTAGAGAGTGCTTAATTGTAAATCCGTGAACTCTTGTGAGCTTAAATTGTGTAAACACCAACCTTGTGAGGTATTTAGTTTACCCAAAAAAATCCCTTGTAAAAGGAGAGGTTCTAGTTTTGCCTTGAGAGAAAAACTAGAGTTGGTTCAATCTTAGCCAAGTCCAAAAGATAGGGTTGTAACGGTTTCCTCCTAGACCGAGAAAAGGGACGAATTCATTGTTGAGTGAATTGGGAAATCCTTAGTGGTGTGCTAAGGTAGTGGATGTAGGTGCTTAGTTAATAGCTCGAACCACTCTAAAATCACTGTGTCTCTTGTCTATCTTATTTTGATTTTAGCCAATTCAACTACCAAACTTTTACAACCCTCCTTGACGGTTTCGGTGATCGATTCGAGCGTGCTAAAAAATCAACATAACCCTAAACACTCAACTTGAAACATATATTATACCCATAAACCCCAAACCTCAACCCATAAGTCTTACAATCACTAATAATTAAAGTACAAGCCTAATCCTATAATCCCTAAACTAATCTGTAAAACCTAATTTGGTTTTGATATGACAAATTGTCTAAGGACCTATTTGTAAAAGTAAATAAATTTTTAAGTATTCTAAAGTCTCACAAATTGACAAGCATTTGAACCAAAACAACTTCAAAGTCAAAATGTTTTAACCTACAAAATTTTTTAAGTGTTTCAAAGCCAAACTATACATTTACGCACAGGCGTATCGATACGACTAAGGCGTATCGTTACGGTTTTACGTTAGTGGAATTTTTATCGACAAAAGTGTACCGATACAGTTATACCCGTATCGATACGATATTCATTCTGGGCTTACTTTTATGCTTTAGCGTATCAATACGGTTATCCACGTATCGATATGGTTTGGTTTGATTCAGCAAATCTTTGCATTTAATAAAATAGTCGTCGCTTGTCAGTTATAGAATCAACAATTTTCAAACGATTGTTGTACTGTATCGATATGCCCCTATAGCGTATCGATACACTTTTTGCTTAAGTTTCACTCATGATTCTAGTGAGCAAAATCTGTATCGATACGTCCCTTATTTTACACTATAACCGTACCGATACATCTTCTCGTGTATCGATACTTGTAACCCCCTTAGCCTGGCCTAGACGATTGACCCGAACTACGAAGGTTACACAGGGAAAACCAAAGTCAACCTGAAAGTCAACCTTAATTCACAACCCTCTTTTTTTCTTTTTAATCTTGTCTAGATGCACATTAACCCTAAGTGAGTTCCCATAAAGCTTATTTGAGAAAGGCACAGCGATTGGATAACAAACAGGAACTCAATTGCACTTATTACAAGAATAGAGACCAAAATGTAAATTCTGTGAAATTAGAGGGTCTTTACTGATTTTTATGTTACCAATATGAAATTAGTCATGTTACATGCTTCCCTGCCAAAATTCACCATAATTGGACATCTCAAACTCATACAATTGCAAACACAACTTTCGAGACTAAAATGTAAAGCTTGCAAACTTCAGCACCATTCAAATCAGTGCCCAATGGTCACATGTTTCGAAACACTTACAATCCGTATCGAAACGCGGGGAATCACTCTTCCGTTTCGATACTAGTTCCGAAACACGGCTCTCCAGTAGCCAAAACGTATCGGAACGACCCCAATCGTTTCGAAACACGAAGGCCATTACAGGCCCTGTTCCGAAACGCCAGAGGGTGTTTCGATACGATTTGCCTAGAAACTGCAGCAAAGTCTGTTTTTTCATGCATAAACCCATTCAAACACCATCTAATGACTCCCTAATCATGTCAACAAGTCAACATACATAAATGGTACATGTTGAGGACACCCTAACACATACATATCACCAAACATGAAATTTCACAAGACTAGAGGCATGCTTCCTATTATCAAAACCAAAAGGGCAAACAAACTTCAAATCAAGCATTTAAAGGCCATTTACAATTCAAACCAATAAAGGCAAACATGCCACAACCTTAGGGAGTTCAACACATCTCCCAAAACAAAACTTAGGTTCCCATTGCCAATTTATCAAAACTAATAGGGTATGAAAACTTCACCATACGTGAGCTTGGATTTTCCTTGGATGCACTTAGCTTCCTTGATGCCCAAAGCACCTCAATTATCTGCATTATTGCTAAGAGAGAGCGTAAGCACAAATGCTTAGTGAGGCATGCTCTAAACAAAACCATTACAATAATGCATTTAAAAAAACACTTTTAACAAAGCTTTTAAACCACATGCACATCTCTTTCTCATGCTACCTTGCATCTTTTTAATCATCTCATGCATCATTACATTCAATACAATATATTGGCTTTCAAGTGATAGTTCATAACCATTTTAACACAAAATACAATCGGATACGCGGATTACAAGCGTTGTCCCACACGCTTCATACACACTACCGGACTACACAAGGTTCACACTCAAGAGCAATCCCTCTATTGATGTGACACCCGTGGTGGAGTATAACGGTACAATCTCAACCCCTCAACACCACTCACCCGTAGTTGTATAATTCCACTAACGAGAGTAAGGGACACATAACACAAGGTCCACACACGGAATTTACAACCACCGTTGTGATCTTACCTCAATCGGTATGGTACTTGGATGGAGTTTACGGTACAATCACAACCCCTCAACATCCAAGGCGACTTTACTTACGGTGCACCCAATCCTATAGCCGGCTAACTATATCCGATTCAAGTACTTTAAAACCATTTCATCACTTGCTAATATACATCAAATACCATCACCAATTCACTGTTTTAAAGCATAAACCAAAGCCACTTATCATCATGCATCACTATGCATCAAAACCATATTAATAACATGTCAAACCAAGGATCTCTTACCTTGAGCATCCCTCAATACAAGGCTTTAAAAACCAGCATTAATCATGCTAAAACATGCTTTCAAAACAGTAATTAAACATGCATTTCATAACTAATGCATCAAACCATAACTTGGCACATCCGAGGGATTTTTTCCGAAAACTTACTCTTGAGCTTAGCTAAGTTGTTTAGACTTAAACTAAGCTCCCAAAACCTCCAAATAATTGTTCCAAAGCTGGAAACCAACTCCACTCACCAATTTCGTTTCGCTTGCTTGCCGAAACGCCAATTAAGCTTCCGGATCAACTCCAAAAGTGTCCGAAGATGTCTCCTCTGTTTTAGACACATCAAAGCAGAGGATTAATGCATCATCATGCATTGAAATCTTCAGCCAACACTCCTAAATTCGCTGCTCTACCCAAAACCAACATTTTGGCTACCAAACACAACCGAAAACACCTCCAAACTCTTCCAAAACTTAACCCAGCCAAGATCCATCACTTCTAACCATTTCTAAACATCAATTAACATCCAAAATAAACCTAAACTCGTCCTTATACCTCCAGCTATAACAGAACACCAAGAACACCTCAAAAACCACCATTTTCATAAGCAAAAACTTATGAAATACAACCTATTCAGGATTGGATTGATAAAACCTCATTTCTAACATCATTAGACATCCAAAATACATTAAAGAATCATCTCAAAACAGAGCCCAATCCATTACAACGAAAATCTTTAAGATCTCTTCCATATCTTGAGTTTTAAGCCAAAATCAAGTTTCTAACATTAAATCCATTTATAAAGCTTTAATAAAGGTTTGACAACTTGGGAATTTCAGTAAAGAACTGAGTATTTAGAGGAGAAGAACATCCTTACCTCTAAATGATGATTTCTCCTTGATTTGGGCCAAATTCCTTGAAAATTCAATGTGGAAAACAAAAGGATTTGATGCAAGATTGATTAGGAACCAATAGATGATAGAAATCTCATCAATTGAAGTGAAGATCAATGTGAATTTTGCTGGAGAAAATGTGTTTGGATGATGGGATTTTGAGAGAAAAAGGAATGAGAGAAAATTACGAAAAGGTAGTTATGAAAATCCAAAAAAATAGTTTCCCTTTTCTTTTTATTTAATTAAAACATTAATTAAATCACCCAAATTAAGGAAAAATCTGGAGAAAAACATTTTGGGTAAATTAGCTCCTTAAAGATTCAAAGTTTCAATCCTTTACAAAACAGTCACTACTAAACTTTGCAAAAATCGCATTTTGGTCACTACACCGAAATGTAGTATTTCCAAACCTAATTTTGTAAAATTGATTTCACCACTCTCTTATATATATTAAATGAGGATTTTTAGATATTTTTCTATATTTTTAAAACATCCCGAACTAGGTTTTCCCTAAAACCTCCTTTTATATTCGAACCGAATATCAGATCGGTCTGGTTCAGACCCTAAACTTCTAAGCCCAAAATTGGGGTGTTACAATAATCCCCTCTTAAATGTACACAATAGCTCTTTCTTATTTGAGACTTGTATCGATACGGTGATGCAAGTACCGATACTGTGAGCAGCTAAAAAGCATTTATTACGCCAAAAATGTAGCCCAACGACTAGATTAATGATCTCAACCATCCAAACCGCTAGAAATCAATGCAAGGGTATAAAAGCAAGCCTCCAAAGCCACAACAACAACTATTGAACCTATTTGCAACATCCAAACATATATCCAAACCCTTGAGCTTAAAGAGTCAAATTTTTGTAACCCCCACTTGTGTAACTTTCATTGTATCATTTTCTTTCAAGTTTGGAGAGTGATTACTTGTAATTGGCAATATATCAACCTTGTGAGAGGTATTTTTCAGATTGCCACTTCTTCTTTGTATTGAGAGAGTATTGATTAATCTTTGGGTAGAAAGATTAACCGGTTTGTAAAGGTTACCTCCTAACCCTAGAAAAGGGGAAGAATATCTAGTGAATATTATTCAAAATCCTTAGTGGGAGCTAAGGTAGTGAATGTAGAGCTTGTTCGAAGCTTGAACCACTATAAATGATCTCGTCTTCAATCTTTACATTTTCAATTTACTCCCTTCCACTTTAAAAAGCCAATTGACCCCCTCTTGACCAATTTCGATTCGATTGATCCACTCAACAATTGATATCAGAGCCTAACTCTTTTAGGGACTTACATCCACAAGAGGCGATCCTAGAAGTGTGTAGATCAACCATCGAATCAAGCCATGGCATCTACCTTCGAGCCAAACTTGTACGAGTCACAATCCATCACTAAACCATCGTTTTTAATGGGATAACTACCTATTTGGAAGAACTGAATGAGGATCTTCACCAAGTCTAATGACTACACCCTTTGGGATGTAGTAGAAGATGGTCCGAACATTCAGATGAAAAGAGATGGATAAGGAAGACTCATTCCAAAGACCAAGGTAGAGATGACGGATGAAGATAGAAGACAACTACAAGTAAATGGCATGGCTTTACACATCATCTTTTGTGCACTTGGACCCGATATGTACGCAAATATTTCATCTTGCACAAGTGCGAAGAAGGTGTGGGACAAGCTAGACACCACTTACGAGGGCACCGACGATGTAAAGGAAACCAAGATTGGGATCCTTAATTTGAGTTACGAAAACTTCAAGATAAAGTCGAATGAGAGCGTCTCCAATATGTTTGATTGGTTCTCCGTAATAGTAAATGGTCTCAAGGGCTTCGGTGAGATCATTCCCGAAGGCAAGATAGTCCGGAAGCTTCTTTACTATCTTCCCGAATCATGGGATGAGAAGATAACCGCAATCATTGAGGCCAAGAATTTGAAGACATTGAAACTCGATGAGTTGAGGGGATCTCTCCTTACTCATGAGATCATGAAGCAAGGAAGAGAAGAAGAAAAGAAGAGAGAAGAGAAAAGAGAAAAGAAAATAGAAAAGAGTGGAGAAGAAGAAGCAAGGATTTGCTCTCAAGGCTTCTCAAGAGGATAGCAATTCTAGCGAGGATGAATTTGAGGAATTGGCTATGATAGCCAAGAGATTCTTTCGCTTCATGAAGTCCAATCGGGTAAGAAAGTATCAAAGAAGAAGAGGCTTCAAGAACAAGAACGAAGAAGAAGAGAATGATCAACTCATTTGTTATGAGGGCAAGAAGTCGGGACACATAAGATTGGATTGCCCTCAAATCAAGAATAAGGGGTTCGAGAAGAAGAAGAAGTTCAAAGCCCAAGTTGCTACTTGGAGCGATGAAGAAACATCATCCGATGAAGAGGAGCACGAATTGGCTAATCTTTGCCTCGTGGCTATTGATGATGATCCTAAGGTAAACCGTAACTCATCTACTTTTGATTTCACCTTTGATGAGCTTCAAGTTGCATATGATGAGTTGCAAGAGGTTTATGATGAGTTGGTGGAGAAGTACAAGGAATCAGTTTTGAAAAACAAGAAAATGATTTCCGATTTAAAAACCCAAAACAATTTCCTTTCCAAAACTAAATCGAAACTTGAAAAGAAGATCTTGGTTTTACAAGATGATCTAAAATATTTTCAAAATGAAAATATCGATTTAAACAATCTTCTTTCAAAAGTCCATGATGATCACCACAAAGTGGTGAATGAGCTTGTAATACCCCAAAATATAGTCTAGTAGTAAGTTACTAATTTGTGGTAACTTGGTTTGACCTAAGGATATTTTAAAATTGTTTTCTTATTAAGAGAGGGACCTAACCGAAAGAAAAGATAAATAGTTAGCAATAAATCAAAGGACTAAATTGTGTAAGGTATTAAAATAAGGTGTTGCATGCTAAATGTTTACTTTAGCTAGGGACATGTACACTTGTTATGCTTAGAGGAAGGCCTGTGTAAGCTATGTTTTGGTCAAGGGAATGAATGAGAAGTGTCATCTTTGAGAGAACCATACTCAAGGAATTGAGAGAGAAAGAGTGAGAGAAAAACACAAAAGAAAACAAATGGTTAGAGGAAGCTAATTGGAGTTTTGACCTTAATATAATTGTTGAATTCTTCTATGGAGTCTACTTAGAGGATAAGACCGAATCACCCTCTCCTTAGAGCTAGTCTAAGCTTAGCTTTTAATCTTAATTATGTTAAAAATTCATGGAATCAAAATTGAATGAAAGTGTTCTTTTGCATGGTTTAGTTATAGGAATTGAATATATATATGTTAGAATGATTGTGTTTGAAATGTTTTGGCGTTTGAGAAATCTTGGTTAAAATGGTGAATATATATGTAACTTGAGAAGTTATATCATTCGAATAAAACAAATATTTGACCGCCATGTTTTCTCTTGTGTTAGTTAAATGTAGTTTTGAAAACCAAATTGTTGTTATGGAGTTCTATTGTTGCTAAAAATAATTTGGTTGTTCGATCGAGTCCTTACATGAGTAAATTATGTGATTAACACTTGAATTGTGAAATTTAAGTCACCTTACTCGATGTTAATGAGGACTAGTAAATATACCATGTGCGTAAAACCCCCTTCCCAGCTTGGTAGAGAACCGTGTCGGACAATATTACCAGCCGAGGTCATTTACCTTAAGGCAATGTTAATTATAAGATCGAAATCAATAATAAAAGATTCGGGAAGGTTCCTCACCTAATTTTGAGACTCCGACTACACTCACCTCGATAATCCGAAGCTCCTACGGCTCCTGGATGACAATCCCTTAATTCCTAGCTTTCGATGGAGACGATGGATTAGTCTTTTCCAACTCTTGATGTAACCCCCTTAACCCGGCCTAGACGGTTGACCCGAATTAAGAAGTTTACACGGGGAAAACCAAAGTCAACCCGAAAGTCAACCTTGATTAACGACCCTTTTTTTTCTTTTTAATCTTATCTAAATGCACATTAACCCTAGATATGTTCATAACAACAGCATACTCAAAGATCAATGCATTCGGAAAACATTTAGGGACTTAATTGAATAACATACAAGTTTAGGGACCAAAATGTAAATTCTAGAAACTAGAAGGACTTAACCCATTTTAGAGTGACCATTATGAAATTAATCACATTTCATGCTTCTCTGTCAAATTTCAGCTCAAACGGACATCTCAAACTCATTCAATTGCATAAACAAGATTCAGGACCAAAACGCAAGGATTCCAAAACATTAAACCGTCAATTTCAGTGCCCAACGGTCGAGAGTTTCGAAACAGGGAGAGCCTGTTCCGAAACGCGGGACCGTTCCGAAACGAGTATCGGAACAGGGCCTGGCAGTAGCATTTCTGTTCCGGAACGGTTCCTCCCGTTTCGAAACGCCTAGGCCATTTCAGGCCCCTGTTCCGAAACGGTAGCGCCCGTTCCGATACGGCCTGCCCAGATTTGCTGATTAAACACACAATTGACCCATCAAACATGCTCCAAAGGCAACCAAATTTTACCAGCAAGACATTACATGCATAAGGAACATATTGGCATCAACAATTCATAAACATGGCATCCAACAAGAAAGCCCCAATTCTATAGGCATGCATCCTATTTAGAGACCATTCAAGCATCAAAATTCCAAACCAAACACATAAAGGCCGTTTACATGATCCAACTTCAACAACAACATTAAACCAACTTAGGGAGTCTAAAACATCTCCCAAAACATCAACATAGGTTCCCCATTGCCAAATGCCCAAAAGCTAATAGTGTTTAAGAAACTTTCACCATACATGAGCTTAGTTCACCACTTGGATTTCTTGACCTCCTTGCTGCCCTCAATGCACTTTAATGCTCTGCATTTTTGGTTTAAGAAAAGAGAGAGCGTAAGCACATAGCTTAGTGAGGAATGCTCATTTAAAACAATACAATAATGCATTTAAAACACTTTTGTAAACCTTAATTCAAAACAACATTTATACATGCACATAGCATTTAAAACAAGCATCTCATGCTTCAAATATAAACATGTCATATTGGCCACAAGTGATAATCATAATCTTTCCATTTCCATTCAATCAACATAAGACTCACACATGGACTTTTAAACACCATTGTGATCTTACAATTCACAAGGACCACACAAGGACTTTTAACCACCTTTGTGTCCTTAACAAGAATCAACCATGGACTTTTAACCACCATGGTGTTCTTAAATACACAAGGCTCACACAAGGACTTTTAACCACCTTTGTGACCTTAACCAAGAACCAACCATGGACTTTTAACCACCATGTTGTTCTTAAAATACACAAGGCTCACACAAGGACTTTTAACCACCTTTGTGACCTTACAAGGCTCACTCAAGGAATTTTAACCACCTTGATGACCTTAACACAAGAACCAATCATGGACTTTTAACCACCATGTTGTTCTTAACACAAGAACCACCTATGGACTTTTAACCACCATAGTGTTCTTAACCTTTCTCAAAACATCACTTGCCAATATGCACCATTAACAACAATATTTCACTGTTTTAAAGCATTTAACAAAGCCATAAAGATCATGCATCATTAAGCATCAAAACCACATTTAACAATGTTCAAAAACAAGGATCTCTTACCTTGAGCATCCTTCAACACATGGCTTATAATCTCAGCAATTAAACATGCTAAAACATGCTTTCAAAACAGAATTTAAAATATGCAAACAAATCACATTGCATTCAACCAACTCATGGTTCATCAACAAGAGAGTTTTTCCGAAAACTTACTCTTGAGCTTAGCTAAGTTGCTTAGACTTAAACTAAGCTCCCAAACCTTCAAAACATTGGTTTCAAAGCTGAAAACCAAAAACCACTCACCGATTCCGTTTCGCCACTTGCCGAAACACCAATCAATCTTCCGGATCAACACCACAAGGATCCGAAGATGTCTCCCCTGTTTTAAACACATCAAAACAGTAGATTAATGCACCATCATGCATTAATATCCTCAACCAAGACATCTAAACTCGCTGCTCACATCAACACTCACATTTCGGCTACCAAACACAACCGAAATCACCTCCAAACAACTCCACAACACTACCCAGCCAAGATCCATCAATTCTAAACATCCTTAAACATCAAATAACATCCAAAAAGGATCTAACCACGTCCTTATACCTCCAGCTATAACAGATCATCAAGATCACTCCAAAAACAACCAAAAACTCAAGCAAAACTTAGGAAAATCAACCTATCCGGGATTGCATTGATTAAACCTCAATTTCTCATCAATTATACATTCATTTTACATAAAAATGACATCTCAAAACAGTGCCCAATCAGATCATACGAATTTCATCAAAATTAAAGCAAATCTTGCATTTTAAAGCCAAGATCAAGAACACAATTGTAAAACCTTTAATTAAACACAAATCAAGGATTGAGAACTTGGGAATTTCAGTAAAGAACTGAGAATTTAGAGGAGAAGGACGTTCATACCTCTAAACTTGAGTTTTCTCCCTTTTTGGAACCAAAATCTTGAAAATCCAATAAGCAAATGCTAAGGTTTTGTTGAAGAGATGATTAGAGATCAAAAGAGGATTGAAATCTCATATTTAGATATCAAAATCAGAGGGAAAATGTGCTGGAGAAATGTGTTTGGGTTGAGAGAAAGTTGAGAGAAAAGGAAAATGGAATTTGGGAAAAGTTAGTTGAAAAAGCCAAAATATCTTTCCCTCCCTTTTACTTTCATTTTTAAAACATTAATTAATCCTTTAATATTTAAGAAAAATCTGGAGAAACTCCTATTGGGTAAATAGCTCCTTAAAGATTCAAAGTTTCAATCCTTTTTAAAACAGTCACCCACTTACAATTACAGCAACCCAAAACTCTCAATAATATGACAAAATGAAATACAAAGAGTTGGGTACAAGAATATAGCTTTGAATAGCTCTAGGATTTGGATTTTTGCTTTGATGATGCTTGAATGTGTATTGTTAATCTTCCTGGTGAAATGAAGCTTGTATTTATACCCTTGAATCAGTTTCTAGCCGTTTGGATCATTTGACTTATTGAAGGAGCCGTTGGGAACATTTTTCCAGCTATTAAGGCAGCTCCCCAGCACCGCGTATCGATACACGACAAGGCTGTATCGATACGCTAGTTTAAATTCCAACTAGCCGTTGTGCGTAAAAACAGAGTGTATCGATACACTAGGCGTATCGATACGGTCCAAACTTTCTGTTAAGTTTGATGCATCAAAGCGTATCGATACGGGGGTCGTATCGATACGGTCCAAACTCTCTGTAAAACCATTTAATTTGTTGCATCAATGTGTATCGATACTGTGACCAAGAGTATCGATACGTCATAACGGTCAAAACAAATTTTCAAATAATTATGCTTGGCGTATCGATACGGTTATTAAGCGTATCGGTACGGTTGCCCAGATGAACACTGTATCGATACGTATGAAGCGAGTATCGATACGCTATGTTCATTCAGAATTACAGTAAGTTTCAAGTGTATCGATACGGTGAGTGTATCGATACGCAAGGCCATTTTTGCATAATTTGGTTTTGAAAAACATGAAAAAGGTTTGAGAAACTTAATGTTTTGAGATCCAATCTTCAAACAATATTTTATGCAAAACATTTTGTTAATATTTGAACCTTTAAAGAGTTCTTAAAAATTTATTTGTTTTGCAATTTGGTCCTTAAATTTTTATGTTATATCAAAATCAATTTTAGTTTTACAATCTCCCCCTTTTTGATATAACAAAACCATAATAAATTTTTAAGTTTTTGAAAACTTTGAAAAAGGCTTTTCTCCCCCTTGCTTTAAGATAAATGTTTCAAAACAAATTTGTTTCTCCCCCTTACTTAAAGATAGAGAATTTTGAAAAATTTTGACCTTTACACAATGAATCCTTCTCCCCCTTTTTGTTAGATCAAAAAGAAACACAAGGATTAGAATAATCAAGCATAGGAATATCAATCATAAACATAAAGCTCCAAATTCATAAACCAAGCAAGCATAGCAAGCATAATAATCCAAACCTTTTAAAAATCCTAAAACATAGAAAATAGGCATAATTCAAGTTCTAATAAAAATGCAATGAAATCCTAAAATGTCCTAATATGAGATGCATCTACGCGTCTCCACCATCATCATGGTCATCCTCATCATCTTCTTCCTCGTCTTCGTCTTCTCGAGGTGTTTGGTTCCTTTGGTTTTGGTTGATCCAAGCACCATGGAAAGCTGTAAGAGAAAGATCCATAGAGTCTTGGCGAGCACTCAAGGTATCTATTTTCTTGTCCATGCCTTGGAGTCTTTCTCCCATCGCTGTAAACTGAGTTTCCATAGCATTGAAGCGACCGTCCATAGCATTGAACTTCTCATTGAGGAAAGTCATGAGATTTGCCATGGAGGAGGAGTCATAAGAAGCACGGCTAGAGGATGCGCGAGAGGCATTGACCGGGGCAGCGGGAGGATCAGCTTGAGGGTTGCGAACCCATTCATTACCGACAAAAGAGAAACCAGAACGAGAAAGGGAATGCTCATCAATGGGTTGGCCAAGGTTTTCGGGAAGGTCATGTGTGCAGTCAACACCAAGGGAATGAAATAGACAACTCAAGGCCGTAGTGTAGTAAAAGGATTGAACAAGTTTGGTGTAACGGTTTTGAACCAAAAACACAAGATCGGCAAACATAATTTGACAAAGATTTGGTCGTTTACCCTCCCTAAAGCATGTAAGCCAAAAATCATCAATTTGACGAATGGTAGAATATCTACCACCCGAGGGACGAATAAACCAAGAGATAATAAGATGAAGAATACGATCATGAGCATCTAAAACTTTTGCCGGACCTATGTAACCCGAACCTAAAGAGTGTTCATCATCAATCCCGACATCCTCAAAACCAAAAATAGTGCATAAGACTTTTTGATCAATTCGAATAGGAGTTCCCATAACCGAGGATTCAATGGCAATAACATGCTCATTGGCGTCATCATTGACACAATAAGCATTTGAAAAGAAGACAATGACAAGATTCCTATATAAAATAGGAGGAATGTTTAAAAAGGTTAAAAGTTTCCATTGCCTAATTAAAGGAAGATATTTAAATTTGAATTTAGCAGAGTTTAAAAACGGAATAGACACGATTCGTTCTTCCCTAAGATTGATTCCCATACAAAGCTTATAGGTTTCTCTAGCTAGGGATGTGGGAAAACTAGTTTGGATAATATGAGGAAGGTTAGGAGTAGGATTACCCTCATCCTCATTAGAAACGGAAGCGGTGCGATGTCTCTTATTCCCCTTTTTAGGTGCCATAATCCTGAAAATGCATCAAAAAGATTCGAATATGTATGCAATTAACATCCAATTTAATCCAATAGATTCTAATAATTCAAGGTAATTTGTTTAAAAAAATTGTTTTTTTTAAAAAAAAAATATTTACAACAAATCTTAGTTTTTAAAATTTTTTTATCGAATATAAAATATATTCGAACCAAAAAAAAAATTTATTTTTGAAAAATTTTATGAACAACATGAAACCCATAGTAAGTTAATCATAATGTATATAAAAATCAGTTGAAATAATAATTAAAAATTGACGAAAATTCAAAAAATTGAAAAAGAGAAAAAATATACCTTGATTTCTTAGAGTGGATGAAAGAGGGTGTGTTAGTGCACAAGATTGATGCCCAAGGATAGCCTTGATGTATGAAGTAAATTCCCTCAAGAAATTTTGAAGATTTGTGTAAAACTTTGAAGAATTTAGAGGGTTTTTATAGGGGTTTTCGGTTAGGGTTTTTTGAAGAAAAGATGAGGAGTTTTAAAATTTTGGGATTTTGATTAAAACAGCCCTAAATAGGCTCTCCGTCTGTCGAGTATCGATACGCTATGCATGCGTATCGATACGCTATAACCTAATTTATCTTTGTCGTTTTATGTGTATCGATACCGTTGACCGTATCGATACGCACCGGTGTTGACTTTTTCCCTTGACTCTTACCGTATCGATACAATATGCTGTATCGATACGCATTCATCTGCAAAAATCCCAGATTTTGAACACCGTATCGATACGCTGATATGCAGTATCGATACACCCTTGCATGTTTCTGCAATTTTGGTATTTTTATGTGCAAAAATCCAATTTGAAACGCCCCTAAATGCATGTATGTGTTATATGAACAAGTTTTAATGACTTAACATGATACATACTTCCCTTAGCAATATGTGTAGAAGCAAAAAGAACAAAATTAACATAAACATGAATCACAAACAATCTCAAGCAAATTTTTGTCATTTTAGGACCAAAAAAAAAAAATTAAGAAAGACAAGTTAAACCTAACTCTCTTCTAAGTGTCCAAAAGCGCTCTTTATCTAAAGGTTTAGTAAATATGTCCGCTAATTGGTTCAAGGTGTCAACAAATTCTATAACAACATCATTTTTCGAAACATGATCTCTAATAAAATGATGTCTAATTTCTATGTGTTTAGTTCGAGAGTGTTGAATGGGATTCTTAGTGAGACAAATGGCACTAGTGTTGTCACACCTAAGGGGTATGGTTTCCATTTTAACACCATAGTCTAAGAGTTGTTGCTTCATCCAAAGGACTTGAGCACAACAACTCCCTAAGGATATATACTCCGCTTCGGTGGTAGATAAGGCTACGCTATTTTGTTTCTTAGAGAACCAAGATACGAGCATACTACCTAAGAATTGACATGTACCGGAAGTACTTTTCCTATCTATCTTACATCCCCCATAATCCGCATCCGAAAAAGCATGAAGGCTAAAAGTTGAATCCTTAGGATACCAAAGACCTAAGGTCGGTGTGTCTATTAGGTATCTAAAAATTCTTTTAATGGCAACAAGGTGTGATTCTTTAGGACTAGCTTGAAACCTAGCACACAAGCAAACACTAAACATAATATCCGGTCTACTTGCGGTAAGATAAAGCAAAGAACCTATCATGGATCTATAAAGCTTAGAATCAACACATTTACCTCCTTCATCTTTGTCAAGCTTTATGGAAGAACTCATAGGTGTGGCTTGAGGTTTTGCATTCTCTAAGCCAAACTTCTTGAGCATATCACTTACGTATTTAGCTTGATTTATGAAGGTGCCATCACTCATTTGTTTGATTTGGAGTCCCAAAAAGAATGAGAGCTCCCCCATCATGCTCATCTCGAACTCACCTTGCATTAGCTTAGAAAAATCCTTACAATAACACTCATTAGTAGAACCAAAAATAATATCATCAACATAAATTTGAACTACTAAGATGTCATTGTTATATCTTTTTATGAAGAGTGTTGTATCCACCTTTCCTTTTTCAAAACCCTTTTCAATTAAGAAAGTTGAAAGTCTCTCATACCAAGCTCTTGGAGCTTGTTTTAAACCATAGAGAGCTTTTGTAAGTTTAAACACATGGTTTGGAAATTTTGAATCCTCAAAACCTGGTGGTTGTCCAACATATACCTCTTCATTTATAAAACCATTTAAAAAGGCACTTTTCACATCCATTTGAAAAAGCTTGAAATCATGATAACATGCAAATGCAAGTAACATTCTAATAGCTTCCATTCTTGCTACGGGTGCATAAGTCTCATCAAAATCAATTCCCTCTTCTTGAGTATAGCCTTGAGCAACAAGCCTAGCCTTGTTTCTCACTATATTACCGTTTTCATCTAATTTATTCCTAAAAACCCATTTTGTACCTATAGTAGATTGATTATTAGGCCTTTCTACTAATGTCCAAACTTTACTTCTCTCAAATTGGTTTAATTCCTCTTGCATGGCCAAAATCCAAAAATCATCTTTTAAAGCTTCTTTAATGTTTTTAGGCTCAATGCATGAAAGAAACGCAACATGATTCATTAATTTGAGAGAGGATCTAGTGGTTACCCCCTTGGATGGATCACCCAAGATTTCACCATCTTTGACATAGTTTAACTCCCTTGGGTAAGATACCTCTTTTTCTTCATGAGCTAAGTCTTTTAAGTCTTCAAGAGGAGGTTCTTGTGAGTCTTCTTCTTTAGTTGGAATCTTATCCTCTTTTGATGTTTGTCCTCCATCAATAGTATCAATGATTCCTACATCATCATCATCACAAGATTCCTTTCTCGAAAGGAGGTTATCATCGAAAACAACATGTATTGACTCTTCAACAACTAGAGTTCTTTTATTAAATACACGGTAGGCTTTAGAGTTTGAAGAATACCTTAAGAAAATGGCTTCATCACTTTTAGCATCAAATTTACCTAAGTTTTCTTTACCATTATTTAAAACAAAACACTTACATCCAAAAGGATGAAAATAGCTAATGTTAGGCTTTTTGGACTTTAACATCTCATAAGATGTCTTCTTTAAGATTGGCCTAATCATTACTCGATTTATTATATAGCAAGCGGTATTTGTAGCTTCTGCCCAAAAATATTTAGGTAAATTATTTTCGCAAAGCATGGTTCTAGCCATTTCTTCTAAAGTTCGATTTTTCCTCTCAACTACCCCATTTTGTTGAGGAGTGCGAGGTGCAGAAAAATTATGGCTAATCCCATTTTCATTTAAAAACTCATCAAAACCCAAATTTTGAAATTCAGTTCCATGATCACTTCTAATATGAGAAATTTTAAGTTCAAGATCATTTTGAGTTATTTTAGAAAATGTGATGAATTTTTCTAAAGCCTCATCTTTTGTACTTAAGAATAGAACCCAAGTATATCTAGAATAGTCATCTACAAGCACAAATGCATATGATTTTCCACCCAAGCTCATTGTCCTAATTGGCCCAAAAAGATCCATATGAATCAATTGTAAACATCTACTAGTAGAGACATCATTTACGGATTTAAAAGAACTCCTATGTTGTTTACCCTTTGAACATGCATCACAAATTTTATCATTTGAAAAATTAAGTTTGGGTAAACCTCTAACTAGATTAAGGGAATTTAATTTTTCTAGAACACTCATGCTTGCATGTCCTAACTTTCTATGCCATAGCCATGAGTCATGTTCATCATGTGCAACTAAACATGCATGGGATGAATGGATGTCATCTAAATGCACCATGTAAATATTGCCTATTCTATGTCCTATGAGCATTGTTTGATTTGTTTTAATGTTTACAATTTTACAACCACTTTTATCAAATAAAACATTAAAACCTTTATCACATAACTGACTAATGCTCAACAAATTATGTTTAAGACCGTTGACATACAAAACATCTTTAATGTAGATAGAAGAGTGATTACCAATAGAGCCTATTCCTTCAATGAGTCCTTTTGAGTTATCACCGAAGGTTACTACTCCACCACTCTTAGGCTTTATTTCCACAAATCTACTTTTGTCACCGGTCATATGTCTTGAGCATCCACTATCAAGGTACCAAGAATTTTTGCTTGAAGCTTTAGCCTTGAAGCAATGCTCCCCCTACAAACAAAGAATTTAGGCCTTGGTTTTTGGTACCCAAATCATCTTGGGTCCATGAGTGTTAGCCTTTAACAATTTGGTTCCCTTGGGAATCCAAGAAGCAATAGCATTTAAGTTATTAGAAGTGATAAGTTCTTTAGGAACCCAAACATTTCTAATTTTATGACTTTTAGTTTGCTTATAAAAATTTCTTTGTTTAGGTATAAAATATTTTCTTTTTGTATATTGGGGTTTAAAATGATTTTCTTTCTCAAAATTCTTTTTCCCAATATCAAAAGATGTTTTAAGATTATCCACTTCCTTTGTGTGATAATCTTGAAAATCAGAAAGAAGTTTTTCAAGTTCAAGATTTTTAGTTTTAAGATCATTTGAAAAATTAACTAAAGATAAAACTTTCTTTTCCAATTCGGAGTTATTTTTTAAAATTGTCTCATTTTGAATTTTTAAATCAGAAATTATTTTCTTGTTTTTCAAAATGGACTCCTTGTATTTTTCTACTAACTCATCATACACTTCTTGAAGTTCATCATAAGCATCTTGAAGTTCTTCAATAGAAAAATCTAAATTGTATGAATTAGAGGTTACCTTTGATTCATCATCGATGGCCATGAGACATAGGTTGGCCACTTCTTCCTCTTCCTCGGAAGACTCATCATCACTCCAAGTTGCAATTTGTGCTTTGAGCTTGTTCTTCCTCCCAAAGCTTTTCTTTTTCAATTGAGGACACTCGAAACGAATGTGACCCGGTTTGTTGCATTCATAGCAAGTAATTTGGTCTATCTCCTCTTCCTTGTTTTTACTCTTGAAGTCCCTTCTTCTCATGAATTTTCTTCCACGATTTGACTTCATAAACTGAGTAAATCGTTTGGCCAACATAGCCATTTCCTCTTCTTCATCCTCACTAGAATCGTTTTCTAATTGTGAAGCTTTTAATGCGATTCCAACTTTCTTTTTCTCAGCTTCCTTCTTTTCTACTATCTTCTTCTCTTGTTCTCTTCCCTTTCTCATAATCTCATGTGTGAGTAGAGATCCAACAAGAGCATCTAATTTAAGAGTCTTCAAATCTTTGGCTTCAATTATGGCCGTTCTCTTGCTATCCCATGATTCCGGAAGAGAGTATAACAACTTTCTCACTAGCTTGTCTTCGGGAATGATTTCTCCGAAACCCTTTAAACCGTTGACAATGACCGAGAATCGATCAAACATTTGGGAAACACTTTCATCGGGATCCATCTTGAAGTTCTCATAGTTTAGATTGAGTAGTCCAATCTTTGTCTCCTTTACATCGCTAGTCCCTTCATATGTTGTCTCGAGAGTGTCCCAAACCTCCTTGGCATTTTCGATTGAAGACACCTTAGAGTAGATATCCGGACCAAGTGCACAAAATATTACATGAAGAGCTTTGTCGTTCACTTGCATCCTTCTTCTTTCATCATCGGTCATTTCGGCTTTGATTTTTGGAATAAGCCTTTCTCCATCTCTCCTCATGGGAATGTATGGACCTTCTTCAACTACATCCCACACCATAAAGTCGGTAGACTTAATGAAGAGCCTCATCCTATTCTTCCAATAAAGATAGTTATCCCCATTGAAGAATGGTGGCTTGGTGGTGGATTGAGATTCATAGTTGGAGGTGGATGCCATTGCTTGACTTGTTGTTGATCAAACTTTCAACTTTCCAAGGATCGACTCAAGAGGGTTGTAATCCTTCCAATGAGTGTAGCTCTGATGCCAATTGTTGAGTTGATCAAACAATTGCAAATGGCCAAGAGGGGGGTGAATTGGCAATTAAAAATTTTTGTGAAGAGAATATTGGAAAATAAAATGACACAAGGGGTTATAGTGGTTCAAGTTCAACAACCGAACTCTACATCCACTACCTTAGCTCCCACTAAGGATTTTCCAAAACAATTCACTACTTGAATTCGTCCCCTTTTCTTGGATGAGGAGGAAACCTTACAATATCGATTAAGCTTTTCAACCCCAAGCTTAATCCACTCAAATACAAAGAATATTTTTGGTAAACTCAAGTATTTCCTCTCAAAGGATGATTGTCTACCCACTTACAATTACAACAACCCAAAACTCTCAATAATATGACAAAATGAAATACAAAGAGTTGGGTACAAGAATATAGCTTTGAATAGCTCTAGGATTTGGATTTTTGCTTTGATGATGCTTGAATGTGTATTGTTAATCTTCCTGGTGAAATGAAGCTTGTATTTATACCCTTGAATCAGTTTCTAGCCGTTTGGATCATTTGACTTATTGAAGGAGCCGTTGGGAACATTTTTCCAGCTATTAAGGCAGCTCCCCAGCACCGCGTATCGATACACGACAAGGCTGTATCGATACGCTAGTTTAAATTCCAACTAGCCGTTGTGCGTAAAAACAGAGTGTATCGATACACTAGGCGTATCGATACGGTCCAAACTTTCTGTTAAGTTTGATGCATCAAAGCGTATCAATACGGGGGTCGTATCGATACGGTCCAAACTCTCTGTAAAACCATTTAATTTGTTGCATCAATGTGTATCGATACTGTGACCAAGAGTATCGATACGTCATAACGGTCAAAACAAATTTTCAAATAATTATGCTTGGCGTATCGATACGGTTATTAAGCGTATCGGTACGGTTGCCCAGATGAACACTGTATCGATACGTATGAAGCGAGTATCGATACGCTATGTTCATTCAGAATTACAGTAAGTTTCAAGTGTATCGATACGGTGAGTGTATCGATACGCAAGGCCATTTTTGCATAATTTGGTTTTGAAAAACATGAAAAAGGTTTGAGAAACTTAATGTTTTGAGATCCAATCTTCAAACAATATTTTATGCAAAACATTTTGTTAATATTTGAACCTTTAAAGAGTTCTTAAAAATTTATTTGTTTTGCAATTTGGTCCTTAAATTTTTATGTTATATCAAAATCAATTTTAGTTTTACACGTACTATCCGAATCCAGAATCCTCACCGGTTCCTCATCATAGGTCAAATCCAGATTCAATTCCACTTCTTCCACAGGCATCACATGTGAAGGATCCGATCTATACTTCCGAAGCATAGAAACATGAAACACATCATGGATCTTCTCCAACTCTTGTGGTAACCTCAACCTGTACGCAACAGGACCCACACGCTCAATCACCTCGTATGGTCCAATGTACCTAGGGCTCAACTTGCCCTTTCGGCCAAACCTCATCACCTTTTTCCAAGGCGAAACCTTCAAAAACACACGGTCACCCACCGCATACTCAATCTCCTTACGCTTCAAATCCACGTAAGACTTTTGCCGATCAGATGCTGCCTTCAAGCGCTCACAAATGAGCTTCACCTTCTCGGTGGTTCCTTTCAACAAAGCTGGCATCGAAACCAACTTCTGACCCGTTTCAGCCCAACACAGAGGAGTCTTACACTTCCTCCCGTACAAAGCCTCATAAGGTGCCATTTGAATGCTTGCCTGATAACTATTGTTATAAGCAAACTCCACCAAAGGCAAATGCTTCTCCCATGAGCCCTGAAACTCAATCACGCAGCACCTCAACATATCCTCCAAAACCTGGATAACACGCTCGGACTGACCATCCGACTGAGGATGATAAGATGTACTGAAATTCAACCGTGTACCCAAAGCTTGATGCAAACACTGCCAGAAATGCGATGTAAACCTCGGATCCCTATCTGACACAATCGACTTAGGTACACCATGCAGCCGTACAATCTCAGCAATGTACAGCTCCGCAAGCTTATCCAAAGAATACGTAGTATGCACAGGCAAGAAATGCGCACACTTCGTCAGGCGATCCACAATCACCCACACCGAATTCTTCTTCGATGGCGACAAAGGCAAACCAGATACAAAGTCCATGGTAATCCTTTCCCACTTCCATTCAGGGACTCTCAACGGTTGCAACAACCCTGAAGGAAACTGATGCTCAGCCTTAACTCGCTGACACACCATGCACTTGCTCACAAACTCAGCAACATCCTTCTTTAAACCCACCCAATAGTACTCATCACGAAGATCACGGTACATTTTAGTACTACCAGGGTGCATAGCAAAAGGACTACTATGACCTTCAGTCAGAATAGCACGCCTCAACTCAACATCATTGGGCACTACTATCCGACTCCCAAAACACAACACTCCATCATCATTAAAACAGAAATCCGAAGGTCTACCCTCCGCAATATCCTGAACATGCGGTACCAAGGAATCATCCAACAACTGCTTTTCCTTGATCAACTGAACCAAAGATGGTTTCACTTGCAACTCAGCCACAAGACCACCATCACGCGAGATACTCAAACTGGCAAACATAGCCCTCAACTCCACAGCTACCTTCCTACTCAAGGCATCCGCTACAACATTAGCTTTTCCAGGGTGATACTCAATCGTCAAATCATAATCCTTGAGCAACTCCACCCAACGTCGCTGCCTAAGATTCAACTCCTTCTGAGACATCAGATACTTCAAACTCTTGTGATCCGTGTACACAGTACACTTCTCACCATACAGATAATGTCTCCAGATCTTCAAAGCAAAAACCACCGCAGCCAACTCGATGTCATGCGTAGGATAGTTGCGCTCATGCACCTTCAACTGCCGTGATGCATAAGCCACCACCTTACCCTCCTGCATCAACACACATCCCAAACCAACATAGGACGCATCACTATACACCATAAACTCTTTCCCTGATTCAGGTTGAACCAAGATAGGAGCTTGTGTCAAGGCTGCCTTAAGCTTCTCAAAAGCCTGCTGTCTCGCTTCCGTCTACTCATACTTAACATCCTTCTGCAGCAACTTTGTCAAAGGTGAAGCAATCTTCGAAAACCCATCCACAAACCTCCGGTAGTATCCCGCCAAACCAAGGAAACTACGAACTTCATGAACAGACTTAGGAACCTTCCAATTCATCACCGCCTCAATCTTCTGAGGATCAACACGAATCCCTTCAGCAGAAACCACATGACCAAGAAACACCACTTCTCTAAGGCAGAACTCACACTTGCTCAGCTTAGCATAAAGCTGATTCTCCAACAAAGCTTGCAGCACAATTCTCAGATGCCCTTCATGCTCCTCCTCAGTACGCGAGTACACGAGGATATCATCAATGAATACCACCACAAACTTATCCAGGTATTCATGAAACACACGATTCATCATGTCCATGAAAGCTGCAGGAGCATTTGTCAAACCAAACGGCATCACAAGGAACTCATAATGCCCATACCTCGTCCTGAAAGCTGTCTTTGGCACATCCACATCCTTCACCTTCAACTGGTAATACCCTGACCTTAAGTCAATCTTAGAGAACACAGATGCTCCCCGAAATTGATAAAAAAGATCATCAATTCTCGGCAATGGATACCGATTCTTGATAGTCAACTTGTTAAGCTAACGATAATCAATGCACATTCTCATAGTGCCATCCTTCTTCTTCACAAACAAGACCGGCGCACCCCAAGGTGACACACTCGGCCGAATGAAACCACGATCAAGCAACTCTTGCAATTGCGTCTTCAGCTCTTTCAACTCTTTAGGTGCCATTCGATAAGGAGTAATGGACACAGGAGTTGTGTTTTCATACAGCTCAATCACAAACTCCACCTCACGATTAGGAGGTAATCCATGCAACTCCTCCGGAAACACACCAGGAAACTCTCGCACAGTCCTGACATCTTGCACACGCAACTCCTTAGAGCTAGGATTCATCACAAAGGCTAGGTAAGCTTCACAACCTTGCCTCAGCATCCGGCTCGCCTGAAATGTAGACACCACATTGGCAAGAAACTTCACATTCTCTCCAACCACAACCACCTCATAATCATCCGTAAGCTTCAACGAAACTCGCTTACTCTCACAATCCACTACAGCACGATGCTCAGCAAGCCAATCCATACCAAGGATTACATCAAAACCATAGAAAGGCAATTCCATGAGATCAACATGAAAAACATGATCTTGCACAACCAAAGGACATCTTCTATAAAGCTTTCGAGTCACAACAGTCTCACCAAAAGAACTAGTGACACGCATACCAACATCCAAAGACTCAACAGGCAAACCAAGCAATTCAGCATGCTCACGCAAAATGTATGAGTGCGTAGATCCAGAATCAATCAAGGAAAGTAATGACAAGGACTGCAAAGTAAAAGTACCTGCAATCACATCCGCGTCATTCCTCCCCTCCCTCTGAACAAACACTCTAGCCTGGCCACCACCCTCTGGCTGAACAGCTACCACATGAGACACATTACGTCCACCATCCTCCCTACGCTGGAAGTTACCACGGCCGCGCCCACGACCTCTCTGTGGTGCAGCAACTACAGGAGCACGCCCTTGGCCACCGGCCAACATAGGACACTCTCTTCTCAAGTGATCCGTAGATCCACAGTTTCAGCATGAATTACCAGCTGCCACAACAGGAGCTTGCACCTCCCTCACCGCTCGAGGACAATCACGTTTCATATGGCCACGCGATCCACATGTCCAACATGCACTCGGATCAACTCTAGCCTTGCCTCCCTGAGCAGGCGCACCACCACCTCGCTTAGCTGAAGACTGATACTTCTGATCACGTCCCCTCTTGTTCCGTCCACCACCGGAACTATACTCAGCAGCTCGTTTTCCAGCACTTCTAGAAGGTAAACCCAAGTTTATCTCAATGTCCTTTGCTCGGCCAACCATCACATCAAAATCATTATACTCAGCAGCTAGCATATACGTCTTTACATCTGTCACCAAACCATAACGGAACCTCTCACACCTTTCCCGCTTATCCGGAACAAGCTCAGGTGCGTACTGACTGAGTCGGACAAACTGAACCTCGTACTCAGCTACAGACAAGCTCCCTTGGGTAAGAGACATAAATTCCCTCTTCTTTTCATCTAGGTACCTCACACCCAGATACCTTCTCTTGAACGCATTCTGAAAGAACGTCTAAGTTACATCAGCTTCCTCCATTCCAGAGATAGAGGTTGTCCACCAAGTGTAAGCATCATCCTGTAGCAAGGATACTACACAGCCCAGCTTCTGCGCATCAGTGCAACTCATTTGCCCCAAGATTCTCTTGGTACTTTCTAACCAAGACTCCGAACCTTTAGCAGACAAACCCCTGAACTCAGTCCCTCCCAGACTGTGCAACCGCTCCAAAGGTAGTCTAACACCAGCATCTCCCTGATGCCCAGCTCCTTGAGCTCCAGCTACCGCCGCTCGAAAAGCACCAGCAATAGCTTGAACCAACATTGTCATGTCAGGAACAGCTTGCCCCTGACCAGCTTCAGGTCCAGCGATCCCAGCACCAGCTGCAACTCCAGCTCCTTCACCCCCAGCACCACCACCACCAGGTGGAGGAGGTAAATCCATCGCATTCTCAGCGTTCTCCTCATTCTCATTTCGAGCCATAGCTCGCGTATTAACCCCCAACTCTCTACGAGGTGCCATTCACTAAACAATGCAATCACAATGCAATAACAAAGTCAGGCTCAGCAAGGTAAGCAATCCAAGTACTCAAGCTCATTTCCAATTAAAAACAACATCATTTCATTAGCTTTGATTTGGCAATGGGTACCCACAACATGCTTCACCATAGCATACATCACAATTGCAACATGCTTACAATCCACACATCATGCTTTCAATCAACAAGCATACAAAGCATACATACTTTAATCACCCACATACTCATTCCCAATTACTCGAGAACTCAGCTCTGATACCACCAAATGTAACCCCCTTAACCCGGCCTAGACGGTTGACCCGAATTAAGAAGTTTACACGGGGAAAACCAAAGTCAACCCGAAAGTCAACCTTGATTAACAACCCTTTTTTTTCTTTTTAATCTTATCTAAATGCACATTAACCCTAGATATGTTCATAACAACAACATACTCAAAGATCAATGCATTCAGAAAACATTTAGGGACTTAATTGAATAACATACAAGTTTAGGGACCAAAATGTAAATTCTAGAAACTAGAAGGACTTAACCCATTTTAGAGTTACCATTATGAAATTAATCACATTTCATGCTTCTCTGTCAAATTTCAGCTCAAACGGACATCTCAAACTCATTCAATTGCATAAACAAGATTCAGGACCAAAACGCAAGGATTCCAAAACATTAAACCGTCAATTTCAGTGCCCAACGGTCGAGTGTTTCGAAACAGGGAGAGCCTGTTCCGAAACGCGGGACCGTTCCGAAACGAGTATCGGAACAGGGCCTGGCAGTAGCATTTCTGTTCCGGAACGGTTCCTCCCGTTTCGAAACGCCTAGGCCATTTCAGGCCCCTGTTCCGAAACGGTAGCGTCCGTTCTGATACGGCCTGCCCAGATTTGCAGATTTTTGCTGATTAAACACACAATTGACCCATCAAACATGCTCCAAAGGCAACCAAATTTTACCAGCAAGACATTACATGCATAAGGAACATATTGGCATCAACAATTCATAAACATGGCATCCAACAAGAAAAGCCCCAATTCTATATGCATGCATCCTATTTAGAGACCATTCAAGCATCAAAATTCCAAACCAAACACATAAAGGCCGTTTACATGATCCAACTTCAACAACAACATTAAACCAACTTAGGGAGTCTAAAACATCTCCCAAAACATCAACATAGGTTCCCCATTGCCAAATGCCCAAAAGCTAATAGTGTTTAAGAAACTTTCACCATACATGAGCTTAGTTCACCACTTGGATTTCTTGACCTCCTTGCTGCCCTCAATGCACTTTAATGCTATGCATTTTTGGTTTAAGAAAAGAGAGAGCGTAAGCACATAGCTTAGTGAGGAATGCTCATTTAAAACAATACAATAATGCATTTAAAACACTTTTGTAAACCTTAATTCAAAACAACATTTATATATACACATAACATTTAAAACAAGCATCTCATGCTTCAAATATAAACATGTCATATTGGCCACAAGTGATAATCATAATCTTTCCATTTCCATTCAATCAACATAAGACTCACACATGGACTTTTAAACACCATTGTGATCTTACAATTCACAAGGACCACACAAGGACTTTTAACCACCTTTGTGTCCTTAACAAGAATCACCCATGGACTTTTAACCACCATGGTGTTCTTAAATACACAAGGCTCACACAAGGACTTTTAACCACCTTTGTGACCTTAACCAAGAACCAACCATGGACTTTTAACCACCATGTTGTTCTTAAAATACACAAGGCTCACACAAGGACTTTTAACCACCTTTGTGACCTTACAAGGCTCACTCAAGGAATTTTAACCACCTTGGTGAACTTAACACAAGAACCAATCATGGACTTTTAACCACCATGTTGTTCTTAACACAAGAACCACCTATGGACTTTTAACCACCATAGTGTTCTTAACCTTTCTCAAAACATCACTTGCCAATATGCACCATTAACAACAATATTTCACTGTTTTAAAGCATTTAACAAAGCCATAAAGATCATGCATCATTAAGCATCAAAACCACATTTAACAATGTTCAAAAACAAGGATCTCTTACCTTGAGCATCCTTCAACACATGGCTTATAATCTCAGCAATTAAACATGCTAAAACATGCTTTCAAAACAGAATTTAAAATATGCAAACAAATCACATTGCATTCAACCAACTCATGGTTCATCAACAAGAGAGTTTTTCCGAAAACTTACTCTTGAGCTTAGCTAAGTTGCTTAGACTTAAACTAAGCTCCCAAACCTTCAAAACATTGGTTTCAAAGCTGAAAATCAAAAACCACTCACCGATTCCGTTTCGCCACTTGCCGAAACACCAATCAAGCTTCCGGATCAACACCACAAGGATCCGAAGATGTCTCCCCTGTTTTAAACACATCAAAACAGTAGATTAATGCACCATCATGCATTAATATCCTCAACCAAGACATCTAAACTCGCTGCTGTAACCCCCTTAACCCGGCCTAGACGGTTGACCCGAATTAAGAAAGTCACACGGGGAAAACCAAAGTCAACCCGAAAGTCAACCTTGATTAACGACCCTTTTTTTTCTTTTTAATCTTGTCTAGATACACATTAACCCTAATTATGATCATGAAAACAACATACTCAAAGATCATAAACATCAGAGATCAAACAGGGACCCAATTGAACAAATTACAACTTTAGGGACCAATTTGTAAATTCTGATAATTATAAGGACATAGCCCAAATTAAAGTTACCAGCTTGAAATTAATCATGTTTCATGCATCTCTGTCAAATTTCAGCTCAAACGGACACCCCAAACTCATACAATTGCACAAACAAGTTTCAGGACCAAAATGTAAACATTTTGAAACACATAACCGCCAATGTCAGCCCCCAACGGTAATCCGTTCCGAAACGGGAGACAGCCCGTTTCGAAACGCGGGGCCGTTCCGCAACGCGTACCGAAACGAGGGCTGACAGTAGCCTTTCCGTTTCGGAACGGTGTCACCCGTTTCGGACGCCTGGGCTGCTTCGAGGCACCCGTTCCGAAACGGCAGGCACTGTTCCGATACGGCCTGAACAAAATGCAGAAATTTGCTTGCCTAAACATGCAATTGACCAACCAATCATGCTCCAAACGTTATCAAACTTTACCAGCAACTCATAGAACATACAAGAGACATATTTGCATCAACAATTCATCATTATATCAACATATATGAAAAGCCCTAAATCTAAAGGCATGCTTCCTACACAAGCAACCATTCATGCATAAAAGCCTCCAAACCAACACATAATGGCCAATTACAAAAACCAACATTAACAACAACATAAATCCAACTTAGGGAGTTCTATACATCTCCCAAAACAACAACATTGGTCCCCCATTGCCAAATACCAAAAGCTAAAAGTGTTTAAGAAAACCTTCCCATACATGAGCTTAACTTCCACTTGATTGCTTGCCCTCCTTGCTGCCCTCAATGCACTTTAATGCTCTGCATTATTGGTTTAAGAAAAGAGAGAGAGCGTAAGCAAAAGCTTAGTGAGGAAAGCTCCTTAAAACCACACAATAATGCATTTATAAAACTCATTTATAAATCATACTTCAAGATACATTTAGACATGCTCACAAGAAATCTTAAAACAAGCATCTCATGCTTCATAACATAACATGTCATATTGGCCACAAGTGATAATTTCCATCTTTAAAACAAGATCAACATAAGACTCACACATGGACTTTTAAACACCATTGTGATCTTATCCCCAAGGACTTTTAAACACCTTGGCCCATGGACTTTTAAACACCATGGCAAGGACCACACAAGGACTTTTAAACACCTTTGTGTCCTTAGCAAGTTTCACCTCAAGGACTTTTAAACACCTTGACCCCAAGGACTTTTAAACACCTTGGCCATGGACTTTTAAACACCATGATAATAAACACCCCAAGGACTTTTAAACACCTTGGCCCCAAGGACTTTTAAACACCTTGGAAAGGACCACACAAGGACTTTTAAACACCTTTGTGTCCGTAACAAGAACCATCCAAGGACTTTTAAACACCTTGATGTTCTTAAGTAAACAAGGCTCACTCAAGGACTTTTAACCACCTTAGTGACCTTAACCTTTTCAAAACATCACTTGCCAATATACATCATTTATCATCAATAATCCACTGTTTTAAAGCATTTAACCAAGCCATAAACATCATGCATCTTTAAGCATTAAACCACATTTAAACAATGTTCAATTACAAGGAACTCTAACCTTGAGCTTCCTTAATCACATGGCTTATAACCTCAGCAAACAAACATGCTAGATATGCTTTAAAAACAGAATTTAAGCATGCAACAAACACATTGCACCCAACCATCTCATGGTTCCTCAACAAGAGAGTTTTTCCGAAAACTTACTCTTGAGCTTAGCAAAGTTGTTTAGACTTAGACTAAGCTCCCAAACCTCCAAAACATTGGTTTCAAAGCTGAAAACCAAAATCCACTCACCGATTCCGTTTCGCTTCTTGCCGAAACACCAAATCAAGCCTCCGGATCACCTCCAATTGGATCCAAAGATGACTCCCCTGTTTTAACACATCAAAACAGTAGATTAATGCATCATCATGCAATAATAGCTTCAATGAAAGCACCTAAACTCGCTGCTCTCATCCACACTCCATTTTCGGCCACCAAACACAACCGAAAATGCATCTAAACAACTCCTCAACAAAGCCCAGCCATAAACCATCAAAACTAAGCATCCATAAACATCACTTAACATCTAAAAAGGACCTAACAACATCCTTATACCTCCAGCAACAACAGATCCACAAGATCACCCAAAAATAACTAAGAAACACAAGCTAAACTTAGGAAATTCAACCTATCCGGGATTGCATTAGTTAAAACCCAATTCCATATCAAATTAACATTCATTTATCACCAATTATACACCTCAAATCACTGCTTTAACAGATCCAACGAAAATTCACCAAAAATCATCAAATCTTGCATTTAAAGCCAAGATCCATTACCACACTTTAAAACCTTTTATAAAACATCAAATAAGGATTAAGAACTTAGGAATTTCATTAAAGAACTTGAAGTTCAGAGGAGAAGGACATTCTTACCTCCAAACTTGAGTTTCCCCACTTTTAGAACCAAAAACCTTGATGAAACAACTAGCAAATTGAGAGGTTTTGTTGATGTGGTGATTAGGAATCAAAAGAGGATTGAAAAGAGAGATTTGAGTGACAAAATCAGAAAGAAATCTCTGGAGAGAAAGTGTTTGGGTTGAGAGAAAATGAGAGAAAAGGAAAATTGGAAAATATGAGAAGTTAGTTACAAAATAGCTAAAATGATTTTCCCTCCACTTTTCTTTAGCTTGAAAATCAGAATTAAACATTAAAATATCTTGGAAAAATCTGGAGAAACTCCCTTTGGGTAAATAGATCCTTAAAGATTCAAAGTTTCAATCCTTTCTAAAACAGCCACGCAACTTTCAAAAATTACGTTTTGGTCACTAGCCAAAATGTCATCCTTCCAAACCTCATTTTGTAAAATTGATTTCACAGTTCACTTATATATATTAAAAGAGGATTTTAGAACATTTTTCCATATTTTTAATGCAACCCGAACTAGGTTTTCCTAAATTCACTCTTATATATTCGAACC
Source organism: Hibiscus trionum (assembly GCA_030270665.1). Taxonomy (NCBI): domain Eukaryota; kingdom Viridiplantae; phylum Streptophyta; class Magnoliopsida; order Malvales; family Malvaceae; genus Hibiscus; species Hibiscus trionum. Next base: position 26,631,992 of record BSYR01000005.1, read on the forward strand.
GCACTTTGACCAAACCGGTCAACGCCTAAAACTTCTAAGCCCAAAACCGGGCGTTACAACTCTCCCCCCCTTAAGAAATTTCGTCCTCGAAATTTACCTGAAGGAAAGAGATAAGGAAACTGCTTCAGCATGTCATCCTTTCGCTCCCACGTGGCTTCCTCAACACCGCGATGCTTCCACAGCACCTTCACCAACTCAATGGTCTTGCCACGAAGAACCTTGCTATCCGAATCCAGAACCTTCACCGGTTCCTCATCATAGGTCAAATCCGGATTCAATTCCACTTCCTCCACAGGCATCACATGCGAAGGATCAGATCTATACTTCCGGAGCATAGAAACATGGAACACGTCATGAATCTTCTCCAACTCTTGAGGTAACCTCAACCTGTACGCAACAGGACCCACACGCTCAACCACCTCGTATGGTCCAATGTACCTAGGGCTCAACTTACCCTTCCGGCCAAACCTCATCACCTTCTTCCAAGGCGAAACCTTCAGAAACACACGGTCACCCACCGCATACTCAACCTCCTTACGCTTCAAATCCGCGTAAGACTTCTGCCGATCAGAAGCTGCCTTCAAACGTTCACAAATGAGCTTCACCTTCTCGGTGGTTCCTTTCAACAAAGCCGACATCGAAACCAACTTCTGACCCGCTTCAGCCCAACAAAGAGGAGTCCTACACTTCCTCCCGTACAAAGCCTCATAAGGTGCCATTTGAATACTTGCCTGATAACTATTGTTATAAGCAAACTCAACCAAAGGCAAATGCTTCTCCCAAGAGCCCTGAAACTCAATCACACAGCACCTCAACATATCCTCCAAGATCTGGATAACACGCTCAGACTGACCATCCGACTGAGGATGATAGGATGTACTGAAATTCAACCTCGTACCCAGAGCTTGATGCAAACACTTCCAGAACCGCGATGTGAACCTCGGATCCCTATCCGACACAATCAACTTAGGCACACCATGCAGCCGCACAATCTCAGCAATGTACAGCTCCGCAAGCCTATCCAAAGAAAACGTAGTATGCACAGGCAAGAAATGTGCACATTTCGTCAGGCGATCCACAATCACCCACACCGAATTCTTCTTCGATGGAGACAAAGGTAAACCAGATACAAAATCCATGGTGACCCTTTCCCACTTCCACTCAGGGATTCTCAACGGTTGCAACAACCCTGAAGGAAACTGATGCTCAGCCTTAACTCGCTGACACACCATACACTTGCTCACAAACTCCGCAACATCCTTCTTCAAACCCACCCAATAGTACTCATCACGAAGATCACGGTACATCTTAGTACTACCAGGGTGCATAGCAAAAGGACTACTATGACCTTCAGTTAGAATAGCACGCCTCAACTCAACATCATTGGGCACTACTATCCGACTCCCAAAACACGCGAGATACTCAGACTGGAAACTGCTTTTCCTTGATCAACTGAACCAAAGATGGCTTCACTTGCAACTCAGCCACAAGACCACCATCACGCGAGATACTCAGACTGGCAAACATAGCCCTCAGCTCAACAGCTACCTTCCTACTCAAGGCATCCGCTACAACATTAGCCTTCCCAGGGTGATACTCAATCGTCAAATCATAATCCTTGAGCAACTCCACCCAACGTCGCTGCCTGAGATTCAACTCCTTCTGAGACATCAGATACCTCAAACTCTTGTGATCCGTGTACACAGTACACTTCTCACCATACAGGTAATGTCTCCAGATCTTCAAAGCAAAGACCACCGCAGCCAACTCTATGTCATGCGTAGGATAATTGCGCTCATGCACCTTCAACTGCCGCGATGCATAAGCCACCACCTTACCCTCTTGCATCAACACACATACCAAACCAACATAGGATGCATCACTATACACCACAAACTCTTTCCCTGATTCAGGTTGAACCAAGATAGGAGCTTGCGTCAAAGCTGGTTTAAGCTTCTCAAAAGCCTGCTGTCTCGCTTCCGTCCACTCATACTTAACATCTTTCTGCAACAACTTTGTCAAAGGTGCAGCAATCTTAGAAAACCCATCCACAAACCTCCGGTAGTACCCCGCCAAACCGAGGAAACTACGAACCTCATAAACAGACTTAGGAACCTTCCAATTCATCACCGCCTCAATCTTCTGAGGATCAACACGAATCCCCTCGGCAGAAACCACATGCCCAAGAAACACCACCTCCCTTAACCAGAACTCACACTTGCTCAGCTTAGCATAAAGCTGATTCTCCAACAAAGCTTGCAAAACAATCCTCAAATGCTCTTCATGCTCCTCCTCAGTACGCGAGTACACAAGGATATCATCAATGAATACCACAACAAACTTATCCAGGTATTCATGAAACACACGATTCATCATGTCCATAAAAGCAGCAGGAGCATTTGTCAAACCAAACGGCATCACAAGGAACTCATAATGCCCATACCTTGTCCTGAAAGCTGTCTTAGGCACATCCACATCCTTCACCTTCAACTGGTAATACCCTGACCTCAAGTCAATCTTAGAGAACACAGCTGCTCCCCGAAATTGATCAAAGAGATCATCAATTCTCGGCAAAGGATACCGATTCTTGATAGTCAACTTGTTCAGCTGACGGTAATCAATGCACATTCTCATAGTGCCATCCTTCTTCTTCACGAACAAGACCGGTGCACCCCAAGGCGACACACTCGGCCGAATGAAACCATGCTCAAGCAACTCTTGCAACTGCGTCTTCAGCTCTTTCAGCTCCTTAGGTGCCATTCTATAGAGAGTAATGGACACAGGAGTTGTATTCTCATACAGCTCAATTCCAAACTCCACCTCGCGATTAGGAGGTAAACCAGGCAACTCCTCAGGAAACACACCAGGAAACTCCTTCACAACCCTGATATCTTGCACCCTCAACTCCTTAGAGCTAGGATTCATCACAAAGGCTAGATAAGCTTCACATCCTTGCCTCAACATCCTGCTCGCCTCCAAGGTAGACACCACATTGGCAAGAAATTTCACATTCTCACCAACCACAACAACTTCATAATCATCCGCAAGCTTCAGCGAAACTCGCTTATTTTCACAATCCACCACAGCACGATGCTCAGCAAGCCAATCCATACCAAGGATTACATCAAACCATAGAAAGGTAACTCCATAAGGTCAACATGGAAAACATGATCTTGAACAACCAAAGGACACCTTCTATACAGCTTTCGAGTCACAACAGTCTCACCAAAAGAACTAGTGACACGCATACCAACATCCAAAGACTCAACAGGCAAACCAAGCAATTCAGCATGCTCACGCAATATGTAAGAGTGCGTAGATCCAGAATCAATCAAGGAAAGTAATGACAAGGATTGCAGAGTAAAAGTACCTGCGATCACATCCGCGTCATTCCTCCCCTCACGCTGAGCAAACACTCTAGCCTGTCCGCCACCCTCTGGCTGTACAGCTACAACATGGGCCACTCCTCGACCACCCTCCTCCCTTCGCTGGAAATTACCACGGCCGCGCCCACGACCTCTCTGCGCTGCTGCAACAACAGGAGCACGCACTTGGCCACCGGCCAACATAGGACAATCTCGCCTCAATTGATCCGCAGATCCACAATTCCAACAACCATTACCAGCTGCCGCAACAGGAGCTTGCACCTCCCTCACAGCACGAGGACAATCACGTTTCATGTGACCACGCGAACCACATATCCAACAAGCACTCGGATCAGCTCTAGCATTGCCTCCCCGAGCAGGTGCTCCACCACCTCGCTTAGCCGAGGACTGATACTTCTGATCACGTCCCCTCTTGTTCCGTCCACCACCGGAACTATATTCAGCTGCCCGCTTACCAGCACTTGCTCCAGCACCTTTAGCAGATAAACTCAAGTTCATCTCAATATCCTTGGCTCGGCCCACCAACACATCAAAATCATCATACTCGGTAGCCAGCACATACATCTTCACATCCGTCTCCAAACCATAACGGAACCTTTCACACCTCGCTCGCTCATCAGGTACCAGCTCAGGTGCATACTGACTGAGTCGCACAAACTGCACTTCATACTCAGCCACAATCATGCTCCCTTGGGTAAGAGACATGAACTCCCTCTTTTTCTCATCTAGGTACCTCACACCCAGATACCTTCTCTTGAACACATTCTGAAAGAATGTCCAAGTCACATCAGCTTCTGCCATCCCAGCAATAGTGGTTGTCCACCACGTATATGCATCCTTCTGCAGCAAGGACACAACACAGCCAAGCTTCTGCACATCAGTGCAACTCATCTGACCCAAGATCCTCTTGGTACTCTCTAACCAAGCCTCAGACCCTTCAGCAGACATACCCCTGAACTCAGTCCCTCCCAGACTGCGCAAACGCTCCAAAGGTAGTCTAACTCTAGCATCTTCCTGATGCCCCGCTCCACGAGCTCCAGCTACCGCTGCTTGAAAAGCACCAACAATAGCTTGCACTAACATTGTCATATCAGGCATAGCTTGCCCCTGACCAGCCTCAGGCCCAGCAGCCTCAGTACCAGCTGCAGCTCCAGCTTCCTCAGCCCCAGCACCACCACCACTAGGTGGAGGAGGTAAAACCGCACTCTCAACATTCTCTTCGTTTTCATTCTCATTCTGAGCCGTAGCTCGCACATTACTCCTCAACTCTCTACGAGGTGCCATACTCTAACCATGCAATCACAATGCAAATAAACAAAGTCAGGCCCAGCAAGGTAAGCAATCCAAGTACTCAAGCTCATTTCCAATTAAAATCAACATCATTTCATTAGCTTTGATTTGGCAATGGGTACCCACAACATGCTTCATCACAGCATACATCTCAATTGCAACATACATGCAATTCATTCAACATGCTTCCACTCAACAAGCATAGAAAGCATACATACTACAAACATTCACATACACATTCCCAATTACTCAAGAACTCAGCTCTGATACCACCAAATGTAACCCCCTTAACCCGGCCTAGACGGTTGACCCGAAGTAAGAAAGTCACACGGGGAAAACCAAAGTCAACCCAAAAGTCAACCTTGATTAACGACCCTTTTTTTTCTTTTTAATCTTGTCTAGATACACATTAACCCTAATTATGATCATGCAAACAACATACTCAAAGATCATAAACATCAGAGATCAAACAGGGACCCAATTGAACATATTACAACTTTAGGGACCAATTTGTAAATTCTGATAATTATAAGGACATAGCCCAAATTAAAGTTACCAACTTGAAATTAATCATGTTTCATGCATCTCTGTCAAATTTCAGCTCAAACGGACACCCCAAACTCATACAATTGCACAAACAAGTTTCAGGACCAAAATGTAAACATTTTGAAACACATAACCGCCAATGTCAGCCCCCAACGGTAATCCGTTCCAAAACGGGAGACAGCCCGTTTCGAAACGCGGGGCCGTTCCGCAACGCGTACCAAAACGAGGGCTGACAGTAGCCTTTCCGTTTCGGAACGGTGTCACCCGTTTCGGACGCCTGGGCTGCTTCGAGGCACCCGTTCCGAAACGGCAGGCACTGTTCCGATACGGCCTGCACAAAATGCAGAAATTTGCTTGCCTAAACATGCAATTGACCAACCAATCATGCTCCAAACGTTATCAAACTTTACCAGCAACTCATACAACATACAAGAGACATATTTGCATCAACAATTCATCATTATATCAACATATATGAAAAGCCCCAAATCTAAAGGCATGCTTCCTACACAAGCAACCATTCATGCATAAAAGCCTCCAAACCAACACATAATGGCCAATTACAAAAACCAACATTAACAACAACATAAATCCAACTTAGGGAGTTCTATACATCTCCCAAAACAACAACATTGGTCCCCCATTGCCAAATACCAAAAGCTAAAAGTGTTTAAGAAAACCTTCCCATACATGAGCTTAACTTCCACTTGATTGCTTGCCCTCCTTGCTGCCCTCAATGCACTTTAATGCTCTGCATTATTGGTTTAAGAAAAGAGAGAGAGAGAGCGTAAGCAAAAGCTTAGTGAGGAAAGCTCCTTAAAACCACACAATAATGCATTTATAAAACTCATTTATAAATCATACTTCAAGATACATTTAGACATGCTCACAAGAAATCTTAAAACAAACATCTCATGCTTCATAACATAACATGTCATATTGGCCACAAGTGATAATTTCCATCTTTAAAACAAGATCAACATAAGACTCACACATGGACTTTTAAACACCATTGTGATCTTATCCCCAAGGACTTTTAAACACCTTGGCCCATGGACTTTTAAACACCATGGCAAGGACCACACAAGGACTTTTAAACACCTTTGTGTCCTTAGCAAGTTTCACCTCAAGGACTTTTAAACACCTTGACCCCAAGGACTTTTAAACACCTTGGCCATGGACTTTTAAACACCATGATAATAAACACCCCAAGGACTTTTAAACACCTTGGCCCCAAGGACTTTTAAACACCTTGGAAAGGACCACACAAGGACTTTTAAACACCTTTGTGTCCGTAACAAGAACCATCCAAGGACTTTTAAACACCTTGATGTTCTTAAGTAAACAAGGCTCACTCAAGGACTTTTAACCACCTTAGTGACCTTAACCTTTTCAAAACATCACTTGCCAATATACATCATTTATCATCAATAATCCACTGTTTTAAAGCATTTAACCAAGCCATAAACATCATACATCTTTAAGCATTAAACCACATTTAAACAATGTTCAATTACAAGGAACTCTAACCTTGAGCTTCCTTAATCACATGGCTTATAACCTCAGCAAACAAACATGCTAGATATGCTTTAAAAACAGAATTTAAGCATGCAACAAACACATTGCACCCAACCATCTCATGGTTCCTCAATAAGAGAGTTTTTCCGAAAACTTACTCTTGAGCTTAGCAAAGTTGTTTAGACTTAGACTAAGCTCCCAAACCTCCAAAACATTGGTTTCAAAGCTGAAAACCAAAATCCACTCACCGATTCCGTTTCGCTTCTTGCCGAAACACCAAATCAAGCCTCCGGATCACCTCCAATTGGATCCAAAGATGACTCCCCTGTTTTAACACATCAAAACAGTAGATTAATGCATCATCGTGCATTAATAGCTTCAATGAAAGCACCTAAACTCGCTGCTCTCATCCACACTCCATTTTCGGCCACCAAACACAACCGAAAATGCATCTAAACAACTCCTCAACAAAGCCCAGCCATAAACCATCAAAACTAAGCATCCATAAACATCATTTAACATCTAAAAAGGACCTAACAACATCCTTATACCTCCAGCAACAACAGATCCACAAGATCACCCAAAAACAACTAAGAAACACAAGCTAAACTTAGGAAATTCAACCTATCCGGGATTGCATTAGTTAAAACCCAATTCCATATCAAATTAACATTCATTTATCACCAATTATACACCTCAAATCAGTGCTTTAACAGATCCAACGAAAATTCACCAAAAATCATCAAATCTTGCATTTAAAGCCAAGATCCATTACCACACTTTAAAACCTTTTATAAAACATCAAATAAGGATTGAGAACTTAGGAATTTCATTAAAGAACTTGAAGTTCAGAGGAGAAGGACGTTCTTACCTCCAAACTTGAGTTTCCCCACTTTTAGAACCAAAAACCTTGATGAAACAACTAGCAAATTGAGAGGTTTTGTTGATGTGATGATTAGGAATCAAAAGAGGATTGAAAAGAGAGATTTGAGTGACAAAATCAGAAAGAAATCTCTGGAGAGAAAGTGTTTGGGTTGAGAGAAAATGAGAGAAAAGGAAAATTGGAAAATATGAGAAGTTAGTTACAAAATAGCTAAAATGATTTTCCCTCCACTTTTCTTTAGCTTGAAAATCAGAATTAAACATTAAAATATCTTAGAAAAATCTGGAGAAACTCCCTTTGGGTAAATAGCTCCTTAAAGATTCAAAGTTTCAATCCTTTCTAAAACAGTCACGCAACTTTCAAAAATTACGTTTTGGTCACTAGCCAAAATGTCACCCTTCCAAACCTCATTTTGTAAAATTGATTTCACAGTTCACTTATATATATTAAAAGAGGATTTTAGAACATTTTTCCATATTTTTAATGCAACCCGAACTAGGTTTTCCTAAATTCACTCTTATATATTCGAACCGCACTTTGACCAAACCGATCAACGCCCAAAACTTCTAAGCCCAAAACCGGGCGTTACAGCTGCTCACATCAACACTCACATTTCGGCTACCAAACACAACCGAAATCACCTCCAAACAACTCCACAACACTACCCAGCCAAGATCCATCAATTCTAAACATCCTTAAACATCAAATAACATCCAAAAAGGATCTAACCACGTCCTTATACCTCCAGCTATAACAGATCATCAAGATCACTCCAAAAACAACCAAAAACTCAAGCAAAACTTAGGAAAATCAACCTATCCGGGATTGCATTGATTAAACCTCAATTTCTCATCAATTATACATTCATTTTACATCAAAATGACATCTCAAAACAGTGCCCAATCAGATCATACGAATTTCATCAAAATTAAAGCAAATCTTGCATTTTAAAGCCAAGATCAAGAACACAATTGTAAAACCTTTAATAAAACACAAATCAAGGATTGAGAACTTGGGAATTTCAGTAAAGAACTGAGAATTTAGAGGAGAAGGACGTTCATACCTCTAAACTTGAGTTTTCTCCCTTTTTGGAACCAAAATCTTGAAAATCCAATAAGCAAATGCTAAGGTTTTGTTGAAGAGATGATTAGAGATCAAAAGAGGATTGAAATCTCATATTTAGATATCAAAATCAGAGGGAAAATGTGCTGGAGAAATGTGTTTGGGTTGAGAGAAAGTTGAGAGAAAAGGAAAATGGAATTTGGGAAAAGTTAGTTGAAAAAGCCAAAATATCTTTCCCTCCCTTTTACTTTCATTTTTAAAACATTAATTAATCCTTTAATATTTAAGAAAAATCTGGAGAAACTCCTATTGGGTAAATAGCTCCTTAAAGATTCAAAGTTTCAATCCTTTTTAAAACAGTCACCCAGTTTTCAAAAATTACATTTTGGTCACTAACCCAAAATGTCACTCTTCCAAACCTCATTTTCTAAAATTGATTTCACCTTTCTCTTATATATAATAAAAGAGGATTTAAAGACATTTTTCCATATTTTTAATGCAACCCGAACTAGGCTTTCCTAAATTCACCCTTTTATATTCGAACCGCAACCCGACCGGTCCGGTCCAAACCCAAAACTTCTAAGCCCAAAATTGGGGCGTTACACTTGAACCAAAAAGGATTATCAGAATTGATCGAACAATATCAATACTTAGAATAGCTACTAGCTATTTAACAAATTCATAGTTTGGGGCTTAAGGATCAAAAGCTTATCTTAAAGCTTTTAACTTGAAATTAGGCATTCAATGATCAAGAGGATCGATAATTGATTTAGGGTTTCTACTTACCCGATCGGTAACTATGAATTGATGTTCTTGAATCAAAGAAATCCTAAGCTTAAGGATCACAAATTGAGAGGTGTAAGCTTGAGCTTGGTGGAGAAGATGACAATGGTGGTGCTTGCTTATTTTCTTTAAAACAAAGGATGAGTTTGGTCTCGGTGGAACTCAAAACAAGGGATGAGGGTCTTTTTTTGTTCAATTTATGAAAAACCAAGACTTAATTATTACTCCACCTCACACTTAACCAATAAAAAGGTTTCCCTTATCCAAGGGTATGCTTAATATATTATTTCTTATCTTCTCTATATCTTATCAATACCAATCATAAAGATGACTATAAGTCATCCTTTTGGATTACTTCCACGTGGGGAGGGGCAACAATAAGTAGGTGAGTCATCACCTCCTCATTTACTTTCAATTTAACCTTCACACAGGTTCGAATCAGATGACCCGTTTCAAAATGCGTGTAGCTGTATCGAAACATCTAAGCAAAAGTCCAAAAGTTAGTTAAAACCGTTAGAACAATATCGAAACACTCTATAGTTGTTTTGAAATACTTATAAGTAATGTAATGGTCCATTTTAGTGAATGGTGTAAAGAATGTAAGGTAGTTAAGAAAATATTGGAAGCTACTTTAAGAGATTAGATATCATTTGCTAAAAAGCTTACTTGCTGATTTAGAATCAATTTATAAGGTGGTGCTTGAGTAAATAATTGTAAAAGTAGGCCTTTATCTTTATGTTGTAATAGCTAGAAAACTTTAAGGTCAAGTAAGCCTCATAAGAAGATTTCCTAAAATACCACATGGAAACAAAGAAGTTAATGTATTAGCAATAACATGAGTAACGGGCTTTACATTTGCATAAATGTATTTGGACATTAATCGATATAGACAAAAGAGAGTGGTATTAATCGAACAAATTACCTAACGATATGAGCGGATAGGTTTATGACCTTGGAGTAGACTTCGTACATGTACTCAATGAAATTGAGTAAAAAAAAGAAAAAATTGTGATAAAAGACTGATTTCACATCTTGGTGATTTCAGACGCCATGTTTGATTGTACATGGATCGAGATTACATTTTAATTAGGTTGAGACTGGAGTTGAATGCTTACTAAGCATAAGCATCCTTGCCATCCAAATTGCATTCATGTATAACTAAAGAAGCTTATAAAGAATAGAATGGTTTCACTGTATTAATCATTTAGATCTACCTCACTAAGCTTATGCTTAATCAACTCTTTCAATTGCTTTTCAGGTAAAATCGCTTGGGTTCTCCACGAGCTCGAACATGATTCCTGGTGTCGAGAATTATGTTCGTAATCACTTTAGGAACTTATAGTTGTTGGCACAAATTAGATAAATATGCAATGAGCTTTTAGAGCCTATTTGATCGGATATATATATATATATATATATATATATATATATATATATATATATATATATATATATATATAAGATGTGTAATGGGCCAATTATTCTTTCATTGTTCTTTTGTTATGAAATCTTATTAGTATTTATGATAATGATATGATAGATTAGTTGATAAGTAAATCTTAAAATGGATAAAAATATTATGGAATGCTTGCATGCATGCTTATACTAACATATGTTATGTGCCAGACTTAACCACTTGGATATTAGATTTATAATCTTATATAGGTTTCGAGATTGGATTTATATGGATAATTTCTTAAGGAACTATACATGAATGACTATTGAATGATCTTTGGAATAAGGAGTTATTATATGAATGCATATGCATGTCATAATCCATGTTTAATGGCTCATGGGCAATTAATAGGAATCCACAATGTGATTGATTCATATAGATTGAATTTACTAAAGTATTTCCTAGTTCCTAATTGAATAAAATATAGAGATTATCATTGTCCATAAAAGGTTGATGAATAAATGAATTTAAATGCCGAGTTTATAGCTAATTGATAGAATGAGTTTTTGAATGTACTAATATTCATGTGGTCCCCTATCTTAGGAGCTTGTATATTAAGTGATATTCTGAGATTAATGCTTAAATTTGTAACCGACTTGTAATCATTTTTGGTAATCAAAAGATAAGTATTCTTAGTGATAAGATAAAAGAGTCTGTCACGATGTTAGTTAATAAAGCGTATTGTGAATATATTCATGGGTTGTCATACATGATCTAAGATTGAAAGTTAGACTTGATTATTCATAATTTAAAAAGTTTAAATTATTTGGGTTTTGAAATGATTGTTCGGTCTCGATTTGATATTTTGTGATGATTCAAGCTTGAATCTTTGAAAGTTCGTTTTGGTAACATGTTCTATGCCAGTCTTTCTTCTAGGCCGGATAGAGGATGTTACAATTTGGTATCAGAGCCTGGTTTAGTCGATTCTCGAGCCGAATCAAAAGTTGTTGCATTATTAAAAGTTTTTGTGCCACCTAGGAGTTCAAGTTTCTGTTCTGTATTGGTGATTTATAACCAATATAATTTGCGTACTTTGTTGAGAATTCAGAATATATGAAAATATTCTGAGTTGTTAATACAAATTTATAGTCATTGATGGTATTAGTTCCATTGGTAATCTCTCTTCTATTCTCATTGAAGATGTTTTATATGTCAATAGTCTTAAACATAATTTGTTGAGCATTAGTCAATTGTGTGATAAGGGTTTTAATTTTCTTTTTGATGTTAATGGTTGCAAAATTGTGAACATTAAAACAAATAAAATAACGCTCATTGGTCATCGCATATGTAACATATACATGGTGCATTAGATGACATTCATACATCCCATGCATGTTTGGCTGCTCAAAATGAAAATGATGCATGATTATGGAATAGGAAATTAGGGCATGCTAGCATAAGTGTTTTAGAGAAATTGGTTTCCTAAAATCTAGTTAGAGGTTTACCTAAGCTAAAATTTTCGTTAGATAAAATTTGTGATGTTTGTGCTAAGAGTAAACAAAAACGAACTTCATTTAAATCTATTAATAATGTTTCAATTAGTAGGGTATTAAAATTGATTCATATGGATCTCTTTGGGCCTATTATGACAACTAGCTTGGGTGGAAAATTATATGCATATGTTTTATTTGATGACTTCTCTAGATACATTTGGGTTCTCTTTTTAAGTAAAAGATATGAGGCTTTAGAAAATTCATCACATTTTCAAAAATTACTCAAAATGACCTTGGTCAAAATATTTCTCATATTAGAAGTGACCATGGAATGAAATTTCAAAATCTAGGTTTTGAGGATTTTTGTAATACTAATGGTATTAGCCATAATTTTTCCGCACCTCGCACTCCTCAACAAAATGAGGTAGTTGAGAGGAAAAACCGCGCTTTAGAAGAAATGGCTAGAACCATGCTTTGTGAAAATAATTTACCTAAGTATTTTTGGGCGGAAGCCACAAACACCGCTTGTTATATCATAAATTGAGTAATGATTAGGCCAATTTTAAAGAAAACTCCTTATGAGATGTTGAAATCAAAGAAGCCTAACATTAGATATTTTCATCCTTTTGGATGCAAGTGTTTTGTTTTAAACAATAGAAAAGATCATTAAGGTAAATTTGATGCAAAAAGTGATGAAGCTATTTTCTTAGGTTATTCTTTAAACTCTAAATCCTTTCAGGTTTTTAACAAAAGAACCTTAGTTGTAGAAGAGTCTATACATGTGGTTTTCGATGATAACCTCCTTTCGAGGAAGGATTCTTGTGATGATGATGATGTAAGGATCATTGAAGTCAATGATGATGGACAATCATCAAAGGTGGATGATGTTCCAACAAAAGAAGAAGCACAAGATCCTCCCATAGAAGCTTTGAAGGACATGAATCTTGGTGAAAAGGAAATGAGCTACCTAAGGGAACTCAACTATGTCAAAGATGATGAAATCTTAGGTGATCCATCCAAGAAGGTAACCACTAGATCCTCTCTTAAATTTATTAATAATGTTGTATTCATTTCATGCATTGAGCCTAAAAATATCAAAGAAGCATTAAAAGATGATTTTTTGGATATTGGCCATGCAAGAAGAGCTTAATCAATTTGAGATGAGTAAAGTTTGGACTTTAGTTGATAGGCCTAGTAATAAGTCTACTATAGGAACTAAACGAGTCTTTAGAAACAAACTAGATGAGAGTGGTAACATAGTGAGGAACAAGGCTAGACTTGTTGCTCAATGTTATACTCAAGAAGAGAGAATCGATTTTGATGAAGCATATGCACCCGTAACTAGAATGGAAGAAATTAGGATGCTTCTTGCATTTGCATGTTATCATGAATTCAAGCCTTTTCAAATGGATGTTAAAAGTGTATTTTAAATGGTTTTATTAATGAAGAAGTGTATGTTGAACAACCACTTAGTTTTGAAGATCCAATTTTTCCAAACCATGTTTTTAAACTAACTAAAGCTTTATATGGTTTGAAACAAGCTCCTAGAGCTTGGTATGAAAGGCTTTCAAACTTTTTACTTGAAAAAGGTTTTGAAAAAGGCAAGGTAGACACTACACATTTCATTAAAAGAAATGACAATGACATCTTAGTAGTACAAATTTATATTGATGATATAATCTTTGGTTCTACTAATGAGTTTTATTGCCAAGAATTTTCTAAGCTAATGTAAGGTGAGTTTGAGATGAGCATGATGGGGAGCTCTCATTCTTCTTGGGACTCCAAATCGAGCAAAGGAAGGATGACATCTTTATCAATCAAGCTAAGTACATCAAGGATATGCTCAAGAAGTTTGACTTGAAGAATGTGAAGCCTCAAGCCACTCCAATGAGCTCATCAATTAAGCTTGACAAAGATGAAGGAGGTAAGTGTGTTGATTCTAAGCTTTATCGTTCAATGATTGGCTATTTGCTTTACCTTACCGCAACTAGACCCGATATTTATGTTTAGTGTTTGCTTGTGTGCTAGGTTCCAAGCTAGTCCTAGAGAATCACACCTTATAGCTATTAAGAGAATCTTTAGATACTTTAGAGACACACATTGTTTAGGATTTTGGTATCCTAGAGACTCTTCTTTTAACCTACATACTTATTCCGATGTAGATTATGGGGGTCGTAAGATAGAAAAAGTACCTCCGACACTTTCCAATTCCTAAGTAGTATGCTCATATCTTGGTTTTTCTAAGAAACAAAATAGTGATCTACCACCGAAGCAGAATATATATCGACCTGAAGTTGTTGTGCTCAAGTCCTTTGGATGAAGCAACAACTTCTAGACTATGGAATTGATGTATGTACCATACCTTTTAAGTGTGACAACACTAGTGCAATATGTCTCACTAAGAATCCCAACCAACATTCTAGAACCAAGCACATAGAGATAAGATATCATTTCATTAGGGATCATGTCTTAAAGAATGATGTTGTTTTAGAGTATGTTGTACCTCAAACCAACTAGCGGATATCTTTACAATACCATTAGAAAAAGAGCATTTTTAGACTCTTAGGAGAAAGTTAGGTCTAACTAGCCCTTCTTGACCTTTTAGATCCCTTAAGTGTAAAAAATTTGCTTGAATTTGAATGATGATCATGTTTATGTAATTTTGCTCCTTGATGCATCTATGCTTGTTGCTAGAGGAGTATGTATCTGTTTTTGTTCATAAACATTGCTCATTCATCATGCACATGCATTTAGGATCGATTAAAATACAATTTTTGCACTCCATTCTACTCAAAAATGCATTTATGGCAAAAGGGTATCGATACGGGTAACATCGTATCGATATGGGTTGTTGAATGGGCTTTGATACAGTCTTAACAGTACTGATACGATCACACGTATCGGTACGGTTTGAAAACCATATCGATACGGTGGATTGATACGCCACGTTAGCGTATCGATACGGTCAGGTGCTTGGGCTTTAAACGGGCATTAAAAAGAGAATTCCACTTTAATTAAAACACATCTTCCTTTTTCTCTCAAACCCTAGCCGATTTTGGGCTATAAACCCCCCCCCCCCACAAAACCTTTGATTTCTCACACCAAACTCAAAATTTCTTAAGGGTTTTTACTCTACACATCAAGGCGAAGCTTTGTTATCAATTTGGTGCATTATTCATCCTTCATTCATCCAATTTCATAACTTAAGGTATAACACCCCTTTTCTTTTCTTTTTAATTTCCGTTTAATTTTATTTTCTGTTTTCAATTAATTTTTGTATACATAATATATTTATAGTATGAGTTTTAATTTTTTTGCAAAAACTCTTTGAAATCTGATTTTTTTATTCAAATATAAAAGTATACCGTATATTTTTGTACACTATTTTTCAAAATTCTTTTTACCAAAATTTATTTTTATACTTGTATATATTTTTAACCTATAAAATATAGTGTTTTATAAATACCTTGAATTATTGAAATATTTTTGGATCAAATGTGATGATAATTGCATACATTGTTTTCGAATTGTTTTGATGTTTTCAGGTTTACTATGGGATTTAAAAAGAGACCTAGAAAAGAATTGCCTTCTAGTTCATCACATCCCAATCCGGAAAATGAGGGTATTACTAAACCGAATCTTGGTTATATTATCCAACATAGTTTTCAATCACCATCGGCTTTAGCCCATTACAAACAATATCAAGCCTTTTCTATTCGGGATGAGAGAGTTGTTTCAATCCCTTTTCTAAACTTGGAACGTTTTAAATAAAATATTTTGGGTTGTTTCAATAATGGAAATTCATGCATTTTTTAAGTATACCCCCAGTTTTATATCGAAATCTTGTTTTGATTTTCTATACAAATGCTTGTTGTATCCACGATCAAGAAAGAAAACATGTGATTGCTATTGAATCCTATCTCAAGGGAAAGAAATTTCAAATTGACCAAACTGTTTTATGCAATGTTTTTGGTTTTCAAAATTTGGGGATTGGTGAAGAACACTCTTTGGGACATTCTCAACTTGGCTCCGTATCCGTTCTTGACGCCCATGACCGTATCCTCCACCTTATCATCTCTTGGTGGCTTCGCCCTTCCGGTGGCAAATTTTCTACTATTCGCCAAGTGGATGCCTTTTGGCTTCATTGTTTCTTTGAGGGTAAGCGCCCAAACCTTTGTCAAATTATGTTTGACGACTTGGTATATCTTGTTCAACACCATCACACCGATCAAGTCAAGTCCTTATTCTATGGCACGACCTTAAGTTACTTGTTCCATTCCTTGGAGATCGATTGTTCGCATGATGCCGCCAAACCTCTTGGCAAACCGATCAATGAACACTCCCTTACTCGTGCACACTTTGAATTCATCAACCATGAATGGGTTCGTGTTAATCGACCTCCTTCTCAAGAAGATCAACCTCCTCCGGTAGCTCCACAAGGTCTACAAGTCAACCAAGCTCAATCTTCCATGGATGGAATCATGACGTGTCTAAATGAGCAATTTACCTCATCATGGACTAATATTGCTTCTTTAGATACAACCATAAATGCGGGATTTGCGGCCATTGATACATGCTTTACCTCGTTGGAAGATCGAGTCAAGGCCATTGAGTAACAAGAAGCCTCCATGGATGTCTCTCTCACCGCTTTCCATGGTGCTTGGCTCAACTCTTGGAACTCTCAAGCCAGTCGTGATGACGATGATGAAGAGGACGAGGACGAAGATGACGGGGATAAGTAGTCTTTGTGCATCTCATTCCATATCATATCATTTAGGATTTATATTTTATTATGCACCTATATGAAACCGATAATTTGATTTTGATATAACTAAAGAACTTAAGGACTAAATTGAAAATGTGAAAACGAATTTTTAAGTCCTCAAACCTCTCTATATGTTTTAAACAAAATGCCTAAGTTAAAAACTTACACTATCAAAAGTTTTCTAAGTGTTTTCAAAGCCAAAGCAATGATTTTCGAGTCACCGTTTCGGAACGGCCTAAGGCGTTTCGAAACACTTTTGAAACTGTGAGTCCATGTTTCAGAATGGGTATCGAAACGGTTTCAACACTGTCAACCCCTGTTTCGAAACGAGGTTCGAAACAGCTTAAGAACATTGAGACACCGTATCGAAACGATATCCAATGTTTCGAAACAACTTTCAAACTGATTTGAAAAATATGACCGTTGAATGTTTTTAATTGATTTTAAACAAGTCGTTAAGGCGTATCAAAACGATCTCAAGCCGTTTCGATACGGTCCTTGACAGTGGCAAAATTGTTTCGAAATGGGTTTCAAAACGGCTCTTAGCGTATCGAAACATTTCTAACCGTTTCGATACGGGCTCTTTAATGCACCCCAATGGCTCTTTCTATTTTGGTCTGTTTCGAAACAGGGTCGGGCGTTTCGAAACGGTTGGTTGCAGACTGCATTTATGGAGGCAAGATAACATCTCCAACGGCTCTATTGATGTATGCAACAACCACAACATCTATAATTCAATGAGAATGTATAAAAGTGACCTCTAAAAGCTTCAGCAACAACCATTGATCCTAAAGCAAACATCCAAACATCAAATCCAAGCATTTGTGCCTAAATCCTATTATTATCTTGTAACCCCAATTGTATTTTTCATTCTTATCATTTCAATTGGGTTGAGTGCTTGTAATTGGGCTATATTGTGTATTGAGAGATACTTGTTTTAGCCAACAACTTCTTTGTTTCTATTGTGTGAGGATTGGGTCAAATTTTGGGTAGAAAATTTGACCGAAATTGTAAAGGTTACCTCCTTAGCCTAGAAAAGGGGAAGAGCAATTAGTGGAATTGTTGCAAATCCTTAGTGAAGCTAAGGTAGTGGATGTAGAGTTTGATTGGAACTTGAACCACTCTAAAATTTCTTGTCTACCATTTTAATTTGTCAATTCCACCACCAAAAGCTTTAAAAATCCAATTCACCCCCTCTTGGTTTATTTCGATCATTCGATCCACTCAACAATTGGTATTAGAGCCTACCTCTTTGAAGGATTAACAACCACAAGAGGAGTTCCTAGGAAGAGTGTGATCATCCAAAAATCAAGAAATGGCATCTACCTCCGGTTCGAGCATGTATGAGTCTCAATCCACTACAAAACTGTCTTTTTTCAATCGTGACAACTATCCATTTTGGAAGAATCGGATGCGCCTCTTCATCAAGTCCAATGATTACTTGGTTTGGGATGTCATTGAAGATAGCCCCTACATTCCATTGAAGCAAGATAGTGAAGGAAGGATGGTTCTAAAGAAAAAGATGGAGATGAGTGAAGAAGAGAGGAAGAAGATCCAAATAAATGACAAAGCTCTTCACATGCTCTTTTGTTCTTTCGGTCCGGACATCTACTCCAAAGTCTCATCCATTGAGAGTGCCAAAGAAGTGTGGGATACTCTTGAGACCACCTATGAAGGAACCAACGATGTGAAGGAAACCAAAATTGGAATTCTCAATCTTAGTTATGAGAATTTCAAGATGGAGCCCGATGAGACGGTGTCCAAGATGTTTGATCGCTTCTCAACCATAGTCAATGGGCTTAAAGGATTTGGAGAGACTATATCGGAAGACAAGCTTGTCCGAAAGCTACTTTACTCACTTCCCGAATCTTGGGATGAGAAGAGAACTGCCATCATAGAGGCCAAAAACTTGAAGACTCTAAAACTTGATGAGCTAGTGGGTTCTATCCTTACTCATTAGATTATGAAGCAAGGAAGGGAAGAAGAAAAGAAGAAGGAAGAGAAAAGAGTAGAGAAGCTAGAGGTGGAAAAGAGGAAGAAGATGAGAATAGCTCTCAAAGCTTCATTACTTGAGGAGAACTCTTCTAGTGAGGAGGATGAACTAGAAGAATTGGCTATGATAGCCAAAAGATTCTCACGCTTCATGAGGTCCAACCGAGGAAGGAAAATTCAAAGAAAGATGGACTTCAAAGGTAAAAACAAAGAAGAAGTGAGGGATCAAATCATTTGCTTTGAGTGCAATAAGCCCGGTCACATTTGTTCGGAGTGCCCTCAACTCAAGAAGAAGGGCTTTGAGAAGAAGAAGAAGCTCAAAGCCAAGCTTGCTACTTGGAGTGATGAGGAGTCATCCGAGGATGACGAACAAGAAGTGGCCAACCTTTGCCTCATGGTACTTGAGGAGGATTCCTCCATGGTAACCTCTAACTCATCATCTTTTGATTTTACATATGATGAATTAAATGATGCATATGATGAGTAGCAAGAGGTTTATGATGAATTAGTTGAGAAATACAAGGAGTCGGTCATTAGGAATAAGAAAATTATTTCAGAATTAAATGATAAAAATGACTCACTTTCTTAAGCTAATTTAAAATTTGAGAAAAAGATTTTAGGGTTGAAAGATGAACTAAAATTCTTCCAAGATGAAAATGTTGTCCTTAATAATCTTCTTTCTCAATGTAATAGTGAACACCAAAAGGTGTTAGATGAGCTTAACAAGCTCAAAGAGTCTTTTAAAAATGTTGGTAGTGTGAAACATGAAATAGGTGAATCTTCTAAAACAAACCAACCTAAGAAAAAGACTAATAACTACAAACAAAGTAGCTTTCCTAGACATAGTAGAACTAAAAAGATTAGAAGTGTATGGGTTCCTAAGGAACTTGTAAAATCTAATAATACTGTTGCTATGTCACCTTGGATTCCTAAGGGAACCAAGTTAATGGGAGCTAACACTCGTGGACCCAAAATGATTTGGGTACCAAAAACAAAAGTTTAATATCTTTATTTGTAGGGGGAGCATTGCTACAAGGCCAAAGCACAAAGTCAAAACTCATGGTACCTTGATAGTGGATGCTCGAGACATATGGCCGGAGACAAGAGTAGATTCATGGATCTAAAGCCAAAATGTTGAGGAGTGGTGACATTTGGTGACAACTCCAAAGGCCACATTAAAGACATTGGCTCCATAGGTAATCACTCTACTATTCTTATTGAAAATGTCTTGTATGTCGATGGTCTTAAACATAATTTGTTGAGCATAAGTCAATTATGTGATAAAGGATTTAATGTTTTATTTGATAAAAATGGGTGCAAAATTGTTGACATTAAATCTAATAATATTATGCTCATAGGTCATCGCATAGGTAACATTTACATGGTGCATCTAGATGACATACATACATCCCATGCATGTTTAGTAGCTCAAAATGAAAATGATGCATGGTTGTGGCATAGGAAACTAGGACATGCTAGCATTAGTGTTTTAGAAAAATTAGTTTCCCTTGATCTACTTAGAGGTTTACCCAAGATTAAGTTCTCAAACGATAAAATTTGTGATGCATGCTCTAAGGGTAAACAACATAAGTCATCCTTTAAATCCATTAATGATGTTTCTACAAGTAGGTGTTTACAACTTATCCATATGGATTTATTTGGGACAATTAGGACTATGAGCTTGGGTGGTAAATCTTATGCATTTGTTCTTGTTGATGATTTTTCTAGATTTACTTTGCTTCTATTTTTAAGTACTAAAGATGAGACTTTAGAAAAATTCATCACATTTTCAAAACTAACCCAAAATGATATTGAACTTAGAATTTCTCATATTAGAAGTGATCATGGAACCGAGTTTCAAAATTTAGGGTTTGAAGAGTTTTTGAATGAAAATGGTATTAGCCACAAATTTTCGGCTCCTCGAACTTCTCAACAAAATGGGGTAGTTGAGAGGAAAAATAGAACTTTACAAGAAATGGCTAGAACGATGCTTTGTGAAAACAATTTACCTAAATATTTTTGGGCGGAAGCCACAAACACCGCTTGCTACATTGTAAATCGAGAAATGATTAGGCCAATTTTAAAGAAAACACCTTATGAGATTTTAAAATCTAAAAAGCCTAACATTAGCTATTTTCATCCATTTGGTTGCAAGTGCTTTGTTTTAAATAATGGAAAAGACAACTTAGGTAAATTTGATGCAAAAAGTGATGAAGCTATTTTCATAGGATATTCTTTAACCTCTAAAGCCTATCGTGTATTTAACAAAAGAACTTTAGTAGTAGAAGAATCTATACATGTTGTATTCGATGATAACCTCCTTCCAAGGAAGGATTCTTGTGATGATGACGATGATGTAGGAATCATAAATGCCTTTGATGGAGGACAAACTTCAAAGGAGGATGAGATTCCAACAAAAGAAGAGGACACACAAGATCCACCTCTTGAAGCCTTGAAGGACTTGGCTCTTGAGGAAAAGGAAGTGAGCTACCCAAGGGAGTTCAACTATGTCAAAGATGGTGAAATATTGGGTGATCCATCCAAGGGGGTAACCACTAGATCTTCTCTTAAACTTATGAATCATGTTGCATTTATCTCATGCATAGAGCCTAAGAATATAAAAGAAGCATTGAAAGATGATTTTTGGATTATGGCTATGCAAGAAGAGTTAAATCAATTTGAGAGAAGTAATGTTTGGACATTAGTTGATAGGCCTAGTAATCAATCTACTATAGGGACTAAATGGGTCTTTAGGAACAAACTAGATGAGAGTGGTAACATTGTGAGAAATAAAGCTAGACTAGTAGCACAAGGTTACACTCAAGAAGAGGGAATTGATTTTGATGAAACCTATGCTCCTGTAGCTAGAATGGAAGCCATTAGGATGTTGCTTGCATATGCATGTTATCATGATTTCAAGCTTTTCAAATGGATGTTAAAAGCGCATTTTTAAATGGTTTTATAAATGAGGAAGTGTATGTGGAACAACCACCGGGTTTTGAAGACTCAAAATTTCCAAATCATGTTTTCAAACTCACTAAAGCTCTTTATGGTTTAAAACAAGCTCTTAGAGCTTGGTATGAAAGACTTTCAAACTTTTTAATTGAAAAAGGTTTTGAAAAAGGTAAGGTGGACACTACACTTTTCATAAAAAGGTATAAAAATGACATTTTAGTAGTACAAATTTATGTTGATGATATAATTTTTGGTTCTACTAACGAATGTCATTGCAAAGAGTTTGCTAAGCTAATGCAAGGTTGTAGAACTAATGTTTTGATATAATAATTGAAAAATGTTTTGGACTGATTTAAAAAGTATTTAGAACAATTTCCAAAGTCTAAATATTCTGAAACTATGTTTAGGGATGTTTTTAAATGGGTTTTTAATGTGTTTCAAAGCCAAACTTCTCAAACCTGTCCAGGTGTTTCGAAACACCATAAGGCGTTTCGAAACAGGGGATTCCAGTAGCATATTCGTTTCGAAACGGGCTTTCCCTGGACTTGATTTTTGCCCAGCGTTTCGAAATGGGCTAGGCCGTTTCGATACGCCCACGTGGCAATGACCCCAACGGTCATAAACCCCAACGGCTATTTTCCCAACCAACTTTTAAATGCAGGCGTTTCGATACGGACCTATAGCGTTTCGATACGAGTTTCGAAACGGCCAGGAGGCGTTCCGAAACGGACATGAGGCGTTCCGAAACAGCCAGGAGGCGTTCCGAAACGGATGCCCTGACAGACTGCAACGGCTCTTTCTACATTGAGAGTGTTTTGAAACGGCATCGAGCGTTTCGAAACGGGGAGCTACAGAATGCATTTATGGTGGGAATTAAAGTCCTCAACGGCTCCAATTTGATCCCAACGGCTAGTAACGGCTACAAACTCAATTGGGAGTATAAAAGGGACCTCCAAGCATCAAGAGAAGGCTAATGCTCATATTGTCAAACATCAAATGATCAAGAAATTGTCTTAGCACTTAAATTGTTAATTCTTGTATAGACAAACACTAGTGAGCCAAAATTGTCAAATTTGCTCAAGTGTTTTAGGTTTGGGTGAGTGCTTATTTGTGCAAACAAACTCCTATTAGAGGGTTTAATTTTGCTTCTTGTTTCTCTTTGTAAAAGAGGGTTTTGATCAAGGCTTTGGGTAGAAGCTTGATCGGTGTAAAGGGTTTCCTCCTAAGCCTAGAAAAGGGGACTAATCAATTAGTGGAATTGGTTGTGAAATCCTTAGTGGGGAGCTAAGGTAGTGGATGTAGGTGCTTGTTAGAAGGCCGAACCACTCTAAAATCATTGTGTCTTTATTCTTTCTAGCTTCCTAAACCCTTCCACCCAAATATCCACCTCTCCACCACTTGGTGAGCATAATCGGTTGAACGAATCGAGCACCACACATCTCAACAATTGGTATCAGAGCTTGGCTCAATCGAAGAGGATTAACATCCTATTGAGGAGATCCGGCAAGCTCGATCACTAGTTCATCAACCGACTCAAAATGGCGCAATCCATAGACAAACCGCCTTTCTTCGACGGAACATTCTATGCCCATTGGAAGATAAAGATGAAGTTCTTCATCAAGTCTAGAGATTACAAGCTATGAGACATAGTTGAAGATGGTCCGTTCGTGCCTCAACGAAGCAAAGCGGAGTGGAGTGCCGATGATCGCAAGAAGATGGAGCTTAATTGCAAAGCCTTGCACATCTTGTTTTGTGCTTTTGGCCCATCCATCTACGAAAAGATGTCTTCTTGTGAGAGTGCCAAGGAGGTATGGGACAAGCTTGAAGTCACATACGAGGGGACCGATGAAGTCAAGGAGACCAAGATTGGGCTCCTAACCTTGGAGTATGAGAACTTCAAAATGGATCCGGAAGAGAACATTGAGAAAATGTTCGATAGATTCTCCACCATCACCAATGGTCTCAAAGGGTATGGAGAACCCATTCCGGAAGAAAAGCTTGTCCGAAAGCTCATCTACTCACTTCCCGAGTCTTGGGACTCAAAGAGGACCGCCATCATCGAAGCCAAAAATTTGAAGACTTTGAAGCTTGATGAACTTATGGGGTCTCTTCTCACTCATCAAATTATGAAGAAGAACAAGGAAGAGGAGAAGAAAAGGGAAGAAATTAGAGCTATGGGAGAGAAGAAAATCAAAGGGCTTGGCATCAATGCTAGTGCCATGGCTCTCAAATCCTCCACTTGCCATCATGTCTACTCAAGTGAAGAGGAGGATGAAGAAGAAGAGATAGTTCATCTCTTCAAGAAGTGTGCCCCGTTCATGAAGAAAGCCTTGAGAGAGCTTGAACGAGAACCTAAGAGAAAGGAGAGGGCAAGCACTTCAAGCCATAAGAAGAAGGCACATTTGGCTACTTGGAGTGATGAAGACTCCACCGACGATGAACAAGCCAACCTTTGCCTTATGGCCATCGAAGAAGATTCAAGGGTAACTTCTAATTCATCTACTTCATGTTCTTATTCCTTTGATGAATTACAAGATGCCTATGATGATTTGGTTTTAGATTTTAAAAGCCACATTTTGAAAAACAAAAAATTGGTTTCAAAGTTAAAAATTCAAAATGATTTGCTTTCTAAAACCAAACTTGAACTTGAAGCAAAACTTGAAGAGTTTGAATTAAAATGTTTTGATTTACAAAAATTGCTTCAAAATGTTCAAGAAGAAAAAGATTTGATTTCCAAAGAGCTTGAAAAGAAAAACAATTTTGGAAAATCAAATTTTTATGTTAGACAATCTAGTGCCCCTAGATTTAAAAATGGTAAATGTTTTAGAAGTGTTTGGGTCCTAAAAGGACTAACCACTTCAATTAAAAAGGATGACATTGAAAAATGGATTCCAAAGGGGTCAAAAATTTGTGCTACTAATGTTCATGGATCCAAAGCAATTTGGATACCAAAAGTTACTTGATTGTCTTTTGCTAGGTGTGATGGAGATGTTCAACAAGTCAAACATTGAGGGGGAGCTCCATGCACACAAGGAAGAACACTTGAAGAAGGAAGGCTTCACATCCTACCTTGAGTTCAAGTGTGGTAAAATTCTAGTTGTTTTGATTTTATTTGTTTATCTTTGTTTAAATTCAACTAGATGATCATATATGTTGTGACTAACATTTGGATGATGCTTTGAGTAAGGGGGAGCCATTTTAAAACCAAATTCTTACTTTTGTCAAACTTTTACCTCTATTGTTATTCTTGAACTTAATGTTTTAAATTCTTTTTGATATAACAAAAAGGGGGAGAAATGGTTTGAAAAAATGAATTTTCAAATGAATAAGGGGGAGCTTTATTTGATTTCATATCTTTAGTCTCTTATTCACATTTTTAAAGTTAAAGGGGGAAAATCCCAAACAATTTTTCAAGAGAGTTTTATTATATCAAAAAGGGGGAGATTGTAGAACTAATGTTTTGATATAATAATTGAAAAATGTTTTGGACTGATTTAAAAAGTATTTAAAACAATTTCCAAAGTCTAAATATTCTGAAACTATGTTTAGGGATGTTTTTAAATGGGTTTTTAATGTGTTTCAAAGCCAAACTTCTCAAACCTGTCCAGGTGTTTCGAAACACCATAAGGCGTTTCGAAACAAGGGGATTCCAGTAGGCGTTTCGATACGCCCACGTGGCAATGACCCCAACGGTCATAAACCCCAACGGCTATTTTCCCAACCAACTTTTAAATGCAGGCGTTTCGATACGGACCTATAGCGTTTCGATACGAGTTTCGAAACGGCCAGGAGGCGTTCCGAAACGGATGCCCTGACAGACTGCAACGGCTCTTTCTACATTGAGAGTGTTTCGAAACGGCATCGAGCGTTTCGAAACGGGGAGCTGCAGAATGCATTTATGGTGGGAATTAAAGTCCTCAACGGCTCCAATTTTATCCCAACGGCTAGTAACGGCTACAAACTCAATTGGGAGTATAAAAGGGACCTCCAAGCATCAAGAGAAGGCTAATGCTCATATTGTCAAACATCAAATAATCAAGAAATTGTCTTAGCACTTAAATTGTCAATTCTTGTATAAACAAACACTAGTGAGCCAAAATTGTCAAATTTGCTCAAGTGTTTTAGGTTTGGGTGAGTGCTTATTTGTGCAAACAAACTCCTATTAGAGGGTTTAAGTTTGCTTCTTGTTTCTCTTTGTAAAAGAGGGTTTTGATCAAGGCTTTGGGTAGAAGCTTGATTGGTGTAAAGGGTTTCCTCCTAAGCCAAGAAAAGGGGACGAATCAATTAGTGGAATTGGTTGTGAAATCCTTAGTGGGGAGCTAAGGTAGTAGATGTAGGTGCTTGTTAGAAGGCCGAACCACTCTAAAATCATTGTGTCTTTATTCTTTCTAGGTTCCTAAACCCTTCCACCCAAATATCCACCTCTCCACCACTTGGTGAGCATAATCGATTGAACGAATCGAGCACCACACATCTCAACAAAGGTGAATTCGAGATGAGCATGATGGGGGAGCTCTCATTCTTTTTGGGACTCCAAATCAAGCAAAGAAAGGATGACACCTTCATCAATCAAGCAAAGTACATAAAGGATATGCTCAAGAAGTTTGGCTTGGAGAATGCAAAGCCTCAAGCCACACCTATGAGCTCATATACAAAGCTTGAAAAAGATGAAGGAGGTAAGTGTGTTGACTCTAAGCTTTACCGTTCTATGATTGGATCATTGCTTTACCTTACCGCAAGTAGACCAGATATCTTGTTTAGTGTTTGCTTGTGTGCTAGGTTTCAAGCTAGTCCTAGAGAGTCTCACCTTATAGCCGTTAAGAGAATCTTTAGGTACCTTATAGATACTCCTTGTTTAGGCCTTTGGGAACTTGTCAATTCCTAGGTAGTATGCTCATATCTTGGTTCTCTAAGAAACAAAATAGTGTAGCTTTATCTACCACCGAAGCCGAGTACATATCCTTAGGGAGTTGTTGTGCTCAAGTCCTTTGGATGAAGCAACAACTCTTAGATTATGGTATTAAAGTTGAAACCATACCCCTTAAGTGTGACAACACTAGTGCCATATGTTTGACAAAAAATCCCATCCAACACTCTAGAACCAAACATATAGAAATAAGGCATCATTTCATTAGAGATCATGTCCTTAAAGAAGATGTTGCTATAGAGTATGTTGACACCTTAAATCAATTAGCAGACATCTTTACAAAACCTTTAGACAAAGAGCGTTTTTGGTCCCTTAGGAGAGAGTTAGGTCTAACTAGCCTATCTTGACCTTTTAGGACCTCTTTTGTGCTTAAAATTGCTTGATCTTGTGAAATGCCATGTTTATGTGTTTTTACTCCTAATTTCATCCATGCCTATAGCTAGGGGGAGTATGTTTATGTTTGCACATGTTATTCATGCTCATTCATGTCATTCATGCAAGTTAGGCCTTTAAAAATTTCATTTTTCTGCACTTTTAGAGCCTCATCTGAACTTCAAGGCCCAGGTGTATCGAAACGGGTCCACCTGTTTCGATACGGATGCTTTAAATTTCTATCTGAGAGAAGGGTGTTTCGAAACGCCTTCCAAGGGTTTCGAAACGTTTTTGCTACTGCCAAGGGGTGTATCGAAACGAGTTTCGATACGAGTCGACGGGGATTCGATACGGTCAAAGCCGTATCGAAACGGTCAACTGGATTTGAAAAGTCGGTCAACCCTCTGTGCCCGCGTTTTGAAACGGTCGACACCGTTCTGAAACGGGTTAGTGGACAGCTTTATAGAGGGCTTTTAATGTTAAAGTTTTACTTTAATTAAAACTCCCCTCAAACCCTAAAAACCCTAGAATGATTTTCCTTATAAAAACCCTATATACCTCATTGTTTTTCACCAAATCTTGAGGGCTTTTACTCTTAAACATAAGTCTAAGCAAGCATCAACAACTTTGTGCAAGGATTTTCATCTATTCATCCAAAATCCCAAATTAAGGTATATTTTCATCATTTTCTTTTTCCTTACATTTGTATTCGAATCTTAGGTTAGAAAATTCTAATATATATTTTTTCATCCTAATCTCACCCAGCTATTTCTCAAAAGTCTACGGACTCCAGAGATGAGGGCACATTTCACCTATGTCAAAGAGCTTGTTGTTCATCGTGAGCGTGTTATTGACCTCTCGTTCCTTGACTCTGAGCGTTTTCTCTTATGTTACCTCCACCGTCTACAAGAATGGGGCTTCCTTAGTTTCTTGAGTATCCCGGATATTTGCTACAAGCACATGGTTCTTATCTTCTACTCGAATGCCCAACTCATTAATGATGAAGATAACTCCGAAGTTGCGGGCATAGAGTCTTATATCTTGGGGAAGAAGATTTTCATTGACATCCCTCTCTTAGAAGCTACTTTCGGTCTTAAGAACGAAGGCATCAAGAGTGAGACTCACTTTGGTTCTCACACCGGTTTCGTGCTTCCTTTAGATGCTCATGATAGGTTCCTCCATTTGACGATCTCGTGGTTTGTTCGCCCCTCCGGAGGTAAATTCTCTCACGTTCGTCAAGTAGACTATTTTTAGCTTGAATGCTTTCGTCGAGGTGAAAAACCAAATCTTGTCAAGATTATGTTTGCCGAGATGGTGAACAATGTGAAACTCCGTGATACCGAAGCAATCAAGTCCTTCACATATAGGACTGTTTTAAGTCATATCTTTGGCGTGTTTAACCTTGATTGCACTTATGACTCTCCGAAACCCCGCAAGTCAAAAATTGGTGAGTCCTCTCTCCGTAAGTCCGGTTTTCAATACATCAATGGGCAATGGGAACGTGTTGATAGGGAAGCACCTCCACCTCAAGTTGAACCTCAACCACAAGCTCCGGTCGCAAACAATGAAGCTCTCATGACTTTCCTTACTGAGCGGTTCAACACTTTGGACACTAACATGTCTAGAGGGTTTGGTGCTATCAATACCCGCTTGCAATCTGTGGAGGATCGTCTCTTTGCAAATGAGAATCGCCTCACATCCCTTGAGAATCAACATGCATCTATGGACATGTCCTTCTCCACCTTTTATGGCCAATGGATGGCTTTTCGTCGCGCTCAAGCTAAGGATGATGATGATTCCGTGGATGATGATGGTGACGACGACGAGGCTTAGGATTCTCATATCATCTCATATTAGCTATGCATATTAGGATTAAGTTTGCATCTTTATTTCCATTATGTCTTATGAACCTATGCTTTGATTTCTTTTAGTTTGGGATTATGCTTTGAACTTATTATTTAAGATTTATGTTTTGGATATTTGAATTTTATGAATTTATATTATGTTGCTTATTGCTTATTGATTCTTGCTTTTAACCTTATCTCTTCTCTATGAGCCTTGTTTATTATTTTTGATCTAACAAAAAAGGGGAGAAGTAATCTAAGAGCCAAAATTCATTTTAAATGTTTTAAGAGTTTTTAAGTTTTAAACCTTGAATTTAAATCCTTAAATCCTTTAAAAAAACTTTAAAACCTATCTCAAATTGAGGGGGAGTTAGAATGTATTCAAAATTTTCAAAACTCTTAAAAATATTAACTTTCGTTTTGTTATATCAAAAAAGGGGAGATTGTGAAACCGATAATTTGATTTTGATATAACTAAAGAACTTAAGGACTAAATTGAAAATGCGAAAACGAATTTTTAAGTTATCAAGCCTCTCTATATGTTTTAAACAAAATGCCTAAGTTAAAAACTTACACTATCAAAAGTTTTCTAAGTGTTCTCAAAGCCAAAGCAGTGATTTTCGAGTCACCGTTTCAAAACGGCCTAAGGCATTTCGAAACACTTTTGAAACTGTGAGTCCATGTTTCGGAACGAGTATCGAAACAGTTTCAACACTGTCAACCCCTGTTTCGAAACGAGGTTCGAAATGGCTTAAGAACATTGAGACACCGTATCGAAACGATATCCAATGTTTCGAAACAGCTTTCAAACTGATTTGAAAAATATGACCGTTGAATGTTTTTAACTGATTTTAAACAAGTCGTTAAGGCGTATCGAAACGATCTCAAGCCGTTTCGATACGGTCCTTGACAGTGGCAAAATTATTTCAAAACGGGTTTCGAAACGGCTCTTAGCGTATCGAAACATTTCTAACCGTTTTGATACGGGCTCTTTAATGCACCCCAACGAATCTTTCTATTTTGTCTGTTTCGAAACAGGGTCGGGCGTTTCGAAACGGTTGGTTGCAGACTGCATTATGGAGGCAAGATAACATCTCCAACGGCTCTATTGATGTATGCAACAACCACAACGACTAGAATTCAATGAGAAGGTATAAAAAAGACCTCTAAAAGCTTCAGCAACAACCATTGATCCTAAAGCAAACATCCAAACATCAAATCTAAGCATTTGTGCCTAAATCCCATTATTGTCTTGTAACCCCAATTGTATTTTTCATTCTTATAATTTCAATTGGGTTGAGTGCTTGTAATTGGGCTATATTGTGTATTGAGAGATACTTGTTTTTGCCAACAAATCCTTTGTTTCTATTGTGTGAGGATTGGTGTAACACCCCAATTTTGGGTTTAGAAGTTTAGGGTCTGAACCGGACCGGTCTGAGAAACGGTTCGAATATAAAAGGAGGTTTTAGGGAAAGCCTAGTTTGGGATGCTTTAAAAATATAGAAAAATATCTAAAAATCCTCATTTAATATATATATATATATAAGAGTGGTGAAATCAATTTTACAAAATAAGGTTTGGAAATACTACATTTCGGTGTAGTGACCAAATTGCGATTATTGCAAAGTTTAGTAGTGACTGTTTTGTAAAGGATTGGAACTTTGAATCTTTAAGGAGCTAATTTACCCAAAATGTTTTTCTCCAGATTTTTCCTTAATTTGGGTGATTTAATTAATGATTTAATTAAATAAAAGAAAGGTGAAAACTACTTTTTGACTTTCTTAACTACCTTTCTCTAATTTTCTCTCATTCCTTTTTCTCTCAAAATCCTATCATCCAAACACCTTTTCTCCAGCAAAATTTACATTGTTTCTCACTTCAATTGATGAGATTTTCAACAATCATTGGTTCCTAATCAATCTTGCAACAAATCCTTTTGATTTCCACATTGTATTTTCATGGAATTTTGCCCAAATTAAGGAGAAATCATCTTTTAGAGGTAAGATTGTTCTTCTCCTCTAAATACTCAGTTCTTTATTGAAATTCCCAAGTTGTCAATCTGTAACGCCCCGGTTTTGGGCTTAGAAGTTTTGGGCGTTGACCGGTTTGGTCAAAGTCCTGTTCGAATCTTAAGAGGTGAAATTAGGAAAAGCCTAGTTCGGGTTGCATTAAAAATATGGAAAAATGTTCTAAAATCATCTTTTAATATAATTAAGTGAACTGTGAAATCAATTTTGAAAAATGGGTTTTGGAAGTATGACATTTTGGCTAGTGACCAAAATGTAAATTTTGAAAGTTTGGTGATTGTTTTATAAAGAGTTGAAACTTTGAATCCTTAAGGAGCTATTAATCCAAAGATGATTTCTCCAGATTTTTCTAAGATATTTTAAGTCTAAAATCTGATTTTAAAGGTCATTAAAATTGGAGGGAAGCCATTTTGGCTATTTTTGGATTTTGTAACCAACTTTGCTAAACTTTCTTTCTCTCATTTTCTCTCAAACCAAACACTATTTTTCCAGAGAATTGGATCTGATTTCTTCACCTAAATCCCTCCATTCAACTCTCATTTGATTCCAAATCATTGTATCTTCAAATCTCTTCAATTGCTAAGTGTTTCAACAAGGATTTTCATTCCAAAAAGTGGAGAAACACAAGTTTGGAGGTAAGAACGCCCTTCTCCTCTAAACTATCAGTTCTTTACTGAAATTCCCAAGTTATCAACTCTTGATTGATGTTTAATTAAAGGCTTTTGAGTTTGGAATTGTATCTTGGCTTATAATGCAAGATTTGATGGTTTTTCATGATTTTTCGTTAGATCTGATTGATCTGTGATTTGAGATGTGTTTTTGATGTTAAATGAACTCTAAATTGATAAGGAAATGAGTTTTGATTAATGCAATCCCGGATAGGTTGAGTTTCCTAAGTTTAGCTTATGTTTCTTGGATGTTTTTGTGGTGATCTTGTGGATCTATTGTTGCTGGAGGTATAAGGATGTTTGTAGGTTGTTTTTAGATGTTTTATGGTGTTAATGGATGTTAGGTTTTGCTGGTTTATGGCTGGGCTTTGTTGAGAAGTGGTTTTGATGCAATTTCGGTTGTGTTTGGTGGCCGAAATTGGAGTGGGAATGAGAGCAGCGAGTTTGAGTCCTTTCATTGAAGCTTTTGATGCTTGATGATGCATTAAACCTCTACTTTAATGTGTTTAATCAGGGGAGGCATCTTTGGATCCAAGAGTTGTTGATTCGGAAGCTTGATTTCGTGCTTCGGCAAGTGGCGAAGTGGAATCGGTGAGTGAAATTGGGTTTTCGGCTTTGAAACCAATGTCTTGGGAGCTTAGTTTAAGTCTAAACAACTTTGCTAAGCTCGAGCGTAAGTTTTCGGAATTTCTCTCTAGTGGTGGCCATGATTTTGTTGTGATGCGAAATGATAATTTGCATGTTTTACATACTGTTTTGGAAGCATGTTTTAGCATGGTTTTTGCTGATGATGTAAGCCATATGTTGAAGGTAACTCTAGGTAGGAGTTCCTTGCTTTTGTACATTGAAATGATGTGGTTTAATGCTTTTAAATGCATGATGAATATGGCTTGGTTTTATGCTTTAAAACAGTGATGTAAGTGATGAAAATGATGTATATTGGCAAGTGATGTTTTTAAAATGTTAAGGTCACTAAGGTGGTTAAAAGTCCTTGAGTGAGCCTTGTTACTTATGAACATCAAGGTGGTTAAAAGTCCTTGGATGGTTCATGTTGTGGACACTAAGGTGGTTAAAAGTCCTTAGGTGATCCTTTTCTATGGTGTTTAAAAGTCCATAGGCCAAGGTGTTTAAAAGTCCTTGGGATCAAGGTGTTTAAAAGTCCTTGATGTGATACATTTCATGGTGTTTAAAAGTCCATGGCCAAGGTGTTTAAAAGTCCTTGGGATCAAGGTGTTTAAAAGTCCTTGATGAGATGCATTCTATGGTGTTTAAAAGTCCATAGGCCAAGGTGTTTAAAAGTCCTTGGGGCCAAGGTGTTTAAAAGTCCTTGGGGTGAAAGTTGATGAACTTGTGTTTAAAGAAATGGAATTTATCACTTGTAGCCAATATGACATGTTATGATTTGATGCATGAGATGCATGTTTAAGTATGCTTTTGAGCATGTGTAAATGATGGTGTGAAGCATGTTTTATAAAGTGTTTTACAAATGCATTATTGGATGGTTTTATTGAGCATTCCTCACTAAGCCTTTGCTTACGCTCTCTTCGTTTTCCTTAATTCAATAATGCAGAGCATTAGAGACCTTTTGAGGGCAGCAAGAAGGGCAAGAATTCAAGTGCAAGTAAAGCTCAATGTATGGAAGGTTTTTGTTAAACATTTTAGCTTTTGGGTGATTTGGCAATGGGGAAACAATGTGTATGTTTTGGGAGGTGTTTTGGACTCCCTAAGTATGTTGAATGTTGATGTGTTTGCTGGCTTTTGAATTGGAACCACATATGCTTGTTTTGGAAGTTTGGTGCTTGAATATCTAGCTTGTGTAGGAAGCATGCCTATAGAATTGGGGCTTTTTGCATATGATGATGTTTGGTTGAATTGATGATGCCATTATGTCCCTTATATGTTGAATTGCATGTTGGCAAAGTTTGGTGACATTCGGAGCATGATTGGTTGTGTAATTGCATGTTTAAAGTGGAGTTTTGGAGCAATCTGGGCAGGGTGTTTCGGAACAGCACCTACCGTTTCGGAACGGGTGCCTTAATCGTGCCCAGGCGTCCGAAACGGGAGGGGTCGTTCCGAAACGGAAAGGCCACTGCCAGACCCCCGTTTCGAAACGGGCTATGCCTGTTTCGGAACGGCCCCGCGTTCGGAACGGGCTGTCTCCCGTTTCGGAACGGTTGACCGTTGGGGGCTGACATTGGCAGTTATGTGTTTTGAATTGTTTGCGTTTTGGTCCTGAAACTTGTTTGTGCAATTGTATGAGTTTGGGAAGTCCTTTTGAGCTGAAATTTCACAGAGAAGCATGAAACCTGATTAATTTCAAGTTGGTAACTTCAATTTGGATTAAGTCCTTATAATTATCAGAATTTACAATTTGGTCCCTAAAGTTGTAAATTGTTCAATTGAGTCCCTGTTTGATCTCTGATGTTTGTGATCTTTTGGTCTGTTGTTTGTGTGATCACAATTAGGTCTAAAGTGCATCTAGACAAGTTTAAAAAGAAAAAAAAAGGGTAGTTAATCAAGGTTGACTTTCGGGTTGACTTTGGTTTTCCCCGTGTGACTTTCTTAATTCGGGTCAACCGTCTACGCCGGGTTAAGGGGGTTACATTTGGTGGTATCAGAGCTGAGTTCTCGAGTAATTGGGAATGTTTGTATGCATGATTGAAGTATGTATGCTATGAATGCTTGTTGTTTGGAAGCATGTTCAGTGGTTTGAAATGTTGATGCAGTTGAGTTGTATGCTCTGATGTTGCATGTTGAGGGTACCCATTGCCAAACAAAAGCTAAAGGAAAGATGTTGTTTTGAAATGAAATTGAGCTTGAATACTTGGATTGCTTACCTTGCTGGGCCTGACTTTGTTTTATTTGTGTTGTGATTGCATGGTAAAAGTATGGCACCACGTAGAGAGTTAAGAGGTAATGCGAGAGCTACGGCTCCTAACGAGAATGAGAATGAAGAGCACACTGGTAGTGCTGTGTTACCCCCTCCTCCGCCTGGTGGTGGTGCTGGAGGTGCGAGAGCTGAAGCTGCAGCTGATGCTGGTGCTGGAGCTGCTGGACCAGAGGTTGGTCAGGGGCAAGCTATGCCTGATATGTCTGTTTTGGTACAAGCTATTGCGGGTGCTTTTTGAGCAGCAGTAGCTGGAGCTCAGGGAGCTGGGCATCAGGGAGATGCTGGAGTCAGATTGCCTTTGGAGCGTCTGCGCAGTCTTGGAGGGACTGAGTTTAGAGGTTTGTCAGCTGAGAGTTCTGAGGCTTGGCTGGAAAGTACCAAGCGTATCTTGGGTCAGATGAGTTGCACGGATGTGCAAAAGCTGGGTTGTGTTGTGTCCTTGCTGCAGGACGATGCTTATACATGGTGGACGACTACCATTTCTGGAATGGCTGAAGCTGATGTTACCTGGACATTCTTTCAGAATGTGTTTAAAAGAAGATATCTGGGAGTGAGATATCTGGATGAGAAAAAGCGGGAATTCATGTCTCTTACCCAAGGGAGCATGAGTGTAGCTGAGTACGAGGTACAGTTTGTACGGCTCAGTCAGTATGCACCGGAGCTGATACCTGATGAGAGGGCTAGGTGCGAGAGGTTTCGTTACGGTCTTGTGACGGATGTTAAGATGTATTTGCTGGCCGCCGAGTATGTTGATTTTGATGTGTTGGTGGGCCGAGCTAAGGACGTTGAGATGAACCTGAGTTTGTCTGCTAAGGGTGCTGGCAAGCGAGCTGCTGAGTATAGTTCCGGAGGTGGACGGAACAAGAAGGGACGAGATCAGAAGTATCAGTCCTCAGCCAGGAGAGGTGGTGGTGCACCTGCTAGAGGAGGCAATGCTAGAGCTGATCCCAGTGCTTGTTGGATCTGTGGTTCCCGTGGTCACTTGAAGCGTGACTGTCCTCGTGCTGAGAGAGTGGCACAAGCTCCTGTTGCGGCTGCTGGTAACGGGTGCTGGAGTTGTGGTTCTGCAGACCACATAAGGCGAGTTTGTCCGAGGATGGCTGGTGAGCAGGTGCGTGCTCCTGTTGTTGCTGCACCACAGAGAGGTCGTGGGCGCGGCCGTGGTAATTTTCAGAGGAGAGAGGAAGGTGGCCGAGGGGTAGCTCATGTTGTAGCTATTCAGCCTGAAGGTGGAGGCCAAGCGAGGGTGTATGCTCAGAGAGAGGGCAGGAATGATGCAGATGTGATTGCAGGTACCTTTACTTTGCAGTCCTTGTCATTGCTTTCTTTGATTGATTCTGGATCTACGCATTCATATATTCTTCGTGAGCATGCTGAATTGCTTGGTTTGCCTGTTGAGTCTTTGGATGTTGGTGTTCGGGTCACTAGTTCTTTTGGTGAGACTGTTGTGACTCGAAAGTTGTATAGAAGGTGCCCTTTGGTTGTTCAAGAGCATGTCTTTCATGTTGATCTTATGGAGTTGCCCTTCTATGGTTTCGATGTGATCCTTGGTATGGATTGGCTTGCTGAGCATCGTGCTGTTGTGGATTGTGAGAATAAGCGTGTTTCGCTTAAGCTTGCGGATGATTATGAAGTTGTGGTGGTTGGTGAGAATGTGAAGTTTCTTGCCAATGCGGTATCTTCTTTGGAGGCGAGCAGGATGCTGAGGCAAGGTTGTGAAGCCTATCTAGCTTTTGTGATGAATCCTAGCTCTAAGGAGTTGAGGGTGCAAGATATCAGGGTTGTAAAGGAGTTTCCTGGTGTTTTTCCTGAGGAGTTGCCTGGTTTACCTCCTAACCGCGAGGTGGAGTTTGGAATTGAGCTGTATGAGAATACAACTCCTGTGTCCATTACTCCCTATAGAATGGCACCTAAGGAGCTGAAGGAGCTGAAGACGCAGTTGCAAGAGTTGCTTGATCGTGGTTTCATCCGGCCGAGTGTGTCACCTTGGGGAGCACCGGTCTTGTTCGTGAAGAAGAAGGATGGCACTATGAGAATGTGCATTGATTACCGTCAGCTGAACAAGTTGACTATCAAGAATCGGTATCCTTTGCCGAGGATTGATGATCTCTTTGATCAATTTCGGGGAGCTGCTGTGTTCTCTAAGATTGACTTGAGGTCAGGGTATTATCAGTTGGGTGAAGGATGTGGATGTGCCTAAGACAGCTTTCAGGACAAGGTATGGGCATTATGAGTTCCTTGTGATGCCGTTTGGTTTGACAAATGCTCTTGCTGCTTTCATGGACATGATGAATCGTGTGTTTCATGAATACCTGGACAAGTTTGTTGTGGTGTTCATTGATGATATCCTCGTGTACTCGCGTACTGAGGAGGAGCATGAAGAGCATTTGAGGATTGTTTTGCAAGCTTTGTTGGAGAATCAGCTTTATGCTAAGCTGAGCAAGTGTGAGTTCTGGTTAAGGGAGGTGGTTTTTCTTGGGCATGTGGTCTCAGCCGAGGGGATTCGTGTTGATCCTCAGAAGATTGAGGCGGTGATGAGCTGGAAGGTTCTTAAGTCTGTTCATGAGGTCCGTAGTTTCCTTGGTTTGGCGGGATATTACCGAAGGTTTGTGGATGGGTTTTCCAAGATTGCTGCTCCTTTGACAAAGCTGTTGCAGAAGGATGTTAAGTATGAGTGGACAGAAGCAAGACAGCAGGCTTTTGAGAAACTGAAGGCGGCTTTGACGCAAGCTCCTATCTTGATTCAGCCTGAATCAGGGAAAGAGTTTGTGGTTTTCAGTGATGCATCCTATGTTGGTTTGGGGTGTGTGCTAATGCAGGAGGGTAAGGTGGTGGCTTATGCATCGCGGCAGTTGAAAGTGCATGAGCGCAATTACCCTACGCACGATATTGAGCTGGCTGCAGTGGTTTTTGCTCTGAAGGTTTGGAGGCATTATCTGTATGGTGAGAAGTGTACTGTGTACACAGATCACAAGAGTTTGAGGTATCTGATGTCTCAGAAGGAGTTGAATCTTAGGCAGCGGCGTTGGTTGGAGTTGCTCAAGGATTATGATCTGACGATTGAGTATCATCCTGGAAAAGCTAATGTTGTTGCTGATGCCTTGAGTAGGAAGGTAGCTGTTGATTTGAGAGCCATGTTTGCTAGCTTGAGCATATCGCGTGATGGTGGTCTTGTGGCTGAGTTGCATGTGAAGCCGTCTATGGTTCAGTTGATCAAGGATAAGCAGTTGTTAGATGATTCCTTGGTGTCTCATGTTCAGGATATCGCGGAGGGTAGACCTTCGGATTTCTGTTTCAATGATGATGGTGTGCTGTGTTTTGGGAGTCGGATAGTAGTGCCCAATGATGCTGAGTTGAGGCGTGCTATTCTGACTGAAGGTCATAGTAGTCCTTTTGCTATGCACCCTGGTAGTACTAAGATGTATCGTGATCTTCGTGATGAGTACTATTGGGTGGGTTTGAAGAAGGATGTTGCAGAGTTCGTGAGCAAGTGTTTGGTGTGTCAGCGAGTTAAGGCTGAGCATCAGTTTCCTTCAGGGTTGTTGCAACCGTTGAAAATCCCTGAATGGAAGTGGGAGAGGGTTACCATGGATTTTGTATCTGGTTTACCTTTGTCTCCATCGAAAAAGAATTCGGTCTGGGTGATTGTGGATCGCCTGACGAAGTGTGCGCATTTCTTGCCTGTGCATACTACGTTTTCTTTGGATAAGCTGGCAGAGCTGTACATTGCTGAGATTGTGCGGCTGCATGGTGTGCCTAAGTCGATTGTGTCGGATAGGGATCCGAGGTTCACATCGCGGTTCTGGCAGTGTTTGCATCAAGCTCTGGGTACAAGGTTGCATTTCAGTACATCCTATCATCCTCAGTCGGATGGTCAGTCTGAGCGAGTTATCCAGATTTTGGAGGATATGTTGAGGTGCTGCGTGATTGAGTTCCAAGGTTCTTGGGAGAAGCATCTGCCTTTGGTTGAGTTTGCTTATAACAACAGTTATCAGGCGAGCATACAGATGACACCTTATGAGGCTTTGTACGGGAGGAAGTGTAGGACTCCTCTTTGTTGGGCTGAAACTGGTCAAAAGTTGGTTTCGATGCCGGCTTTGTTGAAAGGGACCACAGAGAAGGTGAAGCTCATTTGTGAGCGGTTAAAGGCTGCTTCTGATCGGCAGAAGTCTTACGCGGATTTGAAGCGTAAGGAGATAGAGTATGCAATGGGTGACCGTGTGTTCTTGAAGGTTTCGCCTTGGAAGAAGGTGATGCGGTTTGGCCGGAAGGGCAAGTTGAGCCCTAGATACATTGGACCATATGAGGTGGTTGAGCGTGTGGGTCCTGTTGCGTATCGGTTGAGGTTACCTCAGGAGTTGGAGAAGATTCATGATGTGTTTCATGTTTCTATGCTCCGGAAGTATAGATCTGATCCTTCGCATGTGATGCCTGTGGAGGAAGTGGTTTTGAATCCGGATTTGACCTATGATGAGGAACCGGTGAAGGTTCTGGATTCGGATAGCAAGGTTCTTCGTGGCAAGACCATTGAGTTGGTGAAGGTGCTGTGGAAGCATCGCGGTGTTGAGGAAGCCACGTGGGAGCGGAAGGAAGACATGCTGAAGCAGTTTCCTTATCTCTTTCCTTCAGGTAAATTTCGAGGACGAAATTTCTTAAGGGGGGGAGAGTTGTAACGCCCCGGTTTTGGGCTTAGAAGTTTTGAGCGTTGACCGGTTTGGTCAAAGTCCTGTTCGAATCTTAAGAGGTGAAATTAGGAAAAGCCTAGTTCGGGTTGCATTAAAAATATAGAAAAATGTTCTAAAATCATCTTTTAATATAATTAAGTGAACTGTGAAATCAATTTTGAAAAATGGGTTTTGGAAGTATGACATTTTGGCTAGTGACCAAAATGTAAATTTTGAAAGTTTGGTGACTGTTTTATAAAGAGTTGAAACTTTGAATCCTTAAGGAGCTATTAATCCAAAGATGATTTCTCCAGATTTTTCTAAGATATTTTAAGTCTAAAATCTGATTTTAAAGGTCATTAAAATTGGAGGGAAGCCATTTTGGCTATTTTTGGATTTTGTAACCAACTTTGCTAAACTTTCTTTCTCTCATTTTCTCTCAAACCAAACACTATTTTTCCAGAGAATTGGATCTGATTTCTTCACCTAAATCCCTCCATTCAACTCTCATTTGATTCCAAATCATTGTATCTTCAAATCTCTTCAATTGCTAAGTGTTTCAACAAGGATTTTCATTCCAAAAAGTGGAGAAACACAAGTTTGGAGGTAAGAACGTCCTTCTCCTCTAAACTATCAGTTCTTTACTGAAATTCCCAAGTTATCAACTCTTGATTGATGTTTAATTAAAGGCTTTTGAGTTTGGAATTGTATCTTGGCTTATAATGCAAGATTTGATGGTTTTTCATGATTTTTCGTTAGATCTGATTGATCTGTGATTTGAGATGTGTTTTTGATGTTAAATGAACTCTAAATTGATAAGGAAATGAGTTTTGATTAATGCAATCCCGGATAGGTTGAGTTTCCTAAGTTTAGCTTATGTTTCTTGGATGTTTTTGTGGTGATCTTGTGGATCTGTTGTTGCTGGAGGTATAAGGATGTTTGTAGGTTGTTTTTAGATGTTTTATGGTGTTAATGGATGTTAGGTTTTGCTGGTTTATGGCTGGGCTTTGTTGAGAAGTGGTTTTGATGCAATTTTGGTTGTGTTTGGTGGCCGAAATTGGAGTGGGAATGAGAGCAGCGAGTTTGAGTGCTTTCATTGAAGCTTTTGATGCTTGATGATGCATTAAACCTCTGCTTTAATGTGTTTAATCAGGGGAGGCATCTTTGGATCCAAGAGTTGTTGATTCGGAAGCTTGATTTCGTGCTTCGGCAAGTGGCGAAGTGGAATCGGTGAGTGAAATTGGGTTTTCGGCTTTGAAACCAATGTCTTGGGAGCTTAGTTTAAGTCTAAACAACTTTGCTAAGCTCGAGCGTAAGTTTTCGGAATTTCTCTCTAGTGGTGGCCATGATTTTGTTGTGATGCGAAATGATAATTTGCATGTTTTACATACTGTTTTGGAAGCATGTTTTAGCATGGTTTTTGCTGATGATGTAAGCCATATGTTGAAGGTAACTCTAGGTAGGAGTTCCTTGCTTTTGTACATTGAAATGATGTAGTTTAATGCTTTTAAATGCATGATGAATATGGCTTGGTTTTATGCTTTAAAACAGTGATGTAAGTGATGAAAATGATGTATATTGGCAAGTGATGTTTTTAAAATGTTAAGGTCACTAAGGTGGTTAAAAGTCCTTGAGTGAGCCTTGTTACTTATGAACATCAAGGTGGTTAAAAGTCCTTGGATGGTTCATGTTGTGGACACTAAGGTGGTTAAAAGTCCTTAGGTGATCCTTTTCTATGGTGTTTAAAAGTCCATAGGCCAAAGTGTTTAAAAGTCCTTGGGATCAAGGTGTTTAAAAGTCCTTGATGTGATACATTTCATGGTGTTTAAAAGTCCATGGCCAAGGTGTTTAAAAGTCCTTGGGATCAAGGTGTTTAAAAGTCCTTGATGAGATGCATTCTATGGTGTTTAAAAGTCCATAGGCCAAGGTGTTTAAAAGTCCTTGGGGCCAAGGTGTTTAAAAGTCCTTGGGGTGAAAGTTGATGAACTTGTGTTTAAAGAAATGGAATTTATCACTTGTAGCCAATATGACATGTTATGATTTGATGCATGAGATGCATGTTTAAGTATGCTTTTGAGCATGTGTAAATGATGGTGTGAAGCATGTTTTATAAAGTGTTTTACAAATGCATTATTGGATGGTTTTATTGAGCATTCCTCACTAAGCCTTTGCTTACGCTCTCTTCGTTTTCCTTAATTCAATAATGCAGAGCATTAGAGACCTTTTGAGGGCAGCAAGAAGGGCAAGAATTCAAGTGCAAGTAAAGCTCAATGTATGGAAGGTTTTTGTTAAACATTTTAGCTTTTGGGTGATTTGGCAATGGGGAAACAATGTGTATGTTTTGGGAGGTGTTTTGGACTCCCTAAGTATGTTGAATGTTGAAGTGTTTGCTGGCTTTTGAATTGGAACCACATATGCTTGTTTTGGAAGTTTGGTGCTTGAATATCTAGCTTGTGTAGGAAGCATGCCTATAGAATTGGGGCTTTTTGCATATGATGATGTTTGGTTGAATTGATGATGCCATTATGTCCCTTATATGTTGAATTGCATGTTGGCAAAGTTTGGTGACATTCGGAGCATGATTGGTTGTGTAATTGCATGTTTAAAGTGGAGTTTTGGAGCAATCTGGGCAGGGTGTTTCGGAACAGCACCTACCGTTTCGGAACGGGTGCCTTAATCGTGCCCAGGCGTCCGAAACGGGAGGGGCCGTTCCGAAACGGAAAGGCCACTGCCAGACCCCCGTTTCGAAATGGGCTATGCCTGTTTCGGAACGGCCCCGCGTTCGGAACGGGCTATCTCCCGTTTCGGAACGGTTGACCGTTGGGGGCTGACATTGGCAGTTATGTGTTTTGAATTGTTTGCGTTTTGGTCCTGAAACTTGTTTGTGCAATTGTATGAGTTTGGGAAGTCCTTTTGAGCTGAAATTTCACAGAGAAGCATGAAACCTGATTAATTTCAAGTTGCTAACTTCAATTTGGATTAAGTCCTTATAATTATCAGAATTTACAATTTGGTCCCTAAAGTTGTAAATTGTTCAATTGAGTCCCTGTTTGATCTCTGATGTTTGTGATCTTTTGGTCTGTTGTTTGTGTGATCACAATTAGGTCTAAAGTGCATCTAGACAAGTTTAAAAAGAAAAAAAAGGGTCGTTAATCAAGGTTGACT
This sequence comes from Hibiscus trionum, assembly GCA_030270665.1. NCBI lineage: Eukaryota > Viridiplantae > Streptophyta > Magnoliopsida > Malvales > Malvaceae > Hibiscus > Hibiscus trionum. Next base: position 26,674,618 of record BSYR01000005.1, read on the forward strand.
TTCGGGTTGACTTTGGTTTTCCCCGTGTGACTTTCTTAATTCGGGTCAACCGTCTAGGCCGGGTTAAGGGGGTTACACAATCCTTTATTAAAGTTTTATAAATGGTTTTAATGTTAGAAACAAGATTTTGGCTTAAAACTCAAGATTTTGGAAGAGATCTTGAAGATTTTCGTTGTAATTGATTGGGCTCTGTTTTGAGATAGTTCTCTAATGTATTTTGGATGTTAAATGATGTTAGAAATGAGGTTTTATCAATCCAATCCCGAATAGGTTGTGTTTCCTAAGTTTTTGCTTATGAAAATGGTGGTTTTTGAGGTGTTTTTGGTGTTCTGTTATAGATGGAGGTATAAGGACTAGTTTAGAGTTGTTTTTGATGTTAATTGATGTTTATAAATGATTAGAAGTGATGGATCTTGGCTGGGTTAAGTTTTGGAAGAGTTTGGAGGTGATTTCTGTTGTGTTTGGTGGCCGAAATGTTGGTTTTAGGTAGAGCAGCGAGTTTAGGAGTGTTGGCTGAAGATTTCAACGCATGATGATGCATTAATCCTCTTCTTTGATGTGTCTAAAATAGGGGAGACATCTTCGGACACTTTTGGAGTTGATCCGGAGGCTTAATCGGCATTTCGGCAAGCAAGCGAAACGAAATTGGTGAGTGTGTTTGGGTTTGAAGTCCATGAGGACAAAAATACAAGGTTTGGGGATTTATGAGAGGTTTGAAACACCTTCCTAAGTCCGGAAGTAAGTATGGCTTGTTTTGATCTCTCTAAAGTGGTATTTGGCCCCAAAATGCTTTTACATGCTCATGGTTAGAGATTGTTAAATTCCTACTGTTTTTATGCATGTTTTGGAGCCTTAGATTATGCTTGTAAAGATGTCATGAGATGGCATGTTCCATTGAATAGATTTGAGATTTTGGTTTCAAGCAAAGTATGATTTATGATTTGAAATGTGGTGAGAAAACTCTTGAGTTTTATTGCATGAAAAACAGTAGGTGAGATGATATTTTAACACATTATATTGGCATAGATGTTGAGAAACTTACCGGATATAATTGATCGATTAATAGGATGAGAGTGCACTATAAACTAAAAATCCGTACGTGCTCTTTGGTTAAGCCAAAGGGAGATTTTTCGATGATGGGCACTCCATCGGGTAGGACTTGGTGAAATACCCAAGCTTTGTGGCGATGAGAGATTCCGCCATGTGAGTACGGTGATGAGAGATTCCACCGGAAGTTGTGTTGCTAGACAAGTGAGTACGGCGATGTGAGATTCCACCGGAAGAGTCTAGTGTAGAAATGTTTCCGCATATCCGATTATTAATGAGATGCTAAATGCCAATATAAATGATGAAATGGTTTTTGTTACACATGTACCTTGATGAAATGATTTATGCTATGAGATATGCATATGTGTTTTGTTTAGAAATGCTTTGACAATACAAGCATGTGAATGGCCTTTCCATGAGTTTTGCATTAGTTTTAATGCATGAGATAGAATGAAGGTACATGTGATTTCAATAAGTTTTGCTTTGAAAGTTTATCAAGCATGAGAAAGAGATGAGCATGCGGTTTAAAAGCTTTAATGAAAGTGTTTTCTAAAATTGCATTATTGTGTTGGTTTCTTAAGAGCATGCCTCACTAAGAAATTATGCTTATGCTATCTTTTACCAATAATGCAGATAATTGAGGTGTTGAGGGCATCAAGGAAGCTAAGTTGTCCAAGGGAATCCAAGCTCATGTATGGTGAAGTTTTCGTACACTATTAGTTTTGATAAATTGGCAATGGGAACTTAAGATTTGTTTTGGGAGAGGTGTTAAACTCCCTAAGGTTGTGGCATGTTTGCCTTGGTTGGTTTGAATTGTAAATGACCTTAAATGTTTGATTTGAAGTTTGATTGCCTATTTGGTTTTGTTAATAGGAAGCATGCCTCTAGATTTGTGAGTTTTCATGTTTGATGCTATGAAGGTGTTTAGGAGTTCTAAATATGTACCTCATATGTTTGATGACTTGTTGGTATGTTTGGGGAGTCCTTTGGTTGTATTTGAATGGGTTTATGCATGAAAAACCAGCAATTTCTGCAGTTTCTGGGCAAACTGTATCGAAACACTCTCTGGCGTTTCGAAACGGGGGCCTGTAATGGCCTTCGTGTTTCGAAACGGCTGGAGGCTGTTTCGAAACGTTTTGGCTACTGGAGAGCCGTGTTTCGGAACAAGTTTCGAAACGGGGGAGTGTTTTGCCCTACCGTTTCGATACGGCTGGTAGGTGTTTCGAAACAGGTGACCGTTGGTCACAGATTTGAATTGTTCTAAAGTTTGCATGTTTTACATTTTAGTCCTAAATGTTGAGATTGCAATTGCTTGAGCTTGGGATGTCCAATTAAGTTGAAATTTGGCAGAGAAGCATGTAACATTACTAATTTCATATTGGTAACTTTAAAGTCAGAAAGGACCCTCTAATTTTCAGAAATTACATTTTGGTCCCTAAATTTGTATATTGTGCAATTGAGTCCCTTTTTGAAATCCGACCGCTGTGCCTTTCTCTATCGTATTTCGTGAGTACTCATTTAGGGTTAACAAGCATCTAGACAAGATTAAAAAGGAAAAAAAGGTTGTGAATCAAGGTTGACTTTCGGGTTGACTTTGGTTTTCCCCGTGTGATCTTCGTAGTTCGGGTCAACCGTCTAGGCCGAGCTAAGGGGGTTACAATTGGGTCAAATTTTGGGTAGAAAATTTGAACAAAATTGTAAAGGTTACCTCCTTAGCCTAGAAAAGTGGAAGAGCAATTAGTGGAATTTTTGCAAATCCTTAGTGAAGCTAAGGTAGTGAATGTAGAGTTCGATTTGAACTTGAACCACTCTAAAATTCCTTGTCTACCATTTTAATTTGTCAATTCCACCACCAAAAGCTTTAAAAATCCAATTGACCCCCTCCTGGTTTATTTCGATCATTCGATCCACTCAACAACCTATGTTCTATGTTTAAGAATCCTATTCTTTGATTTATGTTTGTTTTTAGGATTTGAGTTTGGATTTTAAGTTTGATGTTATTTGAACTTATGTTGCTTTGGATATTATTTTAAAGTTTAATGATATTATGTTGCTTTGATTATGCTTTACTTTATGTTTTATTGCTCTATACCTTGTCTATATCCTTGGTTATATGCATTGATTTTCATCTAACAAAAAGGGGGAGAAGTGTAAAAACATAAATTTTTACAAAATTTTGAAAACCAATCTAAAATTAAGGGGGAGTAAACTTTTCAAACTTTTCAAAATACTTTAAAAAATTACTTTGGTTTTGTTATATCAAAAAGTGGGAGATTGTAAAACCTAATTTGATTTTGATATAAAAAATTATCTAAGGACCTATTTGTAAAAGTAAATAAAATTTTAACTATTCTAAAGTCTCACAAATTGACAAGCATTTGAACCAAAACAACTTCAAAGTCAAAATGTTTTAACCTACAAATTTCTTCTAAGTGTTTCTAAGCCAAACTAAACATTTATGCCCAGATGTATCGATACGCCTTAGCTATATCAATACGGTTTTACGTTAGTGGAATTTTTATCGACCAATACAGTTATACCCGTATCGATATGATATTCATTTTGGGCTTACTTTTATGCTTTAGCATACCGATACGATTGTCCCCATATCGATACAGTTTGGTTTAATTCAGCAAATCTTTGCATTTGATAAAATAGATGTTGTTTGTTAGTTATAGAATCAACAATTTTCAAATGGTCGTTGGACTGTATCGATACACCCCTATAGCGTATCGATACACTTTTTGCTTAAGTTTCACTCAGGATTTTAGTGAGCAAAATCCGTATTGATACGGTCATTGCGTATGAATACACCTTTTTTAAACTATAACTGTATCGATACGCCTTCCCGCGTATCAATACGCCCCTATTAAATGTACACAACGACTCTTTCTTATTTGAGATAGATATCGATACAGTGATGCAAGTACCGATACGGTGAGCAATTGAAGAGCATTTATTGCGCCAAAAATGCAGCACAATGGCTAGATTAATGATCTCAACCACCCAAAATGCTAGAAATCAATGCAAGGGTATAAAAGCAAGCCTCCAAAGCCACAACAACAACAACTATTGAACCTATTTGCAACATCCAAGCATATATCCAAACACTTGAGCTTAAAGAGTCAAATTTTTTAACCCCATGTAACGCCCGAGTTTAAGGCCCGGAGATAATCGGAGTTTGGTTAAACTAATTTTGGGGATGTGATAACGCTTTTTGAAAACGACTAACTAGGTCTTATCACCATTTTTGAAATCGGTTTTATTAAAAGGGGGGAAATTTGTATTTTGGAAAATAATGAAAAATTTGGAGTCGCCACCGACCACTAAGGTAGGCCGGACACCACAAAACCAGAGATTCATTTTAAAACGGGTTCGGGAGTTGGTTACGTGTGGGGAAGGATTAGCACCCCCATCACGCTCGGAGATCGGTACCAAATTGCTTGTTGCCTTTTGATCGATAGAAATTATTTAAAAACCGAAGTGAATTTAATAAAAATGTTCTTAAATGAAAATGTGGCTTAATTTGCACGGGCTTTATCGAATTTGTGATTTTAGAATTAATTAAACGTTTAATTAAAAGGATGACGGTACACCAGACCATAGACTAAACCGACATCATATAAGACTGACTGTCGTGTTAGTTTAGGGTTCGGATCCCGTACGTCACCTTTATGCATGATGCAGACAAATAAAGGATGATGCATGTTATTTTCATTTTTATGCTTTCGCTTACCTAGAGACGGTGAGAATTAATCCGAGTATTCGATCGACATCCATTAAGCTAGGACTTTCGTTTCTCGGATACCATGGCTAATTAATACCTCTCTTGGGGTAGATTTTTAAGTCCGATTATCATGCTTAATTACCGGGCCTCATGAATGACAAGTATATATATGCATGTCATAAAAATACATTCTAATGACATAAAAAACAAGCAGGCTATTTACACAATAAAAAAACGAGCATGCAACATATTAAAGCTATACATGGCATTATAAAAACCATAAATTACACATACTTTAACAAGATTTTAAGAAAGAAAAACAATCACACATTTTATAAATAAATACTCATGCCATACTTAACAAATATGAACAAAATTGCAAAAACATATATTCGATATAAAAAAGGGCAAAATGCACGAATAACAACATATAATATAACAAAAATAAAAATGTGAAGTAAATAATTAAAATGAAAGCTGATAGGGACCAAGAACCGAAATCCTTTGTTCGTGAAACCCTAAAAAACTAAATCCCTTTTCTTTCTTTTAACATTCGAAAACCAAGAACCGAAATCCTTTGTTCGTGAAACCAAAAACCCCGAAAAAAACATTGCTGTTTTTATTTTAAAACCCAAATCCAGATCTCAAAACCTCTTCTGATTCCCCTTTTTCTGTTACCAACTTCGATGGCTCACCATGCATGGCCCCGAAAGGGGCCAGACGGCTTATCGCCGGTAAAGAAGGACGAAAAAGGAAGAGGAGATAGCTCGGAGCGAAGGTAAAAAAACTTTATCTTTCTGCTTTTATTTTTTTGTTTTACAATTCGAAACGAAAAAAGAAAACAAAGTTGATATACCTCTGTGAATCTGATGCCTTATATTGCTCTGAAAACTTTTCCGATTACAACTCTCTCTGAAAAAAACCTCTTTCCAAAAACTCCCCCTGTTACATTGCATGTTCGGCCTTTTATAGCCCGATATTACAAAATTTTTCATTTACATAAAATTGGAACAAAAATTCCTATTGGTTCTGCCTATTCTCTTGTTTGTATTCATATTGCAGCTCTAATTTCTATTGGTTTTTTTTTCCGTGCTCCCTTCTGACATTCATTTTGGTTTGCTTGCATGTGTGGCCGATTGAGGGGATGAGGGGACCAGCAAGGACGGGATGGTGAGGAGCCGAAAGGGCTCGAATGGCGCGCATGGGGGATCCAAACGGTCGAGCACGGGGTGCGTGAAGAAGACGATCGGTCGTCTGGCAGGGGCGTGTGCTCCACGTGGCAATCCAAAGGTCACGCGAGTCTCTGATCTGGACCGTCAGATTATTCTTGATCTGACGGCTGAGATGCTGCGACTCGAAGAAAGGGTTAGGACCCTTAGGGTTTCTTGTCCGAAGCTCGATCTGAGCCGTTAGATATCTAACGGCTGGGAGCCGGCTGCGCAGAACATAAGGACTATTAGGGTTTGTCTATCAGATTAGGGCTAGGTTTCATTAACAGATTAGGGCTTGGGCTGATTTGACTGGGCCTATCGGGCCAATTGTAAATATGTTTGTGTTTTGACTCTGCTTTTTTTTTGTAAATGGACATTTGGGCTTTTTATTTATACATGGATTGATTCTATTTATAATGGACTCTAATTAATTTATTAATTTTTTTGGATTTTTAGATTTATTTTAATAATAATAATAATAATAACATAATATATAATAGTAGTGTTAATATAATACTAGTAATAGTTATAATAACGGTAATAAATATAATGGTAATAATAATAATGGATAATAATAATAGTGGATGATAATACATAATGACGATAATAATAATAATACTTATGATAATAAAAGCAATGTCAAATATAATACTTATAGTAATACATGGTAATAATAATAAGTATATGGTAATAACAATATGAATGATAGAATAATAATATTTATAATAATATATGGTATATGATAATTAGATAAGATAACAGATAGGGGTAAATAATACGGTGACATAGTAATAATAATATGAGTAATAGATGATTAATACTATAGTAATAATAATAATAGTAATATCAATAACTCTAATAAATAATATATATATATATACTGTTTTCTTTTTTGTGTTTTTTGTTCTTATTATTTTTTAATTATTCAACATATATATATATATATAAGAGTAATAAAGCCCATTATTATAAAATGAAATAAAAAGATGTTAACCCGGACAAAATTAGTGATTACAAGGGAAACATTTATAATAAACAACTTTAATGATTTTAAAGAAAAAGGGTAAAAAGGGAATTTTGAAATTAGAAAGGATTTTTGAAAATAGCCATCATCTTCCTAAAACCCATTTTCACGTTATCTTCCCCAAAACACCATTTTTCACTATTCCATTGATTCAAGCATTTCATCCAAGTAAGCTTTCAAGGTAATCTTTTTCTTATTTTGATTTTCTCTTCCTTAAACTAGTTGTTGATGAAATCTTTCCTTAACTCATTGTTTAAGTTTGCTTCCAAAATGCTTTATGTTAGAAAAAGAGGAAAATGAGGGAATTTTCGTTTGGGTTGTTTGATGCTAGGTTTAAAAGTGTTTTTAACTTTGTTTTGATGTTCAAATAATGTTGGGACAATGGCTTAATAATGGGAAACCCAAAACTAGCAAAAAGTAAGGGTTTTTGGAGTTGAAAATTTGGGTTTTTGGTTTGTTCTTGTGAAGAACTTTGAGCTGATGGTTCCTAGACTTTGGGTAAGTATTTTGGATGTTGAAAGGTGTGATTTTGATGGTAATTTCGTTGGGTTTTGGCTGCTAGTTGGTTTGAGTTGTTTTGACGATGTTTCCAAGTGTTTCATTTGTGAATCGATTGGTTTTTGATGATAGATGTTGGGTTTCTTTATTGCTGCAAGTTTGGGGGCTTGAATTAGGTCTAATGCTCCATTTCTTGAATTGGTTAGAAGTAGGGGAAACAGATTTGGGCTCTTCGTACGTGATATCGGGTGATTTGGGGCTTGAATCAGTGTTTCAGCTATTGCTTGTGAGTTGGCTAGTGAGTGGAAATGTTTTCTAAGCCTTAACTTAGTTAAGGATATGTTTTGGGGTTTAGATTGAACTTGATAAGCCGATCTAAGCTCAAGAGTAAGTTTTAAGAATTTTAGTCTTTATTTTCGATAAATTCTACTATGTGTTATGAATGATTTCCATAGTGCATGTTTGCCATGAATATCCTTTGTGTTATGCATATGATTGGTTTAATTGATCCCATGTTGATTATGGTTGTGACCATGAGAACACGAGGTAAGTGTTGGTTTGGTGGGTTATTGACAATATGAAATCTTATTACCGGATATAGTTGGTCGACCAATAGGATGAGAGTGCACTCGGGGTAAAAGTCGCGCGTGGCCTTACTAATGCTAGATTCCACTAAGGAGGAGTAAGATGATGTGAGATTCCACCGGAAGCTATGTTTTACTAGACGAGTGAGTACGGTGATGTGAGATCCCACCGGAAGTGTCTAGTGGTTTTGCGAACTATCCGCATATCCGAGTAAAAGTGTTAAATGCCAATATACCCATGGTGCTCTAAATTCTCATGTTGAGCATGTTTTATCGTTCATTTCCATTTATGCTTATGCGTGTAGTTGGTTACGTTGTATGTATGATGAGAATGAGCATGAGGTAAGCTTGTGGCTTGTGGATGCATTCGGTAAATGCGCGAGAGGTTAAATGCATGTTGTTATGTGTTCAAGCATGAGGGAAATGATTTGGAAATGGTTTTTGGTTTCAAGCAAACTATGGTTTAAAATTGTGTTGTTGTAGCTACTGTTTTGAACACCGCTCACTGAGCATACTTGCTTATGCTCCTCTTTCCATCAATGTAGATCTGTAGTGTCTCGGTGCAGCCAAGGGAACAAGGGAGTGACCAAGGAGGTCATTTTTGCTCAAGTATGGTTTTCGGCATAATAACTAGTATATAGAAATGGGATAGGGCCTTTTGTTTTGGATATGTTGCTAGAACTAATTGTTGTTTGGGATACGTTGATATGCCTATATAGACTTGTAAAGGCTCTTATTATGTTAAAGTATGACTTGTTGTGAGTTTTGGTTGTTTGTTGGATTTTATGCAAAGTATGATTTTCCTTTTGAATCTTGTTATGTTAAGTTTTTCCATGATGTGTTTCTAGCATGTCTTGAAGAGTACCATTGGTTGCCTTGAGTTTGTTGAGTGTCGTATGTTTTTAGGATGCCTTTCGGTGGTTATAAATTGGCTTAAACCACCAAATTTAGTCATTTCAGGCCTACCGTTTCGATACGGTCGAGGTTGTATTGAAACGGGGGACCTGAAAGGGCCTTAGCGTATCGATGCGGGTTGGGTATGTATCAGTACGATTTGCCACTGAAATTTGCGATTCCAAAATGTTTCAAGGGTGTTTCGATACGGGCTGGCATTCTGAAAACCCTCAAGACAGTTTCGATACGCCCGTATCGGTACGATCTCTGAGCGTATCAGAACGACTTCTTGAGGTTGACTTGGGATTTTTGACCGTTGAAGGCGTATCGATACGAGCCCGAGCGTATCGATATGGCCTATTTTGAAACTATACAAGTAGACTGAAAAGATCGTTTCAAGTGGTTCTTGCTCGTGTTTTGCTTTTTCGCTGCTTGTCTCCTCACATAGGTTTTAAAATAGCATTTAGACAAGATTAAATTATAATAGTTATAAAAAAAAGAAAAATTAGGATTGCTAATTGGAGTGAAGCCTTAATGGATTTCTCTTCGGTTTTCCCCGTGTAACCCGTTCGATGCGGTATGGTGGCTAGGCCGGGTCGAGGTGTTACACTTGTTGGCATCAGAGCCTAGGTTTGTCTAGTTTCGCTAAGTTTCCACAAAGCTGAAAGGTAAGTGAGGTAAGTCTTATTATGTATGGTTGTTGGTTGTGATGCACAGTGATTTTAAGCATGCTAATGATTTTCTTTTGTGTTGGTTGGGAGATAGTTAAAGGCACCCATTGCTAGTATAATGTTATTGTTAGTGGTTTTAAGTTTGAAGACATGAGCGCCTTGGACCTTGTTCCTTGATGACCCCAAATCATTTCACTTGTTGTGTTTATTTTTTAGTTTTGCACCTGTTAGCATGATGAGACCGAGGGGAAGGCCCTAGAATGGATAATCCGAGGGTTGAGCGGATGAGGACGTTGAGGATGTGCAAGGGGAGAAATTTCCTCCTCCGCCTCCTCCTTCTCCTCCTCCGGGTGGTGGTGGAGCGAATGTCGGAGGTGTTGGACCCCAGGTTGGTCAGAGACAAGCTGGCATTGTGTAAAGTGTCCACAAGTTCTATATTTCATGCATATTCTATCTCATATTATTGTTGTTTTGAGTACATTCTAGGCATAATTAGGACCATACATTGCATTTTACAGTATTTCTTTACTTTTCCATGCTTTTATAAATTATCTGTTATTTGGTGAAGAAAAGGTACTATTTTAGTTTAATTTTGGTTTCAGGTACTAGAGGCTGACAGAGGGAAAGAGGAGCTGTGGACATGATGCTGAGGCATCAGACCAAGGAGTTGTACTGATGCAATTCCAGACAGAGACAACAGCTGCCGAGTAGCTACCGCCGCCCAACCTGCCGCCCAAGATAGCAGACTATGAAATTGGAGAAGCAAAGTGCGATATGAAGAGCAGAAAATCCTGATTCTATTGATGTTGTCTACTCAATTTTTCGACGCCTGTAGAAGTAGGCAGAGCCGCCGAAGGAAGAACTCGAGATTTCTTGCGGAGCAAGGCAACATGATAAATCCACATTCAACTCAAATAAGTCAGAGTTTAAAGTCACATTTAATGCAAAAAGCTACTTTGAAGACTTCTACTTCAAGAAGGACTAGACCTAGCTAATGCCTATATATACTCATTGTAATATTACTTCAAGACAAGTTAGGTTTTCCTTAGGCATAGTTTAGGTTTTCTTGCAGCCATCATGTTCTAATTCTCTTCTTGGGTTTGGGTTATGTTGTAACTAGTGTGAGAACGGTTGTTTATGATTTTAAGTTTGTTTTTGCAAATAAAACTTCAAGGTTTACTTATTCCATGTTCTTCATAGTTTTCAAAGGAGAATGATTAGTTGAATTCTATCCATTTGTTCGGTATCGAGAGAGTCAAACTCACGAAATGAGTAAGTACGATTTCATCTATAGACGGTGCGATCAATCCGGCCTAGACATAGGTTAAGGGTTTAAGGCGGCTAAAAGAGGACGAACTAACATTGCTGTCTTTGCACGATTCACACCGCGACTGGTATTATCTGCAGTGGGCATCAACAAAATTCTGACTTAGACATAAGCGTGATCACTTTCGAAGTGTTCTGCCCAGCCTTGTAGTTCTGTCGAGTTTGCCGCCGAGACATAGTTCCATTCCCCTGCCGAGGCAGCGAGAGGTTCTTAGCAATCCGTCTGCCATCCCCTGCCGAGGCAGCATAGTCTGGCAGCGCAAAACAACTTGCCCTATTCAACGCAGTTTCACACTAAGCAGCAGCATAACCCTACCCATTCTATCAACCCTGTTTTTATTTTACTTTTCTTCTCAACAATGAATTTAACTGTGCATTTACTTTTTCTTGTGCAGGAACAACGATTCGATTCAAGCTGTCCAATCCCTTTGGGAGACGATATCTTTTATACTATAACTTGACAAGAGTCTGCCCTGTTTGAAACCATCCACAACAAGGGATGGGAGATGTTCGCACGGTAGCCAGAGATGGCCAACATCACTTTGGTCAGAGAATTCTATGCCCATCACCCTTGCCCAGAGCTACCGTTCGTATAAGTCCGAGGGGAGCCTGTCAAGCTGAACGCCACCATAATCAACAGCTTTTACTCCCTAGAGATGGATGACAACTCTCATGACGAGTGGAGGCAGTCACTGACGGGTACCGATTACGACAGGCTCAAGGCCAAGCTTTGCAAGCCAACGCCGCCACCTGCTGCTTGAAAGCATGTCGGCTCTATCCAACGACAGGCCAAGGACAAGCATTCCGTTGTTGGCCGCCACCGTAATCAACACGCCCTGGTTGGCAGGAAAGCATGTTGGCTCTATCCAACGCCGCCACCTGCTGCTTGAGGCAATGTTGTAGATTACTTTCATCAAGAGATGTCTGCTGCCCACCTCCCACAACTCCACTGTCCACCGGCAACGCCTTGCACTCATCCATAGCATCATGTCAGACCGGCCCATCAATGTTGGGGAGATCATATGCAAGGAGATCCACAGCTGCTTCCGTAAGACGAAGGGCAGGCTATACGTCCCATCACTCATCACCGACCTTTATGCCAATTTCAACGTCCCAACCGACCCCGGGGATGAGTTGACAACAACAAATGAGGGGTGGACCAAAAAAGTCCGCATGCAGATGATGCAGGCCCCGGAGAAAGAGCCCATCACTCCCAGCCAGCCTTCTACCGCCCAGCCTGCCACACCATTCGCCCCTGGCAGTACTGAAGCTGCCCCAACAAGTGAAGTCCTCACACTTCTGCGCACCCTCATCGAAAGCAACAAAAGAATCGAGCAGCAGCAACTGGCCTTTATGAAGTATGTGGGGGAGGTCCAATAAGCCTTTGTGGCTTATCTCCTACATAAGTACCCAGATGACGGCCCCACCTTGCCACCCTACCCTACAGATCTAGCTACCGCAGCTACCCCAGCACAAGGAACACCATCAGCCGCCGTTGCCAGCTACGCCGCCTTCCACAAACAGATGTCGTCCCCGACGCACTACCCATCGTACTCAGCCACCTCCGCCACCAACACGGTGGCAGACTCCCAGAGCGGCATCAGCAACATCATTCCCCCATCTGCACAGCGGCAACAGTGGCCAACACATCCTCATCAGAAAAGGTACAACAGTAGCCGCCAACAACAGAAGCAGCAACAGCAGTAGCAGCAGCCATCCAAATGGCGATAGATCCTCCGGCAACACCAACAGAGGAAGGAACAAGGAAGAGGAAGTGACGCATCATAGCCGTCGAGCCAATGGATGATGAAACAGAATCAGAAGAGAGCGAAGCACCTCCTGCCGAACCTTAAGAAGAACCTCATCCCACTCCCAAAAGAGTCCAGCCGCCGCAGACAGCAAAGGTCTCCCCTGTCAAGTCTACCGCCCGGACATCTGTCGGCCGCCGCCTAATCATCCAATCCTCATCCTCAGCAGCAAAGACCCAAACCTCCTCTCAACCCTCTACCAACTTCTAGTTTTTTCTCTTTTCTTCTCTTTACTTAATTTTTCTATTTTTATCAATGGTACTTTTCTATTCTCTCTGTTTTTTTTTCTAATTTTCTTTTTTATTTTCTGTTTTTATTTTGTGCATTGAGGCAATGCTCATCTCGAGTTTGGGGGGGGGATAGTAGCTCTCACATTTTTGTTTAGGCATACTTAGTAGCATATAGTTTTCATTGTACTTGCCTTAATATTAGCCGAAATAGAAAATTTTGTTATAACTTGTGCATATGATAGTTAGCTGATTAATTATTTTTGCACCAATAAATAAATTGAACTTAATTTGGGAAAAGTATGAAAAATGACTTAGAATTTTTTAATTGCCAAAATTGTCAAACACTACTGTTACTTGCTGAATTTGCTAGAATATCTAATGAACACCGCCTGCTTTGTTTTTAGAATTATTTGGAAAGTTCTAACAAAGGTTGCAGGTAACCGCCGAGGCAGGAAACATAAAAATAAAGCATTGCCACGAAAGAGAAAAAAATTATTGTTTTTCCCTAGAGGTGCCCGAAACAGGCTCTAGGAAGAATCACGTGCGAGGACACTCCGCTGCTTTCAAAGTCCATGAATCTGAAAATTTTGAAGTGACAGACAAATTAGCATGAGTGAATGAAAGTCTTCACGTGATGACTCTACTCCATGGGTTCGGGGTTTTGTAGTTTGCTCATATCTTAATTTCAGACCTAGAAGAGTAGTTGTGATAAGATGAAGCCCTCATTGCCATGATTAAATAATTGTGCTTAACTGTGATGTCTCGGCAACAACCTTATACATCATAACATCATCTTTGTTTATCTAGTTATTCTGCATATTCAGCTTGTACACAGTTATGCACACACTGCACTGGCATTATAGAAATTAATTCTAAGTTATTTTCTAGCTATTTTCCCTTCACTAATCTAATATAGGTGCCACGACCTTGAGATGCGAAATCAAGTTAAAAACAAGTTTTTCTTTCTGGTTAATATAAGGGCAAGTATGTTTAGGTTGCATTGCTTGAGGACAAGCAATAGTTCGAGTTTTGGGGTGTGTAAAGTGTCTACAAGTTCTATATTTCATGCACATTCTATCTCATATTATTGTTGTTTTTAGTACATTCTAGGCATAATTAGGACCATGCATTGCATTTTATAGTATTTCTTTACTTTGCCATGCTTTTATAGATTATCTATTATTTGGTGAAGAAAAGGTACTGTTTTAGTTTAACTTTGGTTTCAGGTACTAGAGGCTGACAGAGGGAAAGAGGAGCTGAGGACATGATGCTGAGGCAACAGACTAAGGAGCTGTACTGATGTAGTTCCAAACAGAGACAACAGCTGCCAAGTAGCTGTTGCCGCCCAACCCACCGCCCAAGACAGAAGACTATGGAATTGGAGAAGTGGAGTGCGATATGAAGAGCAGAAAATCTTGATTCTATCGATGTTTTCCACTCAATTTTCCAACGTCTGTAGCAGTAGGCGGAGCCGCCAAAGGAAGAACTCAAGATTTCTTGCGGAGCAAGGCAACGTGATAAAGTCCACATTCAACTCAAAGAAGTCAGAGTTTAAAGTCACATTTAATGCAAAAAGCTACTTTGAAGACTTCTACTTCAAGAAGGACTAGACCTAGCTAATGAATATATATACTCATTGTAATATTACTTCAAGACAAGTTAAGTTTTCCTTAGGCATAGTTTAGTTTTCTTGCCGCCATCATGTTGTAATTCTCTCCATGGGTTTGGGTTATGTTGTAATTAGTGTGAGAACGATTGTTTAGGATTTTTAAGTTTGTTTTTACAAATAAAACTTCAAGGTTTACTTATTCCATGTTCTTCATAGTTTTCAATTAATGCGAAAGATTAGTTGAATTATATCCATTTGTTCGGTATCGAGAGAGTCGAACTCACGAAGAGAGTAAGTACGATTTCATCTATAGACGGTGTGATCCATCCGGCCTAGACATAGGTTAAGGGTTTAAGGCGGCTAAAAGAGGACGAATTAACATTGTTGTCTTTGCAAAATTCACGCTGCGACTGGTATTATCTGCTGTGGGCATCAACAGAATTTTGACTTAGACATAAGCGGGATCACTTTCGAAGCATTCTGTCGAGCGTTGTAGTTCTTCCGTGTTTGCTACCAAGACACAGTTCCATTCCCCTACCGAGGCAGCGAGAGGGTCTCAGCAGTCCACCTGCCATACCCCGTCGAGGCAGTAGAGTCTGACAGTGCAAAGTAACTTGTCCTATTCAATGCAGTTTCACACTAAGCATCAGCATAACCCTGCCCATTCTATCAACCTGATTTCTTCTCTTTTAATTACTTGTGTTTTTATTTTACTTTTCCTCTCAACAATCAATTTAATTGTGCATTTACTTTTTCTTGTGCAGGAACAACGACTCGAATCAAGCTGTCCAATCCCTGTGGGAGACGATATCTTTTATACTATAACTTGACAAGAGTGTGCACTTGCGCTCATAAATAGAGAACACCCAAACGCTCTACACATTGATGTGAATACGTTGATTCAGGCTATAACCGGGGCTATTCAGAAAACTTTAGCGGGTGTTCAGGTTGCATCACCACCTCAGGGTGCATGTTCTGGTCTGTCGTTAGAACGATTTCGTAGCTTGGGCGGAGTCGAGTTTCGGGGATTGTCACCCGAGGGTTCAGAGGCATGGTTTGAGAGCTCAGTTCGTATTTTGGGACAGATGGAGTGCTCTGATGTACATATGCTAGGTTGCATCGTCTTTTTGCTTCAGGGAGATGCCTATACTTGGTGGACTACCATCACAACGGGTATGCCAGAGGTCGAGGATACTTGGGAATTCTTTAGGACTGCTTTTCGTAAAAAGTATCTAGCTCCTCGATACCTAAACGGGAAAAAGAGAGAGTTCATGGCTCTAGTTCAGGGTAGCATGACCGTGTCCGAGTATGAGGTATAGTTCGTACGTCTTAGTCAGTACGCTTCTGAGTTGGTTCCTACTGAGAGGGAACGATGTGAGCATTTTCGATATGGTTTGATCTATGAGGTGAAGACCTACATGTTGGCTTTTGACTATATGGATTTTGATGTATTGGTCGCTAGGGCCAAGGACATTGAACAGTCTTTGGGACTTGCTGATCGTAGAGGTGGATCTAGTTCAGGGAAAAGGACCGCTGAGTGGGATAGGGACCGTACCAAGAGACACAAGGATAAGAGACCCCGTCATGATCATAGGCGTGGAGGTGGTAATCCGGGTTGAGGCCATCACGTCCAAGGGGCTAAAAATCATACTCCTGATTGTACCAAGTGTGGTAGACATCATTTCGGCGAATGTTGGGGAACTTATGGCTCATGTTGGAACATCGGGTCTTGAGCGCTCTTGAAACGTGATTGTCCACATCCGGCTAGGGATGGACATGCTCTTGCACGAGCTGTCGAGCATCATAGAGGTCGTGGGCGCGGTCGAGGTAACTTTCGGCCTAGGAATGATGGTCAGAGGAATGTGGCTCATGTTGTGGCAGTTCAGCCCGAGGGAGGTGGACCGGCTAGAGTGTATGTGCATCGTGAGGACAGGAATGACACATATGTGATTGCGGGTAATTTCTCGTTACATTCTTTGACTTTGCTTTCTTTGATTAATTCCGGCTCTACACATTCATATATATTGAGTGAGCATGCGAAGATGTTAGACATTCCGGTCGAGATATTAGATATGGGTATGAGTGTCACGAGTTCTTTTGGTGAGACAGTTGTAGTTGGAAAGATGTACAGAAGATGTCCTTTGATGGTTCAGGGTCATGTTTTTCCCAAGGATATGATGGAATTGTCGTTTTATGGTTTTGATATAATTTTTGGGTATGGATTGGCTTATGGAACATAGGGCTAGGGTAGATTTCGAGACAAAGCGTGTGTTCTTGAGGCTTTCAGATGATTATGAGGTAGTAGTAGTGGGCGAGAACGTTAAGTTCTTGTCCAATGTTGTTTCAGCTTTAGAGGCTCAGAAGTTAATGGATATTGGTTGTCAGTCGTACTTAGCCTATGTTATGAATCCAAATATGAGTGAGGCACGACCGCAAGACATCAGAACTGTTTGTGAATTTCCTGAGGTATTTTCGGAAGAATTGCATGGTTTGCCGCCTGATAGAGAGGTGGAGTTTGCTATAGAGACATATGCTAATTCTGCTCCAGTATTGATTGCTCTGTATCGAATGGCTCCTAAAGAAATGAAAGAGTTGAAGACACAACTTCAGGAACTGATAGACCAAGGGTTCGTTCGTCTGAGTATTTCACCTTGGGGTGCACCAGTGTTGTTTGTGAAAAAGAAAAATGGCAGTTTGACGATGTGTATCGATTACCGACAATTGAATAAGTTGACAGTGAAGAACAAATATCATTTGCCGAGGATTGACGACCTGTTTGATTAGTTGAGACGTGCTTCAGTGTTTTCGAAGATAAGTTTGAGATCCGGTTATTATCAGTTGAAGGTAAGAGATCAAGATGTACCGAAGATAGCTTTTCGCACTCGTTATGGACATTATGAATTCTTAGTGGTGCCCTTTTGTTTGACGAATGCACCAGCAGCTTTTATGGATATGATGAATAGGGTGTTTCATGAGTACTTGGATCAGTTTGTGGTAGTATTCATTGATGATATCTTAGTGTACTCTCGTATCGAAGAGGATCATGATCAGCAATTGTGTTTGATATTGCAGAAATTTTTAGACAACCAGTTGTATGCCAAGTTGAGCAAATGTGAGTTTTGGATCAGGGAAGTAGTCTTCCTAGGTCATATTATATCAGCCGAGGGAATCCGAGTGGATCCTAAGAAAGTTGAGGCAGTTGTGAACTGGAAGCAACCGAAGTCTGTGACCGAAATTCGTAGTTTCTTAGGCTTAGCCGGTTACTATAGACGTTTTGTTGAAGGTTTCTCAAAGGTTGCAGCTCCTTTGACTAAATTGCTACAGAAGGATGTTCAGTTTGAGTGGACTGATGCAAGACAACAAGCATTTGAGAAATTGAAAGAAGCCTTGACAAAAGCTCCTGTTTTGATTCAACCCGTGTCAGGGAAAGAGTTCGTAATCTACAGTGATGCATCGTATGTTGGCTTAGGTTGTGTGCTTATGCAAGAGGGAAGAGTAGTGGCCTATGCGTCTAGACAGTTGAAGACTCATGAGCATAATTACCCTACACACAACATAGAATTGGCTGCAATGGTTTTTACTTTGAAAGTTTAGAGACATTACCTTTACGACGAGAAATGCACAGTGTACACCGATCATAAGAGATTGAAGTATTTGATGACGCAGAAGGAATTGAACCTTAGACAACGTAGATGGCTAGAATTACTTAAGGACTATGATCTCACGATTGAGTACCATCCATGTAAAGCCAATGTAGTGGCCGATGCTTTGAGTAGGAAGGTGGCAGTCGAGTTACGAGCTATGTTTGCTAGGCTAAGTTTGTCTCAAGATGGTGGTTTGGTGGCCGAATTGCAAGTTAAACCTTTGTTGATTCAGTTGATCCGAGAGAAACAGTTGCAATATAGATCATTAGCATCTCACATGCAAGACATAGCAGAGGGTAAACCGACATATTTCTGTTTTAGTAGTGATAGAATCTTGTGTTTCAAAAGTAGAGTAGTTTTTCCAGAAGATGTTGAGTTGAGACGCACCATTATAACCGAAGCTCACAATAGTATGTTTGTTATGCATCTGAGAAGTACGAATATGTATCGCGATTTGAAATATGAGTACTTCTAGGTTGGTTTGAAGAAAGATGTTGCCGATTTTGTGACTAAGTGTCTGGTTTGTCAACGAGTTAAGGCCAAACATCAGTTTCCTTCAGGTTTGTTACAACTGTTGAGAATTCCCGAGTGGAAGTGGGAGAGAATTACCATGGATTTCGTATCAAGTTTGCCATTGACACCTTCTAAGAAGAATTCGGTTTGGGTGATCGTTGACCGTTTTACAAAATGTGCACACTTCTTGGTTGTTCACACTACTTATACCTTAGATAAGTTGGTTGATTTGTATATTAGTGAGATTGTGTGATTGCATGGTGTACCGAAGTCTATAGTATCAAACATAGATCCGAGATTCACAGCTAGATTTTGGGAGAGTTTTCATAGTGCTTTGGGAACTCGATTGAACTTCAGCACTTCGTATCATCCTCAGACCGATGGTCAGTCAGAGAGAGTTATACAAGTGTTGGAAGACATGTTGAGATGTTGCATTATTGAATTTCAGGGTTCATGGGAGAAGCATCTACCGTTAGTAGAGTTTGCGTACGATAACAGTTATCAAGCGAGTATTCAGATGGCACCTTGGAAGAAGGTGACGAGATTTGGTAGGAAGGGTAAGTTGAGTCCGAGATTTATTGGCCCGTATGAGATAGTTGAGCGAGTTGGTCTCGTTGCTTATAGATTGAGATTGCCGACCGAGTTAGAAACGCTCCACGATGTGTTTCATGTTTCGATGCTTCGGAGGTATTGATTAGATCTGTCACATGTTATGTCAGTCGAGGAGATAGAACTGAATCCGGATTTAACCTACGATGAAGAACCAGTTGAGATTTTAGGTTCGGATAGCAAAGTGTTGCAGGGAAGGACCATTGAGTTGGTCAAAGTGAAGTGGCGACACCGAGGAGTAGAAGAAGCCACTTGGGAGAGAAAAGATGACATGAAGAAACAATTTCCGTATCTCTTTCCGTCAGGTAAATTTCGAGGACGAAATTCCTTAAGTGGGGGAGAGTTGTAACGCCTGAGTTTAGGGCCCATGAGATAATCGGGGTTTGGTTAAACCGATATGGGTTAAACTAATTTTGGGGAACCATTTATAATAAACAACTTTAAGGATTTTAAAGAAAAATGGTAAAAAGGGAATTTTGAAATTAGAAAGGATTTTTGAAAACATCAATCATCTTCCTAAAACCCATTTTCACGTTATCTTCCCCAAAACACCAATTTTCACTATTCCATTAATTCAAGCATTTCATCCAAGCAACCTTTCAAGGTAATGTTTTTCTTGTTTTGATTTTCACTTCCTTAAACTAGTTGTTGATGAAATATTTCATTAACTCATTGTTTAAGTTTGTTTCCAAAATGCTTTCTGTTGAAAAAAGAAGAAAATGAGGGAATTTTTGTTTGGGTTGTTTGATGCTAGGTTTAAAAGTGTTTTTAACTTTGCTTTGATGTTCAAATAATGTTGGGATAGTGGCTTAATAATGGGAAACCCGAAACTAGCAAAAAAGAGAGGTTTTTGGAGTTGAAAATTTGGGTTTTTGGTTTGTTCTTGTGAAGAACTTTGGGATGATGGTTCCTAGACTTTGGGTAAGTGTTTTGGATGTTGAAAGGTGTGATTTTGATGGTAATTTCGTTGGGTTTTGGCCGCTTGTTGGTTTGATTCGTTTTGACGATGTTTCCAAGTGTTTCGGTTGTGAATCGATTGTTTTTTTATGATAGATGTTGGGTTTCTGTGTTGCTGCAAGTTTGGGGGCTTGAATTGGGGATAATGCTCCATTTTTGAATTGGTTAGAAGTAAGGGAAGTAGATTTGGGCTCTTCGGACGCGATACCGGGTGATTTGGGGGCTTGAATCGGTGTTTCGGCTATTGCTTGTGTGTTGGCTGGTGAGTAGAAATGTTTTCTAAGCCTTAACTTGGTTAAGGATATGTTTTGGGGGTTTAGATTGAGCTAGATAAGCCGATCTAAGCTCAAGAGTAAGTTTTAAGCATTTTAGTCTTTATTTTCGATAAATTCTACTATGTGTTATGAATGATTTTCATATTTCATGTTTGCCATGAATATCCTTGTATTATGCATATGATTTCTTTAATTGATCCCATGTTGGTTATGGTTGTGACCATGAGAACACGAGGTAAGTGTTGGTTTGGTGGGTTATTGACAATGTGAAATCTTATTACCGGATATAGTTGGTCGACCACTAGGATGAGAGTGCATGTTGCGTGTAAAATAGTCTATCGCAATGTAGTGCAAGTGTACACGTCGCAAGTAATAAAGTGATACGGAGTATCGGATATCGTCTCCACAGGGATTGGGACAACTTCAGAATTAATATTCCTGCACAAGGGAAAAGATAAGTTTAATAAAGAGATGTGAAAATTCTTGAATATAAACTAAAATAGGTAAAGGAATCAGATTGAGAAAATAGGATGTTATTGATTTGTTCAGTAGTGTAGGTGTCGCATTGTTCAGAGGAACTTCTATTGCGTCTGTCGTCATGCCTGTCGCGGCAGCACCTGTCGCGGCAGAGGTCTGTTTATGTCGCGACAACGATCAACAACTCTGTACTTCAAGTTTGGCAAGAATCCCTGGAGTGACTTGTCCTATCCCTAGATCCAAGTCTGTCGATGAACACGTCTTGGATGATACCTCCTAGCGTGAATCAAAGGATGAACACCGATGTTTGTGAATTCTTTATCAGCCACTGAACCTCGTCCTATCCCTTGGTCCGAGATAGTTCAACCATAAACTGGAGAACCTGTACTCACTCCTTTCGTATACTTAACTCTCCCAATATTAAGTAAATAGATAATCTTACAATGCTCTCTCGATACTCTTGCAAGATGTTGAAACCAGAATGAATAAACTTGAAGTTTTATTGATTTGAACAGAAAATCCTAAGAAACAGTTTAACCCTTACAACTACTTTACAAGATCAACCCTTAGCCCTGGGAAATTTTAGAACATGACGGAGAAGGGGGAAAACTAGGGTTTGTGATGGAAGACGGCTAGGAACTAGGTTGTATCTCTAGGTTGAATTACAAGAATATCTATAGGCCTTGGGTACAAGTTTTCTTAATGGCCAAGAATACTAGTTTGAATTAAAGTACAATTCATTAAAGACTAAATCTCTTAATAAACGTCCTTTAGTTCGCCCTATCTTCTTACTTTGACTTTCTCCTCAAACTTTGGGCAAGGCCTTTCTTGTGCTTCTGGGCTCCAAAAATTATGCGAGTGGTCTCTAAAAATTAAGCTTGAAATCCTCTGTCAGTCGAACTCCACTTCGCATTTTCCATCTCTTCTTATTCGCTGTCGCTACCTCTGTCACGGCATATGTCATGGCAGCGAGTTATAAGGTAGTTTGCTTCAACACTGTCGCCACTTCTGTCACGGCAACTGTCACGGCATCACTGTCACGACAGTGATGTATGAGGCAGTTTTCTTCACTCCAGCTCTTCTTTTCCTCTGCTGCCCTGGATTCTGCCACGACAGTTATCTTCAAGAATTGACCGAAATCAGCAGCATCTGTGCAAAATTATCCATCTGTGATGTTTATGCAAATTCTATCCTAAAATGCAACTAAACATGCTTGAGTGCATCAATAATTTGGATAAATGAGGGCTAAAATATAGAACATTTATTCACTTAACACACCCCCAAACTCGAATTATTGCTTGTCCTCAAGCAAATGCAACCTATCTAAGAGTAATTTTTTTTGCTTGGCTTAATTCAGTGAACTTTCATTACCTACAACACATTCACTATCAAGAGCAGTACCTTGTCGGGTGTTTATGGATTTATCCGGAACAATGATATAATTCTTGTGCAAGTGTGTGCATGTTTTGTGAACAAATATGTGCCTAGACTCTCTTAGTTACCAGAATAGTTATGCTACTCACTTGAATTTTATGTCAAATTTCATTTTTTGAGGCAATTCTTAGGCTTTTTTAGTTTTTTCTGAATTAGACTCTGTGTTTTTCTTATTTTGATTGTACTAGAGCCTGTTTTTGGGCACCTCTAGCTATCTTCCTAGAGCCGATATTAGGCACCTCTAGGGGTATTGAGTCTAAGTTTTTCTTTTCTTATATTCTTTTCCTAGAGCCATTGTTAGGCACCTCTAGGGGCAACTCAAGTGGTTAAGCTTTCCTACTCTAGTTCTCTAATAGAAGTCTAGACAATATATAAGTCACAAGGGTGTTTTTGAAGTTTAGAACTATAGCAAGGCTCTAAATAATTCCTAAAGCATCATAAAGGCACTGTTACGACAGAGTATGTCGCGGCATGTAAGTTCAGTTCAAAGACTTAAGCCAAATATATATATATATTATTTTTTTGACACAAAAATAAATAGTTATAAATACAAAATATAATTAGTCCATTGATAATATATATATATTTTAAAACACAAAATATAATTAGTCCATTAATAATAGGAGGAATGCCTACCCCCAAACTCGAGGGTTGCATTGTCCTCAATGCATGACAAACAGAAATATAAAAACATCACAAATTTCAAATAGATGCACAGACGATAGAAAGAGTTAAACAAACTTAAGTTGAAGTGTTGTCGTCACTGATGCTGTCTATGCAGAGTTGTCGGCGGGCAGTTTCTTTTGCAGCAAAGGTTGGATTTGTGGTTGGAGAGGAGGAGGCTACCTTCTTCTTTGCCTTGTGAGGTGTCTGGATTCTGGTAGGTGAACCTTTTGGAGCTTTGTCCAGAATCTCAAGCTCATTGTCGCTTTTGCTGCTGCTTTACTTCTTTCAGCTGGATTCGGGTGCAGGGCGGCAGCATCAGTACTGTCGGGTGGCAGGTGCAGGGCGACAGCATCAGTACTGTCAGGTGGCAGGTGCCTGGGTTGCCGATCTTTCAAAGGATGCCTCCTCTACTGCCAGGGCAGTGAAACTAGATACTGCCGAGGCAGAGAACACCATGTCTTGATGGCCTTGGGTTTTTAGGTTGCTGTGAGTTCTTTATTAGAAAAGACAAGAAAAACAAATAAAATAAAAAACTTAAGAGTTCAAGAGGGAATTAATCCTTGAAACTCTTATCCTAAAATAACGAAATTAGAAATTGAAACTAAATAAAATTTGAGGAGTGTCGTTTCTGATATTTCTTATGGTCCATCTGCACCCTTCATCGAGTTACAATTTTGCCCAAAAAGGGTTGGGCCAATGTGCTCGTGGCTACTCCTTTTTGTTTTATCATGGTGGAAGTGACTTTCTTTCTGGTTCCTTTGTAGTCCATAAAGTCCTCCCATCTAGGCATTGTTCCTGAACACATGAACATATGTTTAGGAAAAATTATATCTATATCCAACCATATACTTACCTCATTCTTGTCGAAGTTCATTATGGTGGAAAGTAGCTTTTGATGCCGTGTATGCTGCTGCGACAGCCAGTTATTTTGACAGTCCTTTGTCAGGTTGCTTTGCAGGTCAAGGGGACATTGGAAAGTGCCATGACTCCCTATATCAATTTCTGTTGGCCACTCGGAGGTCTCCATCAGTAGAGATCTCGATGATTCTAAATCCACCGGCGTTGGTTCCTTAAATACCTGCAATGGAATTGGTGAGTTTTCAAAGAATTCAAAAGGTTCGTTTATTACATGCTCATATTCCATTGGCGAGGCATTGTCATCGGGTTGCTCTTGCATGTGGTTGTGCGAGTGCCATGGCGAAAGTGGATGTATGCAATCTTTGTCGGGCATAGCTGAGGCAGTGGTTTGAGGTTTTGCCTCGGCAGTGGTTGCTGCTTCAGCATCAGTCGCTGCCGAGGCGGCAGGTGCCGCTTCGACCGGGTTTCTACCTCGGAAGTGGTTGCCGCCGTAACATTCTTCTCAACTTCACTAGGTGTTGTTGCGGTGTTGTTCCGTTCAGGCTCCTCGATCATTACCAAGGCAAGTTGCTGCTTAGGATCATCATGTGTTGGGCAGTCTCTTTCATTGGCATCCTTATCATCTTGCCTCGGGATTTCAGGTTCATCCGTGGCATGAATGAGGACCGGTGTGCTCAAGATTGCATCCACCTTGGCGATTCTTTTGTCCATAGAAGCCGACAATTCTTGAGTGAGTGCCATGAAGGCTTGTAGTGCGTATTCTAAGGATTTTGACTGCTCTTGAGAATGATGACATTGCCAGGGCATGTCGGGTTCTGCAGCAAAACTGTTATGGTAAAAAAAATTTGCGAGTTTTGATCATACCATAAAAAATTTTGCTACTGCGGCAGTGGCATCTGTTGTCCCTGTTGCTGCTGTGGCGGCATATCTTGTTCTTGACGGTTCCATCGTTGGTTGTCCATATATTCGCCGAAAAAACGGGGAAAACTTTCGAGTGCATGATTACCTTTACGGTAATTGCAAGAACTTTCCCACATCAGCTCTCGAATGGTTTTTCCTGACATGCTGATGCCCTTGAACCTGTATTGCACATGAGTATTTTTTTAACAAAAGAAAAAAACGAATAAAATAAGGCAAGAAAATAAATATAAGTGCAGAAAAAAATACGAAGTTGTGCGTCAATCCCTGACAACGGCGCCAAAAACTTGTTGCGTGTAAAATAGTCTATCGCAATGTAGTGCAAGTGTACACGTCGCAAGTAATAAAGTGATACGGAGTATCGGATATCGTCTCCACAGGGATTGGGACAACTTCAAAATTAATTTTCCTGCACAAGGGAAAAGATAAGTTTAATAAAGAGTTGTGAAAATTCTTGAATATAAACTAAAATAGGTAAAGGAATCAGATTGAGAAAATAGGCTGGTATTGATTTGTTCAGTAGTGTAGGTGTTGCACTGTTCCAAGGAACTTATGTTGCATCTGTCGTCGTGCATGTCGCGGCAGAGGTCTGTTGATGTCGCGAAATCGATCAACAACTCTGTACTTCAAGTTTGGCAAGAATCCCTGGCGTGACTTGTCCTATCCCTAGATCCAAGTCTGTCGATGAACACGTCTTGGATGATACCTCTCGGCATGAATCAAAGGATGAACACCGATGTTTGTGAATTCTTTATCAGCCACTGAACATCATCCTATCCCTAGGTCCGAGATAGTTCAACCATAAATTGGAGAACCTGTACTCACTCCTTTCGTATACTTAACTCTCCCGATATTAAGTAAATAGATAATCTTACAATGCTCTCCTGATACTCTTGCAAGATTTTGAAACCAGAATGAATAAACTTGAAGTTTTATTGATTTGAACAGAAAATCCTAAGAAACAGTTTAACCCTTACAACTACTTTACAAGATCAACCATTAGCCCTGGGGAAATTTAGAACATGATGGAAAAGAAGGAAAACTAGGGTTTGTGATGGAAGACGGCTAGGAACTAGGTTGTATCTCTAGGTCGAATTACAAGCATATATATAGGCCTTGGGTACAAGTTTTCTTAATGGCCAAGAATACTAGTTCGAATTAAAGTACAATTCATTAAAGACTAAATCTCTAAATAAACGTCCTTTAGTTCGCCCTATCTTCTTGCTTCGACTTTCTCCTCAAACTTTGGGCAAGGCCTTTCTTGTGCTTCTGGGCTCCAAAAATTATGCGAGTGGTCTCTAAAAATTAGGCTTGAAATCCTCTATCAGTCGAACTCCACTTCGCATTTTCCATATCTTCTTCTTCACTATCGCTACCTTAGTCACGGTATATGTCACGACAACGAGTTATAAGGCAGTTTGCTTCAACACTGTCGCCACTTCTGTCACGACAACTGTCACGGAATCACTGTCACGGCATCACTGTCACGGCATCACTGTCACGGCATCACTGTCACGACATCACTGTCACGACAGTGATGTTTGAGGTAGTTTTCTTCACTCCAGCTCTTATGTTCCTCTGCTGCCCTGGATTCTGCCACGACAGTTATCTTTTGTTCCTCTGCTGCCCTGAATTTTGCCACGACAGTTATCTACAAGAATTGACCGAAATTAGCAGCATCTGTGAAGAATTATACATCTGTGATGTTTATGCAAATTCTATCCTAAAATGCAACTAAACATGTTTGAGTGCATCAATAATATGGATAAATGAGGGCTAAAATATAGAACATTTATTCACTCAACAGTGCACTCAGGGTAAAAGTCGTGTGTGGCCTTAGTGATGCTAGATTCCACTAAGGAGGAGTACGGTGATGTGAGATTCCACCGGAAGCTATGTTTTACTAGACGAGTGAGTACAGTGATGTGAGATCCCACCGGAAGTGTCTAGTGGTTTTAAGAACTATCCGCATATCCGAGTAAAAGTGTTAAATGTCAATATGCCTATGGTGCTCTAAATTCTCATGTTGAGCATGTTTTATCGTTCATTTCCATTTATGCTTATGCATGTAGTTGGTTACGTTGTATGTATGATGAGAATGAGCATGAGGTAAGCTTGTGGCTTGTGGATGCATTCAGTAAATGCACGAGAGGTTAAATGCATTTTGTTATGTGTTCAAGCATGAGGGAAATGATTTGGAAATGGTTTTTGGTTTCAAGCAAACTATGATTTAAAACTGCATTGTTGTAGCTACTATTTTGAGCACCGCTCACTAAGCATACTTTCTTACGCTCCTCTTTCCAAAAATGCAGATCCGTAGTGTCTCGGTGCAGCCAAAGGAACAAGGGAGTGACCAAGGAGGTCGTTTTTTCTCAAGTATGGTTTTCGGCATAATAACTAGTATATAACAATGGGATAGGGCCTTTTGTTTTGGATATGTTGCTAGAACTCCTTGCTGTTTGGGATACGTTCATATGCCTATATAGACTTGTAAAGGCTCTTATTATGTTGAAGTATGACTTGTGAGTTTTGGTTGTTTGTTGGATTTTATGCAAAGTATGGCTTTCCTTTTGAATCTTGTTATGTTAAGTTTTGCCATGATGTGTTTCTAGCATGTCTTGATGAGTACCATTGGTTGCCTTGAGTTTGTTGAGTGTTGTATGTTGTTAGGATGCCTTTTGGTGGTTTCAAATTGGCTTAAACCAGCAAATTCAGTCATTTCAGGCCTACCATTTCGATACGGTCGAGGTTGTATCGAAATGGGGGACCTGAAAGGGCTTTGGCGTATCGATACGGGTTGAGCGCGTATCGTTACGATTTGCCACTGGAATTTGTGGTTCCGAAACGTTTCAAGGGTGTTGCGATACGGGTTGGCGTTCCGAAACCCTCGAGAAAGTTTTAATACGCCCGTATCGGTACAGTCTCTGAGCGTATCAGAATGACCTCTTGAGGTTGACTTGGGATTTTTTACCGTTGAAGGCGTATCGATACGGGCCCGAGCGTATCGATACGACATGTTTTAAAACTGTACAAGTAGCCTCAAAAGCTCGTTTCGAGTGGTTTTTGCTCATGTTTTGCTTTTCCGTTGCTAGTCTCCTCACATAGGTTTTAAAATGGCATTTAGACAAGATTAAATTATAATAGTTATAAAAAAAGAAAAATTAGGGTTCCTAATCAGAGTGAAGCCTTAATGGATTTCTCTTCGGTTTTCCCCGTGTAACTCGTTCGATGCAGTCTGGTGGCTAGGCCAGGTCGAGGGGGTTACACCCCAACTTGTGTAACTTTCATTGTATCATTTTCTTTCAAGTTTGGGGAGTGATTACATGTAATTGGGCAATATATCAACCTTGTGAGAGGTATTTTCATATTGACATTCCTTATTTGTATTGAGAGAGTCTTGGTTAATCTTTGGGTGGAAAGATTAACCGGTTTGTAAAGGTTACCTCCTAAGCCTAGAAAAGGGAAAGAATATCTAGTGGATATTGTTCAAAATCCTTAGTGGGAGCTAAGGTAGTGGATGTAGAGCTTGTTCAAAGCTTGAACCACTATAAATTGTCTTATCTTCAATCTTTACATTTTCAATTTGCTCCCTTCCAGTTTAAAAAGCCAATTCACCCCCCTCTTGGTCAATTTCAATTCGATTGATCCACTCAACATAATCTCATAACCCCAAACACTCAACTTGACACATTTACCCATAAACCCCAAACCTCAACCCATAAATCTTACAATCCATAATAATTAAAATGCAAACATAATCCCCTAATCCCTAAACTAATCCCATAACCTCAAACATAATAATTTTAATTAAGCTCCAAATTTAGTGATCAAATTTAACAAATTAAAATTCCATTGAAACAATTAATAAAAAATCCTACATTAAGCATGGTTAAATTAAAATGTGTGTGAATTTTATGGCCTTACTAACTAACTAATTAACTAAAGACCTAATTAAAAGAACCTAATCCTAAAGGCCAAATAAAAATGATCAATTATTCTGGGACCTAATTGAACTAAACTAAAATTTAAAAGTGAAAACATGACTTAAATGAAAAGTATCTAAACATAGAAGGACATTATGGGTGATTTCCCCATAAACCTACAAAATGTTGGGAACTTTCCCTCCAATTCACTCCGGTCGTGTTTCATAACAAAGGATTTGATGCCCTTTTTTATTTTTATTTTTGTTAAAAAAACAATGTCGTGTGGCATTTGATTAAAGGATTTGAAATTCTTTCTTATTCATTTTGTTTTCATTTAGAAACTATCACCATATTAAAAATATTTGACTAAAATTACAAAAAATGAATAGGGGTCAATTTGGAATAAAAATAAAGTTTTATGGACTATTATGAATAAAAATATTAAATTAAAATTAAAAATATTTGACTCAATTACAAAAAAATGAATAGGGGTCAATTTGGACTAAAATTAAAGTTTTATGGACTATCTATAATGAACAAAAATATCATCATATTAAAAACATTGAATTGATTAGAAAATTTTAAAAGAAATAGCGGTGAGTTCGAATCTCTAAACCCCAAACATCAACCCCTAAATCTGGCAATCACTGATAATTAAAGTGCAAACCGAATCCTAAACTAATCTCATAACTCCAATCAACCACTCAACTTGACACATTTAACCCTAAATCTTACATTTACTAATAAATAAAGTGCAAGCATAATCCTCAAATCCCCTAATCCCTAAACAAATTCTACAACACAAACACTCAACTTGAAACATATATTATACCCATAAACCCCAAACTTTAACCCCTAAATCTTACAATCACTAATGATTAGAGTACAAGCTCAATCTCTAATCCCTAAATAATCCCATAACTCCGAACACTCAACTTGACACATTTACCATTAAACCCTGAACCTCAACCCCTAAATCTTTTTTTACCGGGCCGATATAAATTGGGTCTTCAAAAGCTCGTCAAACGTTTGGAATTGCCATCAGTCGTTTTGGGTTGGGAACAACTGATATAAGTTGAGCCTTTAAAAGGTTTAATTATTAAATTATTTTATGAAGGAAGAACTAATTAAAAAAGAACCTAAACGTAAAGGTCTAAGGAAACTGAACTAAAATTGAGACTAAAATGAAGCAAACTAAAATTAAAGAAAAAAAAACTTAAATGTAAAGCTCTTAAACTAGTAATGACCTAAAGTGCAAATAAACCCTGAAAATAGGCGGGATTTTCCCTTCCATTTTATTAACCTTGTTATTGTTTTAATTTCAAAAGAAATTGAAATATGGGAATTGGGATTGGAGTTTGAGCAGTTTGGTTCATTGGGATTTGGGCAGGCCGAATTCCTAAAAAATGTGAGTTTTTTTTTAATTTTGTCTAAATTAAAAAAATGAATATGAGTCAATTTGGACTAAAAATTAAATTTTAGAGATTAGAATAAATTGGACTAAATTGCAAAAACTATAAATAAACAAAAATAGAAAATACCAAAAATAGAAATATATATGAGTCAATTTCGGCTAAAAATAAAGTTTTAGAGACTATAATGAACAAAAATATCATCATATTTAAAACATTAGACTAGATCAAAAAATTTAAAATAAATTGAGGTTAATTCAAACTTAGTAGTGTCAAATGTATATCTAAATCTAATCTTTCCTATATATATATATAACAAAAAGATTATTTAACACTTTAAATTGATTTAAAAAAGTAATAGTTTACAACAAATTAAATTCATACTTCCTCAATTCAATTACATGTCAGGTAAATATCAAGTCATGTCAATATCAATTCAGGTCAACAACAGGTCGGGTTCAAAATAAGTCGGGTCATTTAACAAGTCGGGTAAAATCGGATTTCGGGTCGATTCAGTCAGATAATATATGTTATTTGCTAGGTCAGTCTTTTGTTCGTGTTCGTTTCAGTCGGGTTTCGGGTCCACAATAATAGGTTCAATTCGGGTTGGGGTCGTTCTTGGTACTACAGTAACAGGTCCAACTCGGGTTCGGGTCAACAACAGTCGGTTACAAATCAGTTTTAGGTTATCGCATCTCTGGGTCAAACCAAATTCTAACTCAAGCAAGCTTCAATCGAGTTTTCAAATCGAATCAGCTTTTTACATCCATAAGTGTGTGTAGGGTCGGGAAAGTTTGGGTAGGGGTGTTAATAGTCAGAGAAGGAGACAATTTGAAATGGGCAGCCCTTATGGGTTATTGATTAAATGAAGGAATTGTGCACATGGCTTATCCGAATAAATGACAAAGTAGCAGTCAAACAAAGTCACTGCTCTTCTACTCCATATTTCTATTTTTAACGTGCGCCGTCTCCTCTCTTTATCACGGAATAGTTTTATCAGTCGAATTCACATGCATTGTATTTCCAAAGACAGAATACATGTTCAATTTTGGAAGCAATCGTCGTAAATCCTAGATATAAACACTATAATAGATGTATAATAATAAAAAAATATTAGAAAGCTTTTAACAAAGATGAAATAAATAAGATAGTTTTGGCTATTCAATTTTTTTTTTGAGTTATGCGAAACACATTTTTAAAATTATCAATTAATTTAAATGGATAGGTGTTAGGTTCTTTAAATAATGTTAGAAGTTTAAATTTTGATATCGTAAATGAAGCAAATCGGAGTGAGAGTACCGATCTCATGGGTCTATGTAGTACATGATTCAGATTAGTTAATCAATAAATCATATAACAGTAGTTATAAAAATAAAAATTATTTCATGCACTAGCGGTAAAAATTTGATTCTTATATGTTGAGCTCAAACGATCAACCGAATACGCCAAAGGGGGGTAAACTGGCCTTTGAGTTATTGTGGTGGAAGCAATAGGAAATTAAAAAAATTTGCACAATGATTTATAGTGGTTCAACTTCTAAACCAAGTCCACCTTCACTACCTTAGCTATCCACACTAAGAATTTTTCACAAATTTACTAATTTGGCTTTCTTTTTTCTAAGCTCAAGAAGATAACATTTACAAACCTCTAAGCTTATAGCCCAAAGCTTTGAGAATACTCTCACAAAGAAAATACAAATTTAGCAAACTAGGAAAACCTAACAATGCAAAGAGTTTGCACAATTTAGCTCTCACCCAAAATCCTAACACTTAAGCAAATGTGACAATTTGACTCACTAGTGTTTTTTACAAGCAATTTGACAATTTAAGCACTAAAATAATTTCTCTATACAAAGAATATTGGCATTAAGTTTCTTGTTGTTCCATGGCTGTTTGGAGCTTGCTTTTAAACCCTCTAAGGAGTTCTTGACTGTTACTAGTCGGTGGGATTGGTTAGAGCCGTTTGAGACTTTAAATCCTTCCATAAATACAGTTTTTGGGTCGTCTTTATCGGTACTCGAGCATCAATATCGATACATGATTTAAATGAAAAGAGTCGTTGGAGCATTTAGTACACTGAGTACCAGTACACGATACATGCGTATCGGTATGGTCCCTCACGTATTGGTACGGCTAAGCATGTACCGGTACAAAAGATGGCTACTGGAATTCTGAAATCTTAGGGATTAAAAGGGCGTATCGGTACATGGGAAACTGTACCGGTACGGGCTCTTTTGAGTATCAGTACGAGGAAATCTGTACCAGTACTCAGAGCTTATTTTTTTACTTTTGGGTTATTTTGAAAGCGTTTGAACATGTCAAAAACTCTTTAAAAACCTTTCAAATATATTTTTCAAGTTAATGAATTTTTGAAATATTTTTACAAATTTGTTTAAGTCTAAATTTTTTTAAGTTATATCAAAATCAAATATTTTAACATTACGAGTGACTCTAATTTAAAGTTTAAATGCTCAATATAAAATTTAAGAATTTAACTTTTTAAAATTTAAAGTTTACGATTTAAATATGTCTCTTAAAAACGCCAACAATGTTTTCAACACTCCCAAAATTATAAATTATAAGGGGAAAAAGTCTATATATACATCACGAACAAATGCATCTCAAAATAATTGTCGTCTGTGATGTATAAACTTAAAATTTTCTAGATAATATATGATGGGTTCCGTCTATATAAACTACCGACAATCTCTAACTAGTTTAAGTTCTTTAGATTGTTGATAATTTTTTTGTACAATTATCGGTATTTAACTCGTTGGTTGATTAATTTGGATAGATATTGTATAGATTCATTATGTGGGCCACTTTTCCAACTCAATTTGTTTTATTTACAATGCTTAACATTGTTTAAGAGATATAGTGTTTCACCCCACTAGACCAACTAGTTGCTGGTTATATTGTTAATAGTTTCATGTACAATCATTCAAGAAAAACAAGTATTATGTAGTATGTGAACCCAACGAGTGGTCTCAGTGGAAAAGATAATGATGTTTAACTTAAGAGACCCGAGTTCGAGTAGCTTTGTCTGCAAGGTGCATATACCTTATCAAAAGGTTAACAAAAGTATGAACAAATATTACCTTATAATCACCTTAAGACTATTAAAAAAGTATTATGTAGTATGTGGATCAGAGATGGACTAAGGGTAGTTGGAGGGGGTGAAGAGTTTGAGATGGATATTTAGCAGGTACCGAGTCGTTATCCTGAGTATCATGTTGTAACCCACAATCATCATCTTATGGCAAGGGGTTGTTCATTGTTCCTATTATATCTAATGATAATTTCATGCATGAAATTGGGACGCCAAGTGGACTTCATGAGGTGGACGGGCCTTTGGCCCAAACATTACTAGCCGTTTTCATCTCTAATGAGTCCATATTGGAGGACTTCTTTCGAGTAAACCCCCTTATGACAAAGCGTATGGATTCACTATGATTAATAGACTTAAACTGATGAGCTTCCGAGTGGGCCTTGATAAATTCAATTGGTTGAGACTGCTCCATCAAGTGGTGCTTCAGGGGGGATCATCTCGATGTGGGATACAAAATTTTTTTATAGTGGAGAACAAAATTATCTACGACAAAGTCATCATTCTTGTGGGGAAGTTCCAGCATTCTGGGATGAAATGTAGTCTCTTTAATATTTATGCACCTAACGACTTATCCAAGAGAAAAGCTTTCTTTGATTTACTTTCGGCCTGTATTATTTCGCTACATTTACCGGCTATATTGAGGGATATTTCAACACCATCAAAGCTATTGAAGAAAAAGTATGGTCAACTTTCAGTTCGTGTTCAATGGAGAATTTTGGAGAGTTCATTAACAGCAACTGCTTGAGTGTTCTGCCCTTGTCTGGGGCTTCTTACCCTTGGTTTAGAGGTGGTCGCGAGGTTGTTGCTTGCAGACTAGATAGATTTCTGCTATCTACCGAGATTATTCTTTCTTGTCCAAGGCTAATGCAAAATGCATTGCCAAGAGGGCTCTCGGACCACAACCCGGTTACTCTAAAGGAAGAGGTTGATCTTGGTGGTCCGCGGCCGTTCAAGTGGTTCTCACATTGGGCAGACGTTCCTGGGTACGTGGAAATAGTGAAATCTGTTTTGGCTAATACAAGAAGCAACAAAGCTGGAGCATCTCTTTGGGAAGTCAAAGCAGCTACTAAAAAGTGGGTGAAAGAGTATCAAGCACAGGATCCCGAGTCCCGACACCACCCAGTCCCTGGAAAACAGAATTGATGCTTTGAAAAACATGTTGGCTTCTGATGGTAACAATTATGTCGTTATCTCGAAACTAAATTCCTTAAAAGCAAGTTTATGGGACAAGTATAGAAAAGAAGAGAGAGAATGGATGCAAAAATTTCGACTCAAATGGTTCAACGAAGCTGACAAAAATACAGCTTTTTTATATACGATGGCTTCCATTAGGAATCGTAGAAATCAAGTCAGATCTTTGAAAGTGGGTAATCTTATCATTGATGACCAGCAGATAATTGCTAAAAGTTTTGAGGATCATTTCTGTGATTGTTACAATAAATCACCCACCATTCCAATTAAACACTTCCAAGGAAAGTTCAATCAATTAAGCCCAGAAGCAGAAAATCTGTTAGAAGTTCCTTTTACGAGTGAGGAAGTATGGTCAGTAGTGTAGTCCGCAGATGGAAATAGGGTGCCAAGTCCAGACGGCTTCAACCTCAATTTTTGCAAAAATAATTGGCCATCACTGAAGGATAAAGTCGTGGCTTTTTGAAGAATTTTTTAAAATCAAAATAAGCGATCCATCCATAAACCATTCTTTTATTGCTTTGATCCCGAAGAAAAGTTCTCCGGAGAAAACTGATGATTTTCGACCCATTTCTTTGGTCAGTAGCCTTTATAAATTATTGGCAAGGGTTCTATCCAAAAGGTTAGCGAGGTGCATCGGGGAAGTCGTGGGCGATAACCAATTTGCTTTCATCCCTGGAAAACAGATTTTAGATTGTGCTCTAATCGCTAATGAGATCGTGGATGGCTTAAAGTAAATTTCAAGGGAAGCCATTGTCTTCAAAGCTGATTTTAGAAAAACCTATGATTGGGCATTTCTTGATTTCATACTCCAAAAAATGGGTTTTAGGTCAAGATGACGCAAATGGATCAAATTATGCTTATCTAGAGCTTCAGTCTCGGTTCTTATCAATGGGGTCCCGACTAATTCTTTTACGATTAAAATGGGCTTGAGGCAAGGTTATCCTATTTCCCCTCTTATCTTCAACATTATTGGGGAATATTTGAGTGTGTTACTTCATAAGGCAGTGGAAATAAATATTTTCAATGGGGTGAATGTTGGCCATGGTAATTTCAAAATTTCACATCTGCAATTTGCAGATAACCTAATTGTCTTCGCAGAAGCAAACGTGGAAAATGTAAAGAACATTGTAAGAATTTTGAGGATATTCAAAGTGACTTTCGAGCTAAAATTGAATATGAAGAAGACAAATCTTTTTGACATTAATGTGGAGGACCAAAATCTTAGTGCTTGGGTTGGGGACAGCAGCAAGGGTTCTTTCCCAACTTCTTACCTTAGTCTACCTTCGGGTCATCTCTGCAATAATGTGGCTCTTTAGACCCCAATTATCGAGAAATTCAAGACAAATCTTGAAGGGTGGAAAGGGAAGTTCTTTTCCCTTGCTGGTAAAATTACTTTAGTCAAATTGTGTTATGCAATTTACCAATTTATTTTCTTGCTCTATTCCAGATGCCTTATGTGGTGACTAACAAGTTGAACAGGAGAATTGCGAACTTTATTTTGGGGAAGAATTCAGGCGGTCCATTCATTGGATTAAATGCGACAATTTATGCAAACCAAAAGACTTTGGAAGGCTTGGTTTTTTCGATCTGAAGAGCAACGAACTGGAGTGCCTGTGGTGAAGAGTGATTGATGCAAAATATGGTTTTGACTCCAATGAGTTGCTTTCGGGCCGATGCCAGCTAAGTAAAGCTTCATGGCTGTGGAAAAGTATCACCAGCTCACTATGACAACACGATCACAGAACCTTTGCCTCAAATTAGGAGATGGCAAGAAAATAAACTTCTGGACTGAATACCCATCATTGAAACTATCATTTCCTAGGATTTGGTTTCAAGAGTGGTGGGCGATGGATTTGGAACATCAAATTGAGGAGAAATCTCTTTGAGTGGGAGCAAGATCTTTGGGTCTCATTCTTGGATACACTGCACAAAGCTGCAATAAATTCAGGAAGTAGGGACACCAGTGGTATATACAGACCTAAAGCCTATTGCGAAAAAGTTTTAGTTGTAGGTGCAACTACTGATAAGATCTGGAAATTGGTCTGGCTCAACTATGCTCTTCCAAGGGTCCAAGTCTTCCCGACTTTTACTGAGTTAACAAAACCTGAAATGCCAAAACTAAATTCTCAACTCTGCTCATCAGAAACAGTGTGAATTTTCCTGGAATATTTGGCATAAATGGTGCCGAGTGTGGTCTTTTTACTTGGTGATGCCTGAGAATGTGAGATACCCAGCCTGTTAAACCCTCTGTAAAACCTATTTGGAGTCTATATTTTTTTGGCATCATATGAATCATTTGGTTAGCTAGAAATGAAGGCATCTTCAACAATAGGAGATGGACAATGGATCAGATTTTCGATTTGGCCCTCATCAGAATCATTTTCTAGGCTAAGAGTAAGTGGCCTTCCTCCTTCACCTCCATTTCTGACTTCATTAGAAATCTGAACCTTGCAGTTGCGTGAAGCGATGTACAACCCAGACTTCCACCAGGTTCGTGGATGGCTCCCCTTGTAGATGCGTCAGTCGTTGGAGGAATTTTGAGGGATCATAGGGGCACTGTACTGGCAAAGTTCTCAAAAGGAATTGGAATTTCAGATCCTACCGGTGCAGAAATCATGAAAAAAATCCCCTTCTATATCTATCGAATCTGATAGCCAGTTGGCAGTCATGTGGATCAATGGTAATGGCTCGGTTCCAAGTGTGTTTAAAGAGGTGGTGGTCAAGTGCAGAACCATCATTGCAAAAATGCAATGCAAACTGGACATCGCTTACAGAGAGCGCAATGGTGACGGGCAAAAAAAAAGGAGTTAATAGGCTGAATGAGTTTCTGCGGGTTATGAATAATTAAAGCTTACTTTGGTCAGTTTTAGTGTGAATTAAGGGGGTCTATAGTGTGATGGAACTAGTAGTTACTCTTCTCCCCTTAACTTTCCATGATTTCTTCATTTCTTCAATTCCTCTTTCGTTTTAAGTCAATTTTTGACCAAATTTGAACCGCATGCTCTTAAACCACCGTAGAATACATATTTAGCTTCAACTCATATTTTCAATTTAGCCTCTCAACTTTAAATGATTTCTCATTTATTCAATTCCTCTTTCGTTTTAAGTCTATTTTTACCAAAATTAAACCACATGATTCACTAACACTATATAATATTTATATAACTTCAATTCATATTTTTAACAAATATATTCTTTTTAAAATTTAGTCCTTTAACTTTGCATTTTATTCAATTGATCATTCAACTGATTTTTATTTCTATTTTTTCTTCACATCAATTCATTGACTAATTTATACTCCCATCAATACTTTATCCCCAAAATTTCCTTATTTAAAAATAATATTATAAATATATTTTAAAAGTTTAGATGATATTTTTTATTAAATAATATTATAAATTTTACTTATACATGTGAAAAATAATATGAAGAAATATATATACATATGCATATCTTATATGATTAGAGAAATTCGTTTAAATTGGAATCAAACTGTATTATAACATGGTAAATAATTACAATTAATTTTGTATAAGAACTCGAAAACTCGACTCGAATTTCATAAACTCGAATCAAATCAAAAAATTTCAAATTAAGTTCAAGTTGTAAAATATGACGCGTAAACTCAAATAACTCGAAATTTTTTGACTCGACTCGGCTCGATCGAATGCTCACCCTTAACCGATACGCCCTTTTGGAAATATTTTTCAGTGAGCTATTTTAGTACCGATACGTCCTGTCCAAGTACCGGTATGCTCTGTATTATACAACGACTCTTTCTATTTTGAACAGGTTCCTATATGGTCTTCAAGTACAGATATTGACAGTTTGCCAACGGTTATAATCAAGTCTCCAACAACTCAAACGGTTAGAATTCAATGAAAGGATACAAAAGCAAGTCTTCAAAGCTTCTTCAACAACAAAACAACTATTCAAAAGCATTCAAGCATATTCAAAGTCCTTTAGAGCTTAAATTCACATCCTTCTTGTACAAACACTTGAGTGATTTCATTGTATTCATTTATTTCAAGTGTTTGGGGGTTTGAGAGAGAGCTTAAATTGTTGTAACATCTACCTAGTGAGGTTTCTTAAGTTTGCTTATTTGTTGTATCTTTGAAAAAGGGCCTCACAAGATTTTTAGGTATAAATCTTGGTGAGTGTTGTAAGGTTACTCCTTGTCCTCAAAAGAAAGATCAATTAAGTGAATTTGTGAAATCCTTGGTGTGGCAGTTAAAGTAGTGGATCTAGACTCCACTAAGGGAGTTGAACCACTCTAAATCTCTCTTGCACTTTCATTTTCGTACACCTATTTTCCAAAAGCATTCAATCATATCCAATGTCCTTTAGAGCTCAAATTCACATCTTTCTTGTACGAACACTTGAGTGATTTCATTGTATTAATTTATTTAAAGTGTTTAGGGTTTGAGAGAGGGCTTAAATTGTTGCAAGCATCTACCTAGTGAGGTTAAACAAGTTTGCTTATTTGTCATATCTTTGGGAAGGGTCTCACAAGATTTTGGATATAAATCTTGGTGAGAGTTGTAAGGTTACTCCTTGTCCTCAAAGGAAAGATAAATTGAGTGAATTTATGAAATTTTTAGTGTGGTAGCTAAGGTAGTTGATGTAGACTACATTGAGGGAGTTGAACCACTTTAAATCTCTCTTGCACTTATCTTCCAAATATTTTTAAATTTCCAATTCACCCGTCTCTTGACCATTCTCGATTGTTCGATCAACTCAACATTTTTGGTAAATATATTAAATTTAAAAATAAGATTAAATTAGTTGCACCACATCCCCAAATTATATATATTTAAATATATAATGTTGTATAAATATTAAAAATTGTTTATATTTCTAAGTTACTATAAAAGTATACAATTACTAAAAATAATATAAAAAGTAAATATATGATGTAATGGCGGTGGAAATATTGTTTCTACAAGTGCCTTAATTTTAGGGGTTAGGAATTCAATTTAGGGTTTATAGTTTAAGTGTTTTAGATTTAGGGGTTTTTAGGGTGCGTGGTTAGAATTTAGTGTTAGGGTTTAATGTTTAGAGGTTAGGGTTTAGGTTTTAGGGTTATGTTAAGGATTTAAGTTTTTACCTATAACTCTTAAATGCTAATCCTAAACTTTAAATTCAATCAACGGTCCCTAAATTCTAAGCACATAAATATAAACCCCTAAGTTAAATCTTTAACCCCTAAAATTAAAATACTTGTGGAAACAAAATATTTCCACTGTCAGTGCATCGTATAATTACCCATATAAAAATGCATAACATTTACCTAATTGAATATATAATGCTTTGACAATAGGTTTTTATTATAATAGTTGCTAGTACACGGCACATGATAAACACCACTCCTTTTAGAATAGGTTTAAGTACATAACAATTTTTTACCTAACTCAAGTTCAAGATTAGAATTTTTAAATTAAAAGTTAGGTTTCATTGGTGTTTAATAATAGGTTTTAAATTTTTTTTTGATCATATAATAGGTTTTAAATTAGGAGTTTGGTAAATTGGTGTCATATCTATTAGATTAGGTCACACTAATTGTATGAATGAAATAAAATTATTTAATGTAATATATATAATTCAAATAAAAAATGATTTGATATATAAAATTTGATATATAAAATGTGTAAAATTTAAAATTCATCTAGTTTTCACACATTTTTAGAACATTATACGAGAGTAAATGGATAATTAACAATTCTAATTTTTTAAATTCGAACATAACTGAAAACTGAGCTGTTCAAACTCGAATTAAAGGCGAAACACCACCCTTTAACATTGGACTACTACTTGAATTTATATTAAAAATTATATTTAATCATAAATAACACTTAATTATGATTTTAGTGTGACACCTTTCTTCCCTTTTCATTTCTGAATAGTTTCTTATATGGATCATCGATTTCGTTAAAAAAAAGTTTAATATTAAAATAAATATTTGAACTTTTCTTGAGACATGTGCTTAAAATTATACATATTTCAGCTAAAAATAGTAGGGCAAACATAGAATAGATTATCCATTTTAATATTTAAATAGTAGGGAAATCATAGAATAGATGATCCTCCAAACACACCAATATTAATATATACCAACGTCAAAAAAATCATGAAAGTTTGAGAGAGAAAATTTGTTATGAACATAGAGATTATAATGACCTTCCTAAAACAAACTCAATCTTTATGTTTCCTAGAATTTAAACACATCGAACATACTTAACCTTATAGAGCTTATCTCTCACACAATACCCCCAAGGATTATTTCAACCCAAAAATATTACTTTTAGGGTGCGTTTGGTTCACGGAATGTAAGATTATCTTTGGGAATAAAATTCTCGGAATGTAATATTATCTAACATATTATTGGGAATGTTAGATTACCTTGTTTGGTTTATTGGGTAGAAATGTAAGATCGTTGTGTTTGGTTGGAAGTATATAAGGTTATCTGGAAGTAAAATTTACTAAACAGCCCATGTGTTACAATTTCTTTTTAACATGTTAAATTTTTAATATTAAAATAAAAATATATGCACAAAAAGTAATAAGATGTGTGCATTGTCAAAAGGTTGAGAACATGTGTGAATAGATACTATTTTGTAATCACCTTTAGACTATTAAAAAATTATTTATATCATAAGTTTAACCTACTAAAATGTTTTATAAGATGATAAACATATTTTAAATCAAAGAAAAAATTAAAAAAAATCAACTCTTAACTTATTAATTTTCAAACAATATGCTATAACATATAACCTATAAATATCATAAATATAATATTAATAAAAATTTAATAGATATTAAAATAATATTTAATTATGTGTAACACTATTTAAATATTAAATTAATATTGAATAAAATATTTAATTAATTTATAACATACATATTTAATCATCTAATTAAATTCAATAAAAGATCTAAACAAACAAAAATCATTAATTTAGTGGTAATATGATCTAAAGGGAAGAAATTGACAAATACCTAAAAAAAATACAAAGGAATCACATTCCCACAATTTAATGAAAAAATTACTACCATTGAGAATGCAATATTATCTTTTGAAGGGAATGCTCTCCAACTAATCGTGGGTATGTAATTTCGAAAAAAAATCATCCCATCAAGTAATGATCTTTTCCACAAACCAACAGCCTCCTAACGTCTTAACCTCGACCTTGAAAGAAAACCCTTTGTGCAACCTGTCCATTATTTTGCACAAAATATCAGTTCGAATTCTCTTGGCAACAGAAGAAAAATCATGATAGTTGGATTCAAATAATATAATGCTTAATTATAAATTAACATAAATACAACTAAAATTCTCATTTAAGAAAAGTTATTTATTTACTCATGCAATTATAATCTATCATCACTCCTTTCAGTCAAAGCCTAAAAGACATTAATATCCCTCTTAAGCAGTTTTCTGCAGTCAGTTTCATTTTACAATATAACATTGTGTAGAATGTCTACCAAATGTAATGAAATGAAATCAACAATAATTGCACGTATCTTACAAATCAATATTAGTCGAATAGTTTAGAAATTTGGTGAGAAAAGAATCATTGTAACCCACAAATGTTGTAATCATGGTCCTTCCATTCAGTATACATTAACAATCCGGTAAAACATAGAGAAAGTTCCATCACAGGATCTGCCAGTCATCTTCGTTACTGTTTTCATTCACGTCAACGGAATCATCCGCTCGAACCTCACCTGCATCAACCATAGTATTGCCATGGTGAATTCGCTTAGAAGCACTGTGTGTTTGAGCAACAGTGAACAAGGGGGCGCCGTTTGATTCCTCGGCTAGTTTGGATGCCCGGGAACAAAAATCATCGAAATCATCTGCCAAAAGAACAAAGATAGAACAAGCTCATTTCATAGTCGATAAGTAGCCTGGTCCGAACATATGCTGTAATATAATAAATACCAATAAGATAAACAACAATACCTTTGTCTCGGCAGAAAAACCCAATTGCCAGGGATGGATCAATTGAATCCAGAGGAATGTGTCGTATGGTACTGTATCATAGAATAGACACAAAATTAAGGGGAAAAGAACATGTAAAACATACAAGTAAATTAATCGGAGAAAGTAACTTACTCGCAGTGATAAGATGATGTATCCGCCTCCAGGTTATCCGGACTAAGATTAACTACCTGAAAAAAAAATATTTTCAGTGCCACTATAACTACCATGAACACCTAACTTTGATTTTGACCCAACTAAGATACCCTAAACAGCAAACATACTATCTGA
This sequence comes from Hibiscus trionum, assembly GCA_030270665.1. NCBI lineage: Eukaryota > Viridiplantae > Streptophyta > Magnoliopsida > Malvales > Malvaceae > Hibiscus > Hibiscus trionum. The sequence goes on from BSYR01000005.1 coordinate 26,717,504, forward strand.
GCTCCCAAGTTGCGAGAAACTATAGCTCAACTAAGAACATGACGTTGAAAAGTAAAGAATGTGTCGTTTCTTTAAGTAATTATTGTTCAAATATACCATAACATAAATTATAGTGAAGTTCGATTTTAAGATTTTACATAATATAACTTCTAGATTTTCTAGAAGGGGTTCAAACTAGAAATTAAAAAATAAATACTATATTTTCATTTTAATGAAAATATCTAAATAATTAGAAGGGTAATTTTTTTTTTCATTCAAAATAAATCAAAAGGGGATTTGTTCATTTCATCTTCGAAATTGTGTTCGGCCTTGGATTGCTCCAAAAGTGCCATCAAAAGGGAATTATAGAGCAAAAACAGCAAGTTTTTGCCATTGAATTTGGGCCATAGCACCTTTTGGCATCGCAAATGAGCTGCCAAATACCTCCTTAGCCAAAAGGGCTGCAAGAGAATGTAAATCTTACTCCAAACATGACATGAGTATTCTTTTTTGAAGGAGATAAAAGAACAGCAGAAAGAAATGTCCATTAGACTTCTCTTCAAATATCAAAATGGATAGAAACAATGTTAGTTAAATGTCCAACCTCAACTGATACTAAATTTTCTAAGGTTCCATTTAAAAGCCACTGCTAAATACAGATTTGGGATTCAATCAATATGAACAGTCTGCTCTTAATATCTCAACCAAATGTCATGCAAACCAAGAATCACTTCACGCGATATCAATGGACAAAGCAATGATATGTAAATACAAGTACTGGCAACAAAGAATAAAGAAAAGGTTATTGCCTTCGTGTTTTGTTATTAGCTCTTGAAACTCTTGTTAAAACAGTCTTCCAGACACATTAAACAACATTCTATAGTTGGATATGTTAATAATTTAGAATTCTATTCTCCGACTCCTATGTCAATTTTTTACCCTTGGTTCATTTTTTTTCTACTACAGCGCTACATCAGCAAACGGGTAGTAGAGCTTTAAAGAAATATGCTTCAGAATTTCACTAGCATGCCTGAGGATGATGAATGATATCACCATGCTTCAGGATTCAAAGTTATCAATCAATTCCCCAACTTAAAAATATGTTCAGTTTATATAAAGGTTTACATTACTCCCATAACTTTTCACACAAGCGGCCGAAATAAATGATTTCCAAAAGTCCCAGTGAAGAGAGAAGACATTTGTCAGCACCAAACAAAACAAGCAAAAGAAGTTTCACAAATAAGTCTATCAGTCTACGTACTTATATCACATTTAAAAGAACAAGGGAATGAAATATATGAGTGATAAAGTAAAGCAACAAGGAATTTACCGGCTGAACATCATGTGGATCAAGGTAGAAAACATTTTCTTCTTGAACGCCAACAATGTAAGTCGAGGCACCAGGTTTCCCACCCAAAATGCCAAGGCATTGTGGAAAGGTGAATGTTGCTTGCAGTGATGGAATATACCTGATAAAAAATAGGAAATTCCAATTGATTAGAAATATGACAATTTGAAAAGGTGATTGTTGCTTGCAGTGATGGAATACACTTGACAAAAAGCTGTAGGAAAGTCCGAGAATATGGCATTTTGAGTTCAAATTCATAACTGATTACAATAATGCTACTTGTTTCTGTGAGGGAAAGCAATGAGTACTAATTTATTCTTCTTACTTCAATTGAAGTATATAAATGTTTTACCAACTCCAAGTGAGCAGTCACTTTTTTGCCAGCTCAATAGTTGAGGAAAAATGCGATGCACTCATATGGATAACACCACCTGCCCATTTAACAACTACTGATTTTTCTTTCTTTAAGATCTTGTCGGACTGCCATGTTACGAGGACTGGGAGATGAGTATTAAATATAGATGTCCAACACGGGTATGACAATGTTTTTCCAAATTTTAAAATATATTTGGAGCATCATAACCTCACATCCAAAAATGTGTCTAAAAAGAATACTTCAAGGAAAATTAAGAGTATAAATAACATAACGGCTGCGATGAAGATAGAGGTTAGATAGAAAATATTCTCAACTTTTTTTGGGGAGGGGTGCATTTTTAAAACTTGAAAATAGAAATGAGATGTGGTCAGCAGAAGTTTTAGGGGGTCAAAAATAAAAATGAAGAGACAATAAAATACCTAAAGAAAGTCACAGACTAAAATCTCCACTTCCTGAATAATGTGAATATAAGACTTTGTTATCTTAACAAGCAACTGAATCCGTTTTTTCAACATGTAGTAAGCAGCACATGCATGGAGAAATGCAGGCATGCACACCCCTTTTGAACTTAGAATTCTTCCTAGACATGTCAGGTCAATTTAGAGAAGAGTAGGATGGGATTTAATTACCGAATGACAGAGAACTACCTCCCTTGATATAGCTAAAACTGATGGACTATCATTCGTACAAAATGAACACAGATACGTACAAAGCAAGAAGGCCATTACACTATAAATTGGACATGAAGAAAACAAAAAAGCATTAAAATCTTTTTAAATGCTAAAAGCAATTACTACGTTCGTTTAAAAAAGATTTAAACTGCAATTACAATATTCATTTAAAAAAAGAGACTTAAACTGCAATCACAACCAAAATTTCAGTGACGTGAGATATATTGTGGATGTGGTCATAAATGACAAGATAGCTGTAGTCACACTGGTTGTCGTAAATATGCTTTCAATTCTACATAACTTACAAGTGAATGAAGCAAATAATAACTGAACCCATAGAAACTTCTACTCATCATATTTGAAGTAATTAGTGATATTATAATTCTTCGTTTATAAGATAAAATAAATTATTCACATTTTTAGCTATAAATTAGATTTAAAGTGCATAATCAAACAAATGTTATCAACAAATCATGCTCATAAATGCTATAAAATATAAATACATACAATTGAAAAAAAATCATATACTCCAACGTCAAGCTCACAAATTAATTTTATCAGGAAAAAATAAGGAATGAGCATGCTAAATATATTTCTTACACATATGATATAATTACTGGGGCAGAGGATTCAGGCAAGCTTTCATAAACAAGGATAAATGCATTTTACCATTAGGCCACATGCCCATTTGCAACACTTTAAATGATTAAATAAAAAAATAGAATAACCGTTAGAAACCTAATCTTAATCCAACACAAAATATTACAATTAAGAACAACCTTAATATAACCTTCCATTTCATTTAGCACTTTTTTTCACAAATCACAACATGAGATAACAAAGATAGCTTTCCACTAAAAATTAAAAAAAAACATTAATTTCAAATTAATTATACTTTAAAGGAATGTACATATATAAAACTCTTAAAAACATTCAGCAATCAACAGCTTCAAATTCCACCAACCATTTTCTTTTCCCTCATAAAGTTTCAAATAAACAAGAAAAAAGAAAAACCAAATTTATCTTTTAGATGTAATAAGAAACCATGCATCCAAAATCCTCTGACCATAATATTCCTCGTGTGTCCATTTTCCTAAGATTTTGTTCACTTTTCTTCCTCATTCCATAGTATAACAGCCTATGATCCAACCCAACCAACCACTCTCCTACCTCATCCACACTGTCACAGCCTCTTTCTTTAGGATTTTCAACTCTCAGGTCTGATCTCTCTCTCTCAAGAATCAAGAGTAGAAAAAAAAATACATAATCTAAAACACACCACCATGGAAGCGCTATAAGAGATCTCTCACTCCAAACCATCCACAACTCAAGTTCAAAAAATTGTGAACAAGGGTAGTTTAAGTGAATATTGTTTCTTACCCAGAACTATTTCACAGTTTTATTTTGCTTGAAGCTCAAATTCATAGGATTTTGATTGAATTGCTTGGATTTGGATGAGTACTCTCAGATTTTGGTATGGGTTTGCCATTTTATTTGATAAATAAACTAATAATAGACGTAGAAGAAATAAATAGTGGCTATAGCATCGTTATAGCTGTTTGTTTTTTGTTATGCTGATATGCATGTAAATCACTGTTAATGCCTCAATTGCAATGGGAGCAATGGTGAAGGATGCCACTACGACTATATAGAGCATGCTATGCCACAAGGCCAACAATATTTAACATCATGTATCTTCTCTAGTTATATTGTTAACAGGTCAAATCAACTACTTCTCACAAGTAAACATAACAGATTTCTTCTTATAACTTAGTATTTACTTGACCACAAAACTGGAAAGTTATAATGGCCAATAAGTTTAATCATTCTACTTAAACAGCAAAACAAGCATAACCAATTTGACACGGGAGAGAAAAATATTCCAATCATCTCTTCATTAAAGATAAACTAAAGTCAAAGAGTAAATGACTATAAACTGTAGTAAAAAGTAAACTATTTATTTCTCATTATTGCTTCTCAATGCTGTACAATAGAAAGATGTCATTTATACTCACTTCACTCTGAAGCATAAACATACTAATCCTCATATATAGAGTTTATCTAGGGGGTGAAATCACCAATCCAGTTAGGTACCATGCGACCAAAGAAGAGCAAATCCCCACTAACCACTTTTTGAGCTCATACAACTTCACCCTAGGATAACCCTTATTCGTCTCCACTACAGTATTCTTTGATTGCTAAATTTCAAGGTCAAAGTGACGCAAAATCAGGTGAAAAAAGGCTTGAGATTCCCTGAAATAAATTATTGAACACTACCAAGAGCAATTAAAAATTTTAGTTCTACAGTTTGACACCAAATAGCATAAAACCTGAGCTAAAGTGATTCTAGGAAACCAAGTAGACCATTCTGTACCCAGAAATAATTTTACGGTTACATATCACCTAATTTCTAACTAGGTGCATCAACAGCGGTGGGATTTTACCAATAATTCCGCTAACAAAACAAGTACTACAATTTAAAGTTGGCATTTGCATGACACCTTTTCTGGGATAAAAGAGACCAGTTACTTTATTACAACCAATTCTGGAAAATATGTTTAGCATTAAAATTTAAAAGTTGAAAATCCACTCAGACTTTTCAATCCATCTTTCGCAGTAAGCAGCAGAGGGGTTCAAAAAAGTTCACAGGTTTCCTTAGTCTTAAGCTTCTGCTTTGGAAGAAGTGCCTATTCACTCCATAACTCCACTTAATTCCTTCTCTAAATTTCACAAAATCAATGCACTCATCGTCTTCAATATAGTCACAGCTCAGGAGTAGGAGACAACAGCCATTTTATGATAAACTGACCTAGAATTGATCGAATGCCATTACCTAAGAAATTAATAAATATGCCAATTTGATTAATTAGCAACAACTAGGTGTAAGAAATCCTATTTTCTCACTACTCGGTGGATTAGTACAGTATAAAATAATACTTAAAGAGGAGGTATCGATTTAAGCAATCATAGGTGTCTTGGAGATTGCACTGGACTGAAGAAAATTTCAGTGATAAAAATCTAACTGATACAAACATTATAGATCAATTCACACAAAGGATCATGATTGATGAATTTATCAAACACAAAACAATAAAATGAAGAAAAGCCATAACATCACAAACCTGGGATTTACTTTGTCTAGTCCAAGAACCAAGGGTACAAGTAAAAGAATCGGTGTCCAGTGAGCTTGGTGTCGTGAAAATTCAAAACAATGTCTAGAGGCATCTTCAATGCAGACAACTGGAGCTCCTCCTCTCTCACCATCCTCATCACCAGAAACAACATAAACAGCCATAGGAAGTACCTGGTGTTCCAGGTCATTTTCCTCCCTCTTACTGCGAGCAAGAGATTCCCATGAGCGACACATGGCATATGGGCCTACCCATGACCCAGCAGCAAGTCCATAAGTCTTTCCAGCTTCAACAAGATTGTGGATGGAGAATGCTGAGGCCTCAGAATCACCAAACTGATGCAAAATCTCAATATACGCTTGGTCAAATGGCTGCATACGCAACAAGGTGTTAAATAAGAAAACAATTTACTTTTGGTTCCAATAAGAATCTAAATTCTAGACGAGTAAGAAGAGATAGGCAAGACCGGGCATCGGAAATAAATCAAACAACCTTTCGCGAAGGTTTTCGCCAAGATCTCCCCAATCTATGAAAAAGCAATGCCTGCAAAGGATGAAAACCAGTACATGAACTAGCTAAAATAAACCCAAGACAACAGACAATGCCAATTTTCACGATGAAAAAGTCATACCCTAGTGCTTGTTTGAACATTCTCAAGAGAAAAATAAAATAAAGTTAACCTGTGCAACAAGCATCTGGCCACTTCGAAGCATGCAACCCCAACTGGCATCACTTGTGATTTTTGTGTCGCCAATAGCAGCAAAACCTGTTAACGAACAACTTAGAAAACATGTTATCATCACGCATCCTGTGAAGAGTAAACTTGATATATACCTTTACGATATGTCATCAATATCCGTGATGAAAAGTCATGTTTGAATGCAGCTAATCCATTAGTGGCATCCACATCTCCAGACGAATCCTGTGAAATTTTATAGCAGAGGCCTAGAAGCCATATGTCACTAGTTGAGCTAGACATTCCAATCTTGCTCGGCCCCATAACACGCTCGTGAATCCTCCTCATCGAGCCACCGGAGACAACCCTCTTCACAGCTGCTGTCCACCCATTGGTTTTAGAAAATGAGGTCTTCTTTTCACAAGCCGAAGTTGATGACGATGACGTAGATGACTCACTAATTGTGTCAAAGGCTGAGAAAGCAGAAGCAAAGAAATTTGACCAAAGAGAAGTCTTTGAGAACTTAGAGTCGCTGGGACCAGGTGCTGATCCAATTCCAGAGGTAGGTGTGCTATCAATACAAGTTTTAGAAGAGCATTTCAGAGAACCATTCCTCTCATGAAAACCCTTCATTACCTAGTCATGCAGAAAACTATAATTTCAAGCCGGAATACGCTCATATCATAGAACCCGACTTTAATACGACACGGCAGCTCCCTAGCTAAACGATACCTGAGAAAAAAAATAAAACAAACAAAAATTCACACAATCATTAGGGAAAGCAGAGATGCCAGAATTCAATTACCGAATTGAATCGCACGATCCAGGACAAGGATTGTTGGCGATCTAATTCGCAAATTCAAGGTGTTCGCAGATTCATATGTACAAGCAAAGAAAGAACTGAAAATTGGAATCGGAATCGAATCGGAACAGAAAGCATCCATCGCAGAGAGAAGAAAACACACCGGGCTGATTGAAAAGTGATGAGGAAAACTGAAGATTGCGAGCGACAGCGAGAAGGAGAAGCTACGGGTAGAAGATGAAGTAAAAGGGAATAAGAAATGAAATTGAATTGGGAAGAAAAGGAACACTTACGCAACCGACCTGGAGAAGCAAGAGATTGAACCAGCATTATGCCATGGTCTGTCTGACTTTGAAGCTAGCCGAAAGAACAATGGACACGCGATTAGCATGCGGTTGATAGAGGTGTCGGCACGTGCGAATGCGATTGATTTGAGCTTATGAGTTATGCCCCCTTTTAAGTTATATTAGGCTGATCATAAAATTTTAAATTAAATTAAATTAAAATTGAGTTTTAATTAGAGAGACGGTTTAATAAGGATAAGTGTATAATTATATTTTATATCTTTAAAAATTAGTGATAGGATACCATTTTATTGGTGAACCAGAACTTGAATTTGATTAAAATATAATATACAATTTTTTATAAAGCGAAAACGTATTGAAAATAAAATTATTTAAACTCGAATTTTTTTTACTAAAACATTATCTTTTTTCTCACTAAAATTCTTTTTTAATTCATAATTCCATGTATTTTAAACTACTTTTCAGGCCTCTAAACCATATGAACAAGTTATGGACCGTTGTACATATATAATATATAGGGTTATGATCCACTTACATTATGTAAAACTCATTAAGTTTTACACTAATTCATGACCATTAGATGAGTGGAATGGATGGATGAGATTAACTACTTACTTTTTTTCTTAAGTGATAATCTTCGCATATCCTACTTCTAATCTCATAGAATCATTTAGTTTTATACTAATGAGTGCAATGGATGGATGAGATCAAACACTCATTTTTTTCTCTTTAAAAATCTTCTTATTTTCAACTTTTCATCGTAAATTTTTTTAAATTTTACACGTTTTTTAGGTCGTTGGATGAGTGAAATGGATGACTGATATTAACATTAGGATATGTGAAGATTATCACTTGCAAAAAAAGTAAGGAGTTAATCTCAGTCATTCATTCCACCCATCCAACGATCCAAAAATTGTGTAAATCTATGGCCATGTTTGGCAATTAGAGGATAGCTGATAGAGGATAGCGGATTACATTAGCTGATAGCTGATTGCATTAGCTGATTTGACTAGCGGATTGTATTAGCTGATTGTATAAAAGTGTTTGGTAAAATTAACTGATAGCTGATAGTTGTTAGATTATTTAAACAAGCAAAATGACATATGTGAAACATATGCTTTAATTTTGATATAACTAAAAACCTAAGGACTAAAATGAAAAATATCAAAACAAATTTTAAAGTCCTTAAAATTTCCTACATCTTGTTAAAGACCACTTCATAGCTAAAACCAAAGACTTACCAAATATTTTTTTAAGTATTTCAAAGCCAAAACAGGGAATTTTCAAGCCCCGTTTCGAAACGGCCAAGGGCGTTTCGAAACACTTTCAGTTCGATGTGCACCTGTTCCGAAACGGGTATCGGAACGGGTCAAGGCGTTTCGAAACGGTATGACTCGTTTCGAAACTGTTCTTCATTTAAACGAACCAGGGCAACGGCTATAAACTAAATTTTGAAAATAAACAGGGCGTTCCGAAACGGGCTTAGGCCGTTTCGAAACACCCCTTTGACAGTGGCAAACATGTTCCGAAACGGGCTAAGCCGTTTCGAAACACCCCTTTGGCAGTGGCATAACCGTTCCGAAACGGCCCCTAGGCGTTTCGAAACGGGTTCTCGTAGACGCTCCAACGGCTATATTATTTGAAATCCGTTCCGAAACAGGTGACCCCGTTCCGAAACGGTAGGCGTCTGGAAGCTGAAAAGTTGTGAGAAAAACACCCCAACGGCTCTAATTTTCAGCCCATCACCCACAACGGCTAGAAAACTTCAAGAGGCTATAAAAAGACCCCAAGAAGCTCCAGCAATCATCAATTAAGCTACAAGCATACATCCTTTCATCAAATACAAGCATTTGTGTTGAAATCCCATTTTTATCTAGAAACCCCAATTGTATCCTTCATTTATATTTTGTTCAATTGGGTTGAGTGCTTGATATCGGGCTATCATTTGTATTGAGAGATACCTTATTAGCCACCAAATTTCTTTGTTCTATTGTGTGAGGATTGGGTTAATTTTTGGGTAGAAAAATTAACCGAAATTGTAAAGGTTGCCTCCTTGTCCTGGAAAAAGGGGACGAACAATTTAGTGGAAATTGTTGGAAATCCTTGGTGAGACTAAGGTAGTGGATGTAGAGTTCGGTTGGTGAACTTGAACCACTCTAAATTCTCGTGTCAATATCTTTAAGTTGCAATTTCCGTTACAACATCGTTAAAATTCCAATTCACCCCCCCCTCTTGGTTATTATCATTCGTGTGATCCACTCAACAATTGGCATCAGAGCTTAACTCTTTGAGGATTAACAATCGCAAGAGGAGATCCTTGGAAGAAGTGTGATCATCATCAAAATATCAAGAGATGGCATCAACCTCCGCTCCCGGCATGTACGACTCACAATCCACCACAAAGCCTCCTTTCTTCAATGGTGAGAACTACTCATTTTGGAAAAATAAAATGCGTCTATTTATTAAATCAAGTGACTACCTTGTGTGGGATGTCATTGAGGATGGACCATATATTCCATTGAAGCAAGATGTTGATGGGAAGATGGTGCTTAAAAGAAGAACGGAAATGAGTGAAGAGGAAAGGAAAAAGATCCAAGTAAATGATAAAGCTCTTCACATGCTATTTTGTGCTTTCGGTCCGGACATCTACTCAAAGGTCTCATCAATTGAAAGTGCCAAAGAAGTGTGGGACACTCTTGAAACCACCTATGAAGGCACCAACGATGTCAAAGAAACTAAGATTGGAATTCTCAATCTTAGTTATGAAAATTTCAAGATGGAATTTGATGAGACGGTGTCAAAGATGTTTGATCGATTCTCCACAATTGTGAATGGTCTAAAGGGCTATGGAGAAATTATACCGGAAGACAAGCTTGTCCGAAAGCTACTCTATTCACTTCCCGAATCTTGGGATGGGAAGAGAACCGCTATCATCGAAGCAAAGAATTTAAAAACTCTAAAGCTTGATGAACTTGTAGGTTCTCTCCTTACTCACGAGATCATGAAGCAAGGAAGGGAAGATGAGAAAAAGAAAGAAGAAAAAAGAATGGAGAAGCTTGAAGGGGAGAAAAAGAAGAAAATAGGAATAGCTCTCAAAGCTAAAACTTCCCAACTTGATGAAAGTTCATCTAGTGATGAGGATGAACTTGAAGAATTGGCTATGATAGCCAAACGATTCTCACGCCTTATGAGGTCCAACCGAGGAAGAAGAATCCAAAGGAAAATGGACTTTAAAGGCAAGAACAAAGAAGAAGGAAGGGATCCAATCACTTGCTTCGAGTGCGGACAACCCGGCCACATACGTTCGGAGTGCCCTCAACTCAAGAAGAAGGGCTTTGAGAAGAAGAAAAAGCTCAAAGCTAAGCTTGCTACTTGGAGTGATGAGGAGTCATCGGAGGATGACGAACAAGAAGTGGCGAATCTCTGCCTCATGGCATTTGAGGAAGATTCCTCCTTGGTAACCTCTAACTCATCTACTTTAGATTTTTCATATGAAGAACTAAATGATGCTTATGATGAGTTACAAGAGGTATATGATGAATTAGTTGAGAAGTATAGGGAGTCGGTTATTAGGAATAGAAAAATTATTATAGAATTAAAAGAGAAAAATGACTCACTTACTCAAACTAATTCTAAAATAGAGAAAAAGATATTAGGATTAGAAGATGAACTTAAATTCTTTCAAAAAGAAAATATTGATCTTAATAATCTTTTATCTCAAAATAATTGTGAACACCAAAAGGTGTTAAGTGAGCTAAATGAGCTCAAAAAGTCTTTAAAAATTAATGGTAGTGTTAAACATGACATAGGAGAATCCTCTAGAACACACCAATATAAGAAAAAGACTAACTACTACAAACAAGATAACTATCCTAGACATAGTAAAGTTAAAAGAATTAGAAATGTATGGGTTCCTAAGGAACTTGTTAAATCTAATGATATTACTGCTATGTCACCTTGGATTCCTAAGGGAACCAAAGTTTTAGGAACTAACACACATGGACCCAAAATGATTTGGGTACCAAAAACAAAAGTTTAAATATCTTTGTTTGTAGGGGGAGCATTGCTACAAGGCCAAAGCACAAAGTCAAAACTCATGGTACCTTGATAGTGGATGCTCGAGACACATGACCGGAGACAAGAGTCGACTCATGGATCTAAAGCCAAAAAGTGGAGGAGTAGTAACATTTGGTGACAACTCCAAAGGCCACATTGAAGGTATTGGCTCCATTGGTAATCACTCTACTACTCTCATTGAAAATGTTTTATATGTCAATGGTCTTAAACATAATTTATTGAGCATAAGTCAACTATGTGATAAAGGTTTTAATGTTATATTTGATAAAACCGGTTGTAAAATTGTAGACATTAAAACTAATAATATTATGCTCATAGGTCATCGCATAGGGAATATATACATGGTGCATCTAGATGACATACATACATCTCATGCATGCTTAGTTGCTCAAAACGAAAATGATGCATGGTTGTGGCATAGGAAGCTAGGACATGCTAGCACAAGTGTTTTAGAAAAACTAGTCTCTCTAAACCTAGTTAAAGGTTTACCCAAGATAAAATTTTCGAACGATAAAATTTGTGATGCATGCTCAAAGGGTAAACAACATAGATCTTCTTTTAAATCCATTAATGACATTTCTACTAGTAGATGTTTACAACTAATCCATATGGATTTATTTGGGCCAATTAGGACTATGAGCTTGGGTGGCAAATCATATGCATTTGTATTAGTTGATGATTTTTCTAGATTCACTTGGGTTCTCTTTTTAAGTACTAAGGATGAGGCTTTGGAAAAATTCATCACATTTTCAAAATTAATTCAAAATGATCTTGAACTTAAAATTTCACATATTAGAAGTGATCATGGAACCGAATTTCAAAATTTAGGATTTGAAGATTTTCTAAATGAAAATGGTATTAGCCATAATTTTTCAGCCCCTCGAACTCCTCAACAAAATGGGGTAGTTGAGAGGAAAAATAGAACTTTACAAGAAATGGCTAGAACTATGCTTTGCGAAAATAATTTACCAAAATATTTTTGGGCGGAAGAAACAAACACGGCTTGTTATATTATAAATCGTGTAACCATTAGGCCGATTTTAAAGAAAACACCTTATGAGATTTTAAAATCTAAAAAGCCTAATATTAGCTACTTCCACCCTTTTGGATGTAAATGTTTTGTTTTAAATAATGGAAAAGATAATTTAGGTAAATTTGATACAAAAAGTGATGAAGCTATTTTTATAGGTTACTCTTTAACCTCTAAAGCCTATCGAGTATTTAACAAAAGAACTTTAGTTGTAGAAGAATCTATTCATGTTGTATTCGATGATAATCCCCTTCCTAGGAAGGATTCTTGTGATAATGATAATGTAGGAATCACAAATACCTTTGATGGAGGTCAAACTTCAAAGAAGGATGAGATTCAACCAAAAGAAGAAGACACACAAGATCCACCTCTTGAAGCCTTGAGGGACTTGGCTATTGAGGAAAAGGAAGTTAGCTATCCAAGGGAGTTGAACTATGTCAAAGATGGTGAAATCTTGGGTGATCCATCCAAGGGGGTAACCACTCGTTCTTCTCTTAAATTAATGAATCATATTGCATTTATCTCATGCATAGAGCCTAAAAATATCAAAGAAGCATTGAAAGATGATTTTTGGATTATGGCTATGCAAGAAGAGTTAAATCAATTTGAGAGAAGTAATGTTTGGACATTAGTTGATAGGCCTAGTAATCAATCTACAATAGGAACTAAATGGGTATTTAGGAACAAACTAGATGAGAGTGGTAACATTGTAAGAAATAAAGCTAGACTTGTAGCACAAGGTTACACTCAAGAGGAGGGAATAGATTTTGATGAAACCTATGCACCCGTAGCTAGAATGGAAGCCATTAGGATGTTGCTTGCATATGCATGTTATCATAATTTCAAGCTTTTTCAAATGGACGTTAAAAGCGCATTTTTAAATGGTTTTATAAATGAAGAAGTGTACGTAGAACAACCACCGGGTTTTGAAGACTCAAAATTTCCAAATCATGTTTTCAAACTTACAAAAGCACTTTATGGTTTAAAACAAGCTCCTAGAGCTTGGTATGAAAGGCTCTCAAATTTTTTGATTGAAAAAGGATTTGAAAAAGGTAAGGTGGACACTACACTCTTTATAAAAATGTATAAAAATGACATTTTAGTAGTTCAAATTTATGTTGATGATATTATATTTGGATCTACTAATGAATGCCATTGTCAAGAATTTGCTAAGTTAATGCAAGGTGAATTTGAGATGAGCATGATGGGGGAGCTCTCATTCTTTTTGGGACTCCAAATCAAACAAATGAAGGATGGCACCTTCATAAATCAAGCAAAATACATAAAGGATATGCTCAACAAGTTTGGCTTGGAGAACACAAAGCCTCAAGCCACTCCTATGAGCTCATCTACAAAGCTTGACAAAGATGAAGGAGGTAAGTGTGTTGACTCTAAGCTTTATCGCTCTATGATTGGATCTTTGCTTTACCTTACTGCAAGTAGACCGGATATACTGTTTAGTGTTTGCTTGTGTGCTAGGTTTCAAGCTAGTCCTAGAGAGTCTCACCTTATAGCCGTTAAGAGAATTTTTAGATACCTTAGAGACACTCCTTGTTTAGGCCTTTGGTATCCTAGAGTCTCTACCTTCAACCTACATGCTTACTCGGATGCGGATTATGGGGGTTGCAAAATCGATAGGAAAAGTACTTCGGGAACTTGTCAATTCTTAGGTAGTATGCTCATATCTTGGTTCTCTAAGAAACAAAATAGTGTAGCTTTATCTACCACCGAAGCCGAGTACATATCCTTAGGAAGTTGTTGTGCTCAAGTCCTTTGGATGAAACAACAACTCTTAGATTATGGTGTAAAAATAAAAACCATACCCCTTAAATGTGATAATACAAGTGCAATATGTTTAACAAAAAATCCCATCCAACACTCTAGAACCAAACATATAGAAATAAGGCATCATTTCATTAGAGATCATGTCCTTAAGAAAGATGTGGCTATAGAGTATGTAGACACCTTAAATCAATTAGCGGACATTTTCACAAAACCATTAGATAAAGAGCGTTTTTGGTCCCTTAGGAGAGAATTGGGCCTAACTAGCCTATCTTGACCTTTAGGACCTCTTTTAAAACTTAAATATGCTTGATTTTGTGAAATATCATGTTTATATGTTTAGACTCCCAATTTCTTCCATGCATATAGTTAGGGGGAGTATGTTTATGCCTAAATATGTTTTGCTTGCTCATTCATATCATATATGCATGTTTGGCCTCTTAGAAAATTATTTTTTCTGCATTTTAGAGCCTCATCTGCACTTCCAGGCCCAGGTGTATCGAAACGGGTTAACCCGTTCCGATACGGGTGCCTTAAATTTTGTCCTGAGAGAAGGGCGTTTCGAAACGGCCCCAGGCGTTTCGAAACGTTTTCGGTTCGATGTAAAGGTGTATCGGAACGCGTTCCGATACGGGTCAAACGTGTTTCGAAACGGTCATCCCCGTTTCGAAACGATATGTCAAAGGTTTTAAGAAGGGTCAAACCCTAGCCGCCCCGTTCCGAAACGGTCATGACCGTTCCGAAACGGACTCGCGGACAGCCCTATTTAGGGCTTCTAAAAGTTCAAAATTCTAATATTTATCAAACTCTTAAAACCCTAAAAACCCTAACCGACCCCCTTTCTATAAATACCCTCTCAAACCCTTTGTTTTTCACAAAATTGTGAGGGGTTTTGCTCTAAAACATATATCTAAGCAAGCTTCATCAATCTTGTGCAAAGATTTCACTCAAATCATCCAAAATCCCAAACTAAGGTAATTTTTCTTATTTTTCTTCTTTTTCAAATTATGTTCGAATCATAGGATAGAAAAATTTATTTTTGTATACATTGTATGTTTTTAGTTGTGGGTTATTCGAATCTTGTAAAAAATTTTCAAAATCTCAAAATTTTTGATTCGAATATAAAATTTTTTTTAACCGTATTTTTTTTAATTTTGTTTTTCAAAAACCTAAGTGGGATTTTCTATTGGATTGATTTTAATTATCAATGCATACACTCAATTTTAAAACTCTTGCTTAATATTTTAGATGGCGGATCAATCGAACAAAAAGCGCAAAGCCGTTCAATCCGGTGAATCGAGCATTCGTCCAAATATCACTCAGCTCTTTCAAAAAACTCTTAGAACTCCAGACCAGCGTGCTCGTTTTGCTTATGTCAAGGACTTTGCAGTTCGTAAGGAAAGAGTTATTGATGTAGAATTCCTTAATTCCGAGCGATTCCTCTTTCGGTATCTTGGTCGTTTGGATGAGTGGAATCTTCTTTTCTTCTTGAGCATCGAAGATATTTGCTACAAAAACATGGTACTCCTTTTCTACTCTAATGCTCGTTTTCTTTACGATGAAACCAAAACCGAGATAGTAGGAATTGAGTCATCTTTATTGGGAAAGAAGTTTGTTATCAATATTGCTCTTTTGGAGTCTGCCCTTAAACTCAAAAATGAGGGTCTTGAAGATGAACGCCATTTTGGCACTTTTACCGGGAAAGCTCTAAATTTAGATGTGCATGATCGTGTGCTTCATCTCATTGTTTCTTGGTTTATTCGACCATCCGGGGGGAAATACTCCCACATTCGAGAAAAAGATCACTTTTGGCTAGAGTGTTTCCGTAGGGGTGAGCGCCCAAATGTCCCTAAAATTATTTTTGCCGAGATTGTCAATAACATTAAGCTTATTGACACAAATGAGTTAATTTCGTTCACCTATGGAGTTGTTTTGAGTTTCCTCTTCCATCATCTCAATATTGACTGTACCTATGACTTCCCGGAACCTCGCAAGACAAAGATTGGAGAATCCTCTCTTCGCAAGTCAGGATTCACTTATGTGAATGGTATTTGGGAAAGGGTTGATAGGGAAGCGGTTCCTCCTCCTGTTGCTCCTCCGCCTCAAGATCAAGTGGGAAACACTGATGCTCTCACTACTCTTCTTACCCAGCGATTCAATGCCTTAGATTCTAGACTTGATACTATGGACACTCGCATTGCTTCAAACTTTGAATCTATGGGCAATCGGTTGAAGAACGTTGAAGATGGTCTTCATACTCTTTCAACTTCGCATGCCAACCTTGATCTTTCCTTCTCTACACTTTATGGGCAATGGACGAAGTTTCATCGTTCGCAAGCCAAGGATGATGATGATGATTCGGATGACGAGGCTTAGGATGTTTATCATATTAGTTATGCATTTAGGATTAAGTTTGCATCTTTATATTTTAACCTATGCTTATGATCTTTTACTTTGGGATTTGATTATGAACTTATTGTTTATGCTTTGAATATTTTGATGATATTAATTATGATTGCTTATTATTGCTTATTGGTACTAATCTTCTTTATGAGCTTGTTTCTTTTTGATCTAACAAAAAGGGGGAGAAGATATTTAAGAGAATTGCCATGCCATCATGCCATGCCACCAAAATTTTTCAAACTTTTAATTTTCAAATTTTTAAATTTGTCTTAAGGTTTTGATCCTTGATTTCAAAAGTCACAAGTTTTAAATTTCAAAACCTATCTTAAATTAAGGGGGAGTTAGAATATCTTCAAAACTTTCAAAATTCTTAAAAAAATTCTAACTTTGGTTTTGTTATATCAAAAAGGGGGAGATTGTGAAACATATGCTTTAATTTTGATATAACTAAACCAAAGTTAGAATTTTTTTAAGAATTTTGAAAGTTTTGAAGATATTCTAACTCCCCCTTAATTTAAGATAGGTTTTGAAATTTAAAACTTGTGACTTTTGAAATCAAGGATCAAAACCTTAAGACAAATTTAAAAATTTGAAAATTAAAAGTTTGAAAAATTTTGGTGGCATGGCATGATGGCATGGCAATTCTCTTAAATATCTTCTCCCCCTTTTTGATGGGCGTTCCGAAACGGGCTTAGGCCGTTTCGAAACACCCCTTTGACAGTGGCAAACATGTTCCGAAACGGGCTAAGCCGTTTCGAAACACCCCTTTGGCAGTGGCATAACCGTTCCGAAACGGCCCCTAGGCGTTTCGAAACGGGTTCTCGTAGACGCTCCAACGGCTATATTATTTGAAATCCGTTCCGAAACAGGTGACCCCGTTCCGAAACGGTAGGCGTCTGGAAGCTGAAAAGTTGTGAGAAAAACACCCCAACGGCTCTAATTTTCAGCCCATCACCCACAACGGCTAGAAAACTTCAAGAGGCTATAAAAAGACCCCAAGAAGCTCCAGCAATCATCAATTAAGCTACAAGCATACATCCTTTCATCAAATACAAGCATTTGTGTTGAAATCCCATTTTTATCTAGAAACCCCAATTGTATCCTTCATTTATATTTTGTTCAATTGGGTTGAGTGCTTGATATCGGGCTATCATTTGTATTGAGAGATACCTTATTAGCCACCAAATTTCTTTGTTCTATTGTGTGAGGATTGGGTTAATTTTTGGGTAGAAAAATTAACCGAAATTGTAAAGGTTGCCTCCTTGTCCTGGAAAAAGGGGACGAACAATTTAGTGGAAATTGTTGGAAATCCTTGGTGAGACTAAGGTAGTGGATGTAGAGTTCGGTTGGTGAACTTGAACCACTCTAAATTCTCGTGTCAATATCTTTAAGTTGCAATTTCCGTTACAACATCGTTAAAATTCCAATTCACCCCCCCCTCTTGGTTATTATCATTCGTGTGATCCACTCAACAACATATAAGGACATGATTATATTCAATACTTGTTTGAATAGTTTATTAGATATCAATATGTTGTATCTAAATAATATTAATTAGATCTATAAAATTATTTTTAATATAACTTTTCTAAACATATTCGAATGATTTATATATTAATTTATTATTTATATAATTATTTTAATATAATTTAATTAATTAATAAATTTAAATACACGTATAAATATGTGATAATAAAAAAAAATTAAATAGGATTAGCTTAAAAATAAAGTGATAAAATATTTAATTTAGGTTCTTTTGAAAATTTTGGTAACTAGTAAGGGTAAAAGAGTCTTTACAACTCTAATATCAAACCTCTAATCTCAAAAACTCATATTATGAGCTTTTTAAAAATTAGTTGTTTCACCCCAATTCGCTCTTTCAATCCATTGTTCACCAAACAACAATATTAGCGGATTTGACTAGTCAAACCTCTAATTATACCTCAAACTTCTATTTACCAAACAGAGCCTATGTGTTTTAAAGTGTGTAAAAGTACTTGAGTTTTACACAATTAAATAAATATATATATTAAGATCCACTTACACTAAATCTAAAACTCTTAGTTTTACATGTTTTTTAGATCATTGAATGGGGGAAGTGAATGGCTATGATTAACTCCTTACCTTTTTTTTTTCTATGTGATAATCTTCACATAACCCATTGTTATTCTCAGTCATTCGTTTCACTCATCAAACGATCCAAAAAAACGTGTAAAAGTTAAAAAAATTTACACTGTGTAACTGGATTATATATATATATATATATATATATATATATATATTACACTAATCCACGACCATTGGATGAATGAAATGGATGTATGAGATTAGAAGTAGGATATGTGAAGATTATATATATGTATATATGATAATTATTTGATACACTGGCGGTGGAAACTTTTAGTTTCCACAAG
Source organism: Hibiscus trionum (assembly GCA_030270665.1). Taxonomy (NCBI): domain Eukaryota; kingdom Viridiplantae; phylum Streptophyta; class Magnoliopsida; order Malvales; family Malvaceae; genus Hibiscus; species Hibiscus trionum. The sequence continues at coordinate 26,736,498 of BSYR01000005.1, forward strand.
TGCCTTAGTTTAAGGGTTTAGGGACTTAGTTTAGGGTGTGAGATTTAGGGGATTAGGTTTAGTAGTTTAGAATTTCATGATTATGAATAGAATTTAGGGTTTAAGATTAGAATTTAAGGTTAAAACCTAAATCCTCAACATATTACCCTAAAACCTAAACCTTAACTTGTAAACCCTAAATTCTAACCTTAACCCCCTAAATTCTAACCATTACCCATAAATTCTAAACCCCTACACCTAAACCCATAAACCATACACCCTAAAATAAGTCTTTAAACCCTAAAATTAAGACGATTGTGGAAACTAAAAGTTTCCACCGCTAGTGTATTGGATATAAATCCATATATATATATATATTATGATTTTTATCATGTCAACTTCTTTGTTCATTAGGAAAATTCTACAACGGACGTCGAACACCGCTGAACACCACTAACGTTGAACACCGCTGAACACCATTAAATTGATTAATAAAAATTAAGAATCTTAAGGACTCAACATACAATTAGTAATTATTTAATAATTATTTAAAATAAAATTTCAATTAAATTATTTTCCATATATATTATATTTTTTAATTTTTTTTCAAATAATTAGATCAAATATCAACCATAGTCAATCCTTAAATTAAAAAACCCTAAATCTTTTTTTTTTGCCATTTCAGCCACCACCGGCGATAGTCACAGTCTGCCGGTGAGATTGTTGTTGACGCGCCTTCGTCCTTGTGTGTAGTCGCCCAATTTTATCCAGCCCTTTAAATTTTATGTTTGTAAATATATTAGAGTCTATTTTAAAAATAAAAAGATGAGTCCATGAATAAAGTCCCAATTGGCCCATTTTTTATTATCTCATTTTTATTAATGTATTTTAGGTTTTACCTTGCAGTCCACACAAAATCCTAACTATTTCAGATATTGGAAGATTACAAGAAATCCTGCTCGACAAGTATGGAAAGTCAAACTTTGTGCAAGGATTCCTCAGTAGACTTATGGCAAATTTTCGATAGGATCCAAGCATTTTTGGGCTAGGGTGTCTTTTTACGTATTGACCATTTTTCAGTTACCTTTCCAACACATCTTGAAACGCCTTAATCAGACGTCGAGAGCTCAAGATATGCTCGTTTTACTGAAGACAACGCTTGTAGAAAACTATATACGAGTTCAATACATGAATTTGATTTTATCATGAATTTTCAATTAATTTATTGATTATTCGTAATTAAAATCAAGCTACGACATTTCCCTATTTGTTTTAACTCATTTTGATTTTTATTGAATGTAAGGAAAGAGTTTCATGCCCAAGTAATGACATTATTCCCTTTCCAAGAATGTTGAGCATAAGAAGGGAATATGCTTTTAGGGCTTTATGATTTTTAGGTTTTTAGGGTTTCTTGAAACCTATAAATAGGCTTCATCCCATTATAATTAGATACAAAGAAAGAGAGAGAGAGAAATACACATAGAGATACAAGATTCATTCTTTGTAACAATGTCATATTGAAGAGAAATAAAAACTATAGTTGATTTTTGAGGTATTTTCTATACCAAAATTTTATTCTTTTTTATATTCTATTTCGATTGGAATTGAAAGAAAAAGGGTACATGTTCTCACAAAACCAAGCGTGCGGTGGAATTTCCATCACCGAGAAGCGACGCCGTCACCACCACCGAAATCGGGAGCAAAAGTGGTAGTGCCCGCTGCCCCGACCAACGTCCGTCATTCACGTATCACAGTAGACGTGATGGCACAAGACGGTCCACGGCTCGACCCGTACCCCAACTCCGACAAAATTGCACTACAACCCCCACAAATTACATTTTTTCGCTTTAGATTTTTTATTTCAATTTCAATCCTTTATTTTTATTTGCTACAATTTAATACTTTTGTTATTTAATTTTTTTGGTGTTATTTAATTTAATAGGTAATTATGTCACCTAATTAAATTTAACTCTTAGTTATATAATAATATAATAATTTCCATTAAAATGTCAAAAAAAAAACCTTTACGTAAATTGAATAAAAAATATTCTCTTAGGCTAGTTTCCCTTGTAATGTAATAATTAATAAGTTTTAGATGCTTAATTAATTTTTTCTTTGTAGGTTAGTTCACTAACAATATAATTTAATTTAATGTCTTAGAATTAGATTTCTTAAATAATTTATCTTTTAATAGTTACTTGGTAAATTATTTAGAAAAGTAAAAAAAATGCATTTCCTTTAATTGTAAATAATTGCAAACAACATTTCATAGATAATTTTTTAAAAAATAATTATACTTTCCCTTAATTGTAAGTAGTTAAATAAAATATTTTAGGCAATCTTTTTAAAAGGTAAATAATCTCTTTTCCTTAATTGTGAATAATGGTAAATAAAAAATTAACTTGGTAAATTATTTAAAAAATATAAAATTCTTTAATTGTCAATAGAATTCACTTAAGTAATTTTTAGAAAAGTAAATATATTTTTCTTAAATGTAAATAATTAAATAAGGCCTTTTAGGATTGATTTCTTTAAATGCATGCTCCAAAAAATAATACTCCACTGTCACATAAAAAATGTCCCTTATTGACTTTTTGAAAGTCAAAATTTTTAAACTTTGACTATTATTATATTAAATATTTTAAATAATTAAATTTTATAAAATATATATTTGAAAAATACTCGATTAGAGGTTTTTCAAATATATATTTTTATATTTTTACCAATGATACATTTTAAATAATTAAGAGTCAAAGTTGAAAAAATTGACCCCAAAAAAGTCAATAAGGGACAAAAATTGTGGGACGGATGGAGTAATTAACTTTGAAAACTAAATCTCTCATAAAAACTAAAAAGAGCATAAAACATCATTTAAAAAAGAGAATTTTATTGCATCATGAAAAGCGAGATATTTTCTCAATTAGGGTTAATTCGGTCTTCCCCTAGCAGTTGTGGAAAAGGTTGAAACTTCTATGCGAGATAGTATTCTCGGATTTAGGGATTAATGCCTTAATCTCCTTGCGTCTAAATTGATTTGGATTTTCTCAACCGTGAGAAAATTCGGGCAAATTTCAGAACTTCGTGGATTTTTGCATTAATTCTTTCATGCACGCATCTAGATTATAAGAAAAATATTAGCGATCAAGTAAGCGCCAGTCTCCGGGCGTGATGGGGGTGCTAATCCTCCCCACACATAATCGTGCCCCCGAACCCTCGATCTGGTTGGTTTCTAGGTTTTCGGTCCGCTTAATATAATAAAAGAGACCGGTGGCAACTCCGCTGGGGATTATTCGAGGGCACAACTTTTACTTGATCGCGAATTATTTTCTTTAGTAACCCGTTGCATTTCTTGTGTGTTCATTTTTGGTGCTTTAACGTGTTTGCATCATAACATAAGCCTTCTACCCAGGCTTTATCAAACTTAAGTGGAATAAAATAGCTATGCTTTCGTGAGTAATCTTCCGCGTGGGCTAGTGAAGGTCTTCCGGGGTCCAGAGTACTTATGCTTTCATGAGTAACCCTCCGCACGAGCATAACGAAAATGCATGTCTTTGAGACGTGTTCGATTCGCAAGCCTGTGATGGGCCAAAATCGAACATCTTATCTACCTTGGAGTAGGGGATAAGGACAGTTTGAGAACCTTTCCTAGATCCAAACCCATATGAATGTATGTTTTAGAAAAGCCTACTGTTGCGTGTAAAAGTGTCTATCGCAATGTAGTGCAAGTGTACACGACGCAAGTAGTAAAATGATACGTAAGTATCGGATATCGTCTCCATAGGGACTGGGCTAATAGCTTTAACCTTGGATTGCTGCATAAGAAAAAGAAATAGTTTAATTGTTTGTCACGAAATAATAAAGAAGACTGAAAGTAAAAGATGAAAATATTCAGAATAAAGAGTAGGCTGGTATTGATCTGCTCCGTAGTGCAGGTGTTTGCACTGTCTAAGACTTCTCTATTCCGTCGTAGCGCCTGTCGCGGCAGCACCTGCTGCGGCATCGGTCTGTTGTTGTCGCGGCAGCAAACACACAACTCAGTACTTCAAGCTTGGCAAGAATCCCTGCTATGCCTTGGCCTACCCCTAGGTCCAAGTCTGTCGATGAACACGTCTTTGATGACACCTCCCGGCGTGAATCGAAGGATGAACACCGATGTTGTTGAATTCTTCCTTAGCCACTTAACCTCGTCCTATCCCTAGGTCCGAGATAGTTCAACCATAAACTGGAGAACCCGTACTTATTCCTTTCGTATACTTAACTCTCCCGATATTAAGTAAATGTGTAATCTCACAATGCTCTCCCGATACTCTTGCAAGATGTTGAAAACCAGAATAAGCAGACTTGAAGTCTATTTTATTGAACAGAAAAAATCCTAAAACAATGCAATCCTTGCAACTACTTTAAAGAATCAACCCTTAGCCCGAGGGGAAGTTTAGAACATGATGAGAAGGGGGAAAACGACTAGGGTTTAGGGGAAGACGGCTAGAGAATAAGATGATATCCTTCCCTAGGTCGAATTACATGCCTTTATATAGGCCTTGGGTTCAAGTTTTCTAATATGGAAAGAATACAAGTTTAAACTAACAACTCTATTAAAGACTAAATCTTCAGAGTTTATGTCTTTAATTCGTCCTTCCTTCTTGCTTGGAGTTTCTTCCTTGAACTTTGGGCTTTGCCTCCATTCTGATCTAGGGCTCAGAAAAATATGAGAGTGCTCCACGATAGACCGGCTTAATTTCCTCTTTCTGTCGAGCTCCATTTTACTTTTTCCTCCCACCAATCGCTGTCGTCCTTGGCTGCCACGGCAGCGGCCATGTCATCATCCTTCTTCTCGGCTGCAGACTAGTGTTCCAGCTCTGCTTCTCCACTGCCCTGCATCTGCTACAGCAGCTACCTACAAAAGTAACCAATTTTAGTAGAAACTGTGCCATTTAATATAATTGTGATGTATGAATGAAATCTATCCTAAATGCAATGAATTATGCTTGAATGTAGCATAAATATGAGTTAAATAAGGGGTAAAATATAGAACTTTTACACACTCAACACACCCCCAAACTCAAGTTTTTGCTTGTCCTCAAGCAATTAAAACCTAAAAAAGAAATAATTTTTTTTGTTTGGCTTAAAACAGTGAACTTTTCATTACCTACCATGCATTCCCTATTGTAAGCAACACCTTGTCGGATAATTCAGGATTCATTCGGAACCTTGCTATAATTCTCGTGTAGTGTGTGCATGTTTTGTGAACAATTATATGCCTAGACTCCCTTAGTTTACTAGAATAACTAAGCTTCTCACTTGAATTTTATGCCAACTTTCATCTTTTTGGAGGCAATTCTTAGGCTCCTTTAGTTTTTATTTAGACTCGATTCTCTTTTCTTAGTTAAGTTTGACTAGAGCCGGTTTCGGGCACCTTTAGCTAACTTCCTAGAGCCTGTTTCGAGCACCTCTAGGTGTATTGAGTCTACTATTTCTTAACTTCTTTTCCCAGAGCCAGTGTTAGACACCTCTAGGGGCTACTCAAGTGTTTAAGCTTTTCCCTATTCTAGTTTACCAGTAGAGTTCTAGACAGTATAAAAGTCACAAAGGGTGTTTAAGAATCAGAACTATAGTAAGGCTCTAAACTGCTCCTAAAACTATCCTAAAGGCACTGCCATGACAGAGGCTGTCACAGCAGGTAAGTTCAGTTCAAAGACTTAAGCCAAATTTTCATTTTTTTAGCAAAAATAAACTAAATAATAGACACAATTTTTAAACTTAAAGACACTTCATTAATGGAGGGATGCCACCCCCAAACTCAAGGGTTGCATTGCCCTCAATGCAAATGACAGAATGATAAAAAGAAAATAAAAATAACATCACAATTATAACAAAATAGCATACAACAATTATAAAAAAAGAAACTTAAATTTTAAGCGATGTCGTCGCTGTTGCTGCTGATCCAAATCTGCCGGCGGGCAGTGACTTTCCTTGTCGGTGCTGGCAGATGGCTGGGAGAGGCAGAGGTGTTCTTGTTCTTGGCTTCCCTTGGAGGCTGGATGCGGGTAGGTGAGATATGGGGTGGTTTCTCCAACACCTGAACCTCCTCGGAGGAGCTGCTGCTGTTGCTACCGCTGTTGCTGCCAGATTTTCCTTGGTCGGATGGTCTGACTCTAGTGTTTTGTTTCTGTCGTTTCATCTGGGTGAACTCATTGGACAGGTTCCTTTTGACAGAGGGCTCGTCATCAGATTCCCCCCAAATTGAGGAAGAGGAGAAACCAGCTATATATCTATCGAGGTCGGACATGAGCTCTTTTCTCTTCTCTCCCCTTGCAGATGCTGTGGCAGTGTGGCTGCCGCCTGCAGCTGTCGTGGCAGGGGTTGGGGTGGACGCGGCAGACGATGTTCTTGGTGTGGTAGCAGGGGTAGGAGTATGGGCAGGGGTTGGGGCAGCAAAATAATGATCGGGGAAAACAGGAAACAATACATTTGGAAAATTTAAATTGGTTTTAATGAAATGTACCGTTGCTGTGGTGAAGTCTCGAATGAAGCTCATCAGGCCCAACTGTCGTTCTTCCATTTTCTGTAGGGTGGCAAGGATCTGGGCAGAGGAATCGACTGGGTGAGCTGCTGCAGTGGGCTGCCTTTGTTCTGTGGCGGCAGGCTCTGTTTGGGTGGGCTCTATCGGCTCACCTGCCGCGACAGAAGGGTTGAAGCTGGATATTGGCATTGCAACCTTCAGCTCCATCAAACTAAGGATGTTCCTCTCTGTCCATCCTTTTCCTCGGATTCTCAAATCCTCAACAGCTTCAGGGACATTGTGGCCACGGTAGAGGGCTGTTATGAGGTAGGGGAAGACGAGTGGTCCCGATGGCCGGTACGCACAATCCAAAATTCCCTCTTGAGTGTATCTACCAACATTAATAGGCCTCTCGTTTAAAATTGAATGGACGAGAGCTAACCTTGGTTGATCTACCGTGCTGTTGTGCGAGGAGGGCATAATCCTCTTTTTTACAAATGCGTTCCACATCTTGGCTTCGGGGGTGAGTTGAACTCTTTTCACCGTCCTTAGATGTTTGGGATCGGTATTCCATTCGGTGCCTTCCTCGGTGAGTTCTGCCATGACAACATCATAATCTGCTACCTTCAAGCTCTCCACAAATCTTTGGTGGCCATCTTCCCTTCTACCGACATAGAATCCATAAAAAGGCGTTGATGTATTCTGGCTCAAAGGGTACTTCCTTCCCACGAACCGTGACTGCTGTCGCCTCCCTGCTGTCGATGGCAGCATAAAATTCTCAGACTAAGGTGACGTTCATCTCTTCCGACTGCTCGGCAAACATCTGCCACTGTAGAGCTCTGATCTTACGGGCTATGAATGGTTTGAGCCCGGGATTCTCCATTTGTTGGCTGTAAATGAACCCTCTCTCCTCCCACATATCTTTGACCTGGAAGGAGCTGAGAGTGGCTGCTGCTGGGGCAGATCCTGAGGCAGCACTGCGTCGGGTGTTTATGGTACTCATGGTTGCAAGAGACTGTAGAAAGAAAATGAAAGCAAATGAAATTCTAGAGAGGAAACAAGTAGAGAGAGTAAAAGTGAGTGAAAAATGAATAATAAAACGGGGTTTATATAAATGAGGAGTTTGCTGCCCGTTGGAGCTGTAACGACAGGCGCGAATAACGGGGCCAGCTGTTACGCGGTTCTGACGCGTCTGTCACGCGTTTCCGTGTCTGCTGCGCGTCTGTCGCGACAGCGTGTTGACAGGCTAGATTTTCTGCGTCTGTCACGACAACTGTAACGACATGCTCCTATTTTGGGCTCTTTGGGCTGATGGAAAGATGGTGGGCTGAATTCACTTCTCCTCTTCTCCTTGTCTCCTTTATTTCCTAAAAATAAAATAAATACTTAGTTCCTAAAATAAATTAATTCTAATTACCTAATAAATATATATAAATAATTAATAAATAATAATAAAATAAAATTAGGTTAAATTAGGGATGCCAGGAGGGGCATCTCCTAAATTAACCCCTTCCTGTATTCTTGGGGCTTCAGTCCCCTGATAGTGCTTTAGTCTATGTCCGTTGACTTTAAATTGGTGCCCGTGTTTTAAAGATTTGATCGTGATGACACCATGAGGAAAAACTTGCACCACTTGGAATGGGCCGGACCACCTAGATTTCAGCTTCCCTGGGAAGAGTTTCAACCTAGAGTTAAACAACAACACAAGCTGCCCTGGGCAGAACTGTCGTGGCAGCAGCTTCTTGTCATGCCACTGCTTCGTCTTGTCCTTGTAAATCCTTGTGTTGTCATAGGCCATTGCTCGAATTTCTTCAATCTCATTCAAGTCAAGTAGCCTTTTCTGTCCTGCCTTTTCCAAGTCCATATTCACTGCCTTGATGGCCTAGTATGCTCTGTGCTCTATCTCAACAGGCAGATGGCATGTTTTTCCATAAATCAGCCGGTAGGGTGACATTCCCAATGGAGTTTTAAATGTTGTTCTGTAGGCCCAGAGTGCATCATTGAGGTGTAAAGACCAGTCCTTTCGAGTTGGCTTAACCATCTTTTCAAGAATGTTCTTTACCTCTCTGTTGGATATTTCAGCCTGTCCATTGGTCTAAGGGTGGTAAGCTGTTGCGATTCGATGCTTGACACCATATTTTTTTAAGGCAACAACTATAACCCTATTATCAAAATGCCTCCCTTCATCACTGATGATCGCCTTGGGGATGCCAAATCTGGAAAATATGTTCTTGTGCAAAAACCTCTGAACAGTCTTGGCATCGTTTTTTTGTGTAGCGATCGCTTCAACCCATTTGGACACGTAGTCTACTGCCAGGAGGATATAAAGGTTCCCACATGATGCTGGGAAGGGTCCCATGAAATCAATCCCCCAAACGTCGAAGATTTCGACTTTGAGAATGTTTTACAGCGGCATCTCATGTCTCATTGAGATATTTCCAGTCCGTTGACATTTGTCACAGCTTTTGTAGAACGCCTGAGCATCCTTAAACAATGAAGGCCAATAAAAACAAGACTGCAAAACTTTGGCAGGAGTTTTGTTACCACCTAAGTGTCCTCCATATTGTGAAGCATGACAGTGATGAAGCACAACTTCCTGCTCATCCTGTGGTACACACCTCTTGATAATCTGATCTGCACACATTTTGAAAAGAAGAGGTTCGTCCCAATAATAATGTTTAACATCATTTTGGAACCTCTTCCTAGCTTGATAGTTAAGGTCAGGAGGAAATATTCCGCTAACTAAATAATTAACGAAATCAGCATACCAGGGGAGTTCAGAAAACTCACCTGCCGTCGTGGCTGTCGCGGCAGTGCTTATGGCATCGAACAGCTGCTCGTCAGGGAAGGTCTCCAGTATGCGTGTCTCGTCTGTTGAGAGACTCTTTCCCTTCTCTAATCTTGACAAGTGATCTACAACTTGGTTCTCTGTCCCCTTTTTATCCTTGATCTCAAGGTCGATCTCTTGCAGTAGCAGAATCCAACGTATCAGTCTAGGCTTTGCATCCTTTTTGGCGAACATATACTTTAGTGCAGAGTGGTCTGTGTGGACTATGACCTTCGTTCCAAGTATGTATGAACGAAACTTGTCAATTGAGAACACCACAGCTAACAGTTCATTCTCTGTTGTGGTGTAGTTTACTTGGGCGTCGTTTAGTGTTTTGTTGGCATAGTATATAACATGAAAGAGCTTGTCCTTCCTCTGCCCAAGTGCTGCCCCAACAACATAGTCACTAGCATCACACATGATCTCAAATGGTAGTTTCCAATCTGGTGGCTGTACTATCGGGGCTGTTACCAGCTTTTCTTTCAGAACTTTGAATGCCTCAGTACATTCAGTGTTGAAGTCTAAGGGACGATTCTTCTCTAAAAGATGGCATAACGGCTTGGTGATCTTCGAAAAATTAGTTATAAATCTTCGATAGAAACCAGCATGCCCTAAAAAGCTTCGAATTCCCTTGACTGTGGTGGGTGGTGGCAGCTTTTCAATTACCTCAATTTTTGCCCTGTCGACCTCAATGCCGCGGCAGCTTACTTTGTGGCCTAGGACTATCCCTTCATCCACCATGAAGTGACATTTTTCCCAGTTTAATACCAAGTTCGCCTTCTCGCATCTCTCGAGCACTTACTGTAGATTGCCTAAGCAGCTTTCGAAAATGTCTCCAAAGACCGAGAAATCGTCCATGAATATCTCCAAGAAGTCCTCCACCATGTCAGAGAATATTGCCATCATACACCTCTGAAAAGTTGCTGGTGCGTTGCAAAGTCCAAATGGCATCCTCCGAAAAGCGTAAGTACCGTATGGGCAAGTGAAGGTCGTTTTCTCTTGATCCTCCGGTGCGATGGCTATTTGGTTGTAACCTGAGTAACCATCAAGAAAATAGTAATAAGGATTTCCCGCTAATCTATCAAGCATTTGATCAATAAAAGGCAGGGGAAAGTGGTCCTTTCGGGTAGCTTTGTTAAGCTTCCGGTAGTCTATACAAACCCTCCAACCGGTCACAGTCCTGGTTGGGATTAACTCGTTTTCTTCGTTGGTCACCACAGTTATTCCTCCTTTCTTAGTAACGCACTGCACTGGGCTCACCCACTTACTATCCGAGATGGCATAAATTATCCCAGCATCTAGCCATTTGATAATTTCCTTTCGGACCACTTCTCGCATAGCATCATTTAAATGTCTATGGGCATTAATGGTCGGCTTGTGATCATCCTCTAAGAGGATTTTATGCATACATAGTGCCGGACTGATGCCTTAGATATCAGCTATCGTCCATCCAATAGCTCTTTTGTGGTGCTGCAGCATCTCTATCAGCTGCTGTTCCTGTTCCTGCATCAACTTGGAAGAGATGATTACGGGCAACATATCATTTAATCTAAGAAAAACATATTTAAGCTGCCCTGGCAGGGGCTTAAGATCTAGAACAGGTGGCTCTACAGTTGATGGCTTTTGGATGATATGTTCATTCGAGGTATAATTTAAGGGCTCGAATAACTTACATAGACGATTGCCTATCCAGTTTACCTCCTCATGATCTTCAGTATCAGATATGTCAGAGTCTGAGGAGCTGCTGTCGTCGTCGCTGCCGTGACAGTCTTCTAAATGGCTGCTGGGGCAGTGGCCAAATTTGATGTCATGGCAGTCCGACCTGATGCAGGGTTGATCAAGGATAACTTCAGTGATAGCCTTGCATTCTTCTTCTGCATCAGCGTGCTTTATTGCTTGGAGAACATTCAGCTTGATCTCTTGATCATTCACTCTCATAGTGAGTTCTCCCTTCTCTACATTAATCAGTGATCTTCCTGTGGCTAAGAAGGGTCGCCCTAGGATGATTGGCGCATTCTCATCTGCTTCACAATCTAAAACAAGAAAGTCAGCAGGAAAAATAAATTTATCCACTCTTACTAGAATATCTTCAATTTTCCCTTCCGGTTGCACGTAAGAGCGGTCTGCCAGCTGCAGCATAACTGTTGTGGGTCGTGCTCGTGCAATACCTAATTTATGAAATATAGATTTTGGCATTAAATTAATACTAGCACCTAGATCACAAAGTGCCTTACCCACAAATTTATCTCCGATTATGCATGGTATTATGAAGCTCCCAGGATCCTTCTTTTTCTGGGGTGGATGCTTGTGTAGAATAGTCATGCATCCTTCTGTCATTTTAACCGTCTAAAATTCCACAAGTCTGGATTTCTTTGACATAGCATCCTTGAGAAATTTGGCATAACCAGGCATCTCCTTGATGGCATCTAACAGCGGAATATTAATGTGGACTTGCTTAAAAAATATCATAGATCTTTTTAAGCTGGGATTCCTGTTTCAACTTCTGTAACCGCTGAGGAAAAGGAGGTGGAGGACGGTAGTCTGCAATGCATCCTTCCCACTGCATTCGGATCTGAGAAGGCTTAGGTTCTTCATCCTTCTCCTCTGTCCCTTCTGCTGTCGTGACAGGTTCATCGGCAGCAGGCTGTTTGTCATCTGTCGGGGCAGTGTTCTCGGCAGTCGATTCTAGGGCTGGTTTCTTAACCGGTTCAGCTTCCTTTTCTGGCCCTGGTAATTTCTTCCCACTCATTGTTGTGATAGCTTTGCACTGCTCATGTGTGGGTTGTCTAGCGACCTCAGTATCGCTAGGGAATCCTCCATTCTGCCTCGGTTTAATATGCTGGGAAACCTGACCCATCTGTGTCTCCAGTGATTTCAGAGTAGCTTCATGGTTAGTCATCCGCATCTCTGTTTTATCCATGAATGACTCAGTCTTCTTGACGAAGTGATTCATGTTCTCAATGTAAGTTCCTGTTTGAGACATAAACGTAGCCAAGGTCTGCTCTAGTATACTAGTCGTGGCTGTTGGTGGCTGTTGCGGTTGCTGTTGCGGTTGCTGCCGAGTCAGAAGTCTAGGTCCCCCCTGATTTTGAGTGTTCTGTGCTTGAGGGTTTAGGGCATTGTTAGGGTTGCTCCAAGAAAATTTAGGATCTTTTCTCCAGTTGGGATTTTAATTGTTGGAATTATAGTTCTGCTTGTTATAGTTCCCAACGTACATCCATTCCTCCAGCTGTAGTGGGCAGTCCTTCGAACTATGATTCCCACCGCAAGTTCCACATACCTCTTCTGCAGCATAAGCAGGTTGAGAATCTTTTTTCAGCAAGTTCTCTACCGCCTTTGTGAGATATACAACTTGTGTCTTCAAAGAATTATCGGCTTCATAATCCTTCACAACTAGTACTCGTTTACCTCTCATCGATGTGGGGAATTGCTCTTCATTCTTAGCCAAATTCTTTAACACTACCACAATGTCCTCTGGATCTTTATCTAACAACAACCCATTGGCTGTTGAATCGATTCTCATACGGGTCTGTAGGTTGGCAGCATTGTAGAATTTGATTACCTGATTCCAAACAGGGAATCCATGCATCGGGCAATTCCTCAGATGAGTAGTAAACCTGTCCCATGCCTCGTGCATTGGCTTGTCGTCTTCCTGTTGAAAAGTAGCAATTTCGTTACGTAATCGCTCAGATAAATGGGAAGGGTTAAAGCGAGACAAAAATTCATGAGTTAAATCTGCCCAAGTTCGTATTGAACCCGACGTTAGTTTGTTCCACCAAGTTTTAGCTCTGTCCCTCAATGAATGAGGAAATAACCGAAGCCTCAGTATCTCCGGATTTACTCATGATAGTCTAAACGAACCACAGATTTCCTAGAACATTTTCAGATGCTCCGTAGCATCCTCTATAGCAGCACCACTAAATTGGCCAGCGGAATTAATCATGCTGAACATGACAGGTTTCAGCTCGAAATTCTCAGCTTCCACATCTGGCAGGGTGGTCTCTAGTTCCACATGATCATTGATCATGTAGTCTCGGCATGATCAGCGTACGACAACGGCAAGAGGATCGGCAGGCTGTCCGTTCCTTCCATCTCCGACAGGATCTTCAGGACCTTGGGGATTCCCTTGGTTGTTCATGGCCTCTAACTGTTCTTCAAGGTATTCATTTCTGGCTAATACGAGTCAGAGTCAGTTCCTAAGATTGCACGAACGTTCGATTTCAGGATTTATTTGATACTCAGGTTCCTTTCCTCGTCTCGATCTGCGGATAAACAGAAAACCTTGTGAAAAGCACAGGTTTGAACAATCCAAGTAAAAACAGAAAAATTTAAAAAAGTTGCAGTAGCGTAGGGTAAAGATATGTTGCCAGTCCCCGGCAACGGCGCAAAAAACTTGTTGCGTGTAAAAGTGTCTATCGCAATGTAGTGCAAGTGTACACGACGCAAGTAGTAAAGTGATACATAAGTATCGTATATCGTCTCCACAGGGACTGGGCTAATAGCTTTAACCTTGGATTGCTGCACAAGAAAAAGAAAGAGTTTAATTGTTTGTCACGAAATAATAAAGAAGACTTAAAGTTGTTGAGTGTGTAAAAGTTCTATTATTTACCCCTATTTAACCCATATTTCTGTTGCATTCAAGCATAATTCATTGCATTTAGGCTAGATTACAGTTAGACATCACAAATATATTAAAAGGCACAGTTTCTACTGAAGTTGGTTGCTTTTGCAGGTTGCTGCCGTAGCAGATGGAGAGGCAGGCGCTGGGCAGTGAAGCAGAAGAGCTGGAACTGGATGAGCATTCAAGGAGGATGATGCTGCCACGGTTGCCGCCGTGACAGCAGAGGACGACAGCAGTTTTGAGGAGAAGAAGCAAAGTGGACCTCGACAGAAAGAGAAAATTCAGCCCGTCTGTCGTGTAATACCACTATATTTTTCCAAGCCCTAGATCAGAATGAAGGCCAAGCCCAAAGTTCAAGGAAGATATCCCAAGAAAGAAGGAAGGACGAATTAAAGACTGCTGTTCTGAAGATTTAGTCTTTATTAGAGTTGTACTTTGATTTAAAGTTGTATTCTTCCATATTAGAAAACTTGAACCCAAGGCCTATAAAAAGGCATGTAATTCGACCTAGGGGAGGGCATCACCCATCTCTAGCCTTCTTCCCAAAACCCTAGCCGTTTTCCCTCTCTCAACATGTTCTAAATTCCCCTTAGGGCCACGAGTTGATTTGTAAAGTAGTTGCAAGGGTTGCTTTTGTTTTAGGAATTTTCAGTTCAATAAAATAAACTTCAAGTTCTCTTATTCTGGTTATTAACATCTTTCAAGAGCATCGGGAGAGCATTGTGAGGTTATCTATTTACTTAATATTGGGAGAGTTAAGTATACGAAAGGAATAAGTGCGAGTTCTCTAGTTTATAGTTGAACTATCTCGGACCTAGGGATAGGACGAGGTTAAGTGGCTAAAGAAGAATTCAACAACATCGGTGTTCATCCTTCGATTCACACCGGGAGGTATCATCAAAGACGTGTTCATCGACAGACTTGGACATAGGGATAGGCCAAGGCACAACAGAGATTCTTGCCAAACTTGAAGTACTGAGTTGAGTAATCGCTGCCGCGATAACCAACGGACTGCTGCCGCGACAGGTGCTGCCGCAGCAGGCGCGACGACAGAACAAAGTTTCATAGACTTTGCAACGCCTACACTACTGAGCAATTCAATACCGGCCCATCCTCTCTATCTTGATTTCAATCCTCTTTACTTTCAGTATTCTTTATTATTCTCGTGACAAATATCTTAAATATTCTTTTTACTTCCGTGCAGTAATTCAAGGTGAAGCTATTGGCTCAGTCCCTGTGGAGACGATATCCGATATTTCAGTATCACTTTACTACTTGCGTCGTGTACACTTGCACTACATTGCGATAGACACTTTTACACGCAACAAGTTTTTGGCGCCCTTGCCGGGGACTGGCAACATATCTTTACCCCACCTTTTACTACATTCGTTTTATTTTTCTATTTGTAACACCCCAATTTTGGGCTTAGAGGTTTTGGGTTTGAATCGGACCGGTCGAATTTTGGTTCGAATATAAAAGGTGGTTTTAGGGAAAGCCTAGTTCGGGATGCATTAAAAATATGGAAAAATATCTAAAAATCCTCTTTTATTATATATAAGAGAGTGGTGAAATCAATTTTACAAAATAAGGTTTCGAAATGTGACATTTCAAGTTAGTGACTAAAATGTAATTTTTGAAAAGTTGGTGACTGTTTTAAAAGGATTGAAACTTTGAATCTTTAAGGAGCTAATTTACCCAAGAAGAGTTTTCTCCAGATTTTTCTTAATATTAAACATTTATTAAATGATATTTAATAAAAGGAAAAAGAGGGAAATGGATATTTTGGTTTTCATAACTAACTTTTGTTAAAATTTTCCCACTTCATTTTCTCTCCATTTTCTCTCAGTCAAACACATTTCCCCAGCCATTTTTCCTCTGATTTTAACATCTAAAGATGAGATTTCAATCTCTAATTGATCTCTAATCATTCCTACATCAAATCCTTATCATTTGCTTATTGAATTTTCAAGAATCTTGGCTTTAAACAAGGAGAAACTCACATTTAGAGGTATGGACGTCCTTCTCCTCTAAATACTCAGTTCTTTACTGAAATTCCCAAGTTCTCAATCCTTGATTTGAGTTTTATTAAAGGTTTTAATGTTGTGTTCTTGATTTTGGCTTAAAATGCAAGATTTGGATTTAATTTTAATTAAATTCGTACTAAATGATTGGGCTGTGTTTTAAGATGTCTTTTTAATGATTATTGGATGTATAAATGATGTGTAATTGAGGTTTAATCAATGCAATCCCGGATAGGTTGATTTTCCTAAGTTTTTGATTGAGTTAATGGTGGTTTTTGAGGTGTTTTTGATGTTCTGCTATAGCTGGAGGTATAAGGACGTGATTAGATCCTTTTTGGATGTTAATTGATGTATAAGTATGATTGAAATTGATGGATCTTGGCTGGGTAATGTTGTAGAGGTGTTTGGATGTGATTTCGGTTGTGTTTGGTAGCCGAAATGTGAGTGTTGATGAGAGCATCGAGTTTAGGTGTCTTGGTTGAAGGTATTAATGCAAGATGATGCATTAATCTTCTGCTTTGATGTGTTTAAAACAGGGGAGACATCTTCGGATCCTTGTGGTGTTGATCCGGAAGCTTGATTGGTGTTTCGGCAAGCTTGCGAAACAGAATCGGTGAGTGAAGTTTGGTTTTCAGTTTTGAAACCAATGTTTGAAGGTTATGGGAGCTTAGTTTAAGTCTAAACAACTTAGCTAAGCTCAAGAGTAAGTTTTCGGAGAAACTCTCTTGTTGATGAACCATGAGATGGTTGTATGCAATGTGTTTATTTTGCATGTTTTAAATTCTGTTTTGAAAGCATATTTTAGCATGTTAAATGCTGGTTTTGAAAGCCATATGTTGAAGGATGCTCAAGGTAAGAGATCCTTGTTTTGAACATTGATAAATGTAGTTTGATGCATTGTAATGCATGTCTATTTAATGGCTTTGTTAAATGCTTTAAAACAGTGGATTAATGATGGTAAATGATGTATATTGGCAAGTGATGTGTTGGTTTAAAAGTACTTGAATCGGATATAGTTAGCCGGCTATAGGATTGGGTGCACCGTGAATAAAGTCGCCTTGGATGTTGAGGGGTTGTGATTGTACCGTAAACTCCATCCAAGTACACTAACGAGATGGTTAAGATCACCATGGTGGTTAAAAGTCCATGAGTGGATCTTGTGTTAAGATCACAATGGTGGTTAAAAGTCCATGTGTGGATCTTGTGTTGTGTGTCCCGTGTTCTCGTTAGTGATGTTATACAACTACCAATGAGTGATGTGGAGGGGTTGTGATTGTACCGTATACTCCATCACGGGTGTTGAGGGGTTGTGATTGTACCATATTCTCCACCTTGATATTGGTAGTGTGTATGAAGCGTATGGGACAACGCTTGTAATCCGCGTATCCGATTGTGTTTTGAGTTGTAAAATGGTTATGGATTATCACTTGTAAGCCAATATGACATGATGATGGATTGAAGCATGAGATGCTTGGTTTGTATGCATAATTGCATGATAAATGTTGTTTTGAAACTAAAGGCCTTGAAAAGGTGTTTTTACAAATGCATTATTGTGATGTTTTAATTGAGCATTCCTCACTAAGCTATGTGCTTACGCTCTCTCTCTTTCTTAAATCAATAATGCAGAGCATTGAAGTGCTTAAAGGGCAGCAAGGAGGTCAAGGATCCAAGTGAGAGACTAAGCTCATGTATGGTGAATGTTTTCCTAACACTATTAGCTTTTGGCATTTGGCAATGGGAACCTAGTTTGTGTTTTTGGGAGATGTTTTGGACTCCCTAAGTTTGGTTAATGCCTTTGATGATGTTGGAACATGTAAATGGCCTTTTGGTATTTGGTTTTGGTGAATTGATGGTTGCATGATTTTCAATATAGGATGCATGCCTATAGAATTGGGTTTTTCCTTGAATGATGCCATGATTGAGATTAGATGGTTCTAATATGTTCCTTAAGTGTTTGTTGACTTGTGTGTATGATATGGAGGTCATATGGATGTGTTTGATGGGTTGAAAGTGTATTAAACCAGCAAAATTCTGCATTTCGGGGCAGCCCGTATCAGAACGGGTGCTATTGTTTCGGAACCGGTGGCTTGAAATGGCCATGGCGTTTCAAAACATGTAAGAGCTGTTCCGAAACGGATTTGCCACTGCCAAGCCCTGTTCCGCAACCTGTTTCGGAACGGTCTCGCGTTTCGGAACGGTCCTCTCCCGTTTCGGAACACTCGACCGTTGGGCACTGAATCTGATGGTTAAATGTTTTGAAACTCTCACGTTTTGGTCCCAATGTTTGTACATGCAATTGGATGAGTTTGAGATGTCTGAATGAGATGAAATTTGACAGAGAAGCATGAAATATGATTAATTTCATGATGGTAACTTTAAAACTGGTTAAGTCCTTTTAATTTTCAGAATTTGCAATTTGGTCCCTAAATTTGTATGTTGTTCAATTGAGTCCCTAAATGTTTTCCGATTGCTGTGATTTTTGAGTATGTTTTTTTCAAGAATACACCTAAGGTTATTATGCATTTAGACAAGATTAAAAATAAAAAAAGGGTCGTTAATCAAGGTTTACTTTTGGGTTGACTTTGGTTTTCCCCGTGTAATCTTCGTAGTTCGGGTCAACCGTCTAGGCCGGGCTAAGGGGGTTACACTATTTTACTTGGATTGTTCAACCTATACCTTTCACAAGGCCTTTTTGTTTTCGTATGTGCAAATCTCAACGGGGGAAGGAACCGGAGTGCCAGTTAGATCCTGAACCCGAACGAACGTTCAATCTCAAGAAAAGAGTCCGTTACCTCGTTGAAAGGAACGAATACCTAGAGCAACAACTCATAGCAATGGAGAACGAAGGACGTGAAGAAAGAAGGGACAACCAAGGGAATCTCCAGGATAATAAAAATCCTGTCAGAGATGGAGTGAACGGCCAAGCTACCGATCCTCCTACCGCTGCCGCCCGCCGGTCATGCCGAGACTACATGCTCAATGATCATGTAGAACTGGAAACAACCCGGCCAAATGTAGACGTTGACAACTTCGAGCTAAAACCTGTTATGTTCAGCATGATCAACAATGCTGGTCAATTTAGTGGTGCTGCTACAGAGGATGCTAGGGAGCATCTGAAAACGTTCCAGGAAATCTGTGGTTCGTTTAGACTACCAGGAGTTAATCCGGAGATACTGAGGCTTCGGTTATTTCCTCATTCATTGATGGACAGGGCAAAGACTTGGTGGAATAAACTTACGCCGGGTTCAATTAGAGCTCGGGCAGATTTAACGCGTGAATTCTTATCTCGTTTTAATCCTTCACACTTATCTGAGCGATTACGTAACGAAATTGCTACTTTTCAACAGGAAGAAGACGAGCCAATGCACAAGGCCTGGGACAGATTTACCACTCTTCTACGGAACTGCCCAATGCATGGATTCCCCGTTTGGAACCAGGTAACGAAATTCTATAATGTTGCTAACTTACAAACTCGTATTAGAATTGATTCGGCAGCAAACGGATTACTGCTGGACAAAGACCCAGATGAGGCAATGGCAGTATTGAAAAATCTGGCGAAGAATGAGGAGCAGTTTCCAACAGCAAGAAGATGGGGTAAACGAGTTCTGGCTGTCAAGGATTATGAGGCCGACAGCACAATGAAATCACAAGTGGCATATCTCACTAAGGCAATGAAAAAGCTCTTGAACGAAGATTCACAGCCTGTATACGCTGCTGAAGAGGTATGCCACATTTGTGAAGGAAATCACAGTTCGGAGGAATGTCCAATACAGTTAGAAGAGGGAAAGTATGTTGGAAACTACAATAAGCAAAATTATAATTCCAACAACTATAATCCCAACTGGAGAAAGGATCCCAAGTTTTCTTGGAGCAATCCTAATAATGCTCTGAATCCTCAAGCACAGAATAATCAGAACCAGGGAGGACCTAGATTGCTAACTCGGTAGCAACCGCATCAGCAGCAACAACAAACACCAGCTGCCTCAAACAGTATACTGGAACAGACTCTGGCTACATTTATGTCTCAAACAGGTACCTACATTGAAAACATGAATCACTTTGTCAAGAAGACGGAAACATTCATGGACAAAACAGAGATGCGGATGACCAATCATGAAGCTACTCTGAAATTGTTGGAGACACAGATGGGTCAGATTTCCCAGCATGTTAAACTAAGGCAGAATGGCGGATTTCCTAGCAATACTGAAAATACTAGACAACCCACACATGAGCAGTGTAAAGCCATCATTACTAGGAGTGGGAAGAAATTGCCAGGGCCAGAAAAGGAAGCTGAAACAGTTAAGAAACTAGCCTTGGAGTCTTCTGCCGAGGAAGCTGCCCCGACAGGTAACAAGCAACCTGCTGCCGATGAGCTTGTCACGACAGCAGAAGGGACAGATGAGAAAGATGATGAACCCAAACCTCCTCAGATCCGTATGCAGTGGGAAGGACGCATAGCTGATTATCGTCCCCCACCTCCTTTTCCTCAACGGTTACAGAAATTGAAACATGAATCACAGCTTAAGAAAATTTATGATATTTTTAAGCAGGTTCATATCAACATTCTGTTGTTAGATGCCGTTAGGGAAATACCCGGTTATGCAAAATTTCTCAAGGATGCCATGTCAAAGAAGTCCAGACTTGGGGAGTTTGAAACGGTAAATATGACACATGGATGCATGAGTATTTTGCACAAGTATCCACCCCAGAAGAAGAAGGATCTTGGGAGCTTCATCATACCATGCGTAATCGGAGACAAATTTGTGGGTAAGGCACTTTGTGATCTTGGTGCTAGTATAAATTTAATGCCCAAATCTATTTTTCAGAAATTAGGTGTTGGAAAAGCTCGGCCCACAACAGTAGTACTGCAGCTAGCAGACCGCTCTTACGTTCACCCAGAAGGAAAAATTGAAGATATTCTGGTAAGAGTGGATAAGTTTATTTTTTCTGCTGACTTTCTTATCTTAGATTGTGAAGTAGATGAGAACGCACCAATCATCCTGGGGCGACCCTTCTTAGCCACAGGAAGATCACTGATTGATGTGGAAAGAGGAGAACTCATTATGAGAGTGATCGATCAAGAGATCAAGCTAAACGTTCTCCAAGCAATGAAACATGCTGATGCAGGAGAAGAATGCAAGGCCATCACTGCAATCACCTTCGACCAACCCTGCATCAGGTCGGGCTGCCACGACATAAAAATTGGTCACTGCCTCAGCAGCCACTTAGAAGACTGTCACGACATCACCGACGACAGCAACTCCTCAGAATCCGATACATCTGATACTGAAGATCAGGAGAAGGTAAACTGGATAGGCAATCATCCAGGTAAGTTATTCGAGCCTTTAAATTATACCTCGGATAACCATGCAATTCAAAAACCATCAACTGTTGAGCCCCCTGTTTTAGATCTTAAGCCCCTGCCAGGGCAGCTAAAATATGCTTTTCTTGGTTTAAATGATACGTTGCCCGTAATCATCTCTTCCAAGTTGATGCAGGAACAGGAACAACAGTTAATAGGGATGCTGCAGCAGCATAAAAAGGCTATTGGATGGACGATAGCTGATATTCAAGGCATTAGTCCGGCATTATGTATGCATAAAATCCTTTTAGAGGATGATCATAAGCCGACTATTGATGCACAAAGGCGGCTGAACCATGCTATGAAAGAGGTGGTGCGAAAAGAGATAATCAAATGGCTAGATGCTGGAATAATCTATGCCATCTCGGACAGCAAATGGGTGAGCCCGGTGCAATGTGTTCCCAAGAAAGGAGGAATGACCGTGGTGACCAACGAAAACAATGAGCTAATCCCAACCAGGACTGTGACCGGTTGGAGGGTTTGTATGGACTATCGGAAGCTTAAAAAAGCTACCCGAAAGGACCACTTTCCTTTACCCTTTATTGATCAAATGCTTGATAGATTAGCGGGTAAACCTTACTATTGTTTTCTTGATGGTTATTCAGGTTACAATCAAATAGCTATTGCACCGGAAGATCAAGAAAAGACGACATTCACATGCCCTTACGGAACTTACGCTTTTAGGAGAAAGCCTTTTGGACTATGCAATGCACCAGCCACCTTTCAAAGGTGCATGATGGCAATATTCTCTGATATGGTGGAGGATTTCCTGGAGATCTTTATGGATGACTTTTCAGTCTTTGGAGACAACTTTGAAAGCTGCCTAGGCAACCTACAAAAGGTGCTCGAGAGATGTGAAAAAGCAAACTTAGTTTTGAACTGGGAAAAATGTCACTTCATGGTGGATGAAGGGATAGTCCTTGGCCATAAGATTAGCTGCCGTGGCATAGAAGTCGACAGGGCGAAGATAGAAGTGATCGAAAAGTTGCCGCCGTCCACAACAGTCAAGGGAATCAGAAGTTTTTTAGGACATGCTGGTTTTTATCGGAGGTTCATTGCGAATTTTTCAAAAATCACCAAGCCCCTATGCCATCTTCTGGAGCAGAACCGACCCTTCGAATTTAACACTGAATGTACTGAGGCATTCAAGGTTCTGAAAGAAAAGCTGGTAACAGCCCCAATAGTACAGCCACCAGATTGGACACTGCCGTTTGAAATCATGTGTGATGCTAGTGACTATGCTGTCGGGGCAGCACTTGGGCAGTGGAGAGACAAACTCTTTCATGTCATATATTATGCCAGCAAAACACTGAACGACGCCCAAGTGAACTACACCACCAAAGAGAAGGATTTATTAGCTGTGGTATTCTCCATTGACAAGTTTTGTTTTTATATACTTGGAACGAAGGTCATAGTGCACACAGACCACTCTGCATTGAAATATCTGTTCACAAAAAAAGATGCAAAGCCTCGACTGATACGTTGGATCCTGCTATTGCAAGAATTCGACCTTGAAATCAAGGACAAAAAGGGGACAGAAAATCAAGTGGCAGATCACTTGTCAAGGTTGAAGAAGGGACAAAGTCTACCGACATATGAGACAAACATAGTGGAGACCTTCCCAGATGAGCAGCTATTTGCTGTCGCTGTCACTGCCGCGACAGCCATGGCGGCAGGTAAGTCTTCTGAACTCCCCTGGTATGCGGATTTCGTTAATTTTTTAGTTAGCGGAATAATTCCTCCTGACCTTAATTATCAAGTCAGGAAGAGGTTCCAAAATGATGTTAAGCATTATTATTGGGACGAATCTCTTATTTTCAAAATCTGTGCAGATCAGGTTATAAGGAGATGCGTACCACAGGATGAACAGGACGATATACTTCATCACTGTCATGCTTCACAGTATGGAGGACACTTGGGAGGCAACAAAACTACTGCCAAGGTTCTGCAGTCAGGATTCTATTGGCCGTCACTGTATAAAGATGCTCAAATCTTCTACAAGAATTGTGACAAGTGTCAACGGACGGGAAACATCTCAAGGAGACACGAGATGCCGCTGCAGAACATTCTTGAAGTCGAGATCTTCGACGTTTGGGGGAACGATTTTATGGGGCCATTCCCATCTTCATGTGGGAATTTGTACATCCTCCTGGCAGTAGATTATGTGTCCAAGTGGGTTGAAGCTATCGCCACTCAAAAGAATGATGCCAATACAGTTTAAAGATTTTTACACAAAAACATCTTTTCCAGATTCGGCATCCCCAAGGCGATTATCAGTGATGAAGGGAGGCATTTCGACAACAGGGTTATAGCTACTGCCTTGAAGAAATATGGTGTCAAGCATCGAATTGCAACAACATATCACTCTCAGACCAATGGACAAGCTGAAATATCCAACAGGGAAGTCAAGAACATTCTTGAAAAGATGATTAAGCCAACTCGGAAAGATTGGTCTTTACACCTTAATGATGCGTTATGAGCTTATAGGACAGCTTTCAAAACTCCATTGGGAATGTCTCCTTACCGACTGATTTATGGGAAAACATGCCATCTACCTGTCGAGATAGAGCACAGAGCATACTGGGCAATCAAGGCAGTAAATATGGACTTGGAAAAGGCAGAGCAGAAAAGGCTACTGGATCTGAACGAAATTGAAGAAATCCGGAAAATGGCCTATGACAATGCAAGAATCTACAAAGATAAAACTAAAAAGTGGCATGACAAAAAGTTGCTGCCACGACAGTTCTGCCCAGGGCAGCTTGTGTTGCTTTTTAACTCTAGGTTGAAACTCTTCCCAAGGAAGCTGAAATCTAGATGGTCTGGCCCATTCCAAGTAGTTCAAGTTTTTCCCCATGGTGCTATCACGATTAGATCTTTAAAAGACGGGCACCAATTCAAAGTCAACGGACAACGCTTGAACCATTATCAGGGGACTGAAGCCCCAAGAATGCAGGAAGTGGTTACTTTAGGAGATGCCCCTCCCGACATCCCTAATTTAACCTAATTTTCTTTTTATTATTTTTATTATTTACATATTTATTAGGAAATTAGATTTATTTTATTTTTAAGAATTAATGTTTTTATTTTGGTTTTTTTAGGAAATAAAGGAGACAAGAAGAAAAGGAGAAGTGAACTCAGCCCAACATAATTCCATCAGCCCAAAAAGCCCAAAATCTGAAGCCTGTCGTTACAGCTGCCGCGACAGACGCGGAAAATACAGGCTATTGACACGCTGTCGCGACAGACACGCAAACGCGTAACAGACACAGAAACGCGTGACAGACGCGTCAGACACGCAAACGCGTAACAGCTGGCCCCGTTATTCGCGCCTGCCGTTACAACTCCAACGGGCAGCAAAATTCTTCTCTATATAAACCCCATTTCATTTTTTCATTTTCACTCACTTTTACTCTTCTCACTTGCTTCCTCTAGAATTTATTTGCTTTCATTTTTATTATCTCAACCCTTGCAACAATGTCTTCCAGAAATACCCGTAGGAGTGCTGCCTCTGGCTCGACCCCGACAGCATCCACCCCACGATCTTTTCAGATCAGAGACATGTGGGAGGAAATGGGATTCATCTACACTTCAAAGGAGGGAAATTTGGGCCTAAAGCCGTTCATTGCTCGCAAAATAAGGGCTCTACAATGGCAGATCTTTTCTGAACAACCTGAGGAGATGAACGTCTCTCTAGTTCGAGATTTCTACGCTGCCATCAACAGCAGAACGACGACAGTCGTTACCGTACGAGGGAGGGAAGTGCCATTCGAAGCTGAATACATCAACACCTTGTACGGATTTTACGTGGGCATCAACGACGACGATCATCAGCACTTTCTGAACAGCCTTGACCCTGCTGCCTATGATGCTGTCATGGCAGAACTGACTGAAGAAGGAACTCAGTGGAACACAAGTTGTAAGAACCCGAGGACGGTAAAGAGGACTCAACTCTTGCCGGAAGCCAAATTGTGGAACACTTTTATCAAAAAGCGCATCATGCCGTCCTCGCACACCACCACTTTCGACCAGCCCATGTTAGCCTTAATTCACTCTATTTTGCATGAGCGGCCTATTAATGTGGGCAGCTTCATCCGCGAAAGCATATTGGAGTGTGCACACCGGCCGACGGGACCGCTCTACCTTCCTTACCTCATCACAGCTCTCTGCCGCGGCCATGGTGTACCTGAAGCATTCACTGACCTGCGAGTTCAAGGAAAGGGATGGACCGACAAGAATATTCTCAGCTTGATGGAGCTGACTGCTGCTACCCCGCTGTCATCTTTTGATCCTACTGCCACGGCAACAGACACGACAGAGCCGACGGACACTGAACCTGCTGCCACGGAAGCCAGGCAGCACACAACAGTAGCAGCCCTGACCGATTCCTCCTCCCAGATCCTTGCTGCTATACAGAAGATGGAGGAACGACAACTCGGTCTTATGAGCTTCATCAGGGATTTCACCACCGCTACGGTACAATTCATCCTAACATCTTTAAATTTCCCTGATGTTGTATTTCCTACCTTCCCTGCCCATTATTTTGCTGTACCAACCCCTGCCCACACCCCAACACCTGCTGCCACACCAAGAACACCATCTACAGCATCCACACCAACCCCCGCCACGACAGCCGCCGGCAGCAACCGTGTAGCTGAGACTTCTGCCCGTGGAACAAAGAGAAGAATGACCTCGGAAGAACTTGATGCATTCATCGCCGGTTTCTCTTCTTCCTCCATTTAGCAAGAAAGCGACAACGAACCCTCTGTTAAGAGGAATCTAGCCAAAGAGTTCACACCGGTGAAACGACAGAAGAGAATGGCAGACAAAAACAAGCCGGATAGCGGCAGTGGCAGCAGCAGTGATGGCAGCGGCAGTGACAGCAGCAGCAGCTCAGAAGTACAGGTTGTGGAGAAACCTCCTCACATCTCTCCGACCAGAATTCAACCTCCGAGGGAGGCCAAAACTAAGAACACCTCTGCCTCCCCCATCCGCCAGCCAGTTCCGAAGGCCTGTGCCCGCCGCCAGATCTGCGTCAGCAGCAGCAGTGACGACAACGCTTAAAAATTTGAGTTTCTTAACTTATTTTGCCGTCTGCTTATATATTTTGTGATGTACTGTTTTTATTTTATTTTGTCATTTGCATTGAGGGCAATGCAACCCTTGAGTTTGGGGGTGGCATCCCTCCATTAATGGAGTCTAATTTAGCTTTAAAAATTATGTCTTTTACTTAGTTTATTTTTGTCTTAAAAAAATTGGCTTAAGTCTTTGAACTGAACTTACCTGTCGTGACAGCTCTATCATGGCAGTGCCTTTAGGATAGTTTTAGGAGCAGTTTAGAGCCTTTCTATAGTTCTAAAACCTAAACATTATTTGTGACTGTTATACTGCCTAGAACTCTTCTAGTTAACTAGAATAGGAAGCTTAGCACTTGAATAGCCCCTAGAGGTGCCTAACACTGGCTCTAGGAAAGAAGATTAGCAAAATAGACTCAATAGCTCTAGAGGTGCCCGAAACCAGCTCTAGGAAGTTAGCTAGAGGTGCCCGAAACCGGCTCTAGTGAAACTTTAGCTTAAAAAATAATGAAATCGAGTCAAAACAAAAAAAATCAAAAGAGCATAAGAAGTGCCTTCAAAAAGATAAACTTTGGCATAAAAATTCAAGTTAGAGGCCAAAATATTCTAGTGAAACTAAGGGAGTCTTGGCATATAATTGTTCACAAGCATGCACACACTGGACGAGGACTATAGTGAGATTCCGGACAATTCCTAAGTTATCCAACAAGGTGCTGCCGTCGACAGAGAAGGAATGGAGGGTAAGGGAAAATTCACTCTTTTAAGCCAAAACAAAAAGATATATTTTTATTTTAGGTTTGAATTGCTTGAGGGCAAGCAAAAATTTGAGTTTGGGGGTGTGTTGAGTGTGTAAAAGTTCTATTATTTACCCCTATTTAACCCATATTTCTGCTGCATTCAAGCATAATTCATTGCATTTAGGCTAGATTACAGTTAGACATCACAAATATATTAAAAGGCACAATTTCTACTGAAATTGGTTGCTTTTGCAGGTTGCTGCCGTAGCAGATGGAGAGGCAGGCGCTGAGCAGTGAAGCAGAAGAGCTAGAACTGGATGAGTATTCGAGGAGGACGGTGCTGCCATGGTTGCCGTCGTGACAGCAGAGGACGACAACAGTTTTGAGGAGAAGAAGCAAAGTGGACCTCGACAGAAAGAGAAAATTCAGCCCGTCTGTCGTGTAATACCACTATATTTTTCCAAGCCGTAGATCAGAATGAAGGCCAAGCCCAAAGTTCAAGGAAGATATCCCAAGAAAGAAGGAAGGACGAATTAAAGACTGTTGTTATGAAGATTTAGTCTTTATTAGAGTTGTACTTTGATTTAAAGTTGTATTCCTTCCATATTAGAAAACTTGAACCCAAGGCCTATAAAAAGGCATGTAATTCGACCTAGGGGAGGACATCACCCATCTCTAGCCTTCTTCCTAAAACCCTAGCCGTTTTCCCCCTCTCAACATGTTCTAAATTCCCCTTAGGGCCACGGGTTGATTTGTAAAGTAGTTGCAAGAGTTGCTTTTGTTTTAGGAATTTTCAGTTCAATAAAATAAATTTAAAGTTCTCTTATTCTGGTTGTTAACATCTTGCAAGAGCATCGAGAGAGCATTGTGAGGTTATCTATTTACTTAATATCGGGAGAGTTAAGTATACGAAAGGAATAAGTGCGAGTTCTCTAGTTTATTGTAACCCCCTTAACCCGGCCTAGGCGGTTGACCCGAATTAAGAAAGTCACACGGGGAAAACCAAAGTCAACCCGAAGTCAACCTTGATTAACGACCCTTTTTTTCTTTTTAACCTTGTCTAGATGCACTTAAAACCTAATTGTGATCATACGAACATCATACCAAAAGATCACAAACATCAGAGATCAAACAGGGACTCAATTGAACAAATTACAACTTTAGGGACCAAAATGTAAATTCTGATAATTATAAGGACTTAGCCCAAAATAAAGTTACCAACTTGAAATTATTCAGGTTTCATGCTTCTCTGCGAAATTTCAGCTCAAAAAGACTTCCCAAACTCATTCAATTGCACAAACAAGATTCAGGACCAAAATGCAAACAATTCAAAACACATAACTGCCACTGTCAGCCCCCAACGGTCGACCGTTCCGAAACGGGAGACAGCCCGTTTCGAAACGCGGGGCCGTTCCGCAACGGGTACTGAAACGGGGGTCGGGCAGTAGCCTTGCCGTTTCGGAACGGTCCCTCTCGTTTCAGACGCCTGGGTTCATTTAAGGCACCCGTTCCGAAACGGTAGGTGCTGTTCCGAAACACCCTGCACAGATTGCCCCAAAATGCATACTTAAACATGCAATTGACCAACCAATCATACTCCAAAAGCCACCAAACTTTGCCAACATGCAATTCAACATATATAAGACATACTTGCATCAACAATTCAACATATTAACATCATATGAGAAAAGCCCCAAATCAATAGGCATGCTTCCTACACAAGCTAACCATTCAAGCATAAACTTCCAAACAAGCATGTAAAGATCCAACACCAAAACCAACATTCTCAACATCAAACAACATACTTAGGGAGTACTAAACATCTCCCAAAACATATACATTGGTCCCCCATTGCCAAATTACCAAAAGCTAAAATGTACTTAGAAAACCTTCCATACTTAGAGCTTTGTTTCCACTTGGATGCTTGCCCTCCTTGCTGCCCTCAAGTACTCTAATGCTCTGCATTATTGAATTAAGAAAACGGAAGAGAGCGTAAGCAAAAGCTTAGTGAGGAATGCTCGTAAAACCATTCAATAATGCATTAACAAAACATTTATAAATCATGCTTCATAACAACAATTGTACATACTTAAAAGCATACTTAAACATGCATCTCATGCATCACATCACAACATGTCATATTGGCCTCAAGTGATAAGTTCCATTACTTTAAAAACAAGTTCATCAACTTTCACCCCAAGGACTTTTAAACAACTTGGCCATGGACTTTTAAACACCATGAAATGTATCACATCAAGGACTTTTAAACACCTTGATCCCAAGGACTTTTAAACACCTTGGCCATGGACTTTTAAACACCATGAAATGTATCACATCAAGGACTTTTAAACACCTTGATCCCAAGGACTTTTAAACACCTTGGCCCATGGACTTTTAACCACCATGGAAGGACCACACAAGGACTTTTAAACACCTTTGTGTCTGTAGCAAGAACCATCCAAGGACTTTTAACCACCTTGATGTTCTTAAGTAAACAAGGCTCACTCAAGGACTTTTAACCACCTTAGTGACCTTAACCCTTTTCAAATCATCACTTGCCAATATACATCATTATCATCAATTTATCCACTGTTTTAAAGCATAAAACCAAGCCATATTCATCATGCATTTAAAAGCATCAAATCACATTTAATCAATGTTCAACAACAAGGAACTCCTACCTTGAGTTACCTTCAACATATGGCTTACAAAAACAGCATTAACCATGCTAAATCATGCTTTCAAAACAGTGTTAAAATCATGCAATAAACCACATTGCAACAACAATCAAATCATGGCCACCACTAGAGAGTATTTCCGAAAACTTACACTTGAGCTTAGCAAAGTTGTTTAGACTTAAACTAAGCTCCCAAGACAATGGTTTCAAAGCCGAAACCCAATTTCACTCACCGATTCCACTTCGCCTCTTGCCGAAGCACCAATTCAAGCTTCCGGATCAACAACTCTTGGATCCAAAGATGCCTCCCCTGATTAAACACATTAAAGCAGAGATTTAATGCATCATCATGCATCAAAAGCTTCAATGAAAGCACTCAAACTCGCTGCTCTCATTCACACCCCAATTTCGGCCACCAAACACAACCGAAATTGCATCAAAACCACTTCTCAACAAAGCCCAGCCATAAACCAGCAAAACCTAACATCCATTAACACCATTTAACATCTAAAAACAACCTATAAACATCCTTATACCTCCAGCAACATCAGATCCACAAGATCACCACAAAACATCCAAGAATCACAAGCTAAACTTAGGAAACTCAACCTATCCGGGATTGCATTAATCAAAACTCATTTCCTTATCAATTTAGAGTTCATTTAACATCAAAAACACATCTCAAATCACAGATTAATCAGATCTAACGAAAATCATCAAAAATCACCAAATCTTGCATTATAAGCCAAGATCCATTTCACCACTTAAAATCCTTTAATAAAACTTCAATTAAGAGTTGAGAACTTGGGAATTTCAGTAAAGAACTGATAGTTTAGAGGAGAAGGACGTTCTTACCTCCAAACTTGTGTTTCTCCACTTTTTGGAATCAAAAACCTTGTTGAATCAACTAGCAAATGATGAGGTTTTGAAGATATGATGTTTAGGAATCAAAAGAGTGTTGAAAGGAGGATTTTGGGTGAGAAAATCAGAAACAATTCTCTGGAAAACAAGTGTTTGGATTGAGAGAAAATAAGAGAAAGAAAATAGAAAAGTTAGTTAAGAAAATAGCCAAATGGCCTTTCCCTCCACTTTTGACATGTTTTAAAATCAGAATAAATCTCAAAATATCTTAGAAAAATCTGGAGAAACTACTTTTGGAATAATAGCTCCTTAAAGATTCAAAGTTTCAACTCTTTATAAAACAGTCACAAAACTTTCAAAAATTACATTTTGGTCACTAGCCAAAATGTCACTCTTCCAAAACCCATTTTTCAAAATTGATTTCACAGTTCACTTAATTATATTAAAAGATGATTTTAGAACATTTTTCCATATTTTTAATGCAACTCGAACTAGGTTTTCCTAATTTCACCTCTTTAGATTCGAACAGCACTTTGACCAAACCGGTCAACGCCCACAACTTCTAAGCCCAAAACCGGGGCGTTACAACTCTCCCCCCCTTAAGAAATTTCGTCCTCGAAATTTACCTGAAGGAAAGAGATAAGGAAACTGCTTCAGCATGTCTTCCTTCCGCTCCCACGTGGCTTCCTCAACACCGCGATGCTTCCACAGCACCTTCACCAACTCAATGGTCTTGCCACGAAGAACCTTGCTATCCGAATCCAAAACCTTCACCGGTTCCTCATCATAGGTCAAATCCGGATTTAGTTCCACTTCCTCCACAGGCATCACATGCGAAGGATCAGATCTATACTTCCGGAGCATAGAAACATGAAACACATCATGGATCTTCTCCAACTCTTGAGGTAACCTCAACCGATACGCAACAGGACCCACACGCTCAACCACCTCATATGGTCCAATGTATCTAGGGCTCAACTTACCCTTCCGACCAAACCGCATCACCTTCTTCCAAGGCGAAACCTTCAAGAACACACGGTCGCCCACCGCATACTCTATCTCCTTACGCTTCAAATCCGCGTAAGACTTCTGCCAATCAGAGGCCGCCTTCAACCGCTCACAAATGAGCTTCACCTTCTCAGTGGTCCCTTTCAGCAAAGCAGGCATCGAAACCAACTTTTGACCAGTTTCAGCCCAACAAAGAGGAGTTCTACACTTCCTCCCGTACAAAGCCTCATAAGGTGCCATCTGTATACTTGCCTGATAACTATTGTTATAAGCAAACTCAACCAAAGGCAAATGCTTCTCCCAAGAACCTTGGAACTCAATCACGCAGCACCTCAACATATCCTCCAAAATCTGGATAACTCGTTCAGACTGACCATCTGACTGAGGAAGATAGGATGTACTGAAATGCAACCTTGTACCCAGAGCTTGATGCAAACACTGCCAGAAACGCGATGTGAACCTCGGATCCCTATCCGACACAATCGACTTAGGCACACCATGCAGCCGCACAATCTCAGCAATGTACAGCTCCGCCAACATATCCAAAGAAAACGTGGTATGCACAGGCAAGAAATGCGCACACTTCGTTAGGCGATCAACAATCACCCACACCGAATTCTTCTTCGATGGAGACAAAGGTAAACCAGATACAAAATCCATGGTAACCCTTTCCCACTTCCACTCAGGGATTTTCAACGGTTGCAACAACCCTGAAGGAACCTGATGTTCAGCCTTAACTCGCTGACACACCAAACACTTGCTAACAAACTCCGCATCATCCTTCTTCAAACCCACCCAATAGTACTCATCACGAAGATCACGATACATCTTAGTACTACCAGGGTGTATAGCAAAAGGACTACTATGGCCTTCAGTCAGAATAGCACGCCTCAACTCAGCATCATTGGGCACTACTATTCGAATCCCAAAACACAGCACACCATCGTCATTAAAACAGAAATCCGCAGGTCTACCCTCCGCGATATCCTGAACATGCGGTACCAAGGAATCATCCAGCAACTGCTTATCCTTGATCAACTGAACCAATGATGGTTTCACTTGCAACTCAGCCACAAGACCACCATCACGCGATATGCTCAAGCTAGCAAACATAGCCCTCAGCTCAACAGCTACCTTCCTACTCAAGGCATCCGCTACAACATTAGCTTTTCCAGGATGATACTCAATCGTCAGATCATAATCCTTGAGCAACTCCAACCAACGCCACTGCCTAAGATTCAACTCCTTCTGAGACATCAGATACCTCAAACTCTTGTGATCTGTGTACACAGTACACTTCTCACCATATAGATAATGTCTCCAGATCTTCAGAGCAAAAACCACTGCAGTCAGCTCAATATCATGCGTAGGGTAATTGCGCTCATGCACTTTCAACTGCCGTGATGCATAAGCCACCACCTTACCCTCCTGCATCAGCACACACCCCAAACCAACATAGGATGCATCGCTGTAAACCACAAACTCTTTCCCTGATTCAGGCTGAACCAAGATAGGAGCTTGCGTCAAAGCCGCCTTAAGCTTCTCAAAAGCCTACTGTCTCGCTTCTGTCCACTCATACTTAACATCCTTCTGCAACAGCTTTGTCAAAGGAGCAGCAATCTTGGAAAACCCATCCACAAACCTTCGGTAGTACCCCGCCAAACCAAGGAAACTACGGACCTCATGAACAGACTTAGGAACCTTCCAGCTCATCACCGCCTCAATCTTCTGAGGATCAACACGAATCCCCTCAGCTGAAACCACATGTCCAAGAAACACCACCTCCTTAAGCCAAAACTCGCACTTGCTCAGCTTAGCATAAAGCTGATTCTCCAACAAAGCTTGCAGCACAATCCTCAAATGCTCTTCGTGCTCCTCCTCAGTACGCGAGTACACGAGGATATCATCAATGAACACCACCACGAACTTGTCCAGGTATTCATGAAACACACGATTCATCATATCCATGAAAGCAGCAGGAGCATTTGTCAAACCAAACGGCATCACAAGGAACTCATAATGCCCATACCTTGTCCTGAAAGCTGTCTTAGGCACATCCACATCTTTCACCTTCAACTGATAATACCCTGACCTCAAGTCAATCTTAGAGAACACAGCTGCTCCCCGAAATTGATCAAAGAGATCATCAATTCTCGGCAAAGGATACCGATTCTTGATAGTCAACTTGTTCAGCTGACGGTAATCAATGCACATTCTCATAGTGCCATCCTTCTTCTTCACGAACAAGACCGGTGCTCCCCAAGGTGACACACTCGGCCGGATGAAACCACGATCAAGCAACTCTTGCAACTGCGTCTTCAGCTCCTTCAGCTCCTTAGGTGCCATTCTATAGGGAGTAATGGACACATGAGTTGTATTCTCATACAGCTCAATTCCAAACTCCACCTCACGATTAGGAGGTAAACCAGGCAACTCCTCAGGAAAAACACCAGGAAACTCATTCACAACCCTGATATCTTGCACCCTCAACTCCTTGGAGCTAGGATTCATCACAAAAGCTAGATAAGCTTCGCAACCTTGCCTCAACATCCTATTCGCCTCCAAGGTAGACACCACATTGGCAAGAAACTTCACATTCTCGCCCACCACGACAACTTCGTAATCATCCGCAAGCTTAAGCGAAACCCGCTTGTTCTCACAATCCACAATAGCACGATGCTCAGCAAGCCAATCCATACCAAGGATCACATCGAAACCATAGAAGGGCAACTCCATAAGATCAACATGGAAAACATGCTCTTGAACAACCAAGGGACACCTTCTATAAAGCTTCCTAGTCACAACAGTCTCACCAAAAGAACTAGTGACTCGAACACCAACATCCAAAGACTCAACAGGCAAACCAAGCAGTTCAGCATGCTCACGCAATATGTATGAATGCGTAGATCTAGAATCAATCAAAGAAAGCAATAACAAGGACTGCAAAGTAAAGGTACCTGCAATCACATCCGCATCATTCCTGCCCTCTCGCTGAGCATACACCCTCGCTTGGCCTCCACCCTCAGGCTGAATAGCCACAACATGGGCCACTCCACGACCACCTTCCTCCCTCCTCTGGAAATTACCACGGCCGCGCCCACGACCTCTCTGCGGTGCAGCAACAACAGGAGCACGCACCTGATCACCAGCCAACCTCGGACAATCTCGCCTCAAGTGGTCTGCAGAACCACAACTCCAGCACCCGTTACCAGCAGCCGCAACAGGAGCTTGCACCACTCCCTCAGCACGAGGACAGTCACGCTTCAAGTGACCACGGGAACCACAGATCTAACAAGCACTCGGATCAGCTCTAGCATTGCCTCCTCTAGCAGGTGCACCACTACCTCTCTTAGCTGAAGACTGATACTTCTGATCACGTCCCCTCTTGTTCCGTCCACCTCCGGAACTATACTCAGCAGCTCGCTTGCCAGCACCCTTAGCAGACAAACTCAGGTTCATCTCAACGTCCTTAGCTCGGCCCACCAACACATCAAAATCATCATACTCGGCGGCCAGCAAATACATTTTCACATCCGTCTCTAAGCCATAACGGAACCTCTCGCACCTTGCCCGCTCATCAGGTACCAGCTCAGGTGCATACTGACTGAGTCGCACAAACTGCAATTCATACTCAGCCACACTCATGCTCCCTTGGGTAAGAGACATGAATTCACGCTTCTTCTCATCTAGATATCTTACACCCAGATATCTCCTTTTGAACATACTCTGAAAGAATGTCCAAGTCACATCAGCTTCTGCCATCCCAGCTATGGTGGTCGTCCACCACGTATACGCATCCTTCTGCAGCAAGGACACAACACAACCCAGCTTTTTCACATCCGTGCAGCTCATCTGACCCAAGATACGCTTGGTACTCTCCAACCAAGCTTCCGAACTCTCAGCAGACATACCCCTGAACTCAGTCCCACCCAAACTGCGCAGACGCTCCAAAGGTAGTCTAACACCAGCATCACCCTGATGCCCAGCTCCCTGAGCTCCAGCTACTGCTGCTCGAAAAGCACCCGCAATAGCTTGTACCAACATCGTCATGTCAGGCATAGCTTGCCCCTGACCAGCCTCAGGTCCTGCAGCTCCAGCATCAGCTGCTGCATCAGCTCCATCTCCCTCAGCTCCACCACCACCAGGTGGAGGAGGTAAAACCGCACTTTCCTCATTCTCGTTCTCATTAGGAGCCGTAGCTCTCACGTTACTCCTTAACTCTCTACGTGGTGGTGCCATACTTTTACCATGCAACAACAATGCAAATAAAACAAGTCAGGCCCAGCAAGGTAAGCAATCCAAGTATTCAAGCTCAATTTCATTTCAAAACAACATCTTTCCTTTAGCTTTGATTTGGCAATGGGTACCCACTACATGCTACATCACAGCACATACTTCAATTGCATCTAAAAACACAAGCCATTAAACATGCTTTCACTCAACAAGCATACTAGGCATACATACTTCAATCATGCATACATACATTCCCAATTACTCGAGAACCTGGCTCTGATACCACCAAATGTAACCCCCTTAACCCGGCCTAGGCGGTTGACCCGAATTAAGAAAGTCACACGGGGAAAACCAAAGTCAACCCGAAGTCAACCTTGATTAACGACCCTTTTTTTTCTTTTTAACCTTGTCTAGATGCACTTAAAACCTAATTGTGATCATACGAACATCATACCAAAAGATCACAAACATCAGAGATCAAACAGGGACTCAATTGAACAAATTACAACTTTAGGGACCAAAATGTAAATTCTGATAATTATAAGGACTTAGCCCAAAATAAAGTTACCAACTTGAAATTATTCAGGTTTCATGCTTCTCTGCGAAATTTCAGCTCAAAAAGACTTCCCAAACTCATTCAATTGCACAAACAAGATTCAGGACCAAAATGCAAACAATTCAAAACACATAACTGCCACTATCAGCCCCCAACGGTCGACCGTTCCGAAACGGGAGACAGCCCGTTTCGAAACGCGGGGCCGTTCCGCAACGGGTACCGAAACGGGGGTCGGGCAGTAGCCTTGCCGTTTCGGAATGGTCCCTCCCGTTTCGGACGCCTGGGTTCATTTAAGGCACCCGTTCCGAAACGGTAGGTGCTGTTCCGAAACACCCTGCACAGATTGCCCCAAAATGCATACTTAAACATGCAATTGACCAACCAATCATACTCCAAAAGCCACCAAACTTTGCCAACATGCAATTCAACATATATAAGATATACTTGCATCGACAATTCAACATATTAACATCATATGAGAAAAGCCCCAAATCAATAGGCATGCTTCCTACACAAGCTAACCATTCAAGCATAAACTTCCAAACAAGCATGTAAAGATCCAACACCAAAACCAACATTCTCAACATCAAACAACATACTTAGGGAGTACTAAACATCTCCCAAAACATATACATTGGTCCCCCATTGCCAAATGACCAAAAGCTAAAATGTACTTAGAAAACCTTCCATACTTAGAGCTTTGTTTCCACTTGGATGCTTGCCCTCCTTGCTGCCCTCAAGTACTCTAATGCTCTGCATTATTGAATTAAGAAAACGGAAGAGAGCGTAAGCAAAAGCTTAGTGAGGAATGCTCGTAAAACCATTCAATAATGCATTAACAAAACATTTATAAATCATGCTTCATAACAACAATTGTACATACTTAAAAGCATACTTAAACATGCATCTCATGCATCACATCACAACATGTCATATTGGCCTCAAGTGATAAGTTCCATTACTTTAAAAACAAGTTCATCAACTTTCACCCCAAGGACTTTTAAACAACTTGGCCATGGACTTTTAAACACCATGAAATGTATCACATCAAGGACTTTTAAACACCTTGATCCCAAGGACTTTTAAACACCTTGGCCATGGACTTTTAAACACCATGAAATGTATCACATCAAGGACTTTTAAACACCTTGATCCCAAGGACTTTTAAACACCTTGGCCCATGGACTTTTAACCACCATGGAAGGACCACACAAGGACTTTTAAACACCTTTGTGTCCGTAGCAAGAACCATCCAAGGACTTTTAACCACCTTGATGTTCTTAAGTAAACAAGGCTCACTCAAGGACTTTTAACCACCTTAGTGACCTTAACCCTTTTCAAATCATCACTTGCCAATATACATCATTATCATCAATTTATCCACTGTTTTAAAGCATAAAACCAAGCCATATTCATCATGCATTTAAAAGCATCAAATCACATTTAATCAATGTTCAACAACAAGGAACTCCTACCTTGAGTTACCTTCAACATATGGCTTACAAAAACAGCATTAACCATGCTAAATCATGCTTTCAAAACAGTGTTAAAATCATGCAATAAACCACATTGCAACAACAATCAAATCATGGCCACCACTAGAGAGTATTTCCGAAAACTTACACTTGAGCTTAGCAAAGTTGTTTAGACTTAAACTAAGCTCCCAAGACAATGGTTTCAAAGCCGAAGCCCAATTTCACTCACCGATTCCACTTCGCCTCTTGCCGAAGCACCAATTCAAGCTTCCGGATCAACAACTCTTGGATCCAAAGATGCCTCCCCTGATTAAACACATTAAAGCAGAGATTTAATGCATCATCATGCATTAAAAGCTTCAATGAAAGCACTCAAACTCGCTGCTCTCATTCACACCCCAATTTCGGCCACCAAACACAACCGAAATTGCATCAAAACCACTTCTCAACAAAGCCCAGCCATAAACCAGCAAAACCTAACATCCATTAACACCATTTAACATCTAAAAACAACCTATAAACATCCTTATACCTCCAGCAACATCAGATCCACAAGATCACCACAAAACATCCAAGAATCACAAGCTAAACTTAGGAAACTCAACCTATCCGGGATTGCATTAATCAAAACTCATTTCCTTATCAATTTAGAGTTCATTTAACATCAAAAACACATCTCAAATCACAGATTAATCAGATCTAACGAAAATCATCAAAAATCACCAAATCTTGCATTATAAGCCAAGATCCATTTCACCACTTAAAATCCTTTAATAAAACTTCAATTAAGAGTTGAGAACTTGGGAATTTCAGTAAAGAACTGATAGTTTAGAGGAGAAGGACGTTCTTACCTCCAAACTTGTGTTTCTCCACTTTTTGGAATAAAAAACCTTGTTGAATCAACTAGCAAATGATGAGGTTTTGAAGATATGATGTTTAGGAATCAAAAGAGTGTTGAAAGGAGGATTTTGGGTGAGAAAATCAGAAACAATTCTCTGGAAAACAAGTGTTTGGATTGAGAGAAAATAAGAGAAAGAAAATAGAAAAGTTAGTTAAGAAAATAGCCAAATGGCCTTTCCCTCCACTTTTGACATGTTTTAAAATCAGAATAAATCTCAAAATATCTTAGAAAAATCTGGAGAAACTACTTTTGGAATAATAGCTCCTTAAAGATTCAAAGTTTCAACTCTTTATAAAACAGTCACAAAACTTTCAAAAATTACATTTTGGTCACTAGCCAAAATGTCACTCTTCCAAAACCCATTTTTCAAAATTGATTTCACAGTTCACTTAATTATATTAAAAGATGATTTTAGAACATTTTTCCATATTTTTAATGCAACCCGAACTAGGTTTTCCTAATTTCACCTCTTTAGATTCGAACAGCACTTTGACCAAACCGGTCAACGCCCACAACTTCTAAGCCCAAAACCGGGGCGTTACATTTATAGTTGAACTATCTCGGACCTAGGGATAGGATGAGGTTAAGTGGCTAAAGAAGAATTCAACAACATCGGTGTTCATCGTTCGATTCACGCCGGGAGGTATCATCAAAGACGTGTTCATCGACAGAATTGGACCTAGGGATAGGCGAAGGCACATCAGAGATTCTTGCCAAACTTGAAGTACTGAGTTGAGTAATCGCTGCCGCGATAACCAACGGACTACTGCTGCGACAGGTGCTACCGCAGCAGGCACGACGACAGAACAAAGTTTCCTAGACTTTGCAACGCCTACACTACTGAGCAATTCAATACCGGCCCATTCTCTCTATCTTGATTTCAATCCTCTTTACTTTCAGTATTCTTTATTATTCTCGTGACAAACATCTTAAATATTCTTTTTACTTCCGTGCAGTAATTCAAGGTGAAGCTATTGGCTCAATCCCTGTGGAGACGACATCCGATACTTCAGTATCACTTTACTACTTGTGTCGTGTACACTTGCACTACATTGCGATAGACACTTTTACACGCAACAAAAGTAAAAGATGAATTATGCTCGAATGCAACAGAAATATGGGTTAAACAGGGGGTAAAATATAGAACTTTTACACACTCAACACCTACCCATTAAAGCCATGTGAAAAGCCATAGGTTTTTATTTATTGTTTTACTTTCTATATCTTAACCATGTATTTTTATTTCCTTATTTACATGTACTAACCCTTTTTTTGAATCCTATAGTGCATACATCATATTGCATCTAGAGATCATGAGTATTTGGGTTGTATTATCCAGCTCTGGGATCCCTTGTTTGAACACCGACATCCAAAATGAGTCCGTGGAGCTTCGGCACCGGCATAGAGACAACATGCGAAAAGTACCACTATTGATCTGACAAAGCAAGTGCACATGGGTTTGCCTCACTATCATCTGTTGGGATTGGTCATTGTTTAAGGGAGCCTAGAAGCCCAAGACCGAGCTGTATTCACCGAGAAGTATGGAGATATAATCCTTCTGCTTGGGGTAGAGGTAGACGAGCCCATGATACTAGAAGCTGTTGAATTCTAAGATCCAGCCTATCATTGCTTCCTCTTCAATTAAAAAGACATGACTCCTACCATTAAGGAATACATGGTCTTGTTGCGCCTAGAGTTAGGGAAACTTGATGAAATATACTGGAATGAGAAGAACTCCGGTTATCAGAAGAAGTTTGCCAAGCTTGTTGGTCTAAATGTAAAAGAAGTGGATATCCATGTTGTCGAAAAGAACAAAAGCACGTGCTTCACGTGGGAATTCATCTACGCCCAGATCATGAAGGATGTAAAGCACAGAAGGGTCCTTGATTTGCTCGCCTTGGCTATCTATGGATTAATGATCTTCCCTAAAGTTTCAAGGCATATTGAAATAACCTTGGTGGACTTGCTAGCCGAAAAGAACATGAACCTTGTCCCAGCCATTTTGGCAGAAACCTTCAGGTCCCTAAACTTTTGCCGAATTCAAGGAAGAGGGTGCTTCACCGGATGCTCACAACTACTTTACTCATGGTTGTAGAGCCATTTCTAGGACAATGAGAAGATAAGCACACATCTAACATCCAAAGATTTATCCCCAATCAAAGAAGTTACCAGAAAGTAGTGGACGTGAAACAGTAAACAAGAAAAGTGGCTCACCTTTTTCAAAAATCTTACCGACTCCGATGTCATATAGAGAGCCCTGTGGATGTATCCAGTGCCAATCCTATATAAGCAAGGAAGTATGGAATGAGACCCTCTCATAGGCCTGTGGGGAGCTACCAGCTATGCCCATTTGCTTGTGCAACGCCAATATGGGTCTCGACAGTTCATACTTGTCACTCATGGGCTGCGTGAAGAAGAGTTCTCTTATACAAAAGATAATTCCAAAAAACGAGTCATGGAGTTGACTAAAGAGTGGAAACGAACATATCGAATGAAGGTGGGCCTATTTGCCGGTGTTGTACCCGATTATACAATTTGGAGAAAGCAAAGGGTTGACGACATAGACATTTTTCTAACCGAGCTAGATATCTATAAACAAGACTTTGGAAAAAAAAGGAAAAGGTGTGGGGCAATCATTGAGCTTGAAGGCAGGTTTATCGCAGAACAGTACCAGAGAGAGGTAAAAACCCTGTTGACAAGGCAAGAGCTCCACCTATAAGATGTGCAAGAGTTGATGCAAGAGAACAACCCCTTGAAAGCTCGAGGGGTATGTAATAGTAGCTCCAAAAGCTCGAAGGAAGAAAAGGCACAACTCGATAAGATCAAGAAAGAGTTAAAGCTCTGGCAGTGTGAGGCAAAGAAACATAAAGAAAAGACAGACCGACTTGCTGGAGAAAAGCAACACTTAGAGGGGCAATACTCAGAAGCACGTAGTAGCCTCAGAGAATACCGTGACCGAAATCAAGAACTCCAAGAAGATGAAGGAAGTGGAAATAAAGGGTGCTGAGGCCGAGTTATTCCGTTATGGTCTCAAAGACTCGAAGACGTAGTTACAAGCACAATAGGACCATTTCTGTACTATTATCGATATATGGGACCACAAGAATATCCATTGGACAGACTTTGAGCAACCCGTTAACGTTGCATGCTTGAGTAGACAACTGTACATTGACCATTTGACTCGGCAACTTCGATAGGCAATCTCCAAAGATCGTGAGATGAAGAATCGTTATCAAGATTTGAGAGATGAAATTGCAAGACACTATGCACATATAGTAGCTATGACGACTAAGGCCGTTGACACCAAATTCGAAATAGCTTACTCAAAGGCCCATCAAATGGAATATTTCAAGTCTATATTCTGGTGGAGTCCAAAATTTGAAGTTTCCAATCTAGACGAAGGTTCTGAGCCTAGTACATGGCTCGATAATTCCTCCAAAACTCAAGATCCTAAAACTTAAGAAGTATGACAAACAAAATCAATTGCAGTGGAAGCCCTGATGATGATGGTAGCCCAAATGGACATGAAGAAATTGAAACGTCCATAGCATTCGAAGATGTTCAAAGTGAAGATGAGCCTTGCTACAAAGATTCCCATTCAAACAATTCAAAATGCTCTACAAATAAGAATTTGAGAACTCACGTTGAAGATGCTTAATGCGGCGTGCAACTAAACAAATGTGTCTACTTATTTTCCACTTTGTCTTCCATGACAATCAGAAGAGATGTCTTGGGATATAGAGGTTTTCATTCGAGCATCTTAATGATGCCTTTCATTTAATATTTGTGTATCAACTACAACGATAGCTCAACCTGGTGTGTAGTGGTATCTTTACTTGCCAATTAAAATGTTGGAGACCCTCACTCCCTAGATCAAGGCTAGAGGGGTGCTTAGGAATCACGCCTACCAACCAGAAGTACAAGATCACTAGATTGAGTGAGCAAAACAAAAATGAGAATGAAAAAACAAAGACAGTGGAGATGACCATCTATGACCACAACATACATCTGCAGTATTCTGGTGATTTTCTCTTGGTTATCCTGGTTACGCTGTACGAAAGCTCTAACCACCTTGCAAAGAGCATCCCTGGTTGAAAGTTCAAGGCTAAAGCCATAGAGAAGAATGAATGTATAATGGGACCTGACCTATGGTCATCCAAGTTGAAGGATATGTCCTACAAAGACAAGGGAGAGTAACAACGTAGATTTCATTCCAAGGAATGGGCGTTGGAATTTCAACAACAAGAAACTGGTGATGTAAGATAGAATTAGAAGATGGGCCATTGCTAACTTTTTTGCTTCAAAGCCATAATTAGTAGGCACCTCCCCCACCTCTCACCAGAGTTGACGTTTCCGATAATGCGATCCAAGCTCACTAAAGCTCATTTGTATGTTTCCTAATGAAAAAACCTTGATCTCTGCAATTTTTTCCAAATTTGGTATAGAGACTCAGGACATAACACCAATTAAAGTGAATGACCAACACCCTCTGGAAATGAATGCCAAGCTCGATAGTTTAAATTTGATGTTAATCATTGAGAGATCAACACCTATGTATCCATTGAAGGACTGCAAGTACAAAACGGGCACTACAAGATCATCGAGGTGGCCAGACATGTGATACTCAAGGAAGATGCAGCTCTCTGCCCGTACAAAATAAGAAGTGGAGTCAAAACTTCAAAACTCCCTACTTCAACGAGGCTATAGACAAGGCTAAAGAGAAGATAAAGAGATCATTGGGAAGGTGGAATTGATAGGACTACCTACCCCTTAGCACACTTGATCATGTGCTACCAAAGACGAGAAGTTGCTTATCTACTGTATATTGGAGTTTGATACCCGATGGCATACCTAACTGAGTCGAGTTAATCGACAAACATATGAGGATTTGTCAAGGGCTTCCGCCAGTATACAATGACAATACAAGACAATTCTGGTATAGCCACCTTTTTCGGACAATGAGATTTCTCCGACGACTTTGAGAGAGCCCTACTATGGTCATACGACAAACTATACAAATATGGTTATGAATACTAACAACTATCAAGATTTAAAGATTAAATATGCAATCTCAATGCGTCAACAATGGGATCTTGATGAGGGAGCTAGCCCCTCAGTGGAATTCAAAAGAAAATGGAGCAAGTAGAGGAGTTTCCTACTGTTTCTAGGAAAATTGTGAAGTCATACATGAAACCAATCCTTTTTCTTTTGCCCACAAGCATTAGGGATCTTTTGCAAGGGCCAGTATGTTATTTTACTTGTTTAAAAGATGCATTTTTTCATTTTGTGGCAAACCTTTTTTCCATTTTATTCATAAATTTTTCAGTATACCTCTATGCTTTATTTTTTTTGCAGGGCCCCTATTATTGATTGCATGAATGATTCTTGAATCTAATCCCTCGATAGAATGGAAACAAAAATGTGCTCAGGATTAATAGGAAAGATCCCAAATACAAATTTGAAGAGAATTTTCCTCTCAAACATTGTTGTTTAAGGTCTTTGGATTAAGTGATAACTCTAAAACATCTACCAACTGAGGACAACTTTTCTTCAATAATATCCATGTATAAGAGGAGATTTGGCATTCCTTCATTTTCCTTCTCAAAAAGTATCCCTTGTTGTCCCTTTTGAGCATGATATTCTTTTTCAATTGAACCCTAACCAAGGATCACTCTCCACACTAGGAGGCAAAAGTGATGAAAGTCTATTTTTATAGGGAAGGTGATTGGTTCTGACCATGCTATGAAGATAACAAGAATGAGTGCATTGGATGCAAGGAGCAACATCAGAAAAACAACATGCAGACCAATATGGGTATCCACAAAAGAAGAAAAAGGAAAAATTGCGAAAGGAAAATATCCCCATTGGAGGAAGGATCGAGTTGAAAAGTACAAGTTTTCAAGCACC
The DNA here is from genome assembly GCA_030270665.1 of Hibiscus trionum. Classification (NCBI taxonomy): domain Eukaryota; kingdom Viridiplantae; phylum Streptophyta; class Magnoliopsida; order Malvales; family Malvaceae; genus Hibiscus; species Hibiscus trionum. Next base: position 26,781,234 of record BSYR01000005.1, read on the forward strand.
GCATGAACTTTGTGTCAGTTGAAGATTCTCAAAGAAAAAAGAAGGAGATGAACTCTAGAGTGAAAGCCCAAAAACGGGCAGTCTAAAACGATCCAGAAAGGAAAAGAAAAGAGGAAGTTAATGAATCAATACAAAGCAGGGACTTCATCAAGAAGAATTGATCCTTGGTTTAATCTCCCTCAAACACTTATTTGGGCCTATATATACTTTCTTTTGTAACCACGAACCTTAGTCACATTACAAGCCTTGAAAGACCATTTTGATCATAGAAGGATATCTGAGAAGAGGAGTTTGTTTTCAGAACACATTCCGCCTAATTGAGTTCACCTTTTTCCAAGGATTTCAAAACTTCTAATGTTTGTTTGAGATTAGAAAAGAGGGAAAAGAAATTTGGGGGAGTGGTGAGTCAAAGGGGGCCACATAAATTGGTAGAAATAAAGAACTCTATCCGGTCGATGGGCTCATGAATCATTCATGCTATGAATTCAGGGGCATCTGACTTTGTTTCTTGATTTTACTTTTTCCATGTTTGCCATGACTTTTTAAATTTCCTTTAAATTCTCATGAATTATCATTTCAAGGTTTTACCTTGTTTATTCACAAGCATCTTACAAGTAGATTAACATGGATTCATGCAAAAACAAAAGATTTCTTGGTATGATTTCTAATTGTAGGGATCTAGAAGTAAATGTTTACACTCGCGTGAAGGAGGCGTTGTCGAATATGAAAGAATTCATTTCCTGGTGAAAACGGAGATCAAGAAGTGGTATAGCTTTAATCACTAATTTTGTCCGGGGTGTTAACCCGTTTTTATTTTTTGCAATAATGGGCTTTGTTCATTTACTTTAACTAAATAATATAATTAAAACTAAAACAAAAATATTATTAATATTAATTATATATAAGTGATGTATATAGTATTATCTATTATCATATATAGTCATTATTATTACATTATTATTCATTTGAAAAAACTAAACATTATTATATGTTATGCTATCTATTTATCATCGTTGTTATTATTATTATTATTATTATTATTATTATTATTATGCTATATTGTTATTATTAAACATTATTATTATTATTATAAACATTATTATTATTATTAGTGTTATTAACCTTATTATCATCATTGTTATTATTATTATTAGTATTTTGAAACGAATCTGAAAATAAAAAAAATAAAACAAATATAAATACATTAAATAAAAATAAGCACAAGTTTATATATTATATAGTCCATTTACATTAAAACCCCCAAAAAATTACATATATATTACATGGCCCGATTTGGGCCCAACCTAAATAAAAACCCTAATCCTTTTGTTTTTGCGCAGCCCTTCTTGGACCGTCAGATCTGGAGAGGAGATCAAACGGTCCAGATCGAGCCAAGGAAGGAAACCCTAGCTGCTCCACACTAGATCTTGCACCGCTCAATCCCATCCGTTGGATCTGGAGTAGATCGAGCAGCTCTCAGTGACCCTCAGATTTCCACAAGCGCGGCTTTTCGGCTCCTAACGCGCGCGTGTAGATCGCACATGGCTTCTCGACTCCCTCATGCGCGCCTTTTTGAATCCCTCACAATCGTCCTGATCTTTCACCGATGGCTAGGATCGCTCTGCGTCGTCCGCGCCGATTCCTCAGCCGCCGAGCCACACCGTCCTCTGGTCCCCCCTCTCCAGCTTGCCTCACATGCAATAAAACAAACGAAGAATGTCAGAAGTCAAACACACACGAAATAACAGAATTTCAGAAGCCAAACAAACGAGAAATCAGAGATGAATATAAACAAGAATAGCAGCAACCAATAGGAATTTTAGGTTCCAATTTCATGTAATACCGGAAATTTGTAATTTCGGGCTATAAAAGCCGAAACCAAACTTTGTAATCGAAGGTTAGAAACGGAAAAATATAGAGAGGAATAGAAGCAAAAACCTCAAGTTTTCAGAGGTATCATCATCTTTCATTTTCATTTACGTTTTGAAGCATAAATATAAAAAAAGTTTTAGAGTTTCGTTTTTACCTTTGCCGTTTTGGCTTCTTCATCCTTTCGTTCACCGATGATAAGCCCACGACCCCCTTCTGGAGTAATGAGCTGAATCGGTGATGAGGCTAACTCCAGAAAAGGTTTTTAAAACAACTTTTTCTTTGAGTTCGGTTTTCGAAAGATAAGGAAAAAGAAGGGTTTCGATTATGTTTTCGTGAAATAAAAAGGTTTTTTGATTTTTGTGGTTTTGAAAGATCTCGAAAAAGGGTCAGTTTTGGTTCGTTTAGGGGTTTTCCGGCCGCTGATTAACGACAACCGGCGTAGCGGCGTCGAGAGAGTAGAGAGAGGGGAAAAGAGTATGATAATTAGGGTTTTACAAAAAGGGCTAAAATGTTTTTAAACACGATTTTATAGTGTTTTAATGTTTTAAGATTGGTATAATCTCATTATAACCCTCATGTGTCCCTTTAATCACCCGCAAGGGTCTCTGTGTTTTTAAACCCCTTCCCCGGTCCCTCAAGCTTCACAAACGTTTGCAATATCTTCCTTTTTATATTAAATCTATTTTAAAGGGGCTTAATCCCCGTTCTGGTCCCTCAAATTTCATCTTTGTTCTAATTTAGTCCCTTTTCCAGTGTTTTCCCTTTAATCATGCATTTTAATTTTTTGTCTTACATTTTACGTTTCTTTAATTTCAGTCCCTGTTTTATTTAATTTGCTTTATATATGTTGGCTGATAATATGTGGTTGATGTGGTACATGATATATCATTTTTGTCGTATATGATCGTATGCTTTTTATATATAATCTTGTTTAACATGTGTCTTTATAATATAGTTTTATTATATATGTCATGTGCTCGGTTTTAATGTGCGTAGCTTAGATTTTTTTTAAGATTGTTCAAATGTGTATTCGTGACATGCACCCTTAATTGTCATTCACGTAACTTTTAATATTCTAGTTTTTCATGATAATCAATCTTAATCATAAAAAGGAGATACTTATCAGTTCCCGTATTTGTGTCGAAATATCCTAGCTTATTGGATATTTCCTGAATATTCGATTTAATTCGCATCGTCTAAAGGTAAATTCGTAAATAATTAAAATGAACAAGACCATGGCATCATACTCTATCTGCTTGCATCATGCATAAAGGTGACGTACGAGATCCGAACCCTAAACTAACACGACAGTCATACTTATATGATGTCGGTTTAGACTTTGGTCCGGTATACCGTCATACTTTTTAATTAAAAGCTTAATTAATTCTAGACCACCAATTTGAATAAGCTCGTACAATTAAGGTTAATTTTCAATTAAGAACCCCTAATTAAACTCATTTTAAATTTTAAATAATTTCCATCAATTAAAAGCAACAATTATTTTGGTACCGATTTCAAGGGCGTGATGGGGGTGCTAACCCTTCCCCACACGTAACCAACTCCCAGACCCTTTCAAATAAATCTCTGATTTTGTTTTTATGGTCTCCGGCCTACCTTAGTGGCAGGTGGCGTCTCCAAGTTTTTAAAGTTTTTTGAAACACGATTTTTTTTCCATTTTAGTCGATTTTCCTAAAAATGTGGGACATTTCAAAAAACGTTGTTACAATAGCCATCATCAAGAGACAAATCGATCACGTTGAAGATAATTGAGCCAAAGGTCGAATGGGATAGTACCTCGCATAAGGGGTACAAGTGTTAGATCTCAGAAATGCAAGAGCGGGGCAGAGGTTCCCTCCACGAGCAAGCCATTATAGGATGCCTATGTCCAGCCAGATTGAAAAGGTCAGAAGGAGTTCCTCCCAAAGCCTTTAGTAGTGGGGCATCATTACCCAAGGAATGACAAGATGAGTTCGCATGCGAACAGAAGAGATGCAAAGTAGAAAGCAACTTGAGCAATGAAGAGCTCAGAAAGTTCAAAGTTTTGGGACAATAGCTTGTTGGGACATGAAGATTGAGTTGACTCCTCAGAAGGAAGAACTCAAGTAGAATGAGCTGAGCGAGATTTAAGAAACGGATCCTAAAAGATAATTACACACATCATTAGCTTACATGCATCTTTGCGTTACATGCATTATAGTTTTACATGCATCATGAGTTTATACGCGTCTTTCCATTACATGCATCATTTAGACTATATCATGAAGATGAATCAGCCTAACTGAATAAGATGGCTAATCAAGAAATAATAAATAATTGTTTTCTGTCTTTTCTTAAGGATATTTCCCGTAAAACATATCATGCATTCATGAGTTAGGCACCCCTAGGAGCATGCTAACTCGTCACAATCATAGAATTTGTTGCATTTGACAAGAATACATGGGTGAGACAGCCCACGTCATTTTTCATATGATGCCATGGTCGCAAGACACCCTATGTCACTTCAGGGGAAAGACACCTCATATCACTTCGAATGAGAAAAATTTTATAGCCTATCTTTTCAGGCTCATGGTGAAAGGAAACCCTTATAGCCTTTCCGTTCAGGCTCATGGTGAATGGAAACCCTTATAGCCTATCCATTCAGGCTCATGGTGAATGGAAACTTTTATAGCCTATCCGTTCAAGATCATGGTGAATGGAACCCCTCAAGTCCTATCCGTTTAAGCTCCAGGCCCATGGAAAATGGAACTTTATCGATTCAGTGCCCGCAGGGCGAGAGCCACCCTTATCGATTCACTGCTCATAAGGGCGAGAGTCACTTTACCATTTGTTGAAAAAGCATATCAATTCACCGACTTGGTATCTATAGGGATGAGAGTTGTATCGCCATTTAAAGTCATTTGATTTGTTCACAGCCTCTTCGGAGGAATAAGTCATTTGAAGAATTGTTATGTCCATTGCCGCTTCAAAATGGCACAACAGTTTTATCCAATTTGTTTCTGTCGCTCTAGAGAAATAGGTCTTTTCACTGACTAAAGTCATTTGATTTGTTACTGCCTCTTCGAAGGAATAGGTCATTTGAAGAATCGCTCTGTCCATTGCCGCTTCAGAATGGCACGCCAATTTTATCTGATTTGTTTCTGTCGCTCTGGAGAAACATGTCTTTTCACCGACTAAAGTCATTTGATTTGTTCACTGTCGCTTCGGAGGAATAGGTCATTTAAGGAATCACTTTGTCCATTTTCGCTTCGAAAGGACAAGTCAGTTTGTTTCAGTCGCTCTGGAGAAACGAGTTGCATCATTAGAGGAAATGTCATTTGATTCATTCAACGCCGCTTCAGAAGAATGAGTCATTTGAAGAAATGTTCGTTGATGCTTTGGAGGAACACATTGTTCAACCACTGTGGCCGGATAAAATCAGTACCTTTTGTTCTTTGCCCTATTCCCGTTTCACTGGAATGAGCAAAGGGGGAAACTATAGTCACCCAATTTTATACGGCACTTTAAATTTTACGTTTGTAAATATATTAGAGTCCATAAAATAGTCTATTTAAAAAAAAAAGACGAGTCCATGAATAAAGGCCTTATTGGCCCATTTTTTATTATCTCATTTTTATTAGTTTATTTTAGTTTTTACCTTAGAGACCACAACAAATCCTAACCATATCAGACATGGGAAGATTACAAGAGATCTTGCTCGATAAGTATGGAAAGTCAAGCTATGTGCAAGGATTCCTCACTGCAGACTTATGTCAAATTTCGGATAGGATCCAAGCGTTTTCGGGACAGGGTGTCTTCTTACGTATTGACCGTCTTTCAGTTACCTTTCTAACGTATCTTGAAAGGCATCAATCGGACTTCAAGATCTCAAGATATGCTCGTTTTACTGAAGACAGCGCGTGTAGAAAACTATATACGGGTTTAATACGGGAATGTGATTTTATCACAATTTTTCAATTTATTTATTTATTATTCGTAATTAAAATTAAGCTTATACATTTTCCTATTTTTTAACCCATTTTGGATTTTATTGAATTTAATGAAAGAGTTTGATGCCCAAGTAATGACATTATTCCCTTTCCAAGAATGTTGAGCATAAGAAAAGAATATGCTTTTAGGGCTTTAGGATTTTTAGGTTTTTAGGGTTTCTTGAAGCCTATAAATAAGTTTCATTCTATTGTAATTAGACACAGAGAAAGAGAGAAAAAAACACTCATTGAGATACAAGATTCATTCACTGTAACAAGATCATATTGAAGAGAAATAAAAACTATAGTCGATTTTTAAGGTATTTTCTATTCCAAAATTATGTTCTTTTTTATATTCTATTTCGATTGGAATTGGAAGAAAAAGGGTACGCGTTTTCACCAAACCAATAGTGCGGTGGAGTTGCCATGACCGAGAGGCGGTGCCGTCACCACCAACGAAACCGAGAGCAGAAGCGGGAGGTGTCGTTGTCGGCGAGCAGCGTCTGGCATTCACGTATCGCGGTAGACATGATGGCACAAGATGGTCCACGGCTCGACCCGTACTCTTGCTCTGGCAAAATTACACTGCAACCCCCACTGTTTGCATTTCTTCACTTTAGATTTTTTTATTTCAATTTCAGTCCTTTATTTTTATTTGCTACAATTTAATACATTTGTTATTTAATTTTTTTGGTGTTATTTAATTTAATCGGTAATTATGTCACCTAATTAAATTTAACTCTTAGTTATATAATAACATAACAATTTCCATTAAAATGACAAAAAGAAAACTTTTAAGTAAATTGACTAAAAGATATTCTCTTAGGCTAGCTTCCCTTGTAAAACAATAATTAATAAGTCTTAGATGCTTAATTAATTTTTGCCTTGTAAGTTAGTTCACTAATAATATAATTTAACTTAATGTATTAGATTTAGATTCCTTAAATAATTTGTCTTTTAATAGTTAACTTGGTAAATTATTTAGAAAGTAAAAAATACATTTCCTTTAATTGTAAGTAATTGTAAACAACATTTCTTAGGTGATTTTTAGAAAAATAATTATACATTCCCTTAATTGTAAGTAATTAAATAAAATCATTTAGGTAATCTTTTTAAAAGGTAAATAATCTCTTTCCGTTAATTGTAAATAATGGTAGATTAAAAAACTAACTTGGTAAATTATTTTAAAAAGTAAAATTCTTTAATTGTCAATGGAATTCACTTAGGTAATTTTTAGAGAAGTAAATATATTTTCCTTAAATGTAAATAATTAAATAAGACATTTTAGGGTTAGTTTTTTAAATGCGTGCTTCCAAAAAATAATAATTAACTTTGGAAAGTAAATCTCTCATAAAAACTAAAAAGAGTATAAAACATCATTTAAAAAAGAGATTTTCATTGCATCATGAAAAGCGAGATATTTTTTCAATTAGGGTTAATTCGATCTTCCCCTAGCAGTTGTAGAAACGACTGAAACTCCTATGCGAGATAGTATTCTCGGATTTAGGGATTAATGCCTTAATCCCCTTGCGTCTAAATTGATTCAGGTTTTCTCAATCGTGAGCAAATTCTGGCCAATTTTTGAACTTCGTGGATTTTTCATTAATCCTTGCATGCACGCATCCTAATTATATGAAAAATATTAGTGAATAAGTAAACGATGGCCTCTGGGCGTGATAGTGGGTGCTAATCCTTCTCTACACGTAACCGTGTCCCCGAGCTCTCGATATAGTTGGTTTTTAGATTTCCGGTCCGCCTAATATAATAAAAGGGACTGTTAGCGACTTTGTTGTTACATTGCGTGACCGCCGTTCGAGCCTGTATGTACTAGGATTAACATTGATGCAATTCCAAAATTCTTTTTTTGATGGAACTGAGTTTATAGCTAATTGAATAGTGGAGGAATCTCCATGGCCAGATTGATCAACCGTCATTGTTTTGCAGTTTGTTGATGCTGGTGATATTTGTTCAAAATACAGTAAAAATGCAATGAACATAGTGCAAAAGCAATGAATGAGTGACATCTTTGAGGTTTAGTTAATGGTAAAAAGTAATAATAGAAAAAAGGTTGAATATAAAAGGAATATTGGTAGGTAAGGAAAAAAATATTTAGGGTATTTTAATTTAGGAATTGACTATGATCGGTAATTGATCCTGTAAAACCAAAATTGATTTTGATATAATAACATTTTTTAAGAACTTAATTGCAAAATGAAATAAATTTTTAAATACTCTAAAGACTCACAAAATGACAAGGATTCGAACTTTAAGTATTCCTAAATCAAAATCTAAGTATCTAAAATATTTTCTAACTATTTTTCGAACTCAATTTTTAAAGTTTAGTCTAGGCATACCAATACGGTTACACCCATATCAGTACGATTTTTGGCTACTGGAAACGAGTTAAGAAAAGTGTACCGATACGCTCATTGTCGTATCGATACGTTACTTTCCGTATCGATACGTGTTGGTAAGATTTGAAAAACCTTGGCATTTAATTTTTGACTGTTGCATTGTCAGATTATTGGAACCAAACATTTTAAAATTTGGTTAACTGTATCGATACGCCTAACTACCGTACCGATACACTTTTTGGTTAACCAATTCTCTAGATTCCAGTGAGAAAAATCGATACCGGTACGCACTATGTTGTACCGATCCCCTATATAAAATATGGTTTCCGTACCGATACGCCTCTTCACGCATCGATACGCTATTTGTATACAACGTCTCTTTCTTCTTTTGACAAGTACCGATACGGTGACGCGAGTACCGCTACGGTAGGTTCCATAACTGTATTTATGGTGAAAAAAAGAGAGCCGAACGGCTCTATTGATGATGCCAACCACCCAAATGATTAGAATTCAATGAAGAGGTATAAAAGCAAGCCATTAAAGCTACATCAACAACTATTAATCAAGTCAAGCACATTGAAGCAAAAATCCAATCTAATTTGAGAAAAATAGATTCAAACCCTTGTACCCAATTGAGTGATTTTTATTGTATTCATATTTTATTAATTTAGGTTTAGAGAACTTGTAATTTGGGGTAAATATCCTAACTTGTGAGGTTTATTTTTCATTTTCCAACAATCTTTGTATTTAAGAGAGTCTTGGTTAATCATTGGGTAGAAAGATTAATCGGTTTGTAAGGTTTCCTCCTAATTCGAGAAAAGGGGACGAATTTCTAGTGAAATTGGTTGAAAATCCTTAGTGGGAGCTAAGGTAGTAGATGTAGAACTTGTAACACCCTAAAAACCACCCTAGTTAAAAAACACGAGAAAATAAAAAGGAAAGTTTAAACATTTTACACTTAAATAAAGAATAGAGTGAATTAAGAAATATTAGCTATCAAATTAAAGTCTATGTCACACTTAATTCACATTGAAAATAACTATAACATGAATTATATATATAAGTTAAATGAAATGAAAATAAATAGGAAACATATATATGTGTTATTACATTCGGTGGACAGATTATGTAAAATTATACATATGTAAGTTCATGCGCAAACTTAGAATAATGAAGATTTAATGATAACTAATATATGAATTGGATGATATGAAATGAAAACTAGAGTACATATATATATATATATATATATATATATATATATATATGTTTCGGTGAGACTATGTAACTATATACATATAGTATATATATACATGTATAATACATGATAGTAATAATAATTAAAGTATATAAGTAAATATATATTGGTATAATAGGCTGATGATACATTAAAATATGATTAATTATAAGATTAAGTGGGATTTTTACATTGTTAAAGAAGGAACCATGTGTCCCTTAGCTAGGAGAGAACCGACCACCACATTATTCCATCCATACATGTGTAATCCACTATTTCAATACTTCATCTTCATCAATTAAGCATTCCACCGAAATTAAAAAAAATGAGAGAGAGAGAGAGAGCTGAGTTTGAAGGATCAAAGTTGCTGGAAATTAAACCATTCATACATGCATGTTCATTGGATTTAAAGTAAGTACACATCTATGCTATTCGGTTTTGTATTTTGAATTAGGATGATGTTTTGTTAGGTTTTGGTTATGAATGGTTGCTGGAAAGTGTTTAGAAATGATCTAGATTGATGATAGGTAGCTGGGTTCATGTTAGAATAGCTAAATTTCTGGAAATTTAATATGAACATGAACTTAGGTTGAATTTGCCCAGATTAGGGTTCATGCATTGCCCTGTTTTGAACTTGAATTTCGAATGGGTTAGGGTTCGAATTAGGAAAACTTTTGTAAATAAAAGTTGTAGAGCTGAATGAGTACTATAATAAAATGGTCTCTTGAGTATGAAAACGACATAGGAAGTGGCTAGAAATTGAATTACAAAAAGACTGCTCAGAATTGAATGAATCTGAAAACTACTTAGGTTAAATTGTAATTTTGAAAATGTTTAGGGGTTTAATTGATGCCAATAAATTCTGGAAAAAATTTTAGAAACAGGGGAGGTATTTTAGGAATGAAAATAAAAAGTTTATCTTGAATTATATATCAATTGATAGTTTAAATATCATTAGAACACATAGAGGATCAAAATGGACTAGTTTGTAAGGATTGATAATTTGAGGACTTACATGCCCTGTTTTTGTGGTTGCTGGAACATCAGTATTATGTTAATATATGTAGGTAAATGTGGTTAAAAGATCAATATTAATGGTATAGTGAAACATAGGTTATAAATGCACTAAAGTCACAAATTAAGCATAGGCAAATTAGGTTTCTGAAAATGCCCTATGTTCAAGTAATACACTGTATTTATAGGAAAATGATAAAAATATGTGATATACATGGTTGTAAAGGTGTGTTTATAAGCTTTCTATAATGGTAAAGAAATCCTTATTTGGAGTTATGAGTAAAACGATATGGCCAGTTTAGTAGAGGTTACTCAAACTGCCAGTTTAAGGGCAGATTCACTTGTCTAGGTGATTATACTTAAGTAAATAAATTTATATGTTTGAATTAATTACTAATTGATATTGTATATGATATTTTATGATTTAAGATCACATTGGTGAAGAATTTCAAGAAGATTCAAGGAGTGATCAAGCAAAGAGAAGGGGGAAAGGAATCATCATCAAGGATAACAACTAAGCTTGAAAGTATTTGTGAGTGTAGCTAGTTTAGGGTTGAGATTAGTGTCTCAACCAATGTGTTTATGTTTCTTGGATGATTTAAAATGAAGCATGTAATGAACTTAATAATGGATTGGTAAATTTAAATGCTAAGGAAGAAGGAGTAAAAGAATGAACTATGAACTAGGTGTATGATGCTATCTAGATATGCTAGTTGATGTCTATATGTGTTGCTTTGTGACATGAGCTGTTTGAGCCACTTGAATTGAATTAATGGATGATTTAGCTACTGTTTGAAGACGATTATATGATTGAAATGATGTTAAATGCTTGCTGGAAATTTGATTGAGCATGACTTGAATGTGCACAATGTAAACATGATTGAATGTGTACATGACTTTGTGATATGAGTTTGATAAACAAGTAAAATGAACTTGTTAGACATAAAAGATAAGTTAAAGTCCTTGGTTGATTAGTGTCTATAGGTAGAAGGGCATGCCTTAGAGTCATTGAGCTCCTCTGATATTTGTTACAGGATGGTGGTTAGTCACCTATAAACCTGATAAGGTGGTTAGTCACCTTGATAATTGAATGGTGGTAAGTCACCATTGATGCCTATGCATCCTCTGTTATAAGTTGAAATGAGAAATGGATACTTTGAGTATCTAATGTTACATGTTACATGAAGACTTGATTACCTAATTCATTAATCATCCAAGGAAAAACATGATTAGAACAATGATATATGTTTAAATGAACAAGTTGGGTATTAGCCCTTATGATATGGAATGAATATGTGTACTTGGTTGAGATTTAAATGAACTATGTTGTGATGTGAAACTATGAAATGTTGCTGACAAGATGACAATGAGATTATATGTTGTTTGCTGTTCAATTTAGCTTGAATTGTACATGTGCTTGCTGCCCAAATTTGGCTTGAATTGTATATGTTGCTTGCTGTCCAATTTGGTATGAAATGTACATGTAGCTTGCTGCCCAAATTGGTGTGTTTTAAATGAAATGGTTGTTGCCCAATAAGTCATTGTACATGTAAATGCTTGCTACCCTATTAGTTAGTACATGAAAATAGCTATGTTAACATGGTTTTGATAGACTAGCTAGGTATTCCAATACGTGCTAAGCCTAGCTAAGTAACCTTAAAGATTGAATAAGACTTTAAAAGATTGAAACTAGTAATGTTTAGGGCTGTCTCACTAAGTACATTAAGTGTACTTATCACTCTATTGTTTCCTTCTTCCAAATAACAGGTCCTCGGATATCCAGAAGCTAGCCGTTTTGTTTCGAGAGCCGTTGCAAGCCAAAACACAAGTATGATATAGTTTTGTTTAGTCTCCTAGATGGTGGCATAGTCTATGTTAATGTGCCACATGCATGGAAGAATATGTATTTTGATAGTTGTCTTGTATAAGTTAAGACAAGTTAGGTTATGTAATAGAATTGATGGTTGATATGTATATATATGGATTTGGTGATATGAATAAGTTATGTTTAAATTATCTAAGCTTGATATGGATTTGAATGATATGATATGTATAAGTTCATTTATATGCTTGGTTTAGGTATTTTCATTTAGACTTTGTTATGGTTGTTACTTGTTTCGAATGATGCATAAAGTAATGGTTTCATATAGTTAATAATTTGAACATGCTAATTGATATGTATATTGAAGTATTAGTATGTTAGGATAGCCAATTGTATATAGGTTGTTTATATGTTAGCCGAATGTTTATCTTTATGAATTGGATTGGTTAATTGGCATTGAATGCTCAAGTGTATCCATGATTTATCATTGAATTATGTAAATAGTCATGTTATATGTTAGTTAATAAGTTAGATCACATGTTAAGAAAAATTTAAAATGGCCCACTCTAGTCTAAATGATCTGGTGTATATGTTTGTTTGATTCACATGTTGAAAGGTTCTAAGTAATGAATTGGATTGATTACTTTAGTTTGCTAAGCATGTTTGTATGATCATTTCTTATTCTGTTATAAGTTGTATATTTAATTGACTATTATGGTTTGCCAAGCATGTGTATTTGGTTTTATGTTTCTTGTTGTTCGAATGTGACATCTCTCGTTCTTAACCGGGCGAGGGTGTTACATAAATTGGTTTCAAAGCTTCAGTTTAGTCGATTCCCGGACTAAATCGGGTCTATTGCATCATATAGGTTAAACTATGCCACCTAGGAGTTTTATATCGAACTGCTTGTGATTGCGCTCTCTAACTTCGATCTTTTCTGAAATCTTATTAGAATGTCCGAATCACGTATGGCTCGTGATAATGGAAGTTCTCGGGAATCATCTAACAAGGATCGTAGCGTTAGGATGAAAACCAACGCTCCAGGACAATCTAATCCTCCCGAGCAAGCGGACCCTCCGAGAAGATCAGAACCGCTAGATTCGACTCTGCTCCCTGAACCGAATCTGACAACTCCGACAATTCCGACTGTTCAGAGTGCTCAGCGAGAATGTCTCCTAAGTATGAAGGAGATGTTTGATCAATTAGCAATGAACATCCGACGAGAACAACCGACTCTGGTGGTTGTTGCCCCGAGTCGAGCCCCTATCGACAAGCTCGCGCAACATCGAGCAACTACATTCACCGGAGAAAACAAGGAAAAGCCGGAAGAAGCTGAGAACTGGCTCGAAAGAACCACTCAAATCTTAACTCGTCAACTTCAATGTTCGGATGAACATAAACTTGAATGTGCGATTACACTTCTAGCCGACGAAGCTCTAAGTTGGTGGGAAACCAGGACTCTGACCGCCCCTGCTGAGTCAGTTACATGGAAATTCTTCGTTGATGAAATCAAAAAGAAATATATTAACAAACAATACCTTGATGATCGGAGGAAGAAGTTCTTACATCTGAAACAGGCCAATCGGTTGATTGAACAATATGGTGCCGATTTCTGCAAATACTGCAAGTATGGCTCGGAGTACATCAAGACCGAGAAAGATAAATGCCGAATGTTCATCGATGGGCTGAGTGATGAATTGAGTCCGATGTTCAAAGCACTTGACATTACGGATTTTCAAATCCTTGTGAATCGGGCCATCGCCACTGAATCTAAGATGCGAAATGCCGAGAAACGAAAGAGTGGATTCCGAACTGATAAGAAGCGGAAGAGCGACGACAAGTCTCGGTGGTCTAAGAAGCCGAAACATCAGAAGGAATCATCCTCCACCTATATACCATCTACTCGGAATAATTTCCAACCCCAACACTCCAACAAGATGGCTATTCCGGTTGTTTCTGTCTACAATACTGGAAATGTCGACATACCTCCTGTTTTCAAATTCTATCAGAAGAATCACTTTGGCCAATGCCGAGCCCAGGCGAACCTCTATTATGCTTGTGGCGCCGACGATCATTACATCCGAGACTGTCTAAAATGAAATGATCAATCTTTTTTTCGACCGGTTAACCAAAGTTCTGTGCCGTCTAGCCGAGGCAAACATCCGAGACAAGTTCAGTCGAACAATCCCGGGAAAGGCAAGGCTGCCCAGTCAAAAGCCACCACTTATCAGGAGTCCCGAGCCCCAGCTCGTGTCTACCACATTCGTGGTAAAGATGAGGACGAATCTCCCAACGTCATTACGGGCACGGTTGAACTTAACCTGAAACCTGTTCACGCATTGATAGATTTGGGATCAACCCATTCATTTATATGCTTATACTTGTTAGATGAACTCAAAATGAAACCTGAAATTGTACAAACTGGGCTAATTGTTTCGAACCCTATAGGAGGTAGTATGCCTATAAATTTGATTTGTAAAGACTGTCAGATAGCAATCCGAAATGTACCCTTTCCTTGTAATCTATATGTATTACCCAAATGTGAATTTGATCTAGTTTTAGGACTAGATTGATTGGGAAAACATGAAGCCTGAGTAGACTGTCAAAACTGTAGGTTATATTTACGGGGTTTAGGAAAAGAATCCATCCTATTGATAGACAAGAAACCGATCTCTATTTTCGTCGCTATGGCACTGCAAGACGAGCTTGATTTCGGTTTACTTGAAATGCATGTTGTATCTGAATTTTCCGATGTTTTTCCCAAGGAACTCCCTGGCCTTCCTCCAACTCGGGAAGTTGAATTCAAGATTGAAGTTCAACTCGGAACTAATCTTGTGTCCATTACACCTTATCAGATGGCACCTGTTGAACTCAAAGAACTAAAGAAGCAAATTCAAGAACTCGAGGATAAAGGATTCATCCGACCTAGCATCTCTCCCTGGGGTGCTCCTGTCCTATTCGTGAAAAAGAAGGACGGTACGATGTGGTTTTGTATCGATTACCGGTAACTTAATAAAGTAACCATCAAGAACAAGTATCCGCTACCGAGAATCGAAGATTTGTTAGATCAACTCAAACACGCAGCCCTGTTCTCTAAGATTGATCTTCGGTCCGGTTACTATCAAATGAGGGTGAAAGAAGAAGATGTGCCCAAAACAGCTTTCCGAACTCGATATGGACATTATGAGTTCCTAGTAGTGCCATTCGGTTTAACGAATGCCCCTGCTGCGTTCATGGACCTGATGAATCGAGTATTCAAGCCTTATCTTGACAAGTTCGTGGTTGTTTTCATTGACGACATCCTTGTATACTCTCGGAACAAGGAAGAACATGCTGATCATCTTCGGATTGTGCTTCAAACTCTCCGAGATCGCCAATTATACGCCAAGTTCACTAAATGTGAATTTTGGTTATCCGAAGTTTCATTTCTTGGACACATCATTTCTACCGATGGAATCAAAGTCGATTCAAAGAAAATTGAAACTATCCTTGATTGGAGACCTCCGAGAAATGTGAGCGAAGTCCAAAGTTTCCTCGGATTAGCCGGCTATTACCGAAGATTTGTGAAAGGATTTTCCACTATTGCCACACCATTAACCAAACTCCTCCGAAAGGATGTAAACTTTGAGTGGTCAGAAAAACAACAACGAAGTTTTGATCAACTCAAGCAAACTTTGACACACGCTCCTGTTCTTATTCAACCCGAATCGGGCAAAGAATTCGTAGTGTACAGCGATGCATCACACTCGGGCCTAGGTTGTGTTCTGATGCAAGAAGGCAATATGATTGCATACGCCTCCTGGCAACTGAAGCAACATGAATTGAATTATCCTACTCACGATCTCGAGCTTGCGGCCATTGTGTTCGCGCTCAAAATTCCGCGACACTACTTGTACGGTGAAAGATGCAAGTTGTTCACTGATCACAAAAGCCTGAAGTATTTACTCACTCAAAAAGATCTGAACCTTAGACAAAGAAGATGGTTAGAGTTGCTCAAAGACTACAACTTGACCATCGATTATCATCCCGGAAAAGCCAATGTCGTTGCTGACGCTCTGAGTCGAAAACCGAACCTCTGTAAGTTACTCGAAATCCTTAAAAATTCGAAAACATTCAATCTTCAAATTTAAAGTGATCATTTGAATTCCTTCTTGATAGTCAAGGAAGAATTTGAACACTTTCTTGTTTAGCAAGAAATCCTTCAAATGAAATTTTGTAACCTAAGTAAAATCTTCAATTTGTTTATTCGAAGCTTCTTTGGCTATCAACGCTCATTTCCGGCTATGCAAGGCTCGGAATTATCTGAATGAACTTCAAGTTCAATCTACTCTGATCACCAGGATCAAAGAACTTCAACAAATTGATCCGGAACTTCAGAAAATCAATTCTAAGCTTGAGTCTAATCCTGACTTCTCTGTTAAGTCGAACGGTCTTCTATACTTCAAAGATCGTATATGTGTCCCTAATAACAAAGAATTACAAGATGAAATCCTACAAGAAGCACACCAAAGTTCTTTTTCGATCCACCCTGGATCAGTTAAGATGTACAAGGATCTCAAGCCCTTGTATTGGTGGCCAGGAATGAAAATGGCTATCAACAACTCTGTAGCGAAATGTTTGAACTACCAACGGGTTAAAGCCGAGCACCAAGTCCATACTAGTTTGCTCAGACCTCTCAAATTTCCGTAATGGAAATGGGAACGGATCACAATGGATTTCGTAACCGGTCTTCCTTGTTCGCCAAGAAAATGCGACGCCATCTGGGTGATCGTTGATCGCTTCACCAAGTCAGCACACTTTATTCCGGTGAGAATGAATCTCAGTCTTGAAGCATTAGCCGAATTATACATTCGTGAAATAATCCGTTTACATGGAGTTCCAATCTCAATAGTCTCCGATCGAGATCCCCGATTCACAGCTCGATTTTGGAAGACTATACATAAATCTCTCGGAACCAAACTGAATCTTAGCACAGATTTCCATCCGCAAAATGATGGTCAATTCGAGCGAGTAATTCAAATTCTCGAAGACATGCTCAGAGCTTGTATCATTGACTTCGGAAAGAACTAGGAGAAATCGCTACCTTTGGTAGAATTCGCCTACAGCAATAGCTTCCAATCTTCGATTCAAATGGCTCCTTTCGAAGCGTTGTATGACAGAAGATGTCGAACACTCCTGTGTTGGTATGAACTCGGTGATAATAAAGTTTTGGGACCACAACAGCTTCGGGAAACCGAAGAACAAGTTCAAATCATTCATTTCCGATTGAAGCAAGCCTTTGATCGCCAAAAGTCCTACGCCGATCTGAAACGTAGAGACATTCAACATCAAGTCGGAGATAAGGTGTTTCTTAAAGTCTCCCCATGGAAGAAAGTATTTCGATTCGGCAAAAGAGGCAAACTAAGTCCTCGGTTTATCGGACCATTTGAAGTAGTTGAAAGAATTGGTCCTGTAGCTTATCGACTCGCTCTTCCTCTCGAGATCGATAAGATACACATGTTTCGGTGAGACTATGTAACTATATACATATAGTATATATATATACATGTATAATACATGGTAGTAATAATAATTAAAGTATATAAGTAAATATATATTGGTATAATAGGCTGATAATACATTAAAATATAATTAATTATAAGATTAAGTGGGATTTTTACATGGTTAAAGAAGGAACCATGTGTCCCTTATCTAGGAGAGAACCGACCACCACATTATTCCATCCATACATGTGTAATCCACTATTTCAATACTTCATCTTCATCAATTAACCATTCCACCGAAATTAAAAGAAATAAGAGAGAGAGAGAGAGAGAGAGAGAGAGAGCTGAGTTTGAAGGATCAAAGTTGCTGGAAATTAAACCATTCATACATGCATGTTCATTGGATTTAAAGTAAGTACACATCTATGCTATTCGGTTTTGTATTTTGAATTAGGATGATGTTTTGTTAGGTTTTGGTTATTAATGGTTGCTGGAAAATGTTTAGAAATGATCTAGATTGATGATAGGTAGCTGGGTTCATGTTAGAATAGTTAAATTTCTGGAAATTTAATATGAACATGAACTTAGGTTGAAACTGCCCAGATTAGGGTTCATGCATTGCCCTGTTTTGAACTTGAACTTCGAATGGGTTAGGGTTCGAATTAGGAAAACTTTTGTAAATAAAATTTGTAGAGCTGAATGAGTAATATAAGAAAAAGATCTCTTGAGTATGAAAACGACATAGGAAGTGGCTAGAAATTGAATTACAAAAAGACTGCTCAGAATTGAATGAATCTGGAAACTGCTTAGGTTAAATTGTAATTTTGAAAATGTTTAGGGGTTTAATTGATGCCAATAAATTCTGGAAAATTTTTAGAAACAGGGGAGGTATTGTAGGAAAGAAAAATAAAAAGTTTATCTTGAATTATATATCAATTGATAGTTTAAATATCATTAGAACACATAGAAGATGAAAATGGACTAGTTTGTAAGGATTGATAATTTGATGATTTACATGCCCTGTTTTTGTGGTTGCTGGAACATCAGTATTATGTTAATATATGTAGGTAAATGTGGTTAAAAGATCAAGATTAATGGTGTAGTGAAACATAGGTTATAAATGCACTAAAGTCACAAATTAAGCTTAGGCAAATTAGGTTTCTGAAAATGTCCTATGTTCAAGTAATAAACTGTATTTATAGGAAAATGATAAAAATATGTGTTATACATGGTTGTAAAGGTGTGTTTATAAGCTTTCTAGAATGTTAAAGAACTCCTTATTTGGAGTTATGAGTAAAACGATATGGCCAGTTTAGTAGAGGTTACTCAAACTGCCAGTTTAGGGGCAGATTCACTTGTCTAGGTGATTATGCTTAAGTAAATGAATTTATATGTTTGAATTAATTACTAATGGATATTGTATATGATATTTTATGATTTAAGATCACATTGGTGAAGAATTTCAAGAAGATTCAAGGAGTGATCAAGCAAAGAGAAGGGGGAAAGGAATAATCATCAAGGATAACAACTAAGCTTGAAAGTATTTGTGAGTGTAGCTAGTTTAGGGTTGAGATTAGTGTCTCAACCAATGTGTTTATGTTTCTTGGATGATTTAAAATGAAGCATGTAATGAACTTAATAATGGATTGGTAAATTTAAATGCTAAGGAAGAAGGACTAAAGGAATGAACTATGAACTAGGTGTATGATGTTATCTAGATATGCTAGTTGATGTCTATATGTGTTGCTTTGTGACATGAGCTGTTTGAGCCACTTGAATTGAATTAATGGATGATTTAGCTACTGTTTGAAGATGATTATATGATTGAAATGATGTTAAATGCTTGCTGGAAATTTGATTGAGCATGACTTGAATGTGCACAATGTAAACATGATTGAATGTGTACATGACTTTGTGATATGAGTTTGATAAACAAGTAAAATGAACTTGTTAGACATAAAAGATAAGTTAAAGTCCTTGGTTGATTAGTGTATATAGGTAGAAGGGCATGCCTTAGAGTCATTGAGCTCCTTTGATCTTTGTTAGAGGATGGTGGTTAGTCACCTATAAACCTGATAAGGTGGTTAGTCACCTTGATAATTGAATGGTGGTAAGTCACCGTTGATGCCTATGCATCCTCTGTTATAAGTTGAAATGAGAAATGGATACTTTGAGTATCTAATATTACATGTTACATGAAGACTTGATTACCTAATTCATTAAACATCCAAGGCAAAACATGATTAGAACAATGATATATGTTTAAATGAACAAGTTGGGTATTGGCCCTTATGATATGGAATGAATATGTGTACTTGGTTGAGATTTAAATGAACTATGTTGTGATGTGAAACTATGAAATGTTGCTGCCAAGATGACAATGAGATTATATGTTGTTTGCTGTTCAATTTAGCTTGAATTGTACATGTGCTTGCTGCCCAAATTTGGCTTGAATTGTATATGTTGCTTGCTGTCCAATTTGGTATGAAACGTACATGTAGCTTGCTGCCCAAATTGGTGTGTTTTAAATGAAATGGTTGCTGCCCAATAAGTCATTGTACATGTAAATGCTTGCTGCCCTATTGGTTAGTACATGAAAATAGCTATGTTAACTTGGTTTTGATAGACTAGCTAGGTATTCCAATACGTGCTAAGCCTAGCTAAGTAACCTTAAATATTGATTAAGACTTTAAAAGATTGAAACTAGTAATGTTTAGGGCTGCCTCACTAAGTACATTAAGTGTACTTATCACTCTATTGTTTCCTTCTTCCAAATAACAGGTCCTCGGATATCCAAAAGCTAGCCGTTTTGTTTCGAGAGCCGTCGCAAGCCAAAACACAAGTATGATGTAGTTTTGTTTAGTATCCTAGATGGTGGCATAGTCTATGTTAATGTGTCACATGCATGGAAGAATATGTATTTTGATAGTTGGCTTGTATAAGTTAAGACAAGTTAGGTTATGTAATAGAATTGATGGTTGATATGTATATATATGGATTTGGTGATATGAATAAGTTATGTTTAAGTTATCTAAGCTTGATATGGATTTAAATGATATGATATGTATAAGTTCATTTATATGCTTGGTTTAGGTATTTGCATTTAGACTTTGTTATGGTTGTTACTTGTTTCGAATGATGCATAAAGTAATGGTTTCATATAGTTAATAATTTGAACATGCTAATTGATATGTATATTGAAGTATTAGTATGTTAGGATAGCCGATTGTATATAGGTTGTTTATATGTTAGCCGAATGTTTATCTTTATGAATTGGATTGGTTAATTGGCATTGAATGCTCAAATGTATCCATGATTTATCATTAAATTATGTAAATAGTGATGTTATATGTTAGTTAATAAGTTAGATCACATGTTAAGAAAAATTTAAAATGGCCCACTTTAGTCTAAATGATCTGGTGTATATGTTTGTTTGATTCACATGTTGAAAGGTTCTAAGTAATGAATTGGATTGATTACTTTAGTTTGCTAAGCATGTTTGTATGATCATTTCTTATTCTGTTATAAGTTGTATATTTAATTGACTATTATGGTCTGCCAAGCACGTGTATTTTGTTATATGTTTCTTGTTGTTCGAATGTGACATCTCTCGTTCTTAACCGGGCGAGGGGTGTTACAGATCTTGTTCTAAGCCTGAACCACTATAAATTGCATTGTCTTCAATTTTCACGTTTTCAATTTACTCCCTTCAATTTTAAAAAACCAATTCACCTCTCTTGGTCATTTTCGATTCGATTGATCCACTTAACAATTGGTACCATAGCCTAACTCTTTGAGGGACTCACATCCACAAGAGAAGATCCTAGAAGAAGATCAATCAACCTTTGAATCCAGCCATGAAATCTACCTCCGGCCAAAACCTCTTCGAGTCAAAATCAATCACCAAGACGCCTTATTTCAATGGTGATAATTATCCTTATTGGAAGAATAAAATGAGGCTCTTCATCAAGTTAAATGACTACGTCCTTTGGGATGTGGTGGAAGATGGACCAACCATTCATATGAAGAGAGATGAAGAAGGAAGGATCGTTCCAAAGACAAGAGCGGAGATGACCGATGAAGATTGTAGAAGACTTGAAGTGAATGACAAGGCTCTTCACATCATCTTTTGTGCATTTGGACCCGATATGTATGCAAAAATGTCATCGTGCACAAGTGCGAAGAAGGTGTGGGACAAGCTCGAGACCCCCTACGAGGGAACCAACGATGTAAATGAGACAAATATTGGGATCCTTAATTTGAGTTACAAGAACTTCAAGATAGAGTCGGATGAGAACATCTCCAAAATGTTCGATCGATTCTCCATAATAGTAAATGGTCTCAAGGGCTTCGATGAGATCATTCCCAAAGAAAAGCTAATCCGGAAGCCTTTTTACTCTCTTCCCGAATCATGTGATGGGAAGAGAACCGCAATCTTCGAGGCCAAGAATTTAAAGACATTGAAGCTCGATGAGTTGGTGGGATCTCTCCTTACTCATGAGATCATGAAGCAAGGAACGGAAGAAGAAAAGAAGTGAAAAGAGAAAAGAGTGGAGAAGCAAGAGGTAGAGAAGAAGAAGCAAGGAATTGCTCTCAAGGCTTCTCAAGAGGAAAGCAACTCAAGTGAGAATGATTTTGAGGAATTGGCTATGATAGCCAAGAGATTCTCTCGGTTCATGAAGTCCAACCAGGGAAGAAAGTTCCAAAGAAGAAAAGACTTCAAGAATAAGAACAAAGAAGAAGAGAAGGATCAACTCATTTGTTATGAGTACAAGAAGCTGGGGAACATTAGATCGGATTGCCCTCAACTCAAGAAGAAGGGCTTCAATAAGAAGAAAAAGCACAAAGCCCACGTTGCTACTTGGAGCGATGAAGAATCATCATCTGATAAAGAGGAGCACGAAGTAGATAATATTTGCCTCATGGCCATTGGTGATAATCTTAAGGTAAACCCTAACTCATCTACTTTCGATTTCACATTCAATGAACTTCAAGATTCACATGATGAGTTGCAAGAGGTTTACGATGAGTTGGTGGAGAAGTACAAGGAATCAGTTTTGAAAAACAAAAAGGATTCCCTTTCCAAAACCATCTCGGAACTTGAATAGAAGATTGTGGGTTTACAAGATGATTTAAAGTATTTTCAAAATGAAAATATCGATTTGAACAATATTCTTTCAAAGGTTCATGATGATCACCACAGAGTGGTGAATGAGCTTAAGGCTTCTCTTCATGTATTTGAGAAACAAGATTTTAAAAAAGCGAGTTCTTCAAAACCCAACTATATAAAGAGGAAATTTAATGAGTACAAACTAAGAAGCTCTCAAAGGCATCCTAAAGGTAAAAGAGTTAGAAATGTATTGGTTCCTAAGGAACTAGTAGTTTCTAATAATATTCATGCTATTGCTTCTTGGATTCCTAAGGGAACCAAGTATTTGGGAGCTAATTCATATAGACCCAAAATGGTTTGGGTACCAAAAATCAAGAACTAATCTTTGTTTGTATGGGGAGCATTTCTACAAGGCTAAAACTTCAAGTCAAAACACTTGGTACCTTAATAGTGGATGTTCAAGACACATGATCGGCGACAAGAGTAGATTCATGGAGCTAAAGCCAAAGAGTGGTGGAGTGGTGACATTTGGTGACAATTCCAAAGGCCACATTGAGGGTATAAGTTCCATTGGTAATCTCTCTTCTATTCTCATTGAAGATGTTTTATATGTCAATGGTTTTAAACATAACTTGTTGAGCATTAGTCAATTGTGTGATAAGGGTTTTAATGTTCTTTTTTATGTTAATGGTTGCAAAATTATGGACATTAAAACAAATAAAATAATGCTCATTAGTCATCGCATAGGTAATATATACATGGTGCATCTATATGACATTCATACATCTCATTCATGTTTGGTTGCTCAAAATGAAAATGATGCATGGTTATGGCATAAGAAGCTAGGGCATGCTGGCATATGTGTTTTAGATAAATTGGTTTCCCAAAATCTAGTTAGAGGTTTACCTAAGCTAAATTTTTCATTAGATAAAATTTGTGATGCTTGTGCTAAGGGTAAATGAAAACGAACTTCATTTAAATCCATTAATGATGTTTAAACTAGTAGGTCATTACAATTGATCCATATGGATCTCTTTGGGCCTATTAGGGCAACTAACTTGGGTGGAAAAACATATGCCTATGTTTTAGTTGATGATTTATCTCTATACACTTGGGTTCTCTTTTTAAGTACAAAATATGAGGCTTTAGAAAAATTCATCGCATTTTAAAAAATTACACAAAATGACTTTGGTCAAAGCATTACTTATATTAGAAGTGACCATGGAACAAAATTTCAAAATCTAGGTTTTGAGGATTTTTGTAACACTTATGGTATTAGCCACAATTTTTCCGCACCTTGCACTCCTCAACAAAATGGGGTAGTTGAGAGGAAAACTCGTACTTTAGAAGAAATGGCTAGAACCATGCTTTGTGAAAACAATTTACCTAAGTATTTTTGGGCGAAAGCCACAAACACCGCTTGTTATATCATAAATCAAGTAAAGATTAGGCAATTTTAAAGAAAACTCCTTATGAGATTTTAAAATCAAAGAAGCCCAACATTAGCTATTTTCATCCTTTTGGATGCAAGTGTTTTGTTTTAAACAATGGAAAAGATCATTTAGGTAAATTTGATGCAAAAAGTAATGAAGCTATTTTCCTAGGTTATTCTTTAAACTTTGAAGCCAATATAGTTTTTAAAAAAAGAACCTTAGTTGTAGAAGAGTATATACATATGGTTTTCGATGATAATCTCCTTCCTAGGAAGGATTCTTGTGATGATGATGATGTAGGGGTCATTGAAGCCAATGATGGTGGACAATCATCAAAGGTGAATGAGGTTCCAACCAAATAAGAAGATGCACAAGATCCTCCCATAGAATCCTTGAAGGACACGGGTCTTGGTGAAAAGGAAGTGAGCTACCCAAGGGAACTCAACTATGTCAAAGATGGTGAAATCTTTGGTGATCCATCCAAGGGGGTAACCACTAGATCCCCTCTTAGATTGCTTAATAATGTTGCATTCATTTCATGCATTGAGCCTAAAAATATCAAAGAAGCATTAAAATATGATTTTTGGATATTGTCCATGCAAGAAGAGCTTAATCAATTTGAGAGGAGTAAAGTTTGGAAATTAGTTGATAGGCCTAGTAATAAGTCTATTATAGGAACTAAATGGGTCTTTAGAAACAAACTAGATGAGATTGGTAACATAGTGAGAAACAAGGCTAGACTTCTTGCTCAAGGTTATACTTAAGAAGAGGGAATCGATTTTGATGAAACCTATGCACTTGTAGCTAGAATGGAAGCAATTATGATGCTTATTGCATTTTCATGTTATCATGAATTCAAGTTATTTCAAATGGATGTTAAAAGTGCATTTTTAAATGGTTTTATTAATGAAGAAGTGTATGTTGAACAACCACCGGTTTTGAAGATCCAATTTATCCAAACCATGTTTTTAAATTAACTAAAGCTTTATATGGTTTGAAACAAGCTCCTAGAGCTTGGTAAGAAAGGTTTTCAAACTTTTTGGTTGAAAAAGGCAAGGTGGACACTACACTTTTCATTAAAAGAAATGACAATGACATCTTAGTAGTACAAATTTATGTTGATGATATGATCTTTGGTTCTACTAATGAATTTTATTGCCAAGAATTATCTAAGCTAATGTAAGGTGAGTTTGATATGAGCATGATAGGGGAACTCTCATTCTTCTTGGGGCTCCAAATCAAGCAAAGGAAGGATTGCATCTTCATCAATCAAGCTAAGTACATCAAGGATATGCTCAAGAAGTTTGGCTTGGAGAATTTGAAGTCTCAAGCCACTCCAATGAGCTCATCAATTAAGCTTGACAAAGATGAAGGAGGCAAGTGTGTTGATTATAAGCTTTATCGTTCAATGATTGGTTCTTTGCTTTACCTTACCGCAAGTAGACTCGACATTATGTTTAGTGTTTTCTTGTGTGCTAGGTTCCAAGCTAGTCCTAGAGAATCACACCTTGTAGATATTAAGAGAATCTTTAGATACCTTAGAGACACACCTTGTTTAGCCCTTTGGTATCCTAGAGACTCTTCCTTTAACCTACATGCTTATTCCGATGCGGATTTTGGGGGATGTAAAATAGATCGAAAAAGTACTTCCAGAACATGTCATTTCCTAGGTAGTATGCTCATATCTTGGTTATCTAAGAAACAAAATAGTGCAGACTTATCTACCACCGAAGCAGAATACATATCGACCGGAAGTTGTTGTGCTCAACTTCTTTGGATGAAGCAAAAACTTCTAGACTATGGAAATGATGTAGGTGTCATACCCCTTAAGTGTGACAACACTAGTTCCATATGTCTCACTAAAAATCCCATCCAACATTCTAGAACCAAGAACATAGAGATAAGACACCATTTCATTAGGGATCGTGTCTTAAAGAATGATGTTGTTCTAGAGTAAGGTCTAGCTAGGCTATCTTGACCTTTTAGATCCCTTAAGTGTCAAAATTTTGCTTGAATTTGAATGATTTTCATGTTTATGTAATTTTGCTTCTTGATGCATCTATGCTTGTTGCTAGGGGGAGTATGGACCTATTGTAGCCTATACATGTTGTTCATATATCACATACATGCATATCGATTAAAATCGAATTTCTGAGCTCTTTGCTGCCAAAAATGTCATTTCTTGCAAAGAGGTACCGATATGGGTAACCGCGTATCGATACATGTTCATGAGAGTTTCGGTACATGTAACGTTGTACCGATACGAGTGTTCACGAAGGAATTGGTATAGGTAAAACTGTACCAGTATGGTTTGTCTAGTCGGTACCGATACAGCTTTTAGCGTACCGGTACGCGTTGACGCTGGAGTGTTTAAATGTCATTAAATAAGGGGTTTCAACTTTAATTAAAACACAATCACCTTTTCTTCACAACCCTAGTTGAAATTGGCTATAAAAACCCACCAAAACCCATGGATTTCTCACACAACTCTTCAAAACTTTTGAGGGTTTTAAAGATATAAACTATTTTTCTTATCTTTTGTGCATCATCATCTCCTTATTCATCCCAAATTTCATTTTCAAGGTATAAACTATTTTTCTTATCTTTTTTAAATTTGTTTAATTTTTTACACTGTTTTTAATTAGTTTTTATATATACACTATGCATCTTGTATGGGTTTTAAAGATTTTACAAATATTCTTTCAAAACTAATTTTTTTATTCGAATATAAAAATATACCGTATATTTGGATAAACTGTTTTTCAAAAATTTTCTTACGAAAAATTCTTTTTATACTTGTATATGTTTTTTAAACTATATATATATAAAACAAACACCTTGAATTTTGGATTACTTATTGGATCGGATATGGTGATTTATGCATACATTGTTTTTACTTGATTTTGATCTCAGGTCATGGCTCCTAAGAAACATATGAGAAAGGATATTGTATCCTCCTCTAACTCCGAGTCTAATGGTACTAAACCAAAATTGTCCTACATCTTGCAACATAGAACTAATGAGCTCGGTTTCACTCGAGCGATGGATCGTTTCAAAGGTTTTCAAAACTTCAAAATTCGACATGAGCGTAAGGTTTCTATCACCTACTTGACTTCCCCTGAATTTAAATTTCGTTATCTTGAGTTACTTACCCAATGGAAGTTCATGCCTTTTCTAAGTATACCCATGGTCTCTTATAAAATCCTTATTTTGATCTTTTATTCTAATGCTCGATGTATTGTGGACAAAGCCAAAAATGATGTTATAGCCATTGATTCATACCTTATGGGCAAAACTTTTCAAATTGATTCTAAGGTTATAGTTAATTGCTTGGGGGTTTAGGATATTGGGGTAGATGATGAACACTCTTTAGGAAACATTCAACTCAGCTCCGTCTCCACCCTTGATGCTCATGACCGCTTCCTTCACTTCCTTATCACTTGGTGGTTTAGTTCATCCGGTGGCAAGTGGTTCACAATTCGCCAAGTTGATAGTTTTTGGACTCGATACTTTCGGGAAGGCAAGCGCCCAAACTTTGTTCAGATTATGTTTGCGGAGATTGTCTACCTTGTTCAGAACCACCATTCGACTTTTGTCCCATCATTCACCTATGACACCGCCTTGAGTTACATCTTTCAGAAGCTTGGGATTGATTGCTCGTATGATCTTGAAGTGTCTCTCACCGATCCTATTGATGACAAATCCCCCCGCAAGGCTAAGTTTACTTGGTATAACAACCAATGGGTTCAGAATGCGAATCTACCTCAACATGTTCAGCCTGAAGAAGAAGAGAATGCTCCCGTAGCGCCTCCTCTGGTTGCTTCTCAACCGTCGGTTTCCCCTCCATGGACACTGTAGAACTAAATGTTTTGATATAATAGTTGAAAAATGTTTTGGACTAAATTGAAAAGAATTTAAAATATGCTTTTAGTCAAAACAACTTGAAATTATGTTTAAGGGTTTTTAAAAGGCTTTGAAATAACTTAAAATGCTTTTAAAGTAGCCAAACCAGTGTTTTTCAAGTACTCGTACCGATACCGTCTTGTAATGTATCGATACGCCCTAGGATTTCAGCTACATTAAAATTCTAGTAGCCAAAACCCGTACCGATACGCCTTACCGTATCGATACGATATGTTTTAAATAGCTAACGACTAGTTCACGTACCGATACGGTTGTATCGCGTACTGATATGCCTAACTACCCCCAATGGTCATTTAAATTGAAGAACCGTATCGATATGCTCGCCACACGTATCGATACACACCAGTTGGAAGTTTCAACTGCTATTTCCTTATCGGGACTGTATCGATACGATTTGAGGAGTATCGATATGCTAAGCTGTAGAACTACATTTATGGTGAGAAATAAAGACTCCAATGGCTCTAATTCAACCCCAACGGTCCTCAACGGCTACAAACTCAATTAGGAGTATAAAAGGGACCTCCAAGCATCAAGAGATGGTTAATGCTTCAATTGTAACAACATTATGATGTCAAATTGTCTTTAAAGCTTAAATTGTACATTTCTAGTAAAGACAACACTTGTGAGCCAAAATTGTCAAATTTGCTCAAGTGTTTAGGATTGGGTGAGTGAGCTTAAGATTGCAAACTATCTACCTAGTGAGGGATTTCAAGTTTGCTCAAATTTCTCTTGTTAAGAGGGTTTACTCAAGCTTTGGGTTAGAAAGCTTTGAGTGTGTAAAGGTTGTTTCCTTAGCCTAGAAAAGGGGAAGAAATTCAAGAGTGAATTTGATGAAATCCTTAGTGGGAAGCTAAGGTAGAGGATATAAGTGATTGTTAGAAGGTCGAACCATTATAAATACTTGTGTCCATTGTCTATTTTTTTACCTCTCACAAAATCACCCAAAATCCAACTTCTCCACCACTTGGCTAACTAAATCGGTTAAAGGAAATCGAGCATATCAAGCCTAACAATTGGTATCAGAGTGAGGCCCAATCGAAGAAGATTAACATCCTATTGAGGTGATCCAGGAAGCTAGATACAAAAATTCAATCAACCGGTCAAATGGCACAATCCATCGACAAGCCACCATTCTTTGACGAGACCAACTACGCTCATTGGAAGATAAGAATGAAGTTCTTCATCAAATACAAAGACTACAAGCTTTGGGATGTTTTTGAAGAGGGTCCTTATGTGCCACAAAGAGTAAAGACGTATTAGAGTGCGGATGATCGCAAGAAGATGGAGCTTAATTGTAAGGCTTTGCACATCATCTTTTGTACATTTAGCCCCAATATCTATGAGAAGATGTTCTCTTGAGAAGATTCCAAGGAAGTATGGGACAAGCTTGAAGTTACATACGAGGGAACAAAAAAAGTAAAGGAGACCAAGATCGGCCTCTTCAATCACGATTATGAGAACTTCAAGATGGAACCTGATGAAGACATCACAAAGATGTTCGATAGATTCTTCACCATCACAAATAGGCTCAAAGGCTATGAAGAAATCATTTCGGAAGACAAGCTTGTCAAAAGCTTCTCTATTCTCTTCTCGAGTCATGGGACTCAAAGAAGACCGCCATCATCGAAGCCAAAAATCTCAAGACCTTGAAGCTTGATGAACTCGTGAAAAAATGAAGAAAGAAAAATAAGATGAGAAGAAGAAGGAAGAGATAAAGAAGATGGGGAAGAAGAAAATCATGGAGCTAGGCATCAACGCAAGTGATGTTGCTCTCAAATCCTCCACATGTCCACATGTAAATTCAAGTGAGGAGAAAAGTGAAGATGAAGAGATGGTTCATCTCTTCAAGAAATTCACCTGATTCATGAAGAGCGAGATGGCTAAATACAAGTATGAATCGAAGAAGAAGATGAAGAATTCCCACAAGTCCAACAAAAATGGGCCATCTTCAAAGAAAGCATACATGTCGACATGGAGTGATGAAGACTCCACCGATAATGAGGTAGCCCACCTATGCTTCATGGCCCTCAATGAGGGGGAGGTAACTTCTAACTCATCTATTTCAAATTCTTATACATTTGATGAGTTACAAGATGCCTATGATGATTTGGTTTTGGAATTTAAGGCATCATTTTCTAAAAACAAAAAATTTCTTTCAAAGTTGAAAAAGAAAAATGATTTGCTTTCCAAAACAAATCTAGAGTTTGAAGCAAAATTTAAAGATTTTGAAATTAAAATTTTAAATTTACAAAATTTGCTTCAAACGATGGAAAAAGGTCATCAAAAAGAAGTTGATGATCTTAAAAGGAAAAATAATTGATTTTCAATGAACATCAAAAGAAAAGCAATTTGGGAAAATCAAATTTTATAATAAGACAATCTAGTGCCCCTAGATTTTTGAATGGTAAAATTTTTAGAAGTATTTGGGTCCCAAAAGGACTAAGTACTTCAACTAAAAATGATGAAATTGAAAAATGGATTCTTAAGGGGACAAAATTGTGTGCTACTAATGTCTATGGATCCAAATCAATTTGGATACCAAAAATTACTTGATTGTCTTTTGTTAGGTGTGATGGAGAGTGATCAACAAGTCCAAATTTGAGGGGGATCTCCATGCATACAAAGAGAGCACTTGAAGAAGGAAGGCTTCACATCCTCCCTTGGATTCAAGTGTGATAAAATTAGTTGAATTTATTTTTGTTTAGCTTTATTTCTTTTAATTCAACTAGTTTAATAATATATGTTGTACTAACATTGTTTGATGCTTAGAGTAAGGGGGCCAATTTTTAAAACCGAAGTTTTTCTTATGTCCAAATTTTTAAACCTCATGTGTTATTTTGAGCTTAATGTCTTTTAAATTCTGTTTGATATAACAAAAAGGGGGAGAAATAGTTTAAAATTTTGATTTTTCAAGAGAATAAGGGGGAGCTTTAATTTTATTCAATTTTTAAAATCTCTTATTCACAATTTTAAAATACTATGGGGGAGAATCCCAAACAATTTTTCAAGTTGGTTTTATTATATCAAAAAGGGGGAGATTGTAGAACTAAATGTTTTGATATAATAGTTGAAAAATATTTTGGACTAAATTGAAAAGATTTTAAAATATGCTTTTAGTCAAAACAACTTGAAATTATATTTAAGGGTTTTTAAAAGGCTTTGGAATAACTTAAAATGCTTTTAAAGTAGCAAAACAAGTGTTTTTCAAGTACTCGTACCGATACCGTCTGGTAATGTATCGATACGCCCTAGGGTTTCAGCTACAGTAAAATTCCAGTAGCCAAAACCCGTACCGATACACCTTGCTGTATCGATACGGCATGTTTTAAATAGCTAATGGCTAGTTCGCATATCGATACGGCTGTATCGCATATCGATATTGTAACCCCCTCGTCCAGGTCTGGCCGGATGACCGGTCCGAGTAGGCCACACGGGGAAAACCGAAGCGAAACCCGTTAAGGTTCCCCCTCGGTTAGCAACCCTAATTTGTTTTTTTCAATCTTATCTTCTCTAATGACACATTTAAGTCCTATATGATCATAACAGCGGAATAAAAAGAGGAAGATAATCATCTGAACCCAAAAAAGCAATTAAACAGTCCAATTTTAATCCATTAGGCAGGCCATTTCGAAACACCATTGAGGCGTATCGAAACGCCTTGACCTGGTCAACTGCCCCAAGCCCATACGAGGAGGCCGTATCGGAACGGAGGTCAACCATTCCGAAACTCCCTCAACGGTCAACTTCTCGTGGTCAACGAGATATTGACCGTTCCGAAACCTTTAGACTTGTTTCAAAACGAATTCATCTCGGCAATTTCTCAGATTTCCAGTAGTCAAAGTGTTCCGATACTCGTTTCGGAACAGGGGTTCACAGTGGCCAAACCGTATCCAAACGAGTTCCGATACAGGGTCCCTGAAGCCTTACCCGTTCCGAAACGGCTCAGCCTGTTTCGAAACACGGGCTGTATGCAACCTTCGAAAACCAGATTTAAACATTTCTCAACAATTCTAAAGGCCCTAAACGACCCCAAGAAGCACTCAGGACAAGCATACATGAACTAGAGGCATGGATCCTACGTTAAACATGTTCAAACACACAAGGCACAAGAAGAAACATCCATTCATGGCATTTACACAACATTACATATAAGGGCATGCTTGAAGACATTAAAAGCCTAAAGGCACAATTCATCTCAAATGGATTACATGCCATGCAAAAGCAACTTAAACATTCATAAGGCATACCAACACACAAGCATTTGGCAAGACATAACATGTTTACAATCAAAGTCAATTCATAAACATCAACCACATATATGAGTCATACATAGCTCATACAAAACACACTCTTGCCACATTGCTAAACTACTACATAAATGCTAAACCGTACTTGAGCAACAAAAACTTGGAAAGCCCCTTTCGCCTTGCTCCGAGCTAACACCACGCTAATGATCTGCATTGTTGAAAATGAGAGCGTAAGCTAGAAGCTTAGTGAGGATGCTCTAAAATCGAAAACATCAACAATGCATGGTTCAAGCATGAAATCCCTTAATCTCACATACACTATACATAGGAAATCAACAAGTCAACCTAGCTAGTCTTTCAAGAGTCATAATATGGCATCTCACATCATACTAAGCTCAACATCATATATCAACATCATAGCATCGTAATTATAAGAACAAGTTCAATTGGCCACTATTAGTTTACCCGGATGTGCGGATTTAATCTCAACAACCACATTACCTCGGTGGGATTACACTAATCACCGGACCTTGCATGGGCGGGATTCCACTCATCACCACATGCCCTACGGATGGGATTCCACTCATCATCCCGTAGAATATATAAATTTCCGGTGGAATATTACATCACCGTACTCCTCCTTGATGACTCAACGCCATCAAGGCCACGTACGTTTTGACTCAATTTGTGTGCACACTAATCCTAATGATCGATCATTTACACCAGTAAGTTAATTAGTGCCAATTCATTTACCACATCACATATCCACCATTCATATCTCAAACTCATTACAAACACATATCAAGGTGCACATATACAAATCAACCCACATTTCACAAGAGCAAATAGGCAAGGCATAAATAGCATTTAATGGAAATCAAGGAGCTAAGTTGCCAATTTAACTCCACATAGGAATGGCCTACCAAGCACATTCCAACACATACACTACACACACTTGAACCAACTTTAAAACACATTTAAAGTTACTCACCACCCTTCCTTAGCAACCAAAGCAAGCCTCCTATATGCCCGGATTCGATCCCGATGCTTCTCCAATGTCTCCTATTGTTTCTAGCCAATCAAAACACATCCATTACTTCACAAATCAATGCTAAAACTCAGTCATCAACTCACCCCATAAGTACAAGCCAAACTTCAACAAATTCCAACCCAAATAATCACCCAAAAGTCCATTTTCGTGCTCCCTTAAAACCTAGCTAAAAACCATGTTTTCAAACACCCAAATGGTCCCAAAACACCTTCCTACGTCCCTAAACCATCAGCCTTTCAAATTAATCCTAAAACTCACCAAAAACCAAGTTTTTGACACTTCAAACATGGCCACAATGACCCATTTCGGGTTTTCACCCAAACTCACCCATTTCAACATATTATATGCATTTTATGGTGACTAAACCAAAACCCAACTTAATAATTCAAAACCAATTGAAAAACCCAATAAAAATCCATTCTTTCATTAGACTTGAAAATCACAAAAGTGGGTGGTTGTGAAATATAAAGCTATGTAAATGTGGAGGATAAAAAGGAGAGTGAGAATATACAATTACCTTTGAAAAAGACCTTGAGATGAAGAAGTAATCTAATGGAATAGTAGATGGGGTTTGAGAGGGGTTTAGGTTTGGGTTTTCACGTTGGGGAAATGGAGGAGAGAAGACCACTTTTTTTTGTTCTTTTTAACTTTCAAAAAGGTTGTCTACTTTTTCAATTTATTTTGGCTAAATTACCAAATGGTCACTCCCTTTTTATTTAAAAGCTCAATCAGCTCATGCCAAGGTCGATTTGATTAAAATTTAATTTTACCGACTCGGACCTACGAACCCGACTAACTCCTAACCCCAAAACACGGGTGTTACAACTCTCTCCCACTTAAGGAATTTCGTCCCCGAAATTACCTGACTGAAAGAGATACGGAAACTGCCTTTCCATATCCTCCTTCCTTTCTCAAGTTTCCTCGTCCACACCTCGACGTTGCCACCGCACCTTTACTAACTCAATCGATCTACCCCGCAATACCTTACTGTCAGAAGCTAGGATCTCAACTGGTTCTTCCTCATAAGTCAAATCCATTTTCAATTCAATCTCCTCTACAGGCATAACATGTGATGGATCGGACCTATACTTACGGAGCATCGAAACGTGAAATACATCGTGTATCTTCTCTAGCTCAGATGGCAAACGCAACTGATAAGCAACCGGACCAACCCTCTTCACAATCTCATACGGTCCTATGTACCTCGGACTCAACTTCCCCTTTCGGCCAAATCTCAATACTTTCTTCCACGGAGACACTTTCAAGAATACCTTCTCACCCACTGAGAACTCAACTTCCTTCCTCTTCAAGTCGGCATAGGACTTCTGCCTATCCAAAGCAGCCTTCAATCGATCATAAATCAATTTTACCTTGTCAGTTGTCCCCTTGAGCAAATCTGGCATAGGTAACAACTTCTGTCCCACTTCAGCCCAACAAACTGGAGTCCTACACTTCCGGCCATACAAGGCCTCATACGGAGCCATCTGAATACTCGACTGGAAGCTATTATTGTACGCAAACTCAACTAGAGGCAAGTGCTTCTCCCACGTACCCTGAAAGTCAATGATGCAACAATGTAACATATCCTCTAAGATCTGTATAACTCTCTCTGACTGACCATCTGACAGAGGATGATAAGACGTGCTGAAGTTCAAACGGGTACCCAAGGCTGTATGCATACATTCCCAAAATCGAGCTGTAAACCTCGGATCTCTATCAGACACAATAGACTTCGGTACACCATGCAGTCTAACAATCTCACCAATGTACAAGTCGGCCAATCTATCTAAAGTGTAAGTAGTATTGACTGCCAAGAAGTGAGCACACTTCGTAAAACGATCTACTATCACCCAAACTGAGTTCTTCTTCGTAGGAGTTAAAGGCAAACCCGAAACAAAATCCATGGTGATATTCTCCCATTTCCATTCCGAAATCCTCAACGGTTGCAACAACCCTGAGGGAACCTGATGTTCCGCCTTCACCCTCTGACACACTAAACACTTACTCACAAAGTCGGCCACATCTCTCTTCAAGCCAACCCAAAAGTACTCATTCTTAATATCACGGTACATCTTCGTACTCCCCGGATGCATAGCAAACGGACTATTGTGTGCTTCAGTCAAGATCGTACGTCTCAAGTCACTATCCTCTGGCACAACTATCCTATTTTTGAAACACAAAACCCCATCGGTACTGAAACTATAGTCTGAAGATCTACCTTCGGCTATATCTTGCACGTGAGGTGACAAAGATCTATCTAAGAGCTGCTTCTCTCTAATCAACTGACCTAGAGTAGGTCTAACCTGAAGCTCGGCTACCAAGCCACCATCTCCGGACAAGCTCAATCTAGAAAACATGGCTCTCAAGTCCACAGCTATCTTCCTACTCAATGCATCGGCCACTACATTGGCCTTACCCAGATGGTACTCAATGGTAAGATCATAGTCTTTTAGCAACTCTAACCACCTACGTTGTCGGAGGTTCAAATCTCGCTGAGTCATGATGTACTTCAAACTCTTGTGATCGTTGTACACTGTGCATCTAGTGCCTCCAAATATTCAGAGCAAACACAACTGCAGCTAACTCTATGTCATGGGTCGGATAGTTACGCTCGTGGGTCTTCAACTGTCTTGAGGCATAAGCCACCACTCTCTTGTCTTGCATGAGAACACAACCTAGGCCTACATAAGAAGCATCACTGTAAACTACATAGTCTTTCCCAAACTCTGGCTGAATCAAGATCGGTGCTTGGGTCAAAGCTTCTTTCAATTTCTCAAAGGCTCTCTGTCTTGCATCTGTCCACTCAAACTGAACACTCTTCTGAAGTAACTGTGTCAATGGAGCGGCTAACTTAGAGAAACCTTCTACAAATCTTCTATAGTATCCAGCTAAGCCTAGGAAGCTACGTACCTCTGTTACAGACTTCGGTTGCTTCCATTCAACAATGGCCTCTATCTTCTTCGGGTCAACTCTAATCTCATCAGATGACACTACATGTCCTAAGAAGACTACCTCTCGGATCCAGAATTCACACTTGCTCAACTTCGTATACAACTGATGATCTAGCAAGGTCTTCAAAACTAGTCTCAAGTGTCGGTCATGGTCTTCTTCAGTTCGCGAATACACCAAGATGTCATCTATAAAAACAACTACAAATTGATCTAGGTACTGATGAAAAATCCTATTCATCATGTCCGTGAAAGCAGCCGGTGCATTAGTCAACCCAAAAGGCATGACTAAAACCTCAAAGTGACCATACCTAGTCTTAAAGGCCGTCTTCGATACATCAACCTCTCTTACCTTTAGCTGGTAGTAGCCCGATGTCAAGTCTATCTCCAAAAAGACTGATGCTCCTCTCAACTGGTCAAACAAATCATCAATTCTAGGCAAAAGATACTTATTCTTCACTGTTAACTGATTCAACTGTATGTAATCTATACACATTCTCATGCTTCCATCTTTCTTCTTCACAAACAAAACTGGTGCACCCCAAGGTGATGAACTGGGTCGAATGAAGCCTCTATCTGTCAACTCTTGCAACTGAGTCTTCAACTCTTTCAGTTCTTTCGGTGCCATACGATAAGGAGCAATCGAAACAGGAGCTGAATCAGAATAAGTCTCAATAGTGAACTCTACCTCTCTGTCCGGTGGTAACCCAGGTAACTCTTCCGGAAACACACTAGGGAAGTCACACACTGTCCGGATGTCTTGAGGTCTAACCTCACTCATGTTAGGGTTCATCACATAAGCCAAATATGCTTCACAACCCAACTCAACTAACCTCTTAGCCTCTAGAACTGAAACTACA
Organism: Hibiscus trionum; assembly: GCA_030270665.1. Classification (NCBI taxonomy): domain Eukaryota; kingdom Viridiplantae; phylum Streptophyta; class Magnoliopsida; order Malvales; family Malvaceae; genus Hibiscus; species Hibiscus trionum. The sequence goes on from BSYR01000005.1 coordinate 26,818,554, forward strand.
TTGGACAAGAACTTCACGTTCTCACCCACCACTACGATCTCATAATCATCTGTGAGCCTCAAGGAAATCCTCTTAGTTTCAAAGTCTATCCTAGCTCTATGCTCCGTGAGCCAGTCCATACCCAGAATTACATCAAAACAATAGAAAGGAAGCTCCATCATATCCACTGGAACACATGTCCCTGAACCATCAACAGACACCTTCTGTACATTTTTCTAACTACTACCGTGTCCCCAAAGGAACTAGTAACACTAACTCCTACCTCTAACATTTCACAAGGCAAGTTCAACGACTGTGCATGATCACTCAATATGTAGGAATGTGTAGACCCAGAGTCAATCAAAGAAAGCAAACCCAAAGACTGTATCGAGAAGTTACCTGCGATCACATCGGTGTCATGCTGATCCCCACGCTGAGTGTAAACTCTGGCCTGGCCTCCGCCCTCCGGCTGGACTGCAACTACATGTGCTATGTTCCTCTGACCATCATTCCTCGGCTGGAAGTTACCTCTACCGCGCCCGCGGCCTCTCTGAAAGTCATTGGCTCTAGCAGGAGCCTGAGCTGGTGCCTGCCACACCTGATGTGGACAGTCACGCCTAATGTGATCTCTAGCTCCGCAACTCCAACACGAGTGGAAATTTCCCCAACACTCACCGGTGTGGTTCCTCTCGCAAGTAGCACATGTGGGCAACTTCCCACCAGCCTCTGGCCCTGTTGGCCCCTACCGTGGTTACCGCCACCACGCCTATGATCAGAATGATGCCGGTTGTCCCGATGCCTCTTGGCATCACCTCTATCATAATCACTGGACCTCTTACCTGAACTAGAACCACCAGATCGTTTGGTCAAGCCCAAACCGTGCTCCAAGTCCTTGGCCCTCGCGACCAAGACAACAAAATCAGTGTAGTCTGAAGCTAGAGTATACCTCATGATTTCTTCATTCAGCCCATAACAGAATCGGTTACATCGTTCCACCTCAGTAGGAACAAGCTCAGATGCATACTGACTCAGCCTGACAAATCGAATCTCATAGTCTATCACGGTCATACTCCCCTAAAGCAAAGCCATAAACTCCCTCTTCCTCTTCCTCTCATCGAGGTAACACGAACCCAGATACTTCTTACGGAATGCTGACTCAAAGAACTCCCAAGTAATCTCGGCCTCATCCAAACCCGAAGTGATGGTGACCCACCAAGTGTAGGCATCACCCTGAAGCAAAGACTCAACACACCCTAACTTGCGCTCTCCGGTACATCCCATCTGTGCTAGGATACGGACAGTCTTCTCAAACCACAACTCGGATCTCTCTGGAGTAGACTCTCTGAACTCTTCGGCCCCTAGACCACGAAGTCTCTCTAATGGCAAACCAGTGCCCTCTCCCTGATGATGTGCTGCTGCCTGACCCCCAGCTACTGCAGCCTGAAATTCCCCGGCTATCGTCTGAACCAAAGGAGCTAAGTCTATTTCGACTGGTCCCTGGCCACCATGGCCTCCCTAAGGTCCCTCTCCTTCGGCCCCGGCCTCGCCTCCTACTCCCAGTGGAGAAGGTGGTGGTGGTGGAGGTGGTGGAGGAGCTCCAACTCCAACCACAGGCTCTCCCACTTGAGCCTCAACTCTAACTACTGGCTTAACTCCTGGAGCCGCTGCCCGTGGTTCCGGTCGAACCATCCTAGGCCTCCATCGTGGTCTCATGGTACAGCTAGCAAGATATTAACTACAACAACAAACAGATAAGGATTACGTTAACCAAATCAAGGGTCCAACGATGCTCAAGTACTCCCTTTACTATAAAATCTTTTTAAATTAAGTAATAGAATCAATGGGCACATGACTCAACACCAAACACAACAACTCATGCTTCAAATCATCATACGAACAGTCAAACAATAATATTTCATGGCAAAGCACACACCAATCAATACAATCACTTATCATATCAAGCTTACCTCACTTACCTGCCCGAGGTCTCGGTAACCTCAGGCTCTGATACCAAAAAATGTAACCCCCTCGTCCCGGTCTGGCCGGATGACCGGTCCGAGTAGGCCACACGGGGAAAACCGAAGCGAAACCCGTTAAGGTTCCCCTCGGTTAGCAACCCTAATATGTTTTTTTTAATCTTATCTTCTCTAATGGCACATTTAAGTCCTATATGATCATAACAGCGGAATAAAAAAGAGGAAGACAATCATCTGAACCCAAAATAGCAATTAAACAGTCCAATTTTAATCCATTAGGCAGGCCGTTTCGAAACACCATTGAGGCGTATCGAAACGCCTTGACCTGGTCAACTACCCCAAGCCCATACGAGGAGGCCGTATCAGAACGGAGGTCAACCGTTCCGAAACACCCTCAATGGTCAACTCCTCGTGGTCAATGAGATATTGACCATTCCGAAACCTTTAGACCCGTTTCGAAACGCATTCATCTCGGCAATTTCTCAGATTTCCAGTAGCCAAAGTGTTCTGAAACTCGTTTCGGAACAGGGGTTCACAGTGGCCAAACCGTATCGAAACGAGTTCCGATACGGGGTCTCTGAAGCCTTACTCGTTCCGAAATGGCTCAGCCTGTTTCGAAACACGGGCTGTCTGCAACCTTCGAAAACCAGATTTAAACGTTTCTCAACAATTCTAAAGGCCCTAAATGACCCCAAGAAGCACTCAGCACAAGCATACATGAACTAGAGGCATGGATCCTACGTTAAACATTGTTCAAACACACAAGGCACAAGAAGAAACATCCATTCATGGCATTTACACAAAGACAACATTACATATAAGGGCATTCTTGAAGACATTAAAAGCCTAAAGGCACAATTCATCTCAAATGGATTTACATGCCATGCAAAAGCAACTTAAACATTCATAAGGCATACCAACACACAAGCATTTGGCAAGACGTAACATGTTTACAATCAAAGTCAATTCATAAACATCAACCACATATATGAGTCATACATAGCTCATACAAAACACACTCTTGCCACATTGCTAAACTACTACATAATTGCTAAACCGTACTTGAGCAACAAAAACTTGGAAAACCCCTTTCGCCTTGCTCCAAGCTAACACCACGCTAATGATTTGCATTGTTGAAAATGAGAGCGTAAGCTAGAAGCTTAGTGAGGATGCTCTAAAATCGAAAACATCAACAATGCAGGGTTCAAGCATGAAATCCCTTAATCTCACATACACTATACATAGGAAATCAACAAGTCAACCTAGCTAGTCTTTCAAGAGTCATAATATGGCATCTCACATCATACTAAGCTCAACATCATATATCAACATCATAGCATCGTAATTATAAGAACAAGTTCAATTGGCCACTATTAGTTTACCCAGATGTGCGGATTTAATCTCAACAACCACATTACCTCGGTGGGATTACACTCATCACCGGACCTTGCATGGGCGGGATTCCACTCATCACCACATGCCCTACGGATGGGATTCCACTCATCATCTCGTAGAATATATAAATTTCCGGTGGAATATTATATCACCGTACTCTCCTTGATGACTCAACGCCATCAAGGCCACGTACGTTTTGACTCAATTTGTGTGCACACTAATCCTAATGATCGATCATTTACACCCGGTAAGTTAATTAGTGCCAATTCATTTACCACATCACATATCCACCATTCATATCTCAAACTCATTACATACACATATCAAGGTACACATATGCAAATCAACCCACATTTCACAAGAGCAAATAGGCAAGGCATAAGTAGCATTTAATGGAAATCAAAGAGCTAAGTTACCAATTTAACTCCACATAGGAATGGCTTACCAAGCACATTCCAACACATACACTACACACACTTGAACCAACTTTAAAACACATTTAAAGTTACTCACCACCCTTCCTTAGCAACCAAAGCAAGCCTCATATATGTCCGGATTCGATCCTGATGCTTCTCCAATGCCTCCTCTTGTTTCTAGCCAATCAAAACACATCCATTACTTCACAAATCAATGCTAAAACTCATTCATCAACTCACCCCATAAGTACAAGCCAAACTTCAACAAATTCCAACCCAAATAATCACCCAAAGGTCCATTTTCGTGCTCCCTTAAAACCTACCTGAAAACCATGTTGTCAAACACCCAAATGACATCCAAATGGTCCCAAAACACCTTCCTACATCCCTAAACCATCAGCCCTTCAAATTAATCCTAAAACTCACCAAAAACCAAGTTTTTGACACTTCAAACATGGCCACAATGACCCATTTCGGGTTTTCACCCAAACTCACCCATTTCAACATATTATGTGCATTTTAAGGTGACTAAACCAAAACCCAACTTAATAATTCAAAACCAATTGAAAAACCCAATAAAAATCCATTCTTTCATTAGACTTGAAAATCACAAAAGTGGGTGGTTTTGAAATATAAAGCTATGTAAATGTAGAGGATGAAGAGGAGAGTGAGAATATACAATTACCTTTGAAAAAGACCTTGAGATGAAGAAGTAATCTAATGGAATAGTAGATGGGGTTTGAGAGGGGTTTAGGTTTGGGTTTTCACGTTGGGGAAATGGAGGAGAGAAGACCACTTTTTTTGTTCGTTTTAACTTTCAAAAAGGTTGTCTACTTTTTCAATTTATTTTGGCTAAATTACAAAATGGTCACTCCCTTTTATTTAAAAGCTCAATCAGCTCATGCCAAGGTCGATTTGATTAAAATTTAATTTTACCGACTCGGACCTACGAACTCGACTAACTCCTAACCCCAAAACACGGGTGTTACAGATATGCCCAACTACCCCCAACAGTCATTTTCCCAATGGTCCTTTAAATTGCAGGATTGTACCGATACGCTTGCCACACGTATCGTTACGCACCAGCTGGAAGTCTCAATGGCTATTTCCTTATTGGGACCGTATCGATACGGTTTGAGGAGTATCGATACGCTAAGCTGTAGAACTGCATTTATGGTGGGAAATAAGGCTCCAACGGCTCTAATTCAACCCCAACGGTCCTCAACGGCTACAAACTCAATTAGGAGTATAAAAGGGACCTCCAAGCATCAAGAGATGGTTAATGCTTCAATTTTAACAACATTATGATGTCAAATTGTCTTTAGAGCTTAAATTGTACATTTCTAGTATAGACAACACTTGTGAGCCAAAATTGTCAAATTTGCTCTAGTGTTTAGGATTGGGTGAGTGAGCTTAAGAGTGCAAACTATCTACCTAGTGAGGGATTTTAAGTTTGCTCAAATATCTCTTGTAAAGAGGGTTTACTCAAGCTTTGGGTTAGAAAGCTTTGAGTGTGTAAAGGTTGCCTCCTTAGCCTAGAAAAAGGGAAGAAATTCAAGAGTGAATTTAGTGAAATTATTAGTGGGAAGCTAAGGTAGTGGATGTAGGTGCTTGTTAGAAGGCCGAACCACTATAAATCCTTGTGTCCATTGTCCATTTTTTACCTCTCACAAAATCACCCAAAATTCAACTTCTCCACCACTTGGCTAACTAAATCGGTTGAAGGAAATCGAGCTTATAAAGCCTAACAGACACTTTACTCACGACTATGGATGCTCGAATCACCTCTAATGAGGCTAGCCAAGCCTCAATGGATATGACTCTTACCACCTTTTGTGGAGAGTGGTGTGGACATGCCTTTTGTAATGATGCCATAGAAGATGAAGATGATGATGAAGGAGAAGACGAAGACGATGTTGTACCGATCCCCTATATAAAATATGGTTTCCGTACCGATACGCATCTTCGCGTATCGATACGCATCTTCGCGTATCGATACGCTATTTGTATACAATGACTCTTTCTTCTTTTGACAGGTACCGATACGATGATGCGAGTATCGGTACGGTATGTTTCAAAACTGCATTTATAGTGAGAAAAAGAGAGCCCAACGGCTCTATTGATGATGACAACCGCCCAAACGGTTCGAATTCAATGAAGATGTATAAAAGCAAGTCATTAAAGCTACATCAACAACCATTCATCAAGTTCAGCACATTCAAGCAAATATCCAATCCAATATGAGCAAAATAGAGTCAAACCCTTGTACCCAATTGGGTGATTTTTATTGTATTAATCTTTTCTCAATTTGGGTTGAGAGAACTTGTAATTTGGGGCAAATATCATACCTTGTTTGGTTTATTTTTCATTTCCCAACAATCTTTGTATTTAAGAGTCTTGATTAATCTTTGAGTAGAAAGATTAACCGGTTTGTAAGGTTTCCTCATAATCCGAAAAAATGGGACGAATTTTTAGTGAAATTAGTTGAGAATCTTTAGTGGGAGCTAAGGTAGTGGATGTATAGCTTGTTCTAAGCTTGAACCACTGTAAATTGTCTTGTCTTCAATTTTCACATTTTCAATTTGCTTCGTTCAATTTTAAAAAGCTAATTCACCACCTCTTAGCCATTTTCGATTCGATTGATCCACTTAACAGATCCAATTATTTGAAAAAAAAGATTAAAAACTATAATATATATGGAAAACAATTTAATTTAAATTTTATTTTAAATAATTATTAATTATATGTTGAGTCCTTAAAATTTTTAATTTTTATTAATCAATTTAATAATGTTCAACGATATTCGATGTACGTTGTAGACTCATCCTATTCATTATTGATATTTTTTGAATTATCTTCGTTTAATTGAACACCATCCCACACACTAGTACAGAATTGTATATAATTTCTGAATGTTATATACATATTTGTCTTAATTTTTTGAATTATCTTCGTTTAATCGGCCACTTTGTTCATCGATATCCGTTTAATCCCCCCCCCCCCCCCCCCCCCCCCCACATTACCTAACTTATCCAAAGCTCTATCAAGGCCAAGACCCTGAATTGAAGACCGATTTAACCAATATTAATCAACAAACAAGAAACACACAAAAGTGTTAATTTCACAACCACTCATCAGTGATAATTTCTTCTATGAAATTAAAATTCGATTGAAGAAATATGAAAAAGAAAACTCAGCCGATCCAACGAAGGAGAAGATTCGACGAAGTTTGGATTTGTTTTTAAAGAATCTAAACTGAAAAATGAGAGATGAAGGAAAGAAGAACAATAAATGATACTGATAACGACGGCTTAACGATGACAACAATATAATTATATAAGTGTAAAGGAGGAGTTTGAGAGAATGTGTTTAGGTTTTTCTCAAAAAATAAAAGTGGAAATAAGCACAATAAAAATATACTATTTATTTTTTAACCTAAAAGATGAACTTAAAAAATAGTGAATTTTTAAGATTAATATTGTTATTATAACATAAATAAATTAATATCTTAAAACAAAAATATTATGTAAACTATATGTTTAAAATTATAATTAACTAAACTATATTTACAAAATTGAGGAGAAAAAATTATATAACATCTAGAAATAAAATAGGTTATTTTCCTCATCTACTTATTTTTGTTTCAATAATTTATTTATTTAATTAAATAAATAAAATTAGATTAGATCTTTATTCAATTTGTCGCGACCGTTTTTTTCAATTGTTTGTGAAAAAATAGTCTGACGATTAGGGTTTTGAAAATTGAGTTTTTTTATTTTAATTGATATGGGAATTAGAGGTTTCTATTTTAATTAAATTTCCTTTATTTTCTTAAAAATTGTTTTGGAGTCACCACCGATCACTTTGGTAGACCGGACACCATAAAATTGGACAAGAGATTCTTTATATAAAATTCGGGTGCGGGAGTCGTTTACGTGTAGGGTAGGGTTAGCACCCCTACAAACACCCGTTATCGGTACCTTATTAATTCTACGTGACATTTTGGCATTTCGAACATTAACATGAACTTAATTAAATCTTTTAATTGTTAAACGGATTTCATTTCGAAAGGGAATATCTTTTTGTAAGAAAATACATTTTGGACGAATATAAGTCTTGAAATGTCCAAATACATTAGGACACTTCAATTTATATTCAAAATGTATCTCAACACAAAAGGTTTAATGCATGTTCAATTATTGTCTTCATTTTAAGTAAAAACATAATTAGAGCTTCATCAATTTAATTAATTAAAAATACTATGAATATTATTAAATTCTAGGATTTATGAGATAACACCCAAATAATTGGGAACTACCTATATTAAGCCCTAAATCAATAATATTCCTAATTATTTATGATTCTAATTATGTGTACTTAATTCCAATTTAATTAAACTAACTACGTGAATACCATTTTCTAAGTTCAAATGACATATTAAATATTTCACTAAAATACTCCTTTGATTGACATCTCATTGCAATGAGACACTAATCAAATTAGAGTATTAAAGTTTTCATTTAATACTAATTTATTTTCTAAAATTTCCTTCATATTTAAATTTATTAAATTAATTAAAGTACCTAAGGTTAAAAGGCTCTAATTTCTAATATTAATTAGGTGATCAAATTGTCTAAACAATAAACTATATGTTCAATTTAAAATATGCAAACAAGTATATAAGTAATTAAACAATTAAATAAATAGCTAAAGCTGAAAAAGGGACCAAATTGAATTAAAAATGAACATAAGGTGTCAATTTACAATAACCAAATGACAAAATTATAATGCGCTACAAAGCTTAAGGGACTAAAGCAGCAATTAACCCCTTTTACAAAAACACGCGAATTCACCCTTGACCCGGTGCCAAAACGGCACCATTTTGACTCGGGTATAAAAACCCTTGTACCGAGTGGACTCAAGCATAACTCTCATTCAGCTCTCTCTCATTACCCCTCTCTACCCCGTATCCTCTCAACTAAAAAACCTAAGTTGGTCGAATTCTATCCCGAACTTCTCCAAAAATCATCTTAAAGTAACTGATTCGAAAAAAATCCACCCATTCTTTCCCATTTTCGACTCCAACAGAACCCTAAACCCCTCACCAAAATCTAGCCAACAGAGATGTGTTCCAATCAAGCTTTTCCTTTCAATTTTCACCTTATTTTCTCATTTATCTCATTTCGATCTAACTCTTAATATATATATATATATATATATATATATATATATATATATATATATATATATATATATGCTGGGAATTAAAACGGGAGAGAAAGGTATGACGATTCTGGCAACGTATTGGTGTCCGATATGACTTTCGGGATCATTTCTCGCGTCGAACCAGCTTTCGCCGGTGGTGACTAAGCGGTTCGGCTTCCAATGGCGGCAACTCTCCGACTTCCAATGAAGGTGTAATTTCCAAAATGTCGACGTTCTCTCTCCTCTTTATTATCACTTTATTATTATTATTATTATTATTATTATTATTATTATTATTATTATTATTATTATTAAATGGTAAGTAATTATTGTGGGAATTAATTGTTCTGATATTTTCTCTTTTTTGCTATTTATAGGGGGAGTGGATGGTGACGTCGTTGCCGACTTCAGCGGCACCAGAAAAACCAGAATCCTTGTGAAGCCCTTTTTGGCCAATAACAATGCGACACATGTCCCTTGAGAGACCAATTTGAGCGGGAAATGGATTTCAAACCTAATCTTTGTGTTTCTTTGAGTAGCTTGGGCGGAAAAAGGCTTGTTTATGAGGGGATTTTGGATTGTAAAAAGGATTTGGGCTTCTATAATTGTAATTGTGCATTGATTATGTGTAATGGACATTTGTATAGCATAAATGGACTCTAATTTTATTATTTATTTGTTGTTCTTATTTATTATCTACTAATTTATATTTTTGGTTTTATTTATAGTAAAATATATGTATATATGGGTACCCGGACGAAATTCGGGTATTACACAATTAAATATATGGCATCATGTGAGAATGATTGTGAATTAGATAAGATCTCTATTGAACTAAATATATAACATTATGTGAGAATTATAGTGAAAGGAAGCTGTTATGAGCCTTAAAGTTGTCTAATCATTTGTTGAGTAAATATACCAGCTAAACAAGAAACGATACTAAGCAAAAGAAGAGTTTATTCGTTTGAATGAATTTGTATTATCCAAGGCCTCATTTAAGTTTAACAGTGCCTGGTACAGAAACAGTGGAGGCGGAAGCCTCGGCACCAGCCCTTTGAGAAACCTTCGTCCCTACAGACCAGACCACAATCGTGATCTCGGGCACACTTCATAAATGTACGGCTCTTTGACCCACCATCTCTAGAGCAAATAGTTAAAGCTCTCAGTTGACATCTTTCCCTTTCCCACAAGTTGTGGGTTCAAAACTCATTAAAAATTAGTTTCCCTTTCCCCTCCCCCGAGGTATAAATTGTGTCGTTAGATTGGAGAAGAATAATATTAAGAAAAGAGTTTATCAGAAGCCAAAATTATGAGCAGCAACATCAAGGGTGGTTCAAAGGTTTAGGGGGCTCTGTGCAATTTATTAAATGAGGCTCTTAATTTATAGTTCGTAAAAAATATTTTGTTTTTCAAAAAGAATTCTTTAATACAAAAAATGTTTAATTACTCTCTTTGAACAACAAAAATTCACTTATATACATATAAAAACCTAAAATATTAACTTAAAAAGTGTTGCTCATTTTGCATGTTTTGAAATAAAATCATTTACAATATTTTCAATATCAACTTATTCCAAAAAATCACTCTCGATTGCCATTAAAGTAAGTCCATTAAACCTTTATTGCGACATTGTTATCCATAAGTATGACTTCAACAACAACGTCAATTTCGAAAAAACTTTATTCTGTAGAAGCAACAATAATATGAATAGTCAATAAGATTCTATAAGCAATTTTCGCATTTTGGAAGCAATTAAAACATTTTAAAAAATTGTAATAAATCTATTGCTCTCATTTTTTCCTGAGGTAAAAGTTCCCTTTTATGTAATTTCAGCTCAATAAATAATTCATTTCCATCAACATTAGATAACTCGCTCTTCTTAAGAGAATTTTCAAAATTATTACAATGAGTTTTGAGATTAACGTCGTCTAATGAAAGTGATTAATCAGAATGAAACAAGAAACCAAAAAAATCTCATATAATTGACATTGTTCAATCTCTTATTTAAAGTAATAATTGTTTGATCGATAACATACAAGAAGTATTCAATTCTAAATGACTCATCAGGAGATACTAATGTTTGTATTTTGCAATTAATTAAAAAGATGGTGTAAGTTGTCTGTAAGTTGTTAGTTATCGAATATAAAAATTTATAAGTATTTAATTTATGTTTGACCCTTATTTTTGGACCCCTCTTTTTTGGGGGCGCTCCACTTACACATGTCTAGAACCCCTACTGAGCAGCATTAACAATAACTTGAACCATTGGAATCTTAGAAGGAGAGCACCATGAGACCGCTCAGGGCCATTAAAAATTAATTATTTTTATTTTTAAACCTTTTTTTAATTTATCAGATGACTAAACTAATCTATCGATAAAATTCAATTCTCTTCCTCAAATATCAAAATTTAATTTAGTTTCCCAAAATATATTTATCTCCAAATTTAATTCTCTATATTATTCTTCTCCAATCTAACGACACAAAAATGATGTAATATTCTTTAAATTTTTTGTATTTATTGTTCAAAATCAAGTTTCATATCATACACTCAATTCATTTTCTTCAAATTTTATTCACAAAACAATGAAAATAATATGGTTGATAAAATTTAATCATGTTTTTATGATTTATTTATGAAATATTAAATTAATTATTTAAAGTAATGAGATATAATTTTGTTTTATCCAGATTTATTTTTGAGTTTTCTCTTAAGGCTTCGAGAATGTCCAAAACGGCTCTGTCCTAAACATCTTCCTTTCCATGTCACCAACTGGACACATATATTTGTTGATTGGATTCTTGGATTAGGTATGTTGGGGAAAGGGAAGCGACAGCTTGACAACTAGGTTGACACGACGCTAAAGAGCTTTGTTACGTGTCCTGACTTGGGTTGTAAATGAGATGAGACATATCGTGAGCTATTCGAGTTCGACTCGATAAAAACTCGGTCAATACTCGATTCATGCTTGAATTCTTCTCGAGTTCTTAACAAACCAAGCGGAGCTACTTGATACCCGACTCAAAAAGCTCGCGAGCTACTAAAAATATAATAAACAGTTTTTATTTTTTAAAATTAAGGTGAACTAAAATGTAGGTTGGGAGTTTTTGGTTGTTATGTTATGTTAGTTTAATTTTTAGTTTAACTTTCTTTATATTTTCATGTGTACTTTTTCCCTCCTACTATGATTAGAGAATTTTTAATAAGGCACATAGAAACATTTCTTTTGTATGATTCTATCTACAATGAAATCATGCAATTTGATCAATAACAACAACAACAACAACAACAACAACAACAACAACAACAACAACAATAATAATAATAATAATAATAATAATAATAATAATAATAATAATAATAATAATAATAATAATAATAATAATAATTATTATTATTATTATTATTATTATTATTATTATTATTATTATAATTATTATTATTGTTATTGTTATTATTATTGTTATTGTTATTGTTATTGTTATTGTTATTGTTATTGTTATTGTTATTGTTATTGTTATTGTTATTGTTATTGTTATTGTTATTGTTGTTGTTATTGTTGTTGTTGTAAATGAAATGATACAGATAGCGAGCTACTCGAGTCCGACTCGATTAAAGCTTGATTAATACTCGAATTGATTGGACTCGACTCGAATGGACTTGACTCGAGCTCAAGCTCGAGTTCTTAATGAGCCGAGTCGAACTCAGCATACTCAGGCTCGATTCAAGCTCGAACTCGAATCGGATTCTTAACAAGTCGAGTCGAGCTCAACACTACTCGGGCTTGACTCGGCTCGTTTACACCCCTATCTTGAGTAGCGGAATATTTGTAACAAGAGAACGTCAAACCTTTCTTTGCTGGGCGAACTCTTCTCATTAGGCGTTCTTCTTTGCTGGGCAGATTCTTCTCATTAGGAACCCTTCTTTGCTGAGCGAACTCTTCTCATTAGGACTTCTTCTTTGTTGGCAAACTCTTCTCATTAGGAGTTATTCTTTGCTAGGGCGGACTCTTCTCATTAGGAATCATATCTTTACTGGGCGGGTTCTTCTCATTAAGAACCCTTCTTTGCTGGGCGAACTCTTCACATTATGAGCTTTGTCTTTGTTGAGTGAACTCTTCTCATTATGAGTTCACCATTCCTACAAAAAGAAATATCATCAACTAATAAGGATTCTTCTTGGTGTAATATGAGATATCTTCAATTTTCTGCTTGAAGCACTGAAATCTTTAAGCTCACTACTTTTTTGCTTATGGTGACTTGATCTTTCAATCTGAAACTTGCATCAGATCTCTTGTTGCATTCTTTATTGGTTTATCTCTTTCTTCACTTAGAAACTACATGACCTTTTCAAACGGGTTGAAATCTTTTCTGAGATTCGCCTCTGTAAACGGAATGTCTTGAGATCCGTTTCTATAAACAGAATGTCTTGAGATCTGCCTCTGTAAATGAAATGTCTTGGGATCCGCCTCTTCAAACGGATTGATTACTTTGTTGATATCCACCTCTTTAAACAGATTGAAACCTTTGTTGTAATCTGCCTATTCAAACAGAATGAAATCTTTACTTCACGAAAACGAGATTGGAATCTTTGCTAGTCTTTGCTGGATCTATTTCTTCAATCTCGAAGTTGTAAATTGAAATCCTTATATTTCCTTTACTGATTCTTATAAATTCCAGTTGGATGGATTCTAATCTTCTTTGCTTCTTTGTTAGGTTTTCTACTTCTGTGGTAACGGTGCCTCATCTCTTAAGATTATTCTTACTAGATCTGGATTTCTTGATCTTCTTGAGTTTGGTTTGAAACTCATGTTGTCTTTATGCCCCGGCAAAATTTGCCCCAAAATCTTGTTGTTGAGCTCTTATTTTTTAGAGCAAATCTTGACTTCTTCAGTGATCGAATTCTCTTTAGGCTATGCATTCTTCCTTTCTTTTCTCTGATCTACACTCTTTTGCACAATGATGCCCCCACTAATCTCTTCGTTTCTGGCTCCAACATGTAGAATTTGTCCATTTTCATCATTTTGGGCGAGAAAATGCCTCAGGTCCCTGAACTTTCTTCCAGTCCCTATACTTTTTCAAAGTCCTCGTACTTCATTCATGTTCATTCTTTAGACTCGACCAAAAACATAAGGTAGAAGTTAACTTCAGGCCCCTATACTTTCTGACATATGCATTCTCTTCCTTTGTTGTTCGATCCCTTCTACGCTTGGAGCATATATTACTGGGTCTACTCCTCCAGTCTTTGAAGTTGTAGATTGAAATTTTTCTTACTTCTTGCTGACTTTGGTAGATTCTTGCCAAAACATACAAAAATGCTCTGAATGTATGAGTTAGTATGCTCCTATCTTATGGATGCCTAACTATATGATGCATGAATGTTGTCAATTGAGGACCACTTGGGTGAGCTTTCATTTTCAAGGAAGCTCAAATTTCTTTGATTCATTTTTCAAAAACTCTCATTTGCTGCCAAAGTAACCCATCTCACACTCAAGTTCAATCTTCATGATCTCTGCATTTTTTGCTCTAAAGCGCCTTTTTAGGTTTTAACTTTAGATTGCTTTTCTCAAAGCTCCCTTTTGGGTTTCCACTTTGGTTTTTTTTTTCCTTCTTTTTTCTCAAGACGCCCTTTTCAAGTTTTCACCTCGGTTTTTCTTTTTCTTTTCCTCGTTTTCTCAAGGCGCCCTTTCGGGGTTTCACCTCGACTTTTTCTTTTTCTTTTCTTTTTTTCTCTTTCTCTTTCTTTTTTCTTTTTCCCTTTTTCTTTTTCTCGTTTTTCTTTTTCTTTCGAAATTCCCTATGAGTCTTCACATTGTCTTCATTTCTTGATGTTTCCTTTTGCTCCAAGTAAGACTGATGGAACTCGTGTTCAATTTTCATAGATTCTTCCCATAAGCTCTTCGCTTTCTATATCTCATCACACACTTCACGTCAGAAAAGCTCATGTACTGATGACAACCAATTTCTTATGAAGCCATTCTTTCTACATCTTCATTGAACTTCTTTGACACATTCCTTTTCATGATTTCAAAGGGATCATCACTTATGTTATTTAAACTTGTGGGCTCTATTCATCGAAAGGAAACATATTCTTCTGGGAAGTTCTTTGCGACATTGCCCCATCCTTGGATCCAACTATCATCTTTGTCCGTTCTAACATTCACAAAGCTTTCTTGTCTTGCAATGCCTTAGAAGTAAGAATCTTCAGACGTAATGATCTTTGCTTTTGAACCTTTGATGGATCAATCTTGCTGCAGCTTTTCTCCAAAAGATGGCTCATGTTCTCTCTTTGCCCCAGGGCTATCTATGTTACTTTCTTGCATCATTGTTTAAATATTTCTGACACTCTAAGTTGTGTCATTTTCCTCGTCATACTTTTCATCATTAATCAAGTAGCGAGGCCACCTCCTGTTTTGCCTGCACTTAAAGGATTAGTACATCATAATAATGCCCACAAAATCCTTTACTTTTCTTATATCTAATTGATTTATATGCAGGATGCTTGTTGAAACGATAAGTGAAAGGCTTAAAATATTATTTTAATAAATTTAAGAAAATGGAATAATTTGATAAGTCATGGCAAACATGATAAATTCAATGCAGAAATGAGAGCCTTTCAACCGAAATAGATCCTTCCAACCCCGAATTTTCTCAAAATTGCAGAATCCGAGAAGGTTTCTAGCCGAATGCCTAATCTTGAATGCTTTTGAACTGCCCTTTCAGGTTTTCAGCTCAAATCCTCATTTGGTTTCAAGACGCCCTTTGCGGATTTTCATCTTGAACCCCCCTTTTATTTTTATCTCTTTTTCTTTCTTTATTTTTTTGATATCTATGCCCCCCTTTTTGGTTTTTCACCATAGATAATTTTATTTTGCGGAGTGCCCTTTTGGGGTTTTCACTCCGCTTTTTCCTTTAATTTTCCTTTTTTAATCTCTTTTTTAATTCTTCGAGCGTAATACTTCTTGATCGAGTCTGAGTTTATCGAATTACTTGGCTCATCTCTGGTTAAAACCAACGCTCCTCGAGAAAGAGGTCTCCTTGATGTGTAACCCTTTCCAATTAGGCATCCATTTCCCACGAAAATCTTTATGAACTAGCAAGATCTTTTCAAGCACTAGATTCCCTTCTCGAAATTCTTTTGGACGAACTTTCATTGTTGTGAGCTCGCATCGTTCTTTCTTGGTACATCTAACCATGTCAAATTACTTTTAGTCTCCTCTCTTCAATGAGATTCAACTGACCTTATCGAGCTTTTACTTATTTTGTGTCATCCAATTTCTCATCTATCAATACTCGACGATAGAATCTGAACCTCAATTAGTCATGCTGCTTCTATCCGTAGACCAAAGAATATAATGTTGCCCATGTTGAAGTGCACACTGTGGATCGAAATACATACAAGGTTAATAGTAATTTCTTATTTCAGTCTTTCCAAGTCTTTGAGATAGTTCATCGGTGTTTATGTTTGCTGAATCTATTGCCCCAATTATAATGATTTGTCTTGAACTATTCACCAATATTCTGATACTATCTTGTTTTCATATTAGAGGCGCCATCAATGAAAACTCTCTTGGGAAACCAGAACGACAAATAATCTTTGTTCAGCACCTTGCAAGTTGTTATTCTTGTAATACCGACATAGGAAGTAACTTTCATCCACTTGGTAAGGTGATCAATCACGACCATGATAACATGGTGTCTTTGAAGGGTTTTGAATAAATCTGCCTTATACAGAAAAAGGCAATGTATGCTCTCTCAAGCATAATCTTCCCAGGGTTTCACTTTCTTTTTCCTTCTGCTATGCACATCGAATCCTTATCTAGGAGACTAAAGTTCAAGAACTCTTGATCTTTGAAGCACAACTCGCTAAGAAACCCGTCATTGTTTTCTAACAATATTGAACTCTGATAGTATTTTCTAACGAGCTATTCTCTAGTCAATGCTATTGTTTCCATCAAGAGTTTCAAAGGATCGATTCTTAGGAACGAGCAAGCGGAATTGTACAACATATTTTTCCTGAGCCCTCAGGCTACCGAAACAACACCGCTTTTGAATTGGTGGATACCGCTTTTTGTAATTGATGATTCTCTGCTCAGATAATAAATGGCTCTTTCCTTCACGTGTCATCGTGTTAACCCAATGTACCCCATTGAGTTTTATAAGCTCGTAAAGAATCAATGACCAAACTGGAACATGTGTTATCAGAATTGTGCACTTTGAAAAATGCTTCTAGACCTTTCTAGGGCTTCTTGGTATTCTTCATCTCATACTCAGTCTCTGTCAGATACTTGAACATTGAATCACATTTTATCTGTTTGTTACGATGAATAATTCAATCTCTCCGGCCTTCTTCCTTTTTTTGTTTTTTTTCTTTCTTTTTTGCTTTTTTTTTTGCTTTTTTGCTTTCTTTCTTTATTTTTTTCCTTTCCTTTTCTCTTTTTTTGCTTGTTTATTTTTTTTATTTTCCTTTTTGTTGGTTTTTTCTTCTTTTTCTTCTTTCCTTCTTTCTTTTTTTCGCCCGGAGAGAGAAGATTTTGAACAAATTTCACTTTGTTAGGATAAATTTCAGTTCCACTTTTGCTAGTCCATTAGTTTCCCAAATGTGACTTCCAAAACTATGTTTTGACGAATTGGACCTCAACTTATACCTTTGCTATTCTTGAAAATTTCACCCATCTTTATTTCGATTACCATAGCTCGCTGATATATTGCCCAGTGATATTAGCTTGTAGTGAAATGAATCTCATATGATCGTAAATTTTGTTTTCTCTGCTTTGTTCGGATCAAAAGAAGACTGCCTTTCCGGCTCACTATAATGTCTCGACCATCTTAAGGAAGTCATCATCAAATCGCCTTTACAACATTTTTGGACTCATTCTTCCAAGCTTTTGCTTAGTAGTTTTGCATTCAGACATCATGAGTAACTTGTGCATAACATTGTCTGGATCTAACTCCCGGTATATCCTGGTATAACCATGCGAAGATGTATTTGAATTCTTGCAGCCATTCAAACCACACTTGGCTTTTGCTGAGGAAGTTGAACGGGTCTTTGTTTCTCACTTTTCGCATCAAGTCCCCGAATTCAGAATCTCAATTTCTCACTTGTGAGGCAGGATCTATTCTCCTCATTTCCGATCAACCTTGAAAATTTCTCAAGGACATCAGTTTTCTCTTCATCTTCGCATTCACTTACCTCTGTCAATTATATGGACGACTCTATTCCAGAATTAGGATATGATTCATTCATACAGTGAGTAGTAGGGGCCCTACAAACAAATTAGGAATATGTACATATACTTGAAGAGAATGAATATTTTAGGATGTGTGTTTGCCATTTGAAAAAAAAAATCATGTAAGAAACAAGCATCAAATACAAATAAACCGATTAACCTCCCTTACAAAGGACCCCCAATGCTCGCGGGAAAAAGCGATTAGGATGGTTCAGGGTATTATTCTATAACGGTCCTAAAACTACAAACATATCTCCTGTTGTCCAACTATCAATCTTTATTTAAGTAAGACTTGAGTGAATTTCAGCCTCAACGATTCTCCACTTTCCCTCGCCAGCACAAAGACATGTTTCATCTTGTTTACACTATGCTGTTTTCATCAAGCCTTGAATTAAGATCATCCTGTTAAGGAGTTTCCTCGTATCTTCAATCAATTTTTTGCTCTTTTCTGTAGAATATTTTATCATTTGCATATAGAAATTGACAACTTCTTATGGTCGACTCCTAAATGAACTTCGTTTTTCCTACTCTTGGCTGGATGTGTTCAGGCTTTCAGTGGTCATGTTTGTTCGAGGTTTCTTCATTGGCAGCTGCTGATCCTGGATTGGTTCCATCATTCCCATCATTTTCATTTTCTTGGAACCTTTCAACTGTTGGTTTTTGGGCGATCATGTTGCATTGGATCTGGTCAAGGAATCTCTTATCTTAATAGATTGACCTTCAGTGTCAACTTCCAAAATCCCTTGATTCAAAAAATTTTGAACTTGTTGCTTGAAAGTGTAACAGTCCTCAATGTCATGATCATGAAATCCATTATGATACTCACAACGTTCCCCGATGTTGTACCAACTTGGATAATGAGGCTTTGAAATTTTTGGTGTAACCCCCTTAGCCCGGCCTAGACGTCCGACCCGAACTAAAAAGATTACACGGGGAAAACCAAAGTCAACTTGTGAAAGTCAACCTTGATTAACGACCCTTTTTTCCTTTTTAACTTCTCTAGATGCACATTATTAACCTATGTGAATAACAAAACATTTTAGTGGAAGTGGCACAGCGAACGGAGCATATTTAGGGGTTCGTTTGCATACAAACGTCTTTTAGGGACTAATATGTAAATTTCCAGAAATTTGAGAACTAAACAAGTTTTAAAGTTACCAATCCAAAACTAAACATACAATAAGCCAACATGTCAAAATTCATTTTAAACGGATCATCCAAACTCATTTAATTAAGCATTCAAGACTTCGGGACTAAAACGTAAGAAATAGAAACCTGAAACAATTCAAATTCAACTCCAACGGTTGGGTGTTTCTAAACACAAGGCCATGTATCAGAACGGTCATTTCGAAATAATGTTGACCGTTTCGATACTCGGGTGCGTTCCGAAACCTGTATCAAAACACAACATTCCAGTAGCAAATCGTTCCGGAACGTTCCTACCCGTTCCAAAACCCCATGGCCATTTCAGGCCACTGTTTTGAAACAGGTAAGGGCGTTCCGATACGCCTTGCCTTGCAACTACACAAATTGCTGGTTTTTCACTCATAAATATCTCTAAAAACGATCCAATTCTTGCCACAACATATATACAACATGTCTAAACATCAAAGTTCATCATAATGAAGCATAAACTAAAACATGGCATCTTTCATGCAAGCATTGGAACTATAGGCATGCTCCCTAGTCTTCAAAACCATATAAAGCTAAAAACTACATTCAAGCACCAATCAATTCTCAAAGGCCATTTACAACCCAAAGATAAGCAACCAAACATGCTCAAGGTAGTTAACATCATCTTCAAACATCCAAGAGTAGAAATCCCACCCATTTCTTCTTATTACACCAAAGTAAAACCACATACTTTGCTAGACCAAAGTGCTTGGATTCCCCTTGCTTACTCGCTGCCTCAAATGCCTAATTCTCTGCATTGATGAAAAAAATGAGCGTAAGCACAAAGCTTAGTGAGGTTCGCTAAAACAACATTCATCAATGCATTTCACATAACCGGCAAACATCATTTATCAACACATGTCTTTACTCAAATCATGCCCTCTCATGGCATCAATGCACTTTTTAAAACACATGCTCATATGCATCATTTTAAAACAAAAAATAAACATTTGCTCATGCTTTACCAAGCATCACATGCATTCTAGCATAGATCACAAGCATCTCATGGTTAAACCATTAGTCAACAACATTATATTGGCTTACAAGTGATCAATTCTCAAACCATACCAAAACCAAATCGAATGACACAATCGGATACGCGGATTACAAGTGTTGTCCCACACGCTTCATACATACTACCGGACTACACAAGGTGGAGATCAATGCCACAATCACAACCCCTCAACACTTGTGATGGAGATTAATGGCACAATCACAACCCCTCAACACCTGTGATGGAGATTAATGGCACAATCACAACCCTCAACATCACTCATAGGTAGTTGTATAATTCCACTAACGAGAGTACGGGACACATACCACAAAACTCACACACGAGATTAAATCATTCACAGTTGTGATCTTAGCCTCAATCGTTAGGGTACTTGGATAGAGATTACGGCACAATCACATCCCCTCGACATCCAAGGCGACTTTATTCACGGTGCACCCAATCCTATAGCCGGCTAACTATATCCGATTACAAGAACCAAAAACCACTTTCATCACTTGCCAATATAATCATTTAACATCAATAATCCACTGTTTTACAAGCATAAATACAATGTCATTTCCACAAGCATAAACATGCTTAACATCATATGCATTTACCACATAAAACTAAGAATCACTTACCTAGTGCATCCTTAACATAATGGCATTAAAATCCAGCATTAACCATGCTTAAAACATGCTTTAAAACAGTAATCAAAACCACATTTAACTCAAGTCATTTCCATCAAAACATAGAACATTTCCTTGAGAGACTTTCGAATCACTTACTCTTGAGCTTATATAAGTGTTTCAAACTTACACTAAGCTCCCAAGACCACGCTCAAAGCGTCACAAAGCTGGAAAATCCATTTCCACTCACCGATACGCGAAGCCTTGCTCGCAGACACGAAAATTACTCTTCTAGAGCCTCCAACAATGCCTCGTTCGCTTCCGGATCAAGATCCCCTTTTTTCACATTATCAAAACAGAGATCTAAATGCATTAAAATGCATTTCAACACCAACAACAAATCACAAACTCGTTGCTCACCCAAACTACACCAATTTACACAACCGAAACAACCAAAAACTCAATCGATTGTTTCCTAAACCAAGCCCAGCCAACATACATCACTTCCAATCAATTATAAACACTAAAACACATCTAATAAACATCCTAACCCATCCTTATACCCCCAGCAAGCATGATTCCACCATTTCACCTCAAAAACTCACTTAAAACTATCAAAAAACTCAAGGATCTCAAGGATTTCGGGATCTATGTTATCAAAACCTCATTTCAACATAATAATCAACTTAAAACTCAATTAAACTCAATCCAAAACAAAGCTTAACAAAACAAATCTGAAAATCAAGATTTCAACCATATTTTTACAAGATTTTGATCTCAAATCAAAACTATAATGAAAACTCAACCAAAAACGTCAATTAAAAGTCAAAGATCTTGGGAATTTCAATAAAGAACTTTGATTAGAGGTTGAGAACGAGATTTACCTCCAATCCGTGCTTTCCTCAATGAATGACAAGTTTTCCTTAGCAAAATCTTGAAGAACTTGAAAGGATTCTTGATAATTGTTTAGGAAATATTTAGAGAGTGTTTGGGAGAAAAGAATTTTGGAGAAAAATGAGTTAAAATTATGTTAGGCTAAAAATGAGAAGAGAATGGTAGCTACGTGATGGAATATCACCAATTAACCACCTAATTAATTAAATAAAATAAAAGCCAATTAAAACTATTTAATTAAAAGCATTTTAAACACATGTCATATTAAGGAAAGGCTAAATTTCCATAAAGCCCCTTAAAGATTCTAAGATTTTGGCTTCTCCTTTAAAAATCACATTTTCCACAGTTTTAAAACTTTACAATTTGGTCACTACACAAAATGTACCACTTCTGAAACTATTTTTTGTAAAATTGATTTAACCAACCTCTTAAACATATTTTTAGAGAATTTTATCAATTTTTACCACATTTTTATCTTATGATGATCCTTAATTTCCTTAAATCAGCTTACGCGATTCGAACCGTTCTCGATCGGTCCGATCCGATGTTTAAAACATCTAGGCCCAAAACCAGGTGTTGCGTGTAAAAGAGTCTATCACAATAGAGTGCAAGTGTACACGGCTCAAGTAGTAAAGTGATACACGAAGTATCGGATGTCGAATCCACAGGGACTTGAAATAGCTTTAACCTTGGATTGCTGCACAAGAAAGAAAGAAGAGAATTTAAATGTTCGTAGGAAAATATTGAAGAATACTGAAGATAAAAGATTAACGAATTCAGAGTAAAGAAATAGGCTGGTATTGATTTGCTCAGTAGTGCAGGTATTGCACTGTCTAGGACTTCCTGTTCTGTCGTCGCTCCTGTGGCGGCAGCACCTGCGGCGGTAGCAGTCGGTTGTTGTCGCGGCAGTGATCACACAACTCTATACTTCAAGCTTGGCAAGAATCCCTGCTGTGACTCGTCCTATCCCTAGGTCCAAGTCTGTCGATGAACACGTCTTAAATGATACCTCTCGGCGTGAATCGAAGGATGAACACCGATGTTGTTGAATTCTTCTTTAGCCACTTAACCTCGTCCTATCCCTAGGTCCGAGATAGTTCAACCATAAACTGGAGAACCCGTACTTATTCCTTTCGTATACCTAACTCTCCTGATATTAAGTAAATGAGTAATCTCACAATGTTCTCCCAAAACTCTTGCAAGATGTTGAAAACTAGAATAAGCAAACTTGAAGTCTATTTATTGAACAGAAAAAATCCTAAAACAGTACAATCCTTGCAACTACTTTACAAGATCAACCCTTAGCCCTAGGGGAAGTTTAGAACATGATGAGAAGGGGGAAAACGACTAGGGTTTTTGGGGAAGACGGCTAGAGAATAAGACGTCCTTCCCTAGGTCGAATTATATGCCTTTATATAGGCCTTGGGTTCAAGTTTTCTAATATGAGAAGAATACAAGTTTAAACTAAAGTACAACTCTATTAAAGAATAAATCTTAAGAGTATATGCCTTTAATTCGTCCTCTTTTCTTGCTTTAGGTTTCTTCCTTGAACTTTGGGATTGGCCTTCATTCTGATCTAGGGCTCAGAAAATTATAGGAGTGACCCACGACAGACCGGCTTAATTTCCTCTTTCTGTCGAGCTTCACTTCACTTTTTCCCTTCACCATTTCTATCGTCATTGGCTGCCACGACAGCGTCGTCCTTCTCGACTTCAGTCCTTTGTTCTAGCTCTGCTTCTCCACTGTCTTGATTCTGCTACAGCAGCTACCTGCAAAAGTAACCAAAATCAGTAGCAACTGTGCCATTTTATATAATTGTGATGTATATATGAAATCTATCCTAAATGCAATGAATTATGCTTGAATGCAGCAGGGATATGGGTTAAATAAGGGGTAAAAAGTAGAACTTTTGCACACTCAACACACCCTCAAACTCAAGTTCTTACTTGTCCTCAAGCAATTATGACCTAAAGATAAAAATAATAAAAAGAATTAAAACTTTTTGTTTGGCTTAAAACAATGAACTTTTCCTTACCTACCCTTCATGCCCTATTGCAAACAACACCTTGTTGGATATTCTAGGATTCATTCGGAATCTTGCTATAATTCTCATGTAGT
This sequence comes from Hibiscus trionum, assembly GCA_030270665.1. Taxonomy (NCBI): domain Eukaryota; kingdom Viridiplantae; phylum Streptophyta; class Magnoliopsida; order Malvales; family Malvaceae; genus Hibiscus; species Hibiscus trionum. The sequence goes on from BSYR01000005.1 coordinate 26,842,565, forward strand.
GTGTGCATGTTTTGTGAATAATTATATGTCTAGACTCCCTTAGTTTACTAGAATAGCTAAGCCACTCACTTGAAGTTTTATGCCAACTTTCATTTTCTTGCAGGCAATGCTTAGACTCCTTTAGTTTTTTCTTAGACTTGATTTTCTTTTCTTAATTTAAGTTTGACTAGAGCCTGTTTCGGGCACCTCTAGCTAACTTCCTAGTGCCAGTTTCGGGCACCTCTAGGTGTATTAAGTCTACTTTTTTTTTCTTAACTTCTTTTCCTAGAGCCAGTGTTAGGCACCTCTAGGGGCAACTCAGGTGTTTAAGCTTTTTCATATTCTAGTTTACTAGTAGAGTTCTAGACAATATAAGAGTCACAAAGGGTTTTTAAGGATCAGAACTATAGTAAGGCTCTAAACTGCTCCTAAAAATATCCTAAATGCACTGCCACGACAGAGGCTGTCATGACAGGTAAGTTCAGTTCCCAGACTTAAGCCATTTTTAAGCAAAAATAAACTAAACACTTAGACACAAATTTGAACCTAAAAACATTTCATATTACTGGAGGGATGCCACCCCCAAACTCAAGGGTTGCATTGCCCTCAATGCATGATGACAGAAAATAAAGAAACAAAAAATAAAAACAAAAATACATCACAATTATAATAAAACAGCAGAACAACAAAAATAAGATAGAAACTTAAATTTAGGTGTTGTCGTCGCTGCTGCTGCTGCTGCTGATCTCTGGCTGCCGGCGGGCAGTGACCTTCGTTGTGGGTGCCGGCAGAATGATCGGAGATGTGGAGGCGGTCTTCTTCTTAGCTTCCCTTGGGGGCTGGATGCGAGTGGGTGAGATCTGGGGTGGCCTTTCCAGCACTTGTACCTCCTCTGATGAGCTGCTGCTGGCAGACTTGCCCTGGCCGGATGGTCCTTCACTAGTGTTGGTCTTCTGCCTTCTCATCGGAGTGAACTCCTTTGAAAGGTTTCTTTTGACAGAGGGCTCCCCATCAGATTCCTGCCAGATGGAGCAGGAAGAGAACCCGGCGATAAAGTCATCAAGTTCGCCCAGCGACTCCTTGCGTTTCTCTCCTCTGGCAGAGGCAGTGGCGGTGCGGCTGTCGCCTTCAGCTGTCGCGGCCGGGGTTGGAGTGGATGCAGCAGAGGGTGTTTTTGGTGTGGCAACAGGAGTAGAAGTATGGGCAGGTGTAGGGGCAGCAAAATAATGCTCTGGGAAAGTAGGAAACTGTACATTTGCAAAATTTAAATGTTTTGAATAAAATGTACCGTTGCTGCTGTGAAGTCTCTGAAACTGTACATTTGCAAAATTTAAATTGTTTTGAATAAAATGTACCGTTGCACGGCTGCTGTGAAGTCTCTGAGTGGGCTCTGCTGGCTCCTCTGCTAGTTTCGTAGAGGGTATTGATGTATTCCAGCTCGAAAGTAACCTCTTTACCTCGTACGGTCATTGTCTTCATATCCTTGCTGTCGACAGCAGCATTAAATTCTCAGACCAAAGTGACATTCATCTCCTCGAGCTGGGCAGCAAACATCTGCCATTTGAGGGCTCTGATCTTCCGAGCTATGAACGGTTCGAGCCCGAAATCTTCCGTGCATTTGGTGTAGAGGAACCCTCTCTCCTCCCACATCTCCCTCTTTTGGAAGGAGGTGTAGTATCGGTCGACAGAGTCGGTTGTGGCAAAACAGTTAGGGAGTCTGTCGTGGCTGGGTGTGCCGGCTGCTGCGGCAGAGCTGGAGGCAGCACTTCGTCTTGTTTGTCTGGTACTCATAGTTGCAAGGCTGTGGAAAATGAAAGAAAACTGAGATCAAGAGAGAAAGCAAGTTGAGAGAGTAAAAGTGAGGTGAAAAATGAATAGTAAAATGGGGTTTATATAGATGAATGGGTTGCTGCCCGTTGGAGCTGTAACGGCAGGCATGAATAACGGGGCCAGCTGTTACGCAGTTTTTGACGCGTCTGTCACGCGTTTCTGTGTCTGTTGCACATCTATTACGTGTTTGCGTGTCTGCCGCGACAGCGTGGTGACAGGTTGTATTTTCCGCGTCTGTCGCAACAACTGTTGACAGGTTGTGACGACAGACTCCTCCTTTGGGCTTTTTGGGCTGCTGGTGAGATGGTGGGCTAGTTCACTTCTTCTCCTCTCCTTGTTTCCCTTATTTCCTAAAAATAATTAAAATAAAAACTTAGTCCTTAAAATAAAATAATTCTAATTTCCTAATATATATATATATATATATATATATATATAATAAAATAAAAATAAAATTAAGTTAAATTAGGGATGCCTGGAGGGGCATCTCCTGAAGTAACCACTTCTTGCATCCTTGGGGCTTCAGTCCCCTGATAATGCTTCAGTCTCTGTCCGTTGACTTTAAATTGGTGTCCTTCTTTTAAGGATTTGATCATGATGGCACCATGGGGAAAAACTTGCACAACTTGGAATGGGCCGGACCATCTAGATTTCAGCTTCCCTGGGAAGAGTTTTAACCTAGAGTTAAATAACAACACAAGCTGCCCTGGGCAGAACTGTCGTGGCAGCAACTTCTTGTCATGCCACCTCTTTGTCTTATCCTTGTAAATCCTTGCGTTGTCATAGGCCATTGCTCGAATTTCCTCAATTTCATTCAAGTCAAGTAACCTCTTCTGTCCTGCCTTGTCTATGTCCATGTTTACTGCTTTGATGGCCCAGTAAGCTCTGTGCTCTATCTCAACAGGTAAATGGCATGTTTTTCCATATATCAGACGGTAGGGTGACATTCCCAATGGTGTCTGCTGTTTTATAGGCCCAAAGTACATCATTGAGGTGTAAAGACCAGTCCTTTCGAGTGGGTTTAACCATCTTCTCAAGAATGTTCTTCACTTCCTTGTTGGATATTTCGGCCTGTCCAATGGTCTGAGGGTGATACGATGTTGCGATCCGATGCTTTACGCCATATTTTCTTAAGGCAGCAGCTATTACCCTATTGTCGAAATGTCTCCCTTCATCACTGATGATCGCCTTAGGTATGCCAAATCTGGAGAAAATATTCTTGTGCAGAAATCTATGAACAGTCTTGGCATCATTTTTCTGTGTAGCGATCGCTTCAACCCATTTGGATACATAATCCACTGCTAGTAGGATGTAGAGGTTCCCACATGATGTTGGGAATGGTCCCATAAATCAATCCCCCATACATCGAAGATCTCGACTTCTAAGATGTTTTGCAGTGGCATCTCATGTCTTCTTGAGATGTTCCCCGTTCATTGACACTTGTCACAGCTTTTATAGAATGCTTGGGCATCCTTAAACAATGAGGGCCAATAAAAGCCAGACTGCAAAACCTTGTCAGCGGTTTTGTTTCCACCTAAGTGTCCTCCATATGGTGAAGAATGGCAGTGATGTAGCACAGCTTCCTGCTCATCTTGTGGTATACACCTCCTGATGATCTGATCTGCACAATGTTTGAAAAGAAGAGGTTCTTCCCAATAATAATGCTTAACATCATTTTGGAACCTCTTCCTGGCTTGATAATTAAGTTCAGGAGGTAATATTCTGCTAACTATATAATTAACGAAATTAGCATACCAGGGGAGTTTAGAAAACTTACTTGCCGCCATAGCTGTCGCGGTAGTGCTCGTGGTAGCAAATAGTTGTTCATCGGGGAAGGTCTCTAGTATGTGAGTCTTGTCTGTCGGTAGACTTTTTCCCATCTCCAATCTTAACAAGTGGTCTGGAACTTGATTTTTGTCCCCTTTTTATCCTTGATTTCAATGTCGAACTCTTGCAGCAGCAGAATCCAACGTATCAGTTTAGGTTTTGCATCTTTTTTAGCAAACAGATACTTCAGTGCAGAGTGGTCTGTGTGGACCACCACCTTCGTTCCAAGTATTTATGAACGAAACTTGTCAATCGAAAACACCACTGCTAACAGTTCCTTTTCTGTTGTGGTGTAATTCACTTGGGCATCGTTTAGTGTTTTGCTGGCGTAATAAATTACGTGGAATAGCTTGTCCTTCCTCTATCCAAGTGCTGCCCCTACAGCATAGTCACTGGCATCACACATAATTTCAAATGGCATACTCCAGTCTGGTGGATGTACAATTGGGGCTGTTACCAGCTTTTCTTTCAGGATTCTGAATGCCTCGGTACATCAGTATTGAAGTCAAAGGGACGATTCTGTTCCAGCAGGTGGCATACTGGCTTGGTAGTCTTCGAAAAATTTGCAATAAACCTTCGATAAAACCCAGCATGTCGTAAGAAACTCCTAATTCCCTTGACTGTGGTGGGTGGCGTCCGCTTTTCAATCACTTCTATTTTGGCTCTGTCGACTTCTATGCCGCGGCAGCTTACCTTGTGGCCTAGGACTATCCCCTCATCCACCATGAAGTGACATTTTTCCCAGTTTAATACCAAGTTTGCTTTCTCGCATCTTTCGAGTACCTTCTGTAGGTTGCTTAAGTAGCTTTCAAAAATGTCTCCAAAGACGGAAAAATCTTCCATGAATATTTCCAGGAAGTCCTCCACCATGTCGGAGAATATCGCCATCATACACCTCTGGACTGTTGCTGGTGCATTGCAGAGTCCAAATGGCATTCTCCGGAAAGCGTAAGTGTCGTATAAGCAGGTGAAAGTCATTTTCTCTTGATCTTCCGGTGCGATAGCTATTTAGTTATAACCTGAGTAACCATCAAGAAAACTATAATAAGGTTTTCCCGCTAATCTATCAAGCATTTGATCAATAAAAGGTAAGGGAAAATGGTCTTTCCGGGTAGCTTTATTAAGCTTCCGGTAATCCATACAAACCCTCCAAACGGTCACAATCCTGGTTGGGATTAATACGTTCTCTTCATTGGTCACTGCTGTTATTCCTCCCTTTTTAGGAACGCACTGCACCGAGCTCACCCACTTACTATTCGAGATGGCATAAATTATCCCGGCGTCTAGCCATTTGATAATTTATTTTCGAACCACTTCTCGCATAACGTCATTCAAGCGTCTCTAGGTATCAATGGTCGGCTTATGATCATCATCTAGGAGAATTTTGTGCATACATAGTGCCAGACTGATGCCTTGCATATAAGCTATTGTCCATCCAATAGTCTTTTTGTGCTGCTGCAGCATCCCTATCAGTTGTTGTTCTTGTTCCTGCATTAACTTGGAAGAGATGATTATGGGCAACGTATCATTTAAACCAAGAAAAACATATTTGAGCTGCCCGACAGGGGCTTAAGATCTAGAACAGGTGGTTCTACAGTTGAGGGCTTTTGGATGATGTGTTCATTCGAGGTATAGTTTAAGGGCTCGAATAACTTACCTGGACGATTGCCTATCCAGTTTACCTCCTCTTGACCTTCAGTGTCAGATATGTCAGAATTTGAGGAGCTGCTTTCGTGGTTGCTGCCGTGACAGTCTTCTAGATGGCTGTTGTGGCAGTGACCAAATTTGATGTCATGGCAGCTCGACCTGATGCAGGCTTGGTCAAGGATTACTTCAGTGATAGCCTTGCATTCTTCTTCTGCATCAACATGTTTGATTGCCTGGAGAACATTTAGCTTGATCTCTTGATCATTCACTCTCATTGTAAGTTCTCCATTTTCTACATCAATCAGTGATCTGCCTGTGGCTAGGAAGGGTCGCCCCAGGATGATTGGTGCATTTTCATCTGCTTCACAATCTAAAACAAGAAAGTCAGCAGGAAAAATAAACTTATCCACTCTTACCAGAATATCTTCAATCTTCCCTTCTGGTTGCACGTAAGAGCGGTCTGCCAGCTACAACATAACTGTCGTGGGTCGTGCTCGTCCAATACCTAGTTTCTGAAACACATATTTTGGCATTAAATTAATACTAGCACCTAGATCACAAAGTGTCTTACCCACGAACTTATAACCAATTATGCACGGTATTATGAAGCTCCCAGGATCCTTCTTTTTCTGGGGTGGATGCCTGTGTAGAATAGTCATGCATCCTTTTGTCATTTTAACCGTCTCAAATTCCCCAAGTTTGGATATTTTCGACATAGCATCCTTGAGAAATTTGGCATAACCGGGCATCTCCTTGATGGCCTCTAACAGCGGAATATTGATGTGAACCTGCTTAAAAATATCATAGATCTTTTTGAGCTGGTACTCATGTTTCTGTTTCTGTAACCGCTGTGGAAAAGGAGATGGAGGACGATAATCTTCAATTCGTCCTTCACATGATATTCGGATCTGAGGAGGCTTAGGTTCTTCATCCTTCTCCTTTGTCCCTTCTGCTGTCGTGACAGGTGTGGTGGCAGCAGGTTGTTTATTGTCGGCCGGGGCAGCATTCGCGGCAGTCGATTCTCGGGCTGGTTCCTTAACAGGTTCGGCTTTCTTCTCCGGCCCTGGCAATTGTTTCCCACTCCTTGTTGTGATGGCTTTGCACTGCTCATGTGTGGGTTATCTAGCGACCTCAGTATCGCTAGGGAATCCTCCGTTCTGCCTTGGCTTAATATGCTGGGAAACCTAACCCATCTGTGTCTCCAGTGATTTCAGTGTAGCTTCATGGTTAGTCATTCTCATCTCTGTTTTATCTATGAATGACTCAATATTTTTTACGAAGAGATCCATGTTTGCCATGTAAGCTCATGTCTGTGACATAAATGTAGCCAAAGTCTACTCCAGTATACTAGGTGCGGCTGCTGGCTGCTGTTGTGGCTGCTGTTGCGGTTGCTGCCGTGTCAGAATTCTAGGTGCCTCTGGTTTTGGGTGTTCTGCACTTGAGGATTCGGGGAGTTGTTTGGGTTACTCCAGGAGAACTTGGGGTATTTCCTCCAGTTGGGATTGTAATTGTTGGAGTCATAGTTCCTCGGTTTATTATAGTTTCCAACATACATCCCTTCCTCTAGTTGTAGCGGGCAGTCTTCTGAACTGTGATTCCCACTGCAAGTACCACATACCTCTTCTGCAGCGTAGACCGGTTATGAATCTTTCTTCAGCAAATTTTCTACTGCCTTTGTTAGGTACGCAACATGTGTCTTTAGGGAATTGTCGGCTTCATAATCCTTCACAGCTAGTACTCGTTTACCTCTCCTCACTGTGGGAAATTACTCTTCATTATTCACCAAATTTTTCAATACCACCATGGCTTCATCTGGATCTTTATCCAACAACAATCCATTGTCTGCTGAATCTATTCTCATATGGGTATGTGTGTTGGCAGCATTGTAAAATTTAATTACTTGATTCCAAACAGGGAATCCATGCATCGAGCAATTCCTTAGAAGAGTGGTAAACCTGTCCCATGCCTCGTGTATTGACTCTCCATCCTCCTGTTGAAAAGTAGCAATTTCGGTACGTAATCGCTCAGATAAATGGGAAGGATTAAAACGAGATAAAAATTCACGAGTTAGATCCGCCCAAGTTCGTATTGAACACGACGTTAGTTTGTTCCACCAAGTTTTTGCTCTGTCCATCAATGAGTGAGGAAATAACCAAAGCCTCAGTATCTATGGATTTACTCCTGGTAATCTAAACGATCCACAGATTTCTTGGAACGTTTTCAGATGTTCTCTAGCATCCTCTGTAGCAGCACCACTAAATTGGCCAGCGGAATTAATCATGCTGAACATGACAGGTTTCAGCTCGAAATTTTCAGCTTCCACGTCTAGCAGGGTGGTCTCCAGTTCCACATGATCATTGATCATGTAATCACGACATGATCGTCGTGTGGCCACGGCAGCGTCAGGCTGTCCGTTTCCTTCATCTCCGATAGAATATTCAGGATCTTGGGGATTTCCTTGGTTGTTTCTCCCGTTATGCATGGCTTCTAACTGATCCTCAAGATAATCATTTATGGCTATCAAAAGACGGACTCGGTTTCTGAGATTGTACGAGCGTTCGATTTCAGGATCTAGCTGATACTCAGGTTCTTTGCCTCGTCTAGATCTGCGCATAAGAAAACGGAAAACCTTGTGAAAAGCACAGGGGGAACAGTCCAATTTAAAACAGAAAAATTAAAAAGAATGTGCAGTAAAAGTAGGGTAAAGATATGTTGTCAGTCCCCGGCAACGGCGCCAAAAACTTGTTGCGTGTAAAAGAGTCTATCGCAATAGAGTGCAAGTGTACACGACGCAAGTAGTAAAGTGATACACGAAGTATCGGATGTCGAATCCACAGGGACTGGAAATAGCTTTAACTTTGGATTGTTGCACAAGAAAGAAAGAAGAGAATTTAAATGTTTGTAGGAAAATATTGAAGAATACTGAAGATAAAAGATTAATGGATTTAGAGTAAAGAAATAGGCTGATATTGATTTTCTCAGTAGAGCAGGTGTTGCACTGTCTAGGACTTCCTGTTCTGTCGTCGCTCCTGTCGCGGCAGCACCTGCGGCGGCAGCAGTCTGTTGTTGTCGCAGCAGCGATCACACAACTCAGTACTTCAAGCTTGGCAAGAATCCCTGATGTGACTCGTCCTATCCCTAGGTCCAAGTCTATCGATGAACACGTCTTAGATGATACCTCCCGACGTGAATCGAAGGATGAACACCGATGTTGTTGAATTCTTCTTTAGCCACTTAACCTCGTCCTATCCCTAGGTCCGAGATAGTTCAACCATAAACTGGAGAACCCGTACTTATTCCTTTCGTATACCTAACTCTCCCGATATTAAGTAAATGAGTAATCTCACAATGTTCTCCCAAAACTCTTGCAAGATGTTGAAAACCAGAATAAGCAAACTTGAAGTCTATTTTATTGAACAGAAAAAATCCTAAAACAGTACAATCCTTGCAACTACTTTACAAGATCAACCCTTATCCCTAGGGGAAGTTTAGAACATAATGAGAAGGGGGAAAACGAATAGGGTTTTGGGGGAAGACGGCTAGAGATTAAGATGTCCTTCCCTAGGTCGAATTACATGCCTTTATATAGGCCTTGGGTTCAAGTTTTCTAATATGGCAAGAATACAAGTTTAAACTAAAGTACAACTCTATTAAAGACTAAATCTTCAGTGTATATGCCTTTAATTCGTCCTCTTTTCTTGCTTTAGGTTTCTTCCTTGAACTTTGGGCTTGGCCTTCATTCTGATCTAGGGCTCAGAAAATTATATGAGTGACCCACGATAGACCGGCTTAATTTCCTCTTTCTGTCGAGCTCCACTTCACTTTTTCCTTTCACCATTTCTATCGTCATTGGCAGCCACGGCAGCGTCGTCCTTCTCGACTTCAGTCCTGTGTTCTAGCTCTGCTTCTCCACTATCTTGAGTCTGCTACAGCAGCTACCTGCAAAAGTAACCAAAATCAATAGCAACTGTGCCATTTTATATAATTGTGATGTATATATGAAATCTATCCTAAATGCAATGAATTATGCTTGAATGCAGCATGAATATGGGTTAAATAAGGGGTAAAAAGTAGAACTTTTGCACACTCAACACCAGGGCGTTACATTTGGATTATGCGGTGAAGCCTCGAGCAATTTGAAGTACAGTTCACGATAAGAAACATGAATAAAATCCAATTTAGTTTTTGGTGTTTTCACTGACATGATCACTTTGAGCATTTGACTTCATAGCATTCTTCAGTAAAGGAAACTATGATGAAGTATATGACCAAACATTACTCCGCTTCTGGTAGACCCCGAAATGTAATGGATTGCACCCAAAAGCCTGTTGTAAATTTGACCCCTTTTCTTTTATCCCGATCTTTCTAGCCAACACTAATCTTTTGTGGGATCGATGTTCTCCATTCTCAAAACATAAATGTCCATTCCTGATGAAGCCACTGACTATGTGCTTCAGAAACATGCAATCTTCCACAGAGTGACTGAAATCTCCATAATAATAACCGCATGCATTTCTTATGCCATAGAAAGACTTATAAAACTTCGGCGGAACCGTCATCAGTAAATGATTATGCAAAAGGTATGACAACAAATCCGAATATGGTATTGGGATAGAAACAATCGTTTCCCTTTTCTTGCTAAACCATTCAACCTCCTTATCTTTCATTTTTGTGCTCCTTGCCCCTCTTATCTTTGACGTAGGCAATTCCATTGTGAGAAACTTTTTGACATCAATTGAATCCTTGACTTTCATATTTTTAGAGAAACATTCCGGAAATAAATATGGTTCTGCAACTCTATTAGAATCATCTTGTTCTTTGATAGTCTCACAACCATTGGAAAATACAGATCTAGGGCAAACATCAAAATTCTGGCTTTTACTCGGACTTCTTGTATTCGTGTGATTGACAACATCCAGTTAAGCTCTATCAATTTTTTTCAACACATCGAGGCTAGGAACATCATCTCCAAAGTTTGTTTCCAATTTCTCTAAATCATTGGTTGATTCTCTGACCGCACCAGTCTGAACTTCCTTCGGGACCGATCTCTCGGATTGAACCTTTGTGGGAGATAAGTTTTAATTCCGATCATCAATGTTGATATTTCCATTTAAAACTTTTTCTTTCTTAGCTTCCTTGATTCTAAGTAATGTGGTAGTTCGTGTTACCATCTTGTCCTGGGAACGATCAATCTTTTGCTCAATGCTTCCCAAGCGATCATCAACAACTTTTTGAGACTGCTTCACCCTAACAAGCCTATTGCCCATGCTTCTCAAAATATTGGTTTCCAAATTTCACGCTATTATTTGGAAAATAATGCAATATTATTTAAACAAAATGCAATCATTATTTTTTATAAAAAATGATGTAATTATGTTTTAAAAAAATACGATGATTTTTCTAAAATGCAATATTTATGCAATGCAATGTATGAATGCACGAGGTACTGATTTCAAGGACTAGTCTTTAGAGCAACATCCATTAGCCAAACGGTCGAATACAAGAAATAGACAATCTTGTTACAGAAATCAACTAGCCCTTGTCCTTGGGTTAATCACTATGTTCTGCCTCCGAGTCAGCGTCTGTTCTAGCTTGGTGTTGATGTCAAGGTGTTGTTTTAGGTTCATCGCTTCAATGGATAAAATCTGCACGAACCGGGCGACTCCCCGCATGGCTTCTAAACTTGTTCATTTCATGATTGTTCCTTTGGATAATCTGGATAGCCACTTCAATCTCGCCTTTCAGTACCTTATTCTTCATTTATAGTTCCCCTTTTGAGACTTCTTTCGAATGTTCTTTTCAATTACGTCGTCTTCTTTTTCAGTTCTTTATCTTCTAACTAAATATCGACCTTTTCTTGTCATTGTATCCTTTTAATAACTTTCTCCAGCTTTAGAACATGTGATGACAATTCTGGACTCAAATCTTGTTCTCCCTTTAATTTCTGCTCGATTCGGTCGTTCAAATCCACTAATTCCTGAATCTTCCCTCTCACTGCACTTTTATCTTCTTCACACGGCTTCTTGTGGCTGCTTGCACCATGACACGTCATTCTCATATATACTGTTCTTTACTTGAATTGAGTCTTCTCTAACCGGGTCCATACCGTCGTATTATCTTCTCCTTGTCTATCGGACTCATTAGCCACTAAGAATATTGCCTAACTTGACTAACCCTCGAATCGATACCTTTAATGAATGAGAAATGATGCTGGGTAAAAAATAATAAAACAAAACAAAAAAGAAGCAATGTCAGTATTGTGAATTAATATGAAAAGCAAATAAACAATATTCAAACACAATAAAACATGATATACTTTGCAAAGAAAATAACCAAAGAAAAATATTTAAACTAGCAACACATGTCCTAGGTCTGTCTGGCTCTAGCGGGGTGGGCTTCTAAAAAATACGAGTTTTGTTCTAGACTCTTGGTTCCCAAACTATCGTTACTGTCTACTACGACAGTAACACATCAATTCGATAGTATAGGTCCCTTATAATGGAGGCGTGGGCCCCACGGCACATAAGGTTAGTAAACCGGAAGGAGACTAAAATTCGAACTCAGATTTCGAGAGCATCACGACGGATATTGTCTTTCTCCCACTTAAAGGTGAAAAACCCGAGTGGAGAGTTTTTGCGTGAATGACAGATATATCATACACAAAAGCTACCCCCATTTTTCCTGAAAATCCATCGAACAATTCTCTAGAGAAAATTAAATTAAGATTAATGTTCGAATGCCAAAATGTCATGTGGAATTAATTAATAGACATGGCTCTCAATTTTATCCCCAACGGAGCCGCTAAGATGTCATGCCAATTTTTTTAACCGTTTGTGGAAAAACAGCCTGACGATTAGAGTTTTGGAAATCAAAGTTTTTTTATTTTAATTGATCTAGAAATTAGTGTTTTTCCATTTTAATCAAATTTCCTTTATTTTCTTAAAAATTGTTTTGGATTCGCCACCGGTCACTTTGGTAGAGCGGACACCATAAAAACAGACCAGAGATTCTTTTTATAAAATTTGGGTTCGGGAGTCGGTTACGTGTAGGGTAGGGTTAGCACCCCTACAAACACCCGGTATCTGTACCTTATTAATTCCACATGGCATTTTGACATTTTGAACATTAACCTGAACTTAATTAAATCTTTTAATTGTTAAACAGATTCCATTTTGAATGTGAATATCCTTTTGTAAGAAAATACATTTTGGACGAATATAAGTCTTGAAACGACCAAATACATTAGGACACTTCAATTTATATTCAAAATGCATCTCAATGCAAAAGGTTTAAGGCATGTTCAATTATTGTCTTGTTCATTTTAAGTAAAAACCTAATTAGAGCTCCATCAATTTAATTAATTAAAAATACTATGAATATTATTAAATTCTAGGATTTATGAGATAACACTCAAATAATTGGGCACTACCCATATTAAGCCCTAAATCAATAATATTCCTAATTATTTATGATTCTAATTATGTGTACTTAATTCCAATTTAAGTAAACTAACTATATGAATACCATTTAAGCTAATTAAACAATTAAATAAATAGCTAAAGTTGAAAAAGGGACCAAATTGAATTAAAAATGAACTACAAAGGTTAAGGGACTAAAGCAGCAATTAACCCCTTTTACAAAAACACGTGGATCATCTCTTGACCCGGATCGAAAACATGCGAATTCACCCTTGACCCAATGCCAAAATGGCATCGTTTTGACTCGGGTGTAAAAACCCTTGTATCGAGTTGACTCAAGCATAACTCTCATTACCCCTCTCTGCCCCGAATCCTCTCAACTTAAAAACCTAAGCCGGTCGAATTCTACCGCTGGCCGGCCGCCGCCGTCTCAGCTCCGATTATCTTCTTCCTTGCTCCGGCTGTCGCTCACAATTTCCGGTCACCCTTCGATTGCTGCACACTACCACTATTAAAGCCCTAAAACTCTCCTCTTTTCAATTTCTACCCCTTAAATCCCTAAAACTACCCCGATCCGATTGGATCTATCCTGAACTTCCCCAAAAAATCATCCTAAAGTAACCAGATTTGAAAGAATCCACCCATTCTTCCCCATTTTCGATTCCATCAGAACCTTAAACCCCTCACCAAACTCCGACCAACAGAGATGTGTTCCAATCGAACTTTTCCTTTGAATTTTCATCTTATTTTCTCATTTATCTCATTTCGATCTAACTCTTAATATATATATATATATATATATATATATATATGTTGGGAATTAAAACGGGAGAAAAATTACCTTTCTCTGCAGCGTTAATGGCGGTTCTAGCAACATATTGGTTTCCGATCAGACTTTCGGGATCATTTTCGGCGTCGAACCAGCTTTCGTCAGCGGTGACTGAGTAGTTTGGCTTCCAATGGCGGCAACTCTTCGGCTTCCAATGCAGGTGTAATTCCTAAAATTCCTCTGTTCTCTCTCCTATTTTATTATTATTATTATTATTATTATTATTATTATTATTATTATTATTATTATTATTATTATCATCATCATCATTAAATTGTAAGTAATTATTGTGGGAATTAATTGTTCTGACATTTTCTCTTTCTTTTTATTTATATGGGGAGTGGATGATGGCATCGTTGCTGACTTCAGCAGCCCCAGAAAAACCAGAATCGTTGTGAAGCCCTTTTGGGCCAATAACAATGCGTCACGTGTCCCTTGAGAGACCAATTTTTGTGGGAAATGGATTTCATACCTAATTTTTGTGTTTCATTGAGTAGCTTGGGCGGGAAAGGCTTGTTTAGGAGGGGATTTTGGATTGTAAAAAAGATTTGGGCTTCTAGAATTGTAATTGGGCCTTGATTATGTGTAATGGACATTTGTATAGCATAAATGGACTCTAAATTTATTATTTATTTGTTGGTCTTATTTATTATCTATTTATTTATATTTTTGGTTTTAGTTATAGTGAAATATATGTATATATAGGTACCCGAATGAAATTCGGGTATTACAAAATTAAATATATAGCATCATCTGAGAATTATTTTGAATTAGATAAGATCTTTATTGAACTAAATATATAACATTATGTGAGAATTATTGTGAAATGAAGATGTTATGAGCCTTAAAGTTGCTGAAACATTTATCGGATAAATATATCAGCTAAACAAGAAACGATACTAAGCAAAAGAATAGTTTATTTGTTTGAATGGATTTGTATTATCCAAGGCCTTATTTAAGTTTATCGGCACCTGGTACAAAAACAACGGTAGCGGAAGCCTCGGCACCAGCCCTTTGAGAAACTTTCGTCCCTACAGACTAGACCACAGTCGTGATCTCGAGCACACTCCTTAAACGTACGACTCTTTGACTCACCATCTCTAGAGCAAGTGGTTAAAGCTCTCAGCTGACATCTTTCCCTTTCCCTTAGGTTGTGGGTTCAAAACTCATTAAAAATAAATTTCTCTTTCCCCTCCCCCGAGGTAGAAATGGTGTTGTTAGATTGGAGAAGAATAATATTGAGAAAAGTGTTTACGGGAAGCCAAAATGATGAGCAACAACAATAGGGGCGGTTCAAAGGTTTAGGGGGCTCTGTGAAATTTATTAAATGAGGCTCTTATTTGTAGTTCGTAAAAAATATTTTTTTTTCAAAAAGAATTCTTTAATACAAAAAAATGTTTAATTACTCTCTTTGAACAACAAAAATTCACTTATAAACATATAAAAATCTAAAATTTTAACTTAAAAAGTGTTGCTCTTTTTGCATGTTTTGAAATAAAATCATTTACAACATTTTCAATATCAACTTATTCCAAAAAATCAATCTCGATTGCCATTAATGTAAGTCCATTAAACCTTTATTGCGACATAATTATCCATAAGTATGACTTCAACAACAACTTCAATTTTGAAAAACTTTATTCTGTAGAAGCAAAAATAATATGAATAGTCAATAAGATTCTATAAGCAATTGTCATATTTTGGAAGCAATTGTCAATAATATGAATAGTCTTCAAATCTTTCAGTTCTTTCGGTGCCATACGATACGGAGCAATCAAAACAGGAGCTGAATCTGAATAAGTCTCTATAGTAAACTCTACCTCTCTATCAAGTGGTAAACCCGACAATTCTTCCGGAAACACACTAAGAAAGTCACACACCGTCCGGATGTCTTGAGGTCTAACCTCACTCATGTTTGGATTCATCACATAGGCCAAATATACTTCGCAACCCAACTCAACTAGCCTCTTAGCCTTTAAAACTGAAACTACATTCGATAAGAACTTCACATTCTCACCTACCACTACTATCTCATAATCATCCGTGAGTCTCAAAGAAATCCTCTTAGTCTCAAAGTCTATCCTAGCTCTATGCTCAGTGAGCCAGTCCATACCCAGAATCACATCAAAGCCATAAAATGGTAGCTCCATCATATCCACTAGAAACACATGCCCCTGAACCATTAACGAACATCTTATGTACATCTTTCTAACTACTACTATATCCCCGAAGGAACTAGTAACACTAACTCCTACTTCTAATATTTCACAAGGCAATTTCAACAACTGTGCATGCTCACTCAGTATATAAGAATGTGTAGACCCGGATTCAATCAAAGAAAGCAAACCCAAAGACTGTATCGAGAAGTTACCTGCAATCACATCTGTGTCATGCTGATCCCCACGCTGAGCGTAAACTCTGGCCTGGCCTCCGCCCTTTGGCTGGACTACAACTACATGTACTATGTTTCTCTGGCCATCATTCCTCGGTTGGAAGTTAGCTCTACCGCGCCCGCGGCCTCTCTGAAAGTCATTGCCTCTAGCAGGAGCCTGAACTGGTGCCTGCCCCACATGATGTGGAAAGTCACGCCTAATATGGTCCCTAGCTCCACAGCCCCAACACGAGTGGAAATTTCCCCAACACACACCGGCGTGGTTCCTCTCGCAACTAGCACACGTGGGCAACCTCCCACCAGCCATCTGGCCCTGATGGCCCCTACCGTGGTTACCTCCACCATGCCTATGGTCATAGTGATGTATGTTGTCCCGATGCCTCTTGGCATCACCTCTATCAAAGTCACTAGATCTCTTCCCAGAACTAGAACCACCAGATCGCTAGGTCAAACCCAAATTATGCTCTAAGTCCTTGGCCCTCGCGACCAAGACATCAAAATCTGAGTAGTCAGAAGCTAAAGTGTACCTCTTGATCTATTCATTCAACCCATAGCGGAAACGGTTACAACGTTCCACTTCAGTAGGAACAAGCTCAGACGCATACTGACTCAGCCTGACAAATCTGATCTCATAGTCTGTCACAGTCATACTCCCCTGAAACAAAGCCATAAATTCCCTCTTCTTCTCATCGAGATATCGAGGACCCAAATATTTCTTACGGAAAGCTGATTCGAAAAACTCCCAAGTGATCTCAGCCTCTTCCATACCCTTAGTGATGGTGACCCACCAAGTGTAGGCATCACCCTGAAGTAGAGATATAACACACCCTAGCTTACGTTCCCCGGTACATCCCATCTGTGCCAGAATGCGAACGGTCTTCTCAAACCACATCTCAAACCACTTGGGTGTCGACCCTCTGAACTCTTCACCTCCCAAACTGTAGAGTCTCTCTAATGGCAAACCAGTACCCTCTCCCTGGGGTTGTGCCACTGCCTGACCCTCAGCCACTGCAGCCTGAAAAGACCCGGCTATCGCCTGAACTAAGGGTGCTAAATCTATTCCGACCGGTCCTTGGCCAACTTGAGGTCCCGCGCCCTCGGCTCCCGCCTCACCTCCCTCTTGGTGAGGAGGAGAAGGAGGAGGTTGAGGAGCTTGGGCCCCACCAATTTGCTCAACTCCCGGAGCTTGTGCCCGTGGTTCTGGTTGAACCATTCTAGGCCTCCCTCGTGGTCTCATGATACAGCTAGCAAGATAATAACTACAACAAACAAACATATAAGGATTAAGTTAGCAAAGGCAAGGGTCCAACTGTGCTCAAGTATTTTCCTTTACAAAACCTTTTTAAATTAAGTAATAGTAGCAATGGGAACTCGACACTACACCAAACGCAACAATCATGCTTCCAAACATCATATGAACGATCAAACAACAAGAATACATAGCATAGCATACATCAAAACATGACAATTGCTTAACACATCAACCTTACCTCACTTACCTGCCTGAGGTCTTGGTAACCTCAGGCTCTGATACCAACAAATGTAACCCCCTCACCCCGGTCTGGTCGATTGACCGGTTCGAGTAGGCTACACGGGGAAAACCAAAGTGTAACCCGTTAAGGTCCCACCTCGGTTAGCAACCCTAGAAAATTTCTTTTAATATTTATCTTGTCTAAAGGCACATTTGATTCTTAGGTGATCACAACAACGGAAAGCATCAGGAACAAAAGCAATCAAGCCTAAACAACATGTTAAACAACCCATTTTTAAGACACGGAGCAGGCCGTATCGATACACCTGTCAAAGGTATCGATACGTCTTGACCAAGTCAACTCTTGCAGTCAATTCAGGGGAGACCGTTTCGATACAGCCCTTGGGCATATCGATACACCCACCTCGGTCAACATCTCCTGGTCAACGAGACAAAACCGTATCGATACGCCCTAACACCATACTGATACGCCAAAATCTCAAAATTCTAGAGAATTTTGGGCGTATCGATGCACCCCCGCGTATCGATACACCAAGCCAAAACTGAGTCCTGAAGGAAAGACCGTATCGATACGGCCCTTAGGCGTAACGATACGCCCTGCACTGCAAGTCTCCAAATTTCAGCAGAACAACACAAGACTCAACTCTAAATGCATTTTAGAACTTCCCTAGCCACATACAAACATTCATGCAACATTCTACAACCAAGAATTAGCATGGAGAGCCAATTAGATGATCAACGAAGCAATTACAACAAGGAGTTCACATGAAGGTAGATATAACACATAAAGGCATGCTTAAAAGCTCAAAAAGCCCAAAGGCTCATGTCTTCACATATAAGATTTGCATGCTCAACCAAAAGCAACATAAACATCCGAGGCATAGCCTCATCAACACAAGCATTCAACAAGACATAACATGGCTTACAATCCAAAGTAAAGCATAATCAACATTCAACAATTATGAGTCATACAACGCTCATACAAATACATAGTAGCCCCATTGCTAAACTACTACTTTATTTACTAAACCATACTTGAGCAACTACAAGCTTGGAATGTTCCCTTCGCCTTGCTCCTTACTAACACCACGCTAATGATCTGCATTGTCGAAAATGAGAGCGTAAGCTAGAAGCCTAGTGAGGATGCTCTAAAACAAAAAAACAACGACAATGCAGGGTTCAAGCATATAATCCCTATCATCACACGCAACATACATAGGCATCACATAACAAACTAGTTAGCATCACGAGAGTCATAAACATGGCATCTTACTTCATATTAAGCTCAACAATATAAAGCATTTATCTCAACATCATAATCACAAGTGCAAGTATATTGGCCACTATTAGTTTACTCGGATATGCAGATTTACTCTCAACAACAACATTACCTCGGTGGGATTACACTCATTGCCGGATCTCGCATGGATGGGATTCCACTCATCATCACATGCCCTAAGGATGGGATTCCACTCATCATCACGCATAATATAAACAATTTTCGGTGGAATATTGCATCACCGTACTCCTCCTTGATGACTTAACGCCATCAAGGCCACGCGCGAATTTGACTCAACCGTGTGCACACTAATCCTAATGATCGATCATTTATACCCGATAAGTTAACTTAGTGCCAATTACTTTTAAACCACATCACACATCCATCATTTATAACACATATTCATCATCACCCATCTCAATGTATACTCATACATACACAATTCATGCTTCACAAGAATAGAATAGGCATTATTATATTAAGCTTGTAAACACACAAGAAGTTAAACTACCAATTTAACTTCTACCTTGGAATGACCTACCAAGCTCATTCCAACACCTCCATTACACGCACTTGAACCAATTTAAACAAGTTTGAAGTTTCACTCACCACCCTTCCTTAGCAAACCAAGCCAAGCTAGTCAAGCCTCCACAATTTCTGGATTCGATCCCGATCCTTCTCCGATGTTTCCTCTTGCTTCTAACCAATCAAAACACAAGTATTACTCAACCAATTCAATGCTAATCTTAGTCACAATCTCAACCCACAACACAAGTCAAAACTTCACAATTTCACACCCAAACAATCCACAAAACTCACATTTTCGTGCTCCCCAAATACCCATCTGAAAACCACAATTTCCAACACCCAAATGACATCTAAAGGCTTCCAAAACACCTTCCTAACAACCCTATACCATCAGCCCTTCAACCCAACACAAAAACACACCAAAAATTCAAGTTTTGACACTTTGAAAAATGCCCCAAAGACCCACTTCGGGATTTTCCCAAATCCTTCCATTTTAAGATATTAGGTGTATCTAAGTGAGATTAACTCAAAACCTAACTCAACAAACCAAAAACAAATGAAAAACCTATTAAAAATCCAAACTTTCATCAAACTTAAAAAACTTGGAATTTTAAAAAGATGATGGTTTTGAAATCTAAAACCATGGAAATGATGGGGATGATGAGGAGAACTCAAATATGAAATTACCTTCGAAAATGCTCTTGAATTGATGGAGAGAATGGATGGAATAGTAACTTTGGCTTGGGAGGGTTTTGGGTTTTCCTTTTCACGTTGGAAAGAGATGGGGAGAAGAAGATAGCTTTTTTTTCTTTTTGATTCAAAAAGGTTGTCTTCCTTATTTCAAGTTATTTACAAAAATGCCACTCTTAAAATTTTAATCTCATTTAAATCAAAGCTAAGGTCTAATTAAATTAAATCGGTTTTGACAACTCGAACCAAACACACACGCCTAACTCCCAACCCCAAAACACGGGCGTTACAACTCTCCCTCACTTAAGGAATTTCGTCCCCGAAATTACCTGACTGAAAGAGATAAGGAAACTGCCTTTCCATATCCTCCTTCCTCTCCCAAGTGGCCTCGTCCACCCCTCGACGTTGCCACCGCACTTTTACTAACTCAATCGATCTACCCCGCAACACCTTACTATCAGAAGCTAAGATCTCAATTGGTTCTTCCTCATAAGTCAAATCCGGATTCAATTCAATCTCTTCTACAGGCATAACATGTGATGGATCTGACCTATACTTACGGAGCATCGAAACATGAAATACATCGTGTATCTTCTCTAGCTCGGATGGCAAACGCAACTGATAAGCAACTGGGCCAACCCTCTTCACAATCTCATACGGTCCTATGTACCTCGGACTCAACTTCCCTTTTCGGCCAAATCTCATTACTTTCTTCCACGGAGACACTTTTAAGAACACCTTCTCACCCACTCAGAACTCAACTTCCTTCCTCTTCAAGTCGGCATAGGACTTCTGCCTATCTGAAGCTGCCTTCAAGCGATCGCAAATCAATTTCACTTTATCGATTGTCCCTTTAAGCAAGTCTGGCATAGGCAACAACTTCTGTCCTACTTCAGCCCAAGAAACTGGAGTTCTACACTTTCTACCATACAAGGCCTCATACGGAGCCATCTGAATGCTTGACTGAAAACTATTATTGTAAGCAAACTCAACTAGAGGCAAGTGCTTCTCCCATGTACCCTGAAAATCAATGATGCAACAACGCAACATATCCTCTAAAATCTATATAACCCTCTCTGACTAACCATCTGATTGAGGATGGTATGACGTGCTGAAGTTCAAACGGGTACCCAAAGCTGTATGCAGACAATCCCAAAATCGAGCTGTAAACCTCGGATCTCTATCGGATACAATAGACTTCGGCACACCATGTAGTCTAACAATCTCACCAATGTAAAGATCGGCCAATCTATCTAATGTATAAGTCGTATTGACTGCTAAGAAGTGAGCACACTTCGTGAAATGGTCTACTATAACCCAAAATGAGTTCTTCTTCGTAGGAGTCAAAGGCAAGCCCGAAACAAAATCCATGGTAATATTCTCCCATTTCCATTCCGGAATTCTCAACGGTTGTAACAAAACTGAGGAAACCTGATGTTCCACCTTCACTCTCTGACATACCATACACTTGCTCACGAAGTCGGCTACATCTCTCTTCAAACCAACCCAAAAGTACTCATTCTTCAAATCTCGGTACATCTTCGTACTTCCAGGATGCATGGCAAACGAACTACTGTGTGCTCCAGTCAAGATCGTACGCCTCAAATCACTGTCTTCTGGTACAACTATCCTATTTTTGAAACACAAGACCCCATCGGTACTGAAACTATAGTTTGAAGATCTACCCTCGGCTATGTCTTGCACGTGAGGTGCCAAAGATCTATCTAAGAGCTGCTTCTCTCTAATCAACTGACCTAGAGTAGGTCTAACCTGAAGCTCGGCCACCAAGCCACCATCTCCGGACAAGATCAATCTAGCAAACATGGCTCTCAAATCTACAACTACCTTTCTACTCAAAGCATCGGCCACTACATTGGCATTACCCGGATGGTACTCAATCGTAAGATCATAGTCCTTTAGCAACTCTAACCACCTACGCTGTTTGAGATTCAAATCTCGTTGAGTCATGATGTACTTCAAACTCTTATGATCCGTGTACACTGTGCATTTCTCGCCGTACAAATAATGCCTCCAAATCTTCAGAGCAAACATAACTGCAGCTAATTTTATGTCATGGGTCGGATAGTTACGCTCGTGAGTCTTCAACTGTCTTGAGGCATAAGCCACCACTCTCTTGTCTTGCATGAGAATACAACCTAGGCCCACATAGGAAGCATCACTGTAAACTACATACTCCTTTCCGGACTCTGGCTGAATCAAGATCGGTGCTTGGGTCAAGGCTTCTTTCAACTTCTCAAAGGCTCTTTGTCTTGCATCTGACCACTCAAACTGAACACTCTTCTGAAGTAACTGTGTCAATGGAGCGGCTAACTTCGAGAAACCTTCTACGAATCTTCTATAGTATCCAGCTAAGCCTAGAAAACTACGAATCTCTGTTACTGAATTTGGTTGCTTCCACTCAACAATAGCTTCTATTTTCTTCGGATCAACTCTAATCTCATCGGCTGACACCACGTGCCCTAGGAAGACTACCTCTCGAATCCAGAACTCACAATTGCTCAACTTGGCATACAACTGATTATCTAACAAAGTCTTCAAAACTAGCCTCAAGTGTCGGTCGTGGTCTTCCTCGGTACGCGAATACACTAAAATGTCATCTATGAAGACAACTACAAACTGATCTAGGTACTGATGGAAGATCCTATTCATCATATCCATGAAAGCAGTCGGTGCGTTAGTCAACCCAAAAGGCATGACTAGAAACTCATAGTGACCATATCTAGTCCTAAAGGTCGTCTTTGGTACATCAACCTCTCTTACCTTTAGCTGGTAGTAACCGAATCTCAAGTCAATCTTCAAAAAAGACTGATTCCCCTCTCAACTGATCAAACAAATCATCAATTATCGGCAACGGATACTTGTTCTTCACTGTTAATTGATTCATTTGCCTGTAATCTATACACATTCTCATGCTTCCATCTTTCTTCTTCACAAACAAAACTGGAGCACCCCAAGGCGGAGAACTAGGTCGGATGAAGCCTCTATCTATCAACTCTTGCAACTGAGTCTTCAACTCTTTTAGTTCTTTCGGTGCCATACGATACGTAGCAATCGAAACAGGAGCTGAATCTAAATAAGTCTCTATAGTAAACTCTACCTCTCTATCAAGTGGTAAACCCGACAATTCTTCTAGAAACACACTAGGAAAGTCACACACTTTCCGGATGTCTTAAGGTCTAACCTCACTCATGTTTGGATTCATCACATAGGCCAAATATACTTCGCAACCCAACTCAACTAGCCTCTTAGCCTTTAAAACTGAAACTACATTCGATAAGAACTTCACATTCTCACCTACCACTACTATCTCATAATCATTCGTGAGTCTCAAAGAAATCCTCTTAGTCTCAAAGTCTATCCTAGCTCTATGCTCAGTGAGCCAGTCCATACCCAGAATCACATCAAAGCCATAAAATGGTAGCTCCATCATATCCACTAGAAACACATGCCCCTGAACCATTAACGAACATCTTATGTACATCTTTCTAACTACTACTATATCCCCGAAGGAACTAGTAACACTAACTCCTACTTCTAATATTTCACAAGGCAATTTCAACAACTGTGCATGCTCACTCAGTATATAAGAATGTGTAGACCCGGATTCAATCAAAGAAAGCAAACCCAAAGACTGTATCGAGAAGTTACCTGCAATCACATCTGTGTCATGCTGATCCCCACGCTGAGCGTAAACTCTGGCCTGGCCTCCGCCCTTTGGCTGGACTACAACTACATGTACTATGTTTCTCTGGCCATCATTCCTCGGTTGGAAGTTAGCTCTACTGCGCCCGCGGCCTCTCTGAAAGTCATTGCCTCTAGCAGGAGCCTGAACTGGTGCCTGCCCCACATGATGTGGAAAGTCACGCCTAATATGGTCCCTAGCTCCACAGCCCCAACACGAGTGGAAATTTCCCCAACACACACCGGCGTGGTTCCTCTCGCAACTAGCACACGTGGGCAACCTCCCACCAGCCATCTGGCCCTGATGGCCCCTACCGTGGTTACCTCCACCACGCCTATGGTCATAGTGATGTATGTTGTCCCGATGCCTCTTGGCATCACCTCTATCAAAGTCACTAGATCTCTTCCCAGAACTAGAACCACCAGATCGCTAGGTCAAACCCAAATTATGCTCTAAGTCCTTGGCCCTCGCGACCAAGACATCAAAATCTGAGTAGTCAGAAGCTAAAGTGTACCTCTTGATCTATTCATTCAACCCATAGCGGAAACGGTTACAACGTTCCACTTCAGTAGGAACAAGCTCAGACGCATACTGACTCAGCCTGACAAATCTGATCTCATAGTCTGTCACAGTCATACTCCCCTGAAACAAAGCCATAAATTCCCTCTTCTTCTCATCGAGATATCGAGGACCCAAATATTTCTTACGGAAAGCTGATTCGAAAAACTCCCAAGTGATCTCAGCCTCTTCCATACCTGTAGTGATGGTGACCCACCAAGTGTAGGCATCACCCTGAAGTAGAGATATAACACACCTTAGCTTACGTTCCCCGGTACATCCCATCTGTGCCAGAATGTGAACGGTCTTCTCAAACCATATCTCAGACCTCTCGGGTGTCGACCCTCTGAACTCTTCACCTCCCAAACTGCGGAGTCTCTCTAATGGCAAACCAGTACCCTCTCCCTGGGGTTGTGCCACTGCCTTACCCTCAGCCACTACAGCCTGAAAAGCCTCGGCTATCGCCTGAACTAAGGGTGCTAAATCTATTTCGGCCGGTCCTTGGCCAACTTGAGGTCCCGCGCTCTCGGCTCCCGCCTCACCTCCCTCTTGGTGAGGAGGAGAAGGAGGAGGTTGAGGAGCCTGCGCCCCACCAATTTGCTCAACTATCGGAGCTTGTGCCCGTGGTTCTGGTTGAACCCTCTTAGGACTCCCTCGTGGTCACATGATACAGCTAGCAAGATAATAACTACAACAAACAAACATATAAGGATTAAGTTAGAAAAGGCAAGGGTCCAACTGTGCTCAAATATTTTCCTTTACAAAACCTTTTTAAATTAAGTAATAGTAGCAATGGGAACTCGACACTACACCAAACGCAACAATCATGCTTCCAAACATCATATGAACGATCAAACAACAAGAATACATAGCATAGCATATATCGAAACATGACAATTTCTTAACACATCAACCTTACCTCACTTACCTGCCCGAGGTCTCGGTAACCTCAGGCTCTGATACCAACAAATGTAACCCCCTCGCCCCGGTCTGGTCGATTGACCGGTTCGAGTAGGCTACACGGGGAAAACCGAAGTGTAACCCGTTAAGGTCCCACCTCGGTTAGCAACCCTAGAAAATTTCTTTTCATATTTATCTTGTCTAAAGGCACATTCGATTCCTAAGTGATCACAACAGCGGAAAGCATCACGAACAAAAGCAATCAAGCCCAAACAACATGTTAAACAACCCATTTTTAAGACACAAAGCAGGCCGTATCAATACACCTGTCAAGGGTATCGATACACCTTGACCAAGTCAACTCTTGCAGTCAACTCAGGGGAGATCGTATCGATACAGCCCTTGGGCGTATCGATACACCCTCCTCGGTCAACATCTCGTGGTCAACGAGACAAAACCGTATCGATACGCCCTAAAACCGTACCGATACGCCAAAATCTCACCAAAATCTCAAAATTCCAGAGAGTTTTGGGCATATCGATACACCCCCGCGTATCGATACACCAAGCCAAAACTGAGTCCTGAAGGCAACACCGTATCGATACGGCCCTTAGGCGTATCGATACGCCCTGCACTGCAAGTCTCCAAATTTCAACAGAACAACACAAGACTCAACTCTAAATGCATTTTAGGACTTCCCTAGCCACATACAAACATTGGTGCAACATTCTACAACCAAGAATTAGCATGGAGAGCCAAATAGATGATCAACGAAGCAATTACAACAAGGCATTCACATGAAGGTAGATATAACACATAAAGGCATGCTTAAAAGCTCAAAAAGCCAAAAGGCTCATGTCTTCACATATAAGGTTTGCATGCTCAACCAAAAGCAGCATAAACATCCAAGGCATAGCCTCATCAACACAAGCATTCAACAAGACATAACATGGCTTACAATCCAAAGTAAAGCATAATCAACATTCAACAATTATGAGTCATACAACGCTCATACAAATACATAGTAGCCCCATTGCTAAACTACTACTTTATTTACTAAACCATACTTGAGCAACTACAAGCTTGGAATGTTCCCTTCGCCTTGCTCCTTGCTAACACCATGCTAATGATCTGCATTGTCGAAAATGAGAGCGTAAGCTAGAATCTTAGTGAGGATGCTCTAAAACCAAAAACAACGACAATGCAGGGTTCAAGCATATAATCTCTATCATCACACGCAACATACATAGGCATCACAAAGCAAATTAGCTAGCATCACGAGAGTCATAAACATGGCATCTTACTTCATATTAAGCTCAACAATATAAAGCATTTATCTCAACATCATAATCACAAGTGCAAGTATATTGGCCACTATTAGTTTACTCGGATATGCGGATTTACTCTCAACAACAACATTACCTCGGTGGGATTACACTCATCACCGGATCTCGCATGGATGGGATTCCACTCATCATCACATGCCCTACGGATGGGATTCCACACATCATCACATATAATATAAACAATTTCCGGTGGAATATTACATCACCGTACTCCTCCTTGATGACTTAACGCCATCAAGGCCACGCGCGAATTTAACTCAACCGTGTGCACACTAATCCTAATGATCGATCATTTATACCCGGTAAGTTAACTTAGTGCCAATTACTTTTAAACCACATCACACATCCATCATTTATAACACATATTCATCATCACCCATCTCAATGTATACTCATACATACACAATTCATGCTTCACAAGAATAGAATAGGCATAATTATATTAAGCTTGTAAACACACAAGAAGTTAAACTACCAATTTAACTTCTACCTTGGAATGGCCTACCAAGCTCATTCCAACACCTCCACTACACACACTTGAACCAATTTAAACAAGTTTGAAGTTTCACTCACCACCCTTCCTTAGCAAACCAAGCCAAGCTAGTCAAGCCTCCACAATTTCCGGATTCGATCCCGATCCTTCTCCGATGTTTCCTCTTGCTTCTAACCAATTAAAACACAAGTATTACTCAACCAATTCAATTCTAATCTTAGTCACAATCTCAACTCACAACACAAGTCAAAGCTTCACAATTTCACACCCAAACTATCCACAAAACTCACATTTTCGTGCTCCCCAAATACCCATATGAAAACCACAATTTCCAACATCCAAATGACATCTAAAGGCTTCCAAAACACCTTCCTAACAACCCTATACCATCAGCCCTTCAACCCAATACAAAAACACACCAAAAATTCAAGTTTTGACACTTTGAAAAATGCCCCAAAGACCCACTTCGGGATTTTTCCCAAATCCTTCCATTTTAAGATATTAGGTGTATCTAAGTGAGATTAACTCAAAACCTAACTCAACAAACCAAAAACAAATGAAAAACCCATTAAAAATCCAAACTTTCATCAAACTTGAAAAACTTGGAATTTTAAAAAGATGATGGTTTTGAAATTTAAAACCATGGAAATGATGGGGATAATGAGGAGAACTCAAATATGAAATTACCTTCGCAAATGCTCTTGAATTGATGGAGAGAATGGATGGAATAGTAACTTTGGCTTGGGAGGGTTTTGAGTTTTCCTTTTCACGTTGGAAAGAGATGGGGAGAAGAATATAGTTTTTTTTTCTTTTTGATTTAAAAAGGTTGTCTTCCTTATTTCAAGTTATTTACCAAATTGCCACTCTTTAAATTTTAATCTCATTTAATCTCTTTAAATTAAATTAAATCGGTTTTGACGACTCGAACCAAACGCACACGCCTAACTCCCTACCCCAAAACACGGGTGTTACACTTCCTCAAATATCAAAATTTAATTTAGTTTCCCAAAATGTAATTATCTCCAAATTTAATTCCCGATGTTATTCTTCTCCAATCTAACGACACAAAAATATGTAATATTCTTTAAAAATTTTGTATTTATTGTTCAAAATCAATTTTCATATCATACACTCAATTCAGTTTCTTTATATTTTCATGTGTACTTTTTCCCTCCTACTATGATTAGAGGATTTTTAATAAGGCACATAGAAACATTTATTTTGTATGATTCTATCTACAATGAAATCATGCAACAACAACAACAACAACAACAACAACAACAACAATAATAATAATAATAATAATAATAGCAATAATAATAATAATAATAATGATGATGATAATATTATTATTATTATTATTATCATTATTATTATTATTGTTATTATCATCATCATCATCATCATCATCATCATCATCATCATCATCATCATCATCATCATCATCATCATCATCATCATCATCATCATTATTATTATTATTATTATTATTATTATTATTATTATTATTATGGTTGTAAATGAAATGAGACAAATCACGAGCTACTCGAGTCCGACTCGATCAAAGCTTGATTAAAACTTGACTTGAGCTCGCGTTCTTAACGAGCCGAGCCGAACTCAGCATACTCAGGCTCGAGTCAAACTCGAACTCGAATCGAATTCTTAACAAGTCGAGTCGAGCTCAGCACTACTCAGCTCGTTTACACCTCTATCCTGAGTAGCGGAATATTTGTAACCAGAGAACGTCAAATGTTGGTTTCAGTCGGTTCATTTGTTGTGTGTAGTTATCTTACAAACATATACAATCTTTAATTATTTTCAGACTATTCAAAAAAATGTGTGTGGTTATTCAAAATCTTTCTTTACTTTTATTTTTTAGGGTTAACTATTGGAATAGTCACTTATGTTTCCCCTAGTACAGAGTTGGTCACCGATTTTGAAAAATGACCAGTAAGGTCACTTACGTTTTCAGGGCGTAAACTTTTAGTCACTCAGCCGTTTGTTGCCAGTAAACATTGACGGCTTGCTGACCTAGCAACAAAAAAATAAGGTTAAACTACTGCAATAGCCACTAAAGTTTATCTCATGTACATTTCTGCTCCCCAATTTTAAAAAATAAACATTATAGTCGCTACTGAAAAGGTTTCTTTATAATTTCACTCTTGAATTTTTAAAAATTCATTTTTCAACCCTAAAACTTTAAAATCATTTAGTACAATAATATGATAAAGGCTTAAATGAAAAATAGGTGCCTAAAGTATACCCTTTTTAAATTTTAGGTACCCAAATTGCTCCTATTTAATAACTAACATTTCAAATTGCTCATATTTTCACTCTAAATTATTTTATTATTATTATTATAACATGACATGTCATTTTTTATTATTGTTAAATTAAAAATAATTTAAAAATAAAATAAAATCATTTTAAGAAGTAATATTTTTTAAAAATGTTTTAAATTTAATAATAATAAAAAATGGTTTTATTTTATTTTTAAATTATTTTTTATTTAACAATAATAAAAAATGACATGTCATGATATAATGATAATAATAATAATAATAATAATAATAATAATAATAATAATAATAATAATAATAATAATAATAATAATAATAATAAAATCCAAAGTGAAAAATAGGAGCAATTTGAAAGTTTAGTTATTAAATAGGAGCAATCTGGGCACCTAAAATTTAAAAAGGGTATACTTTCTACATCTATTTTTTCATTTAAGCCTTTCTAATATTATTGTACTAATTGATTGTAAAGTTTTAGGGTTGAAAATGAATTTTTAAAAATTCAAGGGTGATATTATAAAGAAACCTTTTCAGTAGTGACCGTAATGTTTATTTTTCAAAATTAGGGAGCAGAAATGTACATGTGATAAATTTTAGTGGCCATTGCAGTAGTTTACCCTTATTTTTCACTGTCAGGTCAACAAGCCATCAATGTTTAACGGCAACAAACGGCTGAGTGACCAAAAGTTTAAGCCCCGAAAACGTAAGTGACCTTACTGGTCGTTTTTCAAAATCGGTAACTAACTCTGTACTGGGGGAAACATAAGTGACTATTCCAGTAGTTAACCATATTTTTATTGTGTTATATCTATCGATGATTTTAGTGTTGCCAGTTGAGTTTTTTTTAGTTTTATTTTTAGTTTTTGTTTTTTTCATATTATTTTGAGAGGTTTTTTTATCTGCCGCTTTGATATGTTAATGATTGAGAAGTAAAAAACATAGTGCATGTTCTATTTTGGGATGGTTGACTATCTGTCATACTTAGATGATGATTTAAAGCAACCTTGATGCACTTGGAACTGGTAGTAGAACTTCATGCAAAAAGTTTGGAATGTTTTGGTGAAGAAGGTGTTTCATCTTCTTTTATACTCGGAGGTTATTCTATGACATGAGTTCTTTATAATGAGTAATCGGTAATTAAATCATGATACTAAATTTTATGTATGCATATAGAAAAATTATTAAAAGATATATATTTTTTTGTATTAGGAATTCCATGTATTCTTATGTTTAAAAATGTTAATTTGTTATTTATATAATTTTTCTTGAATATGATTTCAAAAGTTATCTGTTTATTATTTTACTAATTTTTTATTTTTCATTTTAATAAAATCAATATTTTATTCGTGTCACACTGATTATAGTGATTTACAAGTAGAATTTTTCGCATTTTTATCAAAGAATCCACAAATCTAATATCAGGCCTAGCCCATGACTAGAATAAATTTAATAGTATGCTGAGCCATAAGCAGCTTTCCATGCCATGAGGAAAGCCCGGTCGATGTCGAATCTGTTTTCCCATTCGGCTCAGCGCCGAAGTTTTAACACATTTTATTTTTGTTCTTGTTGCAGACGTTGACTTCAAGCCTAAGATGGTCACAAAGAGAATCAAATAATTCCATGAAAAGGATTGCTCAGCTTCACCATTTTCCGCAATATATATATTTTTTTTTGCTTGGGTAATACTTAAGCTGCAATTAAAGACGGAACTAAGATTAAACATTAAGAGGGATGCGAGTTTATTAAATTATTAAATTAAAAAATTAAAAGGAACAAAGATCTTATTTAACTAATATGTAAACTAAAAAGACCTCAAATGCTATTATACTAAATTTTTTTAAATCTATAATTGGCTCCGTCCCTGACCGTAATCTAATTATTTAAAATTAATTAAATGCTAACTACAATACATTTGTGTTTAATGCAGTTACAAATTCCATCACGTTACTCCTACATACAATGTCCTCTCAGAAGTTCTAGGGATGGTAATGGATCGGACTTGGATCAAACTTTATAAAGTTCAATTTCAATCTAATTAATAATCGGACCAAAAATATTTAAGTCCGAATCCATAAATCTAAGTCCAATCAAATAAAATATCTAAAATCTAAATTCGAAAGTACGAATCAAATTAATTTTTTTTCTTTTTTAAAGTAACAACTCACACAAATATCTTCAAATAAAAAACAATTTTCATCAAATAAATATATTTAAAACTAATAGCACAGCCAAATCTCAACAAATATTACAATCTAATATAAAACAAATTAAAGTAACAACTCAAATTTCAACTAAAAAAAACTCAACAACAAATAAATTATCCTTACATAAACTACTCTTGTCATACTAGTCTACTAACATAACTACTTTCCAAATCACAATTATAAAATGTCTAATAAATATTACAATACAAGATAAAACAAATTAAAAATATAATCAAAATGTTCAACCATCAACATTTGACATAGATGAAAAAAGTTTCTAACCATCAAGCTTCCATTGTTTGTTGGTACACCCCATGGCGCAGCGGAAAAATTATCTGGCGATCACCACCAGAGATCCATGTACGAAGAACGAATCGAGGTGATTAAAGGGTAAAGAATTACATGTTTAAAATATGATATTTTAAATTTGGATTTCAATATTAATATACATAATCCAATTCAACTCAATTTGGATTTCAATATCTATATTAATATACATAATCTCAATTCAACTTAATTAGGATTTCAATATCTATATTAAAATACATATTCTCAATTCAACTTAATTAGGATTTCGATATATATCTATATTTTTTTAAATC
This sequence comes from Hibiscus trionum, assembly GCA_030270665.1. Taxonomy (NCBI): domain Eukaryota; kingdom Viridiplantae; phylum Streptophyta; class Magnoliopsida; order Malvales; family Malvaceae; genus Hibiscus; species Hibiscus trionum. Next base: position 26,874,579 of record BSYR01000005.1, read on the forward strand.
TAGGAGTTTTAAACGTTTTTATTCGGGTTCATATATGGATCAGACTCAAATCGAATAAGAATTTGGATCGGATCATGACAATATCCATATCCGATCCTCCTCCTATTAGGACACGAACCTTTTTTCGAATTCGGATTCAGACTTTTTTTGATCGGATTTGGATCGATTTTTTTCTTCAGATTCGGATTATATTGACATCCCTACTCAGAAGGAAGAGTAACATGAGCATCTGCTCAAGGCTCCTATTTTCTACCTTCATAGCTTCATTAATTTTTCAAGTGAGAATTTTGTAAGTTTGTGGTTGTATCTTATTGTTTTTGAAAATTCTACGACGGGCTTCGAACACCGCTGGGCACCATTAACGTTGAACACCACTGAACACCATTAAATTAATTAATAAATATTAAAATTTTTAAGGACTCAACATACAATTAATAATTATTTAAATAAAATTTCAATTAAATTATTATTATTATTATATATATATTATATTTTGTATTTTTTTCAAATAATTGGATCAAATACCAATCATAGTCAGTCCCTAAATTAAATAACCCTAAATATTTTTTCTTTGTCATTCAAATCGCTGCCACCGTTAGCCACCGTCCGCCGGCGAGATTTTGCCGCTGCGCCTCCGTCCCTACGTGACTGTCTTTCAAGCCTGGCCGTCGTTCTTCACGGGAACTAATACGAATCAATTGAACAACAAAGGGTCATGTTATGAATTATGCTGCCGAGACTTCTCTGGGAGTGGCCACTATAAGAGCATTTAACATGGCAGACAAGTTCTTTAAGAACTACCTAAAGCTTGTGGACACATATGCTACACATTTCTTCCTTTATAATGCAGCCACTGAATGGCTGATTCTACGGATCAATGTACTTTAGAACCTTACCATGTTCACTTTCCTATTTCTCTTCGTACTACTTTCTAAAGGTATGTACCGCCATGTAGCACCTGTTTCTATAGAACAATCCATTCTCATTCAAAGTGATGGTTTTTCTAAGCTGTGAAATTTTCTTATCTACAGGATTTGCAGGCCTTTCCTTTTCATATACTTTGTCAATAACAAGCAACCAAGTTTTCTTGTCAAGATGGTATTGCAACTTATCAAACTACATAATTACGATTGAACGGATAAATCAGCTTATGTGTATACCAACAAAGCCTCCAGTAACTGTAGATGACAAAATAACACCACCGTCATGGCCCTCCTTGGGCATGATCGAGTTGCAAGAGCTAAGGTGAGTTAAAATTCATTGAAGAACCATATGCACTTATTCTCAAAATGTATTGAATCCCCTTGAACCTGCTTCCCAGGGCTCTCACTATAATGCATTGTTGTGATGCAAATACGATATCGTCCAAATGCTTCATTGGTTCTCAAAGGAATCACCTGCACATTCAAGGGAGTGACTAGAGTAGGTGTTGTAGGAAGGAAAGTATGCGGAAAAACTACACTAATGAGCGCCTTGTTTCGTCTAGTTGAGCCTTAAAGGGGGAAATTTATATAGAAAAAAATAGATATATGCTCTATCGGTCTCAAAGATCTAAAAATGAAGCTTAGCATTATTCCTTAAGAGCCAACTCTATTTAGGGGAAGTATTCGAACCAATTTAGACCCTATAGGCCTTTATACGGATGAAGAAATATGGAAGGTGAATTTATCACTTTGATAAGTTAAGGTATACTTCAAATGCTTTTATTTGCAGGCTTTGGAAAAATGTCAGCTTAAGGAAACTATCAGTAGACTACCAAATAAGCTAGATTCATCAGGTAAGTTGAATCCAACAACTAAATAGTATCTGCAAGTCGTTACATAACTCACACATGCTAGTACTTTACATTTTTCTTCGAAGTACCCGTTTCAGCATGTTTGTATAGCATTTTAGATAATTATCACATGATGATTTGTGGTTGTGGATCAACCATGAGCAGTCAGTGATGAAGGGGATAATTGGAGTGTTGGACAACCACAAATCTTTTGCCTCGGAAGAGTCCTGCTCAAGAGAAATAGAATTGTGGTGTTAGGCTAAGCGACAACTTCGATAAGCTCCGCAATGGATGTTATTTTGCAGCAAATTATCAGGCAAGAATTCTTCGAATGCACGGTGATAACAGTGGCTCATAGAGTTCCAACTTTAATAGACAGTGACATGGTCATGGTCCTTTCCTATGTTAATGCTTTTTAACTGTTTCCAAACAAATATTACAGTTTTTGTTTAACCACAATACGAGAACATTAAACTGTATGAAACTAAATGCATGAAAATCGTGGGATTGCTTTGATTTGTAGGGAATTTGATAGAGTATGACGAGCCTACGAGATTAATGGCGACCGAATCTTCTTTTTCCAAGCTTGTAGCTGAGTACTGGTCAAGTTGTAGAAAGGGTTCTTCCCAAGGTTTTTGTAGTTATCAATGATGTTGTGAAATTGAAGTTACAAAAACTAGCAGATCATGGTTGTCAGAAGCTTTTAACAATAAAATTCACAAACAATGGTTACTGAATTGTGATTTCTTAAATATTGAGCAATGAAAATGAAAATTTTCATTAAGTTAAAAAGGATCCAAACATATACTTATATTGCCTTTAAGATCCAAATTTTATTTTCTTAATGCATGTTGGCTTGCAGTCAACTGACTCATCTAACAAATCAAGATATGCAAAAATTATTTCATAGAAATAATAATAACATCACTCCAATAATCCCATGTGATTTGTGACATGTGACTGCCAACTTTACTAGAAAAAGAATTAAAAAAAGAAAGAAAGGTGTTGGACTAGAATTTTCTCATACTTTCTTTCTCTAATATTATTTGTTATGAAATAATTATATGATGCATTCATGACTCATGTTCACTTCTGGAATATTGATTTTGCTTAGAGAACTAAAAATTTTGATGTGTTATAATTCACTGATAGTACAAATACAAATTCATACACTGTTACAATACTTAAAAACTGAAATGTTATCTCAATAATTGAAAAGTTAAAGCATAGCATCAACCATTTTTAACATCTAGACTAGTGAGGAACATAAAAGGGTCTTGGTAAAGGTTTCATAGACAATCTAGCATCCACGATTTCACAAGTTTCAGCAATTGAATGGTGGCTGGAGGTTCGTCTGGAAAGTTGGCCAAACATCCCTCTAAACATTATGTTGCACCAGCTGGTCTTGGTATGTTTGGTGCTCCAACTAATATGAGGCCCCCTTTCCTCAGCATTTGGCTAGTCAGTGAATATCCCTGCTCGGGTACACATGTTTTACAGAGTGAGAGCTCCTATACCAGGAGCAGTGGTTCCAGTGCAACAATGAACTTGGATCCTGCGAGGTGCCTAATGCTGCCTACACATGCTCATGCTCATAGGTAATATTCGTTTTAGTTGCCAAATGTACAAAGGACAAAAGACAACTAGCTTGTGCAGATATCGAGTTTTCCAATTTAGGCTGAATAAGATTTGCTTATTTGCAAGCACAAAACAAGTTTGTGTTTGTCATTTGCTTAATCTAAATTAGCCATAAAGATAGCATTTTATATGTTTTGTCTGTACAGGTCAGTGTGAATAAAGAAAAATGTTTAACAAATGATATTTCCTTTAATAATTAAAGCTGGTTTAATAGAGCAAAATTAGAAATGTTACAAAAAAAAACTATGTATCTTGACATCAAAAGAGCAAAAATGAAAATCAAGCTTGTTACAAAGCTCAAAACCATCCAAGATTTCTCATTAGATTTTAGCACCAGCAAATAGCAAGTTCAGAATCATGTTCAATAAAAAGTTTTGCCTTGCCTTAGCATCAGTTTTAAGAAAAACATCTAAAGCCATTTTGATAGTATAATGTTAAAAAAAAATATGGGGTCCATAGTCATCATAGGACCAAAGAATAAGGCATTAACAATACATTTTTATTTCTCATAAGGCCACCAATACCTGCAGTGTGGGATGAGGGTAGCATCGATACGGTTGCATTAAATTCAAACTTTCAACTGGAGATTCTTAGAAAACTAGAAAATTGATGCTCAAGACAATTCAAAAAGAAAGATGACAGTTTAAAGGGATACACTAAGATATATTTCACCTTTTCAAGAAATCTTACCAAACTTTAAACTATTCACAACCATATAAAGATTGTATGTGTCCGTGACATAATTTCGCACCAAGCACATCGAACTTAATGTAAAAACAAATTTCTAGCACCTTTTTGTTTTCACATCCACTCTCTGATGCATCCAGTAACATTATAATTGTCCATGCTCAGAAGTTTCATGGAAAAAAGTTAAAAAAGAAAATAAGTTGACACATTTTTCTATTATGAGTAGATATCTAAAATCATTTTCAATCAGTTGGTGGGTAGCAAAGAATATGAGGCTGATCTGCTAAGAAGTTGAACTGAATTATGTTATGCTGCAGAATTTGAAGATAGCCATGATCTCATATATGTAGCCACACAATTCTCATACATGTAATAGGTGTATTAAATTCTTTCCTTAAAATATGTAAGCATTTCTCTTCCAATGATTTTAACATAAAAATTTGTTGGAGACTGAAGTACTATTGTGAACTTTGTTGAATTCATTGAAGATTCAAGATATGGGCACTGAATGTCATCATGCCATGGGGGGAATGATTATGATGCGACATCCAATGGTATATTCCTTTAAGCTTTGACAAAAACAAGCCATAGGGGGAATGATACTGAAGTACTGGTTATGAATGCATGACGACGGTGACTAAAACTGTAACCCTCTCGTCACGGTCCGAGCGTCTGACCGGTCCGAGTGGACTACACGGGGATAACCGAGGCGAAACCCGTTAAGGCTTCACTTCGGTTAACAACCCGAAAAAACTTTTTCATTTATTATTATCTTATCTAGATGTGTTAATTAAACCTATATGTGAAGCGACAGCGGAAAACAAGACTCACAAGAAGACTAACATCAATCGGGCCTAAGCCCAACACTTGAGAACCTTTAGAGATGTCAAAAGCTCATTTTCAGGCATGTGTTTCGAAACACGGGCTCCAGTTTAAAAAGCCAGACACCTGTACCGAAACACATCCACCCCGTTTCGGAACAGGGTCCCATTTCGCCTAGACGTTCTGGAATACGTTCCAGAACAAGCATTCATAGTGGCCAAAGTGTTTCGAGACTCGTATCAAAACAGGGGCTCACAGTAGCCAAACCGTACTGGAACGCGTTCTGATACGGGTGGCCCTGGAACCACACTCGTTTCGAAACAGCCCAACCCGTTCCGAAACACCTGCAGTATATGAGTCTCCAAAACCAGTTTTAAACATCTTTAAACGATCCCAAACGTCCCTAACGACTTCAAGAAGCAAACACAACATGCAACTACACTCTAGAGGCATACACCCTATTACATACATGCTCAAAACACACAAAGATACAAGATAAGGGCATGCATTTAAAAGATCATGCATTCACCACAAAATGGGGCATACATAGCATTTTAAGGTTTCATGCCTTAGAGCCAACATACACATAAGCATCCAAGATACGCATTAAGAGCATGGTTTACAATTCAAAACATGGCATCAACAAGCCACACCGTACATCAACATAGCAAAGGAGTCTAAACAAGCTCCTAACGCAAAATAACCACACAAATCTCCATTGCTTAACTATTACATCATTAACTTAAAAATTCATACTTGAGGGTTAAGATAGCACAACCAACACACTTGGAGGCCCTCTCCTTGCACAAGCAACTCACGAACTACGGATCTGCATTGTCGAACAAAAGAGAGCGTAAGCATAAAGCTTAGCGAGGGTAAGCTCATAAAACAAACCTCGACAATGCAGGGTCCAAGCACGAGCAACACAACCGAACAAGAATGTGTGATTTCTTACCTTCGAAGCCACATGAGTCAAAATATAAATGATGCATGAACATAATATCAAAATCATGCCATGCTCAACAAGTCCATAAACACAACCATATGGAAACTCATATATCAAGCGTATTGGCACCTAGCTATGACCCGAATACGCGGATAACAACCGTTGGAACTCGCATCCAACACTTAACCATTACCTTACGGTGGGATTACACTCATCACCGTTTCACGCGGAGGGGATTCCACTCATCCTCATGCCCCGTTGATGGGATTCCACTCGTCACCGACTAACATGTATAAGAAGGTTTCCGGGCGTACCCGTACTCCATCTTGATGACTACCATCACCAAGACCACGCGCGTACTTCGACTCTCGTGTGCACACTAAACATCCTAATGATCGATCATTGTACCCAAGCATACTAGTGTCAATACTAACTCATTTCACAACCTTTCACAACATAATTTCTTACCATTTTTCGTGCTTAGCACGTACTCACCATAATTTACCATCATGCACAAACCACATTCCATAACCACATGCACATCACAATGCATCAACGTCATGCCTCAACACACATGTATAACACAATATACATAACTGTAACCCCTTAAACCCGGCCCAGAAGAAATGGGCCAAATTTAGGAAGTCACAATTGAAAACTTTTCCCTCAAGAAATTAATTCAAATTATAATATATTAAAATAGCGTGAAATAAATTATTTCTGATAATATAGTGTCTCGATATTTATAAAATCCAAACGTTAAAATAATAATCTTATAATTTAAATAAAATTCTCAAATTTAATATTTGAAAATGCATGGTAAAAATAATAAGCCCCAAATATGAAATTATATCAAAATCCCAAAATAATCTTAATAATAAAATATTCCCAAAAATAAAGTATGCCCATACTGAAGATAAAATAGATTCGATAAAATAAATAGATCCTCCGAGTACCAAGTCACCCAGAGTCCAAGATATCTGTAAGAGAAAACTATGGGGGAGTAAGCTAAGAGCTTAGTGTGTCTCTAAAGTGCAAGAAAAACCATAATTGTAAAACATAATATTATTTTGAATAAAACCTTTTAAACCATAACACAAATCACAAGCGCAGTGCAATGCAATGCACCCAACTACATCGTCGTCCGAAGACTAAGGTTCCCCAGAACCACTCTCTACATCGTCACCAATACGAGGTGGAACTCAACCCGAAGGGTGGAACCACTGATCCGAAGTGGAATTCAGCACGAAGGATGAAACCACTAAACTTCCTCTGTAGAAATCCCAACCCATGCTCATACATATATGATGTTTAAAAATCAAATTCCATAAACACAGTTCCATAGATCCGATATTCCGTAAACATAGTTCATAAACCATAGTCCATAAATTCATAAATCATAGTTTCGAAAATCCGATGTTTCATAAATCAAATATTCCATAAATCATAACTAAAATACATTCTGAATTCATATGCACATGATGTCAATAATACAATTTTTAATACATATAATAATCACACAATGTGTAAAACACCAACATATAGAAAAATAATATATACTTTATTTTTAGCACCAGAAGAAAACACACCTTAAGCAGACAATAGCTCAAACATCGAAGATGGCTCCCAAGCTCAGACCTAACACATGGTCTAACTAAATCGAAACTAAGTCATCAAGAGTTGGAACGCTGATTGGAACGAAATCCACATGTCATCGATGTAAAGAGAAAAGACGAGTAAAAGGGCAATGGAATATTCGATTCAATGAACGTGAAACAGCAAAACCAAAACGTTTTGGGTGATAACTAGGTTGCGGCTAGAATTTTTTTAAGGTAATAGGGTTATATAGAGAGAGAGATGGTTGAAAGGGTAAAAAAAACATAGGGTTTCGGTGATAAATACACGGGGAGGGATTTTGAAATAAGATAATATAAAAGAATTATAATCATAAAAGAAATAAAACACTAGTAGCCGAAATTGATCTAGATTTAAAAACAAAAAAGGTTAATCACCCAATAAGCCCCCAAGCTTTTGATTTGATCAAAAAAAATTAATAAAATTATGATTAAAGATCATTTGACTCTAAAAATTCTCAATTTGGCCATAAGAATTAAAATTAGAGTTTTTGAATTAAAATTTCCAAATTCCAGGGTTTACAATTTGGGCGTAATTTTTGGGGTGTTACAACTCTCACACCCTTAAAAGAAATTTTGTCCTCAAAATTTTCAGACTAATGACATACTTAAAAAAATAGAGGTTTTGATAATAATTTTAAAAAGGCATTTTAGATCAGGGTACGAATGATAACATAGAGTTTTCAAAAAGACTTTAATCTCAATTTTATAGGAACGATTATGATCACGATAGGTCGCTAATTTAGAGCTCCTACGAGGTGGCATAACAATCTATCTACAAAAGGGACAATCTTAGAATTAGAGTTGGTATTTGGAGTCTCAATTCAAAACACATCTTTAATTCTTTAAAATAATAAATTTATCAGAAAATCCCAATTTGCCCCAAAACATTTAAAATGCATGCAAAAATCATTTTGACTTAAAATTTTTATGTGAGCCTCACAGTCCGAGGGTTAAACTTAGCTCTGATACCACTAAATGTAACCCCCTAAACCCGGCCCAGAAGAAATGGGCCAAATTTAGGAAGTCACAATTGAAAACTTTTCCCTCAAGAAATTAATTCAAATTATAATATATTAAAATAGCGTGAAATAAATTATTTCTGATAATAATATAAAGTGTCTCGATATTTATAAAATTCAAACGTTAAAATAATAATCTTATAATTTAAATAAAATTCTCAAATTTAATGTTTGAAAATGCATGGTAAAAATAATAAGCCCCAAATATGAAATTACATCAAAATCCCAAAATAATCTTAATAATAAAACATTCCCAAAAATAAAGTATGCCCATACTGAAGATAAAATAGATTCGATAAAATAAATAGATCCTCCGAGTACCAAGTCACCTAGAGTCCAAGATATATGTAAGAGAAAACTATGGGGGAGTAAGCTAAAGAGCTTAGTATGTCTCTAAAGTGCAAGAAAAACCATAATTGTAAAACATAATATTATTTTGAATAAAACCTTTTAAACCATAACACAAATCACAAGCGCAGTGCAATGCAATGCACCCAACTACATCGTCGTCCGAAGAGTAAGGTTCCCCAGAACGACTCTCTACATCATCACCAATCCGAAGTGGAACTCAACCCGAAGGGTGGAACCACTGATCTGAAGTGGAATTCAGCCCAAAGGATGAAACCACTGAACTTCCTCCGTAGAAATCCCAACCCATGCTCATACATATATGATGTTTAAAAATCAAATTCCATAAACACAGTTCCATAGATCCGATATTCCGGAAACATAATTCATAAATCATAGTCCATAAATTCATAAATCATAGTTTCGAAAATCTGATGTTTCATAAATCAAATATTCCATAAATCATAACTAAAATACGTTCTGAATTCATATGCACATGATGTCAATCGTACAATTTATAATACATATAATAATCACACAATGTGTAAAACACCAACATATAGAAAAATAATATATACTTTATTTTTAGCACCAGAAGAAAACACACCTTAAGCAGACAATAGCTCAAACATCGAAGATGGCTCCCAAGCTCAGACCTAACACATGGTCTAACTAAATCGAAACTAAGTCATCAAGAGCTGGAACGCTGATTGGAATGAAATCCACATGTCATCGATGTAAAGAGAAAAGACGAGTAAAAGGGCAATGGAATATTCGATTCAATGAACGTGAAACAGTAAAACCAAAACGTTTTGGGTGATAACTAGGTTGCGGCTAGAATTTTTTTAAGGTAATAGGGTTATATATAGAGAGAGTGAGACGGTTGAAAGGGTAAAAAAACATAGGGTTTCGGTGATAAATACATGGGGAGGGATTTTGGAATAAGATAATATAAAATAATTATAATCATAAAAGAAATAAAACACTAGTAGCCGAAATTGATCTAGATTTAAAAACAAAAAAGGTTAATCACCCAATAAGCCCCCAAGCTTTTGATTTGATCAAAAAAAAATTCATAAAATTATGATTAAAGATCATTTGACTCTAAAAATTCTCAATTTGGCCATAAGAATTAAAATTAGAGTTTTTGAATTAAAATTTCCAAATTCTAGGGTTTACTATTTGGGCGTAATTTTTGGGGTGTTACAACTCTCACACCCTTAAAAGAAATTTTGTCCTCAAAATTTTCAGACTAATGACATACTTAAAAAATAGAGGTTTTGATAATAATTTTAAAAAGGCATTTTAGATCAGGGTACGAATGATAACATAGAGTTTTCAAAAAGACTTTAATCTCAAATTTATAGGAACGAGTATGATCACGATAGGTCGCTAATTTAGAGCTCATACGAGGTGGCATAACAATATATCTACAAAAGGGACAATCTTAGAATTAGAGTTGGTACTTGGAGTCTCAATTCAAAACACATCTTTAATTCTTTAAAATAATAAATTTATCAGAAAATCCCAATTTGCCGCAAAACATTTAAAATGCATGCAAAAATCATTTTGACTTAAAATTTTTATGTGAGCCTCACAGTCCGGGGGTTAAACTTAGCTCTGATACCACTAAATGTAACCCCCTAAACCCGTCCCAGAAGAAATGGGCGAAATTTAGGAAGTCACAATTAAAAACTTTTCCCTCAAGAAATTAATTCAAATTATAATATATTAAAATAGTGTGAAATAAATTATTTCTGATAATAATATAAAGTGTCTCGATATTTATAAAATCCAAACGTTAAAATAATAATCTTATAATTTAAATAAAATTCTCAAATTTAATGTTTGAAAATGCATGGTAAAAATAATAAGCCCCAAATATGAAATTACATCAAAATCCCAAAATAATCTTAATAATAAAATATTCCCAAAAATAAAGTATGCCCATACTGAAGATAAAATAGATTCGATAAAATAAATAGATCCTCCGAGTACCAAGTCACCTAGAGTCCAAGATATCTGTAAGAGAAAACTATGGGGGAGTAAGCTAAAGAGCTTAGTGTGTCTCTAAAGTGCAAGAAAAACCATAATTGTAAAACATAATATTATTTTGAATAAAACCTTTTAAACCATAACACAAATCACAAGCGCAGTGCAATGCAATGCACCCAACTACATCGTCGTCCGAAGAGTAAGGTTCCCCAGAACCACTATCTACATCGTCACCAATCCGAAGTGGAACTCAACCCGAAGGGTGGAACCACTGATCCGAAGTGGAATTCAGCCCGAAGGATGAAACCACTGAACTTCCTCCGTAGAAATCCCAACCCATAAACACAGTTCCATAGATCCGATATTCCATAAATATAGTTCATAAATCATAGTCCATAAATTCATAAATCATAGTTTCGAAAATTCGATGTTTCATAAATCAAATATTCCATAAATCATAACTAAAATACATTCTGAATTCATATGCACATGATGTAAATCTTACAATTTATAATACATATAATAATCACACAATATGTAAAACACCAACATATTGAAAAATAATATATACTTTATTTTTAGCACCAGAAGAAAACACACCTTAAGCAGACAATAGCTCAAACATCGAAGATGGCTCCCATGTAACCCCCTCGTCCCGGTCTGGTCGGATGACCGATCCGAGTGGGCCACACGGGGAAAACCGAAGCGAAACCCGTTAAGGCTTCCCCTCGGTTAACGACCTAGAAAATTTCTTTTTATTTTATCTTGTCTATAGGCATAATTAAACCCTATGTGAAGTACAACAGCGGAAGATACAAACAATGCAACATACTCCGACCAACCATAACATTAAACAGCTCATTTTAATCCTTTACAGCAGGCCGTTTCGAAACGCCCTTAGGGTGTTCCGAAACGCCTTGACTTAGTCAACAGGCCAGGGTCAACCTTAGGGTGACCGTTTCGAAACAGGGGTGACCCGTATCGGAACGGCCCTAACGGTCAACTTCTCGTGGTCAACGAGATTTGACCGTTTCGAAACTTCAAAGGCCCGTTTCGGAACGCCTTCATCTCGCCAATTTCTCAAAATTCCAGTAGCAAAAATGTTCCGAAACGACCCCCATCCGTTTTGAAACGGCAGGCCAAATGCAAAGGGACCGTTCCGAAACAGGATGGCCCGTTCCGAAACGCCCCCTGTCTGCAGACTCGTTTTGGTTTTTTAAGGCACTAGGGTGCCCCAAAACACCACCAAAACACACTACAACACCATCACATTTAAACTTAAGGCAACCCAGCTATTCTAGCATGCTTCAACAAGATTAAAACAAGTCTAAACACTAAGGCAAGACATCAAGGCATGCATTCAAATAACATCATTCAACACAAAGGTAACCTCTTAGGCATATGGCTAACATTCAAACTAAGCAATTCGGGCATGAGTTACAATTCAACATGGCAATACAAACCATACAAAAGCAAGATATCAAGGAGTCTAAACAAGCTCCTAAACAACTAGAACAAACCATTAAAACAACCCATGTCCCATTGCTCAAACTATTACATGTTTAACATTTAAAAGTCATACTTGATGTACTCAAGTCAACAACCACACTTGGAGGCCCTCCACTTGCTCGAGCAACCCGCGAACTAAGGATCTGCAATGTTGAACAAAGAGAGCGTAAGCAATAATGCTTAGTGAGGGTAAGCTCTAAAAACAAACCTCAACATTGCAGGGTTTGAGCACGATCTAGCCAAGGCATTACACAAAAATACCAAGGGTCCACAAGATAAAGATGCATGAGCAATAGACAATATAAATGCCATGATCATAAGCTCAAATCCACAATACATGTAATCACATTTAAGCATCCAATTAAAGCTCATATATCTCAACACATTGATACACATATCAATCAACATTGGCACCTAGCTATGACTCAAATACGCGGATAAACATGTTGGAAACTCACATCCAACAACCACATTACCTCACGGTGGGATTACACTCATCACCGGTCTCGCGGAGGGGATTCCACTCATCCTCACGCCCCGTCGATGGGATTCCACTCATCACCGACTATATTTAAATACAATTTCCGGGCGAACCCGTACTCCTCCTTGGTGACTCAACGCCACCAAGGCCACGCACGAATTTTGACTCATGTGTACACACTAACATCCTAATGATCGATCATTTGTATTCAAGTATACTAGTGCCAATATTTACTCATTTCACATTACTCATTTCAATCAATTCCGTGCTTAGCACGTACTCACCAACAACCATCATCATGTATGTCTCAAGCATCACAATTCATGTCCTATCTCACATGTATAACACAATATACATAAGCATCCATATCACATTTCATACGAGACATACACAACCATATACATGAGTTCATCCAAAGGCTCTAGATCAAGTTTAGGATTAGGCTACCACCCCAATCCTAACTCTAGGTGGGTCTACCAAGCCCAACCTAGTCCATATACTCGAACCAACTATTTTAAAACCATGTAAAACATTTAACCACTCACCTAAGCTTCCAAGCTCAAAGACCAAGCAAGCAACCACCTTCAATTTCCCGGATTCACTTCCGATGCTTCACCGATGCCCAAACCCGATTCTAATCATCTCAAACACAAACAAAACATTCATAATCAATATCTCATCATCGAAACTAACCCGGATCAACATTAGCAAGCATTCAACACTCAAAATCAACCCCAAAACAGAATTTCCGAGCAGCCCCTAAAACCCACTGAAATCTTCCATTTCAAGCATCCAAACAACCTTCAAATTCACCCAAAGTGACCCTCATATATCATACTACCAACAGCCCCCAAAATCCAACATTAACCAACCCCTAAAACCACTTTAAAACCCTCCAAAAACCCCTTGGAAACTCAATTCCGAAAATTTCCCAAAATCATTTGAAATTCACATATAATATACCATTTGACCTCTATACACCATAACTAAGCATATCGAATCAAAACATTTCATTTATCAACATAAAGATCTCATTTTTAATCAAAATATTCAAAACTTCCATTTTCTAAAAACTTCACGAAAACGAAAATAAATGGTACTTTCATGGAGAGGGAGGTGAGGGGAAGTCAAAAATGCTATTACCTTTCAAAACGGAGTTGAAATGAGAGGGCTTTTGAATGGAACAGTAGATTTGGGTAGGGAGCTCTTGTTTCCCGATGGTGAAGAAGAGAATGAATAGTAGATGGGTTGGGTGTTTTTGTTTTGTTTTAATTTAAAGGCACAAGGACCTTTTTGCCCTTAATGAAATAGGGTATTCACAAGGGCACACAATCCATGGCTATTTGGGATTAAATTGCAAAAACATAGTCAATCATTAAATTAATTAATTGAAAACAAAACCCGAGCCAATGAAGTAAGTTATAAAACCGAGCCCCAAAACAATATTAAAATATTATTTTCACCTAACCCCTAAACTCGGGTGTTACATCCCAAGCTCAGACCTAACACATGGTCTAACTAAATCGAAACTAAGTCATCAAGAGCTGGAACGCTGATTGGAACGAAATCCACATGTCATCGATGTAAAGAGAAAAGACGAGTAAAAGGGCAATGGAATATTCGATTCAATGAACGTGAAACAGCAAAACCAAAACGTTTTGGGTGATAACTAGGTTGCAGCTAGAATTTTTTTAAGGTAATAGGGTTATATATAGAGAGAGAGACGGTTGAAAGGGTAAAAAAATAGGGTTTCGGTGATAAATACATGGGGAGGGATTTTGGAATAAGATAATATAAAAGAATTATAATCATAAAAGAAATAAAACACTAGTAGCCGAAATTGATCTAGATTTAAAAACAAAAAATGTTAATCACCCAATAAGCCCCCAAGCTTTTGATTTGATCAAAAAAAATTCATAAAATTATAATTAAAGATCATTTGACTCTAAAAATTCTCTATTTGGCCATAAGAATTAAAATTAGAGTTTTTGAATTAAAATTTCCAAATTCTAGGGTTTTCAATTTGGGCGTAATTTTTGGGGTGTTACAATAATCACATTAATCACAATTAAAACATGAGGCATACACAACATTTAAAGTTCAACCAAAGTCTCTAACTAAAGCTTGGGATTAGACTACCAATCTAATCCCAACTCTAGGTGGGTTTACCAAGCCCGACCTAGGTCCACATGCTTGAACCAACGTTTGAAAACCAATTTAAAAATGTAGAACAACTCACCTACTAATCCAAGCTCAACAACTCTAGCCGATCAAGCTCCCAACGGTTCCAGATTCGATCCTGAGGCTTCACCAACACAATTCCTTGTCTCTAAACAATCAAACACACTCTATTAATCACCAAAACAACCACAAACCACTGCTGTAACTTATAACACCAATTAAGCATCAAATCAAGCCAAGAACACCTACAAAACTCTCATTTTCGAGCAGTTCATAAGCACATCCAAAAACCATCGATTCCAACACTTGTAACACACCTAAAAGCTTCCAAAACAACCCCTAACTATCAACCAACCATCAGCCAACAAGTTCTCACCCAAAATAGCCCCAAAACCAACCTTAAACCCTTCTAAAACCCCCAACAAAACCCAAATCCGAAAATCAACATAAAACCAAGTAAAAATCACATATGTTGGACCATTTGGGTTGCTAATAACATAAATAATGATAAGAAATCAAAAGCTTCAACATTGAACAACAAAGTTTGGATTTTTAATTTAAAAGCTCAAAAACTCAAAATACAAAAGAGTTGGTTTCATGGAAAACTAAATACATGGGGAGAAAGAGGAAGGTGAGGACAACTCGAAAGTGTTATTACCTTTTAAAAATCACCAAGGATGATGGAGGGAGGAGATGGAATAGTAACTCAATGGTGGGAGGGGTTTTCACGTTGAAAGTGTTTGGAGGTAGAAGATGATAGCATTTTTTGAGTGTTTGAAATAAAAGAAAGGGTTTTATTTTACAAATCCAAGTATTTACAAAATTGCCATTAATGAGAAATGGCTCTCTTCCAATTTCTAAAATCCATGGGATTTGGGTTTTAAATCAAACAATCCCAACATAAATTTTATTTGTTTTGAAAACACGAGGCCCAAAATATTATTTTAATA
Organism: Hibiscus trionum; assembly: GCA_030270665.1. Classification (NCBI taxonomy): domain Eukaryota; kingdom Viridiplantae; phylum Streptophyta; class Magnoliopsida; order Malvales; family Malvaceae; genus Hibiscus; species Hibiscus trionum. The sequence goes on from BSYR01000005.1 coordinate 26,890,566, forward strand.
TCTTAATTTCACCCGACCCCCAAACCCGGGTGTTACAACTCTCCCCCACTTAAGGAATTTCATCCCCAAAATTACCTGACGGAAACAGATACGGAAACTGCTCAAGCATATCAGCTTTCCTCTCCCACGTGACCTCTTCCACACCTCTATGTCTCCACAACACTTTGACCAACTCTATGGTCTTACCACGCAACACCTTGCTATCAGAAGCAAGTATCTCAACTGGTTCTTCATTGTAAGACAAATCTGGATTCAGTTCTATCTCCTCAACAGGCATAACGTGAGACAGATCTGATCTATATCTCCTAAGCATCGACACGTGGAAAACATTGTGGATCTTCTCTAACTCAGACGGCAATCTCAAACGGTAAGCTACTGGCCCAATCCACTCAACTATCTCATACGGACCGATAAACCTCGGACTCAACTTGCCTTTCCGGCCAAATCGCATTACCTTCTTCCACAGAGATGCTTTCAGAAACACTTTCTCACCCACTGAAAACTTAATCTCTTTTCTCTTCAGATCTGCGTAAGATTTCGGACGATCAGAAGCTGCTTTCAAACGGTCACAAATCAACTTCACTTTTTCGGTAGTCCCCTTAAGCAAATCTGGCATAGGTAAAAATTCCTGACCCGTTTTAGCCCAATAGATCGGAGTCCTACATCGTCTACCATACAATGCCTCATAAGGAGCCATCTGTATACTAGCCTGGTAACTGTTGTTGTAAGCAAACTCAACTAAGGGTAAATGCTTCTCCCAAGAACCCTGGAAGTCAATCACACAACAATGGAGCATATCCTCTAATATATGTATCACTCGCTCTGACTGTCCATCTGACTGCGGATGATACGAAGTACTGAAATGCAAACGACTACCTAGGGCACTATGCAAACAACTCCAGAACCTCGCTGTGAACCTCGGATCTCTGTCTGATACAATAGACTTCGGAACTCTGTGCAACCTCACAATCTCGTGAATGTACAAATTTGCCAACTTGTCTAAAGAATCTGTGGTGTTCACTGATAAGAAATGAGCACACTTAGTGAATCTATCAACTATCACCTAAAGAGAATTCTTCTTTGAAGGAGACAACGACAACCCTGCCATAAAGTCCATAGTGATTCTCTCCCACTTCCATTCCGGAATCTTCAAAGGCTGTAACAAACCTGAAGGAACCTGATGTTCTACCTTCACCCTATGACAAACCATGCAACGGCTCACATACTCGGCTACATCCTTCTTCAAACCAACCCAGAAATAATCACTCTTCAAATCTTGGTACATCTTAGTATTGCCCGAATGCATAGAAAAAGGACTCGAATGTGCTTCGCTCAGTATCATACGTCTCAACTCAACATCTTCAGGTACAACAACACTGTCTCTAAAACACAACACATTCTCATTACTGAAACTGTACTCGGTCGGTCTACCTTCGGCTATGTCCTGAACATGCGGAACTAGTGATGCATCTTGTAACTGCTTCTCTCTGGTCATCTGAATCAACGAAGGCTTCACTTGCAACTCGGTAATCAAACCACCATCCCCTGATACACTAAGCCTGGCAAACATAGCTCGCAACTCAACTGTAACTTTTCTGCTCAACGCATCGGCCACTACATTTGCCTTACCCGGATGGTACTCAATAGTCAAATCATAGTCTTTCAACAGTTCAAGCCATCTTCTCTGCCTCAAGTTCAACTCTCTTTGGGTCATCAAATACTTCAAGCTCTTATGATAAGTGTAAACCATGCACTTCTCACCATACAAGTAGTGACGCCAAATCTTCAACGCAAACACAACTGCTGCCAACTCAATGTTGTGCGTAGGCTAGTTCTTCTCGTGCACCTTCAACTTTCTCGAAGCATAAGCAACAACTCTTCTTTCTTGAACCAGAACACAACCTAAACCTACGTAGGAAGCATCACTATAGATCACGAACTCTTTCCCTGAAACTGGCTGTACTAGCACTAGAGCATTCGTCAAAGCTTCTTTTAATTTCTCAAAAGCACTCTGTCTCGCATCTGACCACTCAAACTTAACTCCTTTTTGCAACAATTTAGTCAATGGAGCAGCTACTCTAGAGAAACCATCAACGAACCTCCTATAGTAACCAGCTAATCCTAGGAAACTCCTAATCTCAGTCACTGACTTAGGTTGTTTCCACTCAACAATAGCTTCAATCTTCGTCAGATCAACATGGATACCTTCAGCTGACATAACATGGCCAAGAAACACAACCTCTCAAATCCAGAACTCACATTTACTAAGCTTAGCATACAACTGATTGCTCATCAATCTCTCCAAAACAAGTCTCAAATGCTCATCATGTTCTTCCTCTGATCTCGAGTACACAAGGATGTCGTCTATGAAAACAACTACAAATCGGTCTAGATAGTCTCGGAAAACTCTGTTCATCATATCCATGAAAGCGGCTGGTGCATTCGTGAGCCCAAACGACATCACAAGGAACTCATAATGACCGTATCTAGTCATAAAGGCTGTCTTCGGGACATCACACTCTTTTACCTTCAACTGATAGTACCCTGATCTCAAATCTATCTTCGAAAACACTGAGGCACCCTTCAACTGATCAAACATGTCATTTATACGAGGCAACATATACTTGTTCTTTACTGTCAACTGGTTCAACTGTCTGTAGTCAATACACATCCTCATATTGTCATCCTTCTTCACAAACAGCACGGGAGCACCCCAAGGTGAACTACTAGGCCTAATAAAACCTCGGTCTAACAACTCCTAAAGTTGACTTTTCAACTCTTTCAACTCTTTCGAAGCCATACGGTACAGAGCAATAGAAACTGGAGTAGACCCTGAAACAGTCTCAATCACAAACTCTACATCTCTGTTGGGAGGCAAACCCGGTAACTCTTCTGGAAACACATCCGGATAATCACAAACTGTTCTGATATCTTTCGGTCTAACCTCGCTCATATTCGGATTCATCACGTACGCTAAATAAGCCCCACAACCCGAGTCCATCAACCTATGAGCCTCTAAAGCCAACGTAACGTTCGATAAGAACTTAACGTTCTCGCCTACTACCACTACCTCGTAGTCATCGAAAAGCTTCAACAAAGTTCTTTTTGTCTCAAAATCTACACTAGCTCTGTGCTCAACCAACCAATCCATACCCAAGATGATATCAAAACCGTAGAACGGAAGCTCCATCATATCAACCGGAAACACATGACCCTGAATCTTCAACGGACACCTCCTATACATCCATCTAACTACAACTGTCTCACCAAAGGTACTAGTCACATGCATCCCTACATCTAAGATCTCAACAGGTATGTCTAACTTCTTTGCATGCTCACTCAAAATGTAAGAATGCGTGGAATTTGAATCAACTAAGGAAAGAAAAGACGTGAACTGTAACTCAAAATTACCTGCTATCACATATGTGTCATTCCCTGCCTCTCTCTGTGCGTAGACTCTAGCTGGTCAACCGGCCTCTGGCTGAACTACCACAACATGAGCAAGATTCCTCGGTGCCTCTATCCTAGGAGCATCAACCCTCGGCTGGAAAGAACCACGACCGCGCCCACGACATCTCTAATAGTCAATCGCTCTCGTAGGAGCTTGTGCCTGAACCGGTGGCAGTGCCGCCTGATGTGGACACTCTCTCCTGAAGTGGTCTCTCAATCCACAGTTCCAGCAAGCATGATAGTTTCCCCAACACTCTCCCGAATGATGTCTCCCACATCGGGCACACTCGGGCAAACGACCTCCAGCTCTATGGCCATGGTGGCCTCCGCCATGCCTATGGTCAAACTGATGTCCATTGCCCTGATGCCTCTTGGCATCACTACGATCAAAGTTGTTGTGCCTCTTCCCTGAACTAGTTCCTCCCGAACGCTTGGTCAGCCCCAAGCTATGATCAATGTCCTTGGCCCTAGCGACCAAGGAATCAAAATCAGAATAATCAGTAGCCAAGGTGTACCTCTTGACTTCCTCATGAAGTCCATACCTGAACCGATCACAACGGTCCCTCTCAGTAGGAACTAACTACGGAGCATACTGACTCAATCGGACAAAGCAGATCTCATAATTTGTCACTGAGGTGTCTCCCTGAACAAGAGCAATGAACTCCCGCTTCTTATCATCTAGATATCTCGGGTCCAAATACCTCTTCCTGAAAGCAGTCTCAAAGAAATTCCAACTGATCTCGGCCTCAGGCACGCCGGTAGTAATGGTGACCCACCAAGTGTAGGCATCACCCTGAAGAAACGAAACTACACAGCCCAACTTACGAGTACCAACACATCCCATATGAGCTAGAATGCGGACTGTGTTCTCCAGCCACAACTTTGACCTCTCAGGTGTAGATCCCCTGAACTCATCTGCTCCTAGGCTACGAAGCCTCTCTAAACGGTAAGCTAGCATCATCTCCTCTCGGCTGAGCTGCAGTCTGAGCTCCGGCAACTGCAGCCTGAAACGCTCCCGTTATAGCTTGAACTAGCGGAGCCATATCTATTCCAGCAGGACCTTGGCCACCCTGACCAACCTGAGGTCCCGCTCCCTCAGCTCTAGCCTCGCCTTCCACATCAGGCTGAGGAGGTGGTGGTGGAGGAGCTCTGACTCCAACAGCAGGCTCTTCCACAAAAGCCTCTACTCCAACCACCGGCTCATTAACATGAGCCGTGTTGAGTGTGTAAAAGTTCTATCTTTTACCCCTTATTTAACCCATATTTCTGCTACATTCAAGCATAATTCATTGCATTTAGGTATAGTTTCACATATACATCACAATTAGATAAAAAGGCACAGTTGCTACTGATTTTGGCTATTTATTGCAGGTAGCTGTTGTGGCAGACTCAGGGCAGTGAAGAAGCAGAGTTGGAACACAGGACTAGAGTCAAGAAGGAGGACGCTGCCATGGCAGCCATGACGACAGCAATGGTGAAGGGAAAATTAAAGTGGATCTCGATAGATAGAGGAATTCAAGCCGGTATGTCATGGGCCACTCCTATATTTTTCTGAGCCCTAGAGCAGAATGAAGGCCAAGCCCAAAGTTCAAGGAAGAAACCCAAAGCAAGAAGAGAGGACGAATTAAAGGTATCTAATCAAAAGATTTAATCTTAATTAGAGTTGTATTTTAGTTTGAACTTGTATTCTTACCTTATTAGAAAACTTGAACCCAAGGCCTATATAAAGGCATATAATTCGACCTAGGAAAGGATATCTCATTCTCTAGCCGTCTTCCCCAAAACCCTAGTCGTTTTCCCCTCTCATCATGTTCTAAATTTCCCCTAGGGCTAAGGGTTGATTCTGTAAAGTAGTTGCAAGGATTGTACTGTTTTAGGAATTTTCTGTTCAATAAAATAAAACTTCAAGTTTGCTTATTCTGGTTTCAACATCTTGCAAGAGTATCAGGAGAGCATTGTGAGATTATTTATTTACTTAATATCGGGAGAGTTAAGTATACGAAAGGAATAAGTGCGGGTTCTCCAGTTTATGATTGAACTATCTTGGACCTAGGGATAGGACGAGGTTAAGTGGCTAAGGAAGAATTCAACAACGTTGGTGTTCACCCTTTTATTCACGCCGGGAGGTATCATCCAAGAAATGTCATCAACAGTACTTGGACCTAGGGATAGGACAAGTCACAGCAGGGATTCTTGCCAAGCTTGAAGTATAGAGTTGTGTGATCGCTGCCGCGACAACAACAGAATGCTGCCACGACAGGTGCTGTCGCGACAGGGAAGATAACAGAACATGAGTTCTTATACAGTACAACACCTGCACTACCAAGCAGATCAATACCGACCTATTTCTTAACCCTAAAAACTTCGTTATCTTATATTCAATATTCTTTAATATTATTTCCCAATAATTTAAACTCATTTCTTTCTCTCTTGTGCAGAAATCCAAGGATAAAGCTATTTCCAGTCCCTGTGGATTCGACATCCGATACTTTAAGTATCACTTTACTACTTGTGTCGTGTACACTTGCACTACATTGTGATAGGACTTTTGACACGCAACATGTTTTTGGCGCCGTTGCCGGGGACTGACAACATATCTCCACCCTTACCTTTACTGCACTTTCTTTTTAATTTTTCTGTTTTTATTAGGACTGTTTACCCTCTGCTTTTCACAAGGTTTTTCGTTTGCTTATGCGCAGATCAAGACGAGGCAAAGAACCTGAGTACAAACTAGATCCTGAAATCGAACGTTCGTGCAACCTCAGGAACCGAGTTCATCTTTTGATAGCTAGAAACGATTATCTCGAGGAACAGATAGAAGCAATGCATAACGGGGTAAACAACCCAAAGAATCTTGAAGATCCTCCCATCGATGAAGGGAACGAACAGTTAGAAGCAATGCATAAGGGGGTAAACAACCCATGGCAGTTTGTGTTGTTGTTTAACTCTAGGTTAAAACTTTTCCCATGAAAGCTTAAATCTAAATGGTCCGGCCCCTTCCAAGTTGTGCAGGTTTTCCCCCATGGTGCCATCACGATCAAATCCTTAAAACACGGGCACCAATTTAAAGTAAACGGACAGAGACTAAAGCATTATCAAGGGACTGAAGCCCCAAGGATGCAGGAAGTAGTTACTTTAGGAGATGCCCCTCAAGGCATCCCTAATTTAACTTAGTTTTTATTTTTTTTTATTTTATTTCTTTTATTTATTTATTAGGAATTAAGAATTATTTTATTTTATTTTTAGGAACTAAGGTTTTATTTAATTATTTTTAGGAAATAAGGGAAACAAGGAGAGGAGAAAAAGTGAACCAGCCCACCAAATCAACAGCAGCCCAAAAAGCCCAAAGGATGAGTCTGTCGTCACAGCCTATCATCAACTGTCCCGACAGTCACGGAAAATACAGCCTGTCAACATGCTATCGCGGTAGACACGCAAACGCGTAACAGACGCGTAGCATACACGAAAACGTGTGACAAACGCATCAGAAACTGCGTAACAGCTAGCCCCGTTATTCGCGCCTGCCGTTACAACTCTAACGGGCAGAAAACCATTCATCTATATAAACTTACATTCACTATTCATTTTTCACCTCACTTTTACTCTTTCAACTTGATCTCTCTCTAGATCTCAAATTTCTCTTTATTTTCCACAGCCTTGCAACTATGACTAGCAGACAAACTCGCAGAAGTGCTGCCTACAGCTCTTCTGTAGCAGTGAGCACACCCAGCCACAGTGCCATCCCAAACTGCTTTGCCTCCACCGACTCTGCCGGCATATACTACCAATCTTTCCAAAAGAGTGAGATGTGGGAAGAAAGGGGTTTTCCTTACAACGAGTCCACGGGAGACCTAAGGCTTGAACCCTTCATTGCAAAGAAGATCCATACCTTGAAGTGGCAACGGTTTGCTGCCCAGCCAGAAGAAATGAATGTCACGTTGGTCCGAGAATTTTATGTTGCCGTCGACAGCAAGGATACCACGACCGTGACGGTACGAGGTAAAGAACTTACTTTTGAGCCTTCCTACATCAACACTCTCTACGGCCTCCATGTCAGTAGAAGGGAAGACGCCCACAGAAGGTTCGTCGAGAGTCTGTCGCCGGCAGACTATGATGTTGTGATGGCAGAAGTGACGGAAGAGGGGACAGAATGGAACACCGACCCAAAGCATCGGTGGATGGTGAAAAGAACTCAACTTACTCCTGAGGCCAAATTATGGAACCACTTCGTAAAGAAGAGAATCATGTCTTCCTCCCATAACAACACGGTCAACTGACCCAGGTTAGCACTTGTTCATTCAATTTTAAATGAGAAAACCATCAATGTCGGCCGATACATAAGGGAGGGGATTTTGGAATGTACTCTTCGACCATCGGGACCTCTTGTCTTCCCGTACCTCATCACCAAAATCTGCCGAGGGCACAACGTTCCAGAAATTGCCGAAGACTTCAAAGTCCGAGGGAAAGGGTGGACGGAGCGTAACATCTTCAGCCTCATGGAGCTGAAAGCAGCCACCATTCTGTCCTTCTTCAACCCATCTGCCACAGCAGAGGAGCCGGCAGGCCCCAGTCAGCCAGAACATGCCGCAGCAGAGCAGCCAACAGCAGCAACCCCTTTAGCAGATGCCTCCACTCAGATTTTGGCCACACTAAAAAAGATGGAGGAAAGGCAGCTTGGTATGATGAGTTTCGTAAGGGACTTCACGGTAACCACGGTACAATTTATTTATAATAATTTAAATTTTGCAAATGTACCATTCCCTACCTTCCCAGAATAGTATTTTGTTGCTCCCACACCTGCTCCTACTCCTGCTGCCACACTAAAGACCCCATCTGCTGCCTTTACTCCTACTCCGGCCGCGACAGTTGAAGGCGGCAGCCACACTGCCATTGCCATAGCCAGAGGTAGGGGTGTGCAAAACCGGGTTCGGTTAACCATTAGCAAATTATTTCGGTTAACCGATAAGTTCGGGTCATTAAATTCTCGACCCTAAACCGTATCCATTCAACCGGTTAACCGTTTAGTCGGTTAACCGAAAAATTCGGTTCGGTTCGGTTCGAGTAACGGTTTTTTATTTTGTTTATTAAAAATATAAATTTTAATAATATGTTAGAAAAAAGTACATACTTTTTAAAATCGACACATGATATTATTATCTTTTCTAATACTAGCAAGTTAAACACTTAAACTTGATAAAATAAAATTATGGTTTTACTTTTGGGGAATGAGAAAATAAAATAAAATTTAATTTTTTTAATATAAAATAATAAAATAACATATAATATAATAATATATATTATATAATCGGTCGGTTCGGTTACCCAGTTTATCCCAAAACCGTAAACCGTAACCGAACCGGTTTCTTTTAAAAAAATAAAAACCCGAACCGAAACCGAATTTTTCGGTTCGGTTAACCAATTTTTCGGTTCGGTTTTTTCGGGTTTCGGAATCGGTTTCGGTTTTTCGGTTTTTTTGCACACCCCTAGCCAGAGGCGAGAAAAGAAAGGAGTCGCTGCCAGAACTCGACGACGATTACTTTGAAGGGTTCTCCTCTTCATCCGTCTGGCAAGACTCTGACGGGGAGCCCTCTGTTGCTCGAAACCTTTCGAAGGAGTTCACTCCAATGAAGAGGCAGAAGCCCAACCAAGCTGGTGAAGGACCATCCGGCCAGAGCAAGTCTGCTAGCAGCAGCAGCAGCTCCAAAGACGAGGTACAAGTGCTGGACAAGCTACCCCAAATCACACCCACTCGTATCTAGCCGCCAAGGGAAGCCAAAAAGAAAACTGCCTCCACCTCCCCTAGCACTCTGCCGGCACCCACAATGAAGGTCACTGCCCACCGGCAGCTACAGATCAGCAGCAGCAGCGATGACAACTCCTCAAATTATGTTCTATCTTATTTTTGTTGTCTTGTTGTTTTATTTATTTTGTGATGTATTTTGTTTTCATTTCGTTTTCTTTTTCATCACTGTCATAGTACATTGAGGGTAATGCAACCCTCGAGTTTGGGGGTGGCACCCCTCCAGTAATGAAGTGTCTTTTGTGTTTTAAAATTATGTCTAAGAGTTAGTTACTATTTAGTTTATTTTTGTCAAAAAAATCATTTGGCTTAAGTCTTTGAACTGAACTTACCTGCCGCGACAGACTCTGTCGTGGCAGTGCCTTTAGGATATTTTTAGGAACAATTTAGAGCCTTACTATAGTTCTGATCTTTAAACACCCTTTTGTGACTCTTATGCTGTCTAGACTTCTACTAGTAAACTAGAATAGGAAAAACTTAAACACTTGAGTTGCCTCTAGAGGTGCCTAACATTGGCTCTAGGAAAAGAAGATAAGAAAATTTAGACTTAATACACTCAGAGGTGCCTAAAACCGACTCTAGGAAGTTAGCTAGAGGTTCCCAAAAAAGGCTCTAGTTAAACTTAAAATAAGAAAAGAAAACCGAATCTAAGAAAAACTAAAGGAGCCTAAGAATTGCCTCCAAGAAAATGAAAGTTGGCATAAAAATTCAAGTAAGTAGCTTAACTATTCTAGTAAATTAAAGGAGTCTAAGCACATATCTGTTCACAAAGCATGCACACACTTCACGAGACCTATAGCACGGTTCCGAATAAATCCAAGAAATGTCAGACAAGGTGTTGTTCGTGATAGAGCATGTGTGGTAGGTAATGGAAAGTTCACTGAATTAAGCCAAACAAAAAAATAGGTCATAATTGCTTGAGGGCAAGCAAGAACTTGAGTTTGGGGGTGTGTTGAGTGTGTAAAAGTTCTGTCTTTTACCCCTTGTTTAACCCATATTTCTGCTACATTCAAGCATAATTCATTGCATTTAGGTATAGTTTCACATATACATCACAATTAGATAAAAAAGGCACAGTTGCTACTGATTTTGGCTATTTATTGTAGGTAGTTGTTGTGGCAGACTCAGGGCAGTGAAGGAGTAGAGCTGGAACACATGACTATAGTCAAGAAGGAGGACGCTGCCATGGCCGCTGTCGTGGCAGCCATGACGACATCAATGGTGAAGGGAAAAGTAAAGTGGATCTTGGCAGATAGAGGAATTCAAGCCGGTCTGTCGTGGGCCACTCCTATATTTTTCTGAGCCTTGGAGCAGAATGAAGGCCAAGCCCAAAGTTCAAGGAAGAAACCCAAAGTAAGAAAAGAGGACGAATTAAAGGCATATAATCAAAAGATTTAATCTTAATTAGAGTTGTACTTTAGTTTGAACTTGTATTCTTAATTTATTAGAAAATTTGAACCCAAGGCCTATATAAAGACATGTAATTCGACCTAGGGAAGGATATCTCATTCTCTAGCCGTCTTCCCCAAAACCCTAGTCGTTTTCCCCCTCTCATCATGTTCTAAATTTCCCCTAGGGCTAAGGGTTGATTCTGTAAAGTAGTTGCAAGGATTGTACTGTTTTAGGAATTTTCTGTTCAATAAAATTAACCTTCAAGTTTGCTTATTCTGGTTTCAACATCTTGCAAGAGTATCGGGAGAGCATTGTGAGATTATTTATTTACTTAATATCAGAAGAGTTAAGTATACGAAAGGAATAAGTGCGGGTTCTCTAGTTTATGGTTGAACTATCTCGGACCTAGGGATAGGACGAGGTTAAGTGGATAAGGAAGAATTCAACAACATTGGTGTTCACCCTTTGATTCACGCCGGGAGGTATCATCCGAGAAGTGTCACCAACAGTACTTGGACCTAGGGATAGGACAAGTCACAGCAGGGATTCTTGCCAAGCTTGAAGTACAGAGTTGTGTGATCGCTGCCGCGACAACAAAAGACTGCTACCACGATAGGTGCTGCCGCGACAGGGAAGATAACAGAACAAGAGTTCTTATACAGTGCAACACCTGCACTACCAAGCAGATCAATACCGACTTATTTCTTAACCCTGAAAACTTCGTTATCTTATATTCAATATTCTTCAATATTATTTCCCAATAATTTAAACTTTTTTCTTTCTCTCTTGTGCAGCAATCCAAGGATAAAGCTATTTCCAGTCTCTGTGGATTCGACATCCGATACTTTAAGTATCACTTTACTACTTGCGTCGTGTACACTTGCACTACATTGTGATAGGACTTTTGACACGCAACAAGCCGCAACATGAGGTTCCTGACGAACCAACCTCGGTATACCTCTAGGCCTCGACATAACCGCTCACAGATAACAACTACAACAACAACAACAACATACAAAAATTGGGAGTCTACTCAACATGCTTCAAACAACATACATCAACGATCAAACAAGCAAACATCAAGGCATACTTGTAAAACAAGAAAACATACTTACATGGCAAGCAAACACCGTGCAATTGCAATTCAAGAATTTAACTTACCTCACTTACTTTCTCGAGGTCTCGGAAACCTCAGGCTCTGATACCAACAAGTGTAACCCCCTCGTCCCAGTCCGGGCGTCTGACCGGTTCGAGTGGGCAACACAGGGATAACCGAGGTGAAACCTGTTAAGGATTCACTTCGGTTAACAACCTGAGAAAACTCTTTCATTTATTATTATCTTGTCTAGATTCGTTAATTAAACCTATGTGTGAAGCGACATCGGAAAACAAGACTCACAAGAAGACTAACATCAACCGGGCCTAAGCCCAACACTTGAGAACCTTTAGAGATGTCAAAAGCCCATTTTCAGGCCTGTGTTTCAAAACAGGTTTTGCCTATTTCGAAACACGGGCTCCAGTTTAAAAAGCCAGACACCCGTACCGAAACGCATCTACCCCGTTTCGGAATAGGGTCCCATTTCGCCTAAACGTTCTGAAACACATTCTGAAACAGACATTCGCAGTGGTCAAAGTGTTTCGAGACTCGTATCGGAACAGGGGCTCACAGTAGCCAAACCGTACCGGAACGCGTTCCGCTACGGGTGGCCCTGGAACCACACCCGTTCCGAAACAGCCCAACCCGTTCCGAAACACCTGCAGTCTGGGAGTCTCCAAAATCAGTTTTAAACATCTCTAAACGATCCCAACGCCCCTAACGACTTCAAGAAGCAAACACAACATGCAACCACACTCTAGAGGCATACACCCTATTACATACATGCTCAAAACACACAAAGATACAGGATAAGGGCATGCATTTAAAAGATCATGCATTCACCACAAAAGGGGGCATACATAGCATTTTAAGGTTTCATGCCTTAGAGCCAACATACACATAAGCATCCAAGATATGCATTAAGAGCATGGTTTACAATTCAAAACATGGCATCAACAAGCCACACCATACATCAACATAGCAAATGAGTCTAAACAAGCTCCTAACGCAAAATAACCACACAAATCCCCATTGCTTAACTATTACATCATTAACTTAAAAATTCATACTTGAGGATTAAGATAGCACAACCAACACACTTGGAGGCCCTCTCCTTGCACAAGCAACCCACGAACTACGAATCTGCATTATCGAACAAAAGATAGCGTAAGCATAAAGCTTAGTGAGGGTAAGCTCATAAAACAAAACTCGACAATGCAGGGTCCAAGCACGAGTAACACAATCGAACAAGAATGCATGCTTTCTTACCTTCGAAGCCACATGAGTCAAAATATAAATGATGCATGAACATAATATCAATATCATGCCATGCTCAACAAGTCCATAAACACAACCATATGGAAACTCATATGTCAAACGTTTTGGCACCTAGTTATGACCCGAATACGCGGATAACAACCCTTGGAACTCACATCCAACAGTTAACCATTACCTTACGGTGGGATTACACTCGTCACCGTTTCACGCGGAGGGGATTCCACTCGTCCTCACGCCCCGTCGATGGGATTCCACTCATCACCGACTAACATATATAAGAAGGTTTCTGGGCGTACCCGTACTCCATCTTGATGACTACCATCACCAAGACCACGCGCGCATTTCGACTCTCGTGTGCACACTAAACATCCTAATGATCGATCATTGTACCCAAACATACTAGTGCCAATACTAACTCATTTCACAACCTTTCACAACACAATTTCTTACCATTTTCTGTGCTTAGCACGTACTCACCATGATTTACCATCATGCACAAACCACATACCATAACCACATGCACATTACAATGCATCAACGTCATGCCTCAACACATATGTATAACACAATATACATAACCACATTAATTACAATTAAAACATGAGGCATACACAACATTTAAAGTTCAACCAAAGTCTGTAACTAAAGCTTGGGATTAGACTACAAATCTAATCCCAACTCTAGGTGGGTTTACCAAGCCCGACCTAGGTCCACATGCTTGAACCAACGTTTGAAAACCAATTTAAAAACGTAGAACCACTCACCGACTAATCCAAGCTCAACAACTCTAGCTGATCAAGCTCCCAACGGTTCCAGATTCGATCCCGAGGCTTCACCAACACAATTCCTTGTCTCTAAACAATCAAACACACTCTATTAATCACCAAAACAACCACAAACCACTGATGTAACTTATAACACCAATTAAGCATCAAATCAAGCCAAGAACACCCACAAAACTCTCATTTTCGAGCAGCTCATAAGCACAGTAAAAAACCATCGATTCTAACACTTGTAACACACCTAAAAGCTTCCAAAACAACCCCTAACTATCAACCAACCATCAGCCAACAAGTTCTCACCCAAAATAGCCCCAAAACCAACCTTAAACCCTTCTAAAACCCCCAACAAAACCCAAATCCGGAAATCAACATAAAACCAAGTAAAAATCACATATGTTGGACCATTTGAGATGCTAATAACATAAATAATGATAAGAAATCAAAAGCTTCAACATTGAACAACAAAGTTTGGATTTTTAACTTAAAAGCTCAAAAACTCAAAACACAAAAGAGTTGGTTTCATGGAAAACTAAATACATGGGGAGAAAGAGGAAGGTGAGGACAACTTGAAAGTGTTATTACCTTTTAAAAATCAATAAGGATGATGGAGGGAGGATGTGGAATAGTAACTCAATGGTGGGAGGGGTTTTCACGTTGGAAGTGTTTGGAGGTAGAAGATGATAGCAATTTTTTTGGTTTTTGAAATAAAAGAAATGGTTTTATTTTACAAATCCAATTATTTACAAAATTGCCATTAATGAGAAATGACTATCTTCCAATTTCTAAAATCCATGGGATTTGGGTTTTAAATCAAACAAGCCCAACATAAATTTTATTTGTTTTGAAAACACAAAGCCCAAAATATTATTTTAATATCTTAATTTCACCCAACCCCAAACTCGGGTGTTACAAAACCGAACAAATCAGGCTCGATTAAAGCACCCTAAACCAGCGACCAATCAAAGATTATGTCGAACGACGACATTAAAAGGTGGCGACAATCTCGCCAGCTAACAGTTAGATAACGGCGACGACGACTATAATGGCAAAGAAGAAAAAAGATTTAGGGATTTTTTTATCTAGGAATTGACTCTGGTAGGAATATAATCCAATTATTTAAAAATAAAAATAAAAAATTAATTGTTAACTGTATAGTAAAAATATGAAAAATAATTTAATTCAAAATCTAATTTTATTTTAAATATTTATTAATTATA
Organism: Hibiscus trionum; assembly: GCA_030270665.1. Taxonomy (NCBI): domain Eukaryota; kingdom Viridiplantae; phylum Streptophyta; class Magnoliopsida; order Malvales; family Malvaceae; genus Hibiscus; species Hibiscus trionum. Next base: position 26,905,581 of record BSYR01000005.1, read on the forward strand.
TGTTGAGTCCTTCAGATTTTTAATCTTTATTAATCAATTTAATGGTGTTCAGCATTAGTGGTGTTTAACAGTGTTCGACGCACGTGGTAGACTCATCCTATTGTTTTAGATGTATTTAACTTAACAAAATAATTAAAATAATGTGTTTGAAAAAATTTGCTCATGTTTTTATGGTTTCTTATTGAAATATTAAATTAATTGTTCAAAGTACTTTTGTTATATAAAGCCATTTTTTTTAACTCAAAATTTCCGAGATGGCTCTGCCTAACTGGTTCTATTTTTTATCTATTTTGTAGATATGGTTCATCCAACTGTAGCAGCCATAGTACGTGAACTCATCTCCTAAGCATAAATGATCCTTGATGTTGATTTTGACTTGCAACGGTTCGGTTGTTTCTACTTAGCTTTCGACATGCATCATCATGTAAGCGATTTGGTTAGCCCCCCGTCATTTGATGCTTGCTGTAATGGATTCTGCAGTTTTTGCAACAAAACCGGGCTCAAGGGAAGATTGGTATTGATGGGTATGGATTTATGCAGTTTTTGGATTGCTGTTGAGGATATTGTTGGACCGGGCTCAAGGGAAAAGCTGTTAGGAAACTTTTTATGGTGTTTAAATATGGTTTCCTATTGGGTGTTGCTGATGTAGGAAAACTATCTTCTTCTTCTTCTTCTTCTTCTTCTTCTTCTTCTTCTTCTTCTTCTTCTTCTTCTTCTTCTTCTTCTTCTTCTTCTTCTTTGTAGATAAACTGACCTGTCTTTGGATAGGGATTTGTGAGCGCAATCATATCTTTTGAAACTACTGTTTGTCATTGCCAGCTGCGGCACCTAAGTTCAATGAGCAAAATCCAACTAAATTAAAAAAAAAATCGATTTTTAGTTGATTCGGAAAATAACTCAAAATTTTTAGTAATTAGTGGATCGGTTTTAAGTTTGAGTCGAATCCCTCAATTTCGTCTAATATATGTCACATATGAAAAAAATACGAAGAAATATATATATATATATATATATATATATATATATATATATATATATATATTGTATATGGTTATAGAAAGCCGTTTAAATTTGAACTAATTAGTATTATAACATTATTTAAATTTGAAAATGAACTCGAACAATTCGAAAAAAATTTCAAATAAAGATTGAGTTATAAAATAGGGCCCGTCCACTCAACTAATTTAATTTTTTATTCGACTCGATCCATTGCTCACCCCTAATACAAAGTTATTTAAATAATAAGAAAAATTTTCACACTTGATTCAAATATCGTATTTGATGTCAACAGACTAGAAACATTATGAAGTCTTATCACTAAATCGACGAGGACGAAGCCACTTTGGGCAGGAGAAGCCAAATTATTTTGTATAATGACATTTTATGTTATTTTTAGTTTAAATATATGTCAAATAAGACTTTTATCCCTTCTATTTTTTTTTTTAAATTTCAATACTTAATTGATTCTTAGCCCCTCATAAATATTTGATCATAGTTTTCGTCCATGTGAATCGATAGCTTAATAGCACTTGCCTATCAACATCATGAAGTAGAAATTGTTGCCTTTTAATTTGATGGGTGCATGTTTTGTCATGCCACTCAACTTAGATGGTTGAATATGAAAATTAGCAGAGAAGGATACCATTAGAAAATTCATTTCCCCCATGGCATTGTTGGATTGTCAGTTGCATTTTGCCTACAATTGTTTCTTCTATAATATTTGCTTTAGCTTCTCTTGTAGTGAGGATCTTTTTGCCTTCAAAAATTTACTCTATAAGTAGCTTATTTTGTATCTTAGGGGTAAAGTATATTGATAGTCACTAAATTATTAAAAATTATCATTAACGGTTCGATTAATTTAATAAAATTTTATAATTATTCGATAAAATGTAATGATTATTTTATAACAATTTGATAAATTTAATTTTCATCTTATAACTTTTTGAAAAGTAAATTATAAAAGCCATCATTTCTTATAAAAAATGACTACTTGCGTACTCCTATATCGTTAGTGATTCACTTTTGTCTGCAGTATTTCTTGCGGGTGCCACGCTTAATTTCTATTTCTTGTTTTCATCCCCTCTTTTTTATTTTATTTTAAACAATGAGAAGAAGTTTATGTGATTGATGAAAAATGCATGGAAATTGGGTTAATATTCTATAAGTTTCTTTAAGTAGCGGAACTCCATATTATCTATTAAAGGCTCGTTTAATATTTTTAAATTAAGGGTTAACAATAAATTATATTTTTTTGAAGAGGTTAAATTATAATTTGATTATTTTCTTAATTTTTTTTTCAATTTTTTTTGGGTCATGGCCCCACTAGTTCCCCCAAGAGATTTCACCTATAAACTTCTCTTTTTCTTTTACATCTATATATTCGTATTTTAAAATATATTTTTTTATTACGTGCTAATCGTGTATACTTCTATAAATAGACGACAACACAACATTCAAATTGAAGTTGCATATATTTAATTCTAAAAATTTTAAACCATATTGACAATGCATCATATGTATATGTATTAACATATAATATTTTTATAAGTGAATATTCAAAATATGTATGTATATATAGTGTAGGTTTGGAAGAATAGGACAAGTAACCTACTCTACATTGCAATTACACCTGCACTGGATTTTTTAATGTGAGCAAATTCCAACCTCCAAGTGCAAACAAAACCTTGAGTTGTTGGTGAAGATGTGGGACCCATTGAACTCAAAGGAACAGTTGGTCAATCTTCAAACATGTCTAGACTAGTCCACCACTTCAGTATTTTATAACATACCTCATTTGCTTTCTATGTTTCTCTTATTTGAAATGCTAAGGGTTTGGTAATATATTTTTTAAAAGTTTTAAGGCGATTACAAATTAATACATATATATATATTTTTTAATTTTTGATAATATATATATTTTACAGATAAAATTATTCGAATTTGAATTTTTTATCTATTTTTTATTGACACCATGAGCAGGGTCGGCCCTGGGCAGGGGCAGCAGGGGCGCCCGCCCAGAGCCCATTGCTCAGGAAAATTAAATATTGTATATTTTCGAATTATATTTAAAGATTTAGTTTGTTTTAATATTTGTCATTAGAGCCTGTTTTTTTAATATTTGTTAACAGGGGTTAAGATTTTTTCAACATTTATTATTAAAGATCTACTCTTAATATATTTTTTTTCTAATAATTGTTATTAGGGGCCTATTTTTTTATATTTGTTATTAGAGACTGAGTATTTTTCAATATTTATTAGTAGGGGTCTACTCTTAATATTCAATTTTTTTTTCTAATACTTGTTATTAAGGGCCCATTTTTTAATACTTGTTATTAGGGGCTGAGTTTTTTTCGATATTTATTATTAGGGATATACTCTTAATATTCAATTTTTTCTAGTACTTGTTACTAGGGCTCCAGTTTTTTCCCAATATTTGTTATTATGGGCATAGTTTTAAGGTAAAATTTTGATATACATGCTGGTAAAACTAATTTTACACAAGCCTGCATATTTACATTATAAAACTCAAATCTTAAATTCTAACCCTAACCCTAAAAACTAAACCATAAACCTTAAACACTATACCCTAAATTCTCAACACTAATCTTAAATTCTAAACCCTACAACATAAACCCCTACACTTTAAACCCTAAACTAAAACCCTAATCCATAAAACTAAAAGGCACATGTAAACTAAAGTTTACACGACATGTGTATCAAAGTTTTTTTAATAGTTTTAAAATTTAATTTTTTCAATACTTGTTATTAGGAGACCAATTTTTTCAATATTTGTTACGATGAACCAACTCTTAAAATTTAATTTCTTTCATTACTTGCTATTAGGGACAAAGATTAAAATAGCGACATGCAATCACAACAACGATCGTTATATGACGGTAGTGACATCATCTAAAACCGCGATATATGAAACCATTATGTCCACAATAGCATATGTTACTAAAAAAATTTCATAACCGCGATACTCGCAATAAACAAAATAACATCTATTATATCCACAATCATGATAAACACAACACAACCGAAAATACGACTGTAACTATAATTACAATTTAAATCTTCAATTTAAAGCCCATTTTTTAAGTTCGCCCCGAGCTTCCAAAAACTCAGGACCGGCCTGACCATGAATTTTGGATTTGGTAACATTCTAAATGCATAACATTGCATGCTAAGAGTACACGTGGATGTCAAGCTACATGACCCTGTTTGGTAATTAGCGGATAACGGATAGCGGGTAGCGGATTACATTAGCTGATAGCTGATTTGACTAGCAGATTGTATTAGCTGATTGTACAAAAGTGTTTGGTAAAATTATCTGATAGTTGATAGCTGTTAGATTATTTAAACAAATAAAATAACATATAAGGACATGATTATATTCCATACTTGTTTGAATACTTTATTAGTTATCAATATTTTGTATCTAATTAATATTAATTAGATCTATAAAATTATTTTTAATATAACTTTTTTAAACATATTCGAATGATTTATATATTAATTTATTATTTATATAATCATTTTAATATAATATAATTTAATTATTAAACACATATAAATATGTGATAATAAAAAGAAAAAAGTAAATAGGATTAGCTTATAAATAGGGTGAGAAAATATTTAACTTAAGTTATTTTGAGATTTTTGATAACTAGTAAGGGTAAAAAGTCTTTACAACTCTAATATCAAACCTCTAATATCAAAAAGCTCATATTATGAGCTTTTTCAAAATTAGCGGTTTCACCTCAATCCTCTCTTTCAATCTGCTATTCACCAAACAACAATATTAGCGGATTTGACTAAAGAAATCTCTAATTATGCCTCAAACCTCTAATTTTTTTCGAAACCTCTCTTTATCAAACAAGTTCATTATATTTAATTTGAGAAATTAATCATGTTTTCTAATTTAATCGTTTTTGTCCCTATATTTTTCGGATTTTAAATTTTTAGTCCAAATTAAAAATGTTAACTGTTAAAATTCTGAAAAATAAAAAACGATCAAATTAGAGAATAAGAGTTAAATCAATAATTAATGCATAATACAATAACAAAATTTAACTTAACAAATTTAAGGACTATATTTTAGGTTAAGACATAAATTTCAAAATTCGAAAAATATAAGAATTAAAAATGATTAAATTAAAAATACAAAAATTGAATTCACAACCTACATTACATATAATATAAGAACCAATAACGGAACTTGACATAATTAGAAGTGGATGCGAAACTAATAGGTTAAAGTATGGGTGAGTAAAATTCGACTAAAAAAATCAAAATTTTCAACTTGACGCGAAAAAATTCGACTCGAAAAAAAATTCAAATAAAGTTTGAGATATAAAATAGGACTAGTCAACTCAACTAACTCGGATTTTTTAGTAATTAGTGGATCAATTTTCAAGTTCGAGTCGAGTCCCTCAACTATATTTGATATATGTATATCACATATGAAAAACATATGAAGATATATATTGTATGTGGTCATAGAAAATTATTTAAATTAGTACCATAATATTATAAATATTTACAATTAAATTTGAACAGAAACTCGAATGATTCGACTTAAATTTCAAATAAAATTTGAGTTATAAGATATGACTCGTCAACTCGACTAACTTAAATTTTTTTTACTTGAGTCGATTGTATAATCAACGTTAAGGAGAGACTTTGATGAAAATAGTTTGGGGGCAATGCAATTGGATTATTTTAGCATACGCAATTACCAATTATTAAAAGGCACGGGATTAGAAAGAGTGGGAAAATATGTAGGGATTTGGTTAAAAATGAAGATTTCATTTTCATGAGTGGAAACTTCCGTTGGTACCTACTACTACCTACCATCATCAGCACCATCTCCATCTTTTCAATACTACTAATAATAGAGACTGAGTCCCTACCTCCACAACAACAAACCCTTTTGGAATAGGAATAGGAATAGGAATAGGATACACCTTCTTCTTTCTCCTCTCTCATGTTCAACCAATACATCACCCACCTCCCTTCCTTTTCGTTGATTAAAATCTGGCTCAGAATTACAAGTTCGATTACGAATACATAAGTTATTTAATTCGATCATCTACGCTGAATTCACTATTAAATAATGGATGATTGTTGTTTGATTACTGGTATTTGGTGGTGGGTTTTTTTTAATCTCTGTCGATGACATGAAACGATTCGTAATCTTGTTTATAATTTTTTAAATACAGAAACATTAGTAGTGTGTCGAAAAACCATAACTTAAAGGGTAAACTATATTGATTGTCATTGAACATTTAGGATGCTTTTACTTTGGTTACCGAACTTTTAAAACTTACATTACAACTGTCGAACTTTCATTTCGTTTTCCTTATGGTCACTGCTATTAAAAACTCATGTTAAAGTCTGATACACCTAAACTCACCGCCTCCGCACAATTCTACAAATACCCTTCGAAGCCTCCATATCTTGTAGGCACAAAGAATGGTCCGCAACAGCTACATCTTTGAAGGAAGACTCTTCTGGGGACTAATGCTTCCGGAGCCCTCAGGTTGCATGAGGATAAGACATAGACAGACGCATTTGCACGGTATCCACGTGCCCATCATGCAAGGCGTAATACTCGGAAGTTTGACCTATTTCTGCCAACCAGTCCATAGGTCATCATTAGGCCTAACACTATCCAATCACCAACAGTCCCAGAGATTATAAATAATCGAGCAAGTGAAAAGAGAAGGCAGGTCAGATCTAAAGGGCAATATCCCTATTCTCAATCGACTCTTCTAATCTCTATTATGGCTTTTACTGCCAAACTATTGACTGCGGCTCTCTGCCCCAATCCTACAGGGGGTGAACTGCCTAAAAACACCAACAATTGCCGTGTTCTACCTCTCCACCTCCCTTGTTCGATGCCTCTTCATTTTGGCATCAACAATTGGTGCGATGAGCGTGGACATCCTCTCCAACAAGTAACCATTCACGGTGGCTCTCATGGTGGCACTCCCAGCATACCAAAGTTTTGCGACTGATGATGCTAACTATTGAATAGACGGTGACAATGAACTTTAAAAGTTCCATAGCATCATACAAACATTCCTTACGAAAGATGGGATGGAAACTTCTCACCATTCACTTTTAAGGAGTGTGATGAAAGGACAACGAGATGGCAACATCTCGCCATATCCGTCAAAGAAGATTGGTTGTTCAGTGAAATTCCTAAACAATAAGGTAGCTACTCCGCCCCCACAATGGAACGCACCATATCATCCCACCACCACATGACACATCGAAAGCACACACGGGACACCTTACACATACTCACCAATAGCCTGTGCAACATGTATGCGAGGTGTAACCCCGAATTTGTTTTAGCATTTATAGTGCATATGATAGAAGCCTCCAGGTCCCCCTCATGTGGATGTTGTTGGAGAAAAAGTGGCATAAACAACAACAGAGATCTTAGAGGCCGTGAAAATAGGGAACATGGATGGAAAAAGACCCCAAAAACACCTAAGGCTGACATGCAAAAAAAGCGCCACCCGTCCCAGTCCTCCATTCCCCTTTCTTTGCCTAGTAATAGTTTACATCTATAGATAGTGTCCACCGCTGTAGATGACGTAGGGCTCAGAAATCTCTGAAGAAGAAGGCATTGATGTAAATGTAATTTATAAGATAAAGGGTAACCACCTCTATTTAGCCGTTACTGTGTGCAAGTTATAAATGAGGTATTAAAGCTCTGTGATACCCAAGTGGATGAAGTCATGTTCACTACCTGGACTCTTCGTAACACTTCTTTCGTAAGCTCTTCCTCCCGAAAGCCTCAAGGTATTGAAAGAGCCCTATTAGTTAAAGAACCTTAGGACGTTGGCATACTCCCTAGAAATTTGACATATGCCTTAGGAAGGTCTAGTGATTACTCAAAATATCCTAAAAGATTAGAACAAACTCTAGGAAGATATGCTTGATCGTTACTGCAAGGACTATAGGAAGCTCATAGCGCATTTTAGGAAGATTTGCTTGAACTGCTATGACATCGTGATCTTATCCAACGGTGTCAAGATGCCTATATTACTATGTCTTGAATGACACCTGACCCACAAAAGTGTGGATATATGCTCCAATAGATTTCATACTCATTAATCCGATGCTATTATGATTTTGTCTAAGGGCAACAAATTTCCCACACTACTACGTATAGAAAGACACTTGGTATACAGAAGTATGAATACATGTTGTGACATATTATGCCTCTTTTAATCCGATGTTAAATGCATTGTTGATCATAAATAATTGGAGGTACCTATACGAAGTTGTAGATAATACCATTGTTGGGTCACGCCTGTACACCCCATGTTGCAGCGAAAAAAATATCTGGTGATCACCACCAGAGATCCATGTACGAGTAATGAATCGGGGTGAAAAAAAAACGGGGTGAAGAATTACATGTTTGAAATCTAGAATTCTGAATTTGGAGAAGATAAATATCCAACCACGATTTCACGATGTCGATTCCTAAGCCGCAACGATAACACTCCGACCTCTACTTAGTTCATCAAGTTGAAATGAGTACAGGGTTGTAAACGAGTCGAGTCGAGCTCGAGTAGTGCCGAGCTAGACTCAAGCTCGAAAAGCTCGAAGTTGAGCTCGACTCGACTCGCAAGCTCAAAATTATTAAGCTCGAGCTCAAACTCGAAATCAAAATTGGAACTTGAACTTGAACTCGAACTCGAAAAGCTCGAAATCGAAACATTCTCAAACTTATCTAGGAGCACGATTCAAACTCGAACTCGAAGATGAACCTTAAGTGCATGAAGACTTAATACTGTATTTAAAAAAACAAAATATAAATGTTTTTTCACTCTAATCAACCAACATCTCATTGTAATACAAATAATGTGATAAAAATGTCTTGAGTCATAAAAAAATGTTTTGCACGAAAATAAAACTAACATTACACGAAATTTAGGATAATTAAACCAGCAACATTTTCATAAGCTAAATTAAACCAGCAACGTTAGTAATAAATATTACAACATTTCTAATATTACAAACAATGAGTGACATCTAGCAATATGTCATTGTCACCTAAGTTACAAGAAATCATGATTCGACATAAACTCTTTGTGATTAACTCTTTTCATGTATTACATCATTTGTCCTTTATATCTAGATTGGACACAAGTCATGGAACATTCACACTTGTATTATCCATCTAACATTTCTTGATATCTTGAGTAGACTATTATAAACTGATAACTATGATATCTCATATCAAATTATTCGAGCATGACCATGCATTTCTAGTATCACTCAATCAAGTGGCATACGATATTACTCATATTATGTAGGAGGGAAAAATCCTATCTTGATCAACCATATCCCACTACATAGATTGTGACATATCCAATATCTCTTTTTATAGTGTAGTCAGTTACGACGCATGTTTGACTGTATCAAAATATGCCACTTATGATGCTGAAATAATGATGATCTCAAGTTCGAGGATTATACATGTAGTTATCATTGTGAGCAATGTTGTGACCGTCACATAATGATCCAAGAAACATGCTCATAGCGGGTCAGTCCAGTATATCATTCTCTAACACATACTTATGTATTGATTTTGACATTTCCATGTCAATGACAACACTTTGTCATCAATAAACTACATATTAGTCTTAATGCTTTATTGGTGTCCATACCCACAATAATATTCAACTAAGAACATTTAAGAATAATCATATTATTCTAAGGATTTTATTATAATTCAATTTATTTATGCACGCAGAATAGTAACTGAAAATAATAATGGCAATGCCTCTATATTAATAAACAAGGTAAAAAATGTCATTTGCAATCATCTTATGATTGGTCTTTAGACATACTCTAAAAATATCCCTCTAGCACTAAGACCAATCACTCATGTGTCTAATACCAAGTGACTTAGTGTGACGATAATGCTTCTGCTGCGTCATAGGCTTTGTTAGTGGACCAGCAATGTTATCATATATTGCTACATATTTCTACATCTCTTCGATCTATGATTTCTCGAATGAGATGGTAACACCTAAGTATGTGTTTGGATCGTTAGTGAGATCTTGGTTCTTTTGCTTCTGAGATGGCTCTATTGTTATCATAATGTAGATCTATAGGATTCGATATGTTAGGCACAACCCCTAGTTTAGATAAGAACTTTTTGATCCAAACAACCTCTTTTGCAGCATCGTTTGCTGCAATATACTCGACTTTTGTTGTAGAATCAGCTATTGTATATTACTTTGAACATTTCCAGCTTATAACGCCTCCATTAAGGCAGAACACAAAACCCGATACGATCGTGAATCATCCTTGTCGATTTGAAAGCTACCATCAATATAACCTTTTATACTTAGCTCTTCCTCACCTCCATATATAAGGAATGTATCCTTAGTTCTTCTCAATTAATTAAGGATATTTTTAAATGTGACCTAGTGACCTTTACCGGGATCTACCTCGTACCGACTTGTCATACTTAAAGCGTATACATCTGGACGAGTATATAGCATGACGTACAAGATAGATCCAATTGCTGAAGCGTATGGAATCTTACTCATGCTCTCTCTTTCTTGAGGTGTTGAAGGACACATTTCCTTCGAGAGTGAAATTCCTTGTCTCATAGGTAAGAACCTTCTTTCAGATTCTTCCATACTAAATCTTTTCAGTACTTTATCTATGTATGTATTTTAAATTAGTCCTAGGAGTCGTCTCAATCTATCTCTATAGATCTGGAGTCCTAATATGTATATTGCATTACCCAAGTCTTTCATGGAAAACATTTTCCTAACCAAGTCTTTACAGGTTATAAGCTAGGTATGTCATTTCCTATTATCAATATGTCATCCACATACAATACCATGAATATGATAGTGCTCTCACTAATTTTCTTGAAAACACATGGCTCATCTTCATTTTTGATAAAACTAGACTCTTTGATTGCATCGTTAAAACAAAGATTCCAACTTCGAGAAGCTTGCTTCAATCCATAAATTGACCATTGTAGACTACATATTTTTCCGGTATCTTTTGGATTGAAAAAACCTTCAGGTTGTGTCATGTACACATCCTTATCTAGTTTTCCATTAAGGATATCGGTTTTAACATCCATTTGCTAGATCCGGATGAATTTAAACATAGCAACTGGAGAAAAGGTTTCATCATAGTCTATAACATGGATTTGACGAAAACCCTTAGCGACTAATTGCCCTTTGTATGTTTGCACATTACCATCCATGTCGATTTTATTTTTGAAAACCCACTTGCACCTTATGGGCTTAACCCCTTAACATGGGTCAACCAAGGTCCAAACTTGGTTTTCTGACATGGAATCCATCTCTAATTTCAAGGGTCTCTAGCCATTTCTTAGAGTTTGGGCCCGTCACTGCTTCTTGGTAAGTCATAGGCTCATCTTGATCCATGAAGAGAACATCACCATGCAATGTGAAAAAAAAATTCATATTTCTCAGGCGCATAACGTTTTCTCAAAGATTTTCGTAGTGGTTGTGTTTTTAAAACAATTGAATGTTCCTCAACAACTTGTGGAACTTGTTGTTGTTCAATCTCTGGTTCACTGATTAGTGGTTAATCTTGAATTTCATTGAGGTCAATATTTCTCTCACTTCCTTTTCTAAAAGCAATTTCTCTTTCTAGGAAGATTCCTATTCGAGTAGCAAAAACTTGGTTTTTGGTAGGATTGAGGAAATAATATCCTTTAGTTTCCTTAGGATAACCTACAAAATTAATTTTATGAGATTTGGGTTCATGCTTTGTAGACATCTGATGTTTAACATAAGCTTCACATCCCAAAATTTTCATAAAAGACATTCTAGGACATTTCCAGTCCACATCTCATATGGTGTCTTTTGAACTAATTTAGATGGAACACGATTTAGTGTGAAAGCAGTTGTTTCTAGCGTATGTCCTCAAAAAGAAACTAGAAGATCAATGCGACTCATCATTGATCGAACCATGTCTAACAATGTTCAATTTCTCCTTTCAGAAACTCCATTCCATTGTGGAGTACCAGGAGGTGTAAGTTGTAAGACAATCCAACATTCCTTAAGAAGGTTATCAAACTCTAAGCTTAAGTATTCTTCTCTTTGATCTGATCGAAGAGCCTAAATGCTTTTTCCTAGTTGGTTTTTTACTTCATTTTTAAATTCCTCGAACTTTTCAAGGGCTTCAAATTTATGATGCATTAGGTAAATGTACCCATGTCTACTGAAGTCATCAGTGAAAGTAATGAAGTATTGAAACCCTCATATGGCTTGTGTATTCATTGGTCCACATACACCACTATGTATTAGTCTCACTAAATCACTTGCTCGCTCACTTTTACCATTTAAAGGAGCTTTGGTAATCTTTTTCAGTAAGCAATGCTCGCATACATCAAGTTGTTCAAAAACAAATGAATCCAAAAATCCATCTTTATGGAGTTTTGAAAGCGATTTCACTTATGTGACCCAAGCGACAATGCCGAAAATAAGTTTGATTAGAGTCATTTGTTTTTTGATCTTTTCGTATTTATGTTGTAAAAGGAATTATCTTGATCCAAAACATAGAGATCATTTATTAATTGTGCCACACCATAGAAAAAATTATCGAGATAAAAAGAACAATAATTATTCTTAATAATCATCTCAAAACCAATCTTGTCTAAACAATAAATCGAAATAATGTTTTTAGTTAAACTAGGCACCAAATAACAATCCTCTAAACATATATTAAGTCCACCAGGCAATGATAAAGTATATGTTCTTATAGCTAATGCATCAACTCTTGCTCCATTACCAACCCGTAGGTCAACATCTATTTTTCTCAGATTTCTACTTTTTTTTTGTAGTTTTTGTCTAGATGTACAAAAATGAGATCCAAAATAGGCATCAAATACCCAAGAATTATGTGTTGATAAATTAGTATCAAGATAAATATCCGAGGCGGACAATCCATTTTCATTTACCTTATTGACTTTTCAAGATAAATAGGGGAGTTCTTCCAATGACATGTCTTATTACAATGGAAACCTTTTCCTTCCAGAGACCAGTCAAGAAAGTTCAAGTCGTTCAACTTTTCCTTCTCAAGGACCGATCACAATGATAACAAATTTGTATTTGTCATAATAAGTCTACAACAAAAAATATGAATTTCGAGTATGTTTACCAAGTTCGTTTATAAAAGGACTTTATACTCATACTAATTTTATTAAAATTAATAACCCTCAAATATTAATGTCGAAAATACTTTTTGTAAAGTTTTTTCTAGTGGGTAAGGATCCAAATTTCACATTCTCTTAAGTCATCTTTGGCTTTTCTCTTAAGATTAAGGTTTATTTAGGTAAGCAACATTTGCTAATTATATCTCATGTAACTCCTTCATTTGGTGAACAACCCTTGTTCATAATCATGTTACGATTATCCAAATAACTAGCCTTTAGGTTTCTTATCCTATTAGAGTAACCTTGTTAAGTCTTTAACCAATATTAAAAACAGTGAATATCACTTTCTTATTCTTCGCGTTTGGCCAAGATAGATACAATTACCTCGTGTCGCAATCGCCTTTTTGAAGAGGAGGATTCGGCTTTTTGGAAAACACTTTTAAAAATCAATGGAGTCGCCACCAATCTTTTTTTGAAAAAAGTGTGATTTGATCACTTTTAAAAAATAGGGTTATTTTAATAAAACAACAGTTTGGTCTGCGAAAATCAGAAAACAAGTTCGGGGGTCGATTACGCGTGGGGAAGGGTTAACATTCCCACGACGCCCAAAATTGGTACCTAATTGGTTTTAAAATCGTTTTCAAAACTGGAATTTGCAAGTTCAAAAAAAGGTTCGACTTTATTTGTCCGTTTAATGAATATTAGTCTATTTTAACGACCTTATCGCCCGAAAGATGAACTTTAATCACCGCCAACATTTCTGGCGCTAACCTGTCATTCCCGTTTGATAAGACAACGCATTGATTATGTTTTCACTTTCCAAACAACAAAGAAATTTAGGTGTGTTGAGCATTTTATTTAATTCTAAGTTCGATTATTTAAAAGCCCTAAAAAAACGTCTAAGTTTTTTTATTCCTAGTTTAAGTTTTAAGTTTGTTTAAGTGTATTTTATTCTTTTGAAGAACATTTTTCAACAAACAAGTCTCTATCTAAGCTTTAGTCCTTAATCCTAAGTTTTCACCTATTTCTAAAACAAGCAAGCAAACTTTTATTCTTTTAAGTTTTTTACCCTTTTTATTCTTCCTTTTAAAATCCTTAATTTCTTTTTATTTTCTAAGCCAAAACCACTTTTTACATTTTTTATTTTTTTATTTTTTTTGCGTTTTTTACTTTTTCTATTTTTTATGTTTTCCTCTACCAATTTATGTTTTCTATTTTTCAAAAGCATTTTCACCTTTTTTTCTAAATTTATTTTTATTTTTCCATTTTAAGTTTTTTTTCTTTTAAAACAACCCATTTAAAAAATAAATTTTATTTCTTACTAAAGAAATTTCTTTTTAAGTTTTTCCCTTTAAAATTCATTTTTTATCCTAGACCCTAAACTTTTATTTAAAACCTTTTATTTTCTTTTTTTGAAAACTTATTTCTTTTCCTTTTTTTCTACAAAAACATCTTTATTATTTTTTTAAAATCATTTTGCCCATCAATTATTTAAAACAAACTTAATAAAAAAATCTTTTTTAATATTTTTCTTAAAATCGAGCCCTTTTATTATTTCACACCTCACATTATTATTTCTTCTAATTAAATCCCTAAATTCAAGTTTTTCAAATTAACCACATTTATTCATTTTTAAATCTAAACATCTTTCAAATTAATTCCTACATTTCTAAAGATCAAAATTAATCTAACAACATTTTTAGAAGCATGCAAAAATTTTAAGATCAAACTAGGAATTTAAATGAAATTTAAAACAAAAAAGTTACCGGAATCGTGAACGATTTTCCGAATTTGAGAAAGCAACCTAAAAAATCACAAACAACACAAGAAAAAATACCAAAATTCAACCAAGAACAAACATGTAATTAACATAAAAAATAAACAAAGAAAAGTTAGACATTTTACCGAGAAATATACGAACGACGAACTCGAATTCAAGCTTCTTAAAATTCTCATCAAATTACCTTAATACTTTTTATGAGTTTGAGATTAGTCATTTGTTTTATTTATCTTATAAATATTATTGATTTGATTAGTTTAAAGATCATTGATTCGTTGTGCCATAAGAGATTAAAAGAATAACATTTATTTAAATAATCTCAAAATTAAAATATCTTGTCCTTACAAGATAACTAAAACTTAGGCACAAAATAATAATCTTAAAAATAAAACAAATCTATTTAAGCAAAAACACATGTCCTAATGGATGATGTAGCAACTCTTACTTTATTTCCATTCGCAGGTCCATGTCTATTCCGATGCCTTCTCTTTAGAAGCCTCTAAGGTTGATGCCTCACTTGTTTTTGCTTTCTTTACTTCTTGTAGGTTTGTGGGGCAGTTTCTCTTCCAATGTCCAGTCTTGCCGCAATGGAAACATTTTTCATCCTTCTTGATTCCCTTCTTAGGTTTCAATGCCTCCTTTCCATCGGTTTTGGTCTTACCATCACCTTTAGACTTTGCTGCCGATTCACCTTTCTTCTTGCCCTTGCGGACCATCAGAACAAGTTTAGGTCCTACCTTCTTCAGGTTGATTTCAGCAGTTCTCAACATGCCGAGCAACTGTGGCAGCGTCTTGTTAATTTCATTCATATTGAAATTAAGGACGAACTGATTGAAACTATCTGGCAACGATTGCAGGATGACATCAGTAGCTAATTCGTCTTTCAGCGGAAAGCCGAGCTTCTCCAACGTTTGGATGTAGCCCATCATTTTGATGATGTGAGCTCCTACGAGAGATCCCTCACTCGTCTTGCATTGAAACAGAGCTTTAGAGGTCTCGTACCTCTCTTGACGAGCTTGCCTTTCATAAATCTCCTTGAGATTTTGAATCATATCATAAGCTACCATGTCCTCATGTTGCTTTTGAAGCTCAGGGGTCATGGAGGCAAGCATAAGACAACTGACATCCAGCATGTCGTCCATGTGTTTCTTAAACTTGTCTTTGTCAGCTCTGGAAGCAGTGGCAACCGGTTCATCAGGAACAGGTTCTTCAATGACATATTCCTTCCTTTTCTGTTTGAGAACAATTCTCAAATTGCGGAACCAGTCAAGGAAGTTTATGCCATTGAGCTTATCCTTCTCAAGGATAGATCGCAGAGATAGAATATTATTTGCTATTAATTCTACAACAAAGAAAATATGCTACATAAGTTTTACTAAAATTTAAAATTTATAGATAGGTCTTTACTATAAATTTACTCCCACTATTTTCTTCAAAATTAAAAACCCTCTAGTTTTAATTTCGGAAAAACGTTTCGATAGTTTTTCTAGTGAGTGAGGATCCGTATTTCACAATTCCTAAATCAGCTTTGGCCAGTCTTTTAGGAAATGGTTATTTAGGTAAGCAACACCTTACTAATTACATCTCATGTAATTCCTCATCTTTTGGCGAACAACTATTGTTCTTTAAATCATCTTATGATTATCCAAAACTTTTAACCACTACGTTTTCTAATCCTATTAGAACAACCCAGCTAAGTCAATACCAATATCTCAACCGGCGAATATCACTAGCTTATTCTTCGCGTTTAACTAAGATAGATAAATGTGACATTGCTTTGGCAAAGCTCGCATTATATCGATCGAAGCTTTAACGAGGGTAAATATTGGATGGTTAAAATAGACTTAGAATTATAGTGAGTGATTTACTTAATTATCTCATCATTTTAACATTGATCCTATCAATAGAACTATGTTTAATCATGCTTATAAAACATCCATTGCATCACATACAAGGTAAATATAAGCGGTAAATAAATATGCAATGATTATACCCCTTCTTAACCTAAGGCGACCCGTCCCAAGCCAATGGGAGGACCATTCTACCGAAGATAGAATCTGCTTCTGAAACGCCCGGTCCACCAGGGAAGGCCCACCACGCTGCTACCTTGGTTCTTCCTTTATCTCCATGAGTATTTACAATTTTCAGAAACTCACGTTACATGCGAGAGAGTGAGATGAGAAGAGAAGTACAATAGAAGATAGAGAAAGGCACGACATGCAGACCGTATTTATAAAAACCAAAACTATAAAGGCTATGGGCTATAACCATGCAAAACAAACATCGTGCAATCTAACATGCATTTCAAACATCGTGCGAACAAAGTAACGACGTGTTTATGGAGTTTTAAACTGATTATCCCTATGTTGCGGTTAATTGGCCAAAGAAGGATCACGAGGTTTCATAAACCATTTGCGTTAGCAAAAAAATTGCACCAAGTAGGTTAACATGAAAGAGAGTTGGCGCACTAGGCACACTTAAGTACCTGGTCTTTGATGATGCCAATCCTAGACATGCATTTTTCATAACGTCTAACCATAACTCTTATGGATTCACCGTGAAAGATAGTTTGATAACTTTTATCAAATTAGAAGCCCTTTCAGAGATTTCATAAATCTATGAAACTACGAACAACTACTTGTTCTCTAGACTAACTATTAGTCTCAACATGTTAACATTTAACATTGAAGCAACCTAACATAGTTATGATTAACTCTTAATCATTCAGTGAGAATCGAAATAAGTCTTTATTAGGTGTGATACGATAAATGATAAATATCTAAATCGAATCAAACAGCATGCATCTCATACATAAACATCACCCAAGAATTTAAGTCCGAATTCGTATGATACAAGTGGCTCTGATACCACCGTTGGGTCACGTCGGCACGCCCCGTGGCGCATCGCAAAAATTAATACGATGTAATCCAGCCAGGATCCATGTACAGGAATGAATCCGGGGTGAAAAGATGAAGAGTTACCCTTTAAACTCTAGAAACTTGAAAACCGATGGTATGTCGGAATAACCACGTCAAGTAAAACTGGAATCGTCACAGGTTCGCAACGACCTCTACAGAGTCCACCCGAACAAAATGAACAAAGTTTCCGCCTCCTTAACACTTAGGGATAAATTTCGACAGGTTTGAACACCTTCCAGGGAGAAATCGAAATCCCTCCAGAGATTCCTGAGGGGGTCTGAAATCGACCAGGAGTTCAACCGGGACTTGCAATCGAGCAAGGGAACCTTCAGGGACTTGCCAGGGGGCAAGTAGAACACCAGAAAAATATCGAACAGCTTCTCAGAGAGCTTTCTAGGATATGTCGAATTCCAGTGGGGAATCCCTAGGGGTGTTGTCTAAATCTTCAAGAGGAGGAAGAGGGATGATTTGGTTGCTAGCCCTTGTCCCTTTAAATAGTATTCAAAGACTTAATTCTAGTTGAATTCCTTAAATCCAAGTGCAACCAAAATTCATAGAATCTAATTCTACTTAAAATTGGTTTATATTAAATATACATTATATTTAATAATATTAAATGAAATATATATATTTAATTATGTAGAATCTTATTCTACATAAAACATGGATTTAAATATACATTATATTTAATCCAAATATATATATTTTTATTATATAGAATCTCATTCTATCTTTACTTGGATTTAAATATATATTTTTAATTATGTAGAATCTAATTCTACATAAACTTGGAATTAAATATACATTATATAAATTCCAAATATATATTTAAATTTCTAGAATCTTATTCTATAATATTTAAGTCTCTAAATATTTTCCATACTCTAAATAATATTTGATAAATACAATATTTATCCAATATTATTCCCATTTAAAGGAGTTGTCGATTTCCCTTATCCCATAGGGGATTTTTGGCAACCTCCCTAAAATAGGGAGTATGGTTTCCAATTTTTGTTCATTTCATTCGAAGGTGTGACCCTTGTAGGTTCATGCAACGTTAGCAGCAAAATTAGAACTGTTCTAATTTTACAAACAATGAGTGGCATCTAGCAATACATCATTGCTACCTAAGTTCCATGAAGTCATGGTTTGACTTTCCTAATTCCTAAATAAACTTCCTTTATGTATTTCATCCTTTTGTCCTTTATATCTTAGATGAACAC
This sequence comes from Hibiscus trionum, assembly GCA_030270665.1. NCBI lineage: Eukaryota > Viridiplantae > Streptophyta > Magnoliopsida > Malvales > Malvaceae > Hibiscus > Hibiscus trionum. Next base: position 26,924,685 of record BSYR01000005.1, read on the forward strand.
AAGTCATGGGTTAGTCAGACTTGCATTGTCCATCTAGTGTTTCTTGATGTCTTGAGTAGATTATGATAAACGAATCTCTCTGATATCTCATATCATAATATTCGAGCATGGCCATGCATTTTCTAATCTCACTCAATCAAGTGGCCGAAGATATTTCTCTCATTATGTAGGAGGGACAAATCCTTTCTTGATCAACCATATTTCACTACATAGGTCATCACGTATCCAATCATCAGTCTTTATAATGTAGTTAGTTACGACACACGTTTGACTATGTCAAAATACGTAAATCTTTATGTTGAAATCATGTTGATCTCAAGTCTGAGGATTATACATATGTTTATCATGAGCAATGTTGTGACTGTCACATAATTACCCAAGAAACATGCTCATAGTGGGTCAATCCAGTATGCTGTTCTCTAACAAATACTTATGTGTTGATTTTGACAACTCTATGTCAATGAAAACGCTTGTCATCAACTACATATTAGTCTTTATATATTATCACTGTCCATACCCGTAATAATATTCGACTAAGGATCCTATTTAACAATAATCGTATTATTGTATGGACATTATTATCCAATGGTTAGTTTGATGCACATAAACATACCAAATGATAATAACGGCAATGCCATTACTTGATAAATCTAGTAAAATAGTATGTCTATTCAATCATCATATGATTGGTCTTTAGGCATACTCCAACATCTATTGTCCTTACGCTCGAATAGTTGAGCTGGGTTCCATTCTCCCAAAATGCCTAAGCAACTGAGTTGGGCTTTGTCCTCCCAAATGCTCAATTAGGGCGAGTCTTCTGAAAACTTCCATCTTCCTTATGCTTGGATGAATAAGCATGCTCCATTCTTCTTTTTCTTGAACGAATAGGCTAATCTTCTTAAGCACTTCACCCTCCTTATGCTTGGATGTATAAGCAAACTCCATTCTCCTTTTGCCTGAACGGATAGGTGAATTTTCTTAAACATTTCATCCTCCTTATGCTAGGATGAATAAGCAAACTCTCATTTGAACAAGTCTTCCATGTACCTGAAAAAACAAAATGCAACATGCAACATGATGTGCATGTCCCTAGAGATGTCTAAAACATGAATGCATGAACGGTTTTCCTTTTAAATTTTTTTTTCTTAGACCATTTTCTTAATTTTGATGAAATTCTGGTTATCGAGGCCAACCCGATTAACCATGAACTCTCCCTCCTAAACTTGTGTAGGTCAAAACAATTTGCTTCACTCTACTTTCAACCCTTCTTGGCCTTTTGGTTTTGAATTCACCATTCTCTAAGATAAGGCCATTTCCTTTGCTTTGGAAATCACTCATGAGTTATGAACTACTCTGACTCTTCCTCATTTTCTGGTCTTCTGCTGACTGGTTCATTCCCATTCTTACTTCATTGGAAACATTTAATCCTTATCTATCTTCTCAATCGACATTTTCGTACTCAGGGATGCACACCCTAAGTCAAGTTTCGACCTTGTAAGGCTGCTCCTATCGTCATGTAAGGAAAGTTGGTGGCTAAGAAATGTTGTTTAAGCGCTCATACATTCATATGGATTTTTTTCCTTTTAAAAAGTTTCGCAACAAGGCTTTACTTTTTCATTCTTTAAACATTTTAACACCATATGCCCCAAATAATAATTATGGAACACTTCATAGTCCCTGAACTTTTCAAAACATTCTCAAAGTAATGCTCAAAAATCTTTTGCATATAAATGATTGTCAAATCCATTAATCCTTATTTCAAAGCAAGATGCTATCAAAGATAGGGAAATAAACAAGAAAGCAAGAAAAATTCATGGATCAAATTTATTAATGTTGTGGCAAACAAAAGAAGGTTTATAAAAAGGAAGGGAAACAAGTATTCAAATATCAATAGTCCAAACTTCTCCTTTCAAACGCTATAAGTAATCTTGAATGCTGCCAGTTTCGAAGAAGCCTTTAGTACAGTGCATGATTTGTGAAGCCCCATAATCTATTATATTATTTGAGCCGCCCTTTTCGGGGTTTCAACTCAGATCCTCCTTTGGTTTCAAAACACCCTTTGCTGGTTTTCATTTTGAACCCTCCTTTTCTTTTTTCTTTTCTTTTCTTTTCTTTTCTTTTCTTTTCTCTTTTTTTCTTCTCTTTTCTTCTTCTTCAGGCATAGTACTTCTTGACAGTATCAGAGTTTACCAGGTTTTGGAACTCGTTTCCATCCATCTCAGCTAAGATCAATGCTCCACCTGAAAGAACCTTGGTCACGATGTACGGTCCTTCCCAATTAGGCGCCCATTTTCCTCGAGGATCACTTTGAATTGTCAATTTCTTCTTTAAGACCAGATCGCCTTCTTGGAATTCTCTAGGGTGAACCTTCTTTTCATAAGCCCTAATCATCCTTCTTTGGTACATTTGACCATGACATACAACTTTTAGCCTCTTTTCCTCGATTAAGTTCAACTGATCATACCTTGCTTGAGCCCATTCTGCCTCATCTAACTTGGCTTCCATCAAGACACGCAACGATGGTATCTCTACCTCAATTGGTAGCACAACTTCAATTCCATACACTAGTGAAAACGGAGTTGCCCCAGTAGATGTTCGTATCGTTGTTTGATATTCATATAGAGAAAATGGTAACTTTTCATGCCAATCTTTATATGTATCAGTCATCTTTGCAATTATCTTCTTAATATTCTTATTGGCTGCTTCTACTGCTCCATTCATCTTTGGGCGGTATACTATCGAATTACGATGCTTAATGTCGAACTGCTCACAGACCCCGACAATCATTCGGTTGTTCAGATTAGATATATTGTTTGTGATTATGCTTTATGGTAGACCATATCAACAAATGATTTCCTTCTTTAAAAACTTGCACACAGTGGATCTAGTGACATTTGCATATGAGGCCACTTCCACCCACTTTGTGAAATAATCAATAGCTACCAAGATAAAGTGATGACCATTTGACGCTTTTGGAACCTTCGAGCATTGTCTCTGAGGCGAGTGAACCAATAGTCGTTTCGTCCTTCAGTGATATCTTCTAGAACTAAGATCTTCGTTCTGTACTCTTGAAAGAGATGGTCCATCTCTTTAACTCTTTCTTTCAAGAAGCCATTCTCATTCAAACGAGCCTAGAGCTCTTCATAGGTACGGTCCCTTTGCATCCTGTGAACCGTTTGATTCAAAATCTCTACTTTGGCTTCTAACTCCATGATGAAGGCTTGACTTTGCTTAAACTTCTTAGTAGTTTCGTCGTAGACTGATTTTAGCTTTAGTAAACGAACTTTGTTGCCGTGGGCTTGCCTTTTCCAAGCAGTTGAATCTTTCCTTTGACTCCTCTCGAGATCTTTTCCCTTTCTCATTCTCTACTGCTTGTTTCACCTTCTTTCTTTCTTCAGTCAAGGCCCGTCAGAATTTTTCTATCTCCTTCTTACCATGTTCCTTCTCTTTTACGAAAACTTGTTCTATCTCTTGTCTCCATTGTTCTGGGCTTTTTCGAAGGTCCGCATATCGAACTGTAGCTTGAAGTTTAAGGAAATCAACCCTCTGGACCTCATACCCTTCTTCTAGATTCTCATACATTTTCCGCACATGGTTGGCTTCTCCCTTGTGTTTTTCTACATCAAGGCTAACTTCAAACTTGTCTCGTAAATTCTGTTCTTTATGCGCTTCGATTTCTAACTTAGCCCGTCTTAGCTCTTCTCTCAAAATGTCAGCCTCTGAAAGAACCACCTTCAAATGTTCCTCTATTGACTTTGTGGGCCCAAGGGTAGGTAACATAACCTTGTCATTCATCCTCGTATGTCTCCAAACATCACAATCGGGAGTATACATGCAATTCCTGTCAGACTCTATCTTCATAAAATAACACATCTTCCATGAATCACTGATTTCTTGTACCTTTCGACTAAACTCCCATTGGAGCTCAAATTCTGATGTACTAAGCTCGGAAGTGAAAGGAATAAATTATCATGATCCTTATTGGCGTGATACTAGCAGAGGTGCACATCCAATTCCTCCCCATAAACCTAACATCATTAGATAATTGTAATATCCACATCTATACCTTACTGTTACACGACCCATCCATGGCACTCTCCATTTGATGACCTCGTCGCGACGATCTATGAAGATACCTACCCATTTGCCTCTCTTCATGCTCGGCCAACCTTGTGCGAAAAACTCCTGAAGTGGGGTAAAGTTCGGGGAGAACACATTTGGTAAGGCCAAAGTTGGATACTTCTCGAAATGACTAAGGGCCCAAACTTGAAGTAACAGAGCACATCCTCCAAAACACATACCTTCCACTTTCCGAAAAGCGTTCAAAGAAATGAAGGTTTCTGCTAACATTGCAGGCACTGGATTGACATTTCTCTTCAACTGCTCAAAGAAGTCTAATAGAGCCACATCGATGTTTCCCAACACCTTTGGAAAAAAATCACTAAACCGTAAATTGCGATGGCCAAGAGGTCTACCCTTTTTATGATGTCTGGGTGAACTGGAACAATGTTTTGAATGCGTGACCAAGGAAAATTGAAACTTCTCATCTCTTCCGTATCAACCCCTCGGCACATTCATCACTCATTCCGGCAAATGAAACAAGTTTTGTGTGTGAATTCTTGTTCTTGGGCGGCTTTGTATACACCCAATTCTCCTTTATTTCAGGCATATTGAACATTGCCAAGTACTCCTCGAAAGTTGGCATCATGTCTTCTTCGTTAAACGTGAAGCAACAATACCTAGGGTTCCAAAATTGAATTAAGGCCTTCTGAAATGGCTCATCGACCTTCACAAACAGAAGATATGCTATGTCACCATAGGATTCACGGAACAACTGCTTGGTCTTATAGTCAAAATGATCACATATCTCACGTAACTCCTGCACGTCCTTTTGCTTAACACCAATGTGGGCATACTCTGAAGTTTCTGTTTCGTGACCCGCACTTAAACTGTCTCCATACTTTTTCTGATTAACCTCATACCAGTGACGCACTTTCGCATTTTCCTCTTACTTCTTAAGAGCTTTCCGTCCATAATTGAACAACTTTTCGGAATAAATCCCTTCTAATATGAAATGATGCACATGCAAAATAACCAAGATAATAAACCGAGATTAACAAGCAAGAATAAACAAATGAAACAGATAAAATAGTGAAAAACAATCAAAAACATTTTAAATGCACGATAATTCTGGGCTGGCATTCCAACATTTCAGGACATGTCCCCACGGATTACCTGCGACTCAACACCCTAGGCTTTCCACATGGCTCTATTAGGGGTAGGCTCTAAATTCTCAAACTTGGTTTGGTTCTAAAAAGGTACCCGAGCTGTCCTTGCTGTCCTCTGCTAAGAGTAGCAAGGCCCTCGATTCTCACCCATTATAGGCTACAAACGAATCGAGTTCAACTCAGGAGGACTCACCACCGAAGCCTTATCAAAGAATCAATATCCTTACGAAGGCAAAGGGATTGAGTCCCGAAGGTACTTTGCGATGGTCATACGAAGAATCAATATTCTTACATGAGCAAAACGTGTTTCCCCCACTTAAACGAACGTGTCAAAGCTCGGGAATAGAGCTTGGAATTAAGTCTTAAATGCGTAAAATAGAATTATATTCATTTAAACGAACAAATAAATAGAACCTATGGTGAACTTGATAATTCCATATTTTTAATTTTTTTGAAAATCATTTAAAACCTATTTGTGGCCCGATCCTCTTTGTTTTTATTTTTAAAAACAAAAACATTTCCCCAGCGGAGTCGCCGAGCTGTCGCAACCGCCTTTTTGAAGAGGAGGCTTCAACTTTTTGGAAAACACTTTTAAAAATCAACGGAGTCGCCACCAATCTTTTTTGAAAAAAGTGTGATTGGATCACTTTAAAAAAATAGGGTTATTTTAATAAAACATTTTTTGGTTTTAATAAAACAACAGTTTTGGTCTGCGAAAATAAGAAACAAGTTTGGGGGTCGGTTACGCGTGGGGAAGGGTTAACATCCCCACGACGCCCAAAATTGGTACCTAATTGGTTTTAAAATCGTTTTCAAAACTAAAATTTGCAAGTTCAAAAAAAAAGGTTTGACTTTATTTGTCCGTTTAATGAATATTAGTCTATATTAACGACCTTATCGCCCGGGAGATGAACTTTAATCATCGCCAACATTTCTGGCGCTAACCCGTCATTCCCGTTTGATAAGACACCGCATTGATTAGGTTTTCACTTATCAAACAACAAAGAAATTTAGTTGTGTTGAGCATTTTATTTAATTCTAAGTTCGATTATTTAAAAGCCCTAAAAACGTCTAAGTCTTTTATTCCTAGTTTAAGGTTTAAGTTTGTTTAAGTTTATTTTATTCTTTTGAAGAACATTTTTCAACAGACAAGTCTCTATCTAAGCTTTAGTCCCTAATCCTAAGTTTTCACCTATTTCTAAAACAAGCAAGCAAACTTTTATTCTTTTAAGTTTTTACCCTTTTTATTTTTCCTTTTAAAAGCCTTAATTTCTTTTTATTTCTTTTTATTTTCTAAGCCAAAACCCCTTTTTACGTTTTTTTACTTTTTCCATTTTTTTATGTTTTCATCTACCAATTTTTGTTTTCTATTTTCAAAAGCATTTCACCCTTTTTTTTCTAAATTCATTTTTATTTTTTCATTTTTAAGTTTTTTTCTTTTAAAACAACCCATTTAAAAAAATAAATTTTATTTCTCACTAAAGAAATTTCTTTTTAAGTTTTTTCCCTTTTCAAAATTCATTTTTATCCTAGACCCTAAACTTTTATTTAGAACCTTTTTATTTTCTTTTTTTTGAAAACTTATTTCTTTTCCTTGTTTTCAACAATAACATCTTTATTATTTTTTTCTTTTAAAATCATTTTGCCCATCAATTATTTAAAACAAACTTAATAAAAAATCTTTTTTTAATATTTTTCTTAAAATCAAGCCCTTTTATTATTTAACACCTCACATTATTATTTCTTCTAATTAAATCCCTAAATTCAAGTTTTTCAAATTAACCACATTTATTCATTTTTATTTCTTGCATTTTAAATCTAAACAACTTTCAAATTAATTCCTACATTTCTAAAGATCAAAATCACTCTAACAACATTTTTAAAAGCATGCAAAAATTTTAAGATCAAACTACGAATTTAAATGAAATTTAAAACAAAAAAAGTTACAGGAATCGTGAACGATTTTCCGACTTCGAGAAAGCAACCTAAAAAAAATCACAAACAACACAAGCAAAAACACCAAAATTCAAACAAGAACAAACATGTAATTAACATAAAAAATAAGCAAAGAAAAGTTAGACATTTTACCGAGAAATCGACGAACGACGAACTCGAATTCAAGCTTCTTGAAATTCTCCAAACCACCTCCGGAAAATTGCTCCAAACTCGAACTTCCACTCCGAAAATTTTCAGCCGACTCAAGAAAAAATTAGAGAATTTTTTGGATTTTTCTTGAACCCTTTTTAGTGAATTTTCTCTCAAAATGGCGCGTGTTCAACAAATTGGTGAAGGGGGGGTTTATACTAAACTTTGAGCTTCAAAATCAAGCTAATTTCCGAATTCAATCCCCAAATTGGAGCCTAAATCAGACAAACAACTTGATACCCGGTAAAACCCCCAAGAATTCATCCGTTTTGATCCAAATTCGGGATATAATTTCCCCTTTAATTCGAATCTAGGGTTTATTATTTAGTTTCGGTTTTGTTTGCAGATTCCGGCGGTTGTAGGCAACGGCGGCAAGCAGCGTCAGCGAAAAAGGGACGACGGCAACCAGGTGGTCCGATCGGCACCAACCATGCCGGCTGCTGCGACCGGTGGACGGAGAACGGTGGCCACCAGTTGCGCGACAAGGGTTTGGAGAGCCCATCCCCGTGCGCGTGGATTGCACGCGCCGACGCGTGACACGCAAGCTGGCTCTCCTTTTCCCCTTTTTTTCTTTTTTTCTTTTCATTCTGTTTTTGACTGTTTTTGACCATTTTTGCTGTTTTTTATCACATTTCATAATTATTACCTCATTTCATTTCTTTTTCCCATAATTATTAAACACCATAATTATATTTTCTTTTCTTTCTTTTTTCGTTTTACTTTAAAAGTGGGCTACAACATAACAAAATGGGCTTTATTTTCTTTATTTAAAAGTGGGCCTTTTGAAATGGGCTCTTTTTGAAAATAGGTTTGTATTTTAAAAGGTGGGCTTTAAAAGGATTTTTATTATTTTATATATTATATATTTTTTTGACTTCTTTAATTTTATGTTTTTATTATTATTAAAAGATGGGGTGAAAATTTAGTGACAACACCTCACTTTAGCAGAACTTAGATTGTATCGATCTAGACCTTAATGAGGGTTAATATTGAGAGGCAATAAGTGACTTAATATTTTATTGAGGGGTTTTGTGAATATTATCTCACCATTTAACTAGCATGCATCTCATACATTCATTTTATCACATACATGAAAAACAATGAATATAAATGCAATAGTTATAGTCTATATTCTAAAGGTGGCCGTCCCAAGCCAATGGGAGAACCAAATTATTCTAAGGATAAAATCACTTCTCAAGCATCGTTTTGTCGGCTCATCCTTCTATACCTTAGGTCTATGCTTTTTCATATAGATTACAATTTTAGAAACTCGTTTTTCAGACGAGGGAGTAAGATGAGAAGAGAATTACAATAGAATTAGAGAGAGGAACGACACACAAGTTGTATTTATAAAATCTTATAAATCAAACTAAATGAGCTATTGGGCTATAATCATGCATTCCAAACACTGTGCACATCAATCATAACATACATTTTGACTTATCTTGATTATTAAAAATTATCGATATGTGCCTATGACCTTTGTTGTCTTTATAGGGTTAAATAGAAAATTTTAAAATTTCACTTATAGTCACTGTGAGAAAAACCTCTCGATTTGATAAGTTTTATCAAAATTTTCGTGTTTTCAAGATTTTTAATCCCTAAGGTTTTTTGTTTGGAACAACTTTTGTTCTTATGCAAAATGCTAGAAGCCCTAAAATTCCATATTGAATATGTTAACACTTAACACATAATATTCCAAACCCTAACGACAACAATCCTAATGATTAACACTTAATCATCGATCTTAGGAACATATTATAACTGGACTAACAATTTAATTGTGATAGAATCGATTTCCTCGTACAAATATTATACATTCGCTAAATAAATCGAAAAATAACATGTATCTCATACAGTTGCATCACCTAATTAATTAAAATCCGAATTCGTATCGTAAAAGTGGCTCTAATATCACTGTTGGGTCACACCGGTACATCCCATGGTGCATCGGATAAAAATCTGACGATCACCACCAGAGATCCATGTACGAGGAACGAATCGGGGTGAATAAGGGTGAAGAATTACTTGTTTAAAATCTAGAATTCTAAATTTACAAAAGATAAATATCCAATCACGATTTCTAGAATGTCGATTCCTAAGTCGCAACGATAACGCTCCGACCTCTACTCAGTTCACCCAGTTGAAACGAGCATATAAAACTCTCTACACTAATTAGAGGGTTTTTCCAAAAGCATTAATGACTGCTAGATTTCTCATTCCTTTATATAACTTTTGTACTCTCAATCCAACTCATATTAGGATTTCAATATATATATATATAGGTTTTCTCATCCCAACTCAATCCAACTCATATTAGGATTTCTCATCCCAATTTAACTTAATCAGGATTTCAATATAGGTGCTACCATGTCTCTTCATCAACAGTACAACATTTAATAATATTTGTTTATATTTTTTAACTACTGATAAATGTTAGAAGATGAATCAGGTAAAGGGTTTCCGATCTCTGGCGAAGCATGATGCAAGTCACCGTAGGCCGTCTCACAACAAGGAGAAGAGTTCGAAAAGGTTTCTTGGCATGGCGTTTTAGTTTTCGTCAACTACGTGAGTGAAAGGATTCACCAGTCATCCCTAAGAGAAACATTCAAGGTTTATGGTAAGGTGTTAGACGTCTACATTGCCTACAACAATCCAAGGAGATCCAGGATGAAGAGTATATTTGCCTTTGTGCGTTTCTCAAATATGCTTGAAGCTTTACGACCAGTAAAATATGGGAACAACCGAATAATGGACGGCTTCTCGGTTAAAGTTTTTTTTTGGAGAAGAAACACTCAGAATCAGTCAAGGCTATAGTTGTTACAAAGCTGAAGGCCAGGAAACAAGCAGTTCATAGCAAGCACCGCCTTAAACAAAAAGATGGGCGCACATACAAGGAAGCACCCATAAGTAATATTCATCTTAGGTCTGATGCAGCTGTACCATCCCAAACTTCTATTCTACATGTTAGGGAAGATGTTTCAGAATCTATGGAAATAACCGAGGATAATCCTATTCAAATATTAGTTTTCTATTCAGAAAATCAATGGCTGAAAATTTGTTTTATGGGACAAATTAATGCTTGCATGATTTTAATTTTGTGAAACAAGCACTACAATCGGATGGGTTTGGGGTAAAAGTTTGTTGCTGGTCAGGTTATTACACCATTATCAGGTTTGAGGAAGAAGAGCAAATGCCCATATTTTGGGATATAAAAGAATCTCTACTGAAATCTTGGTTTTGAAATATAGATACTATTGACAACTTCATGAATATGAAAAAGCTGTGTGTATGGGTTTGCATTGAGGGTATCCCTCTTATGGCCTTGAAAGAAGTAATTTTCAAGGCCATTGGAAGCTGATGGGGTTCTGTTATCAGGTTAGATGCTAATACGACATGTAGAAGTTGGTTTGATGCTACTTGAATCCTTGTTGGGGTTAGTTGCTTATCGAATTTTACACTCAACACTATCATTATTGTGAACTGAGAAAAATTCCACTTGAAAATCACCACGGCAGGGTTTGACGACATACAATGTTGTATTGACCAAGAGCAACCGAAAAGTCCTCTAGTGAACACTCCAGGAAGTCAAATCGACAATCCAATTTTTTCTCCCTTTGGAATGGTTAACAAGGATGTTTCCAAGAATGTTGGAACTGACAAGGAGTTATGGGGAGGGTTAGATTGCGGCGACAAGGAACATAATGTATCTTCACTTGATAACAAAGAGATTGTTGTGACTCGGTCAAACACTGGATAGAAACTTGGAGAAGGGGTCTAACCCAAATGACTCAGTTGGGCCTACCTATCTCGATAAGCCCAACAAGAAGGACATTTTGATTGATTTCCCTTTTACAGCTATGCCGAATTCAAATGCATCCTCGAGCCACACTGTATCAGTCGAGCCCGTTTTTCACTCCTCTGGTGACATGTTTTCAATAAGACCCAAGATCCTAAAACAAGCTAGATGTCTCAATTCCCATTCTTTTAGATCAAAGTTTGACAATACTCAAAAATAGATGGCTCTTGGTTCTTCTAAGTCAAATCACCATCCTAAGCAAACGAGGATGAAAAACAGTAAGGAAATTAAATCAGGGTGTTTGGGCATTAGTACACAAGAGATTAATTCCCTTGCGAGGTTCACAAAAAGTGTCGACTCAAATTCTAAAGCTCAAGTAGATGATGAGATTTCGGAGGCTATGGCATCCATAGAAGTTTGTGAATTCCTTGATGTTGAGTTGATCACACAATTGGAAATAGCCAAGAGGGGGTAAATTTGCGATAAAATTCAGAGCGTGAAAATTTGGAAGAATAAAAATGTGACACAAGGCAATTAGAGTGGTTCAAGTTCTCCAACGAACTATACATTCACTACCTTAGCTCCCACTAAGGATTTTCATCCAATTCACTACTTGAATTCTTCCCCTTTTCTTTGATGAGGAGGAAACCTTACAATTTGATTAAGCTACCCAAAGCTTAATCCACTCACTTTTACAAAGAAGAGTATTTGGTAAACTCTACAAATTCCTCTAAAAGGATAATTTGTTTACCCAATTACAATTTCACACTCCCCAAACTCACAATAAAATATTACAATAAAGAACACAAGAGTTGGCTACAAGGATTTGACTCTAAAGGTACAAAGTTTGGATTTGAGTGCTTTGATGTTGCTTGTAGGTTCAATAGTTGTTGCTGGTGCATTTGAGACTAGTTTTTATACCCTTGTATTGAATTCTAGCCGTTTAGGTAGTTGGGATCATCAATAGAGCCGTTGGGTTGCAATTTCCCGCAGTAAATGCTGCTCAGCTACCTACCGTATCAGTACGGCTCGGGGGCGTATCGGTTCCTGTCTCAAACAAGAAAGAGCCATTGTAACTAAAAAGCTACGCGTATCGATACACTTAGAGGGCATATAGGTACGGTTTTAAGGGGTGTATCGATACAATAAACCGTATCTATACGAATTTTGCTCTATGGAATCCCAATTTTGGTTTTGATAAAAGGCGTATCGGTACGCTACCTTAGCGTATCGGTACGATTCAACGATCATTTAAAATCTGGGATACCAACTAACTGACAAGCCAATAGTCGAAAATTAAATGCAAAGATTTTGCAAAGATAAGCATATCGTATCGATACGGTTACAAAGCGTATCGGTACGCTATAGCTTAAAGTCTTACCCATATGAATTTCATATCGATATGGGGTAACATCGTATCGGTACGCTATGAACGATTAAAATTCCAGTGCTAAAAAACTGTATCGATACGCCTAGGCTTTTTGTTGAAATTAGGCTTGAAAACACATAGAAAAGACTTAGTGAATTTTGAACCTTTAAGTACTTTTTGTCTTGAAATATAGTTTGGTTCAAAAAGGCTTGTCAAAAAGTGAGTCTTTGAAAAGTACTTAAAAATTTATTGTTTTGCAATTTAGTCCATAAGTCTAAGTGTTATATCAAAATCAATTTTAGTTTCACAATCTCCCCCTTTTTGATATAACAAAACCAAATATAAATTTTTAAGTTTTGAAACTTTTGAAAAGATTACTCCCCCTTAATTTAAGATAGGTTTTCAAAATTAAGTTTGAAGTTTTTAAAAGTTTTAAAAGTGGCTCTATAATCCTTCTCCCCCTTTTTGTTAGATCAAAACATAAGCACAAGGTAGGATAAAGATGAAGCAACTATAATATTAATAATTCAAATGCAAACATCAAATTAAACTTCAAAGATGAAGCAACAAAAAAGTTCAAAGTAGTAAATCCAAACTCAAATCCTAAAACATAGATAAAAAGCATAGAGTACTAAACATAGCTGCATAAAATGAAACTAAATGACATGAGATGATATGCAAACTACTCGTTCCCATCATCATCATCTTCTTCCTCTTCATCCTCATCGTCTTGAGTAGGTTGATTCCTCCTAGATTGGTTAAGCCAAGCACCATGGAAAGTGGCGAGGGAGACATCCATGGAGTTTTGTTGAAGAGCGATGGCTTTCACTTGATCCTCTAATGATGTGAAGTGAGTGTCAAGACCCTTGACTCGATCTTCCAAGGATGTGAATCGAGTATCAATGGCTGCAAACCCGGCTTCCATGTTTGTGAATTTTTCATTGAGGAATGTCATTAGATTGTCCATGGAGGAAGAAGCAATCAGAGCACCTTGAAATCTTGAAGGAGCATGTGGAGCATCGGCCGAAGCTTATTGGCGAGGAGCTTGAGGGACACGAACACATTCATTATTGACATAAGAGAAGTGAGCATGATAGAGGGAACACTCATCAATAGGTTAGCCAAGGGGTTCGAGAAAATCATGTGTGCAATCAATCTTAAGGGATTGGAAGAGGTGACTCAACGCCGTAGAATAGTAAAAGGATTTTACTTGGTTGGTGTGACAGTGTTGGACTAGGTAAACAAGATCGGCAAACATGATTTGACAAAGGTTAGGACGTTTATCCTCCCTAAAGTTCCTAAGCCAAAAATCTTCTACTTGACGGATTGTGGAAAATTTCCCTCCAGATGGACTAAGAAACCATGAAACAATGAGATGAAAGATTCGGTCATGAGCATTTAAAACATTTACAGAACCTAGAGGACCTTGACCTAAGGACTCCTCATCATCAATTCCTATGTTTTTCAAAACCAAATGCCTTGAAAAGAACATCTTGATCAATTTGAAAGGTTTTGCCCATTAGATGTGACTCGATTGCAACAACATGTTCTCTATCCTCATCATGAACACATATAGCATTAGAAAAGAAGATTATGACCAAGTTTCTATAGACAATGGGAGGAAGGTTTAAAAATTTAATAAATTTCCGTTGTCGAATCAAAGGAAGGTATTGAAATTTAAAATATTATGAGCTTAAAAACGGAATAGACATGACACGTTCTTCCCTAAGAGTGAAACCTTGAAAAAGCTTATAACGTGACATATCCAAAGGGGTAGGAAAACTACATTGAAGTATATAAGGAAGATTTGGTTTAGGGTTACCCTCTTCATCATCCATAGGATCGGAAGTGGCAAGGTGACGTCTAGTTCTCTTTTTCGGTGCCATAACCCTGAAAAACATCAAAACCATTCGAATATGTATCCAATTAACATCTCATTCAATCCAATAAATTCCAATAATTCAAGGTATTTTGAAAAATCAATTTTAATGTTAAAAATATATACATATATAATAGAAAAGATTGGTAAAAAATTTGAAAAACAGTTTACCAAAATATACAATGCAAAAATATATTCGAATTTTTTTTTTTGATTTTGAAAAGTTTTGGTAAAATTTTTAAAACCCATATAGCATATATATGTTTTGTACAAAAAATAAGTTGAAACAACAACTAAAATCAAACGAAAATTAAAAATTAGAAAAGAAAAAAAGTTTATACCTTGATTTGTTAGAATGGATGAATGGGTTGATGTGAATGTATTAGATTGTTGACAAAGCTTTGCTTTGATGTGTAGATCAAAAACCCTTAACTAATTTTTAAGACTGATGGAAAAATTTAAAGAATTGAGGGGGGTTTTATAGTGAAGTGCGGCTAGGGTTTGTAGAGAGAAAAGATGGGTTTTTAAGTTTGAAGCATTTTGTCAAAACCAGCCCTATTTTAACTCTCTGCCGAGACCGTATCAGTACGCTTGTAGAGTGTATCGATATGTGTGTGCCCTGATTTTTAATTCAGTTTTAATACCGTATCGATACGTGAGACCGTATCAATACAGACCTGTATCACTTCCCTTGACTGACCCGTATTGATACGCAGGACCGTACCGATACCTTTTGACTTTTATCATTTCCCTTGATGAACCCGTATTGATACGCTTTCAGCAGTATTGGTACGCCTTTACCAGATAAGGCATTTTTGACAGATTTAAGTTCAAAAATCCAACTTTAAACGTTCCTAATGCATGTGAATGACATATGAACAAGTTTTAATGGCTAAAATTAATGCATACCCCCCTAGCAACATGCATAGAAGAAAAAAAAGGAAAATTAACATAAGCATATATATTAATCAATTTAGAGCAAAATTTTGACCATTTGGGACCTAAAAGGGTCAAGAAAGGCTAGTTAAACCTAACTCTCTCCTAAGGGTCCAAAAATGCTCTTTATCTAAGGGTTTTGTGAATATATCCGCTAATTGGTTCAAGGTATCAACATATTCTAGAACAACATCATTTTTCAACATATGGTCTCTAATGAAATGATGTCTATTGTCTATGTGTTTGGTTCTAGAGTGTTGGATGGGATTCTTAGTGAGACAAATGGCACTAGTGTTGCCACACCTAAGGGGTATGGTTTCTACTTGAACACCATAATCTAAGAGTTGTCGCTTCATCCAAAGGACTTGAGCACAACAACTCCACAAGGATATGTACTCTGCTTCGGTGGTAGATAAGGCTACGCTATTTCGTTTTTTAAAGAACCAAGATACGAGCATACTACCTAAGAATTGGCATGTCCCAGAGGTACTTTTCCTATCTATCTTGCATCCCCCATAATCTGCATCCGAATAAGTATGATGGATAAAGGAAGAATCCTTAAGATACCAAAGGCCTAAGTTAGGTGTGTCTCTAAGGTATTTAAAAATTCTCATAATGGCAACTAAGTGTGATTCTCTAGAACTAGCTTGAAACCTAGCACACAAGCAAACACTAAACATGATATCCGGTCTACTTGCGATAAGGTTAAGCAAAGAACCTATCATAGATCTATAAAGCTTAGAATCAACACACTTACCTCCTTTATCTTTGTCAAGCTTTATGGAAGAGCTCATAGGTCTGGCTTGAGGCTTTACATTCTCCAAGACAAACTTTTTGAGCATATTGTTCATGTACTTAGCTTGATTTATGAAGGTGTCATCCTTCCTTTGTTTGATTTGGAGTCCCAAAAGGAATGAGAGCTCCCCCATCATGCTCATCTCGAACTCACCTTGCATTAGCTTAGAAAATTCTTTGCAATAACATTCATTAGTAGAATCAAAAATGATATCATCAACATAAATTTGTGCTACTAAGATGTCATTACTATATCTTCTTATGAAAAGTATAGTGTCCACCTTACCTTTTTCAAAACCTTTTCCAATTAAAAAGTTTGAAAGTCTTTCATACCAAGCTATAGGAGCTTGTTTTAAACCATAAAGGGCTTTGGTTAGTTTAAAAACATGACTTGGAAATTTTGAATCCTCAAAACTCGGTGGTTGTTCAACATACACTTCTTCATTTATAAAACCATTTAGAAAATCACTTTTTACATCCATTTGAAAAAGCTTGAAATCATGGTAACATGCAAATGCTAGAAGCAGCCTAATAGCTTCCATCCTAGATATGAGTGCATATGTTTCATCAAAATCAATTCCCACTTCTTGAGTGTAACCTTGAGCAATAAGCCTAGCCTTGTTTATCACTATGTTACCACTCTCATCTAGTTTATTCCTAAAGACTCATTTAGTTCCTATAGTAGATTGATTACTATGCCTTTCAACTAGTGTCCATACTTTACTTCTCTCAAACTGATTTAAGGGAAAACTACACCGGTGGTCCCCAAACTATTATCATCTTCCTATTTTGGTCCCAAAACTATATTTTTTGGCAAAACTGTCCCTTCTGTTACATAGTTCTCCTGTTTTGGTCCCCTGTCGTTAAAAACCAACGAAATTGCTGACGTGAAATTTTTTTCTTATTTTTTAAATATTTTTTTACTATTTTGTCTCTCCAATATATACATATATTATTTAAATTTTTTATTCAGACTAATGTGGTGGTGACACGTGTCACCACCATAACAAAGAAAATAAATTGATTATGAGGGGGAGATGGGATTCGAACTCGCATCCCCCACGTCCCCAAACATTAAGCCAATGGGTTAACCATTAGGCTAAACTCCAATTATTAATATGTTTTAGCACAAATCAAATTTAAAACAATCAAATGAACCCCTAAAAACCCCCCAAAATATGAGCATATGGTCGAACCCAACTTTCATTTTAAAATGGACAGTAACTTCAATTCCGAACCCTATTCTTCTCAGGTCCTGTTTCTCTAATGTCTTGTGCCATGACGTGCCTGCATATACTGTCATAGAACACCCAAAAACCAGCTACTTCTTGAAAATAAAATCCCTTCAACTGCTAAAATCCTACCCTTTAACTCAAACTGTACAGACTAGAGTTCTCTATCAAAAACTCGCGGACACACTTAAACTGATAATGTAAAGCAGTTATCTATCAAAACCCCTTCCACCAACTTCAATGCATAACTGGAAAGAGTTCTATCGCGCAGCTTCCTCAATGGTGCATACCGTTACCATTCATGTACGCACCATTTAATGATCCGTTCAAACCATTGGAATAGTTCCCATTTTGATGAGCTTTGTAAGTTGTTTTTCCATTACTCATCCCACTTCCCACTGCTTTGCTGATGTAATAAATATGAAATCTTATTATCAGCAATTAATCTTCCTGCCATGGATGTCAAATTTAGATGGAAGTAATTAGACCAACTTCTGTTTGCAGAAAACAAATTAATGAACTTAAACCAATATTAAAAGCAAAACACAAAACATAGATAAATCCATCAGATGTTTACACCTCAACTTTTGTACACATTATCTCATCCGACCGACCAAACCAACACCAAAGGATGCAACAAAAGAAATTGCATTGGAAATGAACATCTCAAGTTAAGATTAAAATGCACCAGATGGGATTAATGGTTGTGTAGGAGAATTTCTCATGTAAACTCCATTAGATTGTCCAAAGTAGTAAGCTTGGAGGAGCATAGCCACAGATGGGAATGGAAATGAAACATTGTTTACAGAAGCAGCAAATTTGCTTGAATAATTAGGTCCTTCATAGGTTGTATTTTTCGGACAGGGGATCGTTCCGAATCCTACAGTAAAGAAAAATTTTCTGTCGACCATTTTGGGTACATTAGTAGGGAATTTAGCATTGGCCAAGCTACGAAACTTGCCGCTAAAGTTTGCAACAAATCCTGTAGCAGTAGCATTAATAGAAGGGAGGGTTTGTTGCATTAAAGTAAGATTTTTAGATGATTTGTGATTGGATGGATGTTCATATTCAAGAATTCCGACTGTGGTCGAAGGTGCCTTGTCAAGTAAAGTAAGGTCGAAGATACTATTTCTTTGATTTTTGGGGGTTCATTTGATTGCTTTAAATTTGATTTGTGCTAAAATATATTAATAATTGGAGTTTAGCTTAATGGTTAACTCATTGGTTTAATGTTTGGGGACGTGGGGGATGCGGGTTCGAATCCCAGCTCCCCCCCTCATATTCAATTTATTTTCTTTGTTGTGGTGGTGACATGTGTCACCACCACATTAGTCTGAATAAAAAATTTAAATAATATATATATAGGAGAGAGAAAATAATAAAAAATATTTAAAAAATAAGAAAAAAATTCCATGTCAGCAATTCCGTTAGTTTTTAACGACGGGGGACCAAAACAAGAGAACTATGTAACAGAAGGGACGATTTTGCTAAAAAATATAGTTTTGGGACCAAAATAGGAAGACGGTAATAGTTTGGGGACCACCGGTGTAGTTTTCCCTTAATTTAATTCCTCTTGCATGGACAAAATCCAAAAATCATATTTTAATGCTTCTTTGATATTTTTAGGCTTAATACGTGAAAGAAATGCAATATGGTTAATTAATTTGAGAGAGGATCTAGTAGTTACCCCCTTGAATGGATCACACAAGATTTCACCACCTTTGACATAGTTGAACTCCATTGGGTAAGATACCTCCTTTTACTCAAGAGCCAAGTCCTTCAAGGCTTCAAGAGGTGGATCTTGTGCATCTTCTTCTTCAGTTGGAATCTCATCTACCTTTGACGTTTGTCCTCCATCAATGGCATCAAGGATCCCTACATCATCATCATCACAAGAGTCCTTCCTCGGAAGGAGGTTATCATCGAAAACAACATGTATAGACTCTTCTACTACTAAAGTTCTTTTATTAAATGCACGCCATGCTTTAGAGTTTAAAGAATACCCTAAGAAAATAGCTTCATCACTTTTAACATCAAATTTACCAAATCTGTCTTTTCCATTATTTAAAACAAAGCACTTGCAACCAAATGGATGAAAATAGCTAATGTTAGGCTCTTTAGATTTTAAAATCTCATATGGTGTTTTCTTTAAAATTGGACTAATCATTACTCGATTTATAATGTAGAATATGGTATTTGTGGCTTCCGCTCAAAAATATTTAGGTAAATTATTTTTCACAAAGCATGGTTCTAGCCATTTCTTCTAAAGTTTAATTTTTCCTCTCAACTACCCCATTTTGTTGAGGAGTGCGCGGAAAAATTATGGCTAATCCCATTTTCATTTAAAAACTCTTCAAAACTTAGATTTTGAAACTTGGTTCCATGATCACCTCTAATGTGATAAATTTTAAGCTGAAGATCATTTTGAGTTATTTTATAAAATGTGATAAATTTTTCTAAAGCCTCACTTTTGTACTTAAGAATAGAACCCAAGTAAACCTAGAATAGTCATCAACAAGTACAAAAGCATACGATTTACCACCCAAGATCATAGTCCTAATAGGCCCAAAAATATCCATATGAATCAATTGTAAACATGTACTAGTGGAGACATTATTAATGGATTTAAATGAGGTTCTATGTTGTTTACCCTTAGAGCATGCATCACATATTTTATCATTAGAGAATTTGAGTTTGGGTAAACCTCTAACTAGATCAAGGGAAATTAATTTTTCTAAAACACTCATGCTAGCATGTCCTAATTTTCTATGCCAAAGCCATGAGTCATGCTCATAATGTGCAACTAAACATGCATGAGATGTATGAATGTCATCTAAATGCACCATGTAAATATTGCCTATTCTATGCCCTATGAGCATCAATTTATTTGTTTTAATGTTCACAATTTTGCAACCATTTTTATCAAATGAAACATTAAATCCTTTATCACACAATTGACTAATGCTCAACAAATTATGTTTAAGACCGTTGACATATAAGACATTTTCAATTAAAATAGAAGAGTTATTACCAATGGAGTCTATTCCTTCAATGTGGCCTTTGGAGTTGTCACCGAAAGTTACCACTCCACCACTCTTTGGCTTTAGTTCCAAGAATCTATTCTTATCACCGGTCATGTGTCTTGAGCATCCACTATCAAGGTACCATGAGTTTTGACATGAAGCATTGGCCTTGTTGCAATGCTCCCCCCTACAAACAAAGAAATTAGACTTTGGTTTTTGGTACCCAAATCATTTTGGGTCCATGAGTGTTAGCCCTCAAAACCTTGGTTCCCTTAGGAATCTAAGAAGCAATAGCATTCATGTTATTAGAAATAATGGGTTCCTTAGGAACCGAAACACTCCTAATTCTTTGACTTTTAGATTGCTTAGAAAAATTTCTTCGTTTAGGATGAAAAGGTTTTCTTTTTACATATTGGGTTTTAGAAGAATTTTCTTTTTCAAAATTGTTTCTCCCAATAGTAATAGAAGTTTTAAGATTATTCACTTCCTTGGTGTGATAATCTTGAAAATCGAAAAGAAGTTTTTCAAGATCAAGATTTTTCTTGTTAAGATCATTTGAAAGATTTATTAAGTATAAAACCTTCTTTTCCAATTCCGAGTTAGTTTTTAAACGAGACTCATTTTGAATTTTTAAATCGGAAATATTTTTCTTGTTTCTCAAAATTGACTCCTTATATTTTTCAACTAACTCATCATAAACCTCTTACAATTCATCATATGCATCTTGAAGTTTATCGTAGGTAAAATCAAAATTAGATGAGTTAGGGTTTACCTTTGGATCATCATCAATGGCCATGAGACAAAGGTTAGCCACTTCCTCCTCCTCCTCGGATGACTCCTCGTCACTCCAAGTTGCTACTTGGGCTTTGAGCTTGTTCTTCTTCCCAAAACTCTTCCTCTTCAATTGAGAGCACTCGGAACGAATATGGCCGGATTTTTTGCACTCATAGCAAATGATTTGGTCATTCTCTTATTCTTTACTCTTGCTCTTGAAGTCCTCTTTTCTAGTGAACTTTCTTCCTCAGTTGGACTTCATGAAGCGAGTGAATCATTTGGCCAACATGGCCATCTCTTCATCTTCATCTTCATTAGAATCGTTTTCATAATATGAAGCTTTAAGAGCGATTACAATCTTCTTCTTCTCAACCTTCTTCTCCTCCATTCTCTTTTCTTCTTCTCTTCCTTTCTTCATGATCTCATGGGTGAGTAGAGATCCAACAAGAGCATCTAGCTTGAGAGTCTTCAAATCTCGAGCTTCAATAATGGTCGTTCTCTTGCTATCCCATGATTCCGGAAGAGAGTACAACAACTTCCTCACTAGCTTATCTTCGGGGATGATCTCACCGAAGCCCTTCCATCCATTTACGGTGACCGAGAATCGATCAAACATCTTGGAAACACTCTCATCGAGATCCATTTTGAAGTTTTCGTAGCTTAGATCAAGTAGCCCGATTTTTGTTTCCTTGACGTCGCTCGTTCCCTCATATGTTGTCTCGAGGGTGTCTCAAACTTTCTTGGCATTCTCGATCGAGGAAACCTTGGAGTATATATCCAGACCAATAGCACAAAAGATGACATGTAGAGCTTTATCATTGACTTGCATTCTTCATCTATCATTTTCGGTCATTTCGGCTTTGACCTTTGGGACAAGTCTTCCTTCACCGTCTCTCTTCATCAGTATGTATGGCCCTTCTTCACCACATCCCACACCATGTAGTCGGTATACTTGATGAAGAGCCTCATCCCATTCTTCCAATATTGTTAATTATTCCTATTGAAGAATGGTGGCTTGGTGGCAGATTGAGATTCGTAGAGGTTGGAAGTGGATATGGATGCCATTGCTTGACTAGTTATTGATCAAACTCTCCTAGAATCGACTCAATAGGGTTGTAATCCTTCCAATGAGTGTAGCCCTGATACCAATTGTTGAGTTGACGATAAAAATTGCAAATGGCCAAGAGGGGGGGTGAATTGACGATAAAAATTTGGAGGGTGAAAATTTGGGAGAATAAAAATGTGACACAAGGCAATTAGAGTGGTTTAAGTTCTCCAACGAACTTTACATCCACTACCTTAGCTCCCACTAAGGATTTTCAACCAATTCACTACTTGATTTCTTCCCCTTTTCTTGGATGAGGAGGAAACCTTACATTTTGATTAAGCTTTCTACCCAAAGCTTAATCCCCTCACTTTTACAAAGAAGAGTATTTGGTAAACTCTACAAGTTCCTCTCAAAGGATAATTTGTTTACCCAATTACAATTTCACACTCCTCAAACTCAAAATAAAATATTACAATGAAGAACACAAGAGTTGGGTACAAGGATTTGACTCTAAAGGTACCAAGTTCGGATTTGAGTGCTTTGATGTTGCTTGTAAGTTCAATAGTTGTTGCTGGTGCATTTGAGACTTTTTTTATACCCTTGGATTGAATTCTAGCCGTTTGGGTAGTTGGGATCATCAATAGAGCCGTTGGGCTAGAATTTCCCTCAATAAATGCTGCTCAGCTACCTACCGTATTGGTATGGCTCGGGGGTGTATCAGTACCTGTCTCAAACAAGAAAGAACCGTTGTGATTGAAAAGCAACGCGTATCGATACACTTAGAGGGCGTATCGGTACGGTTTTAAGGGGTGTATCGATAAAATAAGCCATATCGATACAAATTTTGCTCTATGGAATCCCAATTTTGGTTTTGAGAAAAGGCGTATCGGTACACTACCTTAGCGTATCGGTACGGTTCATCGGTCATTTAAAATTTGGGATACCAACTAACTGACAAGCCAACAGTCCAAAATTAAATGCAAAGATTTTGCAAAGATAAGCATATCGTATCGATACGGTTACAAAGCGTATCTGTACGCTATAGCTTAAAGTCTTGCCCAGATGAATTTCATATCGATACGGGATAACACCGTATCAGTATGCTATGAACGATTAAAATTCTAGTGCTGAAATACTGTATCGATACGCCTAAGGGTATCGATATGCCTGGGCTTTTTGTTGATATTAGGCTTGAAAACACATAGAAAGACTTAGTGAATTTTGAACCTTTTAGTATGTTTTGTCTTGAAATATAGTCTGGTTAAAAAGGCTTCTCAAAAAGTGAGACTTTGAAAAGTACTTAAAAATTTATTATTTTGCAATTTAGTCTAGAAGTCTAAGTGCTATATCAAAATCAATTTTAGTTTCACACTCGACTTAACCATTGATGCCAATAAGAAGGTGGTCTTAAATCGTTTCTTGGAATTTGAGATGGAAACTGAATGTTAAGGCCAAGATTTTTAGGTGAGATATGTTTAATATTTTTATGAAAAAGTGTCTTACAATTTCTTGGAATATCCTTGGTTTGGCAAGATCTGAGAAGAAGGCGGTAGTCAAGAGGTTATTTGCTAAGTTCAAAGGAAAAATTCTTTTTCATTCAACAAACTAAGAAGCTGAGGGTGGACAATAAACTGTCTGGACAGTTATGTGGGAAGAGCTCCAATTTTTGTCTTATTTTCTCTCCATCTTTTGGGTCTGCATGAGGTATTATTTCTATGAGGGATTCAGAATTTTTTTGCTTGTGAGAACAGTAAGGTAACTCAAAACTTTATAGCTATATATGGGAAGATTGTTTCTGCAAATTTTAATTGTGTGTTGATCAATGTGTATGCTCCAAATGATGTTGCTGATAGATTGTGTTTGTTTAATGAGTTGAGAAGCTATATTTCGGATACTAATCTTCTTGTTTTACTGGGTGGTGATTTCAATATTGTTTTGTTTGCGAATGAAATAACTATGGTGAATGTTCACATAAGCGTGATGAAATGTTTTGCCGATTTCATTGAAGATTTATCTCTTGTTGATCTTCCATTGCATGGTGGCAAATACACACAGTCAAATTACAGAGATCTCCCTTCATTCAGTTGATTGGGCAAATTTCTTTTATCCACAGATTTTCTGAGAGCGTGGTCTGATCTTATCCAAAGTATCCTACCAAAAAGTATTTCGAACCACAATTTGATTAGTTTGTTATTTATGGAAAATGTTGGGGCCCTAAACTATTTAAGTGGTTCGACTATCTAGATGACGATAAAGAGTATGTCACGAGGATCATTGAGGAATGTTGCAAAGATGTAGGCGTTCATATTGAACCATTGCTTAGAAAATGCAAGCTTATTTCAAACGAATGGGTCTCCAATAAGTTTGGTAACTCCGATAATACCATTAGAAAAGTTGTTTCAAAAGGGGATCAAGATCGACGATTGATGATTGAACTAAGTGAATACATGAGAAAGCTATGGGAGTGTATCAGACGAGAGTAACAAAAGTGGATTTAGAAATCCCATTTGAATTGGGCTACAACAGGCGATAGAAATGCAAGGTTCTTTCACCTTGTTGCTTCAGCCAGGAGAAGGTCAAATCTCATAATCAACATCAAGATTGGCGAAGACTATTTTAGCGCCCCGATCGAGTTTAAAGAAGCCATAATGATGCATTTCAAAAGCATTTATAATATGTCCAATACACTACCTTTGAAATAGTTTGATGTTGATTTGAAGCTACTTAGTGCAAACTTTTCTCCAAGGTTCGAAATGCCCTTTTTAGTGGAAGAGATTTGGACGACCCTTTGAATGTTTAATGCTTCCAAAGCCCATGGACCTGACGGTTTTAATATGGGCTTCTTAAAGAAATTTTGGCCGTCTTTGAAATCTGATAATATGGATTTTTTTTGGCAAACTTCACATGAGATAAATCTCTGATTCCTCCTTCAACCAGTTCATCATTGTTATAATTCCCAAAAAGAAGAATCTCGATTCTATTAAGGACTTCAGGCTGATCAACTTGGTGGCTTGTATTTACAAGCTGCTCGTAAAAGGTCCTTGCATTGCGTCTCAAAGAGGTTATGGAGGAAATATTAGGTGAAAATCAATTTGCGTTCTGTCCAGGAAAATAAATACTAGACTGCTCCTTAATTGCAAATGAAACCATAGACTATACGAAGAGAAAAGGGCTTGAATGCGTGGTTTTTAAAGCGGAATTCCGTAAAGCTTATGATACGATAGATTGGAGTTTTCTGATTATTATCTTGAAAAAGATGGGTTTTGGATCAATTTGGCGCAAGTGGATTTATACGTGTATATCCACTGCTTACATTTCTGTGATGGTCAATGGATCTCCTACATTTCCGTTTGCTATCAGTCGCGGGCTCAGAAAAAGGCTGCCCTCTCTATTCGTTACTATTCAACATTGTGGCCGAATCTTTGAGTACTTTGATTAGAAAAGCTAGCCCCCACTGTCTTTTTAATGGTGTTCGAATTGGGAAAAATTCAATAGAAATTTCTTACATTCAATTCGCCAATGATCTAATTTTATTCTGCGGGGCTTCAGAGACGCAAGTCAAGAATGTTATTAGAATTTTAAAAGGGTTTGAGATTGCGGCCAGGCTTAAGCTTAATCTAAAAAAGTCAAAGCTGATTGGTATTAACGTTGAGGACACTATTATTGATAAATGAGCGTCATTGTTGCATTGTCAAAGGGAAAATTTACCTTTTCATTATCTGGGGCTTCCATTAGGAGCAAACAAAAATTCAGTACATCTATGTGATCCTATTGTGAAGTGACACGCGTCGTTACGTGTCAAGAATAATTTCCTTCTTCCAAATAAATAAATAAATAAAGGAATTAAACTAAATATAGATAGGGAAGTAGGAGTCGAACCCACAGGGACTTAGAACTTTCCTTGTCACGCCTTTGTAGTTTCTGAACCAATAGTTGTTTTTGGAGCTATGTTGATGTGATTTAGGTGGGGGGTTTGTTTGCAATGAAATGTAATTATTTAAGAGAGTAAAAGAAAGGTTTTAAAAGACTTGAAAATAATATGGAGATTTTCAGCCTCGAGCTAAGCTTTGACTTGTTCTACTCGGTTCATTGGTATAGATTTTAATTTTGAAAAACTTGTTGGCGAAATTACTTCAAGGTCAATCCTTGAGTTTTTTTGTTTGTAAACTGAATCTCCAAAATCAATTTTTGGTTTCAGTTTTGATAATTTGTCTAAACCAACTCAATGTTGAGAAAACAAATTCTTTAATCTCGTAACCAACTCGAAAAGTCATTTCTATAAAAACGATTCGATCTCAATTTCCCTTAGTAATCTATTTACTAAGTGTGTTCCCTGGAAGTCGGATTTGTTTCAATAATCGATCCTCCCTCCCACTTGATAGATCAAAACAATAGTTTTTCTCCAAAGTCAATCTTTAGGTTTAAAAAATCATTTTGATTTAGAAAATAAGTATGAAGAAATCGAGAAGAAGTTTTCGAATGTTTGAAGCATAGTTTCAAACCTCGCCTTGAGAACGCGTCATCGCATAAGCCTTCGGCTTAAAAAGATCTAGCCGAGCATGGTTATCAAATTAAAAGAAGAAATATAAGAAAAGAACTTAAGTAAAACTAAGAAGAGAAGAATTTCCAAGAGAAGATGAAATTATATTCAATTGATGATTGATTGATGACAAGTCTTACCCCAAAAGGGGGTATTTATAGTGTTTCAAATAACTTTGGTAAACCTAAAATGATAATTAAAAATTAAACAAAATAATTATCCAAAGTTTAAAATTTAAAATTCAAAAATCCGGAGATAGGCTATCTGATAAGCGGCCTGATAAGTTATCACTGCTGCTGACGTCATCTTCTAGAAGACGCTGACGTGGCACCCAGTCAGCATTCATGCCCATGAATCTGCCCATGACTCCAGTATTTTCTGCAGCATTCCAGCTCATTTCCAGCATCACGTCCCCTGCATGAAAACATCATAAAACAGCCCAATTAAGTCCCTCAAACTTGTATTTAATCGAAATAAGGGCCAAAAATACAACCAAAATAAATACTCATCAAATTCCCCCTCACTTATCCGATGCTTGTCCACCAGTATCTCAAAATTAAACAAATCTATGCTCAAGTTGTCATCCTTAATTTTACGAAGTCTCAAAGTTTCCGATATGATTAAGTATCTAAAGATGAAATAAAATAAATAGCAAATAGATAAATGGCAGGATTTAGAAATTTAAGCAAAAACGACATTCCAATACCCTACTAACATCAATGATGCAAACCAAGTACCCTCACAAGGAATTGCTCATGTCACTCAAAGTGTTTAAGGGTAGAGAAAATCACTCGAGCCAAAACTAATTAGAGCATTACCATAGGATTGTGGTTAAATCTAATCTCCACTACTAAGCATGAATGTGATGCAAAAATCAAGAGGTCTTAAAAAGGGTTGTAACGAGGCTAATGTTCGGGTAGGATAAAGGCTGAAAAATAGGGTTTAAAATTCAAGACAAAAATCATCCCAAAAATTTATTCGAAACTGTTTTTTTTTCTTCTTCTTTTTCTTTTTTTTTCGTTCGAATCAAAACTGTTATGCACTATATGTTTTTTTTGAACTGCACTGCTATTTTTTCTGCAGATTCAAATAATTTTCTGCAAAGTTTTTTTTCTGCACTGTATATTCGAACAGTTTCTGCACAGTCCCCCTTTTTTTTCTGCACAGTGTTTTCTGCTCTGTTGGACTGTATGATTTGAATCTTTTTTTTTGAGACAATTTTGTCTTGAAAAAGGGACAAAAATAATGGAAATATTAAGAAAAACGAATTAGGCTAAAATATGGTGAATCTCAAGAAAAAGGCCAAAGCTCAATATTGTTTCACTAAGGGAAATTAATCAAAGGGTAGGCAATTTGTTTGGGAAGTGAAAGGGTTAAAACCTAGTGCCTTGATCATATTTAAGAATCATATTCAAATGATGTAATCTCAAAAAGAATTTAAACCACAAGTTCTAGAATGCAACTAATTTTGCTAGGCACACTCAAAGAAACAAAGAGAAAAAATAATGCATGCTCATTAGGCTCAAAACTCACAAAAATTGTCTTGTGTACCTAGGTAAGCATCATGTCAATTAATAGAGAAAGAAATGTCATAAAAAGGATTTTATGGAAAAAACTAATCATGCCAAAATCTACCATGCAACCTAAAATTTCTAACAAGAGAGATACAAAATCATACGGAAATAATGAGACAAGGTCAAACTAAGGATTTAAACAAGTAACTTAAATTAAATAAAATTAAGAGAACAAGAGAGCAATCAAACGGATAAGCAAAAAGAAAATTTGACAAGCATATCTCCCTCCCTCACACTTAATGCATTTTGTCCCAAAATGAACATAAAATAAAATACAAAAGAGAGAGGGTGAAAATACTCCCCGATTGCAGAAGAGCATGTTTCAGTAGTGGGCTCCAAGTTTGGTGTAGGGGCGGAGGCGAGCTTGCTCCCGAGTGCGGACCATGACGGTGGCTGAAGGCCAGCGAAGGTTGGTCGAGGGTGGTGAATATGAAGGTTAGGTTGAAGATGACTAAGTTTCGGCTGAAAATATGCGTGGGGGAATATATTTTAGTGAAAACAAATAAAGAAGAGAGGAATAAAGGGTGATTTGATAGGGATAGGGTTATCAAAAAAATAAAATAAAATAAAATAAGATATATAATATATATTAATAATAAAGTAAAAACTTAAAATATATAAGGTGGAAAAAAAGTTTTCAAAAACATGATAAAATTTTCCATAGCTTTAAATTTGTTCTTTTATCAAACGTTTTTTTTAATTTAAAAATTTTATTTAAAATAAGGATAAGGGATGTGGTTTAAAAAAAGATTTTGGATTTAAACAAGAAAAGTGATAAGGGATGATTTTTTTCCGAGATGGGGATAAGATGATAAACCATGATCCAAGAGATTTGTCACCGTGCTTTGAATTCCTACATATGTTCAACCAAAAATTCGATTAGCAATGGATTATCAGAAAAAAAATTTGAAATAAAATGACATGGATAAATTTAAAGAAAATTAAAATGAGATAAAATAAAAATAAAAAGAGTAAAAATATTCGAAAAAAATAATAATTAAAGTAAAAGAAAAAGAAATGGGTTGCCTCCCATTCAACGCTTTTTATCGTCGCTAGCTTGACGACCTCATTCAAGTGACATGTTCGATTAAACGAATTTCCTCGACCAGACCAACCGGAGCATTGTCATAGTACGGTTTAAGCCGTTGACCGTTAACTTTAAATGGCTCTCCGGAATTACTTTTAATTTTGCACTGCACCATGTGGAAAAATATTAGTCACTGTATACGGTCCAAGCCACTTTGATCGTAATTTCCCTGCAAAAAGTTTTAATTTAGAGTTAAATAATAAAACCTTTTGACCAATATAAAATGATTTAAATGCAATATTACTATCGTGAAAATCTTTATTTTTTTCCTTAAAAATTTTTGAACTGTCGTAGGCATTTTTTCGAATTTCTTCCAACTCCTGGATATCGAGTTTACACGTTTCGTCAACTAGATCCATTTCCATGTTGCATTTTTGGACTGCCCAATGCGTGCGGTGCTCCAACTCGACCGGTAAATGGCACGACTTACCAAAAACAAGGCGATAAGGAGACATCCCGATAAGACCCTTATACGCTGTCCGATATGCCCATAATGCGTCATTTAGCTTAACGCTCCAATCCTTCC
The DNA here is from genome assembly GCA_030270665.1 of Hibiscus trionum. NCBI lineage: Eukaryota > Viridiplantae > Streptophyta > Magnoliopsida > Malvales > Malvaceae > Hibiscus > Hibiscus trionum. Next base: position 26,954,640 of record BSYR01000005.1, read on the forward strand.
GATCGGGTTTCACAATCTTTTCAAGAATGGTCTTAATTTCGCGGTTTGATACCTCCGCCTGACCATTCGTTTGCGGATGGTACGACATCGCGATGCGTTGGGTGACGCCAAATTTTTTCATTAGTGCGTCGATTACTCGATTGATAAAATGTTTCCCTCTGTCGCATATCAACGCTCTTGGTGTGCCAAACCTAGAAAAAATACAATCTTTCAGAAATTTGACAGTGGTTTTAGCATCATTATTTTTTGTAGCTTTTGCCTCAACCCATCGCGAAACATAATCAACAGCTAAAATAATATAAAATTACCGAATGATGATACAAATGGCCCCATATAATCTATCCCCACACATCAAATATTTTGCAAACATGAATAGGATTTAGGGGCATTTCATTACGTCGGCTTAAGTTACCAACTCTTTGACATTTATCACATGATTTGCAAAATAAATATGTGTCACGAAAAATATTAGGCCAATAGAATCCACATTCAAGAATTTTATGAGCTGTCCTTTTAGCTCCATAGTGTCCACCACATGTATATGAATGCCACAAATTAAGGATAGATTTTACCTCGTCTTCGGTTACACACTGTCGTATTACCTGATCGGAACAATGTCTCCAAAGGTAGGGATCATCCCAAATATAGAACCTGGATTCCCTCTTGATTCGGTTAATTTATGATCGTGGCAAGTCAAGGGGCAATTCACCTGTAGCCAAATAATTCACGATGTCCGTAAACCAAGGTGTTGAAGCTTGCCCCATCATCAAATTTTCTTTAGGAAATTCGTCATTAATAGGCTAATCCGAATTGGTCAGTGAGATTCGGCTGAGGTGATCGGCCACAAGATTTTCACTCCCCTTCTTGTCTTTTATCTCGAGATTAAACTCCTGAAGGAGTAAAATCCACCGGATCAGCCTCGATTTTGCTTCCTTCTTGCTCATCAAATACCGCAAGGCTGCATGGTCAGAAAAAACAATAATTTTAGTCCAAAGTAAATAAGAGCGGAATTTATCTAAAGCAAAAACTACAACAAACAGTTCTTTTTATGTAGTTGAATAATTGTGTTGCGCTGGATCAAGCGTTCTCGATGCATAGGGGATGACATGAGGCTCCCGTCCTTTCCTTTGTCTAAGTACAACTCCAACACTAAAATTCGAGGCGTCGGACATAATTTCGAACGACAAGTTCCGATCGGGCGGTTGCACTATTTGGTGCGGATACAAGTTTCTCCTTAATTGTATCAAACAATTTTCTGCATTCGGGTGTAAAGTCGAACTCTACATCTTTCTGCAGTAACCGACATAGTGGTTGTGCCATCTTTGAGAACTCTTTTATAAATCGCCTATAGAAACCTGCATGTCCAAGAAAAGAGTGAATATCCCTCACAGTTGTGGGGTATGGGAGTGAGCGGATAATGTCTGTCTTAGCTTTATCAACAGAAATTCCTTTAGAAGATACAATATGTCCTAACACTAAGCTTTTATTAACCATGAAATGGCATTTTTCGTAATTGAGTACAAGGTTAAACTCAATGCAACATTTTAATATATTAGTTAGATTAAGCAAGCACTCACCAAAAGAATTTCCATACACAGTGAAGTCATCCATAAACACTTCAATCCCCTTCTCAACATAATCGGAAAATATACTTACCATACATCGCTGGAATGTAGACGGAGCGTTACAGAGTTCAAACGACATTCGTTGGTAGGCGAAGGTTCCGAATGGGCATGTAAACGTGGTCTTCTCTTGGTCTTCAGGGGCTATGGGAATTTGAAAGAAACTTGAAAAACCATCGAGACAACAATAGTGAGATTTACCAGCTAATCTTTCAATCATTTGATCAATGTATGGTAAAGGAAAGTGATATTTTCGGGTTAGAGAATTCAAATTCCTGTAATCTATGCAAACTCGCCATCCATTCTGAACTCGAGTTGGAACTAACTCACCTTCGTCATTTCTGATCACTGTGACGTTGGTTTTTTAGGAACAACATGAATAGGACTTACCCACTCGCTATCCGAGATTGGATATATAATATCGGCGTCTAGAAGTTTTTGAATTTCGTCTTGTACTAACTTCATCATCGGATCATTCAAGCGTCGTTGACCTTGTCGAGATGGCTTTGCCCCTTCCTCGACTTTGATCTTGTGCATACAAGTTGATGGGCTAAGTCCTTTGATATTTGCAACCGTCCACCCGATTGCTTCCTTATACTTTCGCAGGACTGTGACAAGATCGACTTCCTCCTCTCTAGTTAATTTGTTCGAAATGATAACAGGTAAGGTATCATTATCTCCCAAGAAGGCATACTTAAGGTGATATGGGAGTTCTTTCAATTTCAACTTTAGAGCCTGCAAAATAGATGACAAAGGTTTAGTCTCAAATGGAATTAAAGCTAAATCAGAACTGATAAAGGAAACATATTCTTCCTCATTTTTTGCCTCATCGTCGCAAAACTCATAGTCCATATCAAAGTTATTAAAAACATTAGTATCTGCCTACTCTTCTATACATGGATCAAAAATATCAATTGAGTTAACAGATTCAACCTGATCAGGATACCTCATTTCCTTATAAACATCGAATTCTACTACCTCACCGTCGAATTCCATGGATAAAGGTCGCTCCTTACTTCTATTTTCGTGTTTGCTGTGCTAAGGAATTGTGTTCCCAACAACACTTCGGAGCAAGTGTTTGTTCTATCGTGAGCCATATCGATCACGTAGAAGTCTGCAGAGAAAAATAAGACATCTACCATTACCAGAACATTTTCCAACACTCCTTCTGGATAGATGACTGATCGATCCGCCAACTGTATCGTAATCCTGGTTTCCTTCAAAGGATCACTAGTTATCATTTTATAAACAAAAAACAACATTACATTTATTGAAGCCCCAAGATCGCACATAGCACATTTAATAGATACGTTACCAATTTGACAGGGTATAGCAAACATACCTTGGTCTTTCATTTTGGGTGGTAACTTACGTTGAAAAACTGCAGAAATGTGCTCTCCCAAATTTACCTTTTCGTGCCCGTGAGTTTCCGCTTGGTTGTGCAGAGCTCTTTAAGGAAACAAGCATAACTTGGCACTTGGCGAATGACTTCTAAGAGGGGAATGTTTACTTGGACCTTTTTAAATACTTCAATAATTTCTCTCTCTTCAGCCTTTTTGTCACGTTTTACCAATCGTGATGGGAAGGGAGGCACAACTACAAGAGGTGGAGAAGGAGGAGGGGATGGTGGTAAAGGGTTATCTTGGTTTTCATTACTTTCTTCCATGGCAGGAGTGGGATTGTTGTTTTTTTTATGGTTCTTTTGGAGCTATAACAGTTCCATTACGAAGTGTGATGGCGTTTACATTTTCTCTAGGGTTTGTCTCGGTTTTCGAAGGAAGTTTACCTTTGGAATCAAGACGGCTTACTGTCTGGGCTAGTTGGCTCATTTGTTTGTCTAACTCTTGTAAGTGGGCCTCGGTACGATTTTTGAATTTCTCTTGGGACATCGCTAAACGCTCAACTAAGGTTTCTAGAGATGTCTTTTGTTGTGGGTAAGGTTGTCTTTGTTGGTATGGTTGATTTTGTCTCTAGTTGTTTGCGTATCCAAAGTTTGAATGGTTTCTCCACCTCGGATTATATGCATTTCCTATGGCATTGGCTTGGGCGACATCATCTTCCTGAATCACCGGACAACAGTCTGTCGGATGTTCTGGACTAGTACATATCCCACAAAGTATAGATGTTCCTTTTTTTCGACAAAAAGAGTTTGCATTATTTCAGCTAATTTATCAATCTTATTTTCTAAAGAAATTGTGCTTACCTCGCGAACCCTTCGAGATGGTTCGCTAGATTGATTAAACCTTTGCGAGTTGGCGGCCATGGTTGATATCAGTGTTTTAGCCGTTGTTGGGGTCTTATTGACTAGAGCTCCGCCGCTTGCCGCATCCACTACTTTCATATCCATGGGCGTCAATCCTTCATAGAAATACTGAATGAGGATTTGTTCCGACAATCCATGTTGTGGATGTTGAGTGTGTAAAAGTTCTATATTTTACCCCTTATTTAACCCATATTTCTGCTGCATTCAAGCATAATTCATTGCATTTAGGTTAGATTTCAGTTTTACATCACAAATATATCACATGGCACAGTTTCTGCTGAAATTGATTACTTTTACAGGTAGCTGCTGTAGCAGATGGAGGGCAATAGAGAAGCAGACGCTGGGCAGTGAAGAATTAGAGCTGGAACTGGATGTGCAGACGAGGAGGACGATGCTGCCATGGCCGTTGCCGTGGTAGACAAGGACGAGAACGATAGTGAAGGGAAGAAAGTGAAGTGGACCTCGACAGAAAGAGAAAATTAAGGCCATCTGTCGTGGAGCACCCTTATATTTTTCCAAGCCTTAGATCAGAATGAAGGCCAAGCCCAAGGTTCAAGGAAGAAACTCCAAGCAAGAAGGAAGGACGAATTAAAGACTTATGCTCTGAAGATTTAGTCTTTAATAGAGTTTTAATTTAATTTAAATGTAACCCTCTTAGCCCGGCCTAGATGGTTGACCCGAACTATGAAGATTACACGGGGAAAACCAAAGTCAACCTGAAAGTCAACCTTGATTAACGGCCCTTTTTTTTTCTTTTTAATCTTGTCTAGATGCATATTAACCTTAAGCGTAGTCTCGAGGAAAACATACATGAAAAGCACGGCGATCGGAAAGCAATAAGGGACTCAATTGCACAACTTACAACATTTAGGGACCAAAATGTAAATTCTGTAAATTAAGACGATTTAACTGATTATTAAGTTACCATTATGAAATTAGTCGTATTACATGCTTCTCTGTCAAATTTTATCTCAAACGGACATCTCAAACTCAAGCAATTGCATATACAAAATTCAGGACTAAAACGTAAAGCTTGCAAACCTTAAACCATTCAAATCAGTGCCCAACGGTCAACTGTTTCGGAACAGGGGTTGACCGTTCCGAAACGCGGGTTCGTTTCGTGACCTGTTTCGAAACAGGGCTTGACAGTGGCAAATCCGTTCCGAAACGCCCTCTACCCGTTTCGATACACGAAGGCCATTACAGGCCCCCGTTTCGAAACGGTAGCACTCGTTCCGATACGGACTGCCTAGAAAATGCAGATTTTTCTGGTTTAACATACAATTAACCACTCATACGCATCCCTATGACCCCCTAATCATGCCAACAAATCATCATGCATACAAGGAACATATTTGCATCATCAAAACACATTCATGGCAACAATTAGGAAGAACCACAATCTATAGGCATGCATCCTACTATGGAAAACCATCCAAGCATCAAACCATCAAAGCAAATACCAAAATGGCCAATTACAAGTCCAAAACATCATAGGCATCATACCAAACTCAGGGAGTCCAAAACATCTCCCAACAAACACAACCTAGGTCCCCATTGCCAAATACCAAAAGCTAATAATGTTGTAAAAATAGTCACCATACATGAGCTTTGCCTTCCCTTGGATTCTTAGCCTCCTTGCTGCCCTTAAACCACTTCAATTCTCTGCATTATTGGTTCAAGAAAGAGAGTGTAAGCACAAATGCTTAGTGAGGCATGCTCTAATGAAACAACACAATAATGCACGTTTACAAAACACCTCTCATAAGGCCTTTTCATTCATAAAAATCATTTTCATGCAACAATGCATTAACAACAAGCATCTCATGCTTTATAATCATCAACATGTCTTAAACAACAAGCATCTCATGCTTCATAAACATTAACATGTCATATTGGCTTCCAAGTGATACCATAACCATTTTCAACATAAAACACAATCGGATACGCGGATTACAAGCGTTGTCCCATACGCTTCATACACACTACAAAACACACAAGGTGGAGTTTACCGGTACAATCACAACCCCTCAACACCCGTGATGAAGTTTAACGGTACAATCACAACCCCCCTACATCACTCATTGGTAGTGGTATAACATCACTAACGAGAACACGGGACACACAACACAAGATTCACACATGGACTTTTAACCACCATTGTGATCCTAGACATCTCGTTAGTGTACTTGGATGGAGTTTTCGGTACCATTACAACCCTTCAACATCCAAGGCGACTTTATTCACGGTGCACCCAATCCTATAGCCGGCTAACTATATCCGATTCAAGTACTTTAAAACCAACACATCACTTGCCAATATACATCAATAATCAACATCAATCCACTGTTTTAAAGCATTAATCAAAGCCATTAAACCATCATGCATCACTATGCATCAAAACCACATTTATCAATGTCAAACCAAGGATCCCTTACCTTGAGCATCCTTCAACACATGGCTTTCAAAACTAGCATCAATCATGCTAAAACATGCTTTCAGAACAGAATTTAAACATGCAAAACAAACACATTGCATCCAACCATCTCATGGTTCATCAAAGAGAGAGTTTCTCCGAAAACTTACTCTTGAGCTTAGTTAAGTTGCTTAGACTTAAACTAAGCTCCCAAAACCTTCAAACATTGGTTTCAAAGCCTCCGAATAAACACCACAAGGATCCGAATGTGCCTCCCATGTTTTAAACACATCAAAGCAGAGGATTAATGCATCATCATGCATTAAAATCTTCAGCCACAACACCTAAACTCGCTGCTCTCAACAAATCTAACATTTCAGCTACCAAACACAACCGAAATCACATCTAAACTCATCCACAACATTACCCAGCCATGATCCATCACTTCTAAACATTCTTAAACATCAATTAACATCCAAAAAGGATCTAAACTCGTCCTTATACCTCCAGCAACAACAGAACACCAAGATCACCCCGAAAACCACCATTTTCACATGTAAAAACTTAGGAAAATCAACCTATTCGGGATTGCATTGATTAGATCTCAATTACACATCATTAAACATCCAAAATACTTTAAAAGACATCTCAAAACAGAGCCCAAACATTCATTACGAATTTCTTCAAAATTTAATCCAAATCTTGAGTTTTAAACCAAAATCAAGATCACATCATCAAAACCTTTTATAAAACTTAACTTAAGGATTGAGAACTTGGGAATTTCAATAAAGAACTGAATATTTAGAGGGGAAGAACATCCTTACCTCTAAATGTAGATTTCTCCTTGATTTGAGAAAAAATCCTTGAAAATCCAATGAGCAAATGAAGAGGATTTGATGTAGAAAGGATTAGGAATCTTTTGATGATTGAAAACTCATCATTTAGTGTGAAAATCAAAAGAAAAGCTGCTGTGGAAATGTGTTTGGCTGAGGGAATTTTGAGAGAAAATGAAATGGGAAAATTTTTGAGAAAGTTAGTTATGAAAATTAAAAATGGTTTTCCCTCACTTCTTTTAAATAATTAAACATTAAAAAAATCATTAAAATTAAGAAAAATCTGGAGAAATCCTTCCTTGGGTAAATTAGCTCCTTAAAGATTCAAAGTTTCAATCCTTACAAAACAGTCACCACTAAACTTTTCAAAAATTACATTTTAGTCACCATTTCGAAATGTCACACTTCCAAACCTTATTTTGTAAAATTGATTTCACCACTCTCTTATATATATTAAAAGAGGATTTTTAGATATTTTTCCATATTTTTAATGCATCCCGAACTAGGCTTTCCCTAAAACCACATTTTATATTCGAACAAAAAATCAGATCGGTCCGGTTCAGACCCTAAACTTCCAAGCCCAAAATTGGGGTGTTACAACTCTCCCCCCTTAAGAAATTTCGTCCTCGAAATTTACCTGGAGGAAAAAGGTATGGAAACTGTTTCAACATGTCATCCTTCCTTTCCCATGTGGCTTCCTCAGCACCACGATGCTTCCACAACACCTTTACCAACTCAATGGTTTTACCTCGAAGCACTTTACTATCTGAATCCAGAATTTCCACCGGCTCCTCATCGTAGGTCAAGTCTGGATTCAACTCCACTTCCTCTACAGGCATAACATGCGAAGGATCAGATCTATACCTCTGAAGCATAGAGACATGAAACACATCATGAATATTTTCCAACTCCTGCGACAATCTCAACTTGTACGCAACAGGACCCACACGTTCAATCACCTCGTATTGTCCAATGTACCAAGGGCTCAGCTTACCCTTTCGACGAAACCTCATCACCTTCTTCCAAGGCGAAACTTTCAAAAACACACGGTCACCTACCGCATACTCAACCTCCTTACGCTTCAAATCCGCGTAAGACTTCTGTCGATCAGAAGCTGCCTTCAAGCGCTCACAAATGAGCTTCACCTTCTCGGTGGTTCCCTTCAACAAAGCTGGCATTGAAACCAACTTCTAACCTGTTTCAGCCCAACAAAGAGGAGTCCTACACTTCCTCCCGTACAAGGCTTCGTAAGGTGACATTTGAATACTTGCCTGGTAGCTATTGTTATAAGCAAACTCCACCAAAGGCAAATGCCTCTCCCAAGAGCCCTGAAACTCAATCACACAGCACCTCAACATATCCTCCAGCACTTGGATAACACGCTCAGACTGTCCATCCGACTGTGGGTGATAAGAAGTACTGAAATTCAGCCGTGTACCCAAAGCTTGATGCAAACACTGCCAGAACCGCGATGTAAACCTCAGATCTCTATCCGACACAATCGACTTTGGCACACCATGCAGCCGCACAATCTCAGCAATGTACAGCTTCACAAGCTTATCCAAAGTATACGTAGTATGCACAGGCAAGAAATGCGCACACTTCGTCAGGCGATCCACAATCACCCACACCGAATTCTTCTTCGATGGCGACAAAGGCAAACCAGACACAAAGTCCATGGTAATCCTTTCCCACTTCCACTCAGGAATCCTCAACGGTTGCAACAACCCAGAAGGAAACTGATGCTCAGCTTTAACTCGCTGACAAACCATGCACTTGCTTACATACTCAGCAACATCTTTCTTTAAACCCACCCAATAGTACTCGTCACGAAGATCACGATACATCTTAGTACTACTAGGGTGCATAGCAAAAGGACTACTATGAGCTTCAATCAAAATAGCACGCCTCAACTTAGCATCATTGGACACTACTATCCGACACCCAAAACATAAAACTCCATCATCATTAAAGCAAAAATCCGATGGCCTATCCTCAGCAATATCCTGAACATGTGGCACCAAGGAATCATCCAACAGCTGCTTATCCTTTATCAACTGTACCAAGGACGGTTTCACTTGCAACTCAGCCACAAGACCACCATCACGCGAAATTCTCAAACTGGCAAACATAGCCCTCAACTCTACTGCCACCTTCCTACTCAAGGCATCCGCTACAACATTAGCTTTTCCCGGATGATACTCGATCGTCAGATCGTAATCTTTAAGCAACTCCACCCAACGTCGTTGCCTAAGATTCAACTCCTTCTAAGACATCAGATACTTCAAACTCTTGTGATCCGTGTATACAGTACACTTCTCACCGTACAGGTAATGTCTCCAAATTTTCAAGGCAAAAACCACTGCAGCCAACTCAATGTCATGCGTAGGATAATTGCGCTCATGCACCTTCAACTGGCGCGATGCATAAGCCACCACCTTACCCTCTTCCATCAACACACATCCCAAGCCAACATAGGACGCGTCACTATACACCACAAACTCTTTCCCTGATTCTGGCTGAACCAAGATAGGAGCTTGCATCAAAGCTGCCTTCAGCTTCTCAAAAGCCTGCTGTCTCGCTTCCGTCCACTCATACTTAACATCCTTCTGCAACAACTTCGTCAAAGGTGCAACAATCTTTAAAAATCCATCCACGAACCTCCGGTAGTATCCCGCCAAACCAAGGAAACTACGGACTTCATGAACAGACTTAGGATGCTTCCAATTCATCACTGCCTCAATCTTCTGAGGATCAACACGAATCCCCTCAGCAGAAACCACATGACCAAGGAACACCACTTCCCTGAGCCAGAACTCACACTTGCTTAACTTAGCATAAAGCTGGTTCTCCAACAAAGCCTGCAACACAATCCTCAAATGCCCTTCATGCTCCTCCTTAGTACGAGAGTACACAAGGATATCATCAATGAACACCACAACAAACTTGTCCAAATATTCATGGAACACTCTATTCATCATGTCCATAAAAGTTGCAGGAGCATTCGTCAAACCAAACAACATCACAAGGAACTCATAATGCCCATACCTCGTTCTGAAGGCTGTCTTTGGCACATCCACATCCTTCACCTTCAACTGATAATACCCTAACCTTAAATCAATTTTAGAGAACACAGCCGCTCCCCGAAATTGGTCAAAAAGATCATCAATCCTCGGCAATGGATACCGATTCTTGATAGTCAACTTGTTCAGCTGACGGTAATCGATGCACATTCTCATAGTGCCATCCTTTTTCTTCACAAACAAGACCGATGCACCCCAAGGTGACTCACTCGGCCGAATGAAACCACGATCAAGCAACTCCTGAAGTTGCGTCTTCAGCTCTCTCAACTCCTTAGGAGCCATTCGATAAGGAGTAATGGAAACTGGAGTTGTATTCTCATACAGCTCAATTCCAAACTCCACCTCTCGATTAGGAGGCAATCCAGGCAACTCCTCCGGAAACACAACAGGAAACTCTCGCACAGTCCTGATATCTTGCACTCGCAACTCTTTAGAGCTAGGATTCATCACAAAGGCTAGGTAGGCTTCACAACCTTGCCTCAGCATCCGACTCGCCTCCAAGGAAGACACCACATTGGCAAGAAACTTCACATTCTCACCAACCACCACCACCTCATAATCATCCGCAAGCTTCAACGAAACTCGCTTGTTCTCAAAATTCACCACAGCTCGATGTTCAACAAGCCAATCCATACCAAGGATTACATCAAAACCATAGAAAGGTAATTCCATAAGATCAACATGAAAAAAATGGTTTTGCACAGCCAAAGGACATCTCCTATACAACTTCCGTGTCACAACGGTCTCACCAAAAGAGCTAGTTACACACATACCAACATCCAAAGACTCAACAGGCAAACCAAGCAATTGAGCATGTTCACGCAATATGTATGAGTGTGTAGATCTAGAATCAATCAAGGAAAGTAATGACAAGGATTGCAAAGTGAAGGTACCTGCGATCACATCCGTGTCATTCCTCCCCTCTCGCTGCGCATACACTCGAGCCTGGCCTCCACCCTCAGGTTGAACAGCCACCACATGCGCCACATTCCTTCCACCATCCTCCCTATGCTGGAAGTTACCACGGTCGCGCCCACGACCTCTCTGTTGTACAACAACTCCAGGAGCACGTCCCTGACCACCACCGGCCAACAAAGGACACTCCCTCCTCATGTGGTCTGCCGATCCACAATTCCAGCACGAATTACCAGCTACAACAGCAGGAGCCTGTAACTCCCTCGCAGCTCGAGGACAATCACGCCTCAAATGGCCACGCGATCCACACGCCCAGCACGCGTTCTGATCAGCTCTCGCCCTATCTCCCTGAACAGGCACACCATGCCCTCCACCACCACGTCTAGCAGAAGACTGATACCTCCGATCTCGTCCTCTCTTGTTCCGTACTCCACCGGAACTATACTCAGCAGCTCTCTTGCCCGAGCCAGAACCAGCACTCCTGGAAGACAAACCCAGGTTCTGCTCAATATCCTTCGCTCTTCCCACCAGTACATCAAAATCAGTGTACTCAGCTGCAAGCATGTAGGTCTTTACATCCGTCACTAGACCATATCGGAAACGTTCACACCTTTCCCTTTCATCAGGGACAAGCTCAGGTGCGTACTGACTGAGACGAACAAATTGAATCTCGTACTCAGCTACTGTCATGCTCCCTTGCGTAAGAGACATGAACTCCCTCTTCTTTTCATCCAGGTATCTCACAACTAGATACCTCCGCTTGAACGCGTTCAGAAAGAACATCCAAGTCACATCAACTTCCTCCATTCCGAAGATAGCGGTCGTCCACCAGGTATACGCATCATCATGTAACAGCGATACCACACATCCTAGCTTCTGCACATCATTGCAGTTCATTTGTCCCAATATCCTCTTGGTACTTTCCAACCAAGACTCAGAACCTTCAGCAGACAAACCTCTGAACTCAGTCCCTCCCAGACTGCGCAGACGTTCCAAAGGTAGTCTAACATTAGCATCTCCCTGATGCCCAGCTCCATGAGCTCCAGCTACTGCCGCCTGAAAGGCTCCCGCAATAGCTTGTATCAAAACTGTCATATCAGGAGCAGCTTGCCCATGTCCAGCTTCAGGTCCAGTGACCCCAGCACCAGCATCAACGCCAGTTCCATCACCTCCAGCACCACCACCACCAGGAGGAGGAGGTAAATCCACTACATTATCAGCATTCTTTTCATTCTCGTTCTGAGCCATAGCTCGCGTATTAATCCTCGTATCTCTACGAGGTCCAATTCACTAAACAATGCACTAAAACAAATGCAATAAACATAATCAGGCCCAGCAAGATAAGTAATCCAAGTACTCAAGCTCATTTTTCCAAAACAATTCATTTCATTAGCTTTGATATGGCAATGGGTCCGTCTAACATGCTTCAACATAGCATAGCATCACAATTGCAACATACTTTACAATTCACACATCACACTTTCATTCAAAAAGGCACATCATGCAATCATGCATACATCACCCACATAACAATTCCCAATTACTCGATAACTCAGCTCTGATACCACCAAATGTAACCCCCTTAGCCCGGCCTAGACGGTTGACCCGAACTACGAAGATTACACGGGGAAAACCAAAGTCAACCCGAAAGTCAACCTTGATTAACGACCTTTTTTTTCTTTTTAATCTTGTCTAGATGCATATTAACCCTAAGCATAGTCTCAAGGAAAACATACATGAAAAGCACGGCGATCGGAAAGCAATAAGGGACTCAATTGCACAACTTACAACATTTAGGGACCAAAATGTAAATTCTGTAAATTAAGAGGATTTAACTGATTATTAAGTTACCATTATGAAATTAGTCGTATTACATGCTTCTCTGTCAAATTTCACCTCAAACGGACATCTCAAACTCAAGCAATTGCATATACAAAATTCAGGACTAAAACGTAAAGCTCGCAAACCTTAAACCATTCAAATCAGTGCCCAACGGTCAAGTGTTTCGGAACAGGGGTTGACTGTTCCGAAACGCGAGTTCGTTTCGAGACCTGTTTCGAAACAGGACTTGACAGTGGCAAATCCGTTCCGAAACACCCTCTACATGTTTCGATACACGAAGGCCATTACAGGCCCCCGTTTCGAAACGGTAGCACCCGTTCCGATATGGACTGCCCAGAAAATGCAGATTTTTCTGGTTTAACATACAATTAACCATTCATACGCATCCCTATGACCCCCTAATCATGCCAACAAATCATCATGCATACAAAGAACATATTTGCATCATCAAAACACATTCATGGCAACAATTAGGAAGAACCACAATCAATAGGCATGCATCCTACTATGGAAAACCATCCAAGCATCAAACCATCAAAGCAAATACCAAAATGGCCAATTACAAGTCCAAAACATCATAGGCATCATACCAAACTCAGGGAGTCCAAAACATCTCCCAACAAACACAACCTAGGTCCCCATTGCCAAATACCAAAAGCTAATAATGTTGTAAAAATAGTCACCATACATGAGCTTTGCCTTCCCTTGGATTCTTAGCCTCATTGCTGCCCTTAAACCACTTCAATTCTCTGCATTATTGGTTCAAGAAAGAGAGCGTAAGCACAAATGCTTAGTGAGGCATGCTCTAATGAAACAACACAATAATGCACTTTTACAAAACACCTCTCATAAGGCCTTTTCATTCATTAAAATCATTTTCATGCAACAATGCATTAACAACAAGCATCTCATGCTTTATAATCATCAACATGTCTTAAACAACAAGCATCTCATGCTTCATAAACATTAACATGTCATATTGGCTTCTAAGTGATACCATAACCATTTTCAACATAAAACACAATCGGATACGCGGATTACAAGCGTTGTCCCATACGCTTCATACACACTACCAAACACACAAGGTGGAGTTTACCGGTACAATCACAACCCCTCAACACCCGTGATGGAGTTTAACGGTACAATCACAACCCCTCCACATCACTCATTGGTAGTGGTATAACATCACTAACGAGAACACGGGACACACAACACAAGATTCACACATGGACTTTTAACCACCATTGTGATCTTAGACATCTCGTTAGTGTACTTGGATGGAAGTTTCGGTACCATTACAACCCCTCAACATCCAAGGCGACTTTATTCACGGTGCACCCAATCCTATAGCCGACTAACTATATCTGATTCAAGTACTTTAAAACCAACACATCACTTGCCAATATACATCAATAATCAACATCAATCCACTATTTTAAAACATTAATCAAAGCCATTAAACCATCATGCATCACTATGCATCAAAACCACATTTATCAATGTCAAACCAAGGATCCCTTACCTTGAGCATCCTTCAACACATGGCTTTCAAAACCAGCATCAATCATGCTAAAACATGCTTTCAAAACAGAATTTAAACATGCAAAACAAACACATTGCATCCAACCATCTCATGGTTCATCAAAGAGAGAGTTTCTCCGAAAACTTACTCTTGAGCTTAGTTAAGTTGCTTAGACTTAAACTAAGCTCCCAAAACCTTCAATCATTGGTTTCAAAGCTGAAAACCAAACTTCACTCACCGATTCCGTTTCGCAAGCTTGCCGAAACGCCAATCAAGCCTCCGGATCAACACCACAAGGATCCGAATGTGCCTCCCCTATTTTAAACACATCAAAGCAGATGATTAATGCATCATCATGCATTAAAATCTTTAGCCACAACACCTAAACTCGCTGCTCTCAACAAATCTAACATTTCGGCTACCAAACACAACCGAAATCACATCTAAACTCATCCACAACATTACCCAGCCATGATCCATCACTTCTAAACATTCTTAAACATCAATTAACATCCAAAAAGGATCTAAACTCGTCCTTATACCTCCAGCAACAACAGAACACCAAGATCACCCCAAAAACCACCATTTTCACATGTAAAAACTTAGGAAAATCAACCTATTCGGGATTGCATTGATTAGATCTCAATTACACATCATTAAACATCCAAAATACTTTAAAAAGACATCTCAAAACAGAGCCCAAACATTCATTACGAATTTCTTCAAAATTAATCCAAATCTTGAGTTTTAAACCAAAATCAAGATCACATCATCAAAACCTTTTATAAAACTTATCTTAAGGATTGAGAACTTGGGAATTTCAATAAAGAACTGAATATTTAGAGGAGAAGAACATCCTTACCTCTAAATGTAGATCTCTCCTTGATTTGAGCAAAAATCCTTGAAAATCCAATGAGCAAATGAAGAGGATTTGATGTAGAAAGGATTAGGAATCTTTTGATGATTGAAAACTCATCATTTAGTGTGAAAATCAAAAGAAAAGCTGATGTGGAAATGTGTTTGGCTGAGGGAATTTTGAGAGAAAATGAAATGGGAAAATTTTAGAGAAAGTTAGTTATGAAAACTAAAAATAGTTTTCCCTCACTTCTTTTAATTAATTAAACATTAACAAAATCATTAAAATTAAGAAAAATCTGGAGAAATCCTTCCTTGGGTAAATTAGCTCCTTAAAGATTCAAAGTTTCAATCCTTACAAAACAGTCACCACTGAACTTTTCAAAAATTACATTTTAGTCACCATTTCGAAATGTCACACTTCCAAACCTTATTTTGTAAAATTGATTTCACCACTCTCTTATATATATATTAAAAGAGGATTTTTAGATATTTTTCCATATTTTTAATGCATCCCGAACTAGGCTTTCCCTAAAACCACCTTTTATATTCGAACCAAAAATTAGACCGGTTCGGTTCAGACCCTAAACTGCCAAGCCCAAAATTGGGGTGTTACATTAAAGTTGTATTCTTGCCATATTAGAAAACTTGAACCCAATGCCTATATAAAGGCTTGTAATTCAACCTAGGAGAGGACATCACCATTCTCTAGCCTTCTTCCCAAAACCCTAGCCGTTTTCCCTTCCTCAACATGTTCTAAACTTCCCCTAGGGCTAAGGGTTGATTTGTAAAGTAGTTGCAAGGATTGCATTTGTTTAGGAATTTTTCTGTTCAATAAAATTACTTCAAGTTCACTTATTCTGGTTTTCATCATCTTGCAAGAGTATCGAGAGAGCATTGTGAGATTATCTATTTACTTAATATCGGGAGAGTTAAGTATACGAAAGGAATACATGCAGGTTCTCTAGTTTATAGTTGAACTATCTCAGACCTAGGGATAGGACGGGGTAAAGTGGCTAAGGAAGAATTCAACAACATCGGTGTTCATCCTTTGATTCACGCCGGGAGGTATCATCAAAGACGTGTTCATCGACAGACTTGGACCTAGGGATAGCCCAAGGCATAGCAGGGATCCTTGCCAAGCTTGAAGTACAGAGTTGTGTAATCGCTGCCGCGACTAACAACAGACCGATGCCGCGATAGGTGCTGCTGCGACAGGGACGACGACATAACATATTTTCCCAGACTTTGCAACACCTACACTACCGAGCAATTCAATACCGGCCCATTCTCTCTATCTTGATTCCATTACTTTGTTACTTAAGTTCTCTTTATTATTTTCGTGACAACAATTTAAACTATTCTTTTTCTTCTCGTGCAGTAATTCAAGGTGAAGCTATTAGCCCAGTCTCTGTGGAGACGAAATCCGATACTTCCGTATCACTTTACTACTTGCGTCGTGTACACTTGCAGTACATTGCAATAGACACTTTTACACGCAACAAGTTTTTGGCGCCGTTGCCGGGGACTGGCAACATATCTTTACCCTATCTTTTACTGCACTTCCTTTACTTTTCTGTTTTTACTTGGATTGTTCAACCTATACCTTTCACAAGGTCTTTTGTTTGCTTATGCGCAGATCTCAACGAGGAAAAGAACCTGAGCACCAGTTAGATCCTGAAATCGAACGTACGTACAATCTCAGAAAAAGAGTTCGGTACCTCGTAGAGAGAAACGAATACTTAGAAGGACAGTTAGACGCAATGGTGAATGGAAGGCACGAAGAAAAAAGGAACGACCAAGACAATCCCCAGGATAATAACAATCCTGTCGGGAATGGAGTGAACGGCCAACCTGCCGATCCACCTGTCGCTGTCGCACGCCGGTCATGCCGAGACTACATGCTCGATGATCATGTAGAACTAGAAACAACCCTGCCAGATGTAGACGTTGACAACTTTGAGCTGAAACCTGTCATGTTCAGCATGATCAACAACGATGGCCAATTTAGTGGTGCTGCTACTGAGGATGCAAGGGAGCATCTGAAAACGTTCCAGGAAATCTGTGATTCGTTTAGACTACCAGGAGTTAATCCGGAGATACTGAGGCTTCGGTTATTTCCTCATTTATTGAGGGACAGGGCAAAAACTTGGTGGAATAAACTAACGCCGGGTTCAATACGAACTTGGGCAGATTTAACTCGTGAATTTTTATCTCGTTTTAATCCTTCACACTTATCTGAGCGATTACGTAACGAAATTGCTACCTTTCAACAGGAAGATGACGAGCTAATGCACGAGGCCTGGACAGATTTACTACTCTTCTAAGGAACTGCCCAATGCATGGATTCCCTGTTTGGAACCAGGTAACTAAATTCTAAAATGCTGCCAATTTACAAACTCGTATAAGAATTGATTCAGCAGCAAATGGATTATTGCTGGACAAAGATCCGGATGAGGCAATGGCAGTATTGAAAAATCTGGCAAAGAATGAGGAACAGTTTCCTACGGCAAGAAGAGGGGGTAAACGAGTTCTAGCTGTAAAAGATTATGAGGCCGATAGTTCATTAAAATCACAGGTGGCATACCTCACTAAGGCAATGAAAAAGCTCTTGAAAGAAGATTCACAACCTGTCTACTCTGCTGAAGAGGTATGCGAGACTTGCGATGGAAATCACAGTTCGGAGGAGTGCCCGTTACAGTTAGAAGAATGGATGTATGTTGGGAACTACAATAAGCAGAATTATAACTCCAACAACTACAATTCCAATTGGAGAAAGGATCCCCAAGTTCTCTTGGAGCAATCGTAATAATGCCCTGAATCCTCAAGCACAGAATACTCAGAACCAGGGAGGACCTAGATTACTGACTCGGCAGCAACCGCAACAGCAACAGCCACCACCTGCCACGAACAGTATACTGGAACAGACCTTGGCTAAGTTTATGTCTCAAACAGGAACTTATATTGAGAACATGAATCACTTCGTTAAGAAGACTGAAACATTCATGGATAAAACAGAGATGCGGATGACAAATCATGAAGCTACTCTGAAATCATTGGAGACACAGATGGGTCAGGTTTCACAGCATATTAAACCGAGGCAGAATGAAGGATTTCCTAGCAATACTGAAAACACTAGACAACCCACACATGAGCATTGTAAAGCCATCACTACTAGAAGTGGGAAGAAATTACCAGGGCCAGAGAAGGAAACTGAAACAGTCAAGAAACCAGCCTTGGAGTCAACTGCCGAGGAAGCTGCCCCGACAGACGACAAGCAACCTGCTGCCGATGAACCTGTCATGACAACAGAAGGGACAGAGGAGAAAGATAAATAACCTAAACCTCCTCAGATCAGAAAGCAGTGGGAAGGACGCATTGCTGATTATCGTCCCCCACCACCTTTCTCTCAGCGATTACAGAAATTGAAACAAGAATCTCAGCTTAAGAAGATTTATGATATTTTTAAGCAGGTCCATATCAATATTCCATTGTTAGATGCTGTGAGGGAAATACCTGGTTATGCCAAATTTCTCAAGGATGCCATGTCGAAGAAATCCAGACTTGGGGAATTTGAAACGGTTAAAATGACACATGGATGCATGAGTATTCTGCACAAGCATCCACCCCAGAAGAAGAAGGATACTGGGAGCTTCATCATACCATGCATAATCGAAGACAAATTTGTGGGTAAGGCACTTTGTGATCTTGATGCTAGTATAAATTTAATGCCCAAATCTGTTTTTTTCAGAAATTAGGTATTGGAAAAGCTCGGCCCACAACAGTAGTACTGCGGCTGGCAGACCGCTCTTACGTTCACCTAGAAGGAAAAATTGAAGATATTCTGGTAAGAGTGGATAAGTTTATTTTTCCTGCTGACTTTCTTGTCTTAGATTGTGAAGCAGATGAAAACGCACCAATCATCCTAGGGCGACCCTTTTTAGCCACAGGAAGATCACTGATTGATGTGGAAAAATGAGAACTCACTATGAGAGTGAACGATCAAGAGATCAAGCTGAACGTTCTCCAAGCAATGAAACATGCTGATGCAGGAGAAGAATGCAAGGCCATCACTGAAATTACCTTTGACCAACCCTGCATCAGGTCGGGCTGCCACGACATCACAATTGGCCACTGCCTCATCAACCATTTAGAAGACTGTCACGACAGCACCGACAACAGCAGCTCCTCAGAGTCTGATACATCTGATACTGAAGATCAGAAGGAGGTAAATTGGATAGGCAATCGTCCAGGTAAGTTGTTTGAGCCGCTAAACTATACCTCGGATAACCATATAATTCAAAAGCCATCAAATGTTGAGCCCCCTGTTTTAGATCTTAATCCCCTGCCAGGGCAGTTAAAATATGTTTTCCTTGGTTTAAATGATACGTTGCCCGTAATCATCTCTTCCAAGTTGATGCAGGAACAAGAACAATAGCTGATAGGGATGCTGCAGCAGCACAAAAAGGCTATATTGGATGGACGATAGCTGATATCCAAGGCATCAGTCCGGCATTATGCATGCATAAAATCCTCTTGGAGGATGATCATAAGCCGACCATTGATGCACAAAGACGACTGAACGATGCTATGCGAGAGGTGGTGCGTAAAGAGATCATAAAATGGCTAGATGCTGGAATAATCTATGTGTTGAGTGTGTAAAAGTTCTATTATTTACACCCTTTTTAACCCATATTTCTGCTACATTCAAGCATCATTGCATTGCATTTAGGTTAGTTTACAGTAAAACATCACAAATGGATTAAAGGCACAGATTCTACTAAAAGATGGCTTATTTTGCAGGTTGCTGCCATCGTAGACGGTGAAGGCAGGCGCAGGGCAGAGAAGCAGGAGAGCTGAACTGGACAAGCAGACGATAAGGAAGAAGTTGCCATGGATCTGTAGTGACAACAAGGTGACAGCAGCCTTATGAAGAGGAAAAGTAAAGTGGACCTCAATAGATAGAGAAAAATCTGCTCGTCTGTCGTGTGAAAGCCAAATATTTTTCCAAGCCCCGGATCAAAAGATATGTCAAGCCAAAGCTCAAGGAGAGGAATTCCCATGAAACAAGGAGGCGGCTGAAAAGTAGGAATCCTTAGAGATTAAGCATTCATTAGAATCTTACTTTTCATTAAAGTTGTAATCCTTGTTAACTTAGAATACTTGAGCCCAAAGCTTATATAAGGGCATAGATTTAACCTAGGAGGCATCAGACCCCATAACCGATAACCAAAACCCCTCTACCGTTTACCCATCACCGACATGTTCTAAATTCGCCCTAAGGCCACAGGTTGTTTTGTAAAGTAGTTGCAAGGGTTGTTTTGTTTTAGGATTTTCCAAGTTCAATAAAATAAACTTCAAGTTCTCTTATTTTGGTTTTAATATCTTGCAAGAGCATCGGGAGAGCATTGTGAGGTTATCTATTTACTTAGCATCGGGAGAGTTAAGTATACGAAAGAAATAAGAGCGAGTTCTGTAGTTTATAGTTGAACTATCTTGTGCCTAGGGATAGGGAAAGGTTAAGTGGCTAAGGAAGAATTCATACACATCGGTGTTCATCCTTCGATTCACGCCGGGAGGTATCGTCAAAGACGTGATCATCGACAGACTTGGACCTAGGGATAGGCCAAGGCAGATCTGGGATTCTTGCCAAACTTGAATGTACTGAGTTGGTGTGTTTGCTGCCGCGACGACCAACGGACAGCTGCCGCGACAGGTGCTGTCGGCGACAGGCGTGACGACAGAACTGGAGTTCCTAAGCAATACAATACCTGCACTACTGAGCAATTCAATACCAGCCCATTCTCTCTATCTTGATTTCTCTATTCTTTTATTTACGTTTTCCTTTATTATTCTCGTGACAACTCTCAATTATTTCCTTTACTTTCGTGCAGTGAAATTAGGTGAAGCTATTGGCCCAATCCCTGTGGAAACGATAATCCGATACTTCGTATCACTTTACTACTTGCGTCGTGTACACTTGCACTACAATTGCGATAGACTCTTTTACACGCAACAAGTTTTTGGCGCCGTTGCCGGGGATTGGCAACATAACTACACCTTTCTTTTATTGCACTTTTCGTTTTTGTTTTTATTTTTTATTTTTTTCGTTAGTACTTTAACCTCTTGCTTTTCACAAGGTTATCTTGTTTATGCACAGATCTAAAAGAGGCGAAGATCCTGAATATAAATTAGATCCGGAAATCGAACGTTCCTTCAATCTCAAGAAACAACTTCGCCACCTTTTAGACAGGAACGAGTACCTTGAGGAACAGCTAGAGAAGATGGCCCGTAATCCGCCCGCTGGTGATGGTGTACCGCCTGTCGGCGACCCGCCCGCAGCAGCTGGACGACGGTCATGTCGTGACTACATGCTGAACGATCATGTAGAGCTGGAGACCACACTACCCGATATTGATGTTGATAACTTCGAACTCAAGCCTGTCATGTTTAGTATGATCAACAACGACGGGCAGTTTAGTGGTGCTGTGACAGAAGATGCTAGGGAGCATCTCAAAACGTTCCAGGAGATCTGTGGTTCGTTTAGACTACCAGGAGTTAATCCGGAGATACTGAGGCTTCAGTTATTTCCCCATTCATTGAGGGACAGAGCTAAGACTTGGTGGAATAAACTAACACCGGGTTCAATCGTAACTTGGGCAGATTTGTCTCGTGAATTCTTATCTCGTTTTAATCTTTCGCATTTATCTGAGCGATTACATAATGAAATTGCTACTTTTCAATAGGAAGATGACGAGCCAATGCACGAGGCCTGGGACAGATTTACTACTCTTCTTCGAAACTTCCCCATGCATGGATTCCCCGTCTGGAATCAGGTAACTAAGTTCTATAATGCTACTAACTTACAAACTCGCATTCGAATTGATTCTGCAGCAAATGGACTATTATTGGATAAAGATCCAGACGAGGCATTGCAAGTTTTGAAAAATCTGGCTAAGAATGTGGAGCAGTTTCCGACTGCAAGAAGAGGGGGTAAACGGGTACTTGCTGTCAAGGATTATGAAGCCGACAGCACGATGAAATCACAGGTAGCATTCCTTACTAAAGCAGTGAAAAGGTTGTTGAATGATGATGGATTACAAGGATTTTCTGTTGAGGAAGTATGTGACATCTGTGAGGGAAATCATAGTCGGGATGAGTGCCCAATAAATGTAGAAGAGGGAAAATATGTTGGAAATTACAAGCCAAATTACAATTCCAACAATTATAACCCCAATTGGAGGAAGGATCCCAAATTTTCCTGGAGTAATCCTAACAATGCCCTGAATCCGCAAACACACAATCAGAATCAGGGAGGTCCTAGACTGCTGACGCGACAGCAACTGCCGCAAAACCTGCCACCGCAGCAGCAACAGCAGCCACCACCTGCCACGAGCAGTATATTGGAACAGACTCTGGCCACCTTTATGTCTCAAACCGGTACTTATATTGAGAATATGAATCAGTTTGTTAAGAAGACAGAGAACTTCATGGATAAAACCGATATGAGAATGACAAATCATGAAGCTACTTTGAAATCTCTGGAGACACAAATGGGTCAAGTTTCTCAACATATTAAGCCGAGGCAGAATGGAGGATTCCCTAGCAATACTGAAAATGCTAGACCACCCACACATGAGCAATGCAAGGCAATTACTACTAGGAGTGGGAAGAAACTACCAGGGCCGGAAAAAGAAGCTGAAACAAACAAGGAACCAGCCGTAGATAAACCTGCCGAGGAAGCTGCCTCGACAGGTGATAAACAGACTGCTGTCGATGAACCTGTCACGACAGCAGAAGCGACAGAGGAGAAAAATGAAGAACATCGTCCTCAGATTCGTATGCAGTGGGAAGGACGTATTGCTGATTACCGTCCCCCACCACCTTTTCCTCAACGGATACAGCAAACTAAACAGGAATCCCAACTTAAAAAGATTTATGATATTTTTAAGCAGGTTCAAATTAATATTCCGCTGTTAGATGCCTTTAGGGAGATGCCTGGTTACGCCAAATTTCTCAAGAATGTCATGTCAAAGAAATATAAATTTGGGGAATTTGAAACGGTAAGAATGGCAGATGGTTGCATGAGTATTCTTCATCGATAGCCACCCCAGAAAAAAAAGGATCCGGGGAGCTTCATCATACCTTGTGTAATCGGAGCCAAATTTGTGGGTAAGGCACTTTGTGATCTTGGTGCTAGTGTTAATTTAATGCCAAAATCTGTTTTTCAGAAACTAGGTATTGGAAAGGCGCGGCCCACGACAGTAACTCTGCAGCTGGCAGACCGCTCTTACGTTCATCCAGAGGGAAAAATTGAAGATATTCTGGTAAGAGTAGATAAGTTTATTTTTTCTTGCTGACTTTCTTGTTTTAGATTGTGAGGCAGACGAAAACGCACCAGTCATCCTAGGGCGACCCTTCTTAGCCACGGGAAGATCACTGATTGATGTGGAGAAAGGAGAACTCACCATGCGCGTGAACGATCAAGAGATTAAGTTGAATGTTCTCCAAGCAATGAAGCATGCTGATGTGGATGAAGAATGCAAGGCTATCATTGAAGTAACCCTTGATCATCCATACATTAGGTCGGGCTGTCATGATATAAACTTCGGTCACTGCTGCGACAACCACTTACAAGCCTGTCACGACAGCAACGAAGACAGCTCCGACGACAGCAACTCCTCTGACTCCGATACATCTGATACTGAAGATCAGGAGGAGGTAAATTGGTTAGGCTATCGTCCAGGTAAGTTATTCGAACCTTTGAATTATACTTCGGATAACCATTTAATCCAAAAGCCATCAACTATTGAACCACCTGCCTTAGAACTGAAGCCTCTGCCAGGGCAGCTTAAATATGCTTTTCTTGGTTCAAATGACACACTGCCCGTAATCATCTCTGCTAAGCTGCCGCAGGAACAGCTACGACAACTAGTCAGCATGCTAAGGCAGCACAAGAAGGCGATTGGATGGACGATGGGCATATAGGACAGCTTTTAAGACTCCGTTGGGCATGTCTCCATACCGACTGATTTATGGAAAAACCTGCCACTTGCCTGTCGAGATAGAGCACAAAGCATATTGGGCAATCAAGGCAGTGAATATGGACTGGGACAAAGCAGGCCAGAAAAGGATGTTAGATCTGAACGAGCTTGAAGAAATACGGACAATGGCCTATGACAATGCAAGAATCTACAAGGAGAAAACAAAGAAGTGGCATGACAAGAAGTTGCTGCCACGACAGTTATGCCCAGGGCAGCTTGTGTTGTTGTTCAATTCTAGGTTGAAACTCTTCCCAGGGAAGCTTAAATCTAGATGGTCAGGCCCATTCCAAGTGGTACAAGTTTTTCCCCATGGTGCCATCACAATTCAATCATTAAAAGACGGGCACCAATTCAAAGTCAATGGACAGTGCCTCAAGCATTATCAAGGGACTGAAGCCCCAGGAATACAGGAAGTGGTTACTTTGGGAGATGCCCCACAAGGCATCCCTAATTTAACCTAAATTTTATTTTTATTATTTTATTATTTATTAGGTAAGTAGGTTTATTTTATTTGAATAATGTTTTTTCTATTTTATATTTTTAGGAAATAAAGGAGTCAAGAAGAAAAGGAGAAGTGACCCAAGCCCACCATCCATCCATCAGCCCAACAGAGCCCATTTATTGAAGCCTGTCGTTTCGGCTGCCGCCGCAGACGGATAAGACAGGCTGTCAACAGACTGACACGGCAGACGTAGAAGCGTGTGACAGACGCGTAGCAGACGCATAAATACGTGTCAGACGCGTCAGACACGCTAAATCCCAACAGTCGCTCCGTTATTCACGCCTGCCGTTACAGCATTAAACGGGCAGCCCCTCGACCGCTATAAAACCCCATTTCCATTTTCATTTTTCTCACTTCTGCTTACTCTTCCTTGCTTTCTCCTCTAGTTTTTATTTGCTTTCTTCATTTCCACAACCTTTGCAACTAATATGTCGTCTAGACAGACCAGCCTCAGCCTCCTCTTCAGCAGCAGCAACGCCGTTCGCCAACAAGGAATTATGGGAAGAGAGGGGATTCGTCTACATCCGCAAAGCACCAAACATGGGGCTCCGACCATTCATTGCGAGGGCCATACTCAACTATGGGAGCAATTTGCATAACAGCCAGCAGAACTAAACGACACCCTGGTTAGAGAGTTCTACGCTGCCATTGACAGCAGAATGGCAACATATGTCACCATCCGAGGAGTGGAGGTGCCATTCACAGCTGACAGCATCAACCACATGTTTGGCCTCTTCTTTGGCCCCGATGATGATGCCCACCAGAAATTTCTCGACACCCTCGATGTTGCCGCTTATGATGCTGTCATGGCGGAGGTGACAGATGAAGGAACAACATGGACAACCAGCAAAAAGAACCCCCACTCCGTCAAGAGGGGGCAGCTGCTCCCAGAAGCTAAACTTTGGAACGCTTTCATCAAAAAGCGTATCATGCCGTCCTCCCATCACACGACGGTGAACCAGCAGCGGCTCGCCCTCATCCATTCCATCATGCACGACAGGCCTATCAACGTGGGCCGATATATGATGGAAAGCATTTTGGATTGTGCCCATTGAATAGACTCTCGCCTCTACCTGCCGTTCACAATAACTTCTCTCTGCCGCTGTGCTGTTGTCCCCGAAGTATCCACCGAAAAATTAGTCAATGGTCGTGGCTGGAATGACAACAACATCTCAAGCCTCATGGAGGTCATAGCTGCAACACCATTCACTCCTTCAACCCAGCTGCCTCCCCTGCAGACTCAGATGAGGAGCCTGCCACAGAACCTGCCGCCGCCTCCACCCTTTCACCTGCCCGGACGGCAGCTGCGAATCCTCCGGTCGAAAGCCTTGCACGTGGGACAGTGGCAGCAGTTCAGACGTCCAGCTCGTTGAGCAAACTGTCCAGCCTCCACCGCAGCCCAGACGCCGCCATCAGATCCGTGTCAGCAGCAGCAGCGAGGACAGCGACTGAAAATTTTAAGTCTTTTATTTTTCTTTTCCTGCTGCCTGCTCTATTTTATTTTGTGATGTACATGCCTCTATCTTTTGTCATTTTGCATTGAGGACAATGCAACCCTCGAGTTTGGGGGTGGCAACCCTCCATCATTAATGGAGTCTTAGTACATCTTTTTATTAATTTGTTGTGTCTTTTATTTATTTAATTTCTCTTAAAAAAATCAAAAAAGATTCAACTGTTGGCTTAAAACTGTGAAGTTAACTTACCTGTCATGACAGCTCTGTCGTGGCAGCATCTTTAGGACAGATTAAGGAGAAGTTTAGAGCCTTCCTATAGTTCTGAAAACTTAAACACCTTTGTGACTGTTATACTGCTTAGATTTCTTTTAGCCAAACTAGAATAGGAAAGCTTAGCACTTGAATAGCCCCTAGAGGTGCCTAACACTGGCTCTAGAAAAGAAGTTTAGCAAAATAAAGAAGGACGTGGTTGATTTTGTTGTAAGTACATGGTTTGTCAACGTGTTAAAGCTGAGCATCAATTTCCTTATGGATTGTTGCAACCATTGAAGATTTCAGAATGGAAATGGGAAGGAATCACCATGGATTTTGTGACGGGTTTTCCTTTGACATCGTCTAGAAATAATTCCATTTGGGAGATTGTTGATCGTTTTACGAAGTGTGCACATTTTCTGGCAGTGCATACTACATATACGTTAGACAAGTTGGAAGATTTGTACATCTATGAGATTGTAAGGTTGCATGGGGTGCCTAAGTTCATTGTTTCAGACCGGGATCCGCGTTTCACAGCGAGGTTTTGGGAGTGTCTTCATCAAGCGTTGGGTACGCGTTTGAATTTTAGTACTTCGTATCATGCTCAGACGGATGGTCAGTCTGAATGAGTTATCCAAATGTTGGAGGATATGTTGAGGTGTTGCATTATTGATTTCCAAGGTTCTTGGGAGAAACTGTTGCCTTTAGTGGAGTTTTCTTACAATAATAGTTATTAGGCGAGCATTCAAATGTTTGCCTAATGTGCTTAAGGGCACTATGGAAAAAGTGAAGCTTATTAGTGAGAGGTTGAAAGCGACTTCGGATCGGCAAAAGTCTTACGCGGATGTGATGCGTAAGGAGATCGAGTATGTCGTGGGTGATAAGGTGTTTTTGAAGGTTTCACCTTGGAAAAAGGTGATGAGATTTGGCCGTAAAGGCAAGTTGAGTCTGAGGTTTATTGGACCATATGAGGTGCTAGAGCGTGTTGGACCTGTTACATATAGGTTGCCTCCCGCGTTGGAAAAGATACATGATGTTTTCCATGTATCCATGCTTTGGAGATATAGATCGGATCTGTCTCATGTTATGACTGTTGAGGAGATTGAGTTGAATCTGGATTTGTCCTATGATGATGAACCAATTGAGATCTTGGATTCGAATAGCAAGGTTCGTGGTAAGACCATTGAGTGGGTCAAGGTCTTGTGGCGACATCGTGGTCTTTTTCCATCATGTAAAATTTCGAGGACGAAATTTTCTAAGTGGGGGAGAGTTGTAACGCCCCAGTTTTGGGCGTAGGAGTATTTGAGGTTGACTAGAGGTTAGTAGGACCTAGACTAGATATCTGAGTTTTTGGGAACGGTTCAGGGAAAGCGTGGTTCGGGATGTGGTAAAATTATGGAAATTTCCTAAAATCTTCTAAAAATATGTATTAAGGTTTGGTAAAGTCAATTTCGGAAAATGACTTTTGGAAAATTGAGATTTCGGTGTAGTGACTATTTTGTAGAAATGTAAAATCGGTTTTTGAATGATTGTTTTGAAAGAGAGCCAAAGATTAGAATCTTTAGGGAGCTTATATATATTTAATGGACATTTTCCTATAATTGACCATTTTTAAAGGTGATTTATTAAAAAGGAATTAAAAGGTGATTTTATTAAAAGGGATTTAATCATCTAAAATCTATTTTGACGTAACTTCCTTTTCTCTAATTTTTCCATCAACCAAACACTTCTTTTTATCTCAAAATTCCTGTAACGCCCCCGATTTTGGGCCTAGAGGTTTTAAGGGGAGTTTAGGGTCCGATGAATCTAGGTTAGAGATTCGGGTCAGTTTGGAGTCGATTCAGGGAAAACTTAGTTCGGGATGTGATTAAATCGTGCGAAAAATTTCTAAAATCCTCCTTTAATATATACTGAGTGAAAATAAAATCAATTTCGGAAAATAGGTTTTGGAAAGTTAAAATTTCGGTTTGGTGACTATTTTGTAAAAAGTGCAAAATTGGATTTTAAGGACTAAATTAAAAAGGGGCCAAGACTTAGAATCTTTAGGGAGCTTATATATATTTTGTGAACCTTTTCCCTCAAATTGACCATTTTAATTGTTTTATTAAAAAGGATTTTAAAGTAAAAAAGGAAATTTTAATAGCCAAAAGAGATTTCACGTAACTAACTCTTCTCTCATTTACTAATCAGCCAAATACTCTTCTTTTTCTCTAAAATCTCAAAAGATTATATTTTCTCAAATATTT
Source organism: Hibiscus trionum (assembly GCA_030270665.1). Lineage (NCBI taxonomy): Eukaryota > Viridiplantae > Streptophyta > Magnoliopsida > Malvales > Malvaceae > Hibiscus > Hibiscus trionum. Next base: position 26,983,489 of record BSYR01000005.1, read on the forward strand.
TTGGTTAGCCAATGATTTCTTTGAGTTTTCTTTCAATTTTCCTTAAGCTATCTTGAAAGACTTCATCAAATCTTGTCATTTGAGGGGAAGAAGCAAGGTTAGAGGTAAGATTTTGTTTAACTCCTCTAATCAAGGTTTTTAATGAAATTTCCAAGTCTTTGGCTTCCTAAATATGTTTATTAACTAAGTTTCATGTTTTGATTAATGGAAAATTGATTAATCTAGCTTTTCTTGGTAAATTTCTAAGTAATTCGTTGGGGCACTGTTTTAATTGGTTTGAGAATGATTTTAAATGATGTGGAAATGTAGGTTTTATGAATGTAATTCCGAATTAAGTTGGATCTCTAATTGTTAGATTGTTAGATTTTAGGTTTTCGAGGTGTTAGTGTGAATTATGAGTTGCTGGAGGTATAAGGATGTAATTAGGTTATTTTTGGATGTTGATTGATGGTTAAATTGGGATGGAAGTGTTAGATTATGTCTGAGATGAGTTTAAAGAGCAATCAAAGGTGATTTCAGTTGTTTCATATGTGTATTTTGGTGCTTTAGGGCAGAGCAGCGAGATTGTTTAAGTTGATGGTGATTTTAATACATTGTGATGCATTAGTCCTCTGTTCTTGTGTGGTATATATACAGGGGAGAATACATTGGAAGCAATCAGGGAAGTTCTGGGGGCTTCGGACGCTTAATTTCACGTCGGCGAATCTTGGTTTCGCGAGTCGGTGAATGGGAACATTTTTTCCAGCTTTGAAACACTTTAAGGGTGGTTTGGGTTCTTAGTGTAAGCTTGAAACGCTTTACTAAGTTCGGAAGTAAGTAAAAGGATTTTCTCCCACGGATTGTGCTATTATGAGATTGTTGTTGCATTTGATTTTAAATGCATGTTACCTACTGTAGAGCATCTGGGTGTACTCTATTTAGGAGCGCAAGTGCACACTCTTGTCAAGTTATAGTATATAAGATATCGTCTCCCATAGGGATTGGACAGCTTGGTTCGAGTTGTTCCTACACAAGGAAAAGTAAATTGAACAAGTAAGGTGATTGTTTGAGAAGAAAAGTAAAATAAAACACAAGTAAAAGAGGAAGTGATCAGGTTGATAGAGAGGGCAGGGTTATGTTGCTGCTTAGTGTGAAACTGTGTTGAATAGGCCAAGTCGTTTTGTGCTGCCACGATATGCTGCCTCTGTAACCCCCTTAACCCGGCCCAGACGGTTGAACCGAATTAAGAAGTTTACACGGGGAAAACCAAAGTCAACCTGAAAGTCAACCTTCATTAACGACCCTTTTTTTTCTTTTTAATCTTATCTAGATGCAAATTAACCCTAGGTGAACACTTGAGACAAACATATTCAAAAGCCACAACAATCGGATAACATTCAGGGACTCAATTGCACAACATACAAGTTTAGGGACCAAAATGTAAATTCTGGAAGTTACAAGGACTTAACCAACTTTTGAGTTACCATTATGAAATTAGTCATGATTCATGCTTCCCTGCCAAATTTCAACTCAAACGGACATCTCAAACTCATTCAATTGCAAAAACCAAGTTCAGGACCAAAACGCAAAGGTTTCAAAACATATAACCGTCAATTTCAGTGCCCAACGGTCGGGTGTTTCGGAACAGGGATGATCCGTTCCGAAACGCGGGACCGTTCCGAAACCCGTTGCGCAACATGGCCTGGCAGTGGCAAAACTGTTTCTGAACGGCTCTGCCCGTTTCGAAACGCCTAGGCCATTTCAGGCCCTCTGTTCCGAAACGGTAGCACCTGTTCCGAAACAGGCTGCCCAGATTGCAGAAATTTTGCTGGTTTAAAACACAATTGACCCATCAAACATGTTCCAAAGACAACCAAAACATGCCAGCAAGTCATCATATACTCAAGGAACATAATAGCATCATCTATTCACAAACATGGCATCAAACATGGAAATACCCAAATCTATAGGCATGCAACCTATAATGAAAACCATTCAAACACCAAAATACCAAACCAACCTCATAAAGGCCATTTACAAGTTCCAACAATATCAAAAGCATAAAACCAACTTAAGGAGTCCAAAACATCTCCCAAAACAACAACATAGGTTCCCCATTGTCAAAAGCCAAAAGCTAACAAGTTATGAAAATATTCACCATACATGAGCTTAGTTCTTCACTTGGATTCTTGACCCCCTTGCTGCCCTTAAGCACTTCAATGCTCTGCATTATTGGTTTAAGAAAAGAGAGAGCGTAAGCACATAGCTTAGTGAGGAATGCTCATTTAAAACATCACAATAATGCATTAATAAAAACTCTTTTTCAAAACCTTTAGCTCAAACAACATTTCATCATGCACATATGTACATAAACCAAGCATTTCATGCTTCCAATCATTATCATGTCATATTGGCTTTCAAGTGATAATCATAAACAAGTTCCAAAACACAATCGACGATTCACAACAACAATCGGATACGCGGATTACAAGCGTTGTCCCTACGCTTCATACACACTACCAATCTCAAGGTGGAGCATGGTACAATCACAACCCCTCAACACCCGTGATGGAGACTATGGTACAATCACAACCCCTCCACTTCACTCATTGGTAGTTGTATAACATCACTAACGAGATCACGGGACATACAACACAAGATCCACACATGGACTTTAAACCACCATTGTGATCTTACCAAACACAAGGTCCACACATGGAATTTTAACCACCATTTTGACCTTAACAATACACAAGGTCCACACATGGAATTTTAACCACCATGATGACCTTAACACAAGACCCACTCATGGACTTTTAACCACCATGGTGTTCTTAACCATCTCGTTAGTGTACTTGGATGGAGCATGGTACAATCACAACCCCTCAACATCCAAGGCGACTTTATTCACGGTGCACCCAATCCTATAGCCGGCTAACTATATCCGTTTCAAGTACTTTTAGACAAACCACATCACTTGCCAATATACATCATTTAACAACATCAATCCACTGTTTTAAAGCATTAAATAAAGCAATTTATCATCATTCATCAATATGCATCAAAACCACATTTATCAATGTACAAACCAAGGATCCCTTACCTAGAGCATCCTTCGATACATGGCTTATAAAACCAGCAATAAACATGCTAATGTATGCTTTCAAAAACAGAATTTAAACATGCAAACAAATCACATTGCATTCAACCAATTCATGGTTCATCAACAAGAGAGTTTTTCCGAAAACTTACTCTTGAGCTTAGCTAAGTTGTTTAGACTTAAACTAAGCTCCCAAAATCTTCAAAACATTGGTTTCAAAGCTGAAAACCAAACTTCACTCACCGATTTCCGTTTCGCCACTTGCCGAAACACCAATCAAGCTTCCGGATCAACACCACAAGGATCCGAAGATGTCTCCCCTATTTTAAACACATCAAAACAGTAGATTAATGCACCATCATGCATTAATATCCTCAACCAAGACATCTAAACTCGCTGCTCACATCAACACTCACATTTCGGCTACCAAACACAACCGAAATCACATCCAAACACCTCTATAACTTTACCCAGCCAAGATCCATCAATTCCAAACATTCATAAACCTCAATTAACAACCAAAAAGGATCTAAACACGTCCTTATACCTCCAGCTATAGCAGAACATCAAGATCACCCCAAAAACCATCATAAACTCAAACAAAACTTAGGAAAATCAACCTATCCGGGATTGCATTGATTAAACCTCAATTTCTCATCAATTATACATCCAATTTACATTAAAACACACCTCAAAACAGTGCCCAACCATTTCATAAGAATTTCATCAAAAACTAACCAAATTTGCATTTTAAAGCCAAGATCAAGAACACAACTACAAAACCTTTATTAAAACACAAATCAAGGATTGAGAACTTGGGAATTTCAGTAAAGAACTGAGTATTTAGAGGAGAAGGACGTTCATACCTCTAAATGTGAGTTTCTCCCTTTTTGGAACCAAGATTCTTGAAAATCCAATAAAAAATTGCTATGGCTTTGTTGTAGAAATGATTAGAGATCAAAAGGAAGTTGAAATCTCATCTTTGAATGTCAAAATCAGAGGGAAATTTGCTGGAGAAAAGTGTTTGGGTTGAGAGAAAAGTTGAGAGAAAAGAAATGGAAATTTTTGAGAAAAGTTAGTTATGAGAGCAAAATATCTTTTTCCCTCCTTTTTCCTTTAATTAAAACCATTAATAAAACCTTTAATATTAAGAAAAATCTGGAGAAACTCTTCTTGGGTAAATAGCTCCTTAAAGATTCAAAGTTTCAATCCTTTTTAAAATAGTCACCAAGTTTTCGAAAATTACATTTTAGTCACTAACCCAAAATGTCACACTTCCCAACCTCATTTTGTAAAATTGATTTCACCATTCTCTTATATATAATAAAAGAAGATTTTAAGATATTTTTCCATATTTTTAATTCAACCCGAACTAGGCTTTCCTAAAATCACCCTTTTATATTCGAACCGCAACCCGACCGATCCGGTCCAAACCCAAAACTTCTAAGCCCAAAATTGGGGTGTTACAACTCTCCCCCCTTAAGAAATTTCGTCCTCGAAATTTACCTGAAGGAAAGAGGTACGGAAACTGCTTCAACATGTCATCCTTCCGTTCCCACGTGGCTTCTTCAACACCACAATGTTTCCACAACACCTTTACCAACTCAATGGTCTTGCCTCGAAGAACCTTACTATCCGAATCCAGAATCTTCACCGGTTCCTCATCATAGGTCAAATCCGGATTCAATTCCACTTCTTCCACAGGCATCACATGTGAAGGATCCGATCTATACTTCCGAAGCATAGAAACATGAAACACATCATGGATCTTCTCCAACTCTTGCGGTAACCTCAACTTGTACGCAACAAGACCCACACGCTCAACCACCTCGTATGGTCCAATGTACCTAGGGCTCCACTTACCCTTTCGACCAAACCTCATCACCTTTTTCCAAGGCGAAACCTTCAAAAACACACGGTCACCCACCGCATACTCAATCTCCTTACGCTTCAGATCCGCGTAAGACTTTTGCCGATCAGAAGCTGCCTTCAAGCGCTCACAAATGAGCTTCACCTTCTCGGTGGTTCCTTTCAACAAAATTGGCATCGAAACCAACTTCTGACCCGTTTCAGCCCAACACAGAGAAGTCCTACACTTCCTCCCGTACAAAGCTTCATAAGGTGCCATTTGAATACTTGCCTGATAACTATTATTATAGGCAAACTCCACCAAAGGCAAATGTTTCTCCCAAGAGCCCTGGAACTCAATCACGCAGCACCTCAACATATCCTCCAAAACCTGAATAACACGCTCGGACTGACCATCCGACTGCGGATGATAAGATGTACTGAAATTCAGCCGTGTACCCAAAGCCTGATGCAAACACTGCCAGAAACGCGATATAAACCTCGGATCCCTATCCGACACAATCGACTTTTGCACACCATGCAGCCGCACAATCTCAGCAATGTACAGCTCCGCAAGCTTATCCAAAGTGTACGTAGTATGCACAGGCAAGAAATGCGCACACTTCGTCAGGCGATCCACAATCACCCACACCGAATTCTTCTTCGATGGCGACAAAGGCAAACCAGAAACAAAATCCATGGTAATCCTTTCCCACTTCCACTCCGGAATCCTCAACGGTTGCAACAACCCTGAAGGAAACTGATGCTCAGCCTTAACTCGCTGACATACCATGCACTTGCTCACGAACTCAGCAACATCTTTCTTTAAACCCACCCAATAGTACTCCTCACGAAGATCACGAAACATCTTAGTACTACCGGGGTGCATAGCAAAAGGACTACTATGCCCTTCAGTCAGAATAGCACGCCTCAACTCAGCATCATTGGGCACTACTATCCGACTCCCAAAGCACAACACTCCATCATCATTAAAACAGAAATCCGAAGGCCTATCCTCCGCAATATCCTGAACATGAGGCACCAAAGAATCATCCAACAACTGCTTTTCCTTAATCAACTGAACCATAGATGGTTTCACTTGCAATTCAGCCACAAGACCACTATCACGCGAAATACTCAAACTGGCAAACATAGCCCTCAGCTCAACAGCTACCTTCCTACTCAAGGCATCCGCTACAACATTAGCTTTACCCGGATGATACTCGATCGTCAAATCATAATCCTTGAGCAACTCCACCCAACGTCGCTGCCTAAGATTCAACTCCTTCTGGGACATCAGATACTTCAAACTCTTGTGATCCGTGTACACAGTACACTTCTCACCATACAGATAATGTCTCCAGATTTTCAAAGCAAAAACCACCGCAGCCAACTCAATGTCATGCGTAGGATAATTGCGCTCATGCACCTTCAACTGCCGCGATGCATAAGCCACCACCTTACCCTCCTGCATCAACACACACCCCAAACCAACATAGGACGCATCACTGTACACCACAAACTCTTTCCCTGATTCAGGTTGAACCAAGATAGGAGCTTGCGTCAAAGCGGCCTTAAGCTTCTCAAAAGCCTTCTGTCTCGCTTCCGTCCACTCATACTTAACATCCTTCTGCAACAACTTCGTCAAAGGTGCAGCAATCTTGGAAAACCCATCCACGAATCTCCGATAATATCCTGCCAAACCCAGGAAACTACGGACTTCATGAACAGACTTAGGAGGTTTCCAATTCATCACCGCCTCAATCTTCTGAGGATCAACACGAATCCCTTCAGCAGAAACCACATGACCAAGAAACACCACTTCTCTAAGCCAAAACTCACACTTGCTCAGCTTAGCATAAAGCTGATTCTCCAACAAAGCTTGCAGCACAATTCTCAGATGCCCTTCATGCTCCTCCACAGTACGTGAAAGCTGCAGGAGCATTCGTCAAACCAAACGGCATCACAAGGAACTCATAATGCCCATACCTCGTCCTGAAAGCTGTCTTTGGCACATCCACATCCTTCACCTTCAACTGATAATACCCTGACCTTAAGTCAATCTTAGAGAACACAGCTGCTCCCCGAAATTGATCAAAAAGATCATCAATTCTCGGCAACGGATACCGATTCTTGATAGTCAACTTATTAAGCTGACGATAATCAATGCACATTCTCATAGTGCCATCCTTCTTCTTCACAAACAAGACCGGTGCACCCCAAGGTGACACACTCGGCCGAATGAAACCACGATCAAGCAACTCTTGCAGTTGCGTCTTCAGCTCTTTCAACTCCTTAGGTCCCATTCGATAAGGAGTAATGGATACAAGAGTTGTGTTTTCATACAACTCAATCCCAAACTCCACTTCGCGATTAGGAGGCAATCCAGGCAACTCCTCACGAAACACACCAGGAAACTCTCGCACAGTCCTGATATCTTGCACACGCAACTCCTTAGAGCTAGGATTCATCACAAAGGCTAGGTAAGCTTCACAACCTCGCCTCAGCATCCGACTCGCCTCCAATGTAGACACCACATTGGCAAGAAACTTCACATTCTCACCAACCACAACAACCTCGTAATCATCCGCTAGCTTCAACGAAACTCGCTTATTTTCACAATCTACTACAGCTCGATGCTCAACAAGCCAATCCATACCAAGGATTACATCAAAACAATAGAAAGGCAACTCCATAAGATCAACATGAAAAACATGATCTTGCACAACCAAGGGACATCTTCTATAAAGCCTTCGAGTCACAACAGTCTCACCAAAAGAACTAGTGACCCGCATACCAACATCCAAGGACTCAACAGGCAAACCAAGCAATTCAGCATGCTCACACAATATGTATGAGTGTGTAGATCCAGAATCAATCAAGGAAAGTAATGACAAGGATTGCAAAGTGAAAGTACCTGCGATCACATCCGCGTCTTTCCTCCCCTCCCTCTGAGCAAACACTCTAGCCTAGCCACCACCCTCAGGCTAAACAGCTACAACATGAGCCATATTCCTTCCACCATCCTCTCTACGCTGGAAGTTACCACGGCCGCGCCCACGACCTCTCTGTGGTGCAACAACTCCAGGAGCACGTCCTTGGCCACCACCGGCCAACAGAGGACACTCCCTCCTCATGTGATCCGCTGATCCACAGTTCCAACACGAGTTACCAGCCGCCACAACAGGAGCCTGAACCTCCCTCGCTACTCGAGGACAATCACGCCTCAGATGTCCACGCGATCCACACGTCCAACATGTGTTTGGATCAACTCTTGCCTTATCCCCCTGAACAGGCGCACCTTGCCCTCCACCACCTCGCCTAGCCGAAGACTGATACTTCCGATCACGTCCCCTCTTGTTATGTCCGCCTCCGGAACTATACTCAGCAACTCATTTACCAGCACTAGGACCAGCACCTCTAGCAGACAAACTCAAATTCATCTCAATGTCCTTTGCTCTACCAACCAGCACATCAAAATCAGTGTACTCAGTAACCAGCATATAAGTCTTTACATCCGTCACCAAACCATAACGGAACCGCTCACACCTCTCCCGCTCATCAGGAATAAGCTCAGGCGCGTATTGACTGAGTCGGACAAACTGAACCTCGTACTCAGCCACTGACATGCTCCCTTGAGTAAGAGACATGAATTCCCTCTTCTTTTCATCCAAGTACCTCACACCCAGATACCTTCTCTTGAAAATGTTTTGAAAGAACGTCCATGTCACATCAGCATCCTCCATTCCGGAGATAGTGGTTGTCCACCAAGTGTATGCATCGTCTTGCAACAATGATACCACACAGCCCAGCTTCTGCACATCAGAACAATTCATTTTTCCCAAGATTCTCTTGGTACTCTCCAACCAAGACTCAGAACCTTCAGCAGACAAACCCCTAAAATCAGTCCCTCCCAGACTACGCAAACGCTCCAAAGGTAGTCTAACACCAGCATCACCTTGATGCCCAGCTTCTTGAGCTCCAGCTACCGCTGCTCGAAAAGCTCCAGCAATAGCTTGAATCAACACTGTCATGTCAGGAACAGCTTGTCCCTGACCAGCTTCAGGTCCAGCGACCCCAGCACCAGCTGCAACACCAGCTCCTTCGCCCCCAGCACCACCACCACCCGGTGGAGGAGGTAAATCCACCGCATTTTCAGCGTTCTCTTCATTTTCAATTTGAGCCATAGCTCGCATATTACCCCTCGTTTCTCTACGAGGTCCCATTCACTAAACAATGCAATCACAATGTAATAAACAAAGTCAGGCTCAGCAAGGTAAGTAATCCAAGTACTCAAGCTTATTTCCAATTGAAAACAACTCATTTCATTAGCTTTGATTTGGCAATGGGTCCCTCTAACATGCTTCACCATAGCATACATCACAATTGTATCACACTTACAATTCACACAACATGCTTTCATTAAACAAGCATACAAAGCATACATACATTCATCACCCACATAACCATTCCCAATTACTCGAGAACTCAGCTCTGATACCACCAAATGTAACCCCCTTAACCCGGCCCAGACGGTTGAACCGAATTAAGAAGTTTACACGGGGAAAACCAAAGTCAACCCGAAAGTCAACCTTGATTAACGACCCTTTTTTCTTTTTAATCTTATCTAGATGCAAATTAACCCTAGGTGAACACTTGAGACAAACATATTCAAAAGCCACAACAATCGGATAACATTCAGGGACTCAATTGCACAACATACAAGTTTAGCAACCAAAATGTAAATTCTGGAAGTTACAAGGACTTAACCAACTTTTGAGTTACCATTATGAAATTAGTCATGATTCATGCTTCCCTGCCAAATTTCAACTCAAACGGACATCTCAAACTCATTCAATTGCAAAAACCAAGTTCAGGACCAAAACGCAAAGGTTTCAAAACATATAACCGTCAATTTCAGTGCCCAACGGTCGGGTGTTTCGGAACAGGGATGATCCGTTCCGAAACGCGGGACCGTTTCGAAACCCGTTGCGCAACATGGCCTGGCAGTGGCAAAACCGTTCCGAAACGCGGGACCGTTCCGAAACCCGTTCCCCATTGCCAAAAGCCAAAAGCTAACAAGTTATGAAAATATTCACCATACATGAGCTTAGTTCTTCACTTGGATTCTTGACCCCCTTGCTGCCCTTAAGCACTTCAATGCTCTGCATTATTGGTTTAAGAAAAGAGAGAGCGTAAGCACATAGCTTAGTGAGGAATGCTCATTTAAAACATCACAATAATGCATTAATAAAAACTCTTTTTCAAAACCTTTAGCTCAAACAACATTTCATCATGCACATATGTATATAAACCAAGCATTTCATGCTTCCAATCATTATCATGTCATATTGGCTTTCAAGTGATAATCATAAACAAGTTCCAAAACACAATCGACGATTCACAACAACAATCGGATACGCGGATTACAAGCGTTGTCCCTACGCTTCATACACACTACCAATCTCAAGGTGGAGCATGGTACAATCACAACCCCTCAACACCCGTGATGGAGACTATGGTACAATCACAACCCCTCCACATCACTCATTGGTAGTTGTATAACATCACTAACGAGATCACGGGACATACAACACAAGATCCACACATGGACTTTAAACCACCATTGTGATCTTACCAAACACAAGGTCCACACATGGAATTTTAACCACCATTTTGACCTTAACAATACACAAGGTCCACACATGGAATTTTAACCACCATGATGACCTTAACACAAGACCCACTCATGGACTTTTAACCACCATGGTGTTCTTAACCATCTCGTTAGTGTACTTGGATGGAGCATGGTACAATCACAACCCCTCAACGTCCAAGGCGACTTTATTCACGGTGCACCCAATCCTATAGCCGGCTAACTATATCCGATTCAAGTACTTTTAGACAAACCACATCACTTGCCAATATACATCATTTAACAACATCAATCCACTGTTTTAAAGCATTAAATAAAGCCATTTATCATCATGCATCAATATGCATCAAAACCACATTTATCAATGTACAAACCAAGGATCCCTTACCTAGAGCATCCTTCGATACATGGCTTATAAAACCAGCAATAAACATGCTAAAGTATGCTTTCAAAAACAGAATTTAAACATGCAAACAAATCACATTGCATTCAACCAATTCATGGTTCATCAACAAGAGAGTTTTTCCGAAAACTTACTCTTGAGCTTAGCTAAGTTTTTTAGACTTAAACTAAGCTCCCAAAATCTTCAAAACATTGGTTTCAAAGCTGAAAACCAAACTTCACTCACCGATTTCCGTTCCGCCACTTGCCGAAACACCAATCAAGCTTTCGGATCAACACCACAAGGATCCGAAGATGTCTCCCCTGTTTTAAACACATCAAAACAGTAGATTAATGCACCATCATGCATTAATATCCTCAACCAAGACATCTAAACTCGCTGCTCACATCAACACTCACATTTCGGCTACCAAACACAACCGAAATCACATCCAAACACCTCTATAACTTTACCCAGCCAAGATCCATCAATTCCAAACATTCATAAACCTCAATTAACATCCAAAAAGGATCTAAACACGTCCTTATACCTCCAGCTATAGCAGAACATCAAGATCACCCCAAAAACCATCATAAACTCAAACAAAACTTAGGAAAATCAACGTATCCGGGATTGCATTGACTAAACCTCAATTTCTCATCAATTATACATCCAATTTACATTAAAACACACCTCAAAACAGTGCCCAACCATTTCATACGAATTTCATCAAAAACTAACCAAATCTTGCATTTTAAAGCCAAGATCAAGAACACAACTACAAAACCTTTATTAAAACACAAATCAAGGATTGAGAACTTGGGAATTTCAGTAAAGAACTGAGTATTTAGAGGAGAAGGACGTTCATACCTCTAAATGTGAGTTTCTCCCTTTTTGGAACCAAGATTCTTGAAAATCCAATAAGAAATTGCTAAGGCTTTGTTGTAGAAATGATTAGAGATCAAAAGGAAGTTGAAATCTCATCTTTGAATGTCAAAATCAGAGGGAAATTTGCTGGAGAAAAGTGTTTGGGTTGAGAGAAAAGTTGAGAGAAAAGAAATGGAAATTTTTGAGAAAAGTTAGTTATGAGAGCAAAATATCTTTTTCCCTCCTTTTTCCTTTAATTAAAACCGTTAATAAAACCTTTAATATTAAGAAAAATCTGGAGAAACTCTTCTTGGGTAAATAGCTCCTTAAAGATTCAAAGTTTCAATCCTTTTTAAAACAGTCGCCAAGTTTTCGAAAATTACATTTTAGTCACTAACCCAAAATGTCACACTTCCCAACCTCATTTTGTAAAATTGATTTCACCATTCTCTTATATATAATAAAAGAAGATTTTAAGATATTTTTCCATATTTTTAATGCAACCCAAACTAGGCTTTCCTAAAATCACCCTTTTATATTTGAACCGCAACCCGACCTATCCGGTCCAAACCCAAAACTTCTAAGCCCAAAATTGGGGTGTTACAGCCTCGGTGGGTAATGGCGGATTGAGGCTGCCGTAGCGGATCTCTGCTCTTTCAACTTTTGTTGTATCGGAAGTGGAATGGAGAGAAGTCCTGGCGGCAAATCTGGCAGATACTCCAAGTTCGGTAGAGCAATTCTAAAGTGATCCTTCCTATGTCTAGGCAAGGATTCTATCACCACGTGGTGTAGGCAATACCTAACTATCTCAGGGTAAACCTAACATAGGCAGTTGACATTTGGTTGCTTCTTTTAGCCGCTAAAATTCTAACTCATGTCTAAACTGAATTAGTCAACACCTTGACATGATGAGACCGTACTTAATTCTTTCGTGAGTTTGACACTCTCGTGCCCGAAAAATGGATTTCTTCAACTGGAGTTTTGGAACTATTTGAAGAAGTGAAGAACATGAATTAAGTAAACTTGGAATATTTTATTGAAAACAAACTTGTAACCTAAACAACTATTTTCACAACTAATTTACAACATAACCCCAAACCCAAAGGAATAATTAGAACATGACGGCGGTAAAGAACACCAAGGCTGTGTCTATAAAAAACCTAAGATGTGCTTTAAATTAGAATTTCAATGAGTATTTATAGACAATAGCTAGGTCTAGTCCTTCTTTAAGTAGAAGTCTTCAAAGTAGCTTTCCACATTAAATGTGATTTTAAACTCTGACTTCTTTGAGTTGAATGTGGACTATATCACGTTGCCTTGTTCCGCAAACAATCTCAAGATTTAACTTTGGCGGCTCTACCCGCTGCTACTGGCGTCAGATAATTGCGTGATTGGCACCGTTAGAATCAAGATTTTCTGCTCTGTCGATTGCACTCCAATTCTCCAACTCCTCAGTTTGCTGCCCTGGGCGGCACTAGACGGCACGGGGCAGCACTGGGTGGCACTAGGCGGCACGGGGCAGCACTGGGCGGCACTAGGCGGCACTGGGCAGCATTGGGGGGCACTAGGCAGCATTGGGCTGCCCTCGTCTGCTGCCTCAACATCCTCTCCTCTAGCCTGTCCTCCTCCTATCAGCTTCTAGCCCTTGAAAACTAAATATACACTAAAACCGCATCTTTACTTCACCAAATGACAAATATTGAATAAAAGCATGGCAAATCAAAGAATATTGTATTTATGCAATGCATGACCTAATTATGCCTAAAATATACTTAAAAAAGCAATAATATGAGATGGATTTTGCATGAAATATAGAACTTCTGGACACTTTATACTCCCTCAAACTCAAACTATTTCTTGTCCCCAAGCAATGCAACCTAAACATACTTGCCCCTTATAGATTTCATACCTCAACTTGATTTCATAACTCAGAATTAATTTCCAATGCTAGTGCAGTGTGTGTAGAACTGTGTACAGGCTGAATATGAAGAATAAATAGATAAAAAAGATGTTGTTATGATATATAAGGTTGATGCCGAGACAACATAGATAAGCACACTTTTTTTCTCCTATTTTTTATAATCATGGCAGTGAGGGCTTCAGCTCATCACAACTACTCTTCTAGGTCTGAAATTAAGATAGGAGCAAACTACAAAACCCCAAACCCATGGAGTAGAGTCATCCCGTGAAGAATTTCATTCACTCATGCTAATTTGTCCGTCACTTCAAAATTTTCAGATTTATGGACTTTGATAGCAGCAGAGTGTTCTCGCACATGATTCTTCCTATAGCATGTTTTGGGCACCTCTAGGGAAAGACAACATAAAATTGGTTTTGTCTGTCTTGGTGGTGCTTTTGTTTTTCCTTTTTGTTACCTATCGCGACAGCTTCCTGCAACCAATGTTAGAATTCTAAAAACAAGTAGACAATGTTCATCATATATTATAGCAATTTCAGCAAGTCACAGAAGTGTTTGACAGTTTTGGCAATTAAAAAAATGTAAGTTGTTTTTCATGCTTTTTCTCAAATTAAGTTCAATTTATTATTAGTGCGAAAATAAGTAATCGACTAACTATCATAGGCACAAGTTATATAACAAAATTTTCTGTTCCAATTAGCATTAAGGCAAGTACAACGCAATCTATATGCTACTAAGTATGCCTAGACAAAAAATGCGAGAGATATCCCCCCCCAAACTTGAGATGGGCATTGCCCTCAATGCACAAAATAAAAACTGAAAAATAACATGAGAAAAGGGAAGGAGACTTAGGCTTAGTTGTTGTCAAATGGTGTAGAGGATTTGGAGGAGATATCTGCTATGCCATCCATTACGGGTTGTGGCAGCAGGCTTAGTAATGCTGCCCTCTACTGTGCGTGGCGACTCGATTCTTAAGGGTCTGAATCTGTGTAAACAGTTTTGAGACGGGAATAAAACGCAAATAAAATCTGGTTCTAAGTAGGTAAAATCTACTCCTAAATAAAAAGATGTGGAAAAATAAAAACTTATACAAAATTTTGTTACTCTAGGAGTGCACTGATATGCATCTCCTAAAGTAACTACTCCCTTATCGGTTTAGCTCAAGAGGGTCATTTTCGATACTTCTTGTAATCCATATGCACCCTCCATCTAGTGATTATCATCATGGTGGAGGAGTCATTCTTCCTCGTTCTATTGTAATCCATGTGAACCTTCATTCTTGTTCCTATTCCTGATGGTAGGAACATATGATTAGGATAAATTATATAACTACCTTACCATGTACTTACCTCTTTTTTGTTGAAGTTCGTCATAGGGGAAAGTTTCTTTTGCTGCCGAGGCAGCTGCTGCGAAAATCAGCTGTTGTGGTAGTTTTCTGTCACAGTGCTGTGCCGGTCAAGGGAAAACTCTTTAGGCTCCTCAAAAATCTCTATCAGTAGAGATTTTGACTGATGTAACTCTTCCTGCATCGGCTCCTCTAGATATATATAATCCATAGTTGCCGAGGTGTCTGCCAAGGTGGGCGTCATTATGAAGGCTTCTGTCGTGGCGGGCCTCTCTGCTGAGGCATAGCTTTGCTCAGGTGCTGTCAGTTCGTCCTCAGGGAAGGGTTCTAGGTAGCTGCCGGAACAACTATCAATCTTGCTGTCTGGGCATCGTTCTGCATCCTCTTGGCTTGGAGGTTCTAATTGCTCCTCACACATCGGAGATCTTTCCTCGCATTGCTCTTCGTCCTCCTGTCATGGGACATTAGTATCCCTCAGACTTAATTGTTCCGGTTCATCTATGGCATCGATGAAGACTAAATTGTTCAGCCGTGCAACCATCTTAGCGATGCTGGCGTCCATAGCAGCTGTCACTTTATCTGTGAGCTCAAGGAAAGTTTGAAGTGTGTCCTCCAAGGATTTTTGATTGTTCTTGCGGATAACTATATTGCCAGTGTATGTTGATTTCTGCAGCAAAACTGTTATGGTAATTTTTTTTTTGAGATTCTTGATTATACCATGAAAAATCTTGCTGATGCGACGGCAATTTCGGCAGCGACATCAGCTGTCCCTGTTGTTGCTGCGGCGGCATCTGCTGTCTCTTTGCTGCTACAGTGGCATCTATTGTCCCTGTTGTTGTTGCAGCGGCATTTGATGTCCCTATTACTACTGCAGCGGCATCTGCTATTCATATTCAGACATCCACTCCCAAGTGGTTTTTCTCAACATGTCTGCTGCAAAAATATGGGGGCAACTTTCAAACGCATGATTGCCTTCAAAAAATTCGCAAGAACTTTCCCAAACATTGCTGCCCTTAACTCGTGGGGGACCTGAATAAACGCCTTCCCACATAGTTTTTTTAATTAAAAATAAAAATAAAAAGTAAAGAAAAAGTGCATAAATTAAAAACGACATTAGGTGTTACCAATCCCCGGCAACAATACAAAAAACTTGTAGAAGGTCTAGGTGTACTCTATTTAGGAGTGCAAGTGAAAACTCTTGTCAAATTATAGTATATAAGATATCGTCTCCCATAGGAATTGGACAACTTGGTTCGAGTTGTTGTTCCTGCACAAGGAAAAGTAAATTGCACAAGTAAGGTGATTGGTTGAGAAGAAAAGTAAAAGAAAACACAAGTAAAAGAGGAAGTGATCAGGTTGATATAGAGAGTAGGGTTATGCTGCTGCTTAGCGTGAAACTGTGTTAAATAGGCCAAGTCGTTTTGTGCTGCCACGATATGTTGCCTCGGCGGGTAATGGCAGATTCAGGCTGAGGCTCTTTCACTGCCGTATCGGATCTCTGCTCTTGCAACTTTCGCTGTATCGGCATGTGGAATGGAGAGAAGTCCTGGCGGCAAGTCTGGCAGATACTACAAGTTCGGCAGAGCAATTTTGAAGTGATCCTTTCTATGTCTAGGCAAGGATTCTTTCACCACGTGATGTAGGCAATACCTAGCAATCTCAGCGTAAACCTAACACAGGCAGTCGACGTTTGGTTGCTCCTTTTAGCCGCTGAAACTGTAACTTATGTCTAAGCTGAATTAGTCAATACCTCGACATAATGAGATCGTACTTAATTCTTTCGCGTGTTTGACACTCTCGTGCCCGACAAATGGATTTCTTCAACTGGACTTTTGAAACTAATTGAAGAAGTGAATAACATGAATTATGTAAAATTGGAATATTTTATTGAAAACAATCTTGAAACCTAAACAACCGTTTTCACAACTAATTTACAACATAACTCCAAACCCAAGGGAGATTTAGAATATGACGGTGGCAAAGAACACCCAAGCTATGTCTATAGAAAACCTAAGATGTGTTTTGAATTAGAATTACAATGAGTATTTATAGACAATAACTAGGTCTAGTCCTTCTTTAAGTTGAAGTCTTCAAAGTAGATTTCCACATTAAATGTGACTTTAAACTCTTGACTTCTTTGAGTTGAATGTGGACTTTATCACGTTGCCTTGTTCCACAAGCGATCTCGAGATTTCACTTTGGCGGCTCTGCCTACTGCTTCAGACATCAAAAAATTGTGTGATCGGCACCGTTAGAATCAAGACATTGTGCTCTATCGATCGCACTCCAATTATCCAACTCCTCAGTAAGCTGCCCATGGGCAGCACTGGGCGGCACTAGGCTACCCTCGTCTGCTACCTCAACATCCTCTCCTCTGGTATGTCCTCCTTCTGTCAGCTTCTAGCCCTGCAAAACTAAATATACACTAAAATTGTATCTTTGCTTCACCAAATGACAAATATTCAATTAAAGCATGGAAAAACAAAGAATATTGTATTTATGCAATGCAAGACCTAATTATGCCTAAAATGTACTTAAAAACAGCAATAATATGAGATAGAATGTGCATGAAATATAGAACTTCTTGACACTTTACACCTACTAGTTTAAAGCATAAATTAAAGTAAGTGACTTACTATTTTTGATGATAAATTGATGAAGGATGCACATGGTAAGTGATCCTTGTAAGTATATGCTTATACTTGTATTTGGAAGCATGGTTTGATGCTTGGATAAGTGGTTTATTGGCAATGCTTTGAAAACAGTAAGGTTATACGATGTTGAGGATTAAATGCATTATAAACAAGTCGCCTTGGATGTTTAAGGGTTTATACGATGTACCAAATACTCCATCCAAGTACCCTAACGGTTGAGGAAAGTGTATAGTGTCCCGTCTCTCATTAGTGGGGTTATACATCTACCAATGAGTGGTGTTGAGGGGTTTATACGGTGTACCGAATACTCCACCATGGGTGTCACAATGGTGGAGGGTAGCTCCCGTGTGTGAACCTTGAGATGCCAGTGAGAATGTTTGAAGTGTTGGGACAACACTTGAGAATCCTTGTATCCGATGTAGTTTTAAGAAATAGACAAGTTGATGATCACTTGTAAGCCAATATAATTGATGGCGTGTTATGTTATAGTTTATGGTGCATAAAAATAAAAATACATGTCTTACTATTTAAGCTTTGCATATGGTACTATGCATGTGAAGGCTTAAGTTGAGTGTTGGCAAATGGATTTGTTGTTGGGTATTTAACACATGTTGCATGATGTTTAACATGTTATTTGTTAAGGAAAGTGCATGGTTTTAAAAAGGGCATGATGGTTTTCAAATGATGGAAAATGGTTTTAATGCATTGGTGGTGGTTTGGTTTTGAGCACTCCTCATTAAGCCTTGTGTGCTTACGCTCTTATTTTTCCATCAATGCAGATAATTGAAGCTTAATAGGCAGCGAGAGGCATGGGATTCCAAGGGACTTTGCTTTTGAATGTACGTTTCATTTATGGACTAGAGTAATAAGGGTAATGGGGGTTCCATAGTCTAATTGGTTGATGTGTATGAACACCCTTTGTGAGCATGTTTGCTTTATGGTTTATACTTGTAAAAGGCCTTTATTTGATGGATTGTGCATTGGTTTGAGTTTTGACTCTTGAATGGCTTATTTGCTAGGTTGCATGCCTATAGTTTACCTTTGATGCAATTTTTCTTTATTTGATGTTGATTATGCCATGAATGAGTGGAGATTGTTGTTTAAATATGTGGTTTGCATGTTGGAAGCATGTTGGAATGGTTTAGGATGGATTTAAGTGTGAAAAACCAGCAAAAAGTGTCATTGCATTCCCAGGTGTTTCCGTACACTCGAGCTTGTACCGAAACAGTGAGTCTGAAATGGCGTGAGGGTTTCGAAACATGGATGGTCTGTTCCGGTACGATTTGGTACTGGAAATCATAGTTTTGAAACACCTCTAAGGTGCTACAATGCATGCTCGTATTCTGAGCCAAGTGAACATGTTTCGGTACGCCTGTATCGATATAGGGCTACCATGTACCGAAACGGTTGGCTGTTATGTTAGTTGATGAAATATTCTGAAGTGCTAATTCTTTGCATTTTGGTCCCTTAATGTTGTGGATGCAATTAAATGAGCATGATTGATTATTTTGAGTTGAGTGTTGACAGAGATGCATGTAATGACTAATTAAAGGTTGGTAACATAAAAATGGCATACGACCCTATAATTTGATAAAATTACGTAATGGTCCCTAAAATCGTAATTGAATGCAATCGAGTCCCAATCGACATCTAATTGAGTTATGAATGTTCCTCTAAGTTGTTAAACACTTATGATACTAATGGGCATCTAGAAAAGCTAAAAGGAAAAAAAAATTAGGGTTGTTTGTTTGAGTAAACTTCCCACTTTACTTCAATATTCCCCGTGTGACCTGTTTGGTTCGGTCTATCGTCTAGGTCGGGTCGAGGGGGTTACATTTGGTGGTATTAGAGCCAGGTTACGAAAGAATGGGATGATTGTAAGTTAATGGTACGTTGATGTGATGTGATTTCAAATGTTTGACGATGTTTGCTTAGCACGGTGATTGTTATAATATTTTTGATGATGATCAAATGGTATGGGTGCTAAACATGATGTTTGTGATATATGTGTGAGATGTTATTTACATGATGATGTTGTGGGGTGAATTTGATTGATTGCGATGCATGATGTTTGTGATATATACGTTGTATGCCTTGTGCTACATTTGGGGGAAATTGGGATACCTATTGCCTTATTACTTTAGTAAAGTGTTTTTAAATTGAATTCGAAGTCTTGGATCCTTGCTTAAAGCTAGCCTGATTTCTTGTTTTGTTTTATTATCATGCCTTAATTATAATAGCACAATGGGATTGAGGAGAGAGTTGCGTTCGGGTACGATTGCTCTTGATGGTGAGCAAGGAAATCAAGAGAACGAGGTTCTTCCTGGTGAGGAGCAAGGACAACATGGGCAAGCTAGTCTTGTGTTGGGTGATTTGACGCCTTTGGTTCAGGTGATGATTGGGGCTTTCTAGGCTGTTGTTGCTAGAGTGCAAGTGTAAGCACCTGTTGCTGGAACTCTTGCGAAGTTTAGGAGGCGGATGGCTAGTACGATCTGGATTTTGGATCAAATGGGGTGCAATGATGCACGTACGCTAGGATGTGCCGTTTCATTATTGCATGGTGATGCATACAGTTGGTGGACGATAGTGACTGCGGCTATGAAGCCCAATGAAGTGGACTGGGAGTTCTTCCAAGCTGCCTTTAAGAAGAAGTATCTAGGAGTTAGATACTTTGACTACAAGAAGCGTTATGTTCTTGGTTCAAGGTAGCATGAAAGTGGTTGAGTATGAGGTTCAGTTCGTTCGGTTGAACAAGTTTGCTCATGAGTTGGTACCGAGTGATAGGCATTGTTGTGATCGCTTCCGTTATGGCCTGGTACAGGAAGTGAAAACTTTTATGTTGGCCTCTGATTACACGGATTTTGATGTGTTGGTGACGCGAGCAAAGGATATTGAACAAAGTTTAGGTTTTCCTTTCGCATGGGTGGCTCTAGCTCGGGTAATGTTGTTTTTCCTCTCGCGAGCAAACTATAGAAAGCTGCAAATTGTGGTCCTTGTGGTGGAAAGTATAAGAGGCATCGTGATCGTAGGTACCGACCTAAGGCAAGGCAAGGTAATTTTGGGCGCGGTGCGCCAGTTCATGGTAACAGGGTGAGTTCTGAACAAAATGCTTGTTGGGTATGTGGATCGCATGAGCATTTAAGGCGAGATTGTCCTCGTATGGCTCGAGAAGCGCAGGCTCCTGCGGCTGTGGCGGCTAACTCTTGTTGGAATTGTGGAGCAGCTGAACATTTAAGGCGTGATTATCCCTTGTTGGCAGGAGGAGGTCACGGTCAGGCACCTGTTGTTGCACCACAGAGAGGCTGTGGGCGCGGTCATGGTAATTTCCAGTGTAGGGAGGATGGATAGAGAAGGTTGTGGCTGTTCAACCCGAGGATGGTGGTCCTACGAGGGTGTATGCACATCGCGAGGGACGCAATGACAACGATGTGACTGCAGGTACCTTCACTTTGCCATCCTTATCATTGTTATCTTTGATTGATTATGGATCAACGCACTCATACATTTTGAGCGAGTATGCACATTTATTTGATATCCCTGTTGAGATGTTAGATGTGGGAATGCAAGTAACTAGTTCTTTTCGTGAAACTATTGTTATGAGAAGGTTGTATAGGCGATGTCCTTTATCTATCCAAGGCCATGTGTTTGCAGTTGATTTAATGTAATTGCCTTTCTATAGTTTTGATGTAATCCTTGGGATGGATTGGTTGAACGAGAATAGGGATGTGGTCGATTTTGATGCCAAGCGAGTTACCTTGAAACTTGATGATGATTACGAAGTGGAAATCGTAAACGAGAATGTGCAATTCTTGTCCAATGCAATTTTGGTTCTTGAAGCGAGTCGTATGATGGAGTCTGATTATGAAGCTTTATTAGCCTATGTAATGAATCCTGGTACAAAAAGTTGGGTCACGTCGGCACGCCCCGTGGCGCAACAGAAAAATTAATCCGACGTAATCCAGCCAGGATCCATGTACATGAATGAATCCGGGGAGAAAAGATGAAGAGATACCTTTTAAAACTCTGGAAATTGGAAAACCGACAGTATGTCGGAATAACCACGTCAAGTAAAACTGGAATCATCACAGGTTCGCAACGACCTCTACGGAGTCCACCCGAATAAAACGAACAAAGTTTCCGCCTCCCTAACATTTAGGGATAAATTTCGACAGGATTGAACACCTTCCAAGGAGAAGTCGAAATCCCTCCAGGGATTCCTGAGGGAGTCTGAAATCGACCAGAAGTTCAACCGGGACTTGCAATCGAGCAAGGGAACCTTCAGGGATTTCCCAGGGGGCAAGTAGAACACTAGAAAAATATCGAACAGCTTCTCAGAGAGCTTTCTGGATATGTCGAATTCCAGTGGGGAATCCCTAGGGGTGTTGTCGAAATCTTCAAGAGGAGGAAGAGGGATGATTTGGTTGCTAGCCCTTGTCCCTTTAAACAGTATTCAGAGACTTAATTCTAGTTGAATTCCTTAAATCCAAGTTCAACCAAAATTCATAGAATCTAATTCTACTTGAAATTGGTTTATATTAAATATACATTAGATTTAATAATATTAAATGAAATATATATATTTAATTATGTAGAATCTTATTCTACATAAAACATGGATTTAAATATACATTATATTTAATCCAAATATATATATTTTTATTATATAGAATCTCATTCTATCTTTACTTGGATTTAAATATATTTAAATATATATATTTTTCATTATGTAGAATCTAATTCTACATAAACTTGGAATTAAATATACATTATATAAATTCCAAATATATATTTAAATTTCTAGAATCTTATTCTATAATATTTAAGTCTCTAAATATTTTCCATACTATAAATAATATTTGATAAATACAATATTTATCCAATATTATTCCCATTTAAAGGAGTTGCCGATTTCCCTTATCCCATAGGGGATTTTGGGCAACCTCCCTAAAATAGGGAGTATGGTTTCCAATTTTTGTTCGTTTCATTCGAAGGGTGTGACCCTTGTAGGTTCATGCAACGTTAGCAGCAAAATTAGAATTGTTCTAATTTTACAAACAATGAGTGGCATCTAGCAATACATCATTGCTACCTAAGTTGCATGAAGTCATGGTTTGACTTTCCTAATTCCTGAATAAACTTCCTTTATGTATTTCATCCTTTTGTCCTTTATATCTTAGATGAACACAAGTCATGGGTTAGTCACACTTGCGTTGTCCATCTAGTGTTTCTTGATGTCTTGAGTAGATTATGATAAACGAATCTCTACGATATCTCATATCATAATATTCGAGCATGGCCATGCATTTTCTAATCTCACTCAATCAAATGGCCGAAGATATTTCTCCCATTATGTGGGAGGGACAAATCCTTTCTTGATCAACCATATTTTACTACATAGGTCATCACGTATCCAATCATCAGTCTTTATAATGTAGTCAGTTACGATACACGTTTGACTATGTCAAAATACGTAAATCTTTATGTTGAAATCATGTTGATCTCAAGTCTGAGGATTATACATATGTTTATCATGAGCAATGTTGTGACTGTCACATAATTACCCATGAAACATGCTCATAGCGGGTCAATCCAGTATGTTGTTCTCTAACAAATACTTATATGTTGATTTTGACATCTCTATGTCAATGACAATGCTTGTCATCAACCACATATTAGTCTTTATATATTATCACTGTCCATACCCGTAATAATATTCGACTAAGGATCCTATTTAACAATAATCGTATTATTGTATGGGTATTATTTTGCAATGGTTAGTTTGATGCACAGAAACATACCAAATGATAATAACGACAATTGCATTACTTGATAAATCTAGTAAAATAGTATGTCTATTCAATCATCATATGATTGGTCTTTGGGCATAGTCCAACAATCTCCCATTAGCACTAAGACCAATCATTCTCTTATCTAATACGACATGTCTTAGTGTAACTGACATGCTTATGCTGTGTCAAAAGCTTTGTCAGGGAGTTGACAAAGTTATCAACTTTGTGCGTGTGTTGCATACTTTCACATCTCCAAGATGTAAGTACTTTAGAATATGTTTGGATTTATTGATAAGATCTGGGTTTTATTTGCTTACGCAAAGGTTCCATCATAACATAATTATGTAGCATCTAATATGCTGGGAACAACCCTTAGTTCAGAAATGAACCATTTAGATCCAAACATCCTTCTTTATTGCTATTTCGACTGTAATACATTCAACCTATGTTGTAGAGTTAGATACTGTCTCATGTTGCTAACTCGCAGTATCATTTATTAATGCAAAATGGATTGCGATCTTTATTTCCTTTTGATGAGTATGTTATCTACATACAATACTTAGGAAAGTAACAATGCTCCCACTAGCTCTTTTGAAAACAAGACTCCCCTTTGTTTCTAGATAAACCAAACCTTTTGATTGTATCTTCTGAAACGAATATCCCAACTTCGAGAAGCTTGCCTTAGTCTACGGATAGACCTTTGTAGCTTACATACCTTCCAAGTGTTTACTGAAGTGACAAAACCTTCTAGATGTGTCATGTACACATTTGTTTCAAGTTTTCTCTTAGGAAAGTGGTTTTGACATTCCTTTATTTGATTCCATAATCATCGTATGTAACTACTTACAAGTGAGATTAAGATGGATTAAACATAGCTACAAGGAAGATGCTTTATCATAGTCTATACTATGAAGTTTGTCAAAAACTTTTAGCGACGAATCATCCTTTGTATGTTTTATCATCCATGTTGGTTTTTCCTTTTTGAAAAATTCATCCATACCTCTTAGGTTTTACCCTTTTAGGTAACCAAAGTTTATACTTGGTTTTAGACATGGATTCCATCTCATATCTCATGGCTCTTAGCCATTTCTCGAATTTTGGGCTCACCATTGCTTTTTGATAAGACCTAGTCTTTATCTTGATCCGAAAAGAAAAGTGTTTCCAAGTACGGATAGTGAGAAATCCATATTTCTCAAGTATATGGTGTTCTCTTAAGGATCAACACAATGGTTGTGTTTTGTTCCAATGTTCCTTGATCATTTGTGGAACATTCTCGATCTTTGGTTCATAAATTTGTTGTCTAAAATTTCTTCACATTCCAAATTCCATTTTTTTTCTTTTGTGAGAGGTAATCTCGTTCGAGAGAAACTCTCGTTTGAGCAACAAACATTTTGTTCTCGTTGAAAAATGAAATCCCTTAGTGATAAGTATTCTCTTTCGAGATAAACTATCGTTTGAGCAACAAATATTTTGTTCTCGTTAAAGTTGAAGAAATAATATCTCTTTGTGAGAATTAATCTCTTTCAAGATAAACTCTCGTTTGAGAAACAAACGCTTTGTTCTCGTTAGGATAAACAACAAATGGAGTTTTTAAGGTTTGAACTTTGTAAACATTTTAACATGTAAGTAACCTTAAAACTTCAAAGGTATTCTAGAACAATTCTTAGTCCATATCTTATATGACGTTTCGAAAAAAAACACGATTAAGTATGAGAGTTGTTTTTCTAGTGTATAAAGAAGTCGAAAATGACTTGTTCTGAATCAAAACATGTCTAACATATTTGATTCTCTTTCAAAGACTTTTCGTTCCACTTGTGAGATTTAATTATGGGACAATCTCATATTCTTTGAAAGTTCGTCAAACTTTAAATATTCTTGAATTTGATCTCATCAAATTACCTTAATACTTTTTATGAGTTTGAGATTAGTCATTTGTTTTATTTATCCTATAAATATTATTGATTTGATTAGTTTAAAGATCATTGATTCGTTGTGCCATAAGAGATTAAATAATCTCAAAATTAAAATATCTTGTCCTTACAAGATAACTAAAACTTAGGCACAAAATAATAATCTTAAAAACTAAAACAAATCTATTTAAGCAAAAAGACATGTCGTAATGGATGATGTAGCAACTCTTGCTTTATTTCCATTCGCAGGTCCATGTCTATTCTGATGCCTTCTCTTTAGAAGCCTCTGAGGTTGATGCCTCACTCATTTTTTCTTTCTTGACTTCTTGTAGGTGTGTGGGGCAGTTTTTCTTCCAATGTCCGGTCTTGCCGCAATGGAAACGTTTTCCATCCTTCTTGATTCCCTTCTTAGGTTTCAATGCCTCCTTTCCATCGGTTTTGGTCTTACCATCACCTTTAGACTTTGATGCCGATTTACATTTCTTGTTGCCCTTGCGGACCATCAGAACATGTTTAGATCCTACCTTCTTCAGGTTGATTTCAGCAGTTCTCAGCATGTCGAGCAACTGTGGCAGCGTCTTGTTAATTTCATTCATATTGAAATTAAGGACGGACTGATTGAAACTACCCGGCAACGATTGTAGGATGACATCAGTAGCTAATTCATCTTTCAGCGGAAAGCCGAGCTTCTCCAGCGTTTGGATGTAGCCCATCATTTTGATGACGTGAGCTCCTACGGGAGATCCACCACTCATCTTGCATTGAAACAGAGCTTTAGAGGTCTCGTACCTCTCTTGACGAGCTTGCCCTTCATAAATCTCCTTGATATTTTGAATCATATCATAAGCTACCATGTACTCATGTTGCTTCTGAAGCTCAGGGGTCATGGAGGCAAGCATAAGACAACCGACATCCAACATGTCGTCCATGTGTTTCTTAAACTTGTCTTTGTCAGCTCTGGAAGCAGTGGCAACTGGTTCATCAGGAACAGGTTCTTCAATGACATATTCCTTCTTTTCCTGTTTGAGAACAATTCTCAAATTGCAGAACCAGTCAAGGAAGTTTATGCCATTGAGCTTATCCTTCTCAAGGATAGATCGCAGAGATAGAGTATTTTTTTCCATTAATTCTACAACAAAGAAAATATGCTACATAAGTTTTACTAAATTTTAAAATTTATAGATAGGTCTTTACTATAAATTTACTCCCACTATTTTCTTCAAAATTAAAAACCCTCTATTTTTAATTTCGGAAAAATGTTTCGATAGTTTTTCTAGTGAGTGAGGATCCGTATTTCACCATTCCTAAATCAGCTTTGGCCAGTCTTTTAGGAAATGGTTATTTAGGTAAGTAACACCTTACTAATTACATCTCATGTAATTCCTCATCTTTTGTCAAACAACTCTTGTTCTTTAAATCATCTTATGATTATCCAAAAAATTTAACCACTAGGTTTTCTAATCCTATTAGAACAACCCAGCTAAGTCAATACCAATATCTCAACCGGCGAATATCACTAGCTTATTCTTCGTGTTTAACTAAGATAGATAAATGTGACATTGCTTTGGCAAAGCTCGCATTATATCGATCGAAGCTTTAACAAGGGTAAATATTGGATGGTTAAAACAGACTTAGAATTATAGTGAGGGATTTACTTAACTATCTCATCATTTTAACATTGATCCTATCAATAGAACTATGTTTAATCATGCTTATAAAACATCCATTGCATCACATACAAGGTAAATATGAGCGGTAAATAAATATGCAATGATTATAGCCCTTCTTAACCTAAGGCGACCCGTCCCAAGCCAATGGGAGGACCATTCTACTGAAGATAGAATCTGCTTCTGAAACGCCCGGTCCACCAGGGAAGGCCCACCACGCTGCTACCTTGGTTCTTGCTTTATCTCCATGAGTATTTACAATTTTCAGAAACTCGCGTTACATGCGAGGGAGTGAGATGAGAAGAGAAGTACAATAGAAGATAGAGAAAGGCACAACACGCAGGCCATATTGATAAAAACCAAAACTATAAAGGCTATGGGCTATAACCATGCAAAACAAACACCGTGCAATCTAACATGCATTTCAAACATCATGCGAACAAAGTAACGACGTGTTTTACAGAGTTTTAAACTGATTATCCCTATGTTGCGTTCAATGGGCCAAAGAAGGATCACGAGGTTTCATAAACCATTTGCGTTAACGAACAAATGCACCGGGTAGGTCAACATGAAAGAGAGGTGGCGCACTAGGCACACTTAAGTACTAGGTCTTTGATGATGCCAATCCTAGACATGCATTTTTCATAACCTCTAACCATAACTCTTATGGATTCACCGTGAAAGATAGTTTGATAACTTTTATCAAATTAGAAGCTCTTTCAGAGATTTCATAAATCTATGAAACTACGAACAACTACTTGTTCTCTAGACTAACTATTAGTCTCAGCATGTTAACATTTAACATTGAAGCAACCTAACATAGTTATGATTAACTCTTAATCATTCAGTGATAATCGAAATAAGTCTTTATTAGGTGCGATACGATAAACGATAAATATCTAAATCGAATCAAACAGCATGCATCTCATACATAAACATCACCGAAGAATTTAAGTCTGAATTCGTATGATACAAGTGGCTCTGATACCACTGTTTGGTCACGTCGGCACGCCCCGTGGCGCAGCGGAAAAATTAATCCGACTTAATCTAGCCAGGATCCATGTACAGGAACGAATCCGGGGAGAAAAGATGAAGAGTTACCTTTTAAAATTCTAGAAACTGGAAAACCGACAGTATGTCGGAATAACCACGTCAAGTAAAACCGGAATCGTCACAGGTTCGCAACGACCTCTACGGAGTCCACCTGAACAAAACGAACAAAGTTTCCGCCTCCCTAACACTTAGGGATAAATTTCGGCAGGTTTGAACACCTTCCAGGGAGAAGTCGAAATCCCTTCAGGGATTCCTGAGAGAGTCTGAAATCGACCAGGAGTTCAACCGGGACTTGCAGTCGAGCAAGGGAACCTTCAAGGATTTGCCATGGGGCAAGTAGAACACGATAAAAATATCGAACAGCTTCTCAGAGAGCTTTCTGGGATATGTCGAATTCCAGTGGGGAATCCCTAGGGGTGTTGTCGAAATCTGCAAGAGGAGGAAGAGGGATGATTTGGTTGCTAGCCCTTGTCCCTTTAAATAGTATTCAGAGACTTAATTCTAGTTGAATTCCTTAAATCCAAGTTCAACCAAAATTCATAGAATCTAATTCTACTTGAAATTGGTTTATATTAAATATACATTATATTTAATAATATTAAATGAAATATATATATTTAATTATGTAGAATCTTATTCTACATAAAACATGGATTTAAATATACATTATATTTAATCCAAATATATATATTTTTATTATATAGAATCTCATTCTATCTTTACTTGGATTTAAATATATTTAAATATATATATTTTTAATTATGTAGAATCTAATTCTACATAAACTTGGAAATAAATATACATTATATAAATTCCAAATATATATTTAAATTTCTAGAATCTTATTCTATAATATTTAAGTCTCTAAATATTTTCCATACTCTAAATAATATTTGATAAATAAAATATTTATCCAATATTATTCCCATTTAAGGGAGTTGCCGATTTCCCTTATCCCATAGGGGATTTTCAGCAACCTCCCTAAAATAGGTTAATGCAACGTTAGCAGCAAAATTAGAACTGTTCTAATTTTACAAACAATGAGTGGCATCTAGCAATACATCATTGCTACCTAAGTTGCATGAAGTCATGGTTTGACTTTCCTAATTCCTGAATAAACTTCCTTTATGTATTTCATCTTTTTTTCCTTTATATCTTAGATGAACACAAGTCATGGGTTAGTCACACTTGCGTTGTCCATCTAGTGTTTCTTGATGTCTTGAGTAGATTATGATAAACGAATCTCTACGATATCTCATATCATAATATTCGAGCATGGCCATGCATTTTCTAATCTCACTCAATCAAATGGCCGAAGATATTTCTCCCATTATGTGGGAGGGACAAATCCTTTCTTGATCAACCATATTTTACTACATAGGTCATCACGTATCCAATCATCAGTCTTTATAATGTAGTCAGTTACGATACACGTTTGACTATGTCAAAATACGTAAATCTTTATGTTGAAATCATGTTGATCTCAAGTCTGAGGATTATACATATGTTTATCATGAGCAATGTTGTGACTGTCACATAATTACCCAAGAAACATGCTCATAGCAGGTCAATCTAGTATGTTGTTCTCTAACAAATACTTATGTGTTGATTTTGACATCTCTATTTCAATGACAACGCTTGTCATCAACCCCATATTAGTCTTTATATATTATCACTGTCCATACCCGTAATAATATTCGACTAAGGATCCTATTTAACAATAATCGTATTATTGCATGGACATTATTATCCAATGGTTAGTTTGATGCACAGAAACATACCAAATGATAATAACGGCAATGCCATTACTTGATAAATCTAGTAAAATAGTATGTCTATTCAATCATCATATGATTGGTCTTTGGGCATACTCCAACACAAAAGAGGTACGAGTACAAGATATACGAAACGGTTTGTGAGTTTCCGAGTGTCTTTCTGGAAGAGTTGCCTGGTTTGCCACCGAACAGAGAAGTTGAGTTTGGCATTGAGTGGTATGAAAATACAACTCCAGTGTCTATTGCTCCTTATTGAATGGCACCTAAGGAGCTGAAGGAGTTGAAAATGCAACTTCAGGAGTTGCTAGATCGAGGGTTCATTAGGCCAAGTGTTTCACCATGGGGTGACACTGTCTTGTTTGTAAAGAAGAAAGATGGCACGATGCGTATGCGTATTGATTATCGGCAACTGAACAAGTTGACGATTAAGAACAAGTATCTTTTGCCAAGGATTGATGATTTGTTTGACCGATTTCGAGGTGCTTCGGTGTTCTCTAAGATCGATTTGAGGTCTGGATATTGTTAATTGAAAGTAAAGGATGTATATGTGCCTAAGACAGCTTTTCTTGCAAGGTATAGGCATTATGAGTTCTTGATGATGTCGTTTGGTTTAACCAATGCGCCTGTTGCATTCATGGATATGATGAATCGTGTGTTCCACGAGTTTTTGGATCAGTTTGTGGTAGTGTTTATTGATGATATTCTCGTGTACTCTCGTACCGAGGAGGATCATGATAAGCATTTGCAGATTATGTTACAAGTGTTGTTGGAAAACCAGCTTTATGCTAAGTTGAGCAAGTGCGAGTTTTGGATCATGGAAGTTGTCTTCCTTGGACATATGGTGTTGGCGGAGGGTATCCGAGTTGACCCACATAAGATTGAGGCGGTGATGAATTGGAAGACGCCTAAATCAGTGACTGAAGTGCGTAGTTTCCTTGGTTTGGAAGAATATTATCGAAGGTTTGTGGAGGGTTTCTCTAAAATTGCTGCTCCGTTAACCAAGTTGTTACAAAAGAATGTTCGTTTTGAGTAGATAGATGTTAGACAATAAGCTTTCTAGAAGTTGAAGGAAGCTTTGACGCAAGCTGTCGTCTTGATTCAACCTGAATCGGGTAAGGAGTTTGTAGTTTATAGTGACGTATCGTACGTTGGTCTAGGTTGTGTGTTAATGCAAGGTGGGAAGGTTGTGGCGTATGCATCTAGGCAATTGAAGATGCATGAACGCAACTATCCTACTCATGATCTAGAGCTTGTTGCAGTTGTGTTTTCTTTGAAGATTTGGAGGCATTACCTTTACGGTGAGAAGTGTGTGGTCTATAAGGATCATCAGAGTTTGAAATATCTAATGTCTCAGAGAGAGTTGAATCTTAGGCAACGAAGATGGTTGGATTTGCTCAAAGATTACGACTTTACGATAGAATATCACCATGGAAAGGCCAATGTTGTGGCCGATGCCTTGAGTAGAAAGGTAGTTGTAGAGTTGAGGGCGATGTTTGCTCGGTTGATTATATCGCGAGAAAGTGGATTGATAGCTAAGTTACATGTGAAACCTTCCTTGATTCAGTTGATTAAGGAGAAGCAGTTGCTTGAAGATTCTTTGGTACCTCACGTTCAGGATATAGCAGATGGTAATGCAACGCATTTTTGTTTTAATGATGATGGTGTTTTGTGCTTTAAAAGTCGAATAGTCGTGTCGGAGGATCTTGAGTTGAGGTGCACTATTTTGACTGAGGCACATAGTAGTCCTTTTGCTATGCATCCTAGTAGTACTAACATGTATCGTGGATTGAAAGATGAGTACTATTGGGTTGGGTTGAAGAAGGATGTTGATGAATTTGTGAGGAAGTGTATGGTTTGTTAGCGTGTGAAAGATGAGCATCAATTTCCTTATGGGTTGTTGTAACCTTTGAGAATACCGGAATGGAAATGGGAGAGGATTACGATTAATTTTGTGTCTGGTTTGCCTTTGAACCCGACAAAGAAGAATTCTATTTGGTTGATTATGGATCGCCTTACGAAGAGTGCACATTTCTCGGTTGTGCATACCGCGTATACGTTGGATAAGCTGGCAGAATTGTACGTTGTTGAGATAGTGCGTTTGCATGGTGTATCTAAATCAATAGTATCGCATAGAGACCCGAGGTTTACAGCGAGGATCTGGGAGTGCTTACATCAAGCGTTAGGTATGCGTTTGAATTTCAGTACCTCATATCATTCTCAGACGGATGGTCAGTCTGAGCGAGTTATCTAAGTGCTTGAGGATATGTTGAGGTGTTGTGTTATAGATTTCCAAGGTTTTGAGAGAAACAATTCCCTTTGGTGGAGTTTGCCTATAATAATAGCTTTCAAGCTAGTATTCAAATGGCTCCGTATGAAGCTTTGTATGGAAGAAAGTGTAGAACGCCTCTTTGTTGGGCAGAGTCGGGGAAAAAGTTGGTTTCCTTGCGAGATTTGCTTAAGGGAACGACTGAGAAGGTAAAGCTTATTTGTGATCGGTTGAAGGCTGCATCGGATCATCAAAAATCTTACGCAGATTTAAAGCGTAAAGAGATTGAGTTTGCAGTTGGAGATCGTGTGTTCTTGAAGGTATCGCCTTGGAAGAAGGTGATGAGGTTTTGACGTAAGGGTGAGCTTAGTCCAAGGTTTATTGGACCTTATGAGGTTTTGGAGCGTGTTGGTCCTGTTGCATATCGGTTTAGGTTGCCTCCCGAGTTGGAGAAAATTCATGATGTGTTTCATGTTTGGATATTGCGAAGCTATAGATCGAATCCATCTCATGTTATGCATGTTGAGGAGATTGAGTTGAATCCAGATTTTTCTTATGATGAGGAACCAGTTGGGATTATCGATTCTAGTAGCAAAGTTCTTAATGGTAAGACGATTGAACTTGTAAAGGTGTTGTGACGACATCGAGGAGTTGAGGAGGCCACGTGGGAGAGCAAGGCGGACATGTTGAAGTAGTTTCCGCACCTTTTTCCTTCAGGTAAAATTTCGAGGACGAAATTTCCTAAGTGGGGGAGAGTTGCAATGCCCCGGTTTTGGGCCTAGAGGTTTTAAGGGCGGTTTAGGGTTCGATGAATCTAGGTTAGAGATCCGGGTCAGTTTGGAGTCAGTTTAGGGAAAACTTGGTTCAGGATGTGATAAAATCGTGCGAAAAATTTCTTAATCCTCTTCAAATATATATTGAGGGAAAGTAAAATGAATTTCAGAAAATAGGTTTTGGAAAGTTAAGATTTCGGTTTGGTGATTATTTTGCGAACATTTTCCCTCAAATTGACCATTTTAATTGTTTTATTAAAAAATATTTTAAAAGTGATTTTAAAGTAAAAAAAGGAAATTTTAATAGCCAAAAGAGATTTCACGTAACTAACTCTTCTCTCATTTACTAATCAGCCAAACACTCTTCTTTTTCTCTAAAATTTCAGAGGATTCGATTTTCACAAATCTTTTTTGTTAGCCAATGATTTCTTTGAGTTTCCTTTCAATTTTCATTAAGCTATCTTGAAAGACTTCATCAAATCTAGTCATTTGAGGGGAAGAAGCAAGGTTAGAGGTAAGATTTCGTTCAAGTCCTCTAATCAAGGTTCTTTAATGAAATTCTCAAGTCTTTGGCTTCCTAAATATGTTTATTAACTAAGTTTCATGTTTTGATGAATGGAAAATTGATTAATCTAGCTTTTCTTGGTAAATTTCTAAGTAATTCGTTTGGGCACTATTTTGATTGGTTTGAGAATGATTTTAAACTTGATTTGGATTTTTAATGATGTGGAAATGAAAGTTTTATGAATGAAATCCCTAATTGAGTTGGATCTCTAAATGTTAGATTGTTAGATTTTGGGTCTTTGAGGTGTTAGTGTGAAATCTGAGTTGTTGGAGGTATAAGGATGTAATTAGGTTGATTTTGGATGTTGATTGATGGTTAAATTGGGATGGAAGGGTTAGATTATGGCTGGGCTGAGTTTAGAGAGCAATCGAAGGTGATTTCGGTTGTTTCAGATAGGTATTTTGGTGCTTTAGGCATAGCAGCGAGATTGTTTAAGTTTCTGGTGATTTTAATGTATTATAATGCATTAATCCTCTGTTCTTGTGTGGTATAAACATGGGAGAATACATCGGAAGCAATCGGGGAAGTTTCGGGGGCTTCGAATGCTTAATTTTGTGTCGACGAATCTTGGTTTCGCAAGTCGGTGAGTGGGAACGTGTTTTCCAGCTTTGAAACACTTTAAAGGTGGTTTTGGGAACTTAGTGTAAGCTTGAAACGCTTTACTAAGTTCAGAAGTAAGTAAAAGGATTTTCCCCCACGGATTGTGTTATTATGAGATTGTTGTTGCATTTGATTTCAAATGCATGTTACCTACTGTTTTAAAGCATGAATTGAAGTAAGTGACTTACTGTTTTTGATGATAAATTGATGAAGGATGCACATGGTAAATGATCCTTGTAAGTATATGCTTATACTCTTATTATGAAGCATTGTTTGATGCATGGAAATGTGGTTTATTGGCAATGCTTTGAAAACAGTGAGGTTTATGTTGATTGTGAATTATATTGGCAAGTGATGTTGTGAAATTGGTTTATAAATGAAATCGGATATAGTTTCCCAGCTATAGGATTGAGTGCACTATAAACAAGTCACCTTGGATGTTGAGGGATTTATACAGTATACCGGATACTCCACTACGGGTGTCACAACAGTGAACGGTAGCTCCCGTGTGTGAACCTTGAGAAGCCGGTGAGAATGTATGAGGTGTTGGGACAACACTTGAAAATCTGTGTATCCGATGTAGTTTAGAGAAATTGACATGTTGATGATCACTTATAAGCCAATATAATTGATGATGTGTTATGTTATAGTTTATGGTGCATAAAATGAAAATGCATGTCTTACTCTTTAAGCTTTGCATATGGTAGCTATGCATGGAAAGGCTTAAGTTGGGTGCTGGAAAATTGATTTGTTGTTGGGTATTTAACACATGTTGCATGATGTTTAACATGCTAATTTGTTAAGGAGAGTGGATGGTTTTAAAAAGGGCATGATGGTTTTCAAATGATGGAAAATGGTTTCAATGCATTTGTGGTGGTTTTGTTTTGAGCACTCCTAACTAAGCCTTGTGTGCTTACGCTCTTATTTGTCCATCAATTCAGATAATTCAAGCTTAAGAGGCAGCAAGAGGCAAGGGATTCCAAGGGACTTTGCTTTTGAATGTACGTTTCATTTATGGACTAGAGTAATAAGGGTAATGGGGGTTCCATAGTCTAATTGGGTGATGTGTGTGAATATCCTTTGTGAGAATGTTTGCTTTATGGTTTTAAACTTGTAAAAGGACATTAATTGATGGATTGTGCATTTGTTTGAGTTTTGACTCTTGAATGGCTTATTTGCTAGGTTGCATGCCTATAGTTTTCCTTTGATGCAATATACCATGATTGGATGTTGATTATGCCATGAATGAGTGGAGATTGTTGTTTAAATATGTGGTATGCATGTTGGAAGCATTTAAGTGTGAAAAACCAGCAAAAAGTGTCATTACAGGTCCATGTGTTTCGGTACACTCGAGCCTATACCGAAACAGTGAGCCTGAAATGGCCTGAGGGTTTCGAAATAGGAATGGTTTGTTTCGGTACGATTTGCTACTGGAAACCACAGTTCCGAAACACCTCTAAGGTGCTTCGATACAGGCCCATGTTCCGAGCCAAGTGAACCTGTTTCGGTACGCCTGTTTCGATACATAGCTAGCATGTACCAAAATGGATGGTCGCTATATTAGTTGATGGAATATTCTGAAGTTCCGATTCTTTGCGTTTTGGTCCTTGAATGTTGTGGATGCAATTAAATGAGCATGAATGATTATTTTGAGCTGAGTTTTGATAGAGATACATGTAATGTGACTAATTAAAAATTGGTAACATAAAAATGGCCCAAGAAACTATAATTTGATAAAATTGCGTAATGGTCCCTAAAATCGTAATTGAATGCAATTGAGTCTCAATCGATGTCTGATTGAGTTATGAATGTTCTGCTGCATTGTTAAACACTGAAGATACTAACATGCATCTAGACAAGGTAAAAAAGAAAAAAATAAGTTTACTCCAATATTCCCTGTGTGACCCGTCGGTTCGGTCTACCGTCTAGGCCTGGTCGAGGGGATTACACTTCCAGAGATTTTCATCTTCTTACTTTACTTTGATTTACAAATGATTTTCCTGATGATTCTTCCATTCAACTCTAAGGATTCTTGAATATTTCTCATCTAAACTTGTCAATTGAAGGAATAGGCAAAGGTTGGAGGTAAATTTCGTTCAACTCCTCTAATCAAGGTTCTTTAATGAAATTCCCAAGTCTTTGGCTCTCTAATCTTTATTATTGATAAAGATTTGTAATCTATTTGATAAAAGTGGTGAGATCAAGCTTTAAAAAGTTATTTCTTAAGATTTTTTAATGCTACTATTTTGATTGATTTTAGGTTGATTTTAATCATGATTTGGATGTTAAATGATATTGAAATAAAGTTTTTACCATGGTGATCCCGGAATAGATTGGATTTCTAGTTGTTAGATGGTTAAATTTGGGGGTTTGTGGAGATAATGTGGTTCTGGTGTTGTTGGAGGTATAAGGATGAAATTAGATTGGATCATGATTAGGATGTTAAATGATGTTGAAATAAAGTTTTTACCATGGTGATCCCGAAATAGATTGGATCTCTAGTTGTTAGATGGTTAAATTTGGGGGTTTTGTGGAAATAATGTGGTTCTGGTGTTTTTGGATGTATAAGGATGAAATTAGATTGTTTTTTATGTTATTTGATGATTAAAATTGGATGGAAGTGTTAGGTTTTGGTTGGGTTAAGTTTGTAGAGTAATCGGAGGTGTTTTCGGTTGTTTCGGATAGCGTTTTGGTGTTTTTGGGCATGGCAGCGTGATGGCTTTGATTGTTGGTAGTTTTAATGCATTGAGATGCATTAATCTTCTGTTTTTGTGTGATATAAACAGGGGAGAATGTATCAGAAATAATTGGTGAAGTTCTAGAGGCTCCGGAAGCTTGATTACGCTTCGACAAAGTGAGCGTGGCATTGTCGGTGAGTATAATTGGTTTTAAAAGCCTTTCAAAGGCTTGAAAGCAAGGTTTGGGGGGTTTAGGTTGAGTTTGAAACACTAACCTAAGCCCAGAAGTAAGTTTGAGATGTTTCACTCTCGTTTCTCGGTTTTTATCCCATTGGTTTTATGATCATGCTCATGTTTTGAAGATAGAATTACACCTATTGTTTTATGCATGTTTTGAGAAATGATATGATGATTTACCTGATCCCATGAGATATATTTGTTATTTCAAAGAGATAGAACTTATTGAGAAAATGTTATGCAATGTTTATGCTTTTGAAATGGGATGGGGATGATTTATAATGATGCATTGAAAACAGTAGGTAATGATGTTTAAAATGAGTATATTGGCATGAAATGATATTATTGTTACCAGATATAATTGGTCGACCAATAGGATGAGAAGTGCACTATAATATACAAAATTCGTACGTGCTCTTTGATTCGGGCAATGGGGGTAGTGTCATCTCATTCCAAAGTGAGAGTGTGGTGATGAGGGATCCACCACGGTAGGTTTTGATGATGAGATATTACATCAAGCTTTGTGGCGATGTGAGATGTCGCCATGAGAGTCTGGTGATATGAGATTGCACCGGGGTAGGACTTGACGATTTCGTCAAGCTATCCGCATATCCGAGTAATGTTGCTAAAATGTCAATATATGAGATTCACATGTACCTTGTTGATAAATGATTTAATGAAATGTAATTGCATATGCGATTATGTTTTGAGATATGCTTTATGAGATTTAAGCATGAAAGGCTTTGCCTTGAGACTTTGATTTTTCATGAATGCATGAGATAGATGGTACATGTGGTTTAAATATTGTGGTTTTTTCTTTGAAAATGATTTCAAGCATGAGATAGAAAGAGCATGATGAGATAGAGATTTATAAATGAGAAATGGTTTTAAAATGCATTGTTGTTGGCTTGTTTTGAGCGTCCCTCACTAAGCATTTATGCTTACGCTCTCTTTTTTCCAATAATACAGAGAATTAGCATATCTGGGTAGCAAGAGGCAAGAAGGATTCTAAGGAATAGGATTAAGCTCAAGTAAGATTTTATATTTACCTATTAGTAATAATGGTTGGCAATGGGAGGATGCCTTAATGTTCTGGGAGATGTGTTTTAAAACTCCATGTTTTGTGGTAAGTTTGAGATGCCCTTAATGACTTGTAAGTGGCCTTTACTTGTTATTTTATGCTTTTGTTTGTGTTTTGACATTTCACTGGTTATTTTGCATAGGTTGCATGCCTATAGATTCCATTGTTGCATATTGACATGTTATGATGTTGATTCTGCCTTGTACGATTGAGGTTTGATGCTTAGATATGTTGTATACATGTTGGAAGCATGTTGGAATGGTTGTATGGACTAAAGTGCGAAAACTAGCAAAAACTGTCATTACATGCCCAGGTGTTTTGGTACACTCAAGCCTGTACGGAAACGGTGAGCCTGAAATGGCTTAAGGGTATCGAAATGGGGAAAGGTTGTTTCGGTACATGTTGCTACTAGAAGTGCATGTTCTGAAACACCCTTGGGGCTGTTCCGATACGAGCCCGTGCTTCGAGTCGCTTGACTCTTTTTTGATACGACTGTTTCGGTACAAGGCAACCTGTACCGAAACGGCAAGTTGTTAAGTTAGATGTTGGAATCTTCTGAAGTTCTGTTCCTTTACGTTTTGGTCCTTGAATGTTGTGAATGCAATTAAATGAGCATGGATGATTGTTTTGAAATGAGATTTGACAAAGATGCATGTAATGTGATTAATTAAAGGTTGGTAACCTAAAGAGTGAAGAAGTCCCTGTA
The DNA here is from genome assembly GCA_030270665.1 of Hibiscus trionum. Lineage (NCBI taxonomy): Eukaryota > Viridiplantae > Streptophyta > Magnoliopsida > Malvales > Malvaceae > Hibiscus > Hibiscus trionum. The sequence goes on from BSYR01000005.1 coordinate 27,022,338, forward strand.
GTTTGGTAATTACAAAATGGTCCCTAAAATGTGTTTGTATGCAATTAAGTCCCAAATTGATGTCTGATCGAGTTGCTATTTATTCCACTGCAATGTTGATCCCATAGGTTAATAATGAGCAACTAGAAATGATAAAAAGAAAAAAAATTAGGGTTGTTTATTGAGGTAAGCTTCCCAGTTTACTTCAATATTCCCCGTGTGATACGTTTAGTTCGGTCTTTCGCCTAGAGCAGGTCGAGGGGGTTACATGCTCGGAACGCAACACCTTCTCGAAGATATACTAATAGGAACACTTATTCGTCTATTACTAACACCACGACCAACTGTTTCAAGAACAAGCGAAACTTTGACAATTGAACTCTATCATCGATCTATCTTGAATTAACAACTCTTCTTCCTTTGACTTGGCTACCAAAGACATAACTCAACATCCTACTTTACTTGAACTCGCCCCAACTGAAACAAAAGCTAACTCACAATCATGCAACTCCTCCACTCGATCCACTTTGATTCCCTGTAGGAAGATTGTTGCCATTTATGAGCTCTACTAGAGATCAAAACTCGTCGTAATTATCCTTGAAGATTCAAACATTCTTTTCAAAACCAATCACTTAATTTCAATAAATAGTTGTGTTAAAGCTCTAGTGAGCCCTCAAGGATTTCACATGGTTCTTCCAACAAGATTTATTGCCAGTCAAAAATCTGGTTACATATAACCATAGACGATAAACCACACTTTTATTTTGCTAGTCTAGTAATCTTCACGTTGTTTTACCATTCATGTAGACAATTCATCTAAAACTCGATAGAATACCCCTTCAATTTATCGAGCCCAAGATATTGACGCACTCATGAATCCAAACTACTTCACTACTTATCTTCTATAACCCATATCTCCTAACAGTACAATCCTAATACAGCTGACCATTTCTTTAAGGAAGTCCATCACCATTTGGTGCATAACTCAAACCATGGAACAAACCCAATAGTCCCAATAGTACCTCGACAAAAACATTACTCTAAAACATCACCAAAGAAGCTTAACTTATGTTTTAGAACCCAAAGGCTTTTTTTTGTTTTGTTTTCATGACAAAATCCTTCCACAACTCTGCATGATCCAAAAGAACAAGAGATTAAACTGCCATTTCATTCAAAACAAAACGATTCCTCTCGTGGCGACTCCCTAAAGAAAAGCATTGCTTCCCCTGTGCAAGACTTATAAAAATAGACGATGTCTCAACTCGCCTAAAGCACTTACCTTAAACAAAACATGATAACTCATATCGGCAACTAAAGCAACTCTCAAAGGAAAAAAAAAACTCGATCCAGGCAATAATCTTAAACTTCAACTATCACGTATCTGGAGAACATGTCATATGTACCAACACTTGGGTCTGTCATTGCATGGAATCCCACCTAGGGATAACGTTCCATCACAAACCTCGAACCTCGTGTCAAAAAGTGACATGTACACATCGTAGTGTTGTAAAATCAAACCCGAAAACAAACCAAGCATACTTTCTATATGGATCTCACCTTGCCAAAAATATCAAATGATACCCCCCAAGGACTATATCATTACTCAACGAAATCCTCAAAACTCTTCATTCATCACTCCTTTACAAAATTCACGGTCATCCATTTAATTTCTACTAAGGAACTTCGAAACATCACAACAGCTCTAAAGAACTCGATGTTTGACTCCAAACTGATAGCAAGTCAACAACTTATCATTATCTCAAACACAAGACTCCATATTGTCTCCCAAAACAAGCAGCAAAAGTTATGCACAAACTGTCGCTCTCAAAATTCGTTGTATTCTGAATATTGTATCATCTGGAAAGAATCTCTTACCTTGATGTGTCTTTCTCTGAAGCATCCACAACAAGATCACATGGTCCGTCAGAAACTATCAAACCCAAAATTCGACCATAACACTAAGCCCACTTAAATATAAGCAACCAACACTTCTCATGGCATACAAAACTAACTAATCCTCAACACAAATCTTAACAATTAAAACACACGGGTATCGAAACTAGATGATCAATACTGAAACCAAAAGAAATGAATATTGGTACCACATAGAGCTAGTATCGGTACTCCCTCACACAACCATCGTTGTAAATCCTTGATCGCCCCACATGGGCAGCAAGATACTACAACCCAGCCTAACTTCGTACAATCCATCACTTATTAAGTTCACTTTACTTAGGTGGTGATCTAACACACGTGATCAACAACTCTTAATTACTCTGACTCACGTCGTTGTCCAAAACTCAAACTAATTAAAGATCAAGTACCTAAAATTCACATTGTTGGGTAGACACACCCTTCGTCCTTCATGCATAAAAATGTAGTCCTAATAAACAGTAAAACATCCTCGACCTTAATCGATTCAGAACCACTGTCACAACAAAACGGTCTCACGTAGCTCAGATTTCCACCAACGTTCCTCGGCTTGCCTCAAGGAAACTGTAATACAAAAAAAGTTTACAAATCCTCAAACCCTTGCTTCCTTAACTTATTACACGATAACTAACCAATCCCAAAAACAAGGTCATTATGGTAACTATTTTGCCAACGCTCATCTTCCCTTATTCCTTATACATTCACACGTGTCACGCAAAGCATCAGACTTATATTTGTGAGATATTATAGTGGTCCCACCCTATCATTGATAAAACACCTCAACATCACTCAGACATCAACCGTCACCGCGACACAATTTAAAGAGAGAAATCCTCACTCCAAAATTCATTTCAAAACTACAAGCCTTTCGCACTTTAACTGCAACCACCTTATTCTCGAGCCAAACCCGAAAAAACATATAGGTACATCACAATCGGTTAAACGAGTCATCCACATAAGGGGACACGTAACAGTCTTTCACTTGCAACAAAACAAGCCATCAACGGCTTAAACACCACTTCAATGAACCAACTTCTTACTAGGAACAAGCCCAATTCTCTCTTGGGCGGAACACTTAGAGAAAAGAAACCTCGTTCGAGTTGCGCCTTCGCAACTGAATCTCTGTCTTTCGCAATTGGGTCAGTATCTTCTGACAGGGCGATGGACACCGACGTCCAACTCGGCCCTACCTCAATATCCACTCAAGCTCTTAATAGGATGAAAGTCTTAACTCCTCCTCCAAGAAACGTTAACAACAACTCTAACAGCTTGAAATCCCTCAAGCATTGAACTACAGACAATGGCATCTATCAGACGATCAAACATGTCTCACATTCCCATTTCCATTCTCTAAACAAACACTACACAGATCACGGTAGGAGGGTAACGGTTCAACATTATCATTACCAAAGTTTGGGTCCCCTCGAGCTATCAAAACCTCGGGTACAACTCTCAATATTACAAACTATCGTCGCACTTGAATAACCAAAGCAATTTCCAAGGTACAACAACTCTTCCGAAGATATCTCTATCAAATATGTAGAACATCCAACTTCGGTCACACTATAACAAACTAGTAGATCTTGAATCTACTATCTCCGAGAAATGTCTTTAAAAGGGCAATGATACTTTCCAAGTATCAACGAGACTCATTTTTAAGTGAACAAAAGGTCATCCAACCAACGTACATCCACTGATTGATTTCGAAGCGGTTTTTCCAAACCCGTATCAAAACCATTATTCCTGTATAACGATGAAGATTCCTTGTCACAACTCTTATAACTTATCTGAAAGCTTTGAAACGTCTACAACAAGCAAAGAAGGCATCATTCAGGTGGCGGGAGGATGACACATCCTTGATTTCGGCATCATTCAACTAACTCGCATCTGAACAATTCTAGCCGGCCTCGTCCCTGAAATCGCTCCCATGAGCAGTTCAACACTTAACTCGGCCTTCTCGGATAAGATCGCAATCATCTTAGCGTCGCCACGTTGAACACACCATCAGGATTCTAGTATTAAGGAGTACGAACTTAATTTAAGGGCTTGTATTCACTAGACACCTTACTAAAATACCTATACCACCCCGAGGTCCGGCTAAACCTAAGCTCTGATACCACTGTTGCAACACCCTCGACCCGGATGTTAAAATTTAGGCCTCAAGCCCAAACCTAAACAATTAAAATTCTCAAACTGGGTTTAGCCCAAACAAGTTGTTTCTCAAAAGCATTAAAATTCAATAGTTGAAAACATAGATAAACAATTTAAATCGTTACAAAGAAGCTCCACTTTATATTAAAATATTTAAAATTTTAATTTAATTAATACAATTCCAAAAGAAAGATTTACAGACTCGAACATGTAAGGTCCTATTAAGACATAGCCCACTAAACCCAAGTACCGTACTCTGAAAGCTCTCATATGTTGGAATCTCTACTAATAGTGCTCCACGATCCAACGGTCAACATACGCATGAAAACAACGATTCCATGCCCGGAGCTTCCAACGCTCAGTGGTATACATATACTCTACTATACTTCATGCTAATCATAACACAACCATACAAGCTAGCACGAGCAATAAGGATAGATAAATAAACATGTGGCACTACCACTAGTCGCCTAAACACATGCTCTTAACAGCAACATATAAAACATGGCACACAAAGCCCAACCATACACAAGATCTCACCAGATCAACCAAGTAAAAGCACACAAAATCATACCACAAACCTGGAGTGAGGCTCGGTGTCACATAGCCTCGGGAACGTACACCCATACTCGACATCTCTCCTCGAGTATCATCGGATGAGGCCCAGTTTCACACAACGTTGGGAACGTACATCTGGCATCTCTAACCATGGTGTTGCAACACTCATTCTCCGGGTATCTGGATCCAATCAATCAATAAGACACAACCGATAAAATGCCTATCTGGCATACAAGAAACACGATCCCAAGGATCCCCATATTGTTGTTAATCATCAACGTATCATTTATTTTACATTACCAGTTGTTAACATATTATGGAGAAGTATAGAATTAATCTCATTATCGAATTATCATCGACTTATCACTCAGCACAATCACTTTTAGTGAAAACACATTTTATTCAAGGGTTTAATCATGTCATCAACCATTAATTGATGAAACATCTCTTCTATGTCAATTCGAAACATTTCTTAACATTTAGAACAATGCCTAACATCGTCCTTCCCAAGGTATAGAAACCTTTTCCCAGAGGTTTGGGAACCTTTCTAAAGCTATAAAAACCTTTGCCCAGGGGTTTGGAAACCTTTCTAAAGGTATGCAAACATTTGCCCAGAGGTTTCGAAACCTCACCAAAGGTTTCGAAATGTTTCATCCAGAATATATTTTTTTCGTAGAAATTCATAGGGTATCGAAAGTTGTTCATATAGTTTTGAACCCTTAATCCTAGAACCACTTTTAACCCCCCCCCCTAAAAAAATCACTCTAACATGCCCCAAATCATCCCCTAGAAGGCCCTAATAATTGCCAAAAGTTGCTAATTCATATTGGAGCATCAAAGGATCATTTAATCCTACTTTTAACACCAAAACCATACTTAAATCCTCAAATCATGTTTAACACATAAACACCGAACAAAACTACAAAATCAAGCAAGTCAAACGGTTTGTAATCATCAAAAATTAAAGAAGTCAGGGATGTACTGACCTCTAGCAAGAAATCGCGTATTTAGGCTCCCAAGCAAAACCTTTCAACCTTCTCTCTTGACCCAAGCTTAGAAGAACCATCAAACCCCACATTCTTCTTGGAAAGAGAATACCACTTTCATGAAGCTCTTGGAATGGTGATTAATTCCTCCTTCACTCATAAAACCTGAAATCAACTCTTGGTAGATAAAGATCTGAGCTTTGGTATAAAAACTCATGCTTGGAGAAGGAGAAAAATATTGTAGGAGAAAAGAAGGGAAAAGATGAATAGAAATGGGTGACCTCACCATGTCCCCCCTTTCCCACTTAAAACAAAGGCCATAAAGGGGTGCCAGCCCTTTTATTTTAAAATGGAGTTAGATTACAACATAAGCCCCCAAGGTATTCCCCTACTTTCAAAAAGGTCATCTACCATGCCCAAACAACTCAATCTTCATCCAAGAAAGCCCAAAGGGTCTAATCACTCCAACCAACATGAAGGTTCATAACTCGGGTCAACGCTCAAACATTGAATCAGAAATTCGGGTCGTTACACATACTTATGTATTGATTTTGGTATCTCCAAGTCAATGACAACACTTTGTCATCAATCAACTATACATTAGTCTTAATGCATTATTGTTGTCCATGCCCACAATAATACTCGACTAAGGACATTTAAGAATAATAATATTATTCTAAGGACTTTAATATAATTGAGTTCATTTATGCACATAGAATAGTAACTAAAAATAAAAATGGCAATGCCTATGTATTAATAAACAAGGTAAAACAAATGTCAATTATAATCATCTTATGATTGGTCTTTGGGCATACTCTAACAAACATTTGACACACCTCCATAGTCTAGTGCTAAAGGCATCACCAATCATAATAAATCGAAGATTATTGAATATACTTATGTCTCTCCGAAATCAATTTTATAAAGATGAATAGAGCACTCCATAATAAAAGATCTCTCAATAGCAATGAAAACCTCTACACATCCAATGACAAAAGCATCATTAATTAAAACAAGATAAAAATATAGACATTTATTCATACTCTAACAACACAAGCTATGCAAGGCATAGGCAATATTATGTACAATACCTCTTAATCATCTAAATACTGGAAGTATCACCAAAACAAATTGGAGATGATTGTACCCACATTCTTATAACATCAATAACGCGTACGTTTTAGCCTTTTATGGCTCTCAAGTAACAATCAATGTGTAATGCCTCTACATATAAAAACTAGAACATTGTTGGCTAAAATAAAACACCAATGAACGTAGAAATATGCAATCCACTCTTAAGAAACATACACACCCTAACCCTTGAAGCATTATTTTGGCGCAACAAGAATTCCCGCATATTAACTACCTCCGAAAATTAGTATCCTGTAGTGCAGTCATTTTGAGAATGCAAACTTTGTTTCTAGTTTCATAACTAGAGGTTATCAAAATAGCCCTAAGAGGGTGACTAGAATCAAAATAAATCATACAAAAAGCCATCTTGCCAAAATTAAGTACAAAAATGTAAGGGGGCAAACTCAAATATGCAAAATAGGTAAAACGTAGTCAAATTCTCAAAAGGAACAAACCACCCATCAAAAAGGGAGAACTTCCTGAAAATATCACGACATGTACCACTTTATGGTACTCTAACTGCCGGGGGACAAGTGTTAAACCCAAATTTGTTTTCTTTGCACAATTTCTCAAACACCCTTTGAAGCCTACATATCTTGTGGGCACAAGGAATGGTCCGCAACAACTATTTCTCTAAAGGAAGACTCTTCTGGGGACCAATGCTTTTAGAGCCCTTAGGTTGCCTGAGGATAACACATATCCAGAAGCATCTGCACGGTATCTATGTCCCAACATGCACGGCCTAATACTCAGAATTTGAAGCTATCTTTGTCAACCCGTCCATAAGTAATCATTAGGTCCGACACTATCTAATCACCAATAGTCTCAGGGATTATAAATACCTGAGCAAGTGAAGAGAGAAGGCATGTCAGATATGGAGGGCATTACCCATCTTCTCTATCGACTTCTCTCATCTCTATTATGGCTTTTATTGCCAAACTATTGACTACGGCTCTTTGCCTCAAGCCTACAGGGGTGAACCGCTTTAAAACACCAACAACCGTCGTGTTCTGCCTCTCCACCTTTCTTGTTCAGTGCCACATCATTTTGGCATCAACGAAGTCTTATTTCTAAGAAAACCTTCTAATTTTAAGAATTGATAGTTGCCACAAAAGAATGATTTTCTGATGAACTAAGTGATTGTGAGTCGATCTCAACAACGAAAAGGTTCCCTTTTGACCAGAAAATTAACATTGTTTGGTTTTGTGATGATATGAAGATTGAGAGTGAAAATGGAAAAGTTATAGTCTTTAATTTTTTATTGATATTTTGTTAGGATTTTTGTTTTGTTATAATAATTGAAAAATGGATTTGGACTAAATTGAAAAGATTTCAAAAGTAATTTTAAGTCCAAACAACTTGAAAATATGTTTGATGGGTTTTTACAAGGCTTTGGAATGTTTCAAAACATTGTTAAGTAGCCAAACTCTTCTTTTCAGATACATTGTACCGATACGGTATACCCTGTATCGATACACTTTAGGCTTTCAGCTATAGTATAATTCTAGTAACCAAAACATATACCGATACAGCTTGTCTGTATATATAAGGAGATGAACATACTGATACGCTTATACGCGTACTGATAGGCCTATGCTTTAATCTTGACGACAATTTCCATCAACCCCCAACGACTATTTCCCAACGGTCTTTTAAATTGTAGGTCGTATCAATATGCTCAAAAGTGTATCGATACACATAAGCTGAGGCAAGCTTAACAGCTGGTTCTTGAAAAACCCGTACTGATACGTTATACCACGTACCGATATGGACAACTCCAAAAAAGCATTTATTGGGAGAAATAAAGGCTCCAATAGCTCCAATTCAATCCCAACGGTCTCCAATGGCTAGAAACTCAATTGGGAGTGTAAAACACCTCACGAAGCATCTTAAGAAAGTAATGATCCTCAAGTCAAAAATTATATGATCAAAATATGGCTTAGTGCTTAAATTTTCCATAGTTGTATAGACTAAACTTGTTGAGCTTAAATGTCAATATATGCTCAAGTGTATTAGGATTTAGGTGAGTGCTTTAGAGTGCAAATAAAACACATTTAAAGAGGGATTTCATTTTTCTATTAATTCTCTTGTTTAAGAGTATTCTCAAAGCTCGGTTTGTGAGCTTTGGATGCTAGGCTTGGTGAGTGAGTCTAGGTTGTAAAGGTTTCCTCCTAAGCCTTGAAAAGGAGAAGAATTCTTAGTGAATTGTTGAAATCCTTAGTAGGAAGCTAACGTAGTGGATGTAGGCTTTGGTTAGAGAGCTGAACCACTCTAAATCCTTGTGACTATTTTTTTCTTTTTGCTTCAACGACTATCACCCAAAATCAAAATTCTCCACTTGGCAAGCATTTCGGTTAGAGATATTGAGCTACACAATTGGTATCAGAGCGAGGCTCAATCGAGAGGATTAACATCCTATTGAGGCGATCCCGTCAAGGCCGATCAATATTCTATTAACCGGTGCCCATGACGCAATCCATGTAACGCCTTGGTTTTGGGCCTAGATGTTTTAGACATCAGATCGGACCGGTCGGAAACGGTTCGAATTGTGTTAGGTGGTTTAAGGAAATCAACGATCGGGAGAGGATAAAAATATGGTAAAAATTGTTAAAATCCTCTAAAATCATGTTTAAAAGATTGGTCAAATCAATTTTACAAAAAGAGTTTCGGAAGTGGTATATTTTGGGTAGTGACCAACATGTAAAGTTTTAAAACTGTGGAAAATTGAAAATTTTCAGAAAGGTGTCAAAATCTTAGAATCTTTAGGGGGCTATGGTGCAATTACACCTTCCTTGAATTGACATGTGTTTTAAAACGATTTTTAGATAATTAAAATAGAAATGATTTTATTTAATTAAAATTGATTAATTGGGAAATTGAGATTCCATTTCACGTAAATAACTTTCATTTCAGCAAAATCATTTTCCCAAATCTTTTCTCCAGATTTCTTTTCTCCCAAACACTCTCTCTTTAATTTCTGAACCAATTTCAAGAGTTCTCTTCAAATTCTTCAAGCTTTGTGAAGGAAATACTTGTCAATCACTAAGGAAGGCAAAGATTGGAGGTAAATCTCGTTCTCAACCTTCAATCTAGGTTCTTTATTTAAATTCCCAATATCTTTGACTTATAAATGTTGTTTTTGGCTGAGTTTTGATAATAGTTTTGATTTAAGATCAAAATCTTACAAAATTGTGATTTAAATCTTGATTTTCGGATTGGTATTGATGAGATCTGATTTGGATTGGTTTTAATTGAGTTTTTAGTTGGTTTTTATGTTGAAAAAGGGTTTTGATAATATGAATCCCGAAATCCTTGAGATCTTTGAGTTTCTTGATGGTTTTAGTTGGGTTTTTGGGGTGAAATGATGAAGTTATGCTTGCTGGAGATATAAGGATGGGTTTAGGTTGTTTTTAAAAGTGTTTTGATGTTTATAAATGGTTGAAGATGATGTATGTTGGCTGGGCATGGTTTAGGAAGCAATCGATTAAGTTTTCGATTGTTTCGGATAGGTAAATTGATGTAGTTTTGGTGAGCAACGAGTTTGTGTTTAGTTGACGGTGTTGAAATGCATTTTAATGCATTTGGATCTCTGTTTTGGTGATCTAAAAACAGGGGATCTTGATCCAGAAGCAAATGAAGCATTTTTGGAGGCTTCGGAAGGGTGATTTTCTCGTCGGCGAGCAAGGGTTCGCGTATCGGTGAGTGGAAATGAATTTTCCAGCTTTGTAATGCTTTGGGCGTGGTCTTGGGAGCTTAGTGTAAGTTTGAAATGCTTAGCTAAGCTCAAGAGTAAGTGATTCGAAAGTCTCTCTCAGAATGTGCTATGTTTTTGTTGGAAAATGCACTTGAATTAAATGTGGTTTAATTTATTGTTTTAAAGCATGTTTTGAGCATTGATAATGCTAGTGTTTAATGCCATTTTGTTAAGGATGCACTTGGTACGTGATCCTTGGTTTTATGAGATGTATGCATTTGAGTTAAAGCATGTGTGTGCTTGTGAAAATAGGATAGTGATTTATGCTTGTAAAATAGTGGAATAATGAAGTTAAATGCTTATATTGGCAAGTGATGGGAATGGTTTGTGGTTACTTTAATCAGATATAGTTAGCCGGCATTAGGATTGGGTGCAACGTGTATAAAGTCACCTTGGATGTCGAGGGGTTGTGATTGTGTCGTAATCTCCATCCAAGTACCCTAATGATTGAGGCTAAGATCATAACGGTGGATAGTTTAATCCCGTGTGTGAGTCTTGTGGTATGTGTCCCGTACTCTCGTTAGTGGAACTCTACAACTACCAATGAGTGATGTTGAGGGGTTATGATTGTGACATTAATCTCCATCACAGGTGTTGATGGGTTGTGAATGTGCCGTATATCTCCACCTTGTGTATGAAACGTGTGGGACAACGCTTGTATTCTGCGTATCCGATTGTGTCATTTGTGTTGGTTTTGATATGGTTTTAGATTGATCACTTGTGAGCCAATATAATGTTGATGATTAATGATTAAGCATGAAATTCTTGGGAATTATGCTAGAATGCATGTGATGCTTGGTTTAAGCATGAGCAAAGGATTTTGATGTTGTTTTTAATGAAGCTATGAGCATGTGGTTTTAAAAGTGCATTGATGCTTTGAAGAGCATGTTTTAAAGGAAGGCATGAATTTGCAAATGATGATATGTTGGTTTTATAAAAATGCATTGATGAATGTTTGGTTTTAGCGATTCTCACTAAGCTTTATGCTTACGCTCATTTGTTTCATCAATGCAGAGAATTAAGCATTTGAGGCAGCAAGAAAACAAGTGGAATCCAAGCATTTTTTACTAAGCAATGTATGTGGTTTTACCTTAGTGTAATAAGAGGCAATGAGAGAGATTTCTACTCTTGGTTATATTTGGTGATGTTAAACACCTTGAGCATGTTTAGTTTGATTATTCGGATTTGTAAATGGCCTTTGAGTGATGGTTTGAGCTTGAATTTGGTTTTTAGCCTATTTGTTGTTTTGACATCTAGGAAGCATGCTTATAGTCCTATAGCAGTCTAGAATGATGCCTTGTTATAGTTTGTGCTTCGTATGGGTGATCCTTGATGTTTATCCATGTTGTATGTGTGTTGGAACAAGTGTCGGAATGGTTTAGGAGATGAAAACTTGTTAAAAACCAGCAATTTGGAAAGTTGTAGGCCCAGGAGTTTCAGAACGCCCTTGTCCATTTCGGAACGGAGGCCTGTAATGACCATGGTGTCTCGGAACAGGAAGGCACGTTCCAGAACATTTCGCCACTATGAACCAACGTGTCGAAACGGGTTTCTTAAGGTTTCGGAACGCCCCCGCATATCGAAAAGGTCACTCTCGTTTTGAAATGGCCGTTCCGATACAAGGTTTTCAGTTTCTAAACACTTGAACGTTGGATGCTAAATTTGAATTGTTTTGAGTGTCTGTTTCTTACGTTTTGGTCCCTTAGTATTGATTGTTCAATTGGTTGAGTTTGGATGGTCCGTTTGAGATGAGATTCGACACGCTGGCATGTTATATGACTAATTTTGGATTGGTAACTTTAAAAACTGGATAGTCCTTGTAATTCCTGGAATTTACAATTTACTCCCTAAAAGTCAAATGAATATAATTAAACCCCTAATCAAACTCTAATCGTTGTGCCATTTTCACCTAACCGCTTTGTTAATCACATAGGATAATAATGTGCATCTAGAAAAGATAAAAGAAAAAAAAGGTCATTAATCGAGGTTGACTTTTACAAGTTGACTTTGGTTTTCCCCATGTAATCTTCTTAGTTCGGGTTAGCATCTAGGCCGGGCGAAGGAGGTTACATTTGTTGGTATTAGAGCCAGGTTACGAAAGAATTGGGGATGATGGTAAGTGAAATTGGTATGTTTTGATGTATGTTGTTTGAAAAAGCATGTTTTTGATGATGATGATGATATGACACGAATATGTGCTGATTTTGGATGATGTAAAGCATGATGAACATGATATGTTATTGTATGCCATGTTATGCTTGATGGAAATCGGGGTGCCCATTGCCTTATTACACTAGTTAAATGTTTTTGTGCACATGGATCATTGCTTGAGGCTGGCCTAAATCGTGGTTTGATTTGTTTTTGTTGTTATGCCTTGTTAAAATCAGCACAATGGGTCCGAGGAGAGATGTTTAGGTCGAATACGATTGTGTCTGCGGCTGAGCAAGGCAATCAGGGTAATCAGGGGGTTGAGAACCCAGCTGATGAGACCTTACCTCCGCCACCACCTGGGGGTGCTGAGCCGGAGCAACAAGGACAAGCTACTCCCGGATTGGGTGATCTAGTGCCGCTGGTTGAGGCGATCACCGGATCGTTTCAGGCTGCGGTAGCCGGAGCACATGTTCAAGCCCCTGCAGCCGTTGAGTTCTATGGAATGTCTTCTGAGGCGTCATAAGCCCGGTTAGCTAGCACGATCTATGTTATGGATCACATGGGATGTAATGATGTGCGCAAGCTGGGATGCATTGTTTCTTTTCTCCATATTGATGCTTATAGTTGGTGGACGACCATCCCGACTGGAATGAAACCCAATGATGTAGATTGGGAGTTTTTTAGAGGTGTTTTTAAGAGGAAGTATTTGGGAGTGAGATACTTGGACGAAAAGAAGCGCAAGTTTATATCATTGGTTCAGGGAAATCTTATTGTGGATGAGTACGAGGTCCAGTTCGTACGTCTGAGCCAGTACGCCCCTGATTTGATGTCGAGTGAGAGGCAATGTTGTGATCGCTTCCGGTATGGGCTGGTGCAGGAAGTCAAGACTTATATGTTGGCTACGGACTACACAGATTTTGATGTGCTTGTATGTCGAGCTAAGGACATCGAGCAGAATTTGGGCCTGTCATCTCGTGGAGGTGGTTCTAGCTCTGGAAAGATAGCAGCTGAGTATAGTTTCGGAGGTGGACGGACCAAAAGAGGTCGTGATAGGAGACATCAGCCTGAGGTGAGGCGAGGTGCTCCAGGACGGCGTGGTCAGGCTCAGGAAGGCCGAGTGAGGTCTGAGCAGCACACGTGTTGGACCTGTGGATCGAGGGACCATCTGCGGCGAGATTGTCCATGTGCAGCTAGAGAGGTCCAGGCTCCTGTTGTGGTAATAGGGAATTCTTGCTGGAACTGTTATTCAGCGGATCATATGATGCGCGATTGTCCTCTGTTGGCTGGTGGAGGCCAGGGACGTTCACATGCTGTGGTTGTACCCCATAGAGGCCGTGGGCGCGGGCGAGGGAATTTCCAAAGAAGAGATGAGGGGAAGCGAGGCATTGCTCATGTTGTAGGAGTTCTGCCTAAGGGAGGCGGTCCTGTGAGGGTTTATGCTCAGCGCGAGGAGCGCAATGATACCGACGTTATCGCAGGTACCTTTGTTCTACAGTGTTTATCATTGTTGGCTTTGATTGATTATGGATCCACGCATTCTTATATCTTGAGTGAGCATGCACATTTGCTTGATATACTTGTTGAGTTGCTTGAAGTAGGAATGCAAGTGACTAGTTCTTTTGGTGAGACTGTAGTCACTAGGAATTTGTACCGGAGGTGTCCCTTATCGGTTCAGGGTCATGTTTTCTTGTGGATTTGATGGAGTTACCCTTTTATGGTTTTGTCGTGACCCTTGGTAAGGATTGGCTATCTGAGCATAACGTAGTGGTTGACTTTGAGGTTAAGCGAGTCACCTTAAAGCTTGCTGATGATTATGAAGTGGTGGTAGTAGGCAAGACTGTGAAATTCTTGTCTAATGTTGTTTCGGCTATGGAAGCAAGTCGTATGCTAAAGAAGGGTTGTGATGCTTATCTTGCGTACGTGATGAATCTTGGTACAAAGGATGTACGTGTGCAGGACATCAGAACCGTTTGTGATTTTTCGGGTGTCTTTCTGAAAGAATTGTCTAGGTTGCCGCCAAACAGAGAAGTTGAGTTTGGTATCGAGTTGTATGAGAATACAAATCCGGTGTCCATTGCTCCCTATCGTATGGCACCTAAAGAGCTGAAAGAGAAGAAAACGTAGCTACAGGAGTTGCTTGACCGAGGGTTCATCCGGCCCAGTATTTCACCTTGGGGTGCACCGGTGTTGTTTGTGAAGAAGAAAGATGGGACAATGCGGATGTGTATAGATTATCAGCAGTTGAACAAGCTGGCGATCAAGAACAAATACCCTTTGCCAAGGATTGATGATCTCTTTGATCAGTTTCGAGGAGCCTCGGTGTTTTCTAAGATAGACTTCAGGTCAGGGTATTACCAGTTGAAGGTAAAGGATGTGAACGTACCTAAGACGGCTTTTCGGACAAGGTACGGGCATTACGAGTTCTTAGTGATGCCGTTTGGTTTGAACAACGCACTTGCTGCTTTCATGGACATGATGAATCGCGTGTTCCATGAGTTCTTGGATCAGTTTGTGGTAGTTTTCATCGATGATATCCTTGTGCACTCTCGTACCGAGGAGGATCATGATAGACACTTGAGAATAGTTTTGCAAGCGTTGTTGGAGAACCAGTTGTATGCCAAACTAAGTTAGTGTGAGTTTTGGCTTAAGGAAGTGGTCTTCCTTCGGCATGTTGTTTCGGCTGAGGGTATTCGTGTTGATTCACATAAGGTTGAGGCAGTGATGAGCTGGAAGGTGCCTAATTCGGTGACGGAGGTGCGAAGTTTTCTTGGTTTGGCTGGATATTATCGTAGGTTTGTCGAGGGTTTCTCGAAAATTGCTGCACCTTTGACCAAGTTGTTGCAGAAGAATGTTCGCTTTGCGTGGACGGATGTGAGGCAACAAGCTTTTGAGAAGCTGAAAGAAGCTTTAACACAAGCTCCTGTCTTGATTCTACCTGAGTCTGGTAAGGAGTTTTTGGTTTATAGTGATGCGTCCATTGTTGGTTTGGGTTGTGTGTTGATACAGGAGGGTAAGGTAGTAGCCTATGCATCTAGGCAGTTGACGGTGCATGAGCGTAACTACCCTACACACGATCTTGAGCTTGCGGTTGTTGTGTTTGCCTTGAAGATTTGGAGGCATTATCTGTATGGCGAGAAGTGTGTGGTGTTCATGGATCATAAGAGCTTGAAGTATCTTATGTCTCAAAAGGAGTTGAATCTTAGGCAACGGCGTTGGGTGGAGTTGCTTAAGGATTATGATCTGTCGATCCAGTATCACCTAGGGAAGGCTAATGTTGTGGCTGATGCTTTGAGCAGAAAAGTGGCTGTGGAGTTGAGGGTGATGTTTGCTCGCTTGAGCATATCGCGAGATGGTGGTCTTATTACTGAATTGCAAGTGGAACCTTCTCTGATCCAGTTGATCAAGGATAAGCAGTTGCTTGATGATTTTCTTGTCCCTCATGTTCAGGATATTGCGGAGGGTAAGCCTTCGGATTTCAGTTTTAATGGTGATGGATTCTGTGTTTTGGGAGTCGAATAGTGGTGCCAGATGATGCTGAGTTGAGGCGCACTATTCTGACTGAAGCTCATAGTAGCCCTTTCGCTATGCACCCTAGTAGTACAAAGATGTATCGTGATTTGAAAGATGAGTACTACTAGGTGGGGTTGAAAAGGATGTTTCTGAATTCATTTGTAAGTGCATGGTGTGTCAGCGAGTGAAGGCTGAGCATCAGGTACCTTTTGGGTTGTTGCAACCCATGAGAAATCTAGAATGGAAGTGGGAAAGGGTTACCATGGATTTTGTGTCTGGTTTAACTTTGTCACAATCGAAGAAGAATTCAGTTTTGGGTGATTGTTGATCGCCTTACGAAGTGTGCACATTTCTTGCCTGTGCATACTACGTATACCTTGGATAAGTTGGCAGAGTTGTATATTGTTGAGATTGTGTGGTTGCACGGGGTGCCAAAGTCCATAGTGTTGGATAGGGATTTGAGGTTTATGTCGCGGTTTTGAGAATGTTTGCATCAAGCCTTGGGTACACGGTTGAATTTCAATACCTCTTATCATCCTCAGGCAGATGGACAGTCGGAACGTGTGATCCAGGTGCTTGAGGACATGTTGATATGTTGCGTTATATATTTACAGGGTTCTTGGGAGAAGCACTTGTCGATGGTTGAGTTTGCGTATAACAATAGTTACCAGGCAAGTATTCAAATGGCTCCATACAAGGCTTTGTATGGGAGAAAGTGTAGAACTCCTCTTTGTTGGGCAGAGGCTGGGATAAAGTTGATTTCGATGCCGGTTATGTTGAAAGGAACCACCGAGAAGGTAAAGCTCATTTGTGAGCGTTTGAAGGCAGCATCGGATCGACAAAAGTCTTACGCGGATCTGAATTGTAAGGAGATTGAGTTCGCAGTTGGGGAACGTGTGTTCTTGTAGGTATCGCCTTGGAAGAAGGTGATGAGGTTTGGGTGTTGAGTGCATAAATGTTATATATTTTAACCCTCATTTACCTATAGTATTGATGCACTCAAGCATGTTTAATTTCATTTTAGGATAGATTTTGCATAAACATCACAATTGGGAAAAATTGCACAGATACTACTGATTTTGGTGTATTCTTGCAGGTACATGTCGTGGCAGTATTCAGGGAAGAAGAGGAACAGAAGATAACAGCAGAGCTGGAGTGAAGGATTGCAGAAGATAACCTACTTCAACATTGTTGCAATATCTACCGTGACAGAGGAGGCGACAGTGAAGACTATGATGATGGAAAATGTGAAGTGGTGTTCGATCGATAGAGCTTTCAAAGCCTGATTTTTGTGGACCACTTGCATAACTGTCGCAGCCCAGAAGCACAAGGAAGGTCTTGCCCAAAGTTTGAGGAAAAAGTCAAAGCAAGAAGATAGGGAGAATTAAAAGACATCTACTCAGAGATTTAGTTTTTAATAGAGTTGTACTTTAATTCAAACTAGTATTCTTGGCCATTAAGAAAACTCAAGTCCAAGGCCTATATATATGAATGTAATTCGACAAGGCAAAGGATATCTAGTTCCTAACCATCTTCCCCCAAAACCCTAGTCCTTCTCTCTCTCCATCATGTTCTAAACTCCCCCTAGGGCTAAGGGTTGATCTTGTAAGGTAGTTGTAAGGATTGTACTGTTCTTAGGATTTTTCTGTTCATTTAATAAAAGCTTCAAGTTTATTTACAATGGTTTCAACATCTCATAAGAGTTTTGGGAGAGCATTGTGAGGTTATCTATTTACTTAATATCGGGAGAGTCAAGTATACGAAAGAAGTAAATACGAATTTTTCAGTTTATGGTTAAACCATCTTGGCCTAGGGATAGGTACATGGTTAAGTGGCTAAAGAAGAATTCACAAACATCGGTGTTCATCCTTAGATTCACGCCGGGAGGTATCATCCAAGACGTGTTCATGGACAGAACTTGGGCCTAGGGATAGGACAAGTCACAACAGGGATTCTTGCCAAACTTGAAGTACAGAGTTTTTGGCAGTTGCCGCGACAAAAACATACCTCTGTCGCGACAGGTGCTGCCGCGACAGGTGCAACGACAGAAGCAACAGAAGTTCTTCTGAATAGTGCAATACCTGTAGTACTGAGTAAATCAATACCGGCCTATTTTCTCAATCTGATTTCCTCGTCTACTTTAGTTTATATTCAAGTTTTCCAAAATCACTTCATTTATATTATTTATTTTCTTGTACAGAGATTCAAGGATAAAAGTATTTCCAGTCCCTGTGTAGACGATATCCGATACTTAGTATCACTTTATTACTTGTGACGTGTATACTTGCACCCAATTGCGATACACTATTTTACACGCAACAAGTTTTTGGCGCCGTTGCCGGGGGACTAGAAACATACCTTTACCTTTAATTACTGCACTTGTTTATTTTTGTTTTTATTTCTTTTCTATTTTTAGTTGTTTTATTTTCCCCGTGCTTTTGACAATGTTCTCCTATTGCTTATGCGTAGATCGAGACGTGGTAGAGAACCTGAGTATGAATTAGATCCAGAAATCGATCGGACATACCATCTCAGGAACCAAGCCTGACTCTTGATAGAAAGAAACAACTATCTCGAGGAAATACTTGAAGCAATGGTGAACGAAAGACAACGCAATGGGGCAGATAACAACAACAACAAAAACCCTAGGGGTGATGTTGATCCTCCCATTGATGCCCAAAACGATCGGCAACCCCCTGCTGCCCCAGCAGCTCGACAGACTTGCCGAGATTACATGGACAACGATCACGTTGAACTGCAAACTACGCTGCCAGATGTGGAAGCTGAGCACTTTGAACTTAAACATGTGATGTTCAGCATGATAAATTCAACTGGACAATTTGGTGGATCTGCTACAGAGGATGCGCGTGAACATCTAAAAACCTTCTAGTAGATCTGTGGATCGTTCAGACAGTCAAGAATAAGCCCGAAAGTAATGAGACTCCGACTATTTCCTCATTCATTGAGAGATAGAGCAAAAACCTGGTGGAACAAGTTAACGTCGGGTTCAATAAGAACTTGGGCAGATCGTTGTTGAGAATTTCTTTCTCGTTTTAATCCTTCGCTTTTAACTGAAAGATTGCGTAACAAGATTGCTACTTTTCAACAGGAAGATGACGAACCAATGTACGAGGCGTGGGACCGCTTCACAACTCTCTTATGAAACTACCCGATGCATGGATTCCCTGTATGGAATCAGGTTGTCAAATTCTATAATGTTGCCAATGCACACACTCGGATGAGAATAAACGTAGCAGCAAACGACTTGTTACTAGACAAGGAACCAGAAGATACAATGATGGTGTTGAAAAAGTTAGCAAAGAATGATGAACAGTTCCCCACAGCTCGAAGAGGGGGGGACGAGGAGCATCTGTCAAGGAGTACGAATCTGACAACTCGGTAAAAACTCAAATTGCATACCTCACCAATGTAGTTGAAAACCTGCAGAGGAAGGAATCTAAGGCGGTATTTTCTGCCGAGGAGGTGTTTGAAAATTGTAGTGGAAACCATAGTACAGAAGAGTGCCCCATACAACTGGAAGAGGGAATGTATGTTGGAAATTACAACAAGAATAGAAGCTATGATTCCAACAACTACAACCCAAATTGGAGGAAGTGCCCCAAATTTTCCTAGAGTAACCCAAACAATGCATTGAATCCTCCAGTCTAGAATAACTAGAACCAAGGAGGTCCCAAAATTTTGTCACGACAGCAACCACAGCAGCAACCACAACAGCAACCGGCAGCCAAAACAAGCATACTGAAACAGACCCTGGCAACCTTCATGTCTCAGACTAGAGACACAGATGGGTCAGGTTTCACAGTTCATCAACACAAGGTAGAGTGGAGGATTCCCTAGTGATACAGAGGTCACTAGAAAACCCACACATGAGCGGTGTAAAGCCATTACAACGAGAAGGGGGAAATAGCTACAAGGGCCAATAATTAAAGAAACATCTGGTAAGGAACCGACCCTACAAATACCTGCCGAGAACACTGCCACGGCAGAAAGGAAGCAACCTGCTGTCGTCACTCCTGCCACGACAACAGAAGAAGTAGAGGAGGCGACAGAAGAAGCTGAAGATTGTAAGCCTCCTCAGATTCGATTCCCATGTGAAGGACGCCTCGAAGACTACCGTCATCCACCCTTATTTCCACAACGGTTACAGAAACAAAAACATGAGTACCAGCTGAAAAAGATCTACGATATTTTTAAGCAAGTACACATCAACATATCGTTGTTGGAGGCTATTAAGCAGATGCCCGGTTATGCAAAATTCCTAAAGATGCAATGTCTAGGAAATCCACACTAGGGGAATTTGAAACTGTAATGATGAGGAAAGGACGCATGGCAATCCTTCATAAGCGTCCACCCCAAAAGAAGAAGGATCCTGGGAGTTTCATCATACCCTGCATAATTGGTGATAAGTTTATGGCTAAGGCACTTTATGATCTTGGTGCTAGTATTAATCTAATGCCCAAATATGTTTTTCAGAAGCTAAGTATTGGACAAGCATGACCCACAACAGTCATGCTGCAACTGGCAGACCGCTCTTACGTACAACCAGAAGGAAAGATTAAGGATATATTGGTAAGAGTGGATAAATTAATATTCCCTGCTGACTTTCTTGTTTTAGACTGTGAAGCAGATGAGAATGCACTGATCATCCTAGGGCGACCCTTCCTAGCCACATGTAGAACAGTGATCGATGTAGAGAAGGGAGAACTGACTATGAGAGTCAATGACCAGCAGATAATGCCTAATGTTCTCCAAGCCAAAAAAACAAGATGATGTAGAGGAAGAATGTAAGGCAATAGCAAAAGTAATTTTAGACCAACCCTGCATCAGAACAAGCTGTCACGACAGACAACTTGGTCACTGTCACCACAGTCACCTAGAAGACTGCCACGACAGCATTGACGACAGCGACTCCTCAGACAATAGTGCATCTGATACTGAAGGTCCTGAGGAGGTAAATTGGATAGGCATGCGTCTAGGTAAGTTCTTTGAACCATTGAACTATACCTCTAATGAACATGTGATTCAAAAGCCTTCCATAGATCAGCCACCTGCCATAGATCTAAAACCCTTGCCAGGGCAGCTTAAATACGTTTTTCTTGGTCTTAATGATACGTTGCTCATAATCATCTCTTCTAAGTTGATGCAGGAATAAGAACAGCAGCTGATCAGGATGCTACAACAGCATAAGAAGGCGATAGGATGGACCATTACCGACATCCAAGGCATCAGTCCGGCAATCTGTATGCATAAGATCCTCTTGGAGGATGACCATAAGCCGACAATTGATGCCCAGAGAAGACTAAACGAAGCTATGCAAGAGGTGGTACGAAAAGAGATCATCAAGTGGCTTGATGCTGGAATTATCTACGTCATCTCGAATAGCAAGTGGGTGAGCCCAGTGCAATACGTACCCAAGAAGGGAGGCATAAATGTGGTGACCAACAAGGACAACGAGCTAATCCCAACCATGACTGTGACCGGTTGGAGGGTTTGTATGGACTATCGGAAGCTTAATAAAGCTACCCGGAAGGACCACTTCCCCTTACCCTTTATTGATCAAATGTTAGATAGATTAGCGGGGAAGCCATATTATTGTTTCTTTGATGGCTACTCAGGTTACAATCAAATTGCAATTGCACTGGAGGATCAGGAGAAAACAACCTTCACATGCCCATACGGAACATACGCCTTTCGAAGAATGCCATTTGGACTATGCAATGCACCATCAACTTTCCAGCGGTGTATGATGGCAATATTCTCGGATACGGTGGAAGATTTCCTGGAGATCTTCATGGATGACTTTTCCGTCTTTGGAGACAGTTTCAACGATTGCCTAAGCAATTTGAAGAAGGTGCTTGAAAGATGTGAGGAGGCAAACCTTATATTGAACTGGGAGAAATGCCACTTTATGGTGGATGAGGGCATAGTGCTGGGACACAAGGTCTCCTGCCGCGGCATAGAAGTGGAAGAGAAAAAATTGAAGTTATCGAAAAACTGCCTCCAATAGTGTAGGCACTAGACTGGAGTTTATCGTTCGAGATAATGTGTGACGCGAGTGACTATGCTGTCGGGGCAGCACTAGGGCAACAGAAGGAGAAACTTTTCCATGTTATATATTATGCCAGCAAGACCCTAAATGATGCCCAGATAAACTACACCACAACAGAGAAGGAGTTGCTAGCGGTGGTGTTCGCCTTTGACAAGTTCAGACCATACATACTTGGAACAAAAGTGGTGGTCCATACAGATCATTCAGCACTAAAATATATGTTCACCAAGGTGGATGCAAAACCACGGTTGATACGTTGGATTCTGCTATTGCAAGAATTCGATATAGATATCAAGGACAAAAAGGGGACAGAAAACCAAGTAGCTGGTCACTTGTCAAGACTGGAGATGGGAAAGGATCAAGACAAAAGCAAGGTTCACATACAGGAGGCTTTCCCAGATGAGCAGTTATTCACTGCCACCAGCACTACCGCGACAGCCATGGCGACAGGTACACTTTCTAAGATCCCTTGGTATGCTGACATAGTAAATTACCTTGTTAGTGGTTTATTACCTCCTGAACTTAACTACCAAGCAAGGAAAAGGTTCCAAAATGATGCAAAACATTATTATTGGGATGAGCCTCTTCTATTTAAGCACTATGTAGATCAGATCATTAGGAGATGCATACCACAGGAAGAACAAGAAGAAGTGCTCCACCACTGCCATGCTGCTCTTTATGGAGGACACTTTGGAGGAAACAAAATTCCTGCCAAAGTTCTGCAATCTGGTTTCTTTTGGCCTACTTTGTTCAAGGATGCACAAGCCTTTTACAAGCATTGTGACAAATGCCAAAGGACTAGAAACATCTCTAGAAGGCATGAGATGCCCCTGCAGAACATTCTTGAAGTTGAAATTTTCGATGTTTGGGGAATCGACTTCATGTGACCATTCCCAGCCTCTTGTGGGAATTTGTACATATTGTTGGCATTAGACTGCGTGTCCAAGTGGGTAGAGGCTATCGCCACGCAAAAGAATGATGCCAAGACCGTGCAAAGATTTCTCCACAAAAATATATTCACAAGGTTTGGCATCCCAAGGGCGATCATTGGTGATGAGGGTAGGCACTTTGACAACAGGGTAATTGCTAGTGCGTTGAAGAAGTATGGAGTTAAGCACAAGATCGCAATAGCATATCACCCTCAAACCAATGGGCATGCTGAAATCTCAAACAGAGAAGTGAAGAACATCCTGGAAAAAATGGTTAAATCAACTAGAAAGGACTGGTCTCTTCACCTGAATGATTCACTATGGGCCTACAGAACTGTATTTACGACACCATTGAGAATGTCACCCTACCGCCTCATCTACAAAAAAACTTGCCACCTACCTGTCGAGATAGAACATAAAGCATATTGGGCTATCAAGACAGTTAACATAGACTGGGATAAATCATGGCATAAAAGGCTACTGGACTTAAATGAAATTGAAGAAATTCGAGCCATGGCCTACGACAACGCCAGAATTTATAAAGACAAAACAAAGAAGTGGCACGTCAGAAAACTGCTCCACGACAGTTCACCCCAGGGCAGAAGGTGTTGTTGTTCAACTCTAGGTTGAAGCTTTTCCCCGGGAAACTAAAGTCTAGGTGGTCTGGACCCTTCCAAGTAGTCTAGGGTTTTCCTTATGGTGCCATCACAATCAGATCAATTAAGGAGGAGCACCAATTCAATGTCAATGCACAAAGGCTAAATCACTATCAGGGGACTGAAGCCCCAAGAGAGCAGGAAGTAGTTACTTTAGGAGATGCCCCTCAAAGCATCCCTAATTTAACTTAGTTTTATTTTATTTTATATTTTATTTATTTTTTTATTGTTTTAGGAAATAAGAATTTAATGTTTTTGTTATTTTAGTTTTCAGGAAAATAAAAGAAGCATAGTAAAAAGAAAGAGAGAACCATCCTACCACACTCGCAACAGCCCAAGAAGCTCAATGGTAACAAGGCTGTCGTGACAGCCGGTCACCAGCTGTCGTGGAAGATGCGTAAATACAACATGTCACCACGCTGTCGCGACAGACACGGAAACGCGTAACAGACGCATCAGGAAACCGCGTGACAGCTGGCTCCGTTTTTCACGCCACCCATTACGGCTTCAACGGGCAGAACCCCGTTCTATATAAACCACCATCTCCATTTCATTTTTCACCTCATTCTCTTCTCTCTACTTTGTTTCCAAACATTTTAGCTTTTCAAGTTTTACTTTCATTACTACAGTATCCTTACAATGCCGACGAGATCGACCAGAAGAAGTGTTGCCTCCTCATCTGCCGCGGTAGTCTCCACTCCCAGCCATAGAAGAATCCATAGAAGGTTCACCTCGACAGATTCAGAGAAAATATACTATGAATCTTTTTAGAAACAGGAGATGTGGGAGGAAAGAGGCTTCACCTACATAAATAAGACATGAGATCTAGGGCTTGAAGGGTTCATTACCAAACGGATCATTGCATTGAAGTGGGAGATGTTCGCAGCACAACCCGAGGAGATGAACGTTACACTTGTCCGCGAATTTTATGATGTCGTCACTTCCAAGGATGCCACGACAGTAACTATTAGGGGTAAGGAAATCTCTCTCGAGCCAGCCTACATCAATACTCTATATGGCATATATGTGGGCAGGAAAGAGGATGCACACAACAGGTTTATCAGTAATCAATCGCTGATAGAATATGACGGCATCATGGCAGACCTAGCTGAAGAGGGCAGCAACTAGAACGAAGATCCAAAACATAGATGGACGATGCGAAGGACCCAACTCACACATATTGCCAAATTGTGGAACCACTTTGTGAAAA
Organism: Hibiscus trionum; assembly: GCA_030270665.1. Classification (NCBI taxonomy): domain Eukaryota; kingdom Viridiplantae; phylum Streptophyta; class Magnoliopsida; order Malvales; family Malvaceae; genus Hibiscus; species Hibiscus trionum. The sequence continues at coordinate 27,047,355 of BSYR01000005.1, forward strand.
AGCGTCTCATGCCAACGTCTCATAACACAATAGTGGACTGACAGAGGCTTGCCCTCTTACACTCCATCATTCATGAACGACAGATCAACGTAGGTAAATACATCCTCGGTGGCATCTATGAGTGTGCATTAAGAGGTATGGGCCCTCTCTTCTTCCCCTACCTCATCACATCCCCTTGCCGAGCTAACAATGTGCCCGAAATTGATGAAAACGTGAAGATCCAGGGTAAGGGGTGGACACAGCAGAACATCTACAGCTTGATGGAACTGAAGGCAGCCACCCCAATGGCTTATATTGATCCCTCTGTTGCAACAGAACCGACGACAGAACAAGATTCCACAAAACCTGTCGCGGCAGAGCCTGAGCCGACAGAACCTGCACAACCATAAGCCACCTCCTCCAACCAAATAATTCAACTGCTGAAAAAGATGGAGGCACGACAGCTGGGATTCAGAGAGTACATGAGGGACTTCACCACTGCCACGATAAACTTTATAAAAGTTGAGTTAAATTATCCAAACATGTAGTTTCCCTCTTTTCCAAAAACCATTCTCTCTGCCCCTACACCTGCTGCCAGCCCTAAGACACCAACACCGACAACTACCTCTGCTTCACCCTCTTCCACGGCCAGAGACGGCGACAGACGATCTGCCACCTCTCGAGGAACCAAACGAAAGGAACCACTGCCAGAAATAGACCCAAAATATTTCGAATGTTTCTCTTCCTCCTCAGTCTGGCAGGATGACTCTGACTCTGAACCCTTTGTCGTCCGAGAGATAGCCAAGGATTTCCCTCAGATGAAGAAGAAAAAGCTTGACATTGATGTTGAGGGACCCTGCCGTGACAGAGAAGTCGGCAGCCGCAGCAGCAGCAGCAGTGATAGTGAACTCGAGGTCCTGGACAAGGCACCAAAAATTTCACCCACCAAAGTCCAGCCACCTCGAGAGGCAAAGAAGAAGGTTGTCTCACCCTCTCCAACTCCAAAACCAGCCTCTGCCATAAAAGCAACTGCCCGACGACAGCTCTGCATCGACAACAGCAGTGACGACAACTCTTCAACTTAAGTTCTTTTACTTTTTTGTCGTCTGTTTTTATTTTCTTTATTGTGATGTTTTTATTTTTCTGTTTTGTGTCATGGATTGAGGACAATGCAACCCTCGAGTTTGGGGGTAGGCATTCCTCTTAATTATTATTAATGAACTTATTTTAATTTGTGTCAATTTTTTGTGTCAAAAAAATATTTTAGCTCAAGTCTTTGAACTGCTTTTACCTACCGCGGCATTCTCTGTCGTGACAGTGTCTTTAGAATGTTTTAGGAGGTATTTAGAGCCTTACTATAGTTCTGAACTCTTAAAAACACCTTTGTGACATATATGTTGTTAAGATTCTATTAGAAACTTAGAATAGGAAGCTTAGCTACTTGAGTTAGAAAGAAAACTTAGAATTAGTTTTGTAACACCCCAATTTTGGGCTTAGAAGTTTTGGGTTTGGACTGGACCGGTCGGATTTTCGGTTCGAATATAAAAGGTGGTTTTAAGGAAAGCTTAGTTCGGGATGCATTAAAGATATGGAAAATGTCTTAAAATCCTCTTTTATTATATATAAGAGGAAGGTGAAATCAATTTTACAAAATGAGGTTTGGAAGAGTGACATTTTGGGTTAGTGACCAAAATGTAATTTTTGAAAACTGGGTGACTGTTTTAAAAAGGATTGAAACTTTGAATCTTTAAGGAGCTATTTACCCAAAAGAGTTTCTCCAGATTTTTCTGAATATTAATCAATTTAATTAATTGTTTTTAATTAAGTACAAAAGGAGGGAAAAGATATTTTGGCATTATAACTAACTTTTCTCTAAATTTCCATTTTCTTTTCTCTCAACTTTTCTCTCAACCCAAACACATTTCTCCAGCAAAATTCTCTCTGATTTTGACAACTAAAGATTTGATTTCAATCCTCATTTGATCTCTAATCAATTCTACAACAAAACCTTAGCATTTGCTTATTGGATTTTCAAGAATTGTGGTTCCAAAAAGGGAGAAACTCAAGTTTAGAGGTATGAACGTCCTTCTCCTCTAAATTCTCAGTTCTTTACTGAAATTCCCAAGTTCTCAATCCTTGATTTGTGTTTTATTAAAGGTTTTACAATTGTGTTCTTGATCTTGGCTTTAAAATGCAAGATTTGGATTTAATTTTGATTAAATTCGTACTAAGTGATTGGGCTGTGATTTGAGATGTCTTTTTGATGTTTATTGAATGAATAAATGATGTGAAATTGAGGTTTAATCAATGCAGTCCCGGATAGGTTGATTTTCCTAAGTTTTTACTTGTGAAAATGGTGGTTTTTGGGGTGATCCTGGTGTTTTGTTAATGCTGGAGGTATAAAGACGTGTTTGGGATCATTTTGGATGTTAATAGATGTTTAAAAATGGTTAGAAGTGATGGATCTTGGCTGGGTTAAGTTTTGGAAGTGTTTGGATGTGATTTCGGTTGTGTTTGGTAGCCGAAATGTTGGATTTGCAAAGAGCATCGAGTTTAGGTGTGTTGCTGGTGTTTTTAATGCATTATGATGCATTAATCCTCTGTTGTTATGTGCTTGAAACAGGGGAGAATGATCCGTGAGCAATAGAGGTGGCGTTGAAGGTTTCAGATGCTTGGAAGGCTTGTTGTCTAGCCTTGTTTTGTGTATCGGTGAGTGAAGTTGGGTTTTCAGCTTTAAAACAAAGGTTTGAAGGTTTTGGGAGCTTAGTTTAAGTCTAAACAACTTAGCTAAGCTCAAGAGTAAGTAAATAGAATTTCTCTCTTGGTTTGTGTTATGAATTGGTTTTTAAAGCACTTGTGATTGTTGGATGCAATGCATGTGATTTGCATGTTTTAAATTCTGTTTTGAAAGCATATTTTAGCATGGTTTAATGCTGGTTTTGAAAGCCATGTGTGAAGGATGCTCAAGGTAAGAGATCCTTGGTTTTGTACATTGGAATTGTGGAATTGTTGCATAGTGTTGCATGTTGTTTAATGGCTTTGTTTAATGCTTCAAAACAGTGGATTGATGATGGTAATTGGTGGTTTTGGCATTTTGGTTATGCTTGTAAAACAATGGATTAATATGGTAAATTGGTTATATTGGCAAGTGATGTAAGTGGTTCTTGGTTATTTGAATCGGATATAGTTAGCCGGCTATAGGATTGGGTGCACCGTGAATAAAGTCGCCTTGGATGTGGAGTGGTTGTGATTGTACCGGTAACTCCATCCAAGTACACTAACGAGATGGTTAAGAACACCATGGTGTTTAAAAGTCCATGGGTGGGTCTTGTGTTGAGGTCATAATGGTGGTTAAAATTCCATTTGAGGACCTTGTGTACATTAAGGTCATAATGGTGGTTAAAATTCCATTTGAAGACCTTGTGTATGGTAAGATCACAATGGTGGTGTAAAGTCCATGTGTGGATCTTGTATGTCCCGTGATCTCGTTAGTGATGTTATACAACTACCAATGAGTGATGGTAAGGTCATAATGGTGGTTAAAATTCCATTTGAGGACCTTGTGAATGTTAAGGTCATATGGTGTTTAAAAGTCCATATGAGGACCTTGTGTATGGTAAGGTCATAATGGTGGTTAAAATTCCATTTGAGGACCTTGTGAATGTTAAGGTCATATGGTGTTTAAAAGTCCATATGAAGACCTTGTGATTGGTAGTGTGTATGAAGCGTGGGGACAACGCTTGTAATTCGCGTATCCGATTGGGTCTTGTGTTATGATGGTTTGTGAATTATCACTTGGAAGCCAATATAATGTTCTTGAATATGATGAAGCATGAGATGCTTGAAATGATGCATGGTTGCATGAGAAGTGTGTAGTATTCTATGAATGCATGTTTTACTTGTTAACTTGTACAAGTGTTTATCTTCTATTGAGAATGGTACATATGTGCATGGAATCTCTTTGGTGCATTGAAGTCTTGTGAAGGCTTGTTTTAAAAGGCATGTAATGTAAGTGTTGATTTTGTGGTTCATATGTTGCATTTGCTTAATGCATGAGATGGAATTGAGGGTGTAAGTGGTTTTTAAAGGTTTCTTGCTTTGAAATGATTTTCAAGTATAAGAAAAGTATAATGTGAAGTGGAAGTGTTTTCCAAGGATCTTGTATTTAACTTGCATACGATGTTCATGCACGGAATGGTTAAATTGATGGTTTTGCAAGGTTGTGCTTTGAAGTGAATTACTAGCTTTTCTAAGCTAAGGGTTGGTTTTTCATGTTTGAGCAATGCATGATTTAAAGCATGTTGTAAAAGGGGTTTTCAAACATTGCTTTGGTTTATCGAATTGTGTTTACTTTTAAAAGAGGTTTTACGACTCGCTGCATTGATGGTGTTTTGGTTTTGAGCATTCCTCACTAAGCATTATGTGCTTACGCTCCTTTTTATCCATCAATGTAGATATTTGACGTTGGGACAGCGAGAAGTAAGGGATTCAAGGAGAGCTCCATTTGAGATGTATGTCTCGGTTAATGGCTATAGATAATAAAGGCAATGGGGGGAGAATCTCTTATGTTGATGTTTAATGAGATTGTGTATGTTGGACAAGTTTGGTTTATGATTTTGAACTATGTGGTTTAACGCTTGCAACGTTTGAATCTTCTTATTCTTAAGTCGTTATGCTATGCTTCTTGTTTTAAAAGCATGATTGAGTGTTGGATGTGTTGAATGAGTTGGTGCACCTAGGGGTGGTTTTGTATCTAGATTTTGATGCAAATTGGCAGGTATGATGCTTGGCATGTTGTTGATTTATTGTGGAATGGTTTGGAGCATGTTTGATGGGGTTTAAAGGTGTTAAAACAGGCCTATCTGCTGTTTCTGGGCAGGGTGTTTCGAAACACCCTTGCCTGTTTCGAAACAGGCCCATGTTTTGGCCAAGGTGTTCCTGAACGGCCTAGACCCGTTTCTGAACACTTTGGCTACTGCCAAGGGGTGTTCCTGAACGGCCTAGACCCGTTCCTGAACACTTTGGCTACTTCCAAGGGGTGTTCCTGAACGGCCTAGACCCGTTTCGGAACACTTGACCGTTGGGCATAAAATTTGAATGGTTTTGAGGTTTGCAAGCTTTACGTTTTAGTCCCGATTCTTGTATGTGCAATTTCTTGAGTTTGAGATGTCCGTTTGAGATGGAATTTGGCAGAGAGGCATGAAACATGACTAATTTCATAATGGTAACTTAAAAATTGGTAAAGTCCTCTTAATTTTCAGAATTTACAAATTGGTCCCTAAATTCGTATTTTGTGCAATTGGGTCCCTTATTGTTTTCCGATTGCTGTGATTTTTGAGTATGCTTATCTCAAGAGAATGCCTAGGTTTGGTGTGCATCTAGACAAGTCTAAAAAGAAAAAAAAGGGTCGTTAATCAAGGTTGACTTTCGGGTTGACTTTGGTTTTCCCCGTGTAATCTTCGTTGTCCGGGTCAACCGTTTAGGCCGGGCTAAGGGGGTTACATTTGGTGGTATCAGAGCTGAGTTGCGAAAGCTTGGTGGAAATGGTAAATTGTTGTAATAAGTGTTTAATGTTTATTCTGATGTGGAGTTGGAAGTCGGTTGGAAAGTGTGTCTTTCAGCGAATTGTTGATGTTTTTAGCATGCTTTTTGTTTGTGAATCTTCATTGAGTTAATGTGGATCTGTGCTGGTGATATGCTGGTGATGTGAGCTGATTTTATGAATGATGAAAGTGTAATGGGTATGATATGTTGATGTTATGCTGTTGCGAATGAATGTTGTTTTATGAGAGCATGATCGAAATATGTTGATTGATATGCTCAATGTTGTGATATCCATGTTTTTATTGACTGTTATGTCATGTAAAAGGGGAGAATTCGGGATACCCGTTGCCTTATTATTATAGCTATTGTGTTATTTTGGAGCTAGAGTTTTGAATCCTTGCTTGAAGCTGGCCTGATCGTTTTGTTTGTTTTGTTATGATTGTTTGTTGTTAATAGCATGGTGAAATCGATGAGAGAATGGCAGTTGGGTGAGATGGTTGCTGCTTTAGAGCAGGTTGTTAAGGCGTGGAATTCACCTTTTGGTGGAGATGTTTCGTTTCAGCCTATAGTGCCTGGAGTTGAGGTAGTGAGGCAGGAGGAAGAAGCTGGTTCTGTGATGAAGAGTTCATCACCTTTAGTTCAAGATGTGTTGGGAACATCTCAGGCTGTGGCAAAAGTAAGGCTGGTAGACGTGCCGGCTGTGGGATGTGCGGGTTTGTCGAAACAGCGTTTACATGATTTGGGAGCTGTGGAGTATCATGGTTCGACGCCTGAAACGTTCGAGGCCTGGTTGGCCAGTGTAATTCTGATTTTGGATCATGAGGGTTGTGACTATGCCTGTAAGCTGGGAAGTGTGGTCTCATTGATGTTGGAGGATGCTTGTGTCTGGTGGACGTCTTTGGCGGTGGCATCGCACATCCACGATATAGATTGGGACTTCTTTGTGTCCGCCTTTTATGAAAGGTACCTTGGAGAGAAATTCCCAAGAGTTAAGCAACGTGAGGGTGTGGTATCAGTTTATGAAGGTGAGAAAAGTTTAAGTGAGAGAGCTGTGGGTACTGACCTCGAGAGCGGTCAGCGTAAGAGGCTACGTGATAGAAGGTTTTGCTTGAATCGAAGTCTGAGTGGTAGTGCAAATCTGGGGCAAGTGCCGCATGATCAAGGAGTGGAAGCTCAGCTACCAGTGTGTGACCATTGTGGAAGGCGCCATGTTGGAGGTTGTTGGGGCGCGGGAGCTTGTTGGAACTGTGGTTCTAAAGAACATGTGAAGTGGGATTGTCCTCATGTGGTGAGATCAGTTTCAGTGGTAGCAAAAGGGTCTCTGAAGGGTCGTGGGCATGACCGAGACAAGGTTCGAAGTTGGCAGGAAGGGCAGAAAGGTGTGAGGAGCTTGCAGAATGAATCTTGTTGGAATTGTGGGTCTGTTGGACATTTGAGACGTAATTGTTTGAAGTTGGCTCGGGGTAGTCAGGGTTCTTTACCGCAGGGAGATGGTGATGACCTTAATGTGTTAGCTGATGCTGCAGCAGTGCGGCTGGAGAATGATGGTTCTGCGAGGAAGAGAGCTTGTCTATTGAAGCTCCGAGGTAGTGAGGTGTTTACACGTAACCTTGTTAAGTAATCTTTGCCTTAGTTATCTTAGTTTGGTTTCGGTTTGGTTTTACCTTGCGTAGTGGGTATGGTCTCGTAGCTAGCATGCTTGGGGTATTAGTTGGTGTTGTTTTGAAAACAACTTTAGTGTGAAGAGGGCATTAGTGAGTATCTTGTGGATAATGGGTTGTTAGAATGATGAAGTTGGTATAGTTAGAAGTGAGTTGGGAGGTTGTTTTAGGTGGATTCTGAGGATGTTATTGGTGGGTGTGAACCGACATACATGCACAGTTAAAATCATTTGTTATATGCTATATTATATATGTACTGGTCCATGCATACATGTGACATGACATTAAAGGTTTTGCATGCATGTACATCAGGCATTAATAGGGCATATTGGTGACCATGCATACGAACGTTCACACTCGCTGATAGTTAATCGGGTCCGTTAGTGTTGGGATAGGGTTAGGATGGATGATGGGTTTTAAAATTTGTGTTGGTGCTAGGAGAATGTTAGAAGTAATGGAGGGTATTAAGCGAGTTGTCAGTAATAGTGAGTGCGTTATAGCATGTTGACAAAAGGAAAGTGTTTGGCGCTTAAAGTGTTTAGCGGTAAGGTGGTTGAGAATAGCTGGTAGAAGTGGTAGTTTCTTGGTGTTAAGTGATGTTGTAAGTTAGTGGATGTGTTCCAGAGTGCTGAGGTAACTTGGCATTGATGTAGTAGTAGAAGGGTTGTTTTGTAGGTGATGGTTCGTAGCAACCTTCGAAGAGTTGAGAAGAGGTTGTGTTGTGGGTTGTAGAAAAGGGTTAGCCGGGGAGAATAGAAGTTTCGTAATCTTATGTATGTATAGAATGGGCGGTGTCCTGGTAAGGCTGGTGTTCTAGTCCAGGCTTGAAGTGGAAAGGCAATGTAAGATCAAAGGCCATTGTTGGTTGGACGGGTTCTTGTGAGTAGTGGCTGGCTAGTTGTGTATAAGTAAATTCCTTCTGAAGTCAGCTGGTGGTGTGTGGAACGGCTGGAGGAGTCAAGGTTGGGGTTTTGTGTTGTGATTCTCAGGTGTTAGGTGAGTAGTCCTGGTGAATCGTTATGGTAATGATAGCGGCGGATGTGAAGGAATGTCAGCAGTACGTTGAGAAGTTTGGGTAAGCAGTTGATGCTTAAGAATTTTTGCTTGTTGTGATAGTCTTTGAAAGAGGTTGAGTAGTTTTGCAAGGAGTTTTAGAAGCAGTGAAGGTTGTGGGTCACGTGGTGGCTGAACTGGATTGGGTGGTGTCACTGTGTGAACAAGTTTTGGGAGTTATGAGTTAAGGTGGTGCATGTAGTAAAAGTTGGGGGTTCTTCAGGTTGTTGTTGGGGCTATGTGTAGTCCGGAAGTGTGAAAGGTAAGATGTGGTTAACATTTTAGTGTTCTGGAATTCGTGAACAGTATGTGTTGGTGTTGGGTTGGTGGAGTTTTGTGAGGAGAGTGTTCAGTGGTGGTTAAGTCTCCTGTGTTGCCTTGTGTGTTGCTTGAGAAGTTTGGTTGTTCTCTTTTCGCCGGTTGAAATTTCGAGGACGAAATTTCTTAAGGGGGGAGAGTTGTAACACCCCAATTTTGGGCTTAGAAGTTTTGGGTTTGGACTGGACCGGTCGGATTTTCGGTTCGAATATAAAAGGTGGTTTTAAGGAAAGCTTAGTTCGGGATGCATTAAAGATATGGAAAAATGTCTTAAAATCCTCTTTTATTATATATAAGAGGAAGGTGAAATCAATTTTACAAAATGAGGTTTGGAAGAGTGACATTTTGGGTTAGTGACCAAAATGTAATTTTTGAAAACTGGGTGACTGTTTTAAAAGGGATTGAAACTTTGAATCTTTAAGGAGCTATTTACCCAAAAGAGTTTCTCCAGATTTTTCTGAATATTAATCAATTTAATTAATTGTTTTTAATTAAGTACAAAAGGAGGGAAAAGATATTTTGGCATTATAACTAACTTTTCTCTAAATTTCCATTTTCTTTTCTCTCAACTTTTCTCTCAACCCAAACACATTTCTCCAGCAAAATTCTCTCTGATTTTGACAACTAAAGATTTGATTTCAATCCTCATTTGATCTCTAATCAATTCTACAACAAAACCTTAGCATTTGCTTATTGGATTTTCAAGAATTGTGGTTCCAAAAAGGGAGAAACTCAAGTTTAGAGGTATGAACGTCCTTCTCCTCTAAATTCTCAGTTCTTTACTGAAATTCCCAAGTTCTCAATCCTTGATTTGTGTTTTATAAAAGGTTTTACAATTGTGTTCTTGATCTTGGCTTTAAAATGCAAGATTTGGATTTAATTTTGATTAAATTCGTACTAAGTGATTGGGCTGTGATTTGAGATGTCTTTTTGATGTTTATTGAATGTATAAATGATGTGAAATTGAGGTTTAATCAATGCAATCCCGGATAGGTTGATTTTCCTAAGTTTTTACTTGTGAAAATGGTGGTTTTTGGGGTGATCCTGGTGTTTTGTTAATGCTGGAGGTATAAGGACGTGTTTGGGATCATTTTGGATGTTAATAGATGTTTAAAAATGGTTAGAAGTGATGGATCTTGGCTGGGTTAAGTTTTGGAAGTGTTTGGATGTGATTTCGGTTGTGTTTGCTAGCCGAAATGTTGGATTTGCAAAGAGCATCGAGTTTAGGTGTGTTGCTGGTGTTTTTAATGCATTATGATGCATTAATCCTCTGTTGTTATGTGCTTGAAACAGGGGAGAATGATCCGTGAGCAATAGAGGTGGCGTTGAAGGTTTCAGATGCTTGGAAGGCTTGTTGTCTAGCCTTGTTTTGTGTATCAGTGAGTGAAGTTGGGTTTTCAGCTTTAAAACAAAGGTTTGAAGGTTTTGGGAGCTTAGTTTAAGTCTAAACAACTTAGCTAAGCTCAAGAGTAAGTAAATAGAATTTCTCTCTTGGTTTGTGTTATGAATTGGTTTTTAAAGCACTTGTGATTGTTGGATGCAATACATGTGATTTGCATGTTTTAAATTCTGTTTTGAAAGCATATTTTAGCATGGTTTAATGCTGGTTTTGAAAGCCATGTGTGAAGGATGCTCAAGGTAAGAGATCCTTGGTTTTGTACATTGGAATTGTGGAAATGTTGCATAGTGTTGCATGTTGTTTAATGGCTTTGTTTAATGCTTCAAAACAGTGGATTGATGATGGTAATTGGTGGTTTTGGCATTTTGGTTATGCTTGTAAAACAATGGATTAATATGGTAAATTGGTTATATTGGCAAGTGATGTAAGTGGTTCTTGGTTATTTGAATCGGATATAGTTAGCCGGCTATAGGATTGGGTGCACCGTGAATAAAGTCGCCTTGGATGTGGAGTGGTTGTGATTGTACCGGTAACTCCATCCAAGTACACTAACGAGATGGTTAAGAACACCATGGTGTTTAAAAGTCCATGGGTGGGTCTTGTGTTGAGGTCATAATGGTGGTTAAAATTCCATTTGAGGACCTTGTGTATATTAAGGTCATAATGGTGGTTAAAATTCCATTTGAAGACCTTGTGTATGGTAAGATCACAATGGTGGTGTAAAGTCCATGCGTGGATCTTGTATGTCCTATGATCTCGTTAGTGATGTTATACAACTACCAATGAGTGATGGTAAGGTCATAATGGTGGTTAAAATTCCATTTGAGGACCTTGTGAATGTTAAGGTCATATGGTGTTTAAAAGTCCATATGAGGACCTTGTGTATGGTAAGGTCATAATGGTGGTTAAAATTCCATTTGAGGACCTTGTGAATGTTAAGGTCATATGGTGTTTAAAAGTCCATATGAAGACCTTGTGATTGGTAGTGTGTATGAAGCGTGGGGACAACGCTTGTAATCCGCGTATCCGATTGGGTCTTGTGTTATGATGGTTTGTGAATTATCACTTGGAAGCCAATATAATGTTCTTGAATATGATGAAGCATGAGATGCTTGAAATGATGCATGGTTGCATGAGAAGTGTGTAGTATTCTATGAATGCATGTTTTACTTGTTAACTTGTACAAGTGTTTATCTTCTATTGAGAATGGTACATATGTGCATGGAATCTCTTTGGTGCATTGAAGTCTTGTGAAGGCTTGTTTTAAAAGGCATGTAATGTAAGTGTTGATTTTGTGGTTCATATGTTGCATTTGCTTAATGCATGAGATGGAATTGAGGGTGTAAGTGGTTTCTAAAGGTTTCTTGCTTTGAAATGATTTTCAAGTATAAGAAAAGTATAATGTGAAGTGGAAGTGTTTTCCAAGGATCTTGTATTTAACTTGCATACGATGTTCATGCTTGGAATGGTTAAATTGATGGTTTTGCAAGGTTGTGCTTTGAAGTGAATTACTAGCTTTTCTAAGCTAAGGGTTGGTTTTTCATGTTTGAGCAATGCATGATTTAAAGCATGTTGTTAAAAGGGGTTTTCAAACATTGCTTTGGTTTATCGAATTGTGTTTACTTTTAAAAGAGGTTTTACGACTCGCTGCATTGATGGTGTTTTGGTTTTGAGCATTCCTCACTAAGCATTATGTGCTTACGCTCCTTTTTGTCCATCAATGTAGATATTTGAAGTTGGGACAGCGAGAAGCAAGGGATTCAAGGAGAGCTCCATTTGAGATGTATGTCTCGGTTAATGGCTATAGATAATAAAGGCAATGGGGGGAGAATCTCTTATGTTGATGTTTAATGAGATTGTGTATGTTGGACAAGTTTGGTTTATGATTTTGAACTATGTGGTTTAACGCTTGCAACGTTTGAATCTTCTTATTCTTAAGTCGTTATGTTATGCTTCTTGTTTTAAAAGCATGATTGAGTGTTGGATGTGTTGAATGAGTTGGTGCACCTAGGGGTGGTTTTGTATCTAGATTTTGATGCAAATTGGTAGGTATGATGCTTGGCATGTTGTTGATTTATTGTGGAATGGTTTGGAGCATGTTTGATGGGGTTTAAAGGTCTTAAAACAGGCCTATCTGCTGTTTCTGGGCAGGGTGTTTCGAAACACCCTTGCCTGTTTCGAAATAGGCCCTTGTTTTGGCCAGGGTGTTCCTAAACGGCCTAGACCCGTTTCTGAACACTTTGGCTACTGCCAAGGGGTGTTCCTGAACGGCCTAGACCCGTTCCTGAACACTTTGGCTACTGCCAAGGGGTGTTCCTGAACGGCCTAGACCCGTTTCGGAACACTTGACCGTTGGGCATAAAATTTGAATGGTTTTGAGGTTTGCAAGCTTTACGTTTTAGTCCCGATTCTTGTATGTGCAATTGCTTGAGTTTGAGATGTCCGTTTGAGATGGAATTTGGCAGAGAGGCATGAAACATGACTAATTTCATAATGGTAACTTAAAAATTGGTAAAGTCCTCTTAATTTTTAGAATTTACAAATTGGTCCCTAAATTCGTATTTTGTGCAATTGGGTCCCTTATTGTTTTCCGATTGCTGTGATTTTTGAGTATGCTTATCTAAAGAGAATGCCTAGGTTTGGTGTGCATCTAGACAAGTCGAAAAAGAAAAAAAGGGTCGTTAATCAAGGTTGACTTTCGGGTTGACTTTGGTTTTCCCCGTGTAATCTTCGTAGTCCAGGTCAACCGTCTAGGCCGGGTTAAGGGGGTTACAAGTTTACTCCTAGAGGTGCCTAACACTGGTTCTAGGAAAATTTAAACTAGAAGTACTCCTAGAGGGGCCTAACACTGGCTCTAGGAAATTTAAACTAGAGGTGCCCAAAAACCGGCTCTAGTAAAAATAGAAAAACTTTAGAAATCAAGCTAGAGGTGCCCGAAATTGGCTCTAGTTAAGAATAATTGTTAAAAGAAAACTCAAGTAAAGTAACTATTCGGATTGTTAAAGAATCTAAGCTCATATTTGTTCACAAAGCATGCACACACTCACACAAGAATTATAGTATTTCTCTAATTAAATCCATAAACATTCAAAAAGATATTGATCTTGATGGTGAAGGTGTTGTAGGTAATGATTGTTCGTTGAGATAAGCCAAAACCAAAAAAGATTCATTTTTAGTTAGATTGCATTTGCTTGAGGACAAGCAATAACTTGAGTTTGGGGGTGTGTTCAGTGCATAAATGTTCTATATTTTAACCCTCATTTACCCATATTATGATGCACTCAAGCATGTTTAATTGCATTTTAGGATAGATTTTGCATAAACATCACAATTGGGAAAAATTGCACAGATATTGCTGATTTTGGTGTATTCTTGCAGGTACATGTTGTGGCAGTATTCAGGGAAGCAGAGGAATAGAAGATAACAGCAGAGCTGGAGTGAAGGATTGCAGAAGATAACCTACTTCAACACTTTCACGACATCTGTCGTGGCAGAGGAGGCGACAGTGAAGACTATGGTGATGGAAAATGCAAAGTGGAGTTCGATCGATGGAGCTTTCAAAGCCTGTTTTTGTGGACCACTTGCATAACTGTCAGAGCCCAGAAGCACAAGGAAGGCCTTGCCCAAAGTTTGAGGAAAAAGTCAAAGCAAGAAGATAGGGCGAATTAAAAGACGTCTACTTAGAGATTTAGTCTTTAATAGAGTTGTACTTTAATTCAAACTAGTATTCTTGGCCATTAAGAAAACTCAAGTCCAAGGCCTATATATATTAATGTAATTCGAAAAGGCAAAGGATATCTAGTTCATAGTCGTCTTCCCCCAAAACCCTAGTCGTTTCTCTCTCTCCATCATGTTATAAACTACCCCTAGGGCTAAGGGTTGATCTTGTAAGGTAGTTGTAAGGATTGTACTATTCTTAGGATTTTTCTAATCATTTAATAAAAGCTTCAAGTTTATTTACTCTGGTTTCAACATCTCATAAGAGTTTCAGGAGAGCATTGTGAGGTTATCCATTTACTTAATATCGGGAGAGTTAAGTATACGAAAGGAGTAAATACGAGTTTTCCAGTTTATGGTTAAACCATCTTGGCCTATGGATAGGTACAAGGTTAAGTGGCTAAAGAAGAATTCACAAACATCGGTGTTCATCCTTAGATTCACGTCGGGAGGTATCATCCAAGACGTGTTCATCGACAGAACTTGGGCCTAGGGATAGGACAAGTCACAGCATGGATTCTTGCCAAACTTGAAGTATAGAGTTGTTGGCTGCTGCCGCGACAAAAACAGACCTCTGTCGCGACAGGCGTAACGACAGAAGCAACAGAAGTTCCTATGAATAGTCCAATACCTACACTACTGAGCAAATCAGTACCAGTCTATTTTCTCAATCTAATTTCCTCGTCTACTTTAGTTTATATTCAAGTTTTCCAAAATCACTTCATTTATATTATTTATTTTCTTGTGTAAAGATTCAAGGATAAAAGTATATCAAGTCCCTGTGGAGACGATATCTGATACTTAGTATCACTTTATTACTTGTGACATGTATACTTGCACCCAATTGCGATAGACTATTTTACACGCAACATTGGGCGTAAGGGTAAGCTTAGCTCAAGGTTTGTTGGACCATATGAGGTTGTGGAGCGTATTGGTCCTGTGGCACATCAGTTGAGGTTGCCTCTCGAGCTGGAAAAGATTCATGATGTGTTTCATGTCTCTATGTTGCGGACGTACAGATCGGTCAAATCAATTTAAAAAAAAAAAGAGTTTCAGAAGTGGTACATTTTGGGTAGTGACCAAAATGTAAAGTTTCAAAATTGTGGAAAATTGCAAAATTTCAAAAAAGTCAAAATATTAGAATCTTTAGGGAGCTATGGTGCAATTACACCTTCCTTAAATTGACATGTGTTTTAAAAGGATTTTTAGATAATTAAAATATAAATGATTTTATTTGATTAAAATTGGTTAATTGGGAAATTGAGATTCCATTTCACGTAACTAGCTTTCATTTCAGAAAAACCATTTTCCCAACTCTTTTCTCCAGATTTCTTTTCTCCCAAACAGTCTCTCTTTAATTTCTAAACCAATTTCAAGAGTTATCTTCAAATTCTTCAAGCTTTGTGAAGGAAAAACTTGTCAATCACTAAGGGAGGCAAGTATTGGAGGTAAATCTCGTTCTCAACCTTCAATCTAGGTTCTTTATTGAAATTCCCAAGATCTTTGACTTCTAAATGTTGTTTTTGGCTGAGTTTTGATAATAGTTTTGATTTAAGATCAAAATCTTGGAAAATTGTGATTTAAATCATGATTTTCGGATTGCTATTGATGAGCTCTGTTTTGGATTGGTTTTAATTGAGTTTTTAGTTGTTTGTTATGTTGAAAAAGGGTTTTGATAATATGAATCTCGAAATCCTTGAGATCCTTGAGTTTCTTGGTGGTTTTAGTTGGGTTTTTGGGGTGAAATGATGAAGTTATGCTTGCTGGAGGTATAAGAATGGGCTTAGGTTGTTTTTAGAAGTGTTTTGATGTTTATAAATGGTTGAAGATGATGTATGTTGGCTGGGCATGGTTTAGGAAGACATCGATTGAGTCTTCGGTTGTTTCGGATGGGTAAATTGGTGTAGTTTTGGTGAGCAACGAGTTTGTGTTTAGTTGCTGGTGTTGAAATGCATTTTAATGCATTTGGATCTCTATTTTGGTGATCTAAAAAGAAAGGATCTTGATCCTGAAGCAAACGAAACATTTTTGGAGGCTTCATAAGGGTGATTTTTGCGTCAGCGAGCAAGGGTTCGCGTATCGGTGAGTGGAAATGAAATTTCTAGCTTTGTAATGCTTTGAGCGTGGTCTTGGGAGCTTAGTGTAAGTTTGAAACGCTTAGCTAAGCTCAAGAGTAAGTGATTCGAAAGTCTCTCTCTCTCTCGGAATGTGTTATGTTTTTATTGGAAATGCACTTGAATTAAATGTGGTTTAATTTACTGTTTTAAAGCATGTTTTGAGCATTGATAATGCTAGTGTTTAATTTCATTTTGTTAAGGATGCACTTGGTAGGTGATCCTTGGTTTTATGAGATGTATGCATTTGAGTTAAAGCATGTTTGTGCTTTTGAAAGTGGCATTGTGATTTATGCTTGTAAAATAGTGGAATAATGATGTTAAATAATTATATTGGCAAGTGATGGGAATGGTTTGTGGTTACTTTAATCTAATATAGTTAGCAGGCTATAGGATTGGGTGCACCGTGAATAAAGTCGCCTTGGATGTCGAGGGGTTGTGATTGTGTCGTAATCTCCATCCAAGTACCCTAACGATTGAGGCTAAGATCACAACGGCGGATAGTTTAATCCCGTGTGTGAGTCTTGTGGTATGTGTCTCGTACTCTCGTTAGTGAAACTATACAACTACCGATGAACGATGTTGAGGGGTTGTGATTGTGCCATTAATCTCCATCACGGGTGTTGAGGGGTTGTGAATGTGTCGTATATCTCCACCTTGTGTAGTACGGTAGTGTGTATGTAGCGTGTGGGACAACGCTTGTAATCCGCGTATCTGATTGTGTCATTTGTGTTGGTTTTGATATGGTTTGAGATTGATCACTTGCGAGCCAATATAATGTTGATGATTAATGATTAAGCATGAAATGCTTGGGAATTATGCTAGAATACATGTGATGATTGGTTTAAGCATGAGCAAAGGATTTTATTGTTGTTTTTAATGATGCTATGAGCATGTGGTTTTAAAAGTGCATTGATGCTTTGAAGAGCATGTTTTAAAGGAAGGCATGAATTTGCAAATGATGATATGTTGGTTTTATAAAAATGCATCGATGAATGTTTGGTTTTAGCGATTCTCACTAAGATGTATGCTTACGCTCATTTGTTTCATCAATGCAGAGAATTAAGCATTTGAGGCAGCAAGAAAGCAAGTGGAATCCAAGCATTTTTGACTAAGCAATGTACGTGGTTATACCTTAGTGTAATAAGAGGCAATAGGAGGGATTTCTACTCTTGGTTATATTTGGTGATGTTAAACACCTGAGCATGTTTAGTTTGCTTATTCGGATTTGTAAATGGCCTTTGAGTGATGGTTTGAGCTTGAATTTGTTTTTTAGCCTATTTGTTGTTTTGACATCTAAGAAGCATGCTTATAGTCCTATAGCTTGCTAGAATGATGCCTTGTTATAGTTTGTGCTTCGTATAGGCGATCCTTGATGTTTATCCATGTTATATGTGTGTTGGAACAAGTGTCGGAATGGTTTCGGAGATGAAAACTTGTTAAAAACCAGCAATTTGGAAAGTTGCAGACCCAAACATTTCAGAAAGCCCTTGTCCGTTTCGGAACGAAGGCCTGTAATGACCATGGTGTCTCGGAACAAGAAGGCATGTTCCTGAACATTTCGCCACTGTGAACCAACGTATCGAAACGGGTTCCTTAAGATTTCGAAACGCCCCCGCATATCGAAACAGTAACTCTTGTTTCGAAACGACCATTTTGATACAGGGTTTCCAGTTCCGAAACACTTTGACCGTTGGATGCTGAATTTGAATTGTTCTGAGTTTCTATTTCTTACGTTTTGGTCCCTTAGTATTGATTGTTCAATTGGCTGAGTTTGTATGGTTCGTTTCAGATTAGATTTGACACACTGGCATGTTATATGACTAATTTTGGATTGGTAACTTTAAAAACTGGATAGTCCTTGTAATTTCTAGAATTTACAATATAGTCCTTAAAAGTCAAATGAATTCAATTGAACCCCTAATCGAACTCCGATCGGTGTGCCGTTTTCGCCTAACCGGTTTGTTAATCACATAGGATAATAATGTGCATCCAGAAAAGATAAAAGAAAAAGGGTTGTTAATTGAGGTTGACTTTTACGAGTTGACTTTGGTTTTCCCTATATAATATTCTTAGTTCGGGTTGGCATCTAGGCCGGGCTAAGGGGGTTACAATCCATCGATAGGACACCATTCTTTGACAGGACCAACTACTCCTATTAGAAGAATAAGATGATGTACTTCATGAGAG
This sequence comes from Hibiscus trionum, assembly GCA_030270665.1. Taxonomy (NCBI): domain Eukaryota; kingdom Viridiplantae; phylum Streptophyta; class Magnoliopsida; order Malvales; family Malvaceae; genus Hibiscus; species Hibiscus trionum. The sequence continues at coordinate 27,065,330 of BSYR01000005.1, forward strand.
CCAAAGACTACCATCTTTGGTACATTATGATTGATGGTCTGTTCGTGCCATAAAAAAGCAAGGCAGAATGAAGTGCGAATGATCGCAAGAAGATGGAGCTTAATTGCAAGGCCTTGCACTTTCTCTTTTGTGCTCTAGGGCTGGATGTATATGCAAAGGTTTCTTCTAGTGAGAGTGCCAAAGAATTATGGGACAAGCTTGAAGTCACATACGAGGGAACAAACGAAGTAAAGGAGACCAAGATTGGTATTCTCAACCTTGAGTATGAGAACTTCAAGATGGACCCAGATGAAGACATCAAGAGTATGTTCAACCGTTTCTCCATGATTGTGAATCAACTCAAAGGTTTTGAAGAGGAGATTTCGGAAGATAAACTCATTTGGAAGTTGATTTATTCACTTCCTGAATCATGAGAATCCAAGAAGACGTCTATCATTGAAGCCAAAAACTTAAAGGAGCTCAAGCTAGATAAGATCATCGGGTCAGTTCTTACCCATGAGTTGAAGAAGGGGGAGCTCCATTCACACAAGAAAGATCACTTGAAGAAGGAAGGTTTCACATCCTACCTTTGGTTCAAGTGGTAAAAATTAGTTGGATTTTTTTTTTAATTTGATTTGTTTTAATTCAACTAGTTAATCATGAATTGTTGGACTAACAATTTGTTTGATGCTTGAGTAAGAGGAGCCATTTTTAAACAAATTTTGTTAATTGACATCTTTTTAAACCTCCATTGTTATTTTGAACTTAAAGTCACAAAATTCTTTTTGATATAACAAAAAGGAGAAAAATGGTTTGAAAAATTGATTTTTCAAATGAATAAGGGGAGGCTTCTAACTCTTTTGAATATGTATTTTTCTTATTCAAAAATTATTTTATAAAGGGGGAGAATCACAAACAATTTTTTAAGTTGGTTTTATTATATCAAAAAGGGGAGATTGTTAGGAATTTTGTTTTGATATAATAATTGAAAAATGGATTTGGACTAAATTGAAAAGATTTCAAAAGTAATTTTAAGTGCGACAACTTGAAAATATGCTTGATGGGTTTTTACAAGGCTTTGCAATGTTTCAAAACATTTTTAAGTAGCCAAACTCTTATTTTCAGCTCAACTGTACCGATACAGTATACCCCATATCGATACACTTTAGAGTTTCAGCTACAGTATAATTCTAGTAGCCAAAACTCGCACCGGTACAACTTTTCCATACCGATACGGAGATAAGCGTATTGATACGCTTATACGCGTCTTGATACACCTATGCTTGAATCCCAACGACTATTTTCAACAACCCCCAATGGCTATTTCATAACGATCTTTTAAATTCCAGGTTGTGTCGATACGCTCAAAAGCGTATCGATACACATAAGCTGAGGCAATCATAATAACTAGTTCCTGATTAACCCGTACTGATACGTTATACCGCGTACTGATACAGACAGCTCCAGAATAACATTTATTGCGAGAAATAAAGGCTCAAACGGCTCAAATTCAATCCCAACGGTCTCCAACGGCTAGAAACTCAATTGAGAGTATAAAGGACCTTAAGAAGCATCTGAAGAAACTAATGATCCTCAAGTCAACAATCATATGATCAAAATATGGCTTAGTGCTTAAATTTTCCATTCTTGTATAGACTACACTTGTTGAGCTGAAATGTCAATGTATGCTCAAGTGTATTAGGATTGGGTGAGTGCTTTAGAGTGCAAACAAATTAAACACCTTTAGAGAGGGATTTCAGTTTGCTATTAATTCTCTTGTTTAAGAGTATTCCCAAAGCTCAGTTTTGTGAGCTTTGGATGTTAGGCTTGGTGAGTGAGTCTAGGTTGTAAGCTTTCCTCCTAAGCCTTGAAAAGAGGAAGAATTCTTAGTGAATTGTTGAAATCTTTACTAGGAATCTAAGGTAGTGGATGTAGGTTTTGGTTAGAAAGCTGAACCACTCTAAATTCTTGTGTCTATTTTTTTTCTTTTTCTTCCACAACTATCACCCAAAATCAAACTTCACCACTTGGCAAGCATTTTGGTTGAAGATATCGAGCTCCACATATTTTGATTGATATTTGAGGAGATTGGGAGGCTTTTCGACGAGTTTAAACTAATGGTAAGGAAGATAAGAAGAATGAGAGTAGTTTGATTATCTTTTCAATTGGAGAAACCACCAATCGATGATACAAAGGAGTCAGTAGTCCAATAAAAACTAAAAGCTAAAACTATATGATATTTCACTGTTAATCGTCGGTTCACCTTGACAACAAACTATGTTAATCGTCTGACTAAATGGAGCATTTCCATCATTGAGAATAACTGGTGACTTATCCATTCATTGAAAAATTTACTTTTATGAAAGATGTTAATTCTTAAAATTACGATTTTTTTAAAAAATAAAATTTTAAAAACAATTTTCAATGATAGTGGTCGTAATTAAATCAATAATTGTAATATAAATTTTAAAAGTTTTGTAATCAAAATAAAATTGTCTTAAAAAATCTGGTGGCTACAATATAATATACCCTTACTTAAATCGAGAAAACAAAAAAAATCCTTGAGAGTAGATGACCTAAACCAAAAGGATTCTCCAAAATTTAGCTGTTTTTTTCCTTAGACCAATAAATTATTCTCATTACTTCTTTAATTGAAAATCTTTCTAGAAGGTTAGAATGAAAAGGAAATGAGATGAGCATATATGACCAACCATCCTATAAATAAATAAATAAAGGCATGGCCGGCCCTTAATGACATACTTCCTTTCTAGAATATTGGATGGTTGGTTGAATTCTGATAATGACTTCCATTTTGTTTGTCAAAAGGAATAATGATTTGTTTTACTAATCCATTTTATTATTATACATTTTTTCATTTCATTTAATTATGGGTAGTGGGCATAATAGACGCTTGAGAAATTGATACTTCACAGTATTTGAAAGCAACGTCAGACAAAAAAATAAGTAGATAATTTATTCATTTTTATTTTTTATTTTTTAAAAATTAATATAATAATCTATCATTTAAAAGTTATATATATAATGATAAAAAGGTAACTATCCGATACACTAGCGGTAGAAACTAAAAGTTTCTACAAACGTTTTAGTTTTAAGGATTAGAGGCTTAGTTTAGGGTGTAGGGTTGAAGTGTAAGAGTTTAGAATGTAGGGATGGTGGTTAAAATTTAGGGTTTAGGCTTTATAGGTTAAAACCTAAATCCTCACCATATTACCTTAAAAACTAAACCCTAATCTCTAAGCCCTAAACTCTGACTACTTCCTTAAATTCTAAACCCCTGCACCTAAATCCTTAAACCCTACACCCTAAACTAAGTCTATAAACCCTAAAACTAAGGTGATTGTGAAAAATTTTAGTTTCTACTGTCAATATATTAAATATAAATCCTGATAAAAATTCGATGCTTTATCGAATAGCTAATAAATAATAATTTCAAGCAAATCACTAAATCTCATGAGTGTTTATGGCAATTGAGCGGGAGATGATCTTTGTTCATCCTTACACTGTATAGATGTTAAAATTATTGGCTTTCAGATATTTATTAATTGGTTAATTGATAAAAATATTTATATTATCTTAAATAAATTTAAATTTCGATATTTTTTTGAATAATTGCATTTAAATTTTGATATTTAACTCTGAAATATAAAAATTTCTATATTTAATTAAAAAATTATTTTCTTCCATAAATGTAAGTTATTTTATAATTACTCTATATTATTTTATTTCTTTAATTTTATTATTAAGTTTTTAAATTTGATGTTAAGTATGTACATGTAATTTATTAAAAATGTAATTTTGTATGCATTTATATAGGAAAATTCTACGACGGGCATTGATCACAAGTAATGCTGAACACCGTTGAACATCATTAAATTGATTAATAAAGATTAAAAGTCGCAAGGACTCAACATACAATTAATAATTATTTAAAATAAATTTTCAATTAAATTATTTTTCATATATGTTATATTTTTTAATCTTTATTTTCAAATAATTGGATCAAATATCAACCATAGTCAATCTCAAATCCACAAATTAGAACCCTAATTCCCGAAATAGAACCCTAATTTCTAAATTAAAACATGAATTCTCAAATTAAAATCCTCTAACCGTACCCGAATTCTCAATACTCTTCTCTTTCAGTAATATATTCATATGTTTAGGATTCAATTGACTAGTTTTTTTCTTTTATATTATGACTATGAGTTATAGGAGAAGTAAGGAATTGTCGATCATGGAATTTAGGAACCTAAAGAATTTTCTATTTTTAGTGTTAAACTGGGTTTTCTGCTTGAAGATCAATATTTTGCTAATTAGCCCCACTATCTGGTGATGGCATCTTATACATTGAGTGAATAGATATAACAGAAAAATTCAGCCACTCTTATTTTGTGGAGATTGCAACAAGGACGGAGGCGCGGCGGTGATAATCTCGTCGGCGGAAGGTGGCTAGCGACGATGATGACTAGAATGGCAAAGGAAAAAGATTTAAGGTTTTTTAATTTAGGGATTGACTATGGTTGGTATTTGATTCAATTATTTGAAAATAAAGATTAAAAAATATAATATATATGAGAAATAATTTAATTGAAATTTTATTTTAAATAATTATTAATTGTATATTGAGTCTTTGAGATTTTTAATCTTTATTAATCAATTTAATGATGCTCGGCGGTGTTCAACCTAATTTGATTTTGATATAACAAAGTGTCTAAGGACCTATTTGTAAAAGTAAATAAACTTTTAAATATTTCAAACCCTCACAAATTGACAAGCAAATTTGAACCAAAATATTTCTAAGTCAAATAAATTGTTTCAAGAAACTTTTCTAAGTGTTATAGCCTAAAACCTGTTTGTACGCCAAGGCGTATCGATATGCTATAGCTGTATCGATGCGGTTTTTAGGTTCTGGAATTTTAATCGACAAAAGCGCACTGATACGATTTTACCCATATCAATACGATATTTTACCTGGCTTAACTTTAAGGCATAGCGTACCGATACGGTAAGTCCCCGTATCGATACAGTTTGATCTGATTCGATAAATCTTTACATTGAAAGTTTCAGATCGTTGCTTGTAAGTGATGATTTCAGCAAAATTCAAACGGTCGTTAGACCGTATCGATACGCCTATATAGTGTATCGATACACTTTTAAAAAAGTTTTCCTTAAGTTTCCAGTGAGCAAAATTTGTATCGATACAATCATAGAGTATCGATATGCCCCTGTTTTTACACTATACTCGTACCGATACGCCCTCTTAAATGTGCATAAATGGCTCTTTCTATTTTAAGACAGATACCGATACGGCTGTACGAGTACCGATACGGTAGGTTGCAGAAGTGCATTTATTGGGGGGGAAAATGAAGCCCACCGGCTCAATTGATGATCTCAACCATAAGAACGGCACAAATCCAAACCCAGTTGAGTGTGTTTCTTCAATTGTATTCATCTTTTATCAATTTACGTTGAGTGAACTTATAATTTGAGGCAAATATTCCACCTTGTGAGGTTTATCTTTCATTTGCCAACAATCTTTGTATTTGAGAGAGTCTAGGTTAATCTTTGGGTAGAAAGGTTAACCGATTGTAAGGTTTCCTCTTAATCCGAGAAAATGGGAATAATTTCTTGTAAAATTGGTTAAAAATCCTTAGTGGGAACTAAGGTAGTGGATGTAGAGTTTGTTCTAAGCTTGAATCACAATAAATTGTCTTGTCTTTATTTTCTACATTTTCAATTTGCTCCCTTCATTTTTAAAAAGCCAATTCACCCGCTCTTGGCCATTTTCGATTCGATTGATCCACTTAACAATTGGTATCAGAGCCTAAATCTTTGAGGGACTCACATCCACAAGAGAAAATCCTAGAAGAAGATCAACCAGCCTTCGAATCAAGCCATGGTATCTACCTCCGGCTAAAACTTTCTTGAGTCACAATCGATCACCAAGTCACCATTTTTCAAAGGGGATAACTATCCCTATTAGAAAATAGAATGAGACTCTTCATCAAGTCTAATGACTATGTCCTTTGGGATGTAGTGGAAGATGGGCCAATAATTTCGATGAAGAGAGATGAGGAAGGAAGGCTAGTTCCGAAAACAATAGCGGAAATGACCGATGAAGATCGAAGAAGACTTCAAGTGAATGACAAGGCTCTTCACATCATCTTTTGTGCACTTGGACCCGAGATGTATGCAAAGATGTCATCTTGCACAAGTGCAAAGGAAGTGTGGGACAAGTAGAGACCACCTACAAGGGCACCAACGATGTAAAGGAGACCAAGATTAGGATCCTTAATTTGAGCTATGAGAACTTCAAAATGGAGCCGGATGAGAGTGTCTCCAAGATGTTTGATAGGTTCTCTGTCATTGTAAACGGTATCAAGGGCTTTGGCGAGATCATTCCCAAAGATAAGCTAGTCCGGAAGCTTCTTTACTATCTTCCTAAATCTTGGGATGGGAAGAGAACCGCAATCATCGAGGCCAAGAACTTGAAGACTTTAAAGCTCGATGAGTTGGTCGGATCTCTTCTTACTCATGAGATCGTGAAGTAAGGAAGGGAAGAAGTAAAGAAGAGAGAAGAGTGGAGAAGCAAGAGCTAGAGAAGAAGAACCAAGGAATTGCTCTCAAGGCATCTCAAGAGGAAAGCAATTCTAGTGAGGATGAGTTTGAGGAATTGACTATTATAGCCAAGAGATTCTCTCGGTTCATGAAGTCGAACCGCAGAAGAAAGTTCCAAAGGAGAAAAGAATTCAAGAACAAGAACAAAGAAGAGGAAAGAGATCATGTAACCCCCTTAACCCGGCCTAGACGGTTGACCCGAATTAAGAAAGTCACACGGGGAAAACCAAAGTCAACCCGAAAGTCAACCTTGATTAACGACCCTTTTTTTTTCTTTTTAAACTTGTCTAGATGCACATTAAGCCTAATGGTGATCACACAAACATCATACCAAAAGATCACAACCATCAGAGATCAAACATGGACTCAATTGAACAATTTACAACTTTAGGGACCAAATTGTAAATTCTGATAAATTAAAGGACTTAATCCAAATTGAAGTTACCAACCTGAAATTAATCAGGTTTCATGATTCTCTGTGAAATTTCAGCTCAAAAGGACTTCCCAAACTCATACAATTGCACAAACAAGTTTCAGGACCAAAACGCAAACTTTTCAAAACACATAACTGCCAATGTCAGCCCCCAACGGTCAACCGTTCCGAAACGGGAGACAGCCCGTTCCGAAACGCGGGGCCGTTCCGAAACAGGCATAGCCCGTTTCGAAACGGGGGTCTGGCAGAGGCTAAACCGTTTCGAAACGGTGCATACCGTTTCGGACGCCTGGGTTCATGCAGGGCACCCATTCCGAAACGGTGCATACTGTTCCGAAACGCCTGCACAAAATGCAGCAAAAAGGCTTACAAAAACATGCAATTGATCATTCAAACATGCTTCAAACGCTACCAAACTTTGCCAACATGCAATTCAACATATAAACAACATACTAGCATCAACAATTCATCCCAACATCATCATATGCAAAAAGCCCCAATTCTATAGGCATGCTTCCTACACAAGCTAGGCATTCAAACACCAAACTTGCAAAACAAGCATATAAGGTTCCAAACCAAAAACCAGCAAACACATCAACATTTAACATACTTAGGGAGTCTCCAACACCTCCCAAAACATACACATTGGTCCCCCATTGCCAAATCATACAAAAGCTAAAATGAACTTATAAAACCTTCATACATTGAGCTTCACTTGAACTTGATTGCTTGCCCCTTTCTTGCTGCCCTCAAGGTACTCTAATGCTCTGCATTATTGAATTCAGAAAACGAAGAGAGCGTAAGCAAAAGCTTAGTGAGGAAAGCTCTTAAAAACCATTCAATAATGCAATTCAAAACATTTACAAAACATGCTTTAAATCAACCTTTCCACATGCTCAAAAGCATTCTTAACAAGCAATCTCATGCTCCAACATAAACATTAAAACAAGCATCTCATGCTACTCAATATTCTTAACATGTCATATTGGCTCAAGTGAAACATTCCATTTATTAAAACAAGTTCAACAACTTTCCCAAGGACTTTTAAACACCTTGGCCCCAAGGACTTTTAAACACCTTGGCCTATGGACTTTTAAACACCATAGAAAGTATCTCATCAAGGACTTTTAAACACCTTGATCCCAAGGACTTTTAAACACCTTGGCCATGGACTTTTAAACACCATGAATGAATCACATCAAGGACTTTTAAACACCTTGATCCCAAGGACTTTTAAACACCTTGGCCTATGGACTTTTAAACACCATAGAAAGGATCACCTAAGGACTTTTAACCACCTTAGTGTCCGCAACATGAACCATCCAAGGACTTTTAACCACCTTGATGTTCATAAGTAACAAGGCTCACTCAAGGACTTTTAACCACCTTAGTGACCTTAACATTTTAAAAACATCACTTGCCAATATACATCATTTTCATCACTTACATCACTGTTTTTAAGCATAAAACCAAGCCATATTCATCATGCATTTAAAAGCATTATACCACAACATTTCAATGTACAAAAGCAAGGAACTCCTACCTAGAGTTACCTTCAACATATGGCTTACATCAACAGCAAAAACCATGCTAAAACATGCTTCCAAAACAGTATGTAAAACATGCAAATTATCATTTCGCATCACAACAAAATCATGGCCACCACTAGAGAGAAATTCCGAAAACTTACACTCGAGCTTAGCAAAGTTGTTTAGACTTAAGCTAAGCTCCCAAGACATTGGTTTCAAAGCCGAAAACCCATTTTCACTCACCGATTCCACTTCGCCACTTGCCGAAGCACGAATTCAAGCCTCCGGATCAACAACTCTTGGATCCAAAGATGCCTCCCCTGATCAAACACATTAAAGCAGAGGTTTAATGCATCATCAAGCATCAAAAGCTTCTATGAAAGCACTCAAACTCGCTGCTCTCATTCATACACCAATTTCGGCCACCAAACACAACCGAAATTGCATCCAAACCACTTCTAAACAAAACCCAGCCATAAACCAGCAAAACCTCACATCCATCAACATCATACAACATCTAAAAACAACCTATTAACATCCTTATATCTCCAGCAACAACAGATCCACAAGATCACCTCAAAAACTACCTTAAAACACAAGCTAAACTTAGGAAACTCAACCTATCCGGAATTGCATTTATCAAAACTCATTTCCTTATCAATTTAGAGATCATTTAACATCAAAAACATCTCTTAAATCACAGATTACTCAGATCTAACGAAAATCATCAAAAATCATCAAAATCTTGCATTATAAGCCAAGATTCATTTCAACACTTTAAAACCTTTAATTAAACATCAATTAAGAGTTGAGAACTTGGGAATTTCAGTAAAGAACTGATAGTTTAGAGGAGAAGGGCGTTCTTACCTCCAAACTTGTGTTTCTCCACTTTTTGGAATGAAAAACCTTGATGAAACTTGTAGCAATGGAAGAGATTTTGAAGACACAATGATTTGCTATCAATTGAGAGTTGAAAGGAGGAATTTAGGTGAAGAAATCAGATCAAATTCTCTGGAAAAGGTAATGTTTGGTTGGAGAGAAAATGAGAGAAAGAAAATTGGAAAAGTTGGTTAGAAAATCTAAAATAGCCAAAATGGCTTCCCTCCAATTTTAATAACCTTTAAAAATCAGAATTTAGACTTAAAATATCTTGGAAAAATCTGGAGAAATCACTTTTGGATTAATAGCTCCTTAAAGATTCAAAGTTTCAACTCTTTATAAAACAGCCACCAAACTTGCGAAAATTACATTTTGGTCACTAGCCAAAATATCAACCTTCCAAAACTCATTTTCCAAAATTGATTTCACAGTTCATCTAATTATATTAAAAGATGATTTTAGAACATTTTTCCATATTTTTAATGCAACCCGAACTAGGCTTTCCTAATTTAACCTCTTAAGATTCGAACAGGACTTTGACCGAACCGGTCAACGCCCAAAACTTCTAAGCCCAAAACCGGGGCGTTACAACTCTCCCCCCCTTAAGAAATTTCGTCCTCGAAATTTACCTGAAGGAAAGAGATAAGGAAACTGCTTCAGCATATCTTCCTTCCGCTCCCACGTGGCTTCCTCAACACCGCGATGCTTCCACAGCACCTTCACCAACTCAATGGTCTTGCCACGAAGAACCTTGCTATCCGAATCCAGAACCTTCACTGGTTCCTCATCATAGGTCAAATCCGGATTCAAAACCACTTCCTCCACAGGCATTACATGCGAAGGATCAGATCTATACTTCCGAAGCATAGAGACATGGAACACATCATGGATCTTCTCCAACTCCTGAGGTAACCTCAACCGATACGCAACAGGACCCACACGCTCAACCACCTCATATGGTCCAATGTATCTAGGGCTCAACTTACCCTTCCGACCAAACCTCATCACCTTCTTCCAAGGTGAAACCTTCAAGAATACACGGTCACCCACCGCATACTCTATCTCCTTACGCTTCAAATCCGCGTAAGACTTCTGCCGATCAGAGGCCACCTTCAACCGCTCACAAATGAGCTTCACCTTCTCTGTGGTCCCTTTCAACAAAGCCGGCATCGAAACCAACTTTTGACCAGTTTCAGCCCAACAAAGAGGAGTCCTACACTTCCTCCCATACAGAGCCTCATAGGGTGCCATCTGTATGCTCGCCTGATAACTATTGTTATAAGCAAACTCAACCAAAGGCAGATGCTTCTCCCAAGAACCTTGGAACTCGATCACGCAGCACCTCAACATATCCTCCAAAATCTGAATAACTCGCTCAGACTGACCATCCGACTGAGGATGATAGGAGGTACTGAAATGCAACCTTGTACCCAGAGCTTGATGCAAACACTGCCAAAACCGCGATGTGAACCTCGGATCCCTATCCGACACAATCGACTTAGGCACACCATGCAGCCGCACAATCTCAGCAATGTACAGCTCTGCCAGCTTATCCAAAGAGAACGTAGTATGCACAGGCAAGAAATGTGCACACTTCGTCAGGCGATCCACAATCACCCAAACCGAATTCTTTTTCGATGGAGACAAAGGCAAACCAGATACAAAATCCATGGTAACCCTCTCCCACTTCCACTCAGGGATTTTCAACGGTTGCAACAAACCAGAAGGAAACTGATGCTCAGCCTTAACTCGCTGACACACCAAACACTTGCTCACGAACTCCGCAACATCCTTCTTCAAACCAACCCAATAGTACTCATCACGAAGATCACGATACATCTTAGTACTACCAGGGTGCATAGCAAAAGGACTACTATGACCTTCAATCAGAATAGCACGCCTCAACTCAGCATCATTGGGCACAACTATCCGACTACCAAAACACAGCACACCATCATCATTGAAACAGAAATCCGAAGGTCTACCCTCCGCGATATCCTGAACATGAGACACCAAGGAATCATCCAACAACTGCTTATCCTTGATCAACTGAACCAAAGATGGCTTCACTTGTAACTCAGCCACAAGACCACCATCACGCGATATGCTCAAGCTAGCAAACATGGCTCTCAACTCAACAGCTACCTTCCTACTCAAGGCATCAGCAACAACATTAGCTTTTCCAGGATGATACTCAATCGTCAGATCATAATCCTTGAGCAACTCCAACCAACGCCGCTGCCTAAGATTCAACTCTTTCTGAGACATCAGATACCTCAAACTCTTGTGATCCGTGTACACAGTACACTTCTCACCATACAGATAATGCCTCCAGATCTTCAGAGCAAAAACCACTGCAGCCAGCTCAATATCGTGCGTAGGGTAATTGCGCTCATGCACTTTCAACTGCCGCGATGCATAAGCCACCACCTTACCCTCCTGCATCAGCACACACCCCAAACCAACATAGGATGCATCACTGTAAACCACAAACTCTTTCCCTGATTCTGGCTGAATCAAGATAGGAGCTTGCGTCAAAGCCGCCTTCAGCTTCTCAAAAGCCTGATGTCTCGCTTCTGTCCACTCATACTTAACATCCTTCTGCAACAGCTTCGTCAAAGGAGCAGCAATCTTGGAAAAACCATCCACAAACCTTCGGTAGTATCCCGCCAGACCAAGGAAACTACGGACCTCATGAACAGACTTAGGAACCTTCCAGCTCATCACCGCCTCAATCTTCTGAGGATCAACACGAATCCCCTCAGCTGAGACCACATGCCCAAGAAAAACCACCTCTCTTAGCTAGAACTCACACTTGCTCAGCTTAGCATAAAGCTGATTCTCCAACAAAGCTTGCAAAACAATCCTCAAATGCTCTTCATGCTCCTCCTCAGTACGCGAGTACACAAGGATATCATCAATGAACACCACAACAAACTTGTCCAGGTATTCATGAAACACACGATTCATCATGTCCATGAAAGCAGCAGGAGCATTTGTCAACCCAAACGGCATCACAAGGAACTCATAATGCCCATACCTTGTCCTGAAAGCTGTCTTAGGCACATCCACATCTTTCACCTTCAACTGATAATACCCTGACCTCAAGTCAATCTTAGAGAACACAGCAGCTCCCCGAAATTGATCAAAGAGATCATCAATCCTCGGCAAAGGATACCGATTCTTGATAGTCAACTTGTTCAGCTGACGGTAATCAATGCACATTCTCATAGTGCCATCCTTCTTCTTCACAAACAAGACCGGTGCTCCCCAAGGTGACACACTCGGCCGGATGAAACCACGATCAAGCAACTCTTGCAACTGCGTCTTCAGCTCCTTCAGCTCCTTAGGTGCCATTCTATATGGAGTAATGGACACAGGAGTTGTATTCTCATACAGCTCAATTCCAAACTCCACCTCGCGGTTAGGAGGTAAACCAGGCAACTCCTCAGGAAAAACACCAGGAAACTCCTTTACAACCCTGATATCTTGCACCCTCAACTCCTTAGAGCTAGGATTCATCACAAAAGCTAGATAAGCTTCGCAACCTTGCCTCAGCATCCTGCTCGCCTCCAAAGAAGATACCACATTGGCAAGAAACTTCACATTCTCACCAACCACCACAACTTCATAATCATCCGCAAGCTTAAGCGAAACACGCTTATTCTCACAATCCACAACAGCCCGATGCTCAGCAAGCCAATCCATACCAAGGATCACATCAAAACCATAGAAGGGCAACTCCATAAGGTCAACATGAAAGACATGCTCTTGAACAACCAAAGGACACCTTCTATACAACTTTCGAGTCACAACAGTCTCACCAAAAGAACTAGTGACCCGAACACCAACATCCAAAGACTCAACAGGCAAACCAAGCAATTCAGCATGCTCACGAAGAATATATGAATGCGTAGATCCAGAATCAATCAAAGAAAGCAATGACAAGGACTGCAAAGTAAAGGTACCTGCAATCACATCTGCATCATTCCTGCCCTCTCTCTGAGCATACACCCTCGCTTGGCCTCCACCTTCAGGCTGAATAGCTACAACATGAGCTACCCCTCGGCCACCTTCCTCTCTCCTCTGGAAATTACCACGGCCGCGCCCACGACCTCTCTGCGGTGCAGCAACAACAGGAGCACGCACCTGCTCACCAGCCAACCTCGGACAATCTCGCCTGATGTGGTCCGCAGAGCCACAATTCCAGCACCCATTTCCACCAGCATTACCAGCTGTCACAACAGGAGCTTGTGCCACTCTCTCAGCACGAGGACAATCACGCTTCAAGTGACCACGGGAACCACAGATCCAACAAGCACTAGGATCAGCTTTAGCACCACCACCCCTAGCAGGCACACCACCACCTCTCCTGGCTGAGGACTGATACTTCTGATCTCGTCCCCTCTTGTTCCGTCCACCTCCGGAACTATACTCAGCAGATCGCTTGCTAGCACTCTTAGCAGACAAACTCAGGTTCATCTCAACGTCCTTAGCTCGGCCCACCAACACATCAAAATCAACATACTCGGTGGCCAACAAATACATCTTAACATCCGTCACAAGACCGTAACGAAACCTCTCGCACCTAGCCCTCTCATCAGGTATCAGCTCCGGTGCATACTGACTGAGCCGTACAAACTGTACCTCGTACTCAGCTACACTCATGCTCCCTTGGGTAAGAGACATGAATTCCCGCTTTTTCTCGTCCAGATATCTCACTCCCAGATATCTCCTTTTAAACACATTCTGAAAGAATGTCCAGGTAACATCAGCTTCAGCCATACCAGAAATGGTAGTCGTCCACCATGTATAAGCATCGTCCTGCAGCAAGGACACAACACAGCCCAGCTTTTGCACATCCGTGCAACTCATCTGCCCCAAGATACGCTTGGTACTTTCCAGCCAAGCCTCAGAACTCTCAGCTGATAAACCTCTAAACTCAGTCCCTCCAAGACTGCGCAGACGCTCCAAAGGCAATCTGACTCCAGCATCTCCCTGATGCCCAGCTCCCTGAGCTCCAGCTACTGCTGCTCGAAAAGCACCTGCAATAGCTTGTACCAACATCGTCATGTCAGGCATAGCTTGCCCCTGACCAACCTCTGGTCCAGCAGCTCCAGCACCAGCTGCAGCTTCAGCTCTCGCACCTCCATCACCACCACCAGGCGGAGGAGGGGGTAACACAGCACTATCAGCGTGCTCTTCATTCTCATTCTCATTGGGAGCCGTAGCTCGCACATTACCTCTTAACTCTCTACGTGGTGCCATACTTTTACCATGCAACAACAATGCAAAATAAAACAAGTCAGGCCCAGCAAGGTAAGCAATCCAAGTATTCAAGCTCAATTTCATTCAAAATCAATTTCATTTCATTAGCTTTTGTTTGGCAATGGGTACCCTCAGCATGCAACATCACAACATACAACTCAATTGCATCAACACCTCAAGCCACTGAACATGCTTTCAATCAACAAGCATACAAGGCAAACATGCTTCAATCATGCATACAAACATTCCCAATTACTCGAGAACTCAGCTCTGATACCACCAAATGTAACCCCCTTAACCCGGCCTAGACGGTTGACCCGAATTAAGAAAGTCACACGGGGAAAACCAAAGTCAACCCGAAAGTCAACCTTGATTAACGACCCTTTTTTTTTCTTTTTAAACTTGTCTAGATGCACATTAAGCCTAATGGTGATCACACAAACATCATACCAAAAGATCACAACCATCAGAGATCAAACATGGACTCAATTGAACAATTTACAACTTTAGGGACCAAATTGTAAATTCTGATAAATTAAAGGACTTAATCCAAATTGAAGTTACCAACCTGAAATTAATCAGGTTTCATGCTTCTCTGTGAAATTTCAGCTCAAAAGGACTTCCCAAACTCATACAATTGCACAAACAAGTTTCAGGACCAAAACGCAAACTTTTCAAAACACATAACTGCCAATGTCAGCCCCCAACGGTCAACCGTTCCGAAACGGGAGACAGCCCGTTCCGAAACGCGGGGCCGTTCCGAAACAGGCATAGCCCGTTTCGAAACGGGGGTCTGGCAGAGGCTAAACCGTTTCGAAACGGTGCATACCGTTTCGGACGCCTGGGTTCATGCAGGGCACCCGTTCCGAAACGGTGCATACTGTTCCGAAACGCCTGCACAAAATGCAGCAAAAAGGCTTACAAAAACATGCAATTGATCATTCAAACATGCTCCAAACGCTACCAAACTTTGCCAACATGCAATTCAACATATAAACAACATACTAGCATCAACAATTCATCCCAACATCATCATATGCAAAAAGCCCCAATTCTATAGGCATGCTTCCTACACAAGCTAGGCATTCAAACACCAAACTTGCAAAACAAGCATATAAGGTTCCAAACCAAAAACCAGCAAACACATCAACATTTAACATACTTAGGGAGTCTCCAACACCTCCCAAAACATACACATTGGTCCCCCATTGCCAAATCATACAAAAGCTAAAATGAACTTATAAAACCTTCATACATTGAGCTTCACTTGAACTTGATTGCTTGCCCCTTTCTTGCTGCCCTCAAGGTACTCTAATGCTCTGCATTATTGAATTCAGAAAACGAAGAGAGCGTAAGCAAAAGCTTAGTGAGGAAAGCTCTTAAAAACCATTCAATAATGCAATTCAAAACATTTACAAAACATGCTTTAAATCAACCTTTCCACATGCTCAAAAGCATTCTTAACAAGCAATCTCATGCTCCAACATAAACATTAAAACAAGCATCTCATGCTACTCAATATTCTTAACATGTCATATTGGCTCAAGTGAAACATTCCATTTATTAAAACAAGTTCAACAACTTTCCCAAGGACTTTTAAACACCTTGGCCCCAAGGACTTTTAAACACCTTGGCCTATGGACTTTTAAACACCATAGAAAGTATCTCATCAAGGACTTTTAAACACCTTGATCCCAAGGACTTTTAAACACCTTGGCCATGGACTTTTAAACACCATGAATGAATCACATCAAGGACTTTTAAACACCTTGATCCCAAGGACTTTTAAACACCTTGGCCTATGGACTTTTAAACACCATAGAAAGGATCACCTAAGGACTTTTAACCACCTTAGTGTCCGCAACATGAACCATCCAAGGACTTTTAACCACCTTGATGTTCATAAGTAACAAGGCTCACTCAAGGACTTTTAACCACCTTAGTGACCTTAACATTTTAAAAACATCACTTGCCAATATACATCATTTTCATCACTTACATCACTGTTTTTAAGCATAAAACCAAGCCATATTCATCATGCATTTAAAAGCATTATACCACAACATTTCAATGTACAAAAGCAAGGAACTCCTACCTAGAGTTACCTTCAACATATGGCTTACATCAACAGCAAAAACCATGCTAAAACATGCTTCCAAAACAGTATGTAAAACATGCAAATTATCATTTCGCATCACAACAAAATCATGGCCACCACTAGAGAGAAATTCCGAAAACTTACACTCGAGCTTAGCAAAGTTGTTTAGACTTAAGCTAAGCTCCCAAGACATTGGTTTCAAAGCCGAAAACCCATTTTCACTCACCGATTCCACTTCGCCACTTGCCGAAGCACGAATTCAAGCCTCCGGATCAACAACTCTTGGATCCAAAGATGCCTCCCCTGATCAAACACATTAAAGCAGAGGTTTAATGCATCATCAAGCATCAAAAGCTTCAATGAAAGCACTCAAACTCGCTGCTCTCATTCATACACCAATTTCGGCCACCAAACACAACCGAAATTGCATCCAAACCACTTCTAAACAAAACCCAGCCATAAACCAGCAAAACCTCACATCCATCAACATCATACAACATCTAAAAACAACCTATTAACATCCTTATACCTCCAGCAACAACAGATCCACAAGATCACCTCAAAAACTACCTTAAAACACAAGCTAAACTTAGGAAACTCAACCTATCCGGAATTGCATTGATCAAAACTCATTTCCTTATCAATTTAGAGATCATTTAACATCAAAAACATCTCTTAAATCACAGATTACTCAGATCTAACGAAAATCATCAAAAATCATCAAAATCTTGCATTATAAGCCAAGATTCATTTCAACACTTTAAAACCTTTAATTAAACATCAATTAAGAGTTGAGAACTTGGGAATTTCAGTAAAGAACTGATAGTTTAGAGGAGAAGGGCGTTCTTACCTCCAAACTTGTGTTTCTCCACTTTTTGGAATGAAAAACCTTGATGAAACTTGTAGCAATGGAAGAGATTTTGAAGACACAATGATTTGCTATCAATTGAGAGTTGAAAGGAGGAATTTAGGTGAAGAAATCAGATCAAATTCTCTGGAAAAGGTAATGTTTGGTTGGAGAGAAAATGAGAGAAAGAAAATTGGAAAAGTTGGTTAGAAAATCTAAAATAGCCAAAATGGCTTCCCTCCAATTTTAATAACCTTTAAAAATCAGAATTTAGACTTAAAATATCTTGGAAAAATCTGGAGAAATCACTTTTGGATTAATAGCTCCTTAAAGATTCAAAGTTTCAACTCTTTATAAAACAGCCACCAAACTTGCGAAAATTACATTTTGGTCACTAGCCAAAATATCAACCTTCCAAAACTCATTTTCCAAAATTGATTTCACAGTTCATCTAATTATATTAAAAGATGATTTTAGAACATTTTTCCATATTTTTAATGCAACCCGAACTAGGCTTTCCTAATTTAACCTCTTAAGATTCGAACAGGACTTTGACCGAACCGGTCAACGCCCAAAACTTCTAAGCCCAAAACCGGGGCGTTACAGATCAACTCATTTGTTATGAGTGCAAGAAGTCGGGGCACATAAGATCGAATTGCCCTCAACTAAAGAAAAATGGGTTCGATAAGAAGAAAAAGAAAAAAGCCCATGTTGCCACTTGGAGTGATGAAGAATCATCATTCGATGAAGAGGATCATGAAGTGGCTAATCTTTGCCTCATGGCTATTGATGATGATCCTAAGGTAAACTCTAACTCATCTACTTTTGATTTTACATTTGATGAACTACAAGATGTATATGATGAGTTGCAAGAGGTTTACGATGAGTTGGTTGAAAAGTACAATGAATCAGTTTTGAAAAACAAGGAAATGATTTCCGATTTGAAAAACCAAAACGATTCCCTTTCCAAAACCAACTCAGAACTCGAAGAGAAGATTATTGTTTTACAAGATGATTTAAAGTATTTTCAAAATGAAAATGTTAATTTAAACAATCTTCTTTTAAAAGTTCATGATGATCATCACAAAGTGGTGAATGAGCTTAAGGCTTCTCTTAATGTAGTTGGGAAACAAGATTTTGAAAAGGAAAGTTCTTCAAAACCCAACTACGTAAAAATGAACTTTAATGGCTACAAACAAAGAAGCTCTCAAAGGCACCCTAAAGGTAAAAAGATTAGAAATGTATGGGTTCCTAAGGAACTAGTAGTTTCTAATAATATTAATGCTATTGCTTCTTGGATTCCTAAGGGAACCAAGTATTTGGGAGCTAACTCACATGGACCCAAAATGATTTGGGTACCAAAAATAAAGAACTAATCTTTGTTTGTACGGGGAGCATTGCTACAAGGGCCAAAGCTTCAAGTCAAAACACTTGGTACCTTAATAGTGGATACTCAAGACACATGACCGGCGACAAGAGTATATTCATGTAGCTAAAGCCAAAAAGTGGTGGTGTGGTGACATTTGGTGACAACTCCAAAGGCCTTATTGAGGGTATTGGCTCCATTGGTAATCTCTCATCTATTCTCATTGAAGATGTTTTATATGTCAATAGTCTAAAGCATAACTTGTTGAGAATTAGTCAATTATGTGATAAAGGTTTTAATGTTCTTTTTGAAATAAATGGTTGCAAAATTGTGGACATTAAAACAAACAAGATAATGCTCATTGGTCATTGCATAGGTAATATATACATGGTGCATCTAGATGACATTCATACATCACATGCATGTTTGGTTGCTCAAAATGAAAATGATGTATGACTATGGCATAGGGAACTAGGACATGCTAGCATAAATGTTTTAGAGAAATTGGTTTCCCAAAATCTAGTTAGAGGTTTACCTAAGCTAAAATTCTATTTAGATAAAATTTGTGATTATTTTGCTAAAGGTAAACAAAAAAGAACTTCATTTAAATCCATTAATGACGTTTCAACTAGTAGAGTTTTACAATTGATCCATATGGATCTCTTTGGGCCTATTAGGACAACTAGCTTGGGTGGAAAATCATATGCTTATGTTTTAGTTGATGATTTCTCTAGATACACTTGGGTTCTCTTTTTAAGTACAAAAATGCTTTAGAAAAATTCATCACATTTTCAAAAGTTACTCAAAATGACCTTGGTCAAAACATAACTCATATTAGGAGTGACCATGGAACGAAATTTTAAAATCTAGGTTTTGAAAATTTTTGTTACTAAAATGGTATTAGACACAATTTTTCCGCATCTCACACTCCCAAACAAAATGGGGTGGTTGAGAGGAAAAATCGAACTTTAGAAGAAATGGCTAGAACCATGCTTTGTAAAAATAATTTACCTAAGTATTTTTGGGCGGAAGCCACAAACACCGCTTGCTATATTATAAATCATGTAATGATTAGGCCAATTTTAAAGAAAACTCCTTATGAGATTTTAAACTCAAAGAAGCCTAACATTAGCTATTTTCATCCTTTTGGATGCAAGCGTTTTGATTTAAACAATGGAAAAGATAATTTAGGTAAATTTGATGCAAAAAGTGATGAAGCTATTTTCTTAGGATACTCTTTAAACTCTAAAGCCTATCTAGTGCTTAACAAAAGAACCTTAGTTTTAGAAGAGTCTATTCATGTGGTTTTCGATGATAACCTCCTTCCGAGGAAGGATTCTTGTGATGATAATGATGTAGGGATCATTGAAGCAAATGATGGTGGGCAATCATCAAAGGTGGATGAGGTTCCAACCAAAGAAGAACAAGCACAAGATCCTCCCATAGAATCCTTGAAGGACATGAATCTTGGTGAAAAGAAAGTGAGCTACCCAAGGGAACTCAACTATGTCAAAGATGGTGAAATCTAGGGTGATCCATCCAAGGGGGTAACCACTAGATCCTCTCTTAGATTGCTTAAAAATGTTGTATTTTATATCATGCATTGAGCCTAAAAATATCAAAGAATTATTAAAAGATGATTTTTGGATATTGGCCATGCAAGAAGAACTTAATCAATTTGAGAGGAATAAAGTTTGGACATTAGTTGATAGGCCTAGTAATAAGTCTATTGTAGGAACTAAATTGCTCTTTAGAAATAAACTAGATGAGAGTGGTAACATAGTGAGGAACAAGGCTAGACTTGTTGCTCAAGGTTATACTCAAGAAGAGTGAATCGATTTTGATGAAACTTATGCACCCGTAGTTAAAATGAAAGCTATTGGGATGCTTCTTGCATTTGCATGTTATCATGAATTCAAGCTTTTTCAAATGGATGTTAAAAGTGCATTTTTGAATGGCTTTATTAATGAAGAAGTGTATGCTGAACAACCACCCGGTTTCGAAGATTCAATTTTCCCAAACCATGTTTTTAAATTAACTAAAGCTTTATATGGTTTGAAACAAGCTCCTAGAGCTTGGTATGAAAGACTTTCAAACTTTTTGGTTAAAAAAGGTTTTGAAAAAGGGAAGGTGGACACTACACTTTTCATTAAAAGAAATGACAATGACATCTTAGTAGTACAAATTTATGTTGATAATATTATATTTGGTTATACTAATGAATTTTATTGCCAAGAATTCTCTAAGTTTTTTTTACTGTAAGAATTCTCTAAGTTAATGCAAGGTGAGTTTGAGATGAGCATGATGAGGGAGCTTTCATTCTTCTTGGGGCTCCAAATCAAGCAAAAGAAGGATGACATCTTCACCAATCAAGCTAAGTACATCAAGGATACTCTAAAGAAGTTTGTCTTGGAGAATGTGAAGCCTCAAGCCACTCCAATGAGCTCATCAATTAAGCTTGACAAAGATGAAGGAGGTAAGTGTGTTGATTCTAAGCTTTATCGTTCAATGATTGGCTCTTTGCTTTACCTTACCGCAAGTAGACCCGATATCATTTTTAGTGTTTGCTTGTGTGCTAGGTTTCAAGCTAGCCCTAGTGAATCACACCTTGTAGCCATTAAGGGAATCTTTAGATACCTTAGAGACACACCTTGTTAAGGCCTTTGGTATCATAGAGACTCTTCCTTTAGCTTACATGCTTATTTCAATGCGAATTATGGGGGTTGTAAGATAGATAGGAAAAGTACCTCCAGTACTTTCCAATTCCTAGTTAGTATGCTCATGTCTTGGTTCTCTAAGAAAAAAATAGTGTAGCATTATCTACCACCGAAGCGGAATATATATCGGCCGGAAGTTGTGGTGCTCAAGTCCTTTGGATGAAGAACAACTTCTGGATTATGGAATTGATGTAGGTACCATACCCCTTAAGTGTGACAACACTAGTGTCATATGTCTCACTAAGAATCCCATCTAACATTCTAGAACCAAGCACATAGAGATAAGACACCATTTCATTAGGGACCATGTCCTCAAAAATGATGTTGTTCTAGAATATGTTGATACCTCAAACCAACTAGCGGATATCTTTACAAAGCCATTAGACAAAGAGCGTTTTTGGACTCTTAGGAGAGAGTTAGGTCTAACTAGCCTATCTTGACCTTTTAGAGCCCTTAAGTGTCAATAATTTGCTTGATTTTGAATGATGATTTTGTTTATGCAATTTCATCTCTTGATGCATCTATGCTTGTTGCTAGGGGGAGTATATATCTGTTTTAGTCCATAAATGCTGCTCATTCATCATACACATGCATTTAGGGACGTTTAAAATCCAATTTTTGAACTCAAGTCGGCTAAAAAATGCATTTATGGTAAAAGGGTATCAATACGGGTCACCGTGTATCGATACGAGTTGCTTAATGAGCGTCGATATAGTTTTAACTGTATCGATACGGTTACGTGTATTGATACGATATGAAAACCATACCGATACGGTGGATCGATACGCCATATCAGCGTATCGATACGATATACCGCTGGGTTTAAAATTGGCATTAAATGAGGTATTTCACTTTAATTAAAACACAAATCTCTTTTTCTCTCAAACCCTAACCGATTTTATGCTATAAACCCCCCTCAAACTTTTCAATTTTGCACACCAAACCTAAAATTCTTTGAGGGTTTTTCATCAACACACAAGGCTAAGCTTTGCTATCAAATTGGTGCATTCATCATCCTTCATTCATCCACATCCATTATTCAAGGTATAAAAAACCTTTTCTTTCTTTTTAATTTTCGTTTAGTTTTTGTTATTGTTTTCAATTAATTTTTGTATACTTAATATTATTATAGTATGTGTTTTGATGTTTTTGCAAAAAAATCTTTAAAATCTATTTTTTTTATTTGGAATATATAAATATATGGTATATTTTTGTATATTGTTTTTCAAAACTATTTTTACTAAAACTCATACTTATACTTGTATATGATTTTAATGTACAAAATATACTATTTCTCTCAATACCTTAAATTATTAGAATGATTTTGCATCGAATGTGATGATAATTGCATACATTTTTTTCGAATAGTTTTGATGTTTTTCAGGATATTATGGCACCGAAAAAGAGAAAAAAGGAAGGATTTGGCTTCTATTTAATCCAATCCTACTTTGGAAAATGAGGGTATTACTAAATCGAACCTTGGTTTTATTTTTCAAAACAATTTTCTAACCCCCTCGGCTATGACCCATTATAAACAATACCAAGCCTTTCCAATCCGGGATGAACGAGTTGTTTCAATCCATTTTCTAAACTCCGAACGGTTTAAGTTCAAATATCTTGGGTTGTTACAACAATGAAAGTTTTTACCTTTTTTAAGTGTTCCCCCAATTATGTACCGAAACCTTATTTTGATTTTTTTCTAATGCTCGATGTGTCTATAACCAAGCTAGAGAGAGTGTTATTGCCATTGACTCCTACCGTATAGGCAAAAAGCTTCAAATTGATGAAACCATTTTATGCAATGTTTTTGGGTTTGAAAACTTGGGAATTGATGATGAACACTCTTTGGGGCACTCTCAACTTGGCTCCGTCACCATCCTTGATGCTCATGACCGTATCCTCCATCTCATCATCTCTTGGTGGATTCGCCCTTCGGGTGGGAAATTCTCTACTATTCGCCAAGTTGATGCGTTTTGGCTTCATTTTTTTCGAGAGGGTAAGCGCCCAAATTTTTGTCAAATTATGTTTGCTGACTTGGTTTATCTTGTACAACATCATCACACCAATCAAGTCAAGTCCTTTTTCTATGGCACGACTTTGAGCTTCTTGTTTCATTCCTTGGAGATCGATTGTTCCCATGATGCCGCCGAGCCTCTAGGCAAGCCAATTGACATACACTCCCTTACTCGTGCTCACATTGAGTACATTAATCATCAGTGGTTTCGTGTTTCTCGCCCTCCTACTCAAGAAGATCAACCGCCCTCGGTCACTCTTCAAGGTCCACAAGTCCAAGAAGCTCAAACTTCCATGGATGGACTCATGGCGTATCTCAATGAGAAATTCACCACATTATGGAATAACATGGATGTCGGATTTGCCTCCATTAATACTCGCTTTACATCATTGGAGGATCCAGTCAAGGTCATTGAACGACAACAAACTTCCATGGATGTCTCTCTCACCGCCTTCTATGATGCTTGGCTCAATCATACTCGGAGATCTCAAATCAACCATGATGATGAAGACGAAGAGGACGAGGATGAAGACGATGGGGACAAGTAGTTTTTGAGCATATCATCTCATTACATATCATATTAGGATTTCTTTTTATGCACCTTTATGTTAGAAACCTTATGCTTTGATTTTGTTTTTAGGATTATGCTTGGATTTAAGTTTGAAATTACTTTGAACTATTATTGCTTTGGATTTCATTTTAAATTTTAATGTTATTATGCTGCTTTAATTATTCTGTGTACTTCATTGCTATATTTTGCCTCTATCCTTGAATGTTTGCGTTGATTTTGATCTAACAAAAAGGGGAGAAGTGTAAACCATAAAATTTTACAAGTCTTTAAAACCCAATCTTAAATTAAGGGGAGTAAACTTTTCAAAGTTTTCAAAATACTTAAAAATTTACTTTGGTTTTGTTATATCAAAAAGGGGAGATTGTAAACCTAATTTGATTTTGATATAACAAAGTGTCTAAGAACCTATTTGTAAAAGCAAATAAATTTTTAAGTATTTCAAAGTCTCACAAATTGATAAGCAAACTTGAACCAAAATATTTCTAAGTCAAATAAATTGTTTCAAGAAATTTTTCTAAGTGTTATAGCCCAAAACTTGTTTGTACGCCAAGGCGTATCGATACACTATAGTCGTATCTATACGATTTTTAGGTTCTGGAATTTTAATCGGAAAAAGTGTACCGATATGATTTTACCCATATCGATACAATATTTTACATGGGCTTAACTTTAAGGCATATCGTAACGATACAGTAAGTCCGCGTATCGATACGGTTTGATCCAATTCGATAAATCTTTGCATTTAAAGTTTTTGACAGTTGCTTGTCAGTTATGATTTCAGCAAAATTCAAACGGTCGTTAGACCGTATCGATACGCCTATATAGCGTATCGATACAATTTTTACAAAAGTTTTCCTCAAGATTCAAGTGAGCAAAATTTGTATCGATACGATCATAGAGTATCGATACGCCCCTGTTTTTACACTATACTAGTACTGATACACCCTTATAGCGAATCGATACACCCTCTTAAATGTGCACAACGACTCTTTATATTTTGAGACATGTATCGATACGGTTGTTCGAGTACCGATATGGTAGGCTGCAGAAGTACATTTATTGCTGGAAAAATGAAACCCAACGGCTCAATTGATGATCTCAACAACTAGAACGGCTAGAAATCAATGCAAGGGTATATAAACAAGCCTCAAAAGCTACAACAACAACTATTGAACTTAATTGCAACAATCCAAACACAAATCTAAACCTTTGAGCTATTAGGGTCAAACTCTTGTACCCAATTGAGTGTTTTTTTCAATTGTATTCATCTTTTATCAATTTGGGTTGAATGAACTTGTAATTTGGGGCAAATATTCCACTTGTGAGGTTTATCTATCATTTGCCAACAATATTTATATTTGAGAGAGTCTTGGTTAATCTTTGGGTAAAAAGATTAATCGATTGTAAGGTTTCTTTCTAATCCGAGAAAGTGGACAAATTTCTAGTGAAATTGGTTGAAAATCCTTAGTGGGAGTTAAGGTAGTGGATGTAGAGCTTGTTCTAAGCTTGAATCATTATAAATTGTCTTGTCTTTATTTTCTACATTTTCAATTTGCTCCCTTCATTTTTAAAAAGTCATTTTACCCCCTCTTAGCCATTTTCTATTCGATTGATCTACTTAACACTTTCATTTATATATACGTGTGTTTTTTAATATATAAATAAAATTATTAAAAAAACAGATTGATACAAAATTTAGGGAGCCAATCGAAATTTGGCAAAAACAAACTTAATTAGAAAGAGTTACCGGTCTACCGAAATTGACATGTGTGAGTGGAGAAGTTGATATGGTCTTCTAGAAGCCTTTTTAAAGATGATAAATAAATATTTTTAGAAAAATAGAAAAGAGTGGAAAGTAAGACTATATCGGAGAAAGTGTACAGAAAAAGAAGTCTAGTGTCCTTTTGCACAGCGACCACTTTTATTTTGTAATTTTACAATTATTGCCCCAAGCTTTTACAATTTCATCACCACCGTCCACTTCTTTTCACTTTTACGCCAAACATGGTTGATGAAGTGTTGATTTTACAAAGAGATTGTCAAGAATAAAAATGTTAGAGGGTCCAAACTTGAAAAGTTCCCCTTTTCTTAGACGACAATGGTTTCCCTTACTAGGAGGACTAATTCTCTTCTAGATTTGTTCAACTAGTTATGACAATTCACACAAAAACATCAAGAAATGTTTGAAGTTGTTTAGATAAGTTTAGAGAGAAATGAAAATGTTCTGTGTATAGTTTTAGCAAGAGTTCAAATATGCAAAGTGGTGCGTTAGAATCATCTAAGTGTGGGAAATGTTTATACAATCAATGAATTTGATGGAATCTCTATACATAAGTACTATCTTATTACGAGAAATTAGTAGCCGAGTCATGATGAGTCTTTTGCATTGTATACTCGAATATGATTGAAGGGTTTGTTATTCTAATAATCAAAATAAGGTTTGATGTGATTTGGAAATAACTCACGTAACAGTATGCAAGAGACAAATGCCAAGGAATGACATAACCTAATTATCGTGATCATATAATATCCAACAAGATCATTTTCGATGAAGAGGTTCTTTAACCATAAGTTAAACAAGATTCTTTTTGAACTATTCTATAATCAAAGTGGTTGATTTGACGAGAAAATCTTATATACAAATTTTAAAAATTTCAGAACACTTTTATTGGCAAGAAGAATGGAAAATAAACTAAATGTCAATCTTAAAACATGTTAATTTGGATCAAACATAAAATCAATGAATTGTATACAATTTTTTATCGGCACCTTTTTTATGAACATTCATATCGTAAGTGTGACGAAATCTAAAATAATTTAAGTTTCGAAAGTTAGAATACTGAGGGATAAGAATTGGGAAAATGGGGGAGAAAAGAAAAGAAGAAGAATCAAGTGGCAAAAAAAGTAAAGTGAAAAGTAGAGCTACCTACCAAATCCAGCACCAACTTAATTGCAACCACTCCTCACCAACTAGGTCAAAAACCTTGGCATATAAAGAAAATATCAAAACAAAGAGGGCCCTGATTCAATTGCAGACACCCATCTTCTCAGTTTATATTCCCCTAACACTTCTTTTTTTCCCATTCATCTCCATTAATTCCCATACACAACAAGAACCCATTTGTTCCTCATGGGCAGATCTCCTTGTTGTGAGAAAGAACACACCAACAAAGGTGCATGGACAAAGGAAGAAGACGACCGCCTCATTAACTACATCAAACTTCACGGTGAAGGCTGTTGGAGATCCCTCCCCAAAGCTGCTGGTCTGTTCCCTTTCTATATGTTAATTTGCAATAGAGTGTTTTGAACTTGTTTTTTCTGATTGTTTTTTGTGTATTATTGATTCTTCCAGGTTTGCTTCGATGTGGGAAGAGTTGTAGGCTTAGATGGATAAACTACTTGAGGCCTGATCTCAAGAGAGGAAACTTCACTGAAGAAGAAGATGAACTCATCATCAATCTTCACAGCTTACTTGGTAACAAGTATGTTCTTTTCTCTCTCTTTTTTTTAATATTAATCCTAGTTTGATATTTGGACGAATAAAGAATGCTTACGCGTGAATAACATTAAAATGTCATGTTTTTTGGTTTCAGATGGTCTTTGATTGCTGCAAGGTTGCCTGGAAGAACGGATAATGAGATCAAGAACTACTGGAACACTCATATCAAAAGAAAGCTGTACAGCCGAGGGATCGATCCTCAGACCCACCGTCCGCTCGGTTCGGTTTCCAGCTCGAATAAAACAAGTAACAACAACAGCAACTGCAGTAACGGTAGCAGCAGTAACGTTAATAGATTCCAATTAGAAACGAAACAGTCAGTGTTGCCATTGATTCAAGTTCCTGCCAACATAGATAATGGAGGCGCTGACTCAGCAGAAGATTCTAACGGCAGCAGTGGATTAAGTAGTGAAGAATTTTTCCCACAAATCAATCTCGAACTCTCTATCGGGCTTCCGTTTCCCTTCCAGCAGTCTCGATTTTCAGCTGTCGACTTAAACCAGTCGCAGCAGCAGCAGCAACGAGCCTCGTATCAGTTGTTTCGGTCGACGGCCGCAGATGTGTGCTTATGTTACGGTTTAGGGTTCCCGAAAGGCCAGGCTTGTAGCTGCAGTGCCAGTGTGGTCACAACGCTGTAGCATGCAGCTGGTTTTCTATGCAGATAGATATTACTTAAGAGGTTGTGTATATTGCCAAGAGGATTAATGTTTTATGAAGTGTTTTAAAATTTAAATGATTAACATAAGTTTTTTTTTATTCAGCAAAGGGTGAAATTTTATTAAGGGCAAATGCTCGAGAGTGTGTCTCAATAAAAATTTCTTTAACCTAACGTAGAGGAAAAGAGTACACACCCTCAAACAACCAGGAGACAAAATAGGGTCCACTAGGAAACTAGATTACAGCTCACATCGGCTTAGACTCGAATACAAAACATATTGCCCAGTTCAAAACAAAAGAAAGATATGGCTCACTGCTAACATGTTTGATCAACAAAAAAGCAATCTAAACAAAAGCAACACTAGAAAAAACACAAAAGCGAACATAGCACAACTCACCACCACGCTTTGAAGAGAGCTTGCCTTTTTAACCCGTCTTTTGCTAGTCGATCTCCAGAAATAACGACCACCATTTCCAAGGACGTGTCTTTGGATTGGAGATCCAATTTAGAACAATCAACGAGTTGGATTCCACCACCAGGTTTGCTTTTCTCGTCCAACCAGTCTCCACAAATACATCCAAAGCTGTTTTCACAGCCACCAACTCGGCAAAATCAGGACCGAGACCCTGAACAGGACCAGAAAATAGGGCCCTCAAAGTATCATCAACTAGTCGAAGAACACCTCCGCAACCAGCGCAATCATCCTTAGCGGCTCCATCCACGTTAAATTTAACGAAACCTACATACGGTGGCACCCAACACACCCAATCCGAAAAGTTTTCCAAGAAATAACTCCCAGACTAGACCACCACTCCTTCCACTTCTCATTCAAACAGTCATTCGAAGCCTTTAACCAAACAAGGGTCCTTAATTTCACAAATGACATTAGATATGACACGGAAATTTCTTCTCATTGAATACCAAATCCTTCCTAGCTAGCCAAATGCTCCACAATAACCCCGCGACTGAGATTAGCCAAACACCTCTCAACTTCCAAGTGAAAGTAGTCGAGAAGGAGAAATTAAATAGGCCCGACACATCTAAAGGCTCATCCCAACTAATTTCCCACCACTGGAAAAACAGATTCCACAACTCCACGGTATAATTACACTCCACAAAGATATGATTTGAATCTTCAAGGCATGAACCACACCAACATCACAAGCAATCCTCTTCTGACAAGCAAACTCCCCGGCCTTGAAGAAATATCTTGGAAGAAATTCTATCAATCTTCAGCATCCACAAAAAAATTCTTCACCTTGGGTGGCACCTTTAACTTCCAGAGGAGGCTACAATTAAAGTATGGGTCTTCAACTTATGCATTTACCATCATATTCGACAACTTTTTCACCGAAAACTGCCCAGCCTTATCATGGATCCAAACTAATCTATCTTGTACATCCAGCTCAATCTTCACACTGTCGACCAGAGACACCAAATTTTTTACCATTACTTTTTCCCTCTCCAGCAAGGGAATGGAGAACAAAGAAACCCAATTCACGTCTTGAAAGTTTGCATTCACAATAACCTCGACAACTAGAATCCCCTTGTTGGTTGCTAATCTATAGAGTCTAGGAAACTTGGTTTTTAAAGGCTCGTCTCCGCACCATCTGTCCACCCAAAACAAAATCGATTTACCGTTCCCTACAAGCCATCTAAAGGAATCACACTTCATCTATATACTAACCTCCTCCTTACCCCAATTATTTACAATGCCACGCCAAACAATAGACATCTTTTTTGTGTTAGTAACCTTTAACAGCTCACCAGGACATGATGGACAATATTTTGAGTTAATCACCTTCCTCCACAAGGCTTTTTTTTCTGTTGCAAAATGCCAGCCCCACTTTGCCAATAACGCGTTGTTTGTAGCTTTCAAATTAACTACCTCGGCACCACCTTTTTGCTTCGGCAAATAGACCCTACTCCAACAAACTTTTGCCATTTTAGTTTTTCCATTAGAGAACCCCCAAAAAAGCCTCTTCTAATCTTTTCAATTTTCTTGATGACCGATTTTGGGACTTCGAACGACATATAGTACAAGGGTAATGGGGATAGAACCAAATTAATCAAGATAACTTTCCCCGCAAAAAACAAGTTGTTACTCTTGCACCCAGCTAGCATTACCTAAAATCTTTCAACAATCGACTCCCAAGTTGCCACTCTTCTCGGATCCGCTCCCAATGGAATGCCCAAATAAGAATCGGTAACTTACCAACATTACAGCCACCACAAAGTGCCAAACGCTGGACCACAACCTCCTCTAACTAAATCCCCACTAAACAGGATTTACCAAAGTTTATACTTAGACCCAAGCTAGCTAGCTTCGAAGCATCTTTAAATCCTCTTAACATTCACTATGATCTCCTCCTCTGGACTCAAGAAAAGTATTGTATCGTCTGCGAATTGAAGATATGTGAATGTTTAGTCCGGAATAACATCCTTGATGCCTCTGATTGAACCGTGACTTCCTGCCTTTTCAAGTAACAAGTGAAGCACTTCGGCTACCATAATGAAGAGGAAAGATGATAGGGGGTCACCTTGTCTTATCCTCCTACGCATTCAGAATTCACTCGAGGGAGCACCATTGGCTAGCATCGAGACCTTAGCCGTCGAGATACATTCCTTAATCCATAGCCTCCACTGTGCATTGAAACCCATCATTTCTTGAACCATCTCAATAAAATCCCATCTAACACAATCGTAAGCCTTAGAAAAATCCAATTTTAGGATTACACCCCCGGCATCCCTACTACTTTTCTCCATAGTATGGATGATTTCATTTTCTAACAATACCCCGTCAAGGATTTGTCTCCATTCAACAAACGCACACTGAGTCTTACCGATGAGCTTATCCATCACTGTCTTCAACCTTATAGCTAGTAATTTTTTCACTATTTTATATATAGACCCAATCAGGATTATAGGTCTAAAATCCGAGACTACTACTGGGTTATTCACCTTTGGAATAAGAGAGATGAAGGATGAATTAACACTTGGGGCTAGCTTACCAGTATTATAAAAAAATCTCCACAAAGTGAAACAAATCACCCTTAATCTCATCCCAACAGACCTTGTAGAAATGAATACTAAACCTATCGGGTCTGGGAGCCTTCGACTCATCACAAGACCAGACTGCATCCTTTACCTCCTCTAAAGAGAACTTCTCTTCTAACCTTTTTGCCTTCGAAAGTTGCAGCTTCTTAAAGTCCAAACTATATATAGGCCTCCATTTTCTGTTTTTGCACTCAAAGTGTTTCTTAAAGTGAACAAATAACATCTGTTTTAGGCTCTTTGGGTCATCGAGTGACCTTCCCTCAAATCTCATCCCCCAAATTAACTTCTTTTTAGCATGAATTTTAATTGTCTTATGAAAAAAACGTGTTCGAATCGCCCAATAACAACCAGTTCGCCCTCGATTTTTGTTTCCGTAGTTCCTCCTGAATTTTCAAGGTCCCCTACAACTAAATTCTGTAATTTTTCAACTTCTTCAGGTTCGACAGGTCGAGACCATCACAATTCCCAGCTTCCTCGAGATCATTAATAATGGCTTCCAACTTCTTCACCTTTGCATCGAAGTTATCACAAGACTCAAGAGTCCATCTTCTTAAAGCACCATTCAGTCTTTTGAGTTTAATAGAGAGATCCACCCTACTTCCATTCCCTTCCCCAAGAACCTCCTCGATCAAATTCTTGCAATCTTCCTTATGTAGCCAACCATTGATAAACTTGAATGGCATGGGGCCCAATCTTGAGATCCCGATAGCAATAGAACTAGAGCATGATCGAAGATTGACCGTGTAACACCTTTCACCCGGTTTAGGAGCGAGAGGCGTTCGGAAACCATTTAAAATAAGATTAATTGAAAAGTGGGCCAATTTTTTTTTTTGAAAGGTGGCGGGCCTCGTTAAAAACCCCCTCTAGACCTATTAGGGGGAAAAGAGTGCCCTATTTATTACCAATAAAGTAGGTTCGATCAGTACACGGATATAGTTCACACAGTACAAGCCACTATTTCAAGCTTACAAAGAGATCAAAACACTAAGTGTTGCCCTGCTACATAAACCCCTTCCAAACCAGTCGCATGATCTATTGATTCCCTGACGTGCGAGGGTGTGTGCGACGCCATTCGTCTCTCTCGGTGCATGGCGTAACATCCACTTGTCATTCATGAAGAAGGCCCTGCACTCAGTTATTATCTCAACAAAAATTGCAGGAGGTTGCCACAGACGATTTATCCATTGTACAACAAGAAAACTATCATATTCGACAAATACTAAACCAGGGTAGCTTGTGAAATAACCATAGAATAATCTGCAGGCTTCTAATATGGCTAAGAGTTCAGCTCTTGTTGGATCTACCAACCCAATTGGTTTTGAGAATTTCAAAAGAAACGTACCTTTCGAGTCACGTAGACTGCCACTGACACCTCCACGTCCAAAGTTGCCCAAAACAGCAGCATCCGTATTGAATTTAAGGGCACCACAAGGCGGAGCAGCCCAACATGTCGAGCAGTCTTTCTTGATAGGTCCACTAGATACGTTGAAATTAAGAAGAACTAAATAATAACCAATTTAACCAAATCAAAAATAGACATCTTCTATACAACAACTAAATTTGATTAATAATAATTCTATTCGGTTTTCATCTTTAACATCAAAGCAATTAAATTACATAATTAACTTTCCTAACAACAATCCCTTCTCCAATTAACTATTAAAATATTAATTTCATGTTTTCTATCTAATTCGATTAGTTCACAAGTGATTCAAGCGACTAGTTTTCTTATCTGTATACATCTTCTTATACAATTTGAACCCATAGTGGCAAAAGGTACAACAATTTCACTAAACTTCCAAAGATCATGCTTGTTTTATTTATTACCATATGATCTAAAAACAAGAGGCATACATGACTATAATTCATGTTTATATCCCTATCATATATACATCAAAAAGAGGGTTACATGCCTCTACATGAACACCATGGGAATAACATATACAATCTCATAGTATTAAAAAAGAAAGTCCACATTCTACCATTTAATACACACATCTTAAATAGAGTTTAAGGACCATCATGATGCAAAAGACCAAGACCACAATGCAAGATCCTAAGCCACCCACTATCATTAAAACATAACCAAAGCATGCCATACTTTCAATCTTCCTTCACTTGTATATATATAGCTCAAAGGATTGGGAATTTCTAACCGATCATTCCTGCATTTTGGGAAGAATAATAACAAGAGGTGATAAGTACATAGAAGCACTTAGTGAGGTAATGCTACTTTTCAATTTCAAGTTTAACTTAAAGATGATCAAACAATACATGTAGGTACATCAATCGGATATTCCATGTCAAGAATAAGTAAATTACACCATTTGATTTTTATTCCTATGGCTAAACATGCTCGAATCAACTTAAACAATCAAGATAATTCCATTTAAAATTCACACAATTTACCATCAATTTTCAGTTTGATTCGCACCATATTCATAATAACAACTCACTGCATAGCTTTCAATAAATTAACCAACTCAATTGATCACATATTTCTTAGAATTAAGTTCAGCCTTGGTACCTAGTTAATTCAAAGGTAAACGAGTCACATATTTCAAGTAGATACATTAAGTATCTGAAACAAAAAGGTGTCTTCTACACCCAACCAAGTCGATACACATGGTATCTATCAAGACAATTCCCTAGGCATCTGAAAAGAGATAATTACATCATTATCAAGACAGTACACTTGGTACTTTAGCAAGTCGAGCTGTAGACTCTAGGCATGCCATACTACCTAGGAATAACTAGAACTAAGGTCTTTGTTTCACACTCTTTAATTCGATCTTTAAATAATTGAAGAGAAAATATTGCAAGCAATAGAAATTAACCATCATAAAACCATACTACTAATCGATTCGATCAATTAAATGCTCACTTTTCATTACACTCGTTGTCTTCTAAATTATAACATGCCAAAATACACAATGCATAATATAGTCCATGTATCAATTAATAATCTAAGGTAACAATATAATTCTAATCGAAATCATATATATATATTGATATAAATTCATACCATTTGATTAATAGCCATATTAATTCATGAATTTCTTAAATTTGAAGATCAATTTCCTAGCCTTCATATGTATTTATCAACTTCACACCTTATCCTTGTAATATCAATAATCGTCAAGCATTCCAACAATCATGAAAATCACACAAACACCATTCCAATCATCCACAAGTTTCAATCAAAGTATGCAATTGTTAATTTAAGTTATTCTTCCCTAGTTACCAAATATATGTTAATCCAGTTTCATAATTGAGACAATTTATCATGCAAATTTTTTGTTAGAACCTAAGTTCCAACCCTAGGGAGAATTACACTCACAACATTCCTAGCTATTCTTGAATTTGGAGGCCTTTGAGTAAGTCTTTCTTTCCTATTGAGGTGCCTTCTTCGAAGCCTTCCTTCCTTTGCTCTAGTCCAATGCATTCCAAACAATAAACATAGGTTAATATCTTCTTTTAGAAGACAATTTTTAAATTGTAAGCATAAAAGGGTACATAATTAGGCTATGCACTATTTCGGACAATTTGCAACTCCCTATATTGGTTGGCTTATAACTTTTTATCTGTAAGTCGTAATTGTGATTATCATATATCGTTAGAAAGCTTACATAACCAACTTTAAGACCATATAAAGTTTATACTCTAATTAATATCCAATTAAAACAATTTATTCACTAAAGTTGAGCCAAAAATAGTATTTCAAAATTGTTCTCAAATTTAAAGGCATACTAAATCGGTTCAATCAATGCAATTCCTTTGCTAATTCAACTAATTCCTTCTTAGGGTACAACATTCCTACTTTTAATTGAATTCCTCCACTGAAATTAGCCTCAATGAATTCATCCAAGTCCTTCAATTTACTCATTTTTCCAGAATAGTCCTTATTAGCCTATTTTACAACTAACACACTTAATTAACTTAATTCCATTGTTATTTAATCATTTAATTTCTTCTTGTATCCACTAATATTAACTTTTTACTCAATCTCAATATTTCCAGCTTCCAATTTACCAATTTAACTATCAGTTTTTCATTTCGGCTATTCTAGTCCCTATACTTTCCATTTTTCCTAATTTGAGCTCTTAGCTTCGATCTAACATAAAATTTGCTATTCCCATTATCTTTTTAATCAAATTAGCATTTCTATTATTTAGAATACATCTCCCTGAATGATTTATTCCTACATAATTTTTTCTAATTTCGATTATAAGTCCTTCAATTTTACAAGACTTCCATAATCCATAATACTAAGGAAATACTTAAAATTTCCTCTATGGTTCGGTTAATCCCAATTTTTACTAACCATTATTACAAGATCCTACACTTATATTACCAATCCTTGAAATATTCTAACCAATTTCCCACCTCAAGGTTCGAATCAATTAATAATCCAACCAATACTCACAATTCCATAATCAAAAGTTAATATAGAATGTAGCTTGGAACAAGGAACTCACCAAGCTTTTTCTTTAAATATTTCATAGCCAAAATGAACTTCATGCAAGAGATATATGGATATTCTCCATGGATTTTTAGCCAAGCTCCAACTCTTCTCTCTCTCGGTTGCTTAGCCGGTTAGGAGAAGGGTTGGTAGTGATGACAAGTTGTCATTCACCAAGCCTTGGGTTGGACTAATTTGCCCTCCCTAATTGACTCATAAGTTGTAAGATAGTGGAGGGGCAATTTTGATAGTTCCGGTTTTGTGACATGCAAGTACCTCTAATTTAATTTTACTCAATTAGCTCATACTTTATCCTATTTGAAAATTTGCCAATTATTCAATTTGGTCCCTATTGCCCGAATTACCAAGTAGTTTATCATTTTGTTTAACATTATTATTAGTTATTAAGTCCACTTATCACTTAGGTACATTTGAGTGTGTTACAGTTCTCCCTTCCTTAAAAGAAGAAATCGTCCTCAAATTCTTACCTGAATTGAACAAATGAGGATATTGTTCTTTCATTGTATCCTCGGGTTCCCAGGTCGCTTCTTCCGTCTTATGTTTTCTCCACAAGACTTTCACCAAGGCAACATTCTTGTTTCGAAGTCTTTTAACTTCTCTATCAAGATTTTGGACTGACTCTTCTTCATAGGATAGATCGGGATTTAATTTTACTTATTCTGGTTCCAAGATGTGGGATGGATCAGACCGGTATTTCCGTAACATTGAGACATGGAAGACATTGTGAATTTTATCGAACTCACTAGGGAGTGCTAGCTGATAAGCCACTGGACCAATTATTTCTTCTACTTCGAAGGGTCCGATAAATCGAGGACTAAGCTTTCCTCTTTTACCAAATCTAAAAACTTTCTTCCAAGGAGATACTTTCAGAAATACTTTATCCCCAATATTATGTTGGACGTCTCTTCGCTTTAAATCATCATAGGCTTTTTGTCTATCAAAGGCTTGTTTCAGTCTACTATGAATGATTTGAACCTGTTCTTCGGTTTCCCGAAGCAATTGAGGACCAAGAATTTTTTTCTCACCTAATTCAGATCAGCATAGTGGTGTCCTGCATCTTCTTCCGTAAAGAGCTTCAAACGATGTCATTTGAATCGATGCTTTGTAACTGTTGTTATAAGCAAACTCTACTAGAGGTATAGCTTTCGCCCAATTTCTTCCAGATTATAGTTCATCCGAACATGAATAATGTGACCCGATTTAGTGAATTGGTCCACTATCACCCACATTGCATCACATTTTCTTGGAGTGCAAGGAAGATCGGTTACAAAGTCCGTAATGATTCGGTCCCATTTTCATTGAGGAAATTCGAGTGGTTGTAGTAATCCCGTGGGAGCTTGGTGTTCTACTTTGATTCCCTGACAGTTCAGACATTTGGATACATAGTCTGTGATAGCTGATTTCATTCCTGGCCACCAATACAATGATTGAAGATCTTTAAACATTCTGACCGGTCTAGGATGAATCGAGAAGGAACTTTGATGAGCTTCGTGCAGAATTTCAGTTTTCAATTTTTCATCATTCGGAACATACATTCTATTCTTAAAATACAATATGCCATTCGAATGAATAGAGAAGTCTCGGTTGGCCTCTGAGTCAATCTTCGAGACGATTGTTTGAAGTTTAGTATCACTTTGTTGTAATTCCTTAATCCTTGATATTAAACTAGATTAAATTTGAAGCTCAGACATGAATCCTCGTTTCTGATACACTCGGAGATGAGCATTTATAGAGTTTGAAGCTACAAGGTCGAATAGGATTGTTTAGATATAAAATAAAAAATAATTTTGAGGGGTTACTTGTAAGATAAGATACTAGCTTGTAGGGTTTCTTGTAATACAAGAAATACAGATTCAATTTCTAATATTTAGAGTTTTTAATTTAGATTAACTTACTCAAATATGGTCTCCGACTGAGGGCATCAGCAACTACATTTACCTTCCCCGAATGATAATCAATAATTAACTCATAATCTTTAAGCAGCTCTACCCATCTTCTTTGCCTCAAATTCAGATCTTTTTGAGTCATAAGATATTTGAGACTTTTGTGATCGGTAAACAGATGACACTTTTCACCGTACAAATAATGTCCAAATTTTAAGGGCAAACACGATTGCAGCAAGCTCAAGATCGTGAGTCGGGTAATTGAGTTCATAAGGTTTTAGTTGACGTGAAGCATAAGCAACCACACTGTCTCCTTGCATTAAGACGCATCCTAAACCTGAGTGAGACGCATCACTAAAAACTATAAATTCCTTTCTTGGTTTCGGTTGAATAAGAACTGGAGCATGGGTCAAGGCTTGTTTAAGTTGGTCAAAACATCGCTGTTGCCTTTCCGACCACGAAAAATATTCGTCTTTTCGAAGAAGCCTAGTCAAAGGCAAGGCAATGGTGGAGAATCCCTTGACAAATCTTCTATAGTATCTGGCTAATCCGAGAAAGCTTCGGACTTCGCTCACATTTCTCGGGGGTCTCCAATCAACAATAGACTAGATTTTCTTCGGGTCCACTTTAATTCCTTGAGCTAAAATGACATGACCAAAGAATGACACTTCCGGTGGCCAGAATTCACATTTGGAAAACTTAACAAATAATTTGCGTTCACAGAGAGTTTGCAAGACGATTCTGAGGTGTTTGGCAAGCTCTTCCTTGTCACGAGAGTAAACCAAGATATCATCAATAAAAACAACCACAAATTTATCAAGATAGTGTTTGAAGACCCTATTCATGAGATCCATGAACGCAGCCGGAGCATTGGTTAGTCCGAATGGCCACGCTAGGAATTCGAAACGACTGTATCTTGTTCTGAAAGCTGTTTTAGGCACATCCTCATCTTTTACTTTCATCTGATAATATCTCGATCGAAGGTCGATCTTGGAAAACACAGCAGCATGTCTAAGTTGGTCGAACAAATTGTTGAGTGTGTAAAAGCTCTATATTTTACCACTTATTTAACCCATATTTCTGCTGCATTCAAGCATAATTCATTGCATTTAGGTAAAGTTTCACCTATACATCACATTTAGATAAAATGGCACAATTGCTACTGATTATGGCTACTTTTGTAGGTATCTGCTGCGACAAACTCAAGACAACGAAGGAACATAGCTGGAAAATAGGACTTGAGTCGAGAAGGAGGACGCTGCCGTGGCAGCCATGACGACAGCATTGGTGAAGGGAAAAGTAAAGTGGAGCTCGACAGATAGAGGAATTTAAGCCGGTCTGTCGTGGACCACTCCTATATTTTTCTGAGCCCTGATCAGAATGAAGGCCAAGCCCAAAGTTTAAGGAAGAAACCCAAAGCAAGAAAAGAGGACGAATTAAAGACATATACTCTGAAGATTTAGTCTTTAATAGAGTTGTACTTTAATTTAAACTTGTACTCTTACCTTATTAGAAAACTTGAACCCAAGGCCTATATAAAGGCATGTAATTCGTCCTAGGGAAGGATATCTCATTCTCTAGCCGTCTTCCCCAAAACCCTTGTCGTTTTCCCCCTCTCATCATGTTCTAAACTTTTCCTAGGGCTAAGGGTTGATTCTGTAAAGTAGTTGCAAGGATTGTACTGTTTTTAGGAATTTTCTGTTCATTGAATAAAACTTCAAGTTTGCTTATTCTGGATTTCAAACATCTTGCAAGAGTATCGGAAGAGCATTGTGAGATTATATATTTACTTAATATCGGGAGAGTTAAGTATACAAAAGGAATAAGTGCGGGTTCTCCAGTTTATGGTTGAACTATCTCGGACCTAGGGATAGGACGAGGTTAAGTGGCTAAGGAAGAATTCAACAACATCAATGTTCATCCTTCGATTCACGAAGGGAGGTATCATCCAAGGCGTGTTCATCGACAGTACTTGGACCTAGGGATAGGACAAGTCACAGCAGGGATTCTTGCCAAGCTTGAAGTACAGAGTTGTGTAATCGCTGCCGCGACAACAACAGACTGCTGCCACGACAGGTGCTGCCGTGACAGGGACAACGACAGAACAAGAATTTCTTATACAGTGCAACACCTGCACTACCGAGCAGATCAATGCCGGCCTATTTCTTAACAATGAATCTTTTATCTTTTTATATTCAGTATTCTCCAATATTATTTCCCAACAATTTAAACTCTCTTCTTCCTCTCTTGTGCAACAATTCGAGGATAAAGCTATTTCCAGTCCCTGTGGATTCGACATCCGATACTTCGTGTATCACTTTACTACTTGCGTCGTGTACACTTGCACTCTATTGCGATAGACTATTTTACACACAACAAGTTTTTGGCGCCGTTGCCGGGGACTGGCAACATATCTTTACCCTTACTTTTACTGCACTTTTCTTCTTTTTATTTTTTCTGTTTTTATCGATATCATTTACCCCGTTCTTTTCACAAGGTTTTCTGTTTGCTTATGCGCAGATCTAGACGAGGCAAAGAACCTGAGTATAAACTAGACCCTGAAATTGAACGTTCATGCAATCTCAGGAACCGAGTCCGCCTCTTGGTAGAAAGAAACGACTATCTTGAGGAACAACTAGAGGCAATGGTGAACGGAAGACAAAACAACGGGGTAGATGATAACCATGGGGTTATTGGAGATCATCCCCAGGATGCCCGTAACGAAAGGCCTGCTGCTGCTGAGGCTGCACGTCGGTCATGTCGTGATTACATGATCAATGATCATGTGGAACTAGAGACCACCTTGCCAGACGTGGAAGATGAAAATTTCGAGCTAAAACCCGTGATGTTCAGCATGATCAATTCCGTTGGCCAATTTAGTGGTGCTGCAACAGAGGATGCCCGAGAACATCTGAAAACGTTCCAAGAAATCTGTGGATCGTTTAGATTACCAGGAGTAAATCTGAAGATATTGAGGCTTCGGTTATTTCCTCATTCACTGAGGGACAGAGCGAAAACTTGGTGGAATAAAATAACGGCGGGTTCAATACGAACTTGGGCGGATCTCACTCGTGAATTTTTATCTCGTTTTAATCCTTCCCATTTATCTGAGCGATTACGTAATGAAATTGCTACTTTTCAACATGAAGATGACGAGCCAATGCACGAGGCATGGGACAAGTTTACAACTCTACTAAAGAATTGCCCGATGCACGGATTCCCCGTGTGGAATCAAGTCATCAAATTCTACAATGCTGCCAACACACACACTCGTATGAGAATAGATTCAGCAGCAAATGGACTGTTGTTGGATAAAGATCCTGACGAAGCCATGGTAGTGTTGAAAAATTTGGCAAAGAATGACGAGCAATTTCCTACAGCGAGGAAAGGTAAACGAGTGTTAGCTGTAAAAGACTATGAGGCCGACAATTCCCTAAAGACACAGGTTGCGTACCTCACAAAGGTAGTGGAAAATTTACTAAAGAAAGACTCAAAACCTGTCTACTCTGCAGAAGAGGTATGTGAAACTTGTAGTGGGAATCACAGTTCGGAAGACTGCCCGTTACAGCTAGAAGAAGGGATGTATGTTGGAAACTTCAATAAACCGAGAAATTACGACTCCAACAATTACAACCCCAACTGGAGGAAGGATCCCAAGTTCCCCTGGAGCAACCCAAATAACGCACTAAATCCTCAGGTGCAGAACAACCAAAACCAAGGAGCACCCAGAATTCTGACACGGCAGCAACCGCAACAACAGCTGGCAGCCGCACCTAGTATACTGGAGCACACCTTGGCCACATTCATGTCACAGACAGAAGCTTACATGGCAAACATGGATCACTTCGTCAAGAAGACTGAGACATTCATGGACAAAACAGAGATGAGAATGACTAACCATGAGGCTACACTGAAATTGCTGGAGACACAGATGGGTCAGGTTTCCCAGCATATCAAGCCAAGGCAGAATGGAGGATTCCCTAGTGACACTGAGGTCGCTAGACAACCCACACATGAGTAGTGCAAAGCCATTACAACTTGGAGTGGGAAACAACTGCAAGGGCCGGTGATAAAACCCATACCGATGGAGGAACCGACCTTAGATACATCTGTCGCAAACACTGCCCC
Source organism: Hibiscus trionum (assembly GCA_030270665.1). Lineage (NCBI taxonomy): Eukaryota > Viridiplantae > Streptophyta > Magnoliopsida > Malvales > Malvaceae > Hibiscus > Hibiscus trionum. Next base: position 27,107,378 of record BSYR01000005.1, read on the forward strand.
GGCAGAAGGTAAACAACCTGCTGCCGCCACACCTGTCACGGCAGCAGAAGGGACAGAGGAGCAAGAAAAAGATGCTGAAGAACCTAAGCCTCCTCAGATCCGAATACCATGTGAGGGACGAATTGAAGATTACCGTCCTCCACCTCCTTTTCCACAACGGTTGCAAAAGCAGAAACATGAGTACCAGCTCAAAAAGATCTACAATATTTTAAGTAGGTTCACATCAATATACCGCTGTTAGAGGCCATCAAGCAGATGCCCGGTTATGCGAAATTTCTCAAAGATGCTATGTCGAAAAGATCCAGACTTGGGGAATTCGAAACGGTAAAAATGACAGATAGATGCATGACTATCTTGCACTGGCATCCACCCCAGAAAAAGAAGGATCCTGAGAGTTTCATCATACCGTGCATAATTGGTGACAAATTCGTGGGTAAGGCACTTTGTGATCTAGGTGCTAGTATAAATTTAATGCCAAAACCTGTGTTTCAGAAATTAGGTATTGGACGAGCACGACCCATGACAGTCATGTTGCAACTGGCAGACCGCTCTTACGTACAATCAGAAGGGAAGATCGAAGATATTCTGGTAAGAGTGGATAAGTTCATTTTTCCTGTTGACTTTCTTGTTTTAGACTGTGAAGCAGATGAGAACGCACCAATCATCCTAGGGCGACCCTTCCTAGCCACAGGCAGATCTCTGATTGATGTAGAAAAGTGAGAACTGACCATGAGGGTAAATGATCAAGAGATCAAACTAAATGTTCTCCAAGCAATTAAACATGCTGATGTAGAAGAAGAATGCAAGGCCATCACTGAAGTAATCCTTGACCAGCCCTGCATCAGGTCGAGCTGACATGACATAATATTTGGTCACTACCACGGCGGTCATCTGGAAGACTGTCACGGCAGTAACGACAACAGTGACTCCTCCGAATCAGACATATCCGACACTGAAGGTCATGAGGAGGTAAATTGGATAGGCAATCGTCCAGGTAATTTATTCGAGCCCTTAAATTATACCTCGAATAAACACATAATCCAAAAGCCTTCAACTGTAGAACCACCTGTTTTAGATCTTAAGCCTCTGCCAGTGCAGCTTAAATATGCTTTTCTTGGTTTAAATGATATGTTGCCCGTAATAATCTCTTCCAAGTTAATGCAGGAACAGGAACAACAGTTAATTGGGATGCTGCAGCAGCACAAAAAGGCTATTGGATGGAGGATATCTGACATTCAAGGCATCAGTCCGGCATTATGTATGCACAAAATTCTCCTAGAGGATGATCATAAGCCGAACATTGATGCTTAAAGACGTTTAAACGATGCTATGTGAGAAGTGGTGAGAAAGGAGATCATCAAATGGCTCGATGCTGGAATAATTTATGCCATCTCGGATAGTAAGTGGGTGAGTCCGGTGTAATGTGTCCCCAAAAAGTGAGGAATAACCGTGGTGACCAATGAAGAGAACAAATTAATCCCAACCAGGACTGTGACCGGTTGGAGGGTTTGTATGGATTACCAGAAGCTTAATAAAGCTACCCGGAAAGACCATTTCCCCTTCCTTTTATTGATCAAATGCTTGATAGATTAGCGGGGAAACCTTATTATTGTTTTCTTGATGGTTACTCAGAGTACAACCAGATAGCGATTGCACCGGAAGATCAAGAGAAAACAACCTTCACTTGCCCATATGGCACTTTTTCCTTTCGGAGAATGCCATTTGGATTATGCAATGCACCAATAAGCTTCCAAAGGTGTATGATGGCGATATTCTCTGACATGGTAGAGGACTTCTTCGAAATATTCATGGATGATTTTTATGTCTTTGGAGACAGTTTTGAAGGCTGTTTAGGCAACCTACAGAAGGTGCTCGAAAGATGCGAGAAAGCGAACCTGGTCTTAAACTGGGAAAATGTCACTTCATGGTGGACGAAGGGATAGTCCTAGGCCACAAGATAAGCTGCCGCGGCATAGAGGTAGACAGAGCAAAGATAGAAGTCATTGAAAAGCTGCCACCACCCACCACAGTCAAGGGAATTCGGAGTTTTCTAGGGCATGCTGGGTTTTATCGAAGATTCATTATGAATTTCTCAAATATTACCAAGCCCTTGTGCCACTTATTAGAGTAGAATCGTCCCTTTGACTTCAATGCTGAATGTACTGAGGCATTCAGAATCCTGAAAGAGAAGCTGGTAACAGCCCCGATTGTACAACCACTAGACTGGATACTGCCATTTGAAATAATGTGTGATGCCAGTGACTATGTTGTAGGGGCAGCACTTGGGCAGAGGAAGAACAAACTCTTCCACGTAATCTACTACGCCAGCAAAACACTAAACGATTCCCAAGTAAACTACACCACAACAGAGAAGGAACTATTAGCAGTGGAGTTCTCGATTGACAAGTTCCGTTCATACATACTTGGAACGAAGGTGGTGGTTCATACAGACCATTCAGCACTGAAGTATCTGTTCGAAAAAAAGATGCAAAACTAGACTGATACGTTGGATTCTGCTGATGCAAGAATTCGACATTGAAATCAGGGATAAAAAGGGAACAGAAAACCAAGTAGCAGACCACTTGTTAAGATTAGAGATGGGAAAGAGTCTACCGACAGACAAGATCAACATATTGGAGACCTTCTCGGACGAGCAGCTGTTTGCTGCCACAAGCACTACCGCGACAGCCATGGCGGCAGGTAAGTTTTCTGCACTTCCTTGGTACACTGATTTCGTTAATTACATTGTTAGCAGAGTACTCCCTCTTGAACTTAATTACCAAGAAAGGAAGAGGTTCCAAAATGATGCAAAACATTATTATTGGGACTAACCTCTTCTTTTCAAACATTGTGCATATCAAATTATCAGGAGGTGTATACCACAGGATGAACAGGAAGTTGTGCTTCATCACTGCCATGCTTCTCCATATGGAGGACACTTAGGTGGAAACAAAACCGCTGCCAAGGTTTTGCAATCTGGTCTCTATTGGCCCACACTATTCAAGGATGCCCAAGCCTTCTACAAGAGCCGTGACAAATGCCAACAGACTGGGAACATCTCAAGAAGACATGAGATGCCATTGCAAAACATCCTAGAAGTCGAAATCTTCGACGTATGGGGGATTGATTTCATGGGACCATTCCTAACATCTTGTAGGAACCTCTACATCCTACTGGCAGTGGATTATGTGTCCAAGTGGGTTGAAGCGATCGCCACGCAGAAAAATGATGCCAAGACTATTCAGAGATTTCTGAATAAGATCATTTTCTCCAGGTTTGGCGTACCTAAGGCAATCATCAGTGACGAAGGGAGACATTTTGATAATAGGGTAATTGCTGCTACCTTAAAAAAATACGGCGTAAAGCACCGCAATGCAACAGCATATCACCCCCAAACCAATGGACAGGCCGAAATATCCAATCGGGAAGTAAAGAACATTCATGAGAAGATGGTTAAACCTACTCGAAAAGATTGGTCTTTACACCTTAATAACGCACTCTGGGCCTATAGAACAGCATTCAAGACACCATTGGGAATGTCACCCTACAGGCTTATCTATGGGAAAACATGCCACTTACCTGTCGAGATAGAGCACAGAGCTTACTGGGCTACCAAGGCAGTAAACATGGACTTAGACAAGGCAGGACAGAAGAGGCTACTCGACTTGAACAAAATTGAAGAAATTCGAGCAATGGCCTACGACAACGCAAAGATTTACAAAGACAAAACCAAAAGGTGGCACGACAAGAAGTTGCTGCCACGACAGTTCTACCCAGGGCAGCTTGTGTTGTTGTTTAACTCTAGGTTGAAGCTTTTCCCAGGAAAACTTAAATCTAGATTGTCCGACCCTTCCAAGTTGTGCAGGTTTTTCCCCATGGTGCCAGCACGATCAAATCCTTAAAGGACGGGCACCAGTTCAAAGTCAACGGACAGAGACTAAAGCATTATCAGGAGACTGAAGCCCCAAGAATACATGAAGTAGTTACTTTAGGAGATGCCCCTCAAGGCATCCCTAATTTAACTTAGTTTTTGTTTCATTTTATTTATTTATTTATTAGGAATTACGAATTATTTTATTTTAGTCTTAGGAACTAAGATTTTATTTTAATTAGTTTTAAGAAATAAAGGAAGCAAGGAGAAGAGAAAAAGTGAACCAGCCCACCATATCAACAGCAGCCCAAAAAGCCCAACGGATGAGTCTGTCGTCACAGCCTATCATCAGCTGTCGTGACAGACGCGGAAAATACAGCCTGTCACGAAGCTATCGCGACAGACACACAAACGCGTAACAGGCGCGCAGCAGACACGGAAACGCGTGACAGACGCGCCAGAAACTGTGTAACAGCTGGCCCCGTTATTCGCGCATGCCGTTACAGCTCCAACGGGCAGAAAATCATTGGTCTATATAAACCCCAATTCATTATTCATTTTTCACCTCACTTTTACTCTCTTAACTCGTTTTCTCTAGATCTCAATTTTCTCTTTATTTTCCACAGACCTTGCAACTATGACTACCAGACAGACTCGTAGAATTGCTGCCTCCAGCTCTGCTGCAGCAGTCAGCACACCCAGCCACAGTGCCATCCCAAACCACTTCGCTTCCACTGACTCCTCCGGCAGATACTACCGCTCCTTCCAGAAGAGGGAGATGTGGGAAGAACGAGGGTTTCTTTACACCAAACGCACGGAAGACCTCGGTTTCGAACATTTCATTGTATAAAAAATCAAGGCCCTCAAATGGCAGATGTTTGCTGCCCAGCCAGAAGAGATGAACGTCACGTTGGTCTGGGAATTTTATGCTGCCGTCGACAGCAAGGATTCCATAACCGTGACAGTGCGAGGTAAAGAACTTACTTTCAAACATGCTTACATCAACACCCTTTATGGCATCTATGTCAGCTAAAAGGAGAACGGACACAAGAGATTCGTCAACAGTCTGTCGCCGGCAGATTATGACGCGGTGATGGAATAGTTAACGGATGAGGGAACCGAATGGAACACCGACCCAAAGCATCGATGGACGGTGAAAAGAAATCAACTAACTCCCGAGGCCAAACTATAGAACCACTTTGTGAAGAAGAGGATCATGCCATCCTCCCATAACAGCACGGTCGACCAACCCAAGTTAGCACTTGTCCATTCAATTTTGAATGAAAGATCCATAAATGTCGGCTATACATAAGAGAGGGAATTTTGGAATGTGCTCTCCGACCATCGAGACCTCTTGTCTTCCCGTACCTCATCACCGAAATTTGTCGAGGCCACAACGTCCCAGAAATTGCCGAAGATTTCAAAGTCCGAGGGAAAGGGTGGACGGAGCATAACATCTTCAGCCTCATGGAGCTGAAAGCAGCCACCCCATTGTCCTTCTTCAACCCATCTGCCACGGCAGAGCAGACGACAGACCCCAGCCACGCAGAACCGGCCGCAGCAGAGCAGCAGCAGCCAACGGCAGCATCCCCTCCACTTGACACCTCCACCCAGATTCTGTCAACTCTCAACAGGATCGAGGAAAGGCAACTTGGTTTGATGAGCTTCGTAAGGGACTTCACGGCAGCCACGGTACATTTTATTCATAATGATTTAATTTTTGCAAATGTACCATTCCCTACCTTTCCAGAACAATATTTTGCTGCTCCCACACCTACTCCCACTCCTGCTCCCACACCAAAGACCCCATCTGCTGCATCCACTCCTACTCCGGCCGCGACAAATGAAAGGGGTAGCCAACCTACTAGTACCAGGGGTGAGAAAAGAAAGGAGCCCATGCCAGAACTCAACGATGACTACTTCGAAGAGTTCTCCTCTTCATCCGTCTTGCAAGACTCTGACGGGGAGCCCTCTATTGCTCGAAACCTCTCCAAGGAGTTCACTCCGATGAAGAGATAGAAGACCAACACAGCTGGTGAAGGACCCTTCGGTCAGGCCAAGTCTGCTAGCAGCAGCAGCTCCGAAGATGAGGTGCAAGTGCTGGACAAGCTACCCCAAATCTCACCTACCCGTATCCAACCGCCAAGGGAAGCCAAAAAGAAGACAACCTCTACCTCTCCAAATCCTCTGCCGGCACCTGCTATGAAATTCTCTGCCCACCAGCAGCTACAGATCAGTAGCAGCAGCGACGACAACTCCTCAAATTAAGTTTCTATCTTATTTTTGCTGTCTTGCTCTTTTATTTATCTTGTTATGTATTTTTCTTTTTTTATCATCCATGTCATCATGCATTGAGGGCAATGCAACCCTCGAGTTTGGGGTGGCATCCCTCCAATAATGAAGTGTCTTTTGTGTCTTAAAACTGTGTCTAAGTATTAGTTATTATTCAGTTTATTTTTGTCAAAAAAATTGGCTTAAGTCTTTGAATTGAACTTACCTGCCGCAACATATTCTGTCGTGGCAGTACCTTTAGGATATTTTTAGGAATAGTTTAGAGCCTTGCTATAGTTCTGATCTTTAAACACCCTTTGTGACTCTTATGTTGTCTAGACTTCTACTGGTAAACTAGAGTAGGAAAGCTTAACACTTGAAGCTGCCCCTAGAGGTGCCTAACACTGGCTCTAGGAAAAGAAAATAAGAAAATTGAGACTCAATACCCCTAGAGGTGCCTAAAACCGGCTCTAGGAAGTTAGCTAGAGGTGCCCGAAAATAGGCTCTAGTCAACTTAAAATAAGGAAAGAACATCGAGTCTAATTCAGAAAAACTAAAGATGCTTAAGAATTGCCTCCAAGAAAAGAAAAAGTGGCATAAAAATTCAAGTAAGTAGCTTAACTATTCTAGTAAACTAAAAGAGTCTAGGCACATATTTGTTCACAAAACATGCACACACTACACGAGACCTATAGCATGGTTCTGAATAAATCCAGAATTGTCCGACAAGGTGTTGTTCGTGATAGGGCATGTGAGGTAGGTAATGAAAAGTTCCCTGAATTAAGCCAAACAAAAAAAATATTTTAGTTAGGTCATATTTGCTTGAGGGCAAGCAAGAACTTGAGTTTGGGGATGTGTTGAGTGTGTAAAAGTTCTATATTTTACCCCTTATTTAACCCATATTTCTGCTGCATTCAAGCATAATTCATTGCATTTAGGTAAGGTTTCACATATACATCACATTTAGATAAAATGGCACATTTGCTACTGATTATGGCTACTTTTGTAGGTATCTGCTGTAACAGACTCAGGACAGCGAAGGAACAGAGCTGGAAAATAGAACTGGAGTCGAGAAGGAGGACGTTGTCGTGGCAGCCATGACGACATCATTGGTGAAGGGAAAAGTAAAGTGGAGCTCGACAGATAGAGGAATTTAAGCCGGTCTGTTGTGGACCACTCCGATATATTTCTGAGCCCTAGATCAGAATGAAGGCCAAGCCCAAAGTTCAAGGAAGAAACCTGTGAAACCTATGTTTGATTTTGATATAATTAAATCTTTAAGGATCAAATTGAAAAACTTAAAATTGTTTTATAAGTCACTTAATAAGTTTTAAATCACCACCACTTTAAAACTGATTTGAAAAACTCAAACTCAAAATATTTTCTAAGTGTTCCAAGGCCAAACTATTGAAAACCGTCCAGGTGTATCGATACGCTTCCAGCCGTATCGATACCTTTTCTACAATGTTGGCTACTGGAGTAATTCGTTTCGATACGCCCGTAACCGTATCGAAACACCGTATCGAAACAGATTCAATCTGTATCGATACGATCCTTTGTAAAGTCTGAAAGAGTTTGAATGGTGTACCGATACGGCTCCACCCGTATCGATACGGTTTTAACGAATTTTTAATTCAGATCGTTTTAAATGCTTTTGACCGTTGGTGTCAGTTGTTAGGTAACCAAATTTCAAATTGGCAGTTGACCCGTATCGATACGGTAAACCCTCATATCGAAACGGAAACTTCCAGTGAGCTAAGTCGAGAAAAAGGTATCGATACGGTCTCATCCGTTTCGATACCCCGTATCGATACGCCTACGTGCGTTTCGATACCCCTTATTTATTATGTACAACAACTCTTTCTTTTTTGAGACAGGTATCGATACGGCTTCCCGAGTACCGATATGGATAGCTGCAGAAGTGCATTTATGGTGGTAAGAGAGGGTTCCAACGGCTCTATTCAATTCCCCAACCACCCAAACGGCTAGAATTAATAGAGGAGGTATAAATTGAAGCTCTTTGAAGGCTAGCAACAACTATTGCATCAAAGACAAACATTCAAGCAAAAATCCAACCTCAAGTGTGCTAAATTTCCAATCTCTTGTAATTCCCAAATTGTGCTGTATCCAATTCTTATTCTATCTTCAAATTTGGGTTGAGTGTTGTACTTCTAGGGACAAATTTATATTTGAGAGATATACTTCTTGTCCAATTTCTTCTTTGATTATTGGTGAGGGTTTGGTCAAATTTTGGGTAGAAAATTTGACCGGTTGTGTAAAGGTTATCTCCTAAGCCTTGAAAAGGGGAAGAACAAATAGTGAATTGTTGAAATCCTTAGTGGTAGCTAAGGTAGTGGATGTAGAGTTCATTTGGAACTTGAACCACTCTAAAATCCCTTGTTCTTCATTTTTAAATTGCCCTTTCACTCCACAAAGTTTTTAAATCCCAATTCACCCCCCTCTTGGTCTTGATCATTCAATCGATCCACTCAACAAAACCCAAAGTAAGAAAAGAGGACGAATTAAAGACATCTACTCTGAAGATTTAGTCTTTAATAGAGTTGTACTTTAATTTAAACTTGTACTCTTACCTTATTAGAAAACTTGAACCCAAGGCCTATATAAAGGCATGTAATTCGACCTAGGGAAGGATATCTCATTCTCTAACCGTCTTCCCAAAAACCCTTGTCGTTTTCCCCCTCTCATCATGTTCTAAACTTCCCCTAGGGCTAAGGGTTGATTCTGTAAAGTAGTTGCAAGGATTGTACTGTTTTTAGGAATTTTCTGTTCATTGAATAAAACTTCAAGTTTGCTTATTCTGGCTTTCAAACATCTTTCTAGAGTATCGGGTGAGCATTGTGAGATTATCTATTTACTTAATATCGGGAGAGTTAAGTATACGAAAGGAACAAGTGCGGGTTCTCCAGTTTATGGTTGAACTATCTCGGACCTAGGGATAGGACAAGGTTAAGTAGCTAAGGAAGAATTCAACAACATCGGTGTTCATCATTCGATTCACGCCGGGAGGTATCATCCAAGACGTGTTCATCGACAGTAATTGGACCTAGGGATAGGACAAGTCACAGCAGGGATTCTTGCCAAGCTTGAAGTACAGAGTTGTGTAATCCCTGCCGCGACAACAACAGACTGCTGTCGCGACAGGGACGACGATAGAACAAGAATTTCTTATACAGTGCAACACCTGCACTACTGAGCAGATCAATACCGGCCTATTTCTTAACCCTGAATCTTTTATCTTTTTATATTCAGTATTCTCCAATATTATTTCCCAACAATTTAAACTCTCTTCTTCCTCTCTTGTGCAACAATTCGAGGATAAAGCTATTTCCAGTCCCTGTGGATTCGACATCCGATACTTCATGTATCACTTTACTACTTGCGTCGTGTACACTTGCACTCTATTGCAATAGACTATTTTACACGCAACACAAATCCTCAATCCTGGGCAACAAATATTTGTTCTTGATTGTTACTTTATTCAATTGCCGATAATCAATACAAATCCTCATGGTTCCATCATTCTTCTTTACGAACAAAACAGGAGCGCCCTAGGGAGACGTGCTGGGTCGAATAAATCACTTATCTCTGAGTTCTTGAATTTGCTTCTTAAGTTCCTTTAACTCGATCGGTGCCATACGATAAGGCGTAATAGACATCGGATTTGTTCCAGGCTGGAATTCAATTCCAAATTCCACTTCTCTAGTCTGGGGAAGATCAGGGAGTTCCTTAGGAAAAACATCAACGAATTTAGAAACAATTGGCATTTCCGGTAAACCGAAGTCAATTTGATCTTGTAAAACCATAGAAGAAAAAAATAGAGATAGACTTTTTATCAATCAAGAGTATAGATTCTTTTCCTAAACCCCGAAGGTATAATCTTTTATTTTGAAAATCTACCCAGACTTCGTGTTTACTCAACCAATCTAATCCCAAAATTAAATTAAATTCACAAGTTGGTAATATGTATAGGTCAAGAAGAAAGGGTATGTTTCGAATGGTAAGAGGACAATTCCTACAAATCAATTCTTTTTCCAGAAGTTCCTCCTAAAGGATTTGACACTAATAGGTTGGTTCGAACCAGTTCAAACTTTAAGCTCAATTTTTCTATCAAATTTGCACATAGAAAAGAATGTGTAGATCCCGAGTCTATCAAGGCATAAACATATATTGAGTTTAGTTCAACGCTACCTGCAATGACATTGGGAGATTCTTCGTCTTCCCTTCCCCGAATGTGATACATACGACCAGGTGCTCGAGATTCTTGGTGTGTATAAGCAGGGGCATTCGAATGATTTCCCTTATTTTTTGCCATGATTTCCCGATTGAGTCTTATTAAGGCTTTTTCCTCGATTGGATAGAGCTGAACTCTAATTTGCAGTAGATCGAGCTGGAGCCCTATTTTGAATTTTGGGACAATCTTTGATGAAGTGATCGACACCACCACAAGCATAATATAAATTGGATTGAGATCGACACTGGCCAAAATGAAGTTTATGGCAAAATTCACAAATGGGGACCTTCCCGGTATTTCCTATGCTATTTACAGAGATTACTAGAACTGAAGACTTGTTAACTGATTGAGGCCTCGGTGTAAAATTACTTCTCAGTGTATGAGTGTATGTCGATGAGCTTTCCCTATGATGCTTGGTTTTCTTTTACTGCCAACTAGGTTTGTCGTCTCGCTTCTGTTTCTTGACGTTTCGATTCCCGACCTTCCTTCTTTTTGCAGCTTTCATCTTCGCCTCAGTTGCGATGGCTCGATTAACAAGATTTTGGAAGTCATTAATTCCCAAGGTTGTAAAGATCGAGCGCAATTCCTCATTCAAGCTGTCAATGAACATTCGGTATTTATTAGCTTCGGTTTTAATGTATTCCAAGCCATACTTGCAGTACTTGCAAAATTCAGCCACATACTGTTCAATGGATTTGTTAACTTGCTTGAGATGCAAGAAACGTTTCCGGCGTTCAGCTAAATACTGCTCACTAATATACTTCTTTTTGAACTCCTCTACGAAGAATTTCCACGTGACATCTTCTGCAGGAGCAGTCAGAATAGTGGTTTCCCACCAGCTCATTGCTTCATCTGCTAGCAAGGCTACAACACACTCCAATTTGTGTTCATCCGAGCATTGGAATTGTTTGGTCACCACCTTGGTTGTATTTTCCAACCAGTATTCAGCGTCATCTAGTTTTTCATTATTTACACCCGAGAAAGTATAAGCTCCATGCAGGGTCAATTTGTCAATAGGAGCTCGATTCGGTACAGTGATTGAGGGACTGGAAGAATGATCCTGTTGAGATTGAACCGGAATTTGAACTTGAATCATCTCTTGTGGTCTAGTTTGTTGTACTGGAGCTCGAGATTGAGACGTTTCTGGTGGTTCGTTTCGGATCGGATGATCTCCCATCCTAACACTTCCTCCTTCATTAGAGGAACTCTCAAGACTTTCATTATCCTGAGCATATCTAGGTTCAGGTATTCTATAATTAAGCAAGAGGAAAGGGTTAGGTGAGCAATATATATATATATATACAAGTGATTCTAAAATACGACTCATGGTGGCTTTACTAATGATACATGCAAACTCAATCTAGTTTTAAGATCTAACCTAAAAAGCTCTGATTACCAATTAATGTAACACCCCTCACCATGTTTAGGAGCGAGAGGCTTTCGGAAGCCATTTAAAATAAGATTAACAGAAAAGTGGGCCAAATTAATTTTTTTTTTCTAAATTAAGAAGAACTAAATAATAACCAATTTAACCAAATCCAAAATAGACCTCTTCTATACAACAACTAAAGTTGATTAATAATAATTCTATTCGGTTCTCATCTTTAACATCAAATCAATTAAATTACATAATTAACTTTCCTAACAACGATCCCTTCTCCAATTAACTATTAAAATATTAATTTCAAGTTTTCTATCTAATTCGATTAGTTCACAAGTGATTCAAGTGACTCGTTTTCTTATCTATATACATCTTCTTATACAATTCGAACCCATAGTGGCAAAAGGTACAACAATTTCACTAAACTTCCAAAGATCATGCTTGTTTTATTTATTACCATATGATCTCAAAACAAGAGGCATACATGACTATAATTTATGTTTATATCCCTATCATATATACATAAAAAAGCGGGTTACATGCCTCTACACAAACACCATGGGAATAACATTTACAATCACATGGTTTTCAAAAAGAAAGTCCACATTCTACCATTCAATACACACATCTTAAATAGAGTTTAAGGACAATCATGATGCAAAAGACCAAGACCACAATGCAAGATCCTAAGCCACCCACTATCATTAAAACATAACCAAAGCATGACATACTTTCAATCTTCCTTCACTTGTATATATATAGCTCCAAGGATTCGGAATCTCTAACCGATCATTCTTGAATTTTGGGAAGAAAAAAACAAGAGGTGATAAGTACATAGAAGTACTTAGTGAGGTAATGCTACTTTTCAATTTCAAGTTTAACTTAAAGATGATCAAACAATACATGTAGGTACATCAATCGGATATTCCATGTCAAGAATAAGTAAATTACACCATTAGATTTCTACTCCTATGGCTAAACATGCTCGAATCAACTTAAACAATCAAGATAATTCCATTTAAAATTCACACAATTTACCATCAATTTTCAATTTGATTCGCACCATATTCATGATAACAACTCACTGCATAGCTTTCAATAAATTAACCAACTCAATTGATCACATATTTCTTAGAATTAAGTTCAGCCTTGGTACTAGTTAATTCAAAGGTAAACGAGTCACATATTTCAAGTAGATACGTTAAGTATCCGAAACAAAAAGGTGTCTTCTACACCCAACCAAGTCGATACACATGGTATCTATCAAGACAATGCCCTAGGCATCTGAAAAGAGATAATTACATCATTATCAAGACGATACACTTGGTACTTTAGCAAGTCGAGCTCTAGACTCTAGGCATGCCATACTACCTAGGAATAACTAGAACTAAGGTCTTTGTTTCACACTCTTTAATTCGATCTTTAAACAATTGAAGAGAAAACATTGCAAGCAATAGAAATTAACCATCATAAAACCATACTACTAATCGATTCGATCAATTAAATGCTCACTTTCCATTACACTCTTTGCCTTCTAAATTATAACATACCAAAATACACAATGCATAATATAATCCATGTATCAATTAATAATCTAAGGTAACAATACAAGTCTAATCGAAATCATATATATATATATATATTGATATAAATTCATACCATTTGATTAATATCCATATTAATTCACGAATTTCTTAAATTTGAAGATCAATTTCCTAGCCTTCATATGTATTTATCAACTTCACACCTTATCATCCACAAATACCATTTGTTGTGCAATTATTCTTGTTAATTAGAGCATTCCAACAATCATGAAATCACACAAATACCATTCCAATCATCCACAAGTTTCAATCAGAGTATACAATTGTTGATTTAAGTTATTCTTCCCTAGTTACCAAATATATGTTAATCCAGTTTCATAATTGAGACAATTTATCATGGAAATTTTTTGTTAGAACCTAAGTTCCAACCCTAGGGAGAATTACACTCACAACATTCCTAGCTATTCTTGGATTTGGAGGCCTTTCAGTGAGTCCTTCTTTCCTATTGAGGTGCCTTCTCCGAAACCTTCCTTCCTTTGCTCTAGTCCAATGCATTCCAAACAATAAACATAGGTTAATATCTTCTTTTAGAAGACAATTCTTAAATTTGTAAGCATAAAAGGGTATATAATTAAGCTATGCACTATTTCGGACAATTTGCAACTCCCTATATTGGTTGGCTTATAACTTTTTATCCGTAAGTCGGAATTTTGATTATCATATATCGTTAGAAAGCATACATAACCAACTTTAAGACCATATAAAGTGTATACTCTAATTACTATCCAATTAAAACAGTTTATTCACTAAAATTAAGCCAAAAATAGTATTTTAAAATTGTTCTCAATTTTAAAGGCATACTAAATTGGTTCAATCAATGCAATTCCTTTGCTAATTCAACTAATTCATGCTTAGGGTACAACATTCCTTCTTTTATTTGAATTCCTCGGTTGAAATTAGCCTCAATGAATTCATCTAAGTCCTTCAATTTACTCTTTTTTCCAGAACAGTCATTATTAGCCTATTTTACAACTAACACACTTAATTAACGTAATTCCATTGTTATTTAATCATTTAATTTCTTCTTATATCCACTACTATTAACTTTTTACTCAATCTCAATATTTCCAGCTTCCAATTTACCAATTTAACTATCAATTTTTCAATTCGGCTATTCTAGTCCCTATACTTTCCATTTTTCCTAATTTGAGCTCTTAGCTTCGATCAAACCTCAAATTTGCTATTCCCATTATCTTTTTACTCAAATAGCATTTTTATTATTTAGAATACATCTCCCTAAATGATTTATTCCTACATAAAATTTTCTAATTTCGATTATAAGTCCTTCAATTTTACAAGACTTCCATAATCCATAATACTAAGGAAATACTTAAATTTTGCTCTAAGGTTCGGTTAATCCCAATTTTTACTAACCATTATGACAAGATCCTACACTTCTATTACCAATCCTTGAATTATTCTAACCAATTTCCCACCTCAAGGTTCGAATCAATTAATAATCCAACCAATACTTACAATTCCATAATCAAAAGTTAATATAGAATGTAGCTTGGAGCAAGGAACTCACCAAGCTTTTTCTTTAAATATTTCCTAGCCAAAATGAACTTCACGCAAGAGATATATGGAGATTCGCCATGGATTTTCAGCCAAGCTCCAACTCTTCTCTCTCACGGTTGCTTAGCCGGTTAGGACAAGTTGTCATTCACCAAGCCTTGGGTAGGACTAATTTGCCCTCCTAATTGACTCATAAGTTGTAAGATAGTGGAGGGGCAATTTGGGTAGTTCAAGTTTTGTGACATACAAGTACCTCTAAGTTAATTTTACTCAATTAGCTCCTACTTTATCCTATTCGGCAATTTTCCAATTATTCAATTTGGTCCCTATTGCCCGAATTACCAAGTAGTTTATCATTTTGTTTAACATTGTTATTAGTTATTAAGTCCACTTATCACTTAGGTACATTTGAGGGTATTACAGTTCTCTCTTCCTTAAAAGAAGAATTCGTCCTCAAATTCTTACCTGTTGAACAAATGAGGATATTGTTCTTTCATTGTATCCTGGGTTCCCAGGTCGCTTCTTCCATCTTATGGTTTCTCCACAAGACTTTCACTAAGACAACATTCTTGTTTCGAAGTATTTTAACTTCTCTATCAAGAATTTGGACTGGCTCTTCTTCATATGATAGATCGGGATTTAATTCCACTTCTTCTGGTTCCAAGACGTGGGATGGATCAGATCAGAATTTCTGTAACATTGAGACATGGAAGACTTTATGAATTTTATCGAACTCACAAGGGAGTGCTAGCCGATAAGCCATTGGACCAATTCTTTCTGCTACTTCGAAGGGTCCGATAAATCGAGGACTGAGCTTTCCTCTTTTACCAAATCTAAAAACTTTCTTCTAAGAAGATACTTTCAGAAATACTTTATCCCCAATATTATGCTGGACTTCTCTTCGCTTTAAATCAGCATAGGCTTTTTGTCTATCAAAGGCTTGTTTCATTCTGTTATGAATAATTTGTTTAAAATGGGAATTTCTTTTTAAGAATTTGTGTTTTGGAAAGCGGTAAAAACTTGTAGTCGCCACCAGCCACTAAGGTAGGTCGGACACCACAAAACCAGAGATTCGATTTAAAAAGGGTTCGGGAGTTGGTTACGTGTGGGGAATGATTAGCACCCCCATCACGCCCGGAAATCGGTACCAAAATACTCGTTTCCTTTAATCAATAGAAATTATTTAAGATTTAAAGTGAATTTAATTTGATGTTCTTAACTGAAAATTTGACTTAAATGGTACGGGCTTTATCAAGTTGTGGCTTTAGAATTGGTTGAGCATTTAATTAAAAAGGATGAGGGTACATCGGACCAAAGACTAAACCGACATCATATAAGTTTGACTGCCGTGTTAGTTTAGGGTTCAGATCTCGTATGTTACCTTTATGCATGATGCAAGCAGATAAAGTATGATGTCATGGTCTTTCCATTTTTAATTATTACATACCTAGAGACGGTGAAAATAACCCAAATATTTGGTCTATATCCATTTAGCTCGGACTGTTTTGACACAAATACAGGGGTTAATAAATACCTCTCTCTTGTATATTTTAAATTAATTAATTATCATACCAAATCATTACCGGTTTCACGAATGACAAATATAAGATGCATGTCACGGAAAAGCTTGAAGGTAAACACACAAAAGCCCACCCGAGGTTGTATCCTAAAGGGCTCGAATTACGGGAGATCGATTAGTGATCTAATTAGATTAGGTGATTCTAATTTTACCCTAAATTATTTACGTCATAAAAATTAGAAGACCTTAAAATATTATGAATTATCTTACGTTTTAGCCATCTAAATTAGATGTTAATTTTATCTTAAAAGATTAAGAAATAGCTTAACCGATTTAATGGGCTTAATATCCATCCTAATAAGGCAAGGATGAATTTAAGCTAATTAAACTGGTTAAAACCCTAAACTTGTTTTAGGCTCTAAACCTAAACTGACCTAATTGTACGGAACGTGCCCCTATGAGGCGGGCACACAATTCGACACAAATAAATCGATTAAACTAAGCACCAAAAGAACCAAATTAACTAGCCCAAGCCCACCTAAGCTAAGCAAGACCCAAACCTAACTCTAACAACCTAAATCCCTAATGCCCAAAGCCCAAACTAAAAAGATACAAAAAAAACACATATTAGCAATATATATCAATTACACAAATCAACATTCCATCCGTTTACCAATTTATTACACACGTTTTAAGTAAATGCCCATGACACGTGTATACATTGTATAAAAACATATTTGTCGTTTTTAGCGCATTTCTCATAAAAACATATACTTATACAAAACCATATATCATACTAAAAACATTCCATTAAAATATTAAGTTACATTAAGGATCCAAATGTTACATTATGCCATATTGTATTAAGAAACCTTAAATTACACATTTTAGGTCATACAAATTTTATATTAAAAAAATTTGTAAAGCTCATTCCACATACAAAACCACAACATGCAATTCATTACTAAACAAAGCCATAATCACACATAACATACATTCCACATACATAACATAAATAAGAGCAAAAACATGACTAAAATTAAAGAAATCAAAAACAATGGCTAAATTGAAAATGCATGAAAAAAAGAAAAAACTGCGATAAGGACCAAAATTGAAACCGACACAAACTAGGGGGAGGAGACGGACAATTGGATTACTGTGAGACTAGACTCATGACGAAATTGCAAAGGAAAACAAAACCCTAAGGACCTAGGACGCAATTTGAGGATGCAGAAACCCTTAATGCGCGAAAGGCGCGACACGGAGGGACTATAGACTGATTAAACCCAAACCTAAAACCTAAAAACGCTATAAAACTCTCCCTTAGCCGAAATGAGCCCCCTTTTGCTGCTCAAAAACTTAGACCCTTTATACCTCTCTGACCTAAACGCTTAAAACACCGTCCGACGTTAATCACCGACCGGCAGACTCGAAAACGACACTAAAAATGCCCCTTTCTTTGTTTTGAAAACCCTAGACGACATCGGACCCAAAAATGCAAACCCTCACCTTCGTCCTAAAAAAAGAAACCCAAGACCCTTTTTTCGAATCGAAAACAGAAGCGAAGAACCCTTTTCTTTGATTCAAAAACCCAAAGCGATCCAGTTTTTGGTTATTGTTCCCTCCAACTCACCATGCACAGCCTCTGGAAGGTCGGGAGGTTTATCGTCGATGAGGGAAAGCGAACCGACGCGAAGTTAAAAAACAAAACCCTAACTCTTTTATATAATATGCTTTGAAACGAAAAAGAGAGAGGAGAATATACCTTTTAAATTCTCTGTTTTCTCTTTGTATTGATCTATGAAAATTCCCCGTTTCTAACTTCTGGTTTACATTGTGTGTTTCAGCTTTTTATAGTCCGAAATTACATTATTTGAATTACATAAAATTGGAATGAAAAAAATGCTATTGGTTGCTCTTGTCTATTTTGACCATATTCATGCCCTCTAATTTTGTACATTTCTATTATTCTTGTTTTTGTTTGCATGTACTGGCTGTGAGGAGGGGACCAGAGAGAGCTGCGGGAATGACACGGCTTCGAGGCCAAGCCTCTGACGTGGATGTCTCAGCCGCCGATAGATATTTGAGTGGTCATGGTAGGGAGCCGAATAGGCTTGAATGGCGCGCAGCTTCGACCGGACAACTGAAGTGTTCGGGGTGTGGTTTGCACGCGCACGTGGAGAAGGCGGGCAGGCGCGCGTGAGGTCGTGTGGGACTCCGACGTGAGATGCATGCGCGACTGGAGAAGCGAAACGACTCGCGCGTGGCCGTCACGTGCGCGTATTGGAAGCTGAAGGGTCATTCGTTCCTGATCTTGGCCGTCCGTTTCCATCTTGATCCAAGGGCTGGGATTAGGGCGGTTGCAAGGATAAAAATATCATATTAGGGTTTTTTTTCATCTAGGGCTAGGGCAAATTTGGGCTTTTGTATTATTATTTATTATTTGTAAATGGACTGTAATAAGATACTTGGGCTTTATTCTAGATGGATTAGTACACACATATATATATATATATAATTTCTTTCTTTTTCAGCTTAATATTAATATAATAATAATAATAATAATAATAATAATAATTATAATAATAATAATAATAATAATAATAATAATAATAATAGTCATAATAAGAATAATAATAATACTGATAATAATAATGCTACTAATATAATAATAATAATAATAATAATAACATATGATAGCAATGTAATAATAATGATAACGATAATAATAAGATAATATCAATAATAAAAAGGATAAGAAGATGACATACCATGTTAGTAGTGTTTAGGGGTTTTTCAAATAAATGATATAATAATAGATATAATACTAATAATAGTATTTTTTTGCTTTTAGATTTTAATAACAACCACTTACATTTATATAGTTAAAAAATTAAACAACAGCTCATATAAGCCCATTATTATAAAATAAAAAGAGTACATCGGACAAAATTAGTGATTACAATTGGTAGTAGAGAACAAAATTGTTGCTATGGCATTCTATTTAGTTCAAAGATAGCCTGTGAATAATTTATGATGCCTAATGACGAATATTGATAGGCTTGGATTTAACGGAATGATATACAACTAGTTGAGATTTGTAGAATTGACTTCGGGTTTAGTATAATAATCGTAAAAGAATATTACACAATTGCTTTCTCTCTATACTTAAAATGGTTAGAAAAATTTCTAAGGAAGAACTCTAGTAAACCCTAGCATGGAAACTCTAACGAACTTAATTCAAATAGACTCCCATGTACGTTAATGCTTTAAAGTAAATGAATAAATGCTGCGACATATATGCAGAAGGATACTCCTCTGTGCATTTCAGTTTAAAAAAAGAATAAATGGCTGAAGAAGCACACGAGTGAATGAAAGTTGTCACGGGATGACTCTACCTACTAGCTCGGGGATGAGAGGTATGCTCCCTGCTCATCTAGAGTTAAGGACGGTAGGTGTGATGAGCTGACACCTTTCGTAGCAGTCCCCCTTTTTGAATTTTAGGAAGTCTGAACACTATGAGTAAAAATAGAGCGACCATAGCTAAGGCATGACTAGAGAGCTTCCTTAAAAACTTCTCTTAAGCGAATTAAGCATAGGTTGAGAGCAATTTCGCACACACACACATGCATTCTATCCTTAATAAAAATTCTTAAAAATCTCAAGTGTAGTTGTTCTTAACTGTTGCATGTAGCTTTTCTGAAGGCTGAATGTAATGCCCGGGTTTGGGGGTCGGGTGAAAATAATATTAAAATAATGTTTCGGGTTTTCCCTTTTCGTTTAAAATTTATTTAATATGTTGGACCCAATTTTAATTTAAAACCCAAAATTTCATGGATTTTAGAATAGTGAAAGATGGCCATTTTTAATTAATGGCATTCTTGTAATTATAAGGTCTTTGAAAAATAAAACCCCTTTTATTTTAAAACACCCATTTTATCATCTTCTTCCCCTTCCTCTTCCCATTTCCACGACAAAACACCCCCTCCCCCTTGAGTTACTATTCCATCACCCTTCTTCCTCATCCTTGAAGGTTTTTGAGAGGTAAAACGCATTTTTGAGTTGTCTTCATTATTCTCTACATATCTATACCTTTAGTTTTCATTAAAACCCATGATTTTACGTTTTGAAGTTTTGAAGTTTTGGATTAAAAATGTGAACTTTGTCAGCTTTAACTCAAGTTTTTGATTTTTGATATTAGATAACTTATTTGCTATCTAAAAGGTCCAACATAACTAGTTTTTACAAGGTTTTACAATGATTCACGAATTTGGGTTTTAGGGAGGTTTTAGAGGGGTTTAAGGTTGGTTTTTTGGGCTGTTTTGGGTGAAATGTTGAGGGTTGATGGTTAGACTATGTTTGAGGGTTGTTTTGGGTGTATTAGATGGCACTTGGGAGGTTGGAAACATGGTTTTCTGGTTTGGCTTTTAGGCAGCTCGAAAAAGGCACTTATGGGGTTGTCTTTACCTTGAATTCATGTGTTTTGTGCTTTGTTTGTATTTGGGTTTGCTACAGTGATTTGTGGACTGAGTTGTGGTTGTTTTGATTGTGTTGGGATGTTTAGAAGCAATGAATTGTGGTTGTTTTGATTGTCTCGGGAACGAATCCGGAACCGTTGGGAGCTTGATCAGCTAGAGTTGTTGAGCTTGGATTAGTCGGTGAGTGGTTAATGTTTTCAACTCGGTTTAATTGGTTTCAAATGTTGGTTCAAGCATGTAGACCTAGGTTGGTCTTGGTAAACCCACCTAGAGTTGGGATTAGAGTGGTAGCCTAATCTCAAGCTTAGTTTAGGAGACCTTTGGTTGAACTTCTAAATGTTGACATGCCTCTTGATTCATTACTAATTGTGTCTAATGTGGTTATGTACATTGTGATATACATGTGTGTTGAGGCATGATATTGATGCATTGTTATATGCATGTGGTTGTGGAATGTGGTTTGTGCATGATGGTAAACCATGGTGAGTACTTGCTAAGCACGGAAATTTGGTAAGAAAGTTGTGAGGTTGATTAATGAAATGTGTTAGTATTGGCACTAGTATGCTTGGGTACAATGATCGATCATTAGGATGTTAGTGTGCACATGAGAGTCGAAATGCGCGCGTGGTCTTGGTGATGGTAGTCATCAAGATGGAGTACGGGTTCGCCCGTAAATCTTCTTTTATATGTTAGTCGGTGATAAGTGTAATCCCATCGACTGGGCGTGAGGATGAGTGGAATCCCCTCCGTGTGTAACAGCGATGCGTGTAATCCCACCGTAAGGTAATGGTTGTGTTGTTGGATGTGAGTTCCAACGGTTATCTGCGTATTCGGGTCATAGCTAGGTGCCAATACAGATTGTTGAATGTGTAGCCAATACGTTTGATATATGTGTTCCATATGTTGTGATTATGGACTTGTTGAGCATGGCATGATATTGACATTGTGTTCATGCATCATTTATATTTGACTCTTGTGGTTTCAAAGGTAAGAACTCATGCATTCTACCTTGGTTGTGTTGCTCGTGCTTGGACCCTGCATTGTCGAGGTTTGTTTTATGAGCTTACCCTCACTAAGCTTTATGCTTACGCTCTCTTTTGTTCGACAATGCAGATCCTTAGTTCGTAGGTTGCTTGCACAAGGAGAGGGCCTCCAAGTGTGCTAATTGAGCTTTTGATATCATCAAGTATGAATTTCTAAGTTATGGATGTAATAGACAAGCAATGGGTTTTGAGTGTTTGGATTTATGTTGTTGTTGGTGTTAGGAGCATGTTAGACTCCTTGTTGATGTTATGGTATGGCTTGTGGATGCCTTGTTTTGGATTGTAAACCATGTTTATGTTGCTTACCTTGAATGCTTATGTGTTGTTGGCTCTAAGGCATGAAACCTTAAAAGGCTATGTATGCTCTTTTGTGGTGAATGCATGATCTTTTAAATGGATGCCCTTATCATGTATCTTTGTGTGTTCAAGCATGTTTGTAATAGGGTGTATGACTCTAGAGTTGTGTTTGCATGTTGTGTTTGATTCTTGAAGTCATTGAGGGCGTTTGGGATCGTTTAGAGATGTTTAAATCTGATTTTGGAAACTCACAGACTGCAGGTGTTTCAGAACGTGTTGTGTTGTTTCGGAACGGGTGTGGTTCCAGGGCCACCCGTATCGGAACACGTTTCGGTACGGTTTGGCTACTGTGAGCCCCTGTTCCAATACGAGTCTCGAAACACTTTGGCCCCTGTGAATGCCAGTTCCAGAACGCATTTTGGAACGCCTAGGCGAAATGGGACCCTATTCCAAAACGAGGTGGATGGGTTTCGGTAAGGGTGTCTAGATTTTTAAACTGGAGCCTGTGTTTCGAAACGGGCAAAACCTGTTTCGAAACACAAGCCTGGAAATGGGTTTTTGACATCTCTAAAGGGTCTCGAGGGTTGGGCTTAGGCCCGGTTTGACGTTGGTCTTCTCGTGAATCTTGTTTCCGCTGTCGCTTCACACATAGGTTTAATTAACGCATTTAGACAAGATAATAATAAATGAAAAAGTTTTCTTTGGTTGTTAACCGAAGTGGAGCCTTAACGGGTTTCGCCTCGGTTATCCCTGTGTAACCCACTCGGACTGATTAGTCGCTCGGACCGGGATGAGGGGGTTACACTGAAGCTTTGCCATATCATTTCTTTGAGTTAAATCGTTGCCATAGTATTTCTTTTGTTCTGTTCTACTTATTTCTTGAGGACAAACAATAGCTTAAGTTTAGGGGTGTGATAACTGCGTAAGTATCCTTGTTTTCATACCTTTTTGCTTTAGCAATTGCCTGCTCTTAAGTTCATGTCATAGCATTTAGGTTACATTTTAGTTCATTTGGGTACAGATTATCTTTTGTTTGGTATGGTGGTGGAAAGGTGCTGCTTGAGGAGGGTGGTTTGGTTGTGTGATGTGCAGGACACAAGAATAAAGTGTGCAGGAAAGCATGAGAGCTGGGAAATGCTATAGCATTTGAGGACTGAATGAACTAGCTGACACGCGAGCTGTAGAAAACACGTGAAGTACAGAAAAGACAGATTTGACATGTGCAACCGCCAGTACCACCTGCAAATTGTCCTCCTTGTCCCCTTGGGCAGAGCATTGTCGATGGATATTCCTTGGGATCACCAAAAGAATCTTTAGGACACCAAACCCTAGGAGCCTTCACTATATAAAGGGTGCAATTCCCTCATTTAAAGAGAGAGGCGAAAAAAAGGTGATAAGCAAGGCTAGGGTTGGAGAGAGAAAGGCAATTTTTCCCTTCTTCTTCCTCAACTTGGTGTCCTCCATCGTTGAAGCTCTAAGGAGTGGCCTCGCCGGCCTCGAGAGAGGTGGCGGGCCTAAGATAGTTCGTGGCAGTCCATGGCGGATCGGGAGTTCTTCTTCTTTTATGTTTGCTTTAGCATTTCTTTATTTCATTTGGGAAGGGTTGTAATGTTTGATGATACATTGAATGTTCACCTAGCCATGAACTGATTTTAAGTCGCTTGGGTTTGATGGATGATTTTTATTTAAGTGTTTTTAATGAATACTAATGATTTTCAGCTTTAATCGTTGTCTATGCTTTGCTTATGTGCTTTCATTTCCTTAAGGTTGTAAGAGCCTTCGAGAGTTGGCCGTTCCTTAGGTGTAGAATCAGGTTGGTAATTGAGAGAGCTAACCTTAGATCCCTATAATCAATGGAGTTGGCTGCTGAGAGGCACAACTCTAACCTTCCTTAGAGATAAGTGATAGGTTTCAACAGCTAAGAAGGGTAGTACTTGAGGGGTAGGGGAGTCTTAAAGGTTTACGCCGAGATGTATTGCCATAGCATTTCTGTCTCCCAGTCTCCTGGCTAGAGATAGTTTAGGGGCATCCTTAGTAAATCATGTCGAGCATAGATGATGGCTGAAGACCTTAGACTGGGTTAAGAGGCTTAGTTTAGTTGTCCAGCAAACCCAACCAGTCATTCCATAGAGAGTTTCACACACGAGTGGAACTATTTGTCATCTGATTCACCTCAACGCTATTTACTCTTTTTGCTACATCATTTCTGATTACTGCTTTGATTGCCTCACCATTACCGATTGCAAAAACAACTTATATTGTATTATACATTGACCGTACACACCTGCAATCCCTATGGAGACGATACTCACTCACACACTGTACTACTTGTTCACTGTGTATAATTGCACTATTTGTGTATCATTTTAGTACACCTCAGCACGCAGACAACATCCTAAGAAGCACACGGCAAATGGAAAGGAAAAAATATAGGATAAGCATTATTTAATTAGTTCCTAGATTGTTCTTTATGTCGGTTAAGAGTAGTACAAATATATGATGGCATAAGTGTAGTGTGTGTAAGTGAATCAAGAAAAGACATAAATGAGTGAAGATTGAAAATTGAGAGAACAAGCTTAGCAAAGCTTTAGAGAGTGAAGTGAGAAACAAAGTCACCAAGTGTGTGCGTGAAAACTAGCGGCAACTAGTGTGAGTCAAAATAATTGTACTTGTGTATTGGTTCGTATTAATAAAATTGTGTGCGTTATAAATTATATTGAATGTCCACCAACACTTCCAACAATATAAACAAACCGCTCAAGCCAACACGGCAAGACCGTCCCTTAAGTGAGACAAGACTCAAATCCTCTTTAAAGCCAGCTCAATGGCAACGAGGCTTTATACAAACCAACACGATCACATCAAGGCTATTATCAAGATAACTCGAATGCAATGCATGTCGTACATTGAGTAATCATTAATCTAATTCGTGACAGAGTCAAAAATCAAAATTATGAGATAAAGTATAATCAATTCTAAAAATGAATGTAAAGTTTAATTGAATTGACGGGTCTAAATAGATAAAAAAATCTCATTATATTTTTTGTAAAAAAAATTTGGGCACAACAGCAACTTACGGGTAGATCAGTCCCTTATCCCGGCACAAAAAAATTCAAATACCATTGAAAAGCATTCTATTACAAAATTTGCTTAAGGCATCAAGACCTTGTGATGTCATTCGAACATAATATTAAATTAAGGCATTAGTATGATGTAACAGATGCATTGTAATGGTTTTATGTTCAGTGTGACACCGCAACCGCAATATAGAAACATGGTAATTTTAATAAAAAAATCATGACGTAACATCTGCAACTAAAATTATATACTATGTATTTGAATATTCTGTAGGGATTTTGTTTCAGATACGAACTTTTGTTGAGGCATTAACATTTAGTATGCCATCGGTAGTGAATTCAAATGCCCATGAACGATAGGAATTCAAAAGTATATGTTCGTAGGGTAATCCAATGTTGTTCACTCAAAACCCTTTTCTTTCCCTTATACTGGCAACAACAGTATCAACCTCTGGGTTGGTTTGTTAGCTACTTGTCATGAACTTATTCTCACAAATCGATCCGTGCGGCGTTAGCAAGCCTCGATGATGCTAACCAGCCTTGATCCCTCACGCAACGCGATAGCTAAACAAGGAACACAAGAGAAGGCAAGAGAGTTTACAAGTAAAGAACTTGTATTAACTAAAGAGAGAAGCTTACAAGAGAGCTTTACAAGTATGCTTAAGTGGCTAACTTCTTGAGTTATTTACAAATGAGAGAGGTGACCCTATTTATAGGCTCACATCTCCTCAAAGGACGGCTAGGATCTGTTTGATCCAACGGCTACGGTTTCGCCTCCCAAAATATCTAAGTTTCCTAGATATATCTAGATAATTCCATACTTATCTAGTTATATCCTAAATAGTCTAAAAGCTCTACCATATTCTAAGGTATTCTAGGTTATTCCGGAGACGTCTGGAGTTGTCCTGAGCCTTCCAAACTTATCCGAGCTTTCCCGACTTGTCCCGAGTCTTCTAGGTTCCTCCGGGTGAGCCTAGATGAGTGTGGAAACTTCTGGAACCCCTCGGATTTGTGTGGAGACGTTTGGAGCTCCCTGGGTCGTTCTAGATCCTTCTTTAAATTAACCTTGGCCTTAAAATCTTCAAGGCATCTCATTTTCCCCTTGTTGGCCCGAGTGCTCTTGGAATGAACTCTTTGGGCGCGCGTTGCGCACCTAGGTGGGGCACCTCAGTGCTTCTCGGTGCACCCTGGCGGGTGTGCCCCTCGGTTGGCTGGGTTGCGACCTGGTAGGGCGTGACATCCTCCCCCACCTGATCTCGCGATGCCCTCGTCGCGTCTTGGTTGAGCTGCTAGGGTGTTGCTGGTATGCCTCATTCGACTCCTAGCTTGCCTCGTCTTCACCCTCGGCTTGACAGCTCGATCCTGGGCCATTGTATCAAGTTGTGCCTTGCCACCAACCCCTTTGATGAAGGCAACAAGACGCTTTCGTAATGGACATGACCTCATCACATGAGGTCCTTCACATAGGTAGCACTTTACCCTTGTGCTAGCCTTTGTCGCAGACTTAGCCTTTGTGTCGCCACGATTCCCTCTCGTGGACTTGACCTTAGTGACGCCACCTGGCTTACTCCGTACAAGCTTGGTCGGTGACTCGGCCTTACCCTTGGCCTTTGAAGATGATGGGTCGCCCTTGTGCTCTACGTCGAGCGTTGATCCTGGCTTAAGTCCCTCGTTGTCTTGTCCCTTGGGGATGGAACTTCCCTCGTTCCTTTTAGTGTCCCCTACTAATTGAAGTGCTGAAATCAGTTGTATGGATCCCATTTGTGCACCCTCATCGCCACTGTCGGTGTCACTACCTTCACGATGCTTGGCAAGGAGTGAACTAAGGGCTTGGCGTTGTGGACATTCCCGCGTCCAGTGGTCACCATCACAAATGAAGCAATCGTTTGGTGGTGACTTTCTCGTTCCTTGGAACACCTTGGACTTATCCTTGTCCTTGCCCTTCCAAGGGGATGAGTCTCGGTGTCTTGGTGAGTGGCCTTCCTGATGGCCCTCCTTGTGATAGCCCTTGTCTCTCCCACTTTTAGCATGACCACCCTTCTCATCCCTCGACTTTAGGGTGGTCTCCTTGTGGCTAGAATAGTCGACAAGGCTCTCGGCCACGACAATTGCATCGGCAAGGGTTTGGACTCCCCTTCGCCTTAGCTCAGCCTTGGCCCAACTCTGGAGACCATCTATGAAGTTGAAGAGCGAGTCTTTCTCGGACAGATCGGGGATCTCGAGCACCAAGCTAGTGAACTCCTTCACGTAGTCATGGATACTCCCCGATTGCTTGAGCCTTCGCAATCGTGCTCTTGCTTCATCCTCGGCATTCTCCGGATAGAATTGTCGTTTAAGCTCCCTTTTGAAATCGGCAAAGGTAGAGATGGTGCACGTACCTCTCTCGACATCGAGACGCCTTCTCCTCCACCAAAGCATGGCGGTGTCGGTGAGGTATAAGGTTGTGGTTTGGAATTTAGAGGCATCCTCTCTGATGCCAACAGCTTCTAGATATTGCTCCAAGCCATACAAGAAGTTGTCTACTTCTTTGGTGTTGCGTGATCCCGAAAACATCTTAGGTTTAGGCACCTCAACCATTCTGGTCTCGTTTGAGGTGCTTGGCCCGGCGGCCATGGCTCGCTTGCACAACGCAAGGTCGCCTTGCAACGACTTTAGTTGAGTATGCATGTCGGAAAGTTCACGTTGGAAAGACTCACGTACCTTTGTGAGCTCTCCCATGAGTGCGTCGCGTACTTCAACCATTTTTGCGCGCAGAGTCTCCTCTATCTTGATCTTCATGGCCCTCACCGCCGTGTGGACCTCGACATCCTCCGCCTCAAGGCCTTCAATCCGCTCTTGAAGGTCGTCCACTTGGGCACCCACGCCCGAAACGCTTTCCTCCACGCGAGTCAAGCGCGACTCAAAGATAGAGATCATGTCTTTGGATTTGGCACGAGGCCTTCCCTCCGCAAGGTCAGCCTTTACTTCATGCCCACCTTGGTCATGCGTGACCTCGGTCTCTGATGGGCTAGCGACTTGGTTCTTGCAGGTCTTGGCCATGCTCCCAACGATCGTAACACGCTCTGATACCAACTGTCACAGACTTATTCTTACATATCGATCTGTGCGGCGTTAGCAAGCCTCGATGAAGCTAACCAACCTTGATCCCTCACCCAACGCGATGGCTAGACAAGGAACACAAGAGAAGAAAAGAGATTTTACAAGTAAAGAACTTGTATTAACTAAGGAGAGAAGCTTACAAGAGAGCTTTACAAGTATGCTTAAGTGGTTAACTTCTTGAGTTATTTACAAATGAAAGGGGTGGCCCTATTTATAGGCTCCCACCTCCTCAATGGACGGCTAGGATCTGTTTGATCCAACGGCTACGGTTTCGCCTCCCAAAATATCTAAGTTACCTAGATATCTCTAGATAATTCCATACTTATCTAGTTATATCCTAAATGGTCTAAAAGCTCTACCATTTTCTAAGGTATTCTAGAATATTCTAGAGACGTCCGGAGTTGTCCTGAGCCTTCCGGACTTATCCCGAGCTTTCCTGACTTGTCCCGAGTCTTCTTGGTTCCTCTGGGTGAGCCTAGATGAGTGTGGAACCTTCTAGAACCCCTCGAATTAGTGTGGAGACGTTTGGAGCTCTTTGGGTCATTCTGGATCCTTCTTTGGATCAACCTTGGCCTTAAAATCTTCAAGGCATCTCATTTTCCCCTTGTTGGCCCGAGTTCTCTTGGATGGAACTCTTTGGGCGCGCGTTGCGCACCTAGGTGCTTCTCGGTGCACCCTGGCGGGCGTGCCCCTCGGTTA
The DNA here is from genome assembly GCA_030270665.1 of Hibiscus trionum. NCBI lineage: Eukaryota > Viridiplantae > Streptophyta > Magnoliopsida > Malvales > Malvaceae > Hibiscus > Hibiscus trionum. The sequence goes on from BSYR01000005.1 coordinate 27,136,484, forward strand.
GCTGGGTTGCGACCTGGTGGGGCGTGACATGCTGCCGGCTTGTCATTCTTTTCTTGCTCATTGTCGTTTTCCTCTCTCGCCGTAGTCCTCTCCGCCAGTGCCATCCCATCCATCACTAAGAGCCTTCTCATTCCCTCCCTCCTCCACCCATCCCTTCTTTTTGGAATAATAAATCTTTCTTGAGATTGTCACGACTCATGTTTTCTTGAGCCCTTAGTCGCTCAAGTACTCAGTAACTCTTTTTTATACATTTGGCTTGAGATTTTTATGTCTTACAAGTAGGAATGGACCGATGAGTGTTAAAAATTTTAACTTTTTTACAATTTTATTAATTATAAAAATTTACACTCCTAGTATAAAATTTTGTGTCCATTTTTATTTATCGGTTCTCTGGGAAGAATAAAATCGGTGTGTCGGATGCAACAAACCATTCATATAATCCGACTTGATGGCTGATGACTGATTGTTAGAGTGTGTAGTTAGCTGCTGAACTTTCTAGTGGAGTATTTGGCTGAACATTCTAGTGGATTTTTAGCCCAGACGTTTCTAGAGAAATTTCATACAGCTGGATTGGAATTCACTAGAGAGTCTGCTGGCCCACTAGGTTGTTAGGCAGTTAGAGTCTCTAGTATAAGTATTGGGTCTTTGGCCCATTCTTTGTAATCTGATTTCATATTTTTTTGAGATGATTAATAAAATAAGTAGCCCGTTTTCCTATTTCTCTATTCTTCTAGGGCTAAATTGATTTCCCCTTTTTCCCTTTCACCTCACCATCTGCTTCCTCATCGTCCTTTCACCGGAGTTTAATTTCTCACCGGAAACTTGTCCGATATGGTATCAGAGCCATCGTTATCGTTCCGATTGTGAGCCGCCGTTGTCATCGCTGGTGTTCTTGTTCCTCCTTCAGTCGCGTCTGCTACGTCGTTCTTCTCCTGTTCTTGTTCCGGTGTTCTTGTGAGCCGCCATCGTTTTTCAGCCAGTATTCTTGTTCTGCCACTACGTTCTTGTCAATTCAATGGTGACTCCAATTGCACCTGCTGATGCTGGTGGAACCGTTCGCGGAAACAAAGATTCAACAGCTCAAATGTTCTCAAACAAACAGGTCAACGTTTGTTTAGACGATTCAAACTACTTGCTCTGGAAACAGCAAGTAATCCTTACAATTCGAGGATTAGGCTTGGAGGAGTTTCTGGATCCAGACTGTCCAAAGCCAGCAAAGGTCATTCAGCGTTCAAATGGTGATCGAGTGGTCAATCCGGAGTATACACAGTTTGTGAAACAAGACAGTTCGTTGGCGTCTTGGCTGCTATCTACGGTAAGCTCCGATGTCCTTCCTCAGTTAGTTGGGGCTGATACATCTGCTGATATTTGGCGTGTAATCACTGGATTGTTCTCGAAGTTGTCCACAACGAAGGTGATGCACCTTCATTGTAAGCTTCGCTCGATGCGGAAAGGAAATCTGCGAATGCGTGAATACACAGTAAAAATCAAGGAAATATGTGATTTATTGTCTCTCTCTGGTCATAAGGTTTCGGATGTGGAACACATAGCCACTATCCTGAACGGTCTACCTCAAGAATTTGCTCCGTTCGTTGCAATTATCACTGCTAGTCGAGAACCGTATTCTGTAGATGGTGTTGTCTCTCTTCTGGTTGATACTGAATCAAGGTTTACTGAAATGATTGAAGCTCCAGTTGGGATCAATTTCACACAGTATCAGTCTAATGAGTTTGCTGGCAGATCTGATTATGCTCGATCGCCGTTTCACTCAGATCGTGGTAGAGGTGGCCGGACGAACTTCAACCGTGGTGGTCGATCTAGAGGCAGGTCACGCCCTCAGTGTCAGCTGTGCGGCAAAATCGGACACATGGTTGACACCTGCTGGTACCGCTTTGATGAAAGTTTTAAGGGAGTTACCTCACCCCAGTCCAAACAGCCAGATGCACCACAGGCAAACACTTGCCACTGGCAATCCGAGCCATATGAGCAATTCTATGAGCCGTGTGTCAATCTTCAGAGTGCTGCAAAAAATTCAGGAGCTACTGACGCGCCACAACCAGCAGAAACAATTCAGATTAATTCACTGATTGCTCCCACTATTGACGATGAACTGCTGAGGTGGTACCCTGATTCAGGAGCAACGCATCACGTCACCAACACCAAAGCTGCGTTGAATTCAGCAACAGTCTACAATGGACAGGGTAAGGTTTATTTAGGCGATAATTCTGCTATTAGTATAAATCATGTGGGCTGCTCCAGTATCTTAGGCTTCGACAGAAAATTAGTTATTGATAGACTTTTACATGTGCCACAAATTTCGCGTAATCTGCTATCATTGTCTAAGTTTGCATCTGATAATAATGTGTTCTTCGAATTTCACGCTACTGATTGTTGTGTCAAGGATGAGAGAATAAGGGCCTTACTGCTTCAAGGTGTTCGAGAGGGAGGTCTCTACAGTTTTCCAGTTAAATCAGTTTCTCAAAATGCTTTAGTTTATACTACTACTATGAATAAAGACACCAGTGGTTCTACATCTTTGCTGTGGCACCAGCGGCTCGGTCACCCATCCATTGCAGTTCTTCAAAAAACTTTGAATAAAGAGATTCGAATTGATCAGTCAAGTCTTTGTGCAGCCTGTCAGATGGGCAAGGCACATGCTCTGCCGTTTCAATCCTCACATACTGAGTACAAGGTTCCTTTTGAGTTAGTAGAAATGGATGTACGGGGCCCTGCTCCTATAGTATCAGCTGGTTTCGCTTATTACATTTCTTTTGTGGACATGTGTAGTAGAAATTGCTGGGTCTATTTACTTCGTAATAAAAGTGAAGCATCTGCTGCATTCGATTCATTTCTTGCTTTAGTAAAGAATCAATTTTCTACTGTTGTTAAAGCTGTACAAACAGATGGAGAGGGAGAATTTCAGGCTTTAGTTCGCAAGTTGAGTTCACTTGGTATTCAACATCGGGTGACTTGTCCACACACATCACAACAAAATGGTGTGGTCGAGCGAAAAAACCGGCAAATTGTTGAACCTGCCTTATGCCTTCTTGCGCAAGCCTCAGTTCCTCTTAAGTATTGGTCGTATGCAGTGTTGAGTGCAACGTTTATTATTAACCGATTACCTTCTCGTGCTCTTGGTTCTATTTCACCACATGAAAAGCTCACTGGCAAGAAGCCTGATTATGATTTTTTTCGTGTGTTCGAATGTGCATGTTACCCTTATCTTCGGCCGTACAATCGACACAAATTTGATTTCCGCTCCCGTCAGTGTGTGTTTCTTGGCTACTCTCCAAAACATCACGGATATCTATGTCTTGACATTCAAGGACAGGGTAGAGTTTATACTACTTGCCATGTTCGGTTCGATGAACATCATTTTCCATTTTCAGCAGGAACTAATTCCAAGAGCTCTGTTACACAATTACAGTCAGCACCAAATTTTGTTTACATGCCAACTGCTTCAAATTTTGTTTCCATGCCTGTTCCTATTGTACCAGTTTCTAATGATCATGCTTCTCAGGTGACAGCTTCTTCAAGTCCGTGTCTCGCACAAGTGTCAGGTGCAGGTTCATTAGCACAAGCTGGTCCATCGTCTAATGAGGATTTATTTCATTCAGGAGCTACTGACTCTGCAGCACAAAATGCTTCAGAAACTTCTGCAGTTTCAACCACGCATAGTGGCAGCCCAGTTACTTCAAAGACTACTAATGAAACTTGTGAAGACATAGAATAACCAGAGTGTGCTGACACTGCAGATACGTTTTTATGTCCTACAAACACTGAGCATGTCTTAGTTGCTGAACCATTTGCTGACAGGTCTACCTTGGTACAACTTGAGTCCGAATGTATAGTACCTACAACAGCACCAAGGGCAAGCTCTTTGGATAACACAAATTCCACAGCAGCACCTAGTGCAAGCTCATTGGGAAATAAGCATTCCATGATGACTCGTAGCAAGCACGACATCTTTAAACCTAAAGCTCTCCTTGTAAGTGCTGATGATGTCCCTACTACTATATATGATGCCATGAATAATGATGATTGGAGAAATGCTGTACTAGCAGAATACTCAGCTTTAGTAGCTAGTGATACTTGGGAGTTAGTCGACAAACCTAAAGATCGAAAGGTTGTGGGCTGCAAGTGGCTATTTAAGGTAAAACGTAACGCTGATGGCACGGTGAATCGTTACAAGGCTCGGTTAGTGGCAAAGGGATACTCCCAAGTTCCGGGACATGACTTCACTAACACCTTCAGCCCAGTAGTAAAATCTCTTACTATTAGTGTGTTTCTTTCGTTGGCAGTTTCAAATCAGTGGAAGGTACATCAGGTAGACATCAACAATGCGTTTTTAAAGGGAGACCTTAGTGATGAGGTGTATATGCATCAACCAGCCGGTTTCGAGCAGAAACATTCGAATGGTGCTCTTCTCGTGTGTAAGCTTGTGAAAGCATTATATGGTCTACGTCAATCCCCACGGAGTTGGTTCTTTAAACTGAAGAATTTTCTGGTGTCTTTAGACTTTCGCAATAGTTTGGCTGACTCTTCCTTATTCGTATACAAAACAGACACCGTTCTCACTTTCATCCTTGTCTATGTGGATGATATTTTGATTTCTGGGAACTCTGAATCACACATCATCAGATTAAAGCAGCAGCTTCATGAGCAATTTTCCCTAAAAGACTTCGGTGCTCTTGGTTATTTTCTCGGCATGGAGGCGACTACTAGTTCTGAAGGTTTATTTCTCTCTCAAAAGAAATATGTCACTGATCTGCTGCTTAAAGTACAAATGTTTGATGTTAAACCTGTAGATACTCCTATGGTCGTATCACCAAAGCTTACTAAATGTGATAGTGAACAGTTTGCTGATATCACAAAATATAGAAGTGTTGTTGGAGCATTACTCTACATTTGTCACACTCGGCCGGATATCTCGTTTGCTGTCAATCGTGTTGCACAATACATGCAAAGTCCTACTGTTCTTCATTGGAGTGCTGTAAAGAGAATTTTACGATATCTCAAGGGCACCATTGAGTTTGGTCTATGGTTTTCGGCTCAATGTGATTCTTCTCTTCCCCATCTTGTTGCCTTCTCTGATGCAGATTGGGGCAGCGATGAAGACGATCGAAGATCTGTTTTAGGTTACTGTGTGTATTTTGGGGATCACCTTTTGTCTTGGAGCTCTAAGAAACAACGCTCAGTTTCCCGCTCTACTGCCGAAGCTGAATATAGAAGTCTGGCAGACGCTACTTCTGAAATCACGTGGGTTCGAAATGTGTTACATGATATGCATGTTACACTCCATGATTTACCAAAAATATGGTGTGACAATACTAGCACCGTCGTCATGGCTGCGAATCCGGTAATGCACGCTAAAACGAAACATGTTGATTTAGATATTCATTTCGTTTGGGAAAAAGTTTTGGGGCAGATATTACAAGTTGCATATGTTCCAGCAGCCTGTCAAGTTGCTGATTTGTTCACAAAACCACTGTCCACATCGATGTTTTCTAATTTTCGTCGCAGATTGAATGTTGTTTCGCGTCAGGAGTTTGAAGAAGGAAAGAACGGGGTGAATGTTAGAGTGTATAGTTAGCTGCTGAACTTTCTAGTGGAATATTTAGCTGAACATTCTAGTGGATTTTTGGCCCAGACGTTTCTAGAGAAATTTCATACAGCTGGATTGGAATTCACTAGAGAGTCTGCTGGCCCACTAGGTTGTTAGGCAGTTAGAGTCTCTACTATAAGTATTGGGTCTTTGGCCCATTCTTTGTAATCTGATTTCATATTTTTTTGAGATGATTAATAAAATAAGTAGCCAGTTTTCCTATTTCTCTATTCTTCTAGGGCTAAATTGATTTCCCCTTTTTCCCTTTCACCTCACCATCTGCTTCCTCATCGTCCTTTCACCGGAGTTTAATTTCTCACCGAAAACTTGTCCGATACTGATAACGAGACTTGTATCTTTGACCTTTGCATTCTTTCCCGTGTTCTCAAGAGCCAGACCTCTTCTCTGACATAGCTTGATTTCGGTCATGACACGTACTTTCCTCCGCTCGTAAGAAGCAAATATCAATGAAATTATGCATTTTCGAAAGATTAATTTATTTACTTTAACGCGCATGCAAATATAGTGATTCATTTTGAGAAGGAGAAGCCTAGGAATTGAAGCGTGAAAAAAAACATCACCTGAGTGGGACCAACAGCCAATTAGATGAGTGGGAACAATAAAAATGAACAGATATTATTTTGTCCTATTTGAAAACTCGACTGAAACCTTCTCGTGTCAGAATCTGGTTTGACCCGAGGATGCAATGACCCGAAACTAATCTTCAACCGACTGTTGTTGACCCGAACTTAAATTAGACTTGTTACTGTAGTAACCGAACCCGACCTGCATCCAACCGAGAACGACCCGAACCCGAATTGAACCTATTAATATGGACCCGAAACCCGACCTGCACCCGACTGAAACGAACCCGAACCCGAGACTGACCTGGAAGATAACCGATATTATCCGACTAAATCGACCCGATATCCGATTTTACCCGACCTGTTTAGAACTCGACATGTTAATTGACCCGACTTGTTTTGAACCCGACATGTTGTTGACATGAACTGATATTAACCTGGCTTGATATTTACCTAACATGTAATTGAGGAAGTCTATTGATTTGGTGAATTTAAAGTCTTGATAAATGTAAAGTATTAATTTTTTAAATCAATTTAAAGTGTTCAATACTCCTTTTGTTATATACACATATATAATCAATTAAAAATATATATATAAAAGTAACCCCTAAAATATATGCATGCATGATAACATTATAAAATGTCTCGATATTCACGGTACTATAATTCGGAATGACAACTCCCACCAGGATACCAGAACAATAAAACCTAAAGCTATATATATGAATAAAATATGATGTCAAATAATAAAAATGATATTGAAGGGAAAAGAGCATGCGAATATAAGTATCATACGAAACAAAAATAAGTAAAAAAATGCATAACAACAAAGCAATATATATAATAAGTAATAACATACGATATAGAAAATAGCATAACTTATATATATATATATATATATATATATATATATATATTATACACGTACATAAGAAAAAACAAAAATATAATGGTTAAGGACATGTACCTACACGGCCACACGTTCAATTGTTTGGCTTTTTAATGTGTGTGTGCTGGGGAGTGAATGAATGGGGTGATGAAGGTGAAGAGAGATTATCTACCGGAAAAAAAGTGGGTGAAGGGCGATGATGGCGGGAATAGAAAATGGACTATTCTATGGGTATAGGGCTGACTGATGAGTAGGCATAGTGAGGGACACGAGTTCCATGAAGATCAACATGCATTGAATGCATGATTTGATTTTTTTTTAATTTTAGTTGAATTAATATTTAATTATAATATATTTAATTAAAATTATTATTGTATATTAAATTTATTTAAATTATAACTTTAAATTAATATTTAATTATAAAATATAATTTTAATATATTTAAATTAATATTTAATTATAAAATATAATTTTAATATATTTAAATTAATTTTCAATTAAAAATTATAATTTTAATATATTTAAATATTAATATAGTTAAATTAATTTTTAATTAGTTTAGGGATTAGAGGTTGAGATTAAGGGATTGAGCTTGCACTTCAATTATTAGATAATAGTGCTTGTGAGATTTAGGGCTTCATGTTTGGGGTTTAGGGGTAAATGTGTCAACTTGTTTGTTTCGAGATAATGAGTTAGTTTAGGGAATAGGGGCTGAGATTATGGGATTGGGTTTGCACTTTAATTATTAGAGAATAGTGCTTGTAAGATTTAGGGGTTCATGTTTGAGGTTTAGGGGTAAATAGGAATGTTTGGGTAATGTGATTAGTTTATGGATTAGGGGTTGAGATTAAGGGATTAGGCTTGCACTTTAATTACTAGAGAATAGTGCATGTGAGATTTAGGGGTTCATGTTTGGGTTTTAGGTTAAAGAGAAATATTTGAGGTAATGGGATTAGTTCATAGATTAGGAGTTGGGATTAAGGAATTGAGCTTGTACTTTAATTATTAGAGAATAATGCATGTGAGATTTAGGGGTTCATGTTTGGGGTTTAAGGGTAAATGTGTCAAGTTGATTGTTTGGGGTGATGTGGTTAGTTTAGGGAATAGGGGTTGAGATTAGGGGATTGAGCTTGCACTTTAATTATTAGAGAATAGTGTGTCGCAACTCATTTTAGGAGGCTTCGACTTTTTGAAAACTTTAAAAACACGGAGTCGCCACCAATCTTTTTGAAAAGTGTGATTTGATCACTTTAAAATGGGGTTATTTTAATAAAACAACAGTTTTGGTCTACGAAAACTAGAAAACAAGTTCGGGGTCGGTTACGCGTGAGGAAGGGTTAGCACCCCCACGATGCCCAAAATTGGTACCTAATTGATTTTAAAATCGTTTTCAAAACTGGAATTTGAACGTTCACAAAAGTTCGACTTCATCTGTCCTTTTAATGAATATCAATCTATTTTAACGGTCTTATCGCCCGGGGATGAACTTTAATCACCTCCAACATTTCTGGCGCTAACCCGTCATTCTCGTTTGATAAAACACCGCATTAAATTAATTTCACTTTTCAAGCAACATTGAAATTCAATGTGTTGAGAATTTTATATTTATTCTAAGTTTGATTATTTAAAAATCTTAAAAGTCTAAATCTTTTATTCCTAGTTAAATGTTTAAGTTTGCTTAACTGTATCTTATTTTGTGAAGTAAATTTTTCTTCAATCATGTCTCTATCTAAGATTTTAGAACCTAGCCCTAAGTTTCAACTTATTTCTAAAAAACAAACAAGAAACTCAATTTTTTCTTTTGTGTTTTACTTTTTATTGTTTCTTAAAAAAACCTTTTATTTTTTTTTTCTTTTAAAACCAATGCCCTTCCTTTGCCCTTTTTACATTTTTAGCTTTTTTATTTTTTATTTCAAAAAAAAGAGTTTTCTCTTTAAAAATATTTTTTTACATTTTTAAAAGGCTTTTCCTTTAAAATAACTTTTTATAATAAATCTTATTTTAAAAGATTTTTTCTTTATACTTTTTCAAACTTTATTTCTCCTAAACTCTAAACTTTTATTTAAAACCCTTTTAAAAAAAAAATATTTTCTTTTGTTTTTATGTTTGAAAACTATATTACTTACTTTTAAAAAAACCATCTTTATTTATATTTTCTTTTAAAAAAAACTTCTTAAATAAAATTACTTAACCTCCTTTATTATTAAAACTAAATTTCAAGAAGAAAAAAAAAACTCTTTTTATTCAAATCAAGCCCATTTTATTACTTTCCCAGTCATGTATTATTATCTTTTTAATTTAATCCCTAACTTTTAATTTTTATTAAAAACATCATTAACTAAATTTTATTCTTACATTTTTAAAGCAACACTTTAAGCCTCAAATATTTTATTTCTAAAGATCAAAAACCCCTAAACAACATTTTAAAGCATGCAATTTCTTTTAAAAATTAAATAAAAAATTAATAGGAAATTTAGAATGAAAATGTTACCGGAATCAGGAAACGATTTTCCAACTTCAAGAACGCAACCTAAAATCTACACAAACACAAACACAAAAATTCAACCAAGAAAAAGTATGAAAATTACCTAAAAAACTAAAAAGAAAAGAGAGAAATTTTACCGAAAAAAAGAACGAAGGACTCGAATATGAACTTCTCGAAACGCGCCCAATTGCTTCCGGAAAATTGCCCCCAAGCTCGAACTTCAACTCCAAAATTTTCAGCAACTCTTGAGAATTTTTTAAGAATTTTTCGAAATTCTTTTCTAAGCGCTTTTTTGCTTTTTCAAGTGTGTTTTTCTCTTGAATTGGGTGAAGAACAAAGGGGGTGAAGGGGGTAATTATAGAAGCTCTTGAGCTTGAAAATCAAGCTAACTTCGGATTTCAATCCCTAAATGAAGCTGAATTTTCTCCTTGATTCGAGCCTAGGGTTTGACCATTTGTTTCGGTTTTTTGCAGATTCCGGCGACCAAGGTGGACGACGATGAGCGGCGTTGGGTCAGCGGTGGCGAGACGCGTCGAACGACACCAACGGCGACGACAGTCGTGGCTTGAAGACGACGGATGGCCACCAACAGTGGCACGAAGCTAAGGTTTTGGGGGAACCAGCCCGCGCGGGTGTTCACACGCGCCAGGCGCGTGACGCGCACTGGTTCCCTTTTTTTTTTCTTTTTTACCTTTTGTTTTTTTTCTTCTATTTTTTGCAGTTTTTATTTGCTATTTTTGTTGTTTTTTTTCATTTATTATATTTTTTTGCTGTCATTTTTATTCCTTATTTTCTACATTAATTATTATTTTTTTTTGTTATTTTAACTCAAATGAGTTTAAAAGGTGGGCTTTTGCATTCCAAGGTGGGCTTATCATTATTTTTTGAAATGGGTTTTTTTTAAATGGGCCTTTTGGGACGATTTTTTTTTATATTTTAGAAGGGGCCTTTTATTATTTTAAGAAAAAAATGTTTTTTATTATTTTTATAATTATGGTGGGTGAAAATCTAGTGACAACAGCTGCCCCTCTTTGCTTATCTCTATGCAACAAGGATAAAGAAAAGACTAAAAGTCACTGATTTCCACTAATTTTCCGGTTGGTTCCATTCTCTTGTTGCCCGAATGGATAGGCATGTTCTATTCTCCAGATGCCCGAGTATATGAGCGGATTCATTCTCCAAATGCCCGAACGGATAGGCTGGTTCTATTCTCCTTTTGCTCGAATAGCTAAGCTTGGTTCCATTCTCCAATTGCCCGAACGGATAGGCTAGTTCTATTCTCCTTATGCTCGAATAGATGAGATGGGTTCTATTCTACCAATTGCACGAACAGTTGAGATGGGTTCCCTGCTCGAACAAATAGGCTGATTCTATTCTCCTTAAGCTCGAATAGTTGAGCTGGGTTCTATTCTCCCAAATGCCCGTATAGCTGAGCTGGGTTCCATGCTCAAACAGATAGGTTGATTCTATTCTCCTTACGCTCGAATAGCTGAGCTGGGTTCTATTCTCCCAAATGCTTGTATAGCTGAGCTGGGTTCTATTCTCCCAAATGCTACAACAGATAGGCATATTCTTCTGAAAAATTTCATCCTCCCTATGCTTGGATGAATAAACAGACTTTAAAAGGTTTCATCATCCTCATGCTTGGATGAGTAAGCAAACGAGCTTCAACAGATTTCATCCTCCTTATGCTTGGATGAATAAGCAAACTCCAAAAGATTTCATCCTTCTCATGCTTGGATGAATAAGCAAACTCCATTCTCTTTACGTCTGAACGGATAGGTAAATCTTCTGAAAATTTTCATTCTCCTTATGCTTGGATGAATAAGCTGACCTTTTGAAAAATTTCATCCTCCTTATGATTGGAGGAATAAGCGAACTCCATTCTGTAATCACTAATTTTGTCCGGACCTTGAACCCCTTTAGTTTGTGTTGTTAGTGGGCTTATTGGGTTATTAGGTATTTAAAATGAAAAAAAGAAAAAAAAAGAAAAAAATATACATGTATATATATATATAAGTGTTACTACTATTACATTACTATTACTCTTTTAGCATTGTTATGGTATTATTATCAGTAGCAACATTATTTTTATACTCATTATATTATTAGAAGGAAAAATCCTCTAAACATTACTAATATATTATATTTATTATAATAACAATTACGTCTTATTATATTATTATCATTTACTAAGTGTTAGTATTATCATTTGTATATTATTATTATTAGTAATTATTATTATTATTATATGTTATTATTACTATTATTGTTGATATCATTAATATAAACGTAAGATATAAAGAGCCCAAATTATATAAATAAACAATCCATTATATTTGGATTGAATAAAATAATAAAGTCCAATTACAAGAAGCCCAAATACCCAACAAGCCCAGTAGACAAAAAACCCTAAGCTAACCCTAATCTCATACTTTGTGATACAACCGCTCGTGCCTAGCCGTTGGATCTGGGCGAGATCAACGGCCCAGATCGATCCCAGCAAAGAAACCCTAACAAGCCTGGTGGAGCCCGAGCGCCGCGCACGCCTCAACCGTCCGATCTCAAACGCATCGGACGACTCAGATGAGCCCAGAGATCCCACGCTCATCCACGCGTTGTCCCCTCGTCTCCCCACGCGCCCACGCGCCCGTGCCATCTGACCGTTTGCCTGCTGCGATCACGCCGGTGCCCCTCCCGATCGAGTAATGCCGACCAAGACAGCAAAAAAGCAGTGCATCAGAATCACCAAAATAACAAGACGACACAAGAAATAAAATTAAACAAGGACGAAACAACAGAGAATTCAGAGATCCCAGAGTACATACAACTAATGTTTTGTCATGTAACTCGGTTATATAATCGAGCAAACAAAAAGGAGAGAGGGGGAGAAAAAAAATCAGTGAGCATGATATTGTAAACACAAAAACCATCGGAATTTTTACAGAGAAATAAATAAAAGAGAAAAGCCTTCTGAGGTAGCATCTCGTTTTCTTTATCTTTTCGATCCCATGCATAAAAGAAAGGGGTTACCTTCGAAAGCTAAAACCATCTGTCCGTCGCCGACAATCCGTTTGGCTTCAGTTAAGCCACGCATGGTGAGGCGACAGACCGGTGAGCGGCGCAAAGGCCTCGTCTTTTTCAGAGAAACAAAGTTTTTTCGTTCAACTTAGGGTTTATTTTTGGGGTTTCGGTTTGAGGAGAAAGATTTCGTTTTGCTTTTCTAAAAAAAAGAAAAGAGGGGGTTTTCGTTTTTGTGTTTCTGAAGACTCCGATGCCGGTCATCGAAATCCGGTGAACGGAGTGGAAAGGAGGATGTCGGTTTTGCAAAGAAAAGAGGGGAAGGGAGAGGGAGAAGCGACGCCATTGTTTTTTTTCTAGGGTTCTAAAATCCGGATTAGGACGAATATATATGGGGCATTTTGGTTTAATATAGTTGAGGCCACCCAGCTTTTTAAAAATCACACCCGCGGTCCCTGTCGTCCCTCATCTTGTTCGATTTCACCCCTTCTTTACCCGATTCGATTAGGTTTCCATAGGGAAATCCCTCTTTCAGTCCCTACATGTTTATGTCCTTTTTTAATTTCATCCCGTCTTATTTTAATCGGTTCCTTTACCCTTTTGGGGATAATCCGTTCGAGCCCTTACATTTTTATTTTATTTCGTTTTGCACCCCCGAATCAATAGTTTATTTACCGTTTTGATCCTGTGATTCATGTTTGTTTAAATTTCAGTAGGCTTGTTGTCATGTTAACTTAACTTGTTTTTTTATAATTCTGATGTAAATATGTTAGTAGGTGTATTGCTCTTATGTTGTCGCACACCATATGCATTTCATCTAGGGTCGTTAAGGTATTAAATGTGTACATGTACATAATATATGGTTGTCATGTAGCCTCATTCGAGTATTATGATTTGTAGTGCATCTTCACATGTGTGTTATATGACTTCGTGCATGATTTTTGGTTAACCATATAAATTACGTGGAATTTTGAATTTTGTATCTTATCATATTTTTATGAATGTTCATTTATGCCATCACTTGCCATGCCACTTATTCTATGTGCTTCGCTTATTTCTCCTTTTTATCGCATGATTCTATGTCTCAGTCGTGTATTTATTTTTAAGTTGCATCTCGAATTATGAATGTAATGCGAATGCCTTTTTATTCGGGATCGAACGAGGCCAGTACCAGTCGTAGTGGTGGTGGTTCGGACATTCTTTCTCGAATATTAAGGCTTTTAAAATTCACTCGCCCGTATAAGCAAATTTCGATACGATTTATCACTTTAATTCGCAAAATTTAATATTAATTAAGCAGTAATGTTTTGTTACCGATTTTAGGGCACGACGGGGCTGCTCATCCTTCCCCGCGTGTAACCGACTCCCGAACCCATTTTTTTAAAAAAGAATCTCTGGTTTCATTTCGGTGTACGGTCTACCATTTTTAAATGGCCGGTGGCGACTCCTCTATTTTTTATAAATTCGACTAATTTTTTCAAAAAACCATCTAAAAACCCGGTTCTTCTAAGTGACACCGAGGTACTTTCCTAAAAATTAGTCGCAACAGATGGCGACTCCATTGGGGAAAAATTTTGTTTTTAAAAACAAAAAAAGAGGGTCGAGCCAAAAAAAACTTTACCGCTCAATTAATATTAGAAGTTGCGAATTAAAGTGACCGAATCGATCGATATGTGTTTATAAGTGCGAGTTTATTTTAAACGCATTTAAAATTGGCATTTAAACCCGTTTGTTTAAGTGGGGGGAAAACGCTAGTGCTTTCGTGGGGATATTGTTCCTCCGTCTGGGCCTAGCAAGTACCTTCGGGGCTCGAATACCCTATATCTTCGTGAGAATATTGTTTCTCCGTCTGGATATAGCTAAAGGGTCCCCTCGAATTGAACTCGGTTGAGAGGAGCCTATAATGGGTGATGATCGAGGGCCTTGCTACCCTTAGTAGGGGACAGCGAGGACAATTCGAGTACCTCCTAGAACCAAAATTGCATTTAGAGAACTAGAAACCCCACCCCTTTTAGAGCCATGCGGACAGCCTAGGTTCATTAGACGGGATAAATAGGGTTGCTTGCTTTCATGCTTGCCTTTTTATCATGTTTATCTTACACTAACGATTATTCTTAGGATCTTTTTGCATTTATTCTCGCATGCATATCATGACATAAAGGTGTTGAGTCAAGGTGGTTTTACCCAATCAAGGGCTATCATTATGGACGGGAGGTTGCTAGGGGAGATGATGTCAATTAGCGAGTCCGACATCAGTCAGAGTTGAATCAGAAGGGATAAATGGGCAGTTTACCGAGCAAACGCACAGTGTCAGGTCATTTAATACCCACCATCGAAGAAGGCACAACCTTACTCCATCCCGGAGAAGTCAAGCAAGATCGGATCTACTCCGAACGTCCAAAGTCACGAAACTACCCGACCAAGTGCAAAGAGGCAGCTGGAAAGAGCGGGGAAACCGAAAAGGGCTTGGATAGGGTCAAGAGATGGATTCAGCTTCGAGGAGATAGTTTGTTTTCCTGAACTTGATATCAGCAGTTTTAGAGGGTCTTGAATTGCTAGAGAAGAAAGCAAATCCGGCCCCATCTTTTTAGCCGAAGTTTTCATTTCCTTGAACATGATTAGGGGGCAAGAAGAGTACTCGTAGGACTTTTGCTATGACTATCTCGTAACAAGGAGAGTCCTTTACGTTCAAATGAAAGTTGACCTAAGGGGAATCACCTATATGACCAACACCTTTGACTTGCATACATTTGTAGCATCTGTTTCATACATCATTTCGAAGCATCATTAAAATTGTCAGCCATGCACCCATCTCATGATCATGCATCTGTTGATTCGAGTCCATAATACATCCATCATTGGACATTAAAATTTCCTTAAGGCATTTCATCGTACCATTACTAATTGGGGAGAACACTCATCCGAGAGAGAGGAAAGAATAGACAAGGGAACAGTTTCTAACCAGTACAGCTTCAGAAGCATGAATGACCTAGTGGCTAGGATGGATAAGCTCAAACAGTTTCAAGAACATTTGTTTCATAATCAAAGGGAGATAATATCGTAAAGGAGGAAAATAAATACTTTGCGAAAATCCAATTTTCATGATTGGTGAAAACTGATTGTACCCAGGGGAATGGTACAACTAGCCCGGAGCAAACAGCTACCGGTAAAGGCATTTCAAATCCGTTAATCCCTGTGCATTTAGGAAAAATGCAAGTCTCGGTTCAAGAAAAATGAAT
The DNA here is from genome assembly GCA_030270665.1 of Hibiscus trionum. Lineage (NCBI taxonomy): Eukaryota > Viridiplantae > Streptophyta > Magnoliopsida > Malvales > Malvaceae > Hibiscus > Hibiscus trionum. Next base: position 27,152,307 of record BSYR01000005.1, read on the forward strand.
TGGAGACATTACATTGCTTCATGAAAGAAGAAGCGATGTTTGAGCAAGTTCGACAGAAATGTCGGCACAACGTGCTTAAATACGGTGAAGTTTAAGACAATGGATAATTCAAATGTCCATCAAAAAATCCATTTTTACGAATGGTCGAAGGGAGATAAATCCTTTGCAAAAATCCAATCCTCATTATTGGTGAAAACTGATTGTACCCAGGAGAATGGTACAACTAGCCCGGAGCAAACGGCTACCGGTAAAGGCGATTCAAATCCGTTGATCCCTGTGCATTTGGGAAAAATGCAAAGGAAATAAGCTAAGCTGTAGATTTTTTATCATAACGAAAGTTTCATTTTGTTATTTAGAAAATATTTTGGTATTCCTTAATTCTTTAAACATTTCATAAGCTTACTCTTGTTTTCCAATTACACATGTATATACTTTTTGAGATTAACTTTAATTCAAAAAAAAAGAATTTTTTCTGAAAAATTGAATGTTGTGAGGACGCTATAAATATGAAAACCCTTTGTTCTACTCAGGCCAAGAGAGGGGTGGCAACGAGTGTTTAGGAATAATGGGCCACTCCCATTGAGTGAATTTTCCTCTCGGGCATTGTTGTCTAAGGTTCTTGAATGAAGTGATAACCCTAAAAACTTCTACCACCTGAAGACCAATTTTGATATCAGTGTATGGGAGGACATTTGGGATTCCTTCAATTCCATTCACACAGAAAGAAAATAAAAAATACCCAATGTTGTCCCCGTTTGAGCCTATCAATTTTTGTTTTCTTCTGATTGAACCCAAACCAAGGATCACCCCTACACTGGGGGCAGAAAAGGATAGAAAATTGCGGACGAATGTATGACATTGGATCCTGAATATGCTATGAAGACGATGCCTTGCGAATTAAAGGGCAATAAAAGAGAATAGATGCATTGAATACACTTTTAGTTTGAGCAGCCAAAAACATCAAAAGGAAACAACGAAAGAAAAGTCGGTGCTCAAAGAGCTACCCGAATCAAGTCGAAAGTTACCGACATAAAAGTTGAAGAAATCAAAAGCAAAGGCACTAAAGTGAAAAGTGCAATTTTGAAAAAAGAGAGAAGCAGATAAAAGAAAAGGGACAAGAGGATTCATATCCAAATGAATCTCTGCTTAGTTGAGTCTCGAAAGATTGTTCACCTTTGAGCAAGAGCCTGCACTAATACAATGCGAAGGTGCAATTTGATCTGAAACTACACTTGATGAAAGGAAATGAACACTAGGGTGAAAACCCCAACAAAAAGGGGCAGTCTAGAGCGATCCAAAGAAGAAAGAAAAGAAATAGCATTTCATCGGAGCATAATTGAGACTTCAGATTGGAAGAATCGATCCTTGGTTTCACCACCCTCAAACACTTGTTTGGGCCTATTTACCCTTTCTTTCGTAGCCGTGAGCCTTAGCCTACATTACAAGCCATAAAAGACCATTTGGACCATGCGCGGAAGGATGAATTTGTCTTCAGATCACATCCCGCCTATCGGGGTTAACCTTTCTTCAAGGATTGCCACACTTTTAATGCCTGAGTGAGATTAGAAAAGAGGGAAGGATAGGGCAAGGTGAGTTAGTGAGGTAAAGAGAGCCACCTTTAAATTGGGTAGAAACTAAGTGTGGGAGTCGCTCCTCTCGGAAGCCTAATAGCCCAGAAAAGATTTCATATGTGCATCCCTGCAACATTCGGAAAATGTCACTCGGGTCGACCTTTTTTCAAAGACCCCAAACTTGATTTTCACTTAACATGATTCTTCAAATGTATATTTTCATAATAAAATTATTTTTACCCAATCACTTGCATAAGTCTTCTACATGGAAATGAACAAGCGGACTGACCGTGGCTCGAGGTAAAGCCATTAGTACCCAGAGGGGCACCATTGGAGGTTCAAACTTTGCTACTAGACGACGAATACCTCTAGTTGAAATATCAAGACCGTCTTCGGTAAAATGTCGAGCTATGAAGTCAACCTTCGCTAAGAAGTGTTGGAATAGAATAGGAGGGTAGAAATTTTGACGTTGAGAATCGGGGATCAGAAGTTACCCTCGGAGCCTAAGCATCTTGCCGGAAGGAATGCCCCGAGAAGGACCGTGTGCGCCGCGCACCAAGATGAGACAATAAATATGATCTGAAATCAACTCGACAAAAGGCGATGAAGATAGAAGTACGCCTAAGAAAAGGAGGAAGATAGAAAAGAAGAAGAAGAGAAGCCGAGTCGAAAACCCAAAAGGCACTTTGGGGCAAAGGAGCGAAATTTAGAAGAGGCGCTTTCAAACCACGAATTTAGAGAAACAAAGGCCCAAAGGTTGAGGGGCACGACGCGAGGTGGAACGACGAAGAGTCAGTGAGGCTAAATTGTCGTGATGGGGCACCATTGTCCGTGGAGGAACTAATGTTTTCACGTAGAGGGGTTCAAACCGAAGTATGTGAAAGATATCACAAGGCCAGAAAGGATTTAGAATGCGACCGAGGTCACTCGACTCGAATATTAAAATGAAGAACGAGCGGCAGAAGTTTAGGGGCCAGATTTTTTTAAGACAGAAGATTAATGGATGGTTGTAGTCCCAAGACAACGACCACTAACCCTAAGAAATGAAGACAAACTAAATCCATGCATCTTTGCATTCTCGTAAACACATACATCTTTGCATTCTCGTAAACACATGCATCTTTGCATTCTCGTAAACACATGCATCATTGCATCCTGAAATATGCTCATGCATCATCGATAGCTAGATATCCACATGCTAAGACCTCATTAATTCATATCATCATAGCATTTTGTTTTCTTTAAACAGGCATTTGAAAATTGGTAAAAGAATGGATCTACAGCTTCAAGAGAGGAGAAGCAGATCTCACAAGAATCAAGAGTCTTTCGACTTGCGTAATTCGGATTTCTAAAATCATTCCAACCCCCAGTTTTAATCTTTCTTGAAGAATGTTTTTCTCAAAACTTAATTTCTCAATTTTATCCTTCCTTAAGGATGTTTTTCTAAAAAATTAAATTCCACAATTTTATCCTTCCAAAAGGACGTTTTTCTCAAAACTTAATTTCTCAACTTTATCCTTCCAAAAGGATGATTTTCTCAAAACATGATTTCTCAATTTTATCCTTCCAAAAGGATGTTTTTCTCAAAACCCAATTTCTCAATTTTATCCTTCCAAAAGGATGTTTTTCTCAAAACTAAATCCCTCAACTGTACCCTTTCCTAAAGGATGTTTTTCTTAAAAAGATCAAAATTTCTCAATTTTAACTCTTTTCACATATTTTTGAAAGACAAATTGAATACCTCTCGGGATGAGGAGAAAACGATAAACCGAGAACTGAAAGGATTTCAGGCGAAGCATTTCAAGCCGCCTCTCCAGAATATCAGGTGAAGCCTTCATGTTCGCCACTCAAGGATTTCAGATGAAAGCTTTCAAGCTTCCCAACAGATTTCAAGATAAACGATCCTACAGAGAAAGGGTCCAAACAAGCTCTATATAGGAGGAACTTGTAACTTCAGGATCTCGAAAGCAGAAGGTCCTACGGAGAAGGGACTCGTAGATCCTTAATTTCAGAGGGAAGTTCAATAGAGAAGGAACTACTACTCGAAGAGAACACTAAGGAAGATGAGTTCTGTGGAGAAAGAACTCAGAATCCTAAGGCTTCAGAATCTCGAAAGCGGAGGGTGCTACGGAGAGAGGACTTGGAGATCTTTGATTTCAGAAATACGAAGACGAGAGTTCTGTATAGGAAGAACTGCCACTCGAAGAACACGCCAAGGAAATGAGTTCTATAGAGAGAAAACTCATATTCTTAAGGCTTCAAAGAGAAAATTACTCGGTGTAGCGCGTTGCTGCTCTAGGAGAGTGAATCGTCCAACAGGGAAGTTGGACAGATATAGTTATGACCAGTTTGCTTTACGACCGTGAAGGGAAAGCAAATCCACTTGAACGCCCAAGTTCGCCTTTTGGCCGCGAAGGGGACAAAAAAATATTTGGAGTTTTCAGCTTGCTTTTTGACAGCGAAACAGACAGCTTGCTTTTAGACCGCGAAGGGAAGGCAAAGTTGTTTGGATGACCAGCTTGTTCTTACGGAAAAGAGAAGACAAAGATATTTGGAATCTGCTCATCTATTCGGGCACTTGGAGAATGGAAATCTGCAAAAAAAAACTCTATGTCTATCTGTTCGGGGCATCTGATGGGAGAACTCGTGATCAAAAGGCATTGGGAAGAGTTGCTTGGAATCGCGTGGTTGCTTCGGGAGTAAATCGTCCAACAGGGAAGTAGGACAAAATTAGTGCTTATGGTCTTTGCTTTATTCTTGTTCTACAAGTATAAGCAAAGAGGGGCAGCTGTAATCACTAATTTTGTCCGGACCTTAAACCCCTTTAGTTTGTGTTGTTAGTGGGCTTATTGGGTTATTAGGTATTTAAAATGAAAAAAAGAAAAAGAAAAAAAATATACATGTATATATATAAGTGTTACTACTATTACATTACTATTACTCTTTTAGCATTGTTATGGTATTATTATCAGTAGCAACATTATTTTTATACTCATTATATTATTGGAAGGAAAAATCCTCTAAACATTACTAATATATTATATTTATTATAATAACAATTATGTCTTATTATATTATTATCATTTACTAAGTGTTAGTATTATCATTTGTATATTATTATTATTAGTAATTATTATTATTATATGTTATTATTATTATTATTATTATTATTATTGTTGATATCATTAATATAAACGTAAGATATAAAGAGCCCAAATTATATAAATAAACAGTCCATTATATTTGGATTGAATAAAATAATAAAGTCCAATTACATGAAGCCCAAATACCCAACAAGCCCAGTAGACAAAAAACCCTAAGCTAACCCTAATCTCATACTTTGTGATACAGCCGCTCGTGCCTAGCCGTTGGATCTAGGCGAGATCAACGACCCAGATCGATCCCAGCAAAGAAACCCTAACAAGCCTGGTGGAGCCCGAGCGCCACGCACGCCTCAACCGTCCGATCTCAAACGCATCGGACGACTCAGATGAGCCCAGAGATCCCACGCTCATCCACGCGTTGTCCCCTCGTCTCCCCATGCGCCCACCCGCCCGTGCCATCTGACCGTTTGCCTGCCGCGATCACGCCGGTGCCCCTTCAGTTAAGCCACGCATGGTGAGGCGACAGACCGGTGAGTGGCGCAAAGGCCTCGTCTTTTTCAGAGAAATAAAGTTTTTTCGTTCAACTTAGGGTTTATTTTTGGGGTTTCAGTTTGGGGAGAAAGATTTCGTTTTTCTTTTCTAAAAGAAGAAAGGAGGGGGTTTTCGTTTTTGTGTTTCTGAAGACTCCGATGCCGGTCATCGAAATCCGGTGAACGGAGTGGAAAGGAGGATGTCGGTTTCGCAAAGAAAAGAGGGGAAGAGAGAGGGTGAAGCGGCGCCGTTGTTTTTTTTCTAGGGTTCTAAAATCCGGATTAGGACGAATATATATGGGGCATTTTGGTTTAATATAGTTGAGGCCACTCAGCTTTTTAAAAATCACACCCGCGGTCCCTGCCGTCCCTCATCTTGTTCGATTTCACCCCTTCTTTTCCCGATTCGTTTAGGTTTCCATAGGGAAATCCCTCTTTCAGTCCCTACATGTTTATGTCCTTTTTTAATTTCATCCCGTCTTATTTTAATCGGATCCTTTACCCTTTTGGGGATAATCCGTTCGAGCCCTTACATTTTTATTTTATTTCGTTTTGCACCCCCGAATCAATAGTTTATTTACCGTTTTGATCCTGTGATTCATCTTTGTTTAAATTTCAGTAGGCTTGTTGTCATGTTAACTTAACTTGTTTTTTTATAATTCTGATGTAAATATGTTAGTAGGTGTATTGCTCTTATGTTGTCGCACACCATATACATTTCATCTAGGGTCGTTAAGGTATTAAATGTGTACATGTACATAATATATGGTTGTCATGTAGCCTCATTCGAGTATTATGATTTGTAGTGCATCTTCACATGTGTGTTATATGACTTCGTGCATGATTTTTGGTTAACCATATAAATTACGTGGAATTTCGAATTTTGTATACTTATCATATTTTTATGAATGTTCGTTTATGCCATCACATGCCATGCCACTTATTCTATGTGCTTCGCTTATTTCTCCTTTTTATCGCATGATTCTATGTCTCAGTCGTGTATTTATTTTTAAGTTGCATCTCGAATTATGAATGTAATGCGAATGCCTTTTTATTCGGGATCGAACGAGGCCAGTACCAGTCGTAGTGGTGTTGGTTCAGACGTTCTTTCTCGAATATTAAGGCTTTTAAAATTCACTCGCCCGTATAACCAAATTTCGATACGATTTATCACTTTAATTCGCAAAATTTAATATTAATTAAGCGGTAATGTTTTGGTACCGATTTTAGGGCACGACGGGGGTGCTCATCCTTCCCCGCGTGTAACCGACTCCCGAACCCATTTTTTTAAAATAGAATCTCTGGTTTCATTTCGGTGTCCGGTCTACCATTTTTAAATGGCCGGTGGCGACTCCTCTATTTTTTATAAATTCGACTAATTTTTCAAAAAACCATCTAAAAACCCGGTTCTTCTAAGTGGCACCGAGGTACTTTCCTAAAAATTAGTCGCAACACATTCCCCTTACGCCTGAACGGATAAGCGGATCTTTTGAAAAATTTCATCCTCCTTATGCTTGGATGAAATAGTGGGTTCTATTCACCTTATGCCTGAATAGATTCGCAGATTAAAAAAAAGGTTTCATCCTCCTCATGCTCGGATAAATAAGCATGTTCTAAAAAGGGGTTCCATCCTCCTCATGCTCGGATGAATAAGCAGGTTCCAAAAAGTGTTTCATCCACCTTACGCTTGGATGAATAAGCGGGTTCCATTCTCCAAATGTCCAAACAGATAGGCGGGTTCTTTTGCTAAAAGGTCCTTCGTGTACCTGTAAAATGCGATATTTAATGCAATTATGATGTGCATGCCCCTAGGGATGTCTAAAACATGAATTCATGTTTCAATTCTTTTAGTTTTTGAATTCTTTTCTCAGATTTAATTTTTCTGTACGTTTGCTCACTCAATCCAGATAAGCAGTTATACTTTTTCTCTGTATATTTCTATTCATGGAAAACATTTGATCTTTGCTCACTTAATCTAGTGATCTTGTACTTGTAGCTGGAAGGAGAGATTGTTCTCGTCATTCTCATTCTTTATATCTCTTCGCTTCATCGAAAACATTCAATCTTTTCAGGCAAATGTCTCAAGATCTACTATCAATGTGGTTGATACATCAATGTTGAGTGAAAGGCTTCCTTGCGTGGTCTTGAATGCTTCAAGTCTTCATATGCCCCTTATCAAGCATATTCAGTGCTTCTTGTGAATTCTCAAATTCTAGCCCCTACACGAAATCTTAAATTGCTTGCATGTGAAAGCTTATTTCCACCTTGAATATCTTCGAATGATCTTGGGGCTTAAATCATTGGCCAACAAAGGTTGCCCCCAATCTGATGGCATGGTTTGCTTCTCAAGTGCAATTCTACCTATTTTCATGCTTTTGAGCTTTTACATCTTATATGTGGATCTTTCATGACAACACGACTCACTACAAACTCTTCAACGCATGTGCTTCTTCTTTTTCCCTTTTAGCTTCTCATGCAGGGCGATGCCCCCATTCAAACTGGGGTTCAATTGTTTTTTGAAGTGATGAAAACATTCGTTCACGGTCTCCTACAGTTAAGATCAATACTAAGAAATCTTTTTCTTTTCATGAATCTATGTCAGCCTACTTGTAAGATTCAAGAAAAGGCTAGAAATATGAATTGAGAGAGGGGAAGAATGAAAAAAATTCATGGCAAACACAAGAATAGGGCAAAGTCAGATGCCCTAAAATTCAAAGTATAAATGATTCAAGAATCCATCAATCGGATAGTGCCCCACTTTCTGGTGGCTTTTTTTTACTTACACACTCCCCAATTTTAAATTTTCCCACTTTTCTAATCTCAATCAGACATTAGAAGCTCGAGGTCCCTGAAGAATTGTTAACTCAATTAGGCAGAATGTATTCTGAAGACGAACTCCTTTCCTCAAATATTCATGTGTGATCCAAATGGTCTTTTAAGGCTTGTAATGTAGGCTAGGCTTAGGTTGCCAAAGAAAGGATATTTAGGCTCAAATTCATATTTTAAGGGTGATTAAACCAATGATCAATTTTTCCTGATGAAATCTCTATTCTTCTTCTTTTATTCTTTGGATCACTCTAGACTGCCCATTTTGGGTTTTCACCCTAGAGTTCATTTCCTTTTCTTGGCATACATATCATTTAAAGGATTTATTTCAAATTTTCCTTCGCATTTCTTCTTTCTTTTCCTTCTTTTCTTTTTTCTTTTTTTCTTTCCTTTTTCTTTCTTCTTTTCTTTCTTTCTTTTCTTCTTTTTGTGTCCTTTTAATTTTCCATTTAAGACATTTACTTAATTTGTCGCGTTTCCTTTGCTTGCAATTTTCATCCTCTTTGGCCCCCAATGTGAGGAGTGATCCTTGGTTAGGGTTCAATCACAAGAATAATAATGTCAGGTTTAAAGGTGACAACAAACGAATTTTTCATTTTCTTACTCGTGAAGGGAAATGAAGGAATGCCAAATGTCATTTCACACACAAATACCATCGAAGAGAAGCAAGCTTCAATTGGTAGATGTTTTAGAGTTATCACTTCATTCAAGGACCCTAACAACAATGTATGAGAGCAAAATTCACTCAAATCTGTATATTAATCTTGAACACACATTTTTGCCCCTCTATCTCGGGATTAGATTCAAGAATCATTCATACAATCAATAATAGGGACTCTGCAAAGAATATGTACGCTTGAAAAGAAATGGATGAAGAATGCAAAGAAGGAAAAAAGGATGAAAAAAATGAGAAATGTTTGCCACTTGAGAAAAAAATACATCTTTAAACAAGTAAATTGACTTAAAAGCCCTTACAAAAGATCTCTAATGCTCGTGGGCAAAAGCAAAATGGTTGGTTCTAAGCATGACCCCAAATGTCTAGAGAAAATTAAGCATTATTCCATGAAAGCACGAATCCCAGCCAATCTTGCCTCCAACGACTTCGTGACAAAACTCTAAACGCACTCGTCATATTCTTCTCTCTCGAGTCTTCCGCTTCCAATGGCTGCCAATATCAACTCTCCATTCATGACCATGTCTGCAAAACCTTCGGTGGCATGATTTAACATATAGTCATAGAAGGGACCATTTAGAGTCTCCACAAACATTGGAGTAACCTCATTTTCTGATAGTGGAGGTTGAACTTGGGCTGCCACATCTCGCCATCTCTGGGTATACTGGCGGAAGCTCTCATTGGGCTTTTGTTCCATACTCTGTAGCACAATCCTGCTTAGGGCCATATCTGTTACAAACTCGTACTATTTGAGGAAGGCTTTTGACAGATCCCTCCAAGTGCGTATATTGAACCAACTCAATTGAGCATACCATCGGATAGCAGACCCAGATAAACTGTCTTGGAAGCAATGAATCAATAATTTCTCGTTTTCTAAATATGGTGACATTTTCCTACAGTTCATGGTCAAATGTGCCAATGGGCATGTAGTTCCATTATACTTTTCAAAGTTAGGGGCCTTAAACTTTGGAGGAGCCACCATGTCAGAAACTAGACTCGAATCTCTAGCATCCATGCCACCATAAATGCTTCCTTCTTGATAAGATTTAATCATTTCCACCAGCTTCTTGTAGTAGTCTTCCCATTTCTTCTCGACATTTGCCTTGTCAGTTTCTTCATTGAGGTCAGGCATCTCACGGCTACGAACCTCATCAGTGTTGTCTTCAGTACGGGCAGAAGATTCTACAAAATGGGGCAAGATCTTGACTTTAGGTGAAACCACTTCTTTTTTCATCCGTGAATGTACAAAAGCCATCCCCGGGAAAGTGTTGGTGTCTTCTCTTGCTTCTGGGTCTTTGAACCCAAACATGGCTGTGATTTGGCTGACTGTTTTTTCGGTGTGATATCTCAATCTCTTTCTTCAGATCATTTCCATTTTCTCAAGCTTATCACAAATGCTCTTCTGATTTGTTTCCAGAGTTGTCAATCTTTCCTCAGTGTTCATGGCTCGAGTCGTGTTTGCGCGGGATCTTTACTACTTAAATGGAAATTCCCAAAATTAATCATTTACTATACAAGTATGAATGCAATGATCAAAACATTATTTAATGCAAACAAACAAAAAAACAAATGCATGGAAGCAAATATATGTATGCAAAAGCATGAATGCAGGCGAATGATCATCAATTCTATTAAGGTGTTGCTCTAGATGAAGCTTCCATTGGATGATGAAGGTCCTACGAATACGTCTCGGTCTAAGCACTCATTTCTTTGCTACGTCTTCAATTCAGGATATGATGATCTTATCGGTCTCGTCTCGCTCCTGAGTCCTTTTGACGTTGCCCCTAAGTCGAGTAGACCAAAGATCATTTTCAAATTCTGCTTGGTCGGACCGACAAAGTGGTCATATTATTCTTGCGACTTTTGGTATTCTGCTTGGCGCTGAGCATACTTCGATGTTTCCTCCGCGTGGTCATTCGACAAATTCTCATTTTTTGCGCGTTGTCTTCCTCCTTTAGGTACCTTTCATCCATGGCAGAAGCTTTTTCTGATCGAGCAACATGCTTAGGAATCGACCCCCTCCAAATATGGGATGTATGCAAAAAAAATAAAGATGCCATAAAAACAAAACAAAACTCACACACAAAAATGTTAGTACTCTTTTTAAAAAGAAAATAGAAATAAAACCTAAGAGATCCAAAACAATTTAATTGCATGATAATTTTGGGTAGCCATTCCAACATTCCAAGACATGTCTCCACGAATTATTCTTGCGACTTTGACCAGACTCAACACCCTAGGCTTTCCGCATGGCTCTATTGGGGTAGGCTCTAAATTCTCAAACCTGGTTCGGTTCTAAAAGGGTACCCGAGCTATCCTTGTTGTCCCCTACTAAGGGTAGCAAGGCCCTCGATTCTCACCAATTACAGGCTTCAAACGAATCAAGTTCAACTCAGGAGGACTCACCATCGATGCCTTCTCGAAGAATCAATATCCTTACGAAGACAAAAGGAATGAGTCTCGAAAGTACTTGCTAGGCTCATACGAAGAATCAATATTCTTACATGAGCAAAGCGTGTTCCCCCCACTTAAACGAACGAGACAAAGCATGAGAATAGAGCTTAGAATTAAGTCTTAAATGCGTAAAATAGAGTTATATTCATTTAAATAGACAAATAAATTGAACCTATTATGAATTTGCAAATTCCATATTTTTTTAAAAAAGATTTTTTTTTAAAAACCATTTAAAACCAATTTGTGGCATGACCCTCTTTTGTTTTTATTTTTTAAAAACAAAAACACGTCCCCAACGGAGTCGACAAGCTGTCGCAACCCCTTTTAGGAGGCTTCGACTTTTTGAAAACTTTAAAAACACAAAGTAGCCACCAATCTTTTTGAAAAGTGTGATTGGATCACTTTAAAACGAGATTATTTTAATAAAACAAAGGTTTTGGTCTACGAAAACCAGAAAACAAGTTCGGGGGTCGGTTACGCGTGGGGAAGGGTTAGCACCCTCACGACGCCCAAAATTGGTACCTAATTGATTTTAAAATCGTCTTCAAAACTAGAATTTGCAAGTTCACAAAAGTTCGACTTCATTTGTCGGTTTAATGAATATTAGTTTATTTTAACGGCCTTATCACCCGGGAGATGAACTTTAATCACCGTCAACATTTCTGGCGCTAACCCGTCATTCCCGTTTGATAAAACACCGCATTAAATTAATTTTACTTTTCAAGAAACATTGAAATTCAATGTGTTGAGCATTTTATATTTATTCTAATTTTGATTATTTAAAAATATTAAAAGGTCTAAATCTTTTATTCCTAGTTAAATGTTTAAGTTTGCTTATGTGTGTCTTATTCTGTGAAGTAAATTTTTCTTCAAGCATGTCTTTATCTAAGCTTTTAGAACTTAGCCCGATCTTTCAACTTATTTCTAAAAAAACAAAAAAGAAACTCGATTTTTCTTTTGTGTTTTACTTTTTATTGTTTCTTTTAAAAAACTTTTTATTTCTTCTTTTTTATTTTAAAACCAATACCCTTCCTTTGCCCTTTTTTAGCTTTTCCATTTTTTATTTTTATATTTTTCAATTCAAAAAAGAGTTTTCTCTTTAAAAACTTTTTTTTTTTTACATTTTAAAAGGCTTTTCTTTAAAATGACTCTTTATAATAAGCCTTATTTTAAAATATTTTTTCTTTATATTTTTTCAAACTTTATTTCTCCTAAACTCTAAACTTTTATTTAAAACACTTTTTTAAAAATTTATTTTCTTTTGTTTTTGTTGTTTGAAAACTATATTACTTGTTATGAATATTTATCTATGTGGATGTCTATAATGATAATGATTTTATCAAGGAGATTTGATTTACTTTATCATTAAAAATATTATCTTCATTAATTAGAGTTTAATGTATTATGTACTTCTTATGCCTATAAATAGATAATCTAATGAAGGCATTGTATATACTTGAGTATTGAGAATAATATAAATATCACTCTTCCTCTTATCTCTTTGTTCTTCCATTCTTGTTCTTTATTCTTATTATTGTTCATCTTTATTTTATTCACAACACGTTATCAGCACGAAACTCTAACCAATTATCATGATTCTTATTGGTGATTCATAATACAAGATTTCTTTATTGTGGTTCATATCACGCACGCCCAAGACAATAACCCAAAAATAATTTATTCGGTATGTTCCTCTTTGTTCTACCTTGTTATACTCGAATGAAAACAATTTATTGTTTTTAAAATATTTAACGTCTGATTGTGTTTAATTTTTCTACTGAATTATTATCTTGATTTTTGAAGGTAATAGTTTTTTTCCGTATATTTAGAAGCCATCAAGGTGATGTTTAAATTCTCTATATTTTTAAATTATAATTACTCTTTAATAAAGAATAAAAAACCACGCATATTATTGTGGCTAGAATATGTTTAGTTTTGAACACAAGTTTAACCTAATCTCCAATACCGTATATATTATTTCGTTATTCCTACGTGTGTGTATATATTCTTGCCTTAGCTTTGTGTAATGTTTTGACCGTATATATTTGTCTATAATATTCTATTGATTAGAGTGGGTATTTTTAATCGTGTTTTGAGTTTTATATGATATGCTTAAATGGCTTGGAAAGAGACATGATATAAAGGGATTATGAGAAGCTGTCTCGGTCATTTCCTATGTCTCCATCGTCATTGAGAGAAAAATCAATATCGGTAAATTTTAGTTTTATTTTTATTCTTTATATTATTATTTTAAAGTGCGATAAATCATGGTGATTTTGAATCTACAAGGGATTATAAGAAGCAATTATTCTTCCTTATCGAAAACTCGACCATAGACTTCTCCCAATTTCAAGTTACGAAAATTTGTCTTGATCCAAAAAGTTTTATGGGAGGCATTCCCTGAAGTGAATGTGTAACACCCCAAATTTTCCCTAATTTGAAAATACCTAAATTTTGAAATCCCTAATTTTGAAACCCTAGAATTTGGGAATTCTTAGTTTAAAACCCTAATTTTATTAAGGGGTTTAATTGAATAAATTCAGAATTTCTTGGCTTAATTTAGAATTTCGGGGGTTAGTTTGTAAGATAAGTAAAGTTAGGGTGCCGTTCTACAAATCCTAAAATGTTCGGTGACCATACGTGTAAATTACCCTTTTGTTAGGGTATTTATTCATCATTATCAGCCCTAAAAGTCTTTTGGAATTCCATTTTACAGACTCAGCCGCCTCTCACCTCATCCCTCTCCCGAAGTAAGCCTTACCCCTCACCCTTGCTCCGATCAAGCTCCGGCGAGAGAGTCAGCGCCGCCGTTTAGAGCGCTGCCACCGTCATTCGAATCCCCTTCACCGTCCGACCATAACCCACCCGTCCGCTCACCGTCGTTCCCCGTGGGTTGCTCGGAAATCGTGATAAACCTTTTGGTTTCCCCAGCTCCGTCCGCCTCTGCCATCCGCACCACCATCGTCGGAATCGTTTTTGGGTCGCAAGCAAACCCCAACCCTCGAGTTCTCTTTATGTCACCGTCCGTTCTCATCCGTGCCTCTCCACCGTTCGTCAGATTTGGGTAAGCTCTTCTCCAATGGTTTTACGTCAGATTGTTTGTTTGTGAGTTTTGATATGTAGTGTTGAGTGATGAATTTGGTTGTGTTGTTGTTTGGCCGGAAATGATTATTTTATTGTCATCAGAGGTACTACCGCCGTTGTCGCTGCCGATTTGTCTCGCTATCGTCGTGGTTGTCGCGCCTCCGGTGAGCCATCGCCACCCTTGTTGATCTGCCACCACCGCGGGTTGTTGCACCGAATTGTTGCTGTGTTGTTGACGCTGGCGCCGTCAAAGGGTTCTGGAAACCCTAGATATGATTGCAACTGTAACCCCCTCGTCCCGGTCCGGACGTTAGACCGGTCCGAGTAGGCTACACGGGGAAAACCGATGTGAAACCCGTTAAGATCCCACCTCGGTTAGCAACCTTAGAAAAAATTTCTTTTATTTATATCTTGTCTAAATGCATTAATAAGTCCTATGTGAATCATGACAGCGGAAACACAAACAATATAACAACGACCATCCAAAACAACACTTTAAAACAACCAATTTTTCCTTTTTAAGCAGGTCGTATCGATACACCTACAAGGGTATCGATACGCCTTGACCAAGTCAACTACCACAAGTCAAACCAATGAGACCGTATCGATACATCCCTTGGGCGTATCGATACACCCTTCTCGGTCAACATCTCGCGGTCAACGAGACAAACCCGTACCGATACGCTAAGAGCCCGTACCGATACGCCAAAGTCTCACCAAAATCTCAAATTTCCAGTGAGCTTTAGGCGTATCGATACACCCCCGAGTATCGGTACACCAAGCCAAAATTAAGTTCTGAAGGGCAAGCCCGTATCGATACAGCCCTTAGGCGTATCGATACGCCCTACACTGCAAGTCTCCAAGTTTCACCAAAACGACTTAAGCCTCGACTCTAGATGCGATTTACGACTCCCCTAGCCGCAAACAACATACAAACAACCTTCAACAACCAAGATATCAACATTCATGGCATTCAAAACGAACAAGGATCGTGCATTGAAAGGATTCATACATTTACTCAAAAGGAGACATACTTAACACTTAAAGGTTCATGCCTTAGAAGCAAAACATATAAGCATTCAAGACATGCAACACAAACAAGGTTTACAATTCAAACAAGGCATCCAAGAGCCAAACCAATTCAACATACAACAAAGCATTCAAATCAACAACACCTATCCCATTGCTTGACTATTACAATCCTTCAATTTAAAATTCATACTTGAGCTAACCAAAAGCGACACTTGGAAGCCCTTCCTCCCCATTTCCACCCACAAGCTACTGATCTGCATTGTCGAACAAAAAAGAGCGTAAGCATAAAAGCTTAGTGAGGGTAAGCTCATAAAACAAACCTCGACAATGCAGGGTCCAAGCACGAGCAACAACCAAGATGAAATGCATGATCTTACCTCCGATCCACAAGAGCCGAAATATACATGATGCATGGACATAAAATCAACACTATGCCATGATCAACAACTCATAAGCCCAACACACGAAGATACATATATCAATGTATTAACAACAACATTAATCAATCCATATTGGAATCACATTTCATATCATATTGGCACATATAATCTCATATTGGCACCTAGCAATGACTCGAATACGCGGATAACACGTTGGAACTCACTTCCAACACAACCATTACCTTCAGTGGGATTACACTCATCACCGGTTCTCACGGAGGGAATTCCACTCATCCTCACGCCCCGTCGATGGGATTCCACTCATCACTGACTAATATATAAACATTTCCGGTGGAATATTACATCACCGTACTCCTCCTTGGTGACTTAACGCCACCAAGGCCACACGCGACTTTGACTCTCGTGTGCACACTAACATCCTAATGATCGATCATTGTACCCAAGCATACTAGTGCCAATATTAAACACAATCCATAACCTTTCACAACATCATTTCATATCAACTTCCGTGCTTAGCACGTACTCACCATGATCACTATCATGCATAATTCACAAACCAAACCACATACATATATCAACGCATCATATCAAGCCTCAACAAGATGCATAACACATTATACATAGCCAACACGATCACAATTAAACATGAGGCATAACAAGCAATTAGGAGTTCAACCAAAAGCTTCCTAAGCTAAGCTTGAGATTAGGCTACCACTCTAATCTCAACTCTAGGTGGGTTTACCAAGCCCAACCTAGGTCCACATGCTTGAACCAATATTTAAAAACCATTTAAAAACAGTAACCACTCACCGACCACTCCATTTAGCACAAGCCGACTAGCCTACCAAGCATCCAAGTTTCCGGATTTGAGCCCGAAGTTTCTCCATTGTCTTCTCTTGCTTCTAGCCATTCAAAAACAATACATTAGCACCAAAATCAACCACAAACCCAAAGTTTAACATCAACACACAAATCCACTACAATTCTCACAATTCAAAGCCAAGAACACCCACAAACTCTCATTTTCGTACTTCCACAAAAACCCATAAAAAATCAGCAATGTAGTCATCCAAAGCACTCTTAAACTTGTTCAAAACACTACCTAAACATAGTATAACCATCAGCCCTCGTTTTCCAACACATAGCAACCCTAAAACTCAACTTAAAACCCTTCCAAACACCCCTCAAAACCCAAATCTTGTCGTTCAAAAATGAAGATGGGTGAAGGAAGAAGACAACTCTCTTTTAATTAAAAAGGGGTTTTAAAAGAAGTCTACTTAATTACAAAAATGACATTAATGAGATGGCATTTCTCATTAATCTTAAAATCCATGGAATTTGATTTCCAATTCAATTTGGTCCAACACAAAAGGTTTGTTTTGGAAATATGAAGCCTTAAAATAATATATTATTATTTTAATTAGAAAACCGAAACTCATAAAATTATTTAAATATTATTTTCACCCGACCCCCAAACCCGGGTGTTACAACTCTCCCTCACTTAAGGAAATTTCTTCCCCGAAATTTAGAGGACAGGAAAAACCACGAAATCTGCTCTTACACACTTTCCTTCCTTTCTTACCACAACATTCTAACTAGCTCGATAGACTTACCACACAACATTAGCTATCTGATGCTAAGATCTCAACTGGCTCTTCATTGCACGTCAATTTTAAACTCAACTCAATCTCTTCAACAACATAGCACGGGACAGATCTGATTCTCACTTCCGAATCCTAGATACATGGAACACATTACAAACCCTTTTCTAACTCTGGTGTAACCGCAACACATAAACAACAGAAGTAGCCCGATTCACAATCTCATACGACACAGTTTGAATACTTGACCGATAACTGCCTCTGACTGACCATCTGACTTCAACAGGTAGCCCAAACACTATGTAGACGTCTTCAGAAATCTAGTTGAAATCTCGAATCTCTATCGGCCACTATCGATTTCAAGACACTGTGCAACTCACACTCTTGCTAAGGTACGACTCCGCCATCTTATACAAGG